>CM042689.1:190389888-191856600 GCA_023614405.1 Avena insularis | reverse complement strand
GCGGCTCGCCGGGGCGGCGTGTACCTGGGCGGCGGGGTCGGCGACGAGGCGGCGGCGGTCGCGGGAGCTGGCGGCCGGCGGCTCGGCCTTCGAGGCGGCGGCGCGGAAGTCGAGAAGGAGAGGCGGCGCGGGGCGGGATCGATTCCCGAGGGCGGGGTCGGCGCGGTTTACGAGGCGGGCAGGGGCTCGGCCGGGTGGGTCCTATTTGTGGGCCCCTTGCGCGAGTCCTAAACTGATTCGGCGCAGAGTTAGACGCGGACTCGGAAATCGGTCCAAAAATTCGGACCGTTTTCCGATCTATTAAACAAACGGCCGTAACTTCTCCGTACGAGCTCCGAATCGAGCGATTCTTGCTCCTACGGTTTCGTGAAGTCGAGGGGAACAATCTAGGGTCAAGGGTTGGGCGAAACCGCTAGGCTACAAGGGTGGATAATGATAGTCCTACTAAAGCCTCCCGCAGGAGCCTCGTAGCAAAATAGAATAGGGGTTTGAAAATAGCGTCTCGCCGATTCTTTTCAATCGACGGTTTTGCATGGAAAAGCATGATGCGATGCTATGAATGATATGCAGCACCAAATCTAAAATTTGGGATGTGACAAGACTAACCCCCTTAAGATGAATCTCGTCCTCGAGATTCGGCGCGACTAGCAAATAGGTGTGGGTAGTCCTCTCGGATGTCATCCTCACGCTCCCAAGTGGCTTTCTCTTCGGTGTGGTGGCTCCACTGCACCTTGCAAAACTTGATTGTCTTGGTACAGGTAATCCTCTCTGCTGTCTCTAGAATCTTGACCGATTTCTCCTCATAGGTCAAGTCATTCTCCAGCTGAACCTCCTCTAGCGGTATGGTGTCTCTCAATGGTGTATCCACCATCTCCGGATGGCACTTCTTCAGCTGGGACACGTGGAACACATTGTGAACAGCGGACAGAGCCTCTGGCAACTCCAACTGATAAGCAACTTCTCCTTTGCGTGCTAAGACTCGATACGGTCCAATAAACCGAGGTGCCAGCTTACCCTTAATTCCAAATCTCTTGATTCCACGAAGTGGCGACACTCTGAGGTATGCTCTATCACCTATCTCATACACCACTTCCTTGCGCTTGGCGTCAGCGTAGCTCTTCTGCCTTGATTGTGCTACCTTCAGCCTGTCCCTAATCAAGGCGACCTTCTCCTCAGCGTCCTTGATCAAATCAGGTCCAAACAACTGGCGTTCTCCTACTCCATCCCATAGCAATGGCGTTCGGCACCATTTCCCATATAGCACATCGAACGGTGACGTCTGGTTTGATAGCTGTTGTTGTAGGAAAACTCAGCATATGGCAGATTCTCATCCCAACTAGAACCATGAGCCAAGGCGCAAGCTCTCAGCATGTCCTCCAAAATCTGATTCACCCTCTCGGTCTGTCCATTAGTCTGTGAGTGACTCGTGCAGCTGGCGCCAGAAGTGTGAGGTAAATTGGGTGCCTCTATCAGATACGATACTCTTGGGAACTCCGTGTAGGCACACAATCTTATCCATGTAAATCTTGGCCAACTTTGCACTCGTATAGGTCGTCTTTACCGGTATAAAGTGGGCTACCTTGGTCAAATGGTCGACCACTACCCAAATAGAGTCATATCCCGACCTGGTCCTGGGCAATCCTGTGATAAAGTCCATTCCCACTCTATCCCACTTCCAATCTGGCACGGGCAATGGCTGTAGCAGTCCTGCTGGCTTCTGGTGTTCTGCCTTCACTCGGCTGCACACATCACACAGGGCAATATGCTTGGTGATATCTCCCTTCATGTTGTTCCACCAAAATCTGCTCTTCAAATCCATATACATCTTTGTGTTGCCCGGATGTATGGAGTACGGCGAGTTATGAGCCTCCTGCAGAATCAACTCCCTTATCTCCGGGTCGCTAGGCACACACAAACGATCTCCATACCACAGGGTACCATGCTCATCCTCGCGAATATCCTTTTCCCGATTCTCCTTCATCTTTTCCTTTATCTCCTCGATTTCCTTGTCTCCTATCTGAGCCTTTATGATCCTGTCCTGTAGCGTCGGTTGGACTTCCATTGTAGCCAGGTATCCTTCAGACACTACCTCCAGTCTAAGGTCCTTGAATTGCTTGCACAAATCCTCAGGCAATTCACCAATTGTCAATCCATTGGCATAAACCTTCCGGCTTAGAGCATCTGCTACTACATTAGCCTTTCCTAGGTGGTATTGCAGATTCATATCATAGTCCTTGATAAGCTCCAACCATCTCCTTTGTCTCATATTCAGTTCCTTCTATGTAAATATGTACTTCAGGCTCTTGTGGTCGGTGTACACATCACAGTGTTTTCCCATTAGGTAATGCCTCCATACCTTGAGCGCATGAACCACTGACTCTAACTCCAAGTCGTGTGTGGGGTAATTCCGCTCATGGTGCTTGAGTTGTCGCGAGGCATATGACACTACTCTCCCATCTTGCATCAGCACACTCCGAAGTCCCTGTCGAGAAGCGTCACAGTACACTTGGAAATCCTTCTGAAGGTCTGGTAAACACAGAACAGGCGTGGTCACTAGTCGACGCTTCAGTTCCTGAAAGCTGGCTTCACATACGTCTGACCACTCAAACTTCCTCTCCTTCTTCAGAAGCTCAGTCATCGGCTTAGCAATCTTGGAAAAGTTTTCAATGAACCTCCTGTAATATCCAGCAAGTACCAAAAAGCTTCGAATCTCTCCCGCATTCTTGGGTGCTTCCCACTCAGTCACTGCAGTCACTTTGCTTGGATCAACAACGACTCCTTCTCCTGATACTACGTGTCCAAGAAATCCAACAGTGTTAAGCCACAATTCACACTTGCTGAATTTGGCATACAGCTGGTGTTCCCTTAGTTTCTCCATAATCAGTCGTAGATGTTTCTCATGCTCAGCATCATCCTTGGAATATATCAGTATGTCATCAATAAACACCACCACGAACTTGTCCAAGTACTCCATAAATACCTTGTTCATCATGGTCATGAAGTATGCCGGGGCATTCGTTAGTCCAAAAGACATAACCGTATACTCATATAAACCATACCTAGTGGTGAAGGCGGTTTTTGGTACGTCCTCCTCCCGGATCTTCAATTGAAAGTAGCCTGATCGCAGATCAATCTTGCTGAACACCTTCGCTCCTTCCAGTTGATCAAACAAATCATTTATGTTCGGCAGAGGGTACTTGTTCTTGATGGCTACTTCATTCAGCGAGCGATAGTCCACTACTAATCTCTTGCTGCTGTCTTTCTTCTCCACAAACAGAACAGGTGCACCCCATGACGACGAACTAGGCTGAATGAATCCCTTTTCCAGCTGCTCTTTCAACTGCTTCTTCAATTCCTTCAGCTCATCCACATCCATCTTATATGGTTTCTTTGCTATTGGTCCTGTTCCCGGCATCAGGTCGATAAAACTCTACTTCCTGTCGGTGGCATCCCCTGGCAGCTCTTCTGAAACACGGGGTAATCCCTAATCAACGCACGGTATCCATGCTAACCCCTTAAGATAATTCAACTTACACCTTCCTGGTCGTAAGCTGACTTGAATCTAATCCTCTTACCATCCGGGTTTTGAGTGAAACAGCACAATCTATGTGTCCCCCATGCATAGACATCCAATCCATACCCAGATAACGTCTAATCCCTGTGAATCCAACACTACCAAATGTGCACTGAAGTTGTGTGTTCCAATCCTCACAGTTAAATTGCGGCATTCCGCACTAGCTATCATATCTCCTCCAGGTGAACTCACTCTAATAGACCTTTGCATAGACTCAGTAGGTAGCTTATACTTATCCACGAAAGCCCTTGATATGAAAGAATGCGATGCACCAGTATCGAAAAGTATAAGTGCAGGGTAAGTGTTGATTGGGAACTTACCAATCACAAGGTCGCTCATCGGGATTTCCTCCACATTCATGTGGTTCAACGTAACCTTCTCGCTGTTGGTTGGCTTCAGTCCCTTCCTCTCCGGACAGTTGTCAGCATAGTGTCCCTTCTGTTTACACTTGAAGCACGTCACCTCACTCAGATCCTTCTTCACAAAGTTGCGATCACGGTTGCGGTCATGTCCACCGTGTCCTCCAGAGTGGTGAGAGTGTCCTCCCTTGTGGCTGTGGTGGCTGCTCCTATGGTTGTCATGACGATGCCCATCGCCTCCATGGTGGTGGCGGTCATGGCTCCCATGGTCACTCCCTCCATGCTTGGAGTATCCATCATACGAAGTGCGAGACTTGTGGTGTGAACCAGAGTGGTGATTGTTGTTCTTTCTCTTGCGGTTCTCCACCTGCTTGTGCTTCCCTTCCAAGATCCTGGCCTTGTCCATAATCTCCTGGAAAGTGGGGAAATAAACCACCAGTAGCTGTACTGAAAGCTCATCACTGAGGCCATCCAGGAATATCTCCCTCCTTTTTGCATCAGTGTCAACATCCTCAGGTGCATAACGGGACAGGTTGTTGAACTCCTCAATGTACTCGGCCACGGTGCGATTGGTTTGGCGCAAGTTGCGAAACTCCTTCCTCTTCAGGCTCAGAACTCCTGAAGACACGTGGTTGGTCCTGAAACCTTCCTCAAACATTGCCCATGTCACGGTATCCAGCGGTGGGTGATCTGAAAAGTGTCCCACCAAGAAGCGATCGTCCCTCTAGTAGGTGGCGGCAAACCTCACCTTCTCAGCATCGGTGCATCCGCGGTTACCAGATCCTTGTTGACTGAACGCAACCAGTCGAGAGCAACCATCGGTTACATTGCGATGAGAACTTAGCTGGCCTTAACCTCAGAAATCTGGTGAGAGCATCTCCCTGAGGCTGATTGTTTCCATTGTTGTTGTTCTGATTTGCCATGAACTGAGTCATCACTTGGGTCAGCTGTGCCTGATCTGCCATGAGCTGCTCCAACTCAGTGGGTTGACAGCGGGGAGGCATCTGCGGTTCAGCACAGGTAAGTTTAGAAAGAATCAACTACGATAATAGGATTCTACCCATGCATATGATCCAACAACAACAAACAATAGCAGACAATCACAAGCAAGCAACACATCAACAATCAAGTGGTCCAGCAACATCCCAGGTGTTATCCTAGCAGTATATACCTACTGAAATAGTTTTACAAGAGTTGGCAATGGTTAACTAAACAGTTGATCAACTAAACAACAAAAACAGCAATCTGCCCGAACAGTCCAGCAGCGTTCGCGAATTTTTCTGCCTGACTTAAACTCGTCAGAAAATTTAGCTGATTTTTGCACATACAGTACAGAGAGTTTCGCATCAGCCCAATATTTTTCAGATTTTTCCCAGCTACCAGAAAAATATGAAAAATCGTACAATTACTGCTGTATCAGCAGAAAAACTGCAGGGAAAATAACACAGATAGTAACCAAAATTGCCATAACTCTTTCATTAAAATTCACACAAATAGTTCCTGGGATATTGGAGTACACAAATCAGCAACTAATCACTCTTAAACCAACACGAACTAAGCTTCACAACGATCGAGACTAATCCTAACGAATTTGCCTAACGAGGACTAATTGGTGGACTTCTATCTACTTCTTGAAGAGGTTGCGGTAGGTCCTGGATGTCATGCGTTGACGCTTCGGCTCGCGGTACAACCATGGCGGCGGAGTGTACACCTCTCCTGAGTCATCACTTGAAATCTCAAACTCCACCTCTTCTGGATCCTCCTCTTCTTCTGCACTCTCAGCTGCAACTGCAACAACTTCATCTCCTCCACCATCATCATCATCCTCGTCCTCATCATCATCATCGTCCCCACTGTCATCATCATCCCCATTGTTGCCATCATCTCCATTGTCATCATCAGAGGGTGGATTCAGCTGTGCTTGGAGAGCGGCAATCTGGGCTGTCATAGCTTCAATAGTTTGATCCCTTTCCTGGACGGTCCCCTGCAACTGTTGTATGTTCTGGGTGTTCTCCTGCACAGTACCATGAAGATGAGATATGGTTGCATCTCTGGCTATCAGGGCATTCTCCAGAACTCCCACAGCTTCATGCAGGGTGTCAATCTCCTATCCTTGGACCACCATTCCATTGCTAGCAAAATCTGCAATCTCCTTTATCATCCTCATCTTCTCAGCTAGAGCTCCATTCTCCCTTTCCATGTCCTCTATGTGCCTCCGACGGGGTGGCATGTTGTTCCTGTCGCCCGGGGTAACCACAATGTGCCCATCTTCATCACGCCTTCCATAGTCACGGTAGGGTGAATCTGCTGCGGCAGTGTCGACTTGATGGCCTTTGGCGAGACAGGGCTTCATGTATGGCCAAGTTGATTCCAAGTCCCCAGTTGCAGTATGTCTTGGTGTAGATCAAATGCATAGGGTTTGGCAAGGCGGCATCCCTGAAGATGAAGGTAGTGATCTCCCATGCATCCTCTCCATATCCATAGGTGTACAACCTTCTTCCCTTGAACATAGGCAGTGGCAATCCCAATGACTGCGAGAGCTGTGCTAACTATCTTGCAAAGGGCCTTGGTGACTCCATGGTAGCATACTCAGTCCTGACTTCTCCCATCTATCAAGTAAAAGAGGAAAGTGTGAGAATAGCATATGGTAAGAATTTACGAGGGTGAAAGGCATAAGATGAAAGACAGAGTTAATATAGGCTTTATTAAATCTATGGCTTCCTAATCCAATTCTAGGTCACGATCCTACAGTTGACACACGGGCTCTGATACCATCCTGTAACACCGCGGTTCTGAAAAGACCGTGGCTTCTATGTGACATGCCAATCCCTGGATCGGTTCATTGGACCACAATAGAATAAGATGAATAACATAGCAAAATATCCGTGTATCATGAATAACGATGATCCAGAGTACCATTATTACAATAAAAGCTTAGCCCAAAGCTAGCTCAAATTATTCAGGTAGCAACATAAATAAAGTAAATCCTCCATTCTTCAAATTGCCCACAAGTGACCGTGGCCTATATCGATTACTCAGAATCGGAATATCCTGCAACATGAAACGTAGCAGCCCCGAAGGGTCAATACATGGAATATATGGCAAGTAGAGCTAGTAATGGAGACAATAGTACTAACATCTACATGCATATTTGGCAAGTGGAGCTGTGTCTGGCTTGTATTTGCAAATACATTTGTCCTACTTTCATAAACAGTTTTTGATTTTCTTTGAAAAGATCCCAATTAAGTTAACCCAACAATATTAAAACAATTATGAAATTAGAATGAGCGAGAAACATGTCATGGGATCAATATCAAGCAACTTAGTTGTCCATAACCGGGGACACGGCTAATCGATTAGATTATACACCCTGCAGGGGTTAGTACACTTTACCCATGTGACTTGGCCAGCCCAGCTCGTACCATCACTCTCATTTTGGGTGATGATAGGGAGAAGTCCAAGAAGAGACCGTTCGGGAAGTAGCTCCCCAATCCCGACGCGCACCGATCCATCCTACCAAAATTCTACATCTCTGGATACGCG
Source organism: Avena insularis (assembly GCA_023614405.1). NCBI lineage: Eukaryota > Viridiplantae > Streptophyta > Magnoliopsida > Poales > Poaceae > Avena > Avena insularis. Next base: position 191,849,124 of record CM042689.1, on the reverse strand, counting down.
GGTTCGGGTCACCACAACCTACTAAGTCCAACCAACTGCCCATTCTATTATTGGCACATGGTTGTACACATAAGCTACACAAAAAAGAAGCCAATCATTCTCTCTTGATACCTGGGTGCCTTTCCATAATGAAACCACCAAAAATTATCAATACCATCACACCCAGGAGATTCATTGTTTAAGTTGTTTTAGTTTTCACAAACCAATACTTTTAGAAACAAGTATCAATGATGTAACCCAGCCCTCGTTCAACATAGCATGGCTATGCACATATACCAACGGTGGTTCATCTACAGGGAAGGCCCTACCACATAATAGGACATAGCATAGCGATAGTATCATCCTACACATGCATCTACAAAATACACGACAATGCATTGAAAATAGTAGGACGATATCATGAACAAAGTAGCATCTACTTGCCTTGGTTGTAGCGGTCGGAAGAACAATCCACACACGAGCAAGCGTTGCACTCGTCACAATCTACACGATACAATTGCAATCATAAACAAACAATCCACAAGCATATGCAACAACGATGATGCATGAAGGTATGCAAGGCAAGTGAATTGGTGCTACAGCTGCACCACATAATCCTATTCAATAATACTATCGATTGCATGCATGGAAAATAGTTTTAGCGCTAGGAAAACTATTAAGCAAAAGTAATGCTCCAAACTAGAGCTAGAACTCAAATAATTCACTACCGGTAGTATACTGTTTGTAAAATCTTAGGAAAAATTCTACCGCATAGGCATCGCTGATTAGAAACAGTACCAACTGGAATTACTCAAAAAGGAATAATAAAACTCCCCGAGTAATTAAAACACTGCAGAAAGCCACTAGATAGTTTCTGCAGAAGTTTTTACTGTAAGTCTATCTTTTTAATTCACGATGAGATTCCCCTCGTTCCACTGAATCCAGGGACATATCATACGCGATTTTTGGAGCTACGGATCTTTTTCTACGAATTTATTACTCCGAAAAGGCCATTAACCTATTTGATTAAACTGTACTAAACCTTGCTGCAAAAGCCTGAAAGAAAGGTACAGCGAGATTCTACACGACTCACTGAATCTACACATATTTTATTTGCAATTTTGGCCAAGCGGTTTAATTTCTATGCAATTTACAAGATTCTACCGAAATCTGTCAACTAAAACGATTAACGAAATTAACCAGTCAAGCGTATCATTGGGTCAATGCGTCTGCTGGGACGCTGACCGGCGTCGACTAGTCAACGCCTGAGTCTGACCGATCAACGAACGATCTGAACCACTGATCTGAGATCTAACGATGGCTGCGCTTACCGAAACAACCGCAAGCGGACTCAGACGGTCTGGCGATCGATCTGACGGCGGTACCTGCGGCAAGAAGCGATCAGCGGCGGCGGCAATGAACAGCGGGCGCGGCGCTTGGCAGCGTGGCTGGGCGGCGATGGCGCTGAGGCGGGCGCCGCGGCCAGCGGCGTGGTACTGGTGGCGGGCGGGCGACGAGGGCGGCGGCGGCGCTGGCGAGTCGGCGGCCGCGGCTCGCCGAGGCGGCGGCGCGGAAGTCGAGAAGGAGAGGCGGCGCGGGGCGGGATCGATTCCCGAGGGCGGGGTCGGCGCGGTTTACGAGGCGGGCAGGGGCTCGGCCGGGTGGGTCCTATTTGTGGGCCCCTTGCGCGAGTCCTAAACTGATTCGGCGCAGAGTTAGACGCGGACTCGGAAATCGGTCCAAAAATTCGGGCCGTTTTCCGATCTATTAAACAAACGGCCGTAACTTCTCCGTACGAGCTCCGAATCGAGCGATTCTTGCTCCTACAGTTTCGTGAAGTCGAGGGGAACAATCTAGGGTCAAGGGTTGGGCGAAACCGCTAGGCTACAAGGGTGGACAATGCTAGTCCTACTAAAGCCTCCCACAGGAGCCTCGTAGCAAAATAGAATAGGGGTTTGAAAATAGCATCTCGTCGATTCTTTTCAATCGACGGTTTTGCATGGAAAAGCATGATGCGATGCTATGAATGATATGCAGAACCAAATCTAAAATTTAGGATGTGACAACATAGGCCTAGTTTTATCCTCTTTATGCTATCTATTCTATTTTTCCAAAACTCACAAGTCACTAAGTAAGGGTAAAGAACTTTGGTAAAGGTAAAATAATAAATCTTGTAGGTAAAACTGGGAATTGGTATAATCAAGGTAGCATAACCAAAGCATGCCTAATGCATCTTGCATAGGTTATATAGCTTGCATAGGTAGCATGCAAAGTTCTAGCTTGCATAGTTAAGAAACTTGCAAGTGTTATCTTGCATAGTTAACTTGTAGTGTTAGGCTTGCCTTGATTGGTGCAGTGGTTGATGTTTTATTCTTCTTCGTAGTACTCCTCCTCCTCATAGCCTGGGTCATTACTAGCGTCTATAAATGAATACGAGGTACACAATCACCAAACAATACTTAACTACCTCTATTTGGCACACAAAGATTCACACTAGATGATCTAGCATCATCACAATCATCACATGAAATAAAGACCTAGTCCTTTTTATTTTATTTTGGCAAAGTAATTTCTACTCATTGAAAACTACTTAAGATTTAATATTCTCTAATTAAAATATGGGATCATATTGACACATGTCATCACCACATATTATAATACTTGGGAATGTGATTTAAAGTGGTGGTCATATTTTATAAAAGTTAAAAAATACTATTTTATATAATTAAAGTGACTAGAAATGCCTATAGAGCATTCTTTTAGTACTAGTCCAAGATCACTGCATGTAAACCTAAATATTTTTACACATTCAGATATATCTTGTCAAATGTGATTTTTGAGAGTTGTAATCAACTCAAAATAATTTATGGTTGATTTTTGAAAAAAAAACTGAATGTGAAAAAGTCTCTGTCTTGTTATTTTTACTATAGGTGATCTATAATTTCAAATGGTTTAAACCCAATGGGCTTGGATTGATAATTTCAATACCTTTATAACAAAATTGGAATCATGCAATTTGGTTTAGTAAATCTCCTTGAATTGATTTTTCAATTGATTTTTGAATCTACTGACAAAACTAGGTTTAACTAAAATGGAAAAAGATTATTCGAATCATTGGGCTACGCGCAGGAATGATACTGGGATGGCCCAACTGCACAGCGCACACGCAGTGGGCTGATGACAGTGGGGTCTCATGCGTCAATGGCTCTATCTAACCAAAGCGGTATGTTTCAATCTAAGTTGTGCGATTAGACTAAGATCTACGACCGACGTTCATCGTCTCCGTCGCACAGCTCCAGCGAGACTGAACCCTAACAGAGATGGTGGGGATACGCGGTGGGTCACTTGGGCTCCAGCTAGGGTCGGCGATGGGGGCGAACGACGCTGTCGACGATGGCGGTTCTAACGGTGGTCGCGGCGGCTCCTGGGGTGGCTCCAATCAACGACTCCTCTTCTTCTCTGCAGCGGCGGACTCCGGCATAATTCCGGCAGGCTGGTGCTCGCCTTGATCCGGGGAGGTGTGGGAGGTTCTATGAGGAGTGGGGAGTGAGATGGTGTGAAGAATGAGGGCTGGGGTGGCCTCTATTTATACACAGGCGATGGGGACCGAGCGAGGTGGTGCGGGCTTGTCGGTGATAATGATACAGGGACTAACGGCATGGCTGAGGGCATAGGGCACTGCAGTGTTTCCTGGCGGTTGTCACACGCTTAATGGCATGGCACAGGGCGGTTGAGGATGGTCGGGAGCGGTCCGTTCTTTGCGCGGTAACGACGGTGTTTGAGACGGCATACAGGGGCTACTGGTTGCGCGGCAGCGAACGGACATGTCTGGGAGGTAGCTAGGGTCGTGAAGAGTGAGGGTACACGCGGTGAGGGTGAGGCGTGGCATGTGCGTGTGTGTCGGATGTGGTGCTCTGGCGCGCTCTCGACATGGCGCAGAGCAAATGGGCGCAGCATTTCTCTGGTGTTCCATGGCTTGCTTCCGATCAAGGGGTAGACAGGGAGTGGCGGTGGACGATGGCCTATCTCCTAGACATCATGGACGGGCACGCGGTGGCTTGTGGTGAGTTGCCCATGGTCGACCGGCACGAATGGCTCGGGTGGCGCGGCACTGGTCCAAGCAGTGAAGGGGGAGCTGCTTCAATGCAGTGCTGGGCACTGGGGAAGACCAGGGGACTGGAATGGGGGCAAAGGGTTGATCAATTACTGCTCACCACAGTAGAAGTTAGGGAAGGTTTATCTCTGTCTGCCAAATGTTTGATTAAATGGCCGCATGAAATTTAAATTTGAATTTTTGGCTTTTTGGTGAGTGTATTTGTCCCAGGCTTGATTGTCTAAGGTTGCTTGGGTTTGCCAAGGTGAATTGATTTGAGTGGTTTTTGAAAATTGGGGATCTTAATGCATACACTTGATTCAATTTTGAATTGTCCTTTAAATATATTTGGAATTTGTTTCTATTGGTTTGTAAAGTGGGCTTGGGTTCACTTTTACTTGGTCTAGCAAGGGGTGAAAAGAATTGGATTTGTTTTTGTTAAAAATCTTTGACTAGGAACACCCAATGTGGTCTAGTGAACAAGTTTGGCCAAAATGACCATTTGCTTATATTTCTTATATTTGATTTTCTCTTCATTTGATTCTGCTTGGAAATGATTTAGATGATATTGCTTTCATCTTTAAACCAATCCTTATCATTCATAGCAATCAAACATGGCAAATGCAATCATTCATGCATTAATCACACACACATAGGCATTCATATTAATTTTAATAATAAAAGTTTTTGTTAACCCTAAACTTGGGTGGTTAGAACTTGATAATATTGTTTAATATTTTTCAGGTGTTACAAACCTTCCCTACTTAAACAAAATCTCGTCCCGATATTTAAGAAAAAGAAAACTAGGAACTAAAGAGATCTGGAAACTCAGTCCTAATGTAATCTTCTTGCTCCCAAGTAGCTTCTTCTTCAGTATGGTTACTCCACTTGATCTTGAGAAACTTGATACTCCAGGTTCGGGTGGTTCTGAAGGCTTCTTCCAAAATACGAATGGGTACTTCACGATAAGTTAGGTCCTTGTTGATCTCTATGGTTCTGTGATCAATATTCTTGAAAACTTCGGTCTTATCCGGAATTTCTAGGCATTTACGAAGTAATGAGATATGGAACACATCATGCACGACTGACATCTCCTCTGGCAGTTCAAGTTGATATGATACTTCTCCTCGGTGATTCAAAATCTTGAAGGGTCCAATCTTTCTGGGGGCTAACTTCCCTTTCAGTTGGAAACGTTGCATCCCTTTCAAGGGTGATATTTTCAGATACACAAAATCTCCGATAGTGAAGGCTAGATCTCGACGTATTTTGTCGGCATAACTCTTCTGTCTGGATTGGGTGGTCTTAAGGTTCTCACAGATCTTGTGAACTTTCTCTTCGGCTTCTCTTAGGATGTCGGGTCCAAAAATCTGACTCTCTCCTACTTCCGACCAATTCAGTGGGGTACGACACTTCCTTCCATACATAAACTCAAATGGGGTCATTTGCAAACTGGCTTGATAACTATTGTTGTATGAGAATTCTACGAAAGGCAGACAGTCCGGCTATTTAGATCCATATTCTAACACACAAGCTCTCAACATATCTTTGAGTATCTGGTTTACTCGCTCCGTTTGTCCATCAGTCTGCGGGTGATAAGATGTGCTGAAATCCAGTTTTGTTCCTAATCCTTCTTGGACTTTTGTCCAAAATCTCGAGGTAAACTGGGTTCCTCGATCCGACACAATGTTCTTGGGGATTCCATGCAAACTGACTATCCTAGCAATGTACAAGTCTACTAGCTTCGAGCTCTGATAAGTGGTCTTGACCGGTAAGAAATGAGCTAATTTAGAAAGTCTATCCACTATGACCCAAATAGAGTCATTTCCCCTACTAGATATAGGCAAACCGGTGATAACATCCATTCCTACAGAATCCCACTTCCATTTCGGAACCTGCAAAGGTTGCAAAAGTCATGCAGGTCTCTGATGTCCCGCTTTGACTCTCTGATAGATATCACATTTGGCTATGTAGCTTACGATTTCGCTCTTCATCTTGTGCCACCAAAATTGCTCCTTCAAATCCTGATACATCTTGGTTCCTCCAGGGTGGATGGAGTAAAGAGTATCATGGGCTTCTTGCAAAATAGATTGTTTCAACTCTGAATCTACTGGTACATAGATACGTCCTTTGTACCACAAAACTCCTTCATCTTCGGTGAATCCAGGTACCTTCCCTGTACCGATACGACGTTTGATTCCATCGATACTAGCATTTCCTTTCTACGCCTCCTTGATCTGACTGATCAAAGTGGGTTAAAGTTCTATGCTAGCCAAAAATCATTCACTAACTAGCTCCATTCTAAAATTTTCCATCTCCTCATGCAAACTTGGCTGGGCTTCTTTTATCATGGTGTTCAATCGACATGGAAATATGCTAAGAGCATCTGCTACCACATTGGTTTTGCTGGGGTGATAGTGAATGTCAAGATCATAGTCCTTGATTAACTGTATCCTTCTCCTTTGCCTCATATTTAGCTCCTTCTGGGTGAAAATATACTTTAGACTCTTGTGATCTGAATAAATCTCACAGCGGTTACCCATGAGGTAATGTCGCCATGTCTTCAAGGCTAAAACTATTGCTGCTAGTTCAAGGTCATGGGTAGGTTAATTCTGCTCATGTTGCTTCAGTTGTCGGGACAAATAGGATATGACTTTGCCTTCTTTCATCAACACACATCCGAGACCAATCTTGGATGCATCACAATACACATCAAAAGGTTTCTTGATATCCGGCATAATCAAGAATGGGACTGAAATCAATCTCTTCTTGAGCTCTTGAAAACTTGCTTCACATTGGTCCGTCCATTCAAACTTTCTTATCTTTCTTCAACAATTGGGTCATGGGTCTTGCGATGCTCGAGAATCCTTCTACGAACTTGCGGTAATATCCGGCGAATCCGAGAAATGCACGAACTTGGGTTTGATTGGTTGGGGCTTTCCATTCTTCAACATCCTTAATCTTGGTGGGATCGACAGCAATTCCTCCTGCCGACAAGATATATCCTAGGAATCCTACTTCTTTAACCAGAACTCACATTTTCTAAACTTGGCATACAACTAATGCTCTCTAAGGGTTTCAAGGATGGTCCTCAGGTGTAGCTCATGTCTTCTTATGATTTGGAATAGATCATAATATCATCGATAAAAACAATGACAAACTTATCTAGGAAGTTCATCAAAATATTATGCATGAGGTTCATGAAATAAGCGGGGGCATTTGTTAATCCAAAAGACATGACAGTGTACTCATACAATCTATATCTGGTGGTAAAGGCAGTATTTGGAATATCCATTGCGTGAATCTTGAGTTGATGATAACCATTTCTAAGATCAATCTTATAAAACACTTTGGCACAGGTCAACTGGTCAAACAGATCTTCCATCTTCGGCAGTGGGTACTTGTTCTTAATGGAGACATCATTCAGCTTTCGATAATCCAGTCCTTGGGGCAGTATTGGTGTTTTTGTTGTTGGACTTGGGCGGTGCACGGTTGAAATTATTGGAGTTGTCGGGGTTGTTGTTGTGGTTTCCTCCGGGCCTTGGGTTTCCTCCTCCACGGTTGGATAGTTCGAACGGGACATAGGGGGTCTATTGTTTCTCGGGGCATATCCTGCAGACGGGTTGGGGCGATACTTCGGGGTATGGTGGGATCCTGGTTGATGCATCATTCAACGCTTGCGATTCTCGTTGGCTTGGTTGATCTTGCCTTCCATCTGGATTGCAGAATCCACTAAGGCTTCAAGGTCAGCGAAGGGAATGTTGACTAGCACAGTCTGCATCTCATCATGCAGACCATTCAAGAATCTCTCCTTCTTCTTGGCTTCAGTACCAATCTCACCAGGGGCATACCTAGACAGAGACAGAAATCTGTCATGGTACTCTACCACAGTCATCCTTCTCTACTTCAGCTCCTTGAATTCATCCCTCGTCCACAGAATCAAACCTAGTGGCACATGGGTTCGGCTGAACTTGAGTTTGAATTCATCCCAAGTCATCATTTGTCCTCCATTCATGGTACGAATGCTAGTCCACCAAGCTCTTGCATCACCTGCCAGATAATGGGTGACAAATAGTACTTTATCATTGGCCTCCAACCCTACGACCTCTAAGTTGTTCTCCATGGTCTGTAGCCAGTCATCAGCATCTAATGGCTCTTCAGACTTACTAAATATGGGGGGATTGTTGTTTTGAAAGTTCTTGAGCTTGTATCCATGGTTATCCTAGTTTCCATGGCCTTGAATATTATGGGACATCTGAGCTATATGTTGATGGGTGGCTAAATTAGCTTGACATTCAGCTCTTCCAGCTTCCCAGTTAGCAACCAACATTTTTAGGATTTGAAGCATTGGATCCTGAGATGAACTGCTTCCTTCGGTATTTCCGTGAGTCATCTGAAGATTGAGGTAGATCATGAGACAAGAGGGAAATTTCTAAGGTTCATGGATTTGTTTTTGAAAAGCTTTTAAACTTTGAGTTTGACTCTGATTTTTCCAACTAGCAACTTTCTTTTCATTCATTCATAGCACCCAATACAAACACACACCACACTAGGGTAACAGATGGTTTTAGGAACCATTCTGTGTATCTACGATATAGTGGGACCATATACAACTCACACCTATGATAGTGCTCAAGTGATACTACTCATCAGAACCGGTGGATTCTTCATCATTAATGAAGGCGGAATCATCATCATCAGTGTGGAAGTCCATGTCGAGGTCCTCCAGGTAGTCATCATCATCACTGAGGTAGGAGTAGGGATCTCCACAGATATCTTCCCCTTTGTTTTCCCTCTCCTCAAGCTGCATGTCCCGCTCATCGATGGTCTCCTCCAAAGATGACACCTTGTGACGAACGCGGGCAATGATGCGATCCTTCTTGTCACGTAGACAGAAAAGTGACTTGCGCTCCTTCACAAGGATGGCGAGGGTCTGGTCCTTCTTGACTGCAATGGCATGGTTGTGGTTGGCGTAGGCACGGGCGTTGTCCAACTCCTTCTGCCTATCATACATCATGAAGTCGAGATGATCCACCTGATGCTTCAGCTCCGGATGGCCTGGCACCTCCAATGGCTATCCCATAGAATGACGCCTTGCGTAGTAAGCAAAGCGAGTGCCATTGATCTGGTTGATGCTTTGCCCACAAGACGGGCAAGAGCCTCCTACATATCCCTGGCGAGTCCGTCTAGCCAGTGGTTCTCCCTCAAGCTGAATTGGATCTTCTCTGAGGTGGGCCTCCATCTTTCCTCTGAGATCTGCAACTATCATCCACTGTAGTTCTCCTCCTTGCTGATCATTGAGATGTGCCCCAAAGAACTCGGGGTGCGGGCGTTCAAGAAGTTCCGAGAGTTGGCTTAAATCTCGCTCGAAGATGAGCTCTCCTCCGTTGTCCAACTGGTAGAACTTGTTATACTTGACTTCCATCTATAAGAATTTAGGATGAGTAGGTTAGTGGGGTGATCACGTGTGTCAAATTTTATGTAGGATTGCAAGAATTTTTTAGGAACATAAATTTTCTTGAAAGAATCTCAGTGATAAGAATGAGAATAGGTTTTCATAAATACTCACTTCTTTTGTTTTGAAACTAAGATTTGATTCAAGCGTCCATTCTAACTAGGGTCTCCTATGGTCAGGATGGCTCTGATACCAACTTTTCAACACCTGGATTTTTAATCCCAGATGCCTATTATGCCATACCTGGCAATCCCAGGATTATCATTTTTGCGAGACATAACAGAATTGGTACCATAGTACATCATCCATTACAAACCATAATAAAGGTCTTACAAATATAGGATCTCATGATCCAGTCTTAATACAATCAATGCAGCAGAAATTAAACATAGTGGGGCTTCATCTTCAGGGTCACAGGCAATGCTGACGATGGGAGATGATCCTAGTTGTCATAGACTTCCTGCTGTCCATCATCCTGGTAGTCCTCTTCATAGTCTAGCCATGTGAATAGCCAGGGACAAGCCATGAGTACTCTTTAAGTACTCGCAAACTATCACTAACAAGTAAAGTAGTTCGAGTAGGAATCCTATGCTCTAGGTTTATTTGCAAAAATCTAGGTTTATTTCATACTGAGTTCAGAAGTAAAGAAAACTAGTTTAATGTTCTATAACACCTAAGGGGGACTTAGTTTTCATGTTCACAACCTTGTTGTGGTCAAGTCAAAGTCATAGTTCATTTGACAAGTCATTTTGAAAACATCCGACGACGGAACAGTATGGACACTCCAAGTGTCCATGACCGCGGACGCGGCTATTCAAATAGTTTGACACTCTGCAGAGGTGGTACACTTTCACCACAACATTCGATACATCCGTCAGGGACAACCCTGAATCATCATACTTAGTATGCGGATAATCAATCCTAACCTTTCAATTACACACCCAAGTATAGGCACCTCCCCTATGAGTGTGGCCTCCCAACCATGACCATCTATCTTGGGTATTGCACAGGTCGACATTCATCACGAGGTAGCGTCAGCTCAACCTCTTCCGCAAGGGAAACCATACTAAGACATATAAACTTCTAGTCAAGCCCTACCCAATTTAGGTATTGTGGTTGTACGGTAAAATTGGAATGGTATCGCATCCAAACCCAACCATCAATTTTTGGTAAAGGTCTAAGGCTCATGCCTCAACATTTTCATCATCAAATCATCTTGTGTTCATAGCACATGTCAAAACATTTCAATAGAATGAATCTTCATTCCAAGGTTTTCATAATCATTTTCACCAAGTATTCCCATCTAAAGTGATCAACTTTTATGCTTAGCACTAGCCACTAAAGTTGAGGGTATTCACTAATGAGGGGTGCTAATCAAGTGTGACTATCCAAATCTAGTCTTATGCCTTTTGATGACATCTAGTTCTAACTACTTAAGCCTAGTTTTATCCTCTTTATGCTATCTATACTATTTTTCCAAAACTCACAAGTCACTAAGTAAGGGTAAAGAACTTGGGTAAAGGTAAAAGAATAAAGCTTGCAGGTAAAAATGGGAATTGGTATAATCAAGGTTGCATAACCAAAGAATGCCTAATGCATCTTGCATAGGTTATATAGCTTGCATAGGTAGCATGCAAAGATCTAGCTTGCATAGTTAAGAAACTTGCAAGTGTTATCTTGCATAGTTAAATTGTAGTGTTAGTCTTGCATAGTTAACTTAGTTTTATAAAAGTTAAAAATTACTATTTTATATAATTATAGTGACTAGAAATGTCTATAGAGCATTCTTTTAGTACTTGTCCAAGAACCCTGCATGTAAACCTAAATATTTTTACATATTCAGATAGATCTTGTCAAATGTGATTTTTGAGAGTTGGAATCAACTCAAAAGCATTTATGGTTGATTTTTGAAAAATGTTTGAATATGGAAAAGTCTTTGTCTTGTTATTTTTACTACAAGTGATCTATAATTTCAAATGGTTTGAATCCAACTAGCTTGGATTTATAATTTCAATACCTTTCTAACAAAATTGGAATCATGCAATTTGGTTTAGTAAATCTCCTTTAATTGATTTTTCAATCTACTAACAGAACTAGGTTTAACTAAAATGAAAAAAGATTATTTGAATCACCGGGCTACGCGCGGGAATGATACTAGGCCGGCCCAACTACACAGCGCGTGCACATCGGGCTGCTAACAGGGGGCACATGCGTCAGCGGCTCTATCTAACTGAAGCAGTACATTTTAATCTAAGCCGTGCAATTAGACTAAGATCTATGGCCGACATTCGTCGTCTACGTCGCATAGCTCCGGCGAGACTGAAACCTAACAGCGATGGTGGTGGTACGCGGTGTATCACCTGGGCTCCAGCTAGGGTCGGGGATGGGGGCGAACGACATTGTCGACAATGGTGGTTTGAACGGTGGTCGCGGTGGCTCCTAGGGTGGCTCCAATCAACAGCTCCTCTTCTCCTCTACAGCGGCGGGCTTCGGCCAAATTCCGGCGGGCTGGTGCTCGTCTTGCTCTGGGGAGAGGTGTGGGAGGTTCTATGAGGAGTGGGGAGTGAGATGGTGTGAAGAATGAGGGCTGGGGTGGCCTTTATTTATTCACCGGCGATGGGGACCGAGTGGGGTGGCGCGGGCTCGTCAGTGACGATGATACAGGGGGCTAACGGCATGGCTGAGGGTGTAGGGAGGTGCGGTGTTTCCTGGCGGTCGTCACAAGCTTAATGGCGTGGCTCGGGGATATCGAGGATGGTCGGGAGCGGTCCGTTCTTTGCGCAGGAATGGCGGTGTTCGAGATGACGTATAAGGGCTACTGGTCACGCGGCGGCGAATGGGCATGTCTAGGGGGTATCTAGGGTCATGCAGAGTGCAGGTACGCACGGTGAGGGCGAGGCACGACGTGTGCGCACGTGTCAGCTATGGCGCTCTAGCGCGCTATCGGCATGGCGCAGAGCAAATGTGTGCGGCATTTCTCTGGTGGTCCATGGCTTGCCTACGACCGAGGGGTGCGCAGGGAGTGTCGGTGGACGGTGGTCTATCTCCTAGACATCATGGACGGGCGCGGGGTGGCTTGTGGTGTGTTGCTCATGGTCGACCGGCAAGGATGGCTCGGGTGGCGTAGCACTGGTCCAAGCAGTGAAGGGGAGCTGGTTCAATGCAGTGCTAGGCACTGGGGGAGACCAGAGGAGTGAAATGGGGGCAAAGGGTTGATCAATTACTGCTTACCACAATATAAGTTAGGCAAGGTTTATCTGTGTCTGCCAGGTGTTTGATGAAATGGCCGCATGAAATTTAAATTTGAATTTTTGGCTAAATTTTGGTGAGTGTATTTGTCCCAGGATTGAGTGTGTAAGGTTGCTTGGGTTTGCCAAGGTGAATTGATTTGAGTGGTTTTTGAAAAGTGGTGATCTTAATGAATACACTTGATTCAATTTTGAATTGTTCTTTATATAGATTTGGAATTTGTTTCTGTTGGTTTGTAAAGTGGGCTTGGTTCACTTTTACTTGGTCTAGCAAGGGGTGAAAATAATTGGATTTGTTTCTATTAGAAATCTTTGACTAGGAACACCCAAAGTGGTCTAGTGAACAAGTTTGGCTAAAATGACCATTTGCTTATATTTCTTATATTTGATTTTCTCTTCATTTGATTCTGCTTGGAAATGATTTAGATGATACTGTTTTTGTCTTTAAACCAATCATTATCATTCATAACAATCAAACATGGAAAATTCAATCATTCATGCATTAATCACACACACACATGCATTCATATTAATTTTAATAATAAAAGTTTTTGTTAACCCTAAACTTGGGTGGTTAGAACTTGATAATCTTGTTTAATATTTTTGAGGTGTTACAGCGGCATCATTTTTTGAATCCATTGTACCTCTATCTTGTGGTCTCATTGTTGTCCATATGATCAAAACTCAAAATCTACCATATGTTGTCAAGTGCGTTATACGTTGTAAACGTATCTATAATTTTTGATGATCTATGCTTGTTTTGTATCAACTTTCTTATGTTTTGTCTACACATTGAGGTATTTTTATACATTTTTGGAACTAACCTATTGACAAGATGTCGTAGTGCCAGTTGCCTGTTTTCTTCTGTTTTTGCTTTCAGAACAGCTAGTAAGCAAATATTCTCAGAATTGGATGGAAAAAAGCCAGAGTCAATATTTTACCGGAGCGAAGACGAAGTCAAAAGGGCAGATGAAAAGGAGCCACGAGGTGGACACACCTAGGGCTGGCGCGGCCCCCTAGGGCGCGCCGCCCCATGGTGTGGGCCCCTCGGGCGTCCACCGACCTCGACCCTTCGCCTATATAAACACCCCGATGCAGAAACCCTAAGCACCCGATCAGAAATCCACGAAACAGTCCATAGCCTCCACCACCATTGTCCCTAGATCGGGGGGATCCGAAGCTCTTCCCGTCACCCTGCCGGAGGGGAGAGATCATCCTGGAGGCCTTCTTCATCACCATGCCAGCCTCGGGTGTGATGTGTGAGTAGTTCACCCTTGGACTATGGGTCCATAAAGTAGCTAGATGGTTGTTTCTCCTCTTTTGTGCTATCATGTTTAGATCTTGTGAGCTCCGTTCATGATCAAGATCATCTATTTGTAATGCTACATGTGTTTACGGGGATCCGATGGATATTGAGTACTATGTCAGATTGATTATTGATTCTATCACGTCTATGTTATTTGTGATCTTGCATGCTCTCTGTTGCTAGTAGATACTTTGGCCAAGTAGATGTTTGTAACTCCAAACAGGAGTATTTATGCTCAATAGTAGGTTCATGCCTCTAGTAATCTGGGAGAGTGACAGAAACTTCTAAGGTTATAGATGTGATGTTGCTACTATGTAGAAAACAACAATCCTTTGTCCAAGGGCAATTGTATTGTTTATTTTACACACTTTGTTTAATGCAATTATCTCTTGCTTGCAACTTAATACTAGAAGGGGTTCGGACGATAACCTGAAGGTGGATTATTAGTCATAGATGTAGTTGAATTACGGTCTATGTATCATGTTGTAATGCCCAAACAAATCTCGTAGAGATCAAGATGTCTAGTATATGCATTGTTATTCATTTTAAATTTATCAATTGTCCCTCTGTAATTTGTTCACCCATCATGATATTTATCTTATGGAGAACACCTCTAGTGAATTGTGGACCCTGGTCCATTCCTTACCATTGATATACCATCTACTGTTTACCATTTTACTGTTTACTTTCTATAATCAATTACTATACGTTTAATCTTGTTTTCAGAAAACCGGTGAGATTGATAACCTCGCTATAAGTTGGGGCCAAGTATTGTGGTTTGTGTTATGCGGGTTCCAAGGTGCTAGCAACACCTTGGAGTTATTTCCTTACTCCTACTGGTTCGATAACCTTGGTTTCATAACTGAGGGAAACTTGCTGTTGTGCTCATCATACCTTCCTCTTGGGGTTCCCAACGAGCTCTACATATCTGACCCATCAGTGGGTTCCTTTTTTGTGGTTCTGAACTCAAGCCCATTTGAAATAGATGGAATATTTTAAACTTTTCTCCTATATCTATTCTTGCTCATGTGTTTTCTTGCACTCTCTCTATAATCTTTTTTTCATATGTGGATTCTTTTCCTCTCTATCTCTCTTTGAGACATTAAGTTTTTCCCATATCAATGAGAATAGCACAGAAGTATGTCTGCATTCTTTCTTTGGCTATCTTCCAATCATACGTGGTATCCATCCTCTCTTTCTTCTCCTTTTGAATCTGTTCTAGATCTTCCCAGCAGAATTGTGCTGCTATTTTTGGGACTCCTAAAACATTTATTGCCTACTTACATTCAACCATTGTTCAAAAACTGGACTTGTTTTCAAATTCTAGATAAAATTCATGCAAGTGCAGCAGCCAACAGCCCACCTCCTGTTACAGGTCCGCAACCACCATCTACCCTAGAAGCCCATGGCCCTTCTCTGATCGATCTCTGAAGAGAGACCTACTATTGTCGTCTTCATCTTTGGTCACACGCAGCACATGAGAACCTCCACCCCACCTGCTGCCTTACTTTCCCCTCATCTTTAAAACCCACCGAGGAAATCCCCGAGCAACCCTAGCTCCTAGATCTAGCCACCGCCGCTCGCTACCTCATCTTTCTAGTGTGTTGTTGTCCAGCGTTGTCTACCCGCGGGTACCACATATGCCACCAACTATGCTTCACTGCACACCCGCCCTGGATCCCGGATGCCCCTCTAGCCGCCAGAAATTGCACCGCCGCGCAGGCCATAGCCTCTACGCCAGTAAACCGAGAGCCGGAGCTGCCTCAGCCACCATTAGCTTTGAGATCTTCTTCCCGTCATGGCAGGAGACTTTTCCATGTTCGTCCGCCGCTTGTCATTGTTTGCATACCATACCTCCTCTCTGGTTTGCCTCCGGCCCCATCAAGAACTCCAATCACACATGGTGAGCTCCTCGGCCTGATCCCCATGATCCCTCCACCTCTCAGCCATTCGGTAACTCCCCAGCGTCGCCATTTAGCCGTGTCACGCGCAGGTGATCAAAAGTTCAGAGAACAGTTCGATAGGTTTAGTAGACGCGCGAACCTGCTCCTTGGTTCCCTTCCCGTTTGCTTCCCGTTTGCTTCCTCCTTGGTTCTCCTCCGGCGATGTTCATCACGTCTCTGCAGATAGGATGCTCCCCTCTTTCTAACGAGTTAAACCACACCCCAATCCGACACCTACCGCCCTGGGAATCATCCCCACATAATCACTCGAACTCAATGAGATCTAACGAAAACTCGACAGTTCTCCACCCCAGAAAACCACTCTGAACTTTGTCTTCTTCCGGCCGCTTCAACCATCGTCCGAAAAACTCTCTTAACAAAACGTATAGGACTTTGTCCCCTCTACAGCTTTGGTTTTTACAGCGTCACGAAATCTGCAATAGTTTGCTTGCAATCATCTTCCAAAATCATCTCACCTAGCTAATTTCGTGAACAATTCCTTCTCAGTCCGTCAGGCACATGACTCGTTCATGCTTGTTGCGCAAAGGCCCTTGGCCAGTTGTTTTTTCCTCCATGGTCCCTCTATCGCGCCAAATGGGCTAGCCCAGATCTTTCTCATCGCCCGCCATGCGTCTGCTAAACCGTCCATCCCACTCCTTATTCACCTTTGTTCTTTTCCTATAAACAATCCTTTTGTTACTTTAAATAATTCAAACACAAATTTAAATTCATAAGTACAAATATGTCTGTAATTTGAAAATGTTTTCAAAATGAAAAGTGAATATTTTTCAAATATAATTTAAAATGTAATTTTAAATATTTTTAAAACTAATTCAAACTAGTCAAACTATTAACATTTGACCACTTTTAATACAAAATGATAAAATATGGTTTAAAAAATATAATTTTCAAATAATATGTGTAATACATGTTTTTGAATTAGCAAAACATGAGGGTTTTTAATATGCTATTTAAAATATCATTTGAGTAATTTAAAATTTCGAAATAATTTAATTGCTAAAAAATACCCATTTCTTAAATATTGCAGCACTTTAAATTCGTAACTCCGAATTCGACAAATGATATGTATAAATCAGTTAGCTCGACAAGTCCATTCTAACTATGCATTTATGTTATGAATTGAAGCATGCATCATATAAATATTAAGTATACAACAATGTTTATGGAACCAAAACTTGACCAAAAACTTAATAAGGGATGCTTTAATCTTGTACCCCATGATACTCCCAATTTGCATCACCTTTCTATATCATAATCTACCTCTATTCATTGATATTTGTCTTATTATGATGTATTACTTATGGCTTTTTATCTATTTATGCATGTTGGATTATTCTTGGAGGATGGACTACCGGAGTCTGGATTCTGATGGAAAAGAAGGCGTTTCGGTGCAATTCGGAAAAATACCAGAAAATATGGGAAAATATTATTTTTCCATAAGATTGAGGAAGCCAGTAGGAGGGACGAAGAAGGGCCGCAGGGGGCCCACACCCCCTAGGCGCGGGCCCACCCTAGGCCGCTCCTAGGGCATGTGTGGCCCACCTGCCCGGCTCCCGACTCTGCCCCTTCGCCTATATCTTCCCTACGGAACCCTAAGGCTCGGGGAGCGACCAAACATAGATTTCCGCTGCCTCTGGGGGTGGAAAACACCGAGAAAGAAAGATCTCTCTGGCAGACAGATTTTTGCCAGGGGAATTCCTTCCCGGAGAGGGAAGACCATCACCATCAACACCATCATCAAGCTAGGCTTCATCGGGATCATCATCATCTCCACCAGCACCATCATCACCACTCCGTCCCGTTGTAACAATTGTGTTGGATATTGCTTTAGTTCTTAGGGGAAACTTTCTCGGTATTAATTACTATTGTAGTTGATGCTTGTGAGTGGAACCATTGGATTATTGCTTATATTCAGATTGTTATCCATTACCATATCATCTTTGATCTTGATCCATATGATGTCTTGTGAGTAGTTTGTTGTGTTCTTGAGAACATGGGAGAAGTCATGTTGTTATTAGTAGATTTGTGTTGAGTTATTATTCAATGGTTAGTATTTAAGTGGTGGTGCTATTCTTCTAGTGGTGTCATGTGAACGTCGACTACATGATACTTCACCATTTATGGGCCTAGGGGAATGCATTGTGTATTTGGCTACTAATTGTGGGGTTGTCGGAGTGACAGAAACCTGAACCCCCGTTAGGACACCTTTGCACAAGGGAGCGTAGGATCTCAGAGTTTAAGGTTGTGGTTAGATTTATATCTTAATTACCTGTAGTTACGGATGTTTGCAGGGAGTTTAATAATAAGTATGTATTAGTCCAAGTAAGGTCGGTACATTAGCACAGGTTCACCCACACAACACTTACAACACCAAAGAAGAGTACTCAGCTATTTGAAGCGAAAGCACTTGACAGAATTCCCATGTGTCCTCGAGAACGTTTGGTCCTTATAAGTATTTCCACCGGCTTGTCCTTTGCTAAGAAAGGATTGGGACACTTGCTGTGTTTGTTCTTTGTTACTTGCACTTTGTTTTGTTGCCTTATCAGAAAACCACTAAAAATCCGTTTGCTAAGTATTTGCAGAGAGTTCCTGCTCCATACCACTGTTCAGCACCTTCTGCTCCTTGTTGGGATCGACACTCCTATTTATCAAAAGTACTAAGATATACCCCTATACTTATGGGTCATCAAGACTATTTTCTCGCGTCGTTGCCGGGGAGTTAAGCGCTATTGAAGAGTGGAACTGGTAAGGGAAACTTCTACTGTGAGTATTGCTTTTGTTACTGCTTGTTACTTTGTTTCCAATATGGATAACCCACTTGGTTTTCTGTTTGGGAAAACTACTGCCACTGCTATGGTAGTAGATGAACCACCACCTATTGAGATAGATCCTTTTAAGATACCTACGAGTAATGTTGATCGTGTTATGGATAATTATTGTTTTGGGGATGGAACTGTCCATCCTGGTGATCATTTGCTCTTTATCCATGAATTATGCGGGTTGTTTAAGTGTGTAGGTATCACAACTGAATAGGTGAATAAGAAGTTACTCTCCATATCCTTGAAAGGGAGAGCTGAAGAATGGTATAAGCTACTGAAGAATGGACAATCCATGGAATGGGAGGAGATGGCATCTCTCTTTTATTCTAAATTTTATCCTCCTAGTGAGATTCATAAGGATAGAAATCTGATATATAATTTTGGCCTCTTGATGGAGAAAGTATAGCTCAAGCTTGGGGGAGACTGAAGTTACTGATGCTTAAATGTCCTTCATGAACTCCCTAACTATATTATTCTCAAAAACTTTTATGCTAGATCATTCACACGCATGAAGGAAGAAGCTAAATGGGATCTACTAGACCGTATTCAAGATAACACTAAAGCTTGGGAGAATGACAAAGGAAGAAAGTCAGGTATAAACTATGATTATGAATGCATTAAATCTTTTATGGGAACTGATGACTTCTGTGATATTAGTAATGAGTTTGGTCTTGATTCTCAAAGTATTGCCAACTGTTTTAAGGCATTTGCCTCTTACATAGAAATTCCCAAGAAGAAGTGGAATAAGTACCATGCTCCTTATAAAGATGTTGTTAGTCATGTTCCAGTTAGAAGTACTGAAGTTTGTACTACTAATCATATTGTTCCTGAACCTCATGTTGAGAAAGTTCCTTTCCCAGCTAAGGTAAAGGAGTATTCTATGATTATTAGTGCAAATAATAAAGGTACAATGAAAACTATGGAGCATGATGAGCTATTTAATGATGAACCTGTGGTAGCTATTGTGAAAGACCCTGTCACTAGAAATATAGAGGATGAGCACATTGTCTTATGTGAAGAAGCTTCTAATATTATCTCTCATCCTAGTAAGGCTAGAAAATCTAGTGTTCATGTGCTTTCTGTTAAAATTGGTGATCATTGCTACTATGGTTTATGTGATATTAGTGCTAGTTGTAGTGCTATTCCTTATGAGCCTTATAGGGAAATTATGCATGAGATTGGTCCTTGTGAGCTTGAGGACATTGATGTGGTTATCCACCTTGCTAATAAGGAAACCATTTGCCCCATTGGCATTGTAAGAGATGTGGAGGTTCTCTGTGGTAAGATTAAGTATCCTGTTGATTTTCTAGTGCTTAATTCAGCAGCTAGCAAAACTTGTCCTATCATTTTTGGTAACCTTTCTTGAACACTTGTGGAGCTATTATTGATTGTAAGAAGGAAAAAGTTTTAACTAAGTTTGATGAGATTCTTATGAGTTTAAATTTTCCAAGTTTGCTAAAGCTCCTTGTGAAAACAGCTTTCCTAATAAATATTTCAGGATGGAACAACTTGCTTCTATTGATTCAGTTTATGACCTTGGACCTCTTTTTGGTGATTGTAAGTATGCTTATTCTGATGATAAAGTTGTTTCTGGTGACAGTTATATTGTCCACTTTATTCAAAGTGCTACTGAAAGTTATTTTGAGAGAGGGAAACATGGTTTTATGCATCCCAATAATGTTAAGTTTCCCCGTTTTATGTTGAAAGCTTTGAAGTTGCATCTGTTTTGTCTCCCTATGCTAGTGGCTTTTTGTGTCAACAATTCATTTTCTCATGATACCCCCATGCATAGGAAGTGGGTTAGACTCAAGTGTGTTGGTTATTTGCTTCTTGATGCTCTCTTTCACTTCAAATATATATACCCTATGTGAGCATTTTTGAAAGTTTCAATCCTAACTTAAAGGCATTAAAGAATAGCACTTGTTGGGAGATAACCCAAGAGTTTGGTTGAGTCTTGGAAGTTACTACTTCATTAATAACCGCTCCTTATCCTTTTTGTTTTGGTTTTTGTGTCAAGTTCAACTACTTTTGTGAAGTAGAGGAGTTGTGAAAAGTGGTTGTCCTGGGACAGATTTTTGTGCTGTATTGTAAAAATTCGTGAGGAATCTCAGTACTTCGGATGGAGCTGCATTTTTCTGAGCTTGTTCTCCAAGTTGTTACCCAACTTTCATCAGTTCTGCACTTTTTGATTTGAGCAACAAAAGGTTTTCGAAAAAATCAATCTTTACCTGCTGGTCTGTTTTGTCAGATTTCTGCCATCATTTGCATTTGCCTCTTAGAGAAGCTTTTGTTTTGATGGGTTTTCAGTTGAAGTGTGTACCCAAAGGTTTATTGTTTTTGCTTATACTAATGTTGTAATTTGAGTTTGTGCAAGGTTTTTGTATGGAGGAAATTTTTAGGAGAAGGAGAAAAGGAATCTGCAGAGTTCGACTTTGAATAGGTAAAAGTGGTGAAAACAGAAGGTTCGTGAAAATCCAATATTTTTATATTTTTGATGTTTTTAATACATAAGGAAGACTATGAGACGAAACAGAGGAGGAACCGGAGTCCGGGGTGGACAAACCCACCCCAGGCACGGGCCCAGCCTGGCCGCGCCTGGAGGGGGTGTGCCACCCTCGAACTCCGTCTCTGCCTCGTTTCCGTGTCAGTACATTCCTCATGCCTTGAAACTTCGTAATATATAATCCCCCGGATCCCCCGAGGTTCGTGCATCGTGTTCTCGTCGTGTTTTCGTTTCGATCTGTTTCTGTCTGGAAAACTTCTCAAGTTTAGAGCACCATGGTCTCCGCCAATGACAAAGGCAAGAAGCCCGTGGAAGAGTTAAAGTTGGAAGAACAAACCGCCGCAGGGACAAGGGCAAGGAAACCTACTTTTGAAGGAGCAATTAACACTAGGGATGCTTTTTCTCGCAACATGCAGGCAATGATAGCCTTCGGCCCGGACTTCAGATACTGCCCTGAGGCAGTGGAAGCCCTTCGAACCGCTGATGAGTTTTGTGATAAGTACCATGCTTTAAGGATGAAGGTGGATATGCTTCAAGAGGAAAATAACAGACTTCGTAAGATGCTAGAGGATTTTATGACCCTAAACAAAAGAACACCACCACCACCGAAGGAGTAATTCATCATCAGGTTTGGCATTCCCTTGGCTTGTTCCAAGATTGGGGGAGTGTCGCGGTATCACCACCATTATCTTTTGTCTTTTACCTTTTTAGTGGATTCATATCTTTGGTAGAGAGGTTATCTTATAGTTTGGTTTGCATGTGGAAGTATCTCTCCTTTAGTTGATTATCTATGTATCCCTTGGTGTGAGTGCCTTTATTGGAATATTAATGAGAAGTTTCATCTTTTACTTTTTGCACTTCTTATTTTAGTTTGCAATCTCTATTATATGATGGATCTTGTTGATCAGTATTGGCATCACTTTGGGAGCATCAAGTGGATGTAAATTGGTTTTGGCAAACCGAGTTCTGGTCAGTAGCAGTACTTTTTGAGGTTTGAAAGAAAAAAGAGAAAAAGCTTACAGGTATTTTGTATCATTTGTTTTCTTTCTTGTTGGCTCATAAGCTTAGTATTCTTTATTTAAGATCTTTTGTGTCTTCAAGGAAGATTGCATGTTTGGCTTTATTACTTGTATGTTTGCTTGTTTCTTTCAACTCTCTTGCTTGTTACCCAGCCTTAGTAGCCAAAAACCTATTTTGAGAAGGTATACTTCTCATGTTTCCAATCCCTTTTAACCAAAACCTTTGCCACTTGTGTCCACCATATCTACCTAGTAGCATTATTGCTATTTCAAGCAAATTCTCAAGCTTCATCTACCTTTTGAATTAAAAAGTATTTTGTTATGTGAAAACTAGTTAGTAAAGCTCTCACGAACTTGATGGCACACCTTATTTCTTTGCCTCTAATAGACTTGAACCTTTGTGCCATCAAAGTTGTATATGCTTGCATCTATACGTTGGAATTAGCCGAACCGCGCTGTCACGGGGAACATTTTCAACATTGCACCTGTACTTTGTACTCAGTTGATATCATGCTATTTTGTCTATGGATGTCAACAGTGTGAAATAAAGAGGGAACATGTAAGTCCATGGAGTCTGTATTTTGTGTTATAGAAATGCCTGGGCCGCTAGCCTAAGCCATGCCTAATCATGGTGGAAACTTGCAGCATCACCATAGTGAGCTATCTATGAAGCATCCTCAATAAAAATCTATGCACATAGTAAATAAAAAGATCGTTGAGATGCTCATTGTCTGCTTGCCGTGTCATTTTAGTTATGGGATAGCTCATGTACCATGTGTAAGGGGTATCCCGTTGGCGGTTCTCTATGATACGCACGTACTTACAATGACAAGAACTTAGCGATAACCAAATTTGAGTAGCATGAGGAGTGGCCCTCATATTCAAGGGACATGAGATTTCCAACTTATATTTCGTCAAGCATATACTCCATCTTTGTGCACTTTAACCTTAATCATCTCAAGATGCCTAAGCTAGTAAGTACCATAATCTTTTGGAAGCTCTTTATGACTTGTAATCCCTGCTTCCCTCTATAAAGGGACCTTTCTCCCACTTCCAAGTTGAGTCAGTAAACCTACTTCCTCTCTATCTCCAGCAAGCATTTGAGTTGTTGTGTTTCAAGCATTCATATGGTGATTTATTCAATCATGTTCTCTATCTTTCTTGTTTGCACAAGACTCTTATCTATTGAGTATTACTTTGAAAGCCTTCACTTGTGAAAAACCTTTTTGAGCAAAGAGTGCTCTTGTTGTAAAACTTCTACAAAAAGCTTTTTGTGAAACTGTTTGCCAAGTGTTCTCTGACCAAGAACAAGTTTGCCAATTCCAATTATGATTTATCTTTATGCATCTCTATTGTGACTGTTGTACTTGGTTGCAAGCTAAGTTATATAATGGTGAGTTGCTTTCTTCTATGAGTTGTGTAATGGTGAGTGTGATGCTTCTTGTTCGTATTCTTTTATCGACACTTCACTCCATAAACATTTGGACATGTTTACTGAGCTCAGTTTTCGCTTGGGGACAAGCGAAGGTCTAAGCTTAGGGGAGTTGATACTCCCAATTTGCATCACCTTTCTATATCATAATCTACCTCTATTCATTGATATTTGTATTATTATGAGGTATTACTTATGGCTTTTCATCTGTTTATGCATGTTGGATGATTCTTGGAGGATGGACTGCCGGAGTCTGGATTCTGATGGAAAAGAAGGCGTTTCGCTGCAATTTCGTGAAGATCAGAAAAATATGGGAAAATATTATTTTTCTAGAAGATTGAGGAAGCTAGAAGGAGGGACGAAGAAGGGCCGTAGGGGGACCACACCCCCCTAGGCATGGGCCCACCCTGGGTCACGCCTAGGGCAGGTGTGGCCCACCTGACCGGCTCCCAACTCCGCCCCTTCGCCTATATCTTCCCTACGGAACCCTAAGGCTCGGGGAGCGACCACGGATAGATTTTTGCTGCCTCTAGGGGGCAGAAAACACCGAGAGAGAAATATCTCTCCGGCAGACAGATTTCTGCCGGGGGAATTCCTTCCCCGAGAGGGGAGACCATCACCATCAACACCATCATCAAGCTAGGCTTCATCGGGATCATCATCATCCACACCATCATCTCCACCAGCACCATCATCACCACTCCGTCTCGCTGTAACAATTGTGTTGGATATTGCTTTAGTTCTTAGGGGAAACTTTCCTGGTGTTAATTATTATTGTAGTTGATGCTTGTGAGTGGAACCATTGGATTATTGTTTATGTTCAGATTGTTATCCATTACCATATCATCTTTGATCTTGATCCATATGATGTCTTGTGAGTAGTTCGTTGTGTTCTTGAGGACATGGGAGAAGTCATGTTATTATTAGTGCATTTTTGTTGAGTTATTATTCAATGGTTAGTATTTAAGTTGTGGTGCTATTCTTCTAGTGGTATCATGTGAACATCGACTACATGATACTTTACCATTTATGGGCCTAAGGGAATGCATTGTGTATTTGGCTACAAATTGTGGGGTTGTCGGAGTGACAGAAACATGAACCCCTGTTAGGACACCTTTGCACAAGGGAGCGTAGGATCTCAAAGTTTAAGGCTGTGGTTAGATTTATATCTTAATTACTCTCCTATAGTTACGGATGTTTGCAGGGGGTTTAATCACAAGTATATTTTAGTCCAAGTAAGGTCGGTACATTAGCACAGGTTCACCCACACAACACTTACAACACCAAAGAAGAGTACTTAGCTATTTGAAGCGAAAGCACTTGACAGAATTCCCGTGTGTCCTCGAGAACGTTTGGTCCTTATAAGTATTTCCACCGGCTTGTCCTTTGCTAAGAAAGGATTGGGACACTTGCTGCGTTTATTCTTTATTACTTGCACTTCGTTTTGTTGCCTTAACAAAAAATCACTAAAAATCTGTTTGATAAGTATTTGCAGAGAGTTCCTGCTCCATACCACTGTTTAGCACCTTCTGCTCCTCGTTGGGATCGACACTCCTATTTATCGGAGGTACTACGATACACCCCCCTATACTTGTGGGTCATCACCCCACACCTCACCCATGCCATGCTATGCTATACCATGTAAATTGTGGATCATTGCATCATGGCATACCTTGTTTGCTTGCTGCATATAGTTTATATGATTGTGCGATGTATTTATTTTGGCCCTTGTGTGTTTGGTTTTTTATCTGGATAGACGTCGAGCAAGGACAATATCAGGATCCTCGGGAGTTTTACCCGGTTCCATCTTATTCTGCAACTAAGCTTCCAGCAAAGCATTTCCCCATGCTTCCACTACATATAGAACCTATTGCATCTATCTTATTCTTGCATCATATGTCATGATCCGAATAAAAATTGAATGCCAAGTACTGCATAGCATTTACTTTTAAACCTCAGTGAAGCATGTTCCCTCCATCCTATTAGCCATTAATACAGGAGTTGTTTAAGCCATGCGAGTCGTAGAAATGCATGTGTAGGGTTTGTGAGTGTATTTGAATAATGAGGTACCTAAACGACTGAATTGAGTAATAATGGGATAACTAATGAAAGAGGCGCCTATGAGCATTGTCTGCTATTTGGTTCTTTAAGATCACTTGTGTCCCGTAGGACCCAGAGTACTTGATACTTGTTCCTTGACTATCGCACTACCCGCATGTTGGACAATGAATCTGTTGGAGATATGCCCAAGAGGCAATAATAAAGTAGGTTATTATCATATCTTCATACTTATGATAAATGTTTACATTCATGCTATAATAGTATTAACAAGGAAACCATTAATACTTGTGTGATTTGTAAACTTAATTTGAAAGTCCCTAGTATAGCCTCTATACTTCACTAGCTTGTTGGTTGATTGATGATTGTGGTTTCCATATCATGAACATTGAGATGTTATCAACAACAAGATCATATCGTTAGGAGAATGATATGGTGGACATACTCCTATAGATAAGCGTAGCATAAAGATCAAGTCATTTCAATAGTTCAATTGCTATATGCTTTCTGATACATAGTAACCTAATTCCTTCGACCATGAGATCATGCATATCACCTTTACTGGATAGATGCTTTGATGTCATCAAACACCACACCGTAACAGGGTGGCTATAAAAGTGGCATTGAGTGTTCGGAAAGTATTGGTTGAAACACATGGATCAAGAGTGGGATTTGTCCATCCATATGACGGATAGATATACTCTGGGCCCTCTCGGTGGAATGTCATCCAATTAGCTTGCAAGCATGTGACTGGCTCACAAGGGATCACATATCACGGGAACGAGAAAAGAGTACTTATCAGTAACGAGGATGAACTAGGTATGCAGAGATACCGACGATCATATCCTCGGATAAGTAACATATCGTGAGACAAAGGGAAATTGGTATCGTATGTAAGTGGTTCATTCGATCGCAAAGTAATCGTAGAAATATGTGGGAGCCATATGAATTTCCAGATTCCTCTATTGGTTATTGTTCGGAGAAGTGTCTCGATCATGTCCGCATAATTCACGAACCGTAGGGAGACACACTTAAGGATTCGACGTTGTTTTGAGTAGTTATGGTATTATGAGAAAGAGACCGAATGTTGTTCGGAGTCTCGGATGGGATCCGGGATATCACGAGGAGATCCGGAATGGTCCGGAGAATAAGATTCATATAAGGAAAGTCCTGCTTTGAGAGTAGCGGAATGATTCCGGTGTTTTCATCGGGAACATTCTAGAAGGTCCCGGAATGTCCGGCACTCCGGAGGGGGAAGGGTACATGAATGTGTCATTATAAGTTGGAATGATTGCATCATGTACTAAGTGTTCTCGCTGTCCAAAATAAAGGGTTTATTTAAATCCTAAATTGAAAAGTCAAACGGCTAGTTTGAAAGTCAAACGGCAAGTTTTGGAAAGTGGAAAGAGGAGGAGAAGTGGAAACCGAGTTGGGGAGGGATTCCCTCCTCCCCAAGCCGGCGCCCCACCTCAAGGATGAGTTGGGGAGGGACTCCACTCCCTCCCCTTGGCCGGACAGCCCCTCCCACCTATATAAGGAGGGGCAGGGCTCCCTCCTAGCACACACAAGTTCCTACCTCTAATCTCCGGTTTAGAGCCGTTTTGGTTTAGAGCTTCTAATTGCTTTAGCCAGCGGTTTAGAGCCTTCTAATTGGTTTAGAGCCTTCTAATTGGTGTGTCTAATTACTAGACCACTAATAGCCTCTCTCATAAGCTCCACCATACTGCACCGCTTAAGCGAAGCCTCGGGATTTCCCTCTACTTACGGTACCACGCCAGTCTGCCGGAATCACGAGGAGAGTACTACAACCTCCGCTGCCCTCTTGGAACAAGGGAGAGGAAGGTCTTCGTCGAGTATTTAACGTGTGACCGATCATGGAGCGCTGCTGAACGTGGCGCCGAAGGATCGTCTACGCGATCTTGAGATCGGAAAGAGTACGACTACATCACCCACGAGAATCTGCTCTCGTTGACCGCTTTGGAATCTTCGAGGGTGAGTTCCTCTATCGACTCGTTGCTACAATCTAGTAGATAGATCTTGGCTTGTTTGTTTGTATGCGATAGAAAAATTTTGTTTTCCATGCTACGAACCCCCACAGTGGTATCAGAGCCGTGTCTATATGTAGATCTGTTGCACGAGTAGAACACAATAGTCATTGTGGGCGTTGATGCTTTTATTGTCGATTGCTTTCTGTGTACTTTGCATCTAGCGGTATGTTGGGATGAAGCGGCCCGGGCTAACCTTACATGACATCGTTCATGAGACTTGCTCCACGCTTGACATGCAACTTGTATTGCATAAGTGGCTCTGCGGGTGCCTGTTTCTCCTAGCATAGTTAAGATCCAATTTACAACGGGTAATCAACAATGCTAGTATCAATGTTGTGGTTCTTGTTCGTAAGTTAGAACGACACTTATTGAAAGCCCCAAACCACGTAAAATATGCAAAGAAAGTAGAAGCGTCTAACTTTGTTTTGCGAGGTGTCTGATGATGTGATATGGCCATGATTGTGATTATATTTGATGTATGCAATGTTCCTTATTGTAAGTTGGCAACCGGCAGGAGCCATATGGTTGTCTTTAATTTCTGTTAAGACCTGCGTGTCTATTCAAAATAGTTGTAATAGTTGAAGCTGGTGGACGACAACCATGAAGAAGCGTCATTGACCTTGATGCTATGCCGGTGATGATGGAGATCATGTTCGTGCTTGAAGATGGAGATCGGAAGCACAAAGAAGAAAACCATATCATATCACATATTATGAATTGCATGTGATGTTAATCCTTTATGCATCTTGTATTGCTTAGTAGGCAGCGGTAGCATTATAAGATGATCCCTCATGCACATAAATTTCAAGTTCTAAAGTGTTCACCCTTAGTATGCACCGTTGCCAAAGCTTGCTGCTTCGAAGCACCACGTGATGATCGGGTGTCTTTGATTCAGGTGAATACAACGTAAGCAAGCCAGATTTGCTTATCGCGGTAGCTAAGGTTTGATCTTGTGAGCCTAGCATGTACGGACATGGCCTCGGGAACACGGATTACCGAAAGGTAGAGCATGAGTCATATAGTAGATATGATGAACATGTCGATTGTTCGCCATTGAAGCTATATCAACTCACGTGATGATCGGTTTTGATATGGTGGATTTGGTTCATGTGATCACTAAAACAATGTGAGGGATATTGTTTTGAGTGGGAGTTCACCTGGATTAATTTAATTATTAATTAGAACTCAATTTATCATAAATTAAATCAAAGGTTATTTGCATAGTTGTTGTAGTCATTGGCATCCGTTTACCACCTTGCGCTTAGTTATAATTGAGATGATAGAACTATAGAATTCTGGTTAGTTACTTTACGAACTGGTATCGTATTGTTTTGAAGTGTTAATCTAAAGTTTAAAGTCCTATTGCAAACTTTCAGTAAGTTCCGGTTACTCCATGAAGTTTAATAATTGGTATTAAAACAAGAGTGACAATTCCAAATTGTTAGTATATGAGTATCATGTTTGTCTCCATGATTCTTGATATTCAAAAGATTATCTTAATATCAAGATTATCTAGGATCTGAAAGAGTTGTTTCAGAAACCATGATGTGTGGAAGATATTGTGATATCTGAAACGAAGTTTTGGTTACAACATGATAGAGTATAATATGGCAAAGTCATGTTCTCATGTTTGATGAGAATTTGCAAAAGGTTGGAGACACTAGTTGTCCTAATCTTCCAAAAGGTTTTGGAAGCAACATTATACTCGTGATTCACCGTTATAAGCTAAAAGTAGCTTGGTCATGGACGATTCCATGATGAAGGTGAATATTTGATGTAGGTAAAATGTTTACTACACCAAGAGATTACTAAAGAAAGGAATTTGAAAGAACACCAAACATTTGATAATGGTGATCTACTTCAAAGTGCAAGTTCAAAGACATTGGTATTTAACTATACACGCTTTGGACTATGTGTCATAAGAATGACTCCACTATTGATGTTGATAGATTCTTTCAAATGCAGAAAAATACTGAAAGAGAATATCATAAGTATATGGCAGAAAAGAAAAGACTAGAATTGTTCAGTTTAAGTATATAGATGATATACGTGTTATGGCTATATTCTTTGCTTATTAAACAATGTGGTTCTTAAGTATTTGATACTGAATTTGTTGGTGTGAATCGTCATACGAAACAACACAATTCATGAACTACAATGGCCAAAGTAACTAGCAAAAGAATATGTGATGATGTTCATCGAGAACAAATAAAGGGTTATTGTGTTGCTCGTTAAACATCAAAGCTTGCCTTCAGGATTTGTTTTATCAGGTATTATGAGAACAAAAGGGTTGTTCAAATAATTGCCGTAATCCATAAAAGATGGATGATTCACAAATCTCGTTCGATAAATCACATCCATAAAACTAGTGCTAAAATTGTCGAAAGACAAATTGATTGAAAGATCACTTAGGAAGTGACATCGCAGTTTAAATTATATTGGAAAGAAAACATGAAGAAACTCCATGTGGATGGAATTTTGGAGTATTTTGATTTTTGATCAAATGACGTTTGTGAAACTTTCCTAGAGATAATTAAAACTTCGTTCATAGGCCAAAAGGGAACGAAAGACTAGCTTATTGGAACTTGTGCATATTGTTGTACGAACTCCATTATGTGTAGTCAAGAGCGATGGATTTCAACTTCATATGCTTTCTCCGAAAATTTGAGTGAATATATGAATATTTACTTAATAAGGATGAAGTATGAAATATTTGAAAAGTTCAAAAGACTTTCAAGATGAAGTGCAAAATCATTGTAACAAGAATATAAATAGTTTATGATAAGATCATAAAGGAAGATATTCGAGTTACAAGTTTAGCATAATACCTAAGATTTAAGGAATCGTTCCGTGGATTTGCATTTCCCGAAACACCATAAGAGTATGGAATGTTCGAGATATGTAATTAAAACCTTGTTTGACATGGTAAGATCAAAGGTGTAATATATAGAACTGCCATTATATTTTAAAGATTAAAAGCTTTAGAGACTACCGCTTTTCCACTAAAAAGAGCTCCATCATAATCTGTTGAAATGACACCATATAAAGTTATGGTTTGGGATAAAACTCATGTTGTCCTTTCTTAAACATTGGTATGCTATGCATAAGAAAGATGTGTGCAACCAAAGTCGGATGAACCTGTCTTTGTATAAATGTTAAGTATTCCTCCATAAACACCGGAGACAAAAGTGTTTGTCGCTTAGAACGTCAAGTTTCTTTGAGAAGGAATTTTTCGTGAAAAGTTAAGTGGGAGGACAATAGAACTTTGATAAGGATAAAAGAACCTTAGCTATATGTGCAAAGTTGCGCAGCACCGAAAAGTGTTCCGGAGGCAGCAACAATGCTCATAGCTCACGTGCCTCAAAGGTTGTGGTCACGGAGGTCTAAGTTTCTATTGAAACAAGTAGGTCGGATGAACAATCAAATACCAAGATTTGAGGGTTGAATCATTATTTGAGAATAATGAACCTACTACATGCAAAGAAGCGATGATGGGCCCTGACTCCATCAAATGGCTTGAAGCCATATAATCCGTGATAGTTCCATACATGAGAAATCAAGTTTTGAACTTGAAGGACCCTCGAAAAAGGTGTAAGACCTTGCAGTTGTGTTTGGATCTATAAAGAAGTAGACATGGATGTTTCACATCTATGAAATAGTCGACATGTTGGGAAAGAGTTCACAACAATGTTCAAAGGTTGTATATGACAAGATTTGATCTTTCATAGCGATTTTTAGTCTAGACGGATTAATGTAGCAACCACTACATATAATTTGTTATGTGGTAGTAGAATAAACAAAACAAGTTCTTCTAATAGAATGGTTACCTAGGACGTGTGCATGACACGGTCCAAAGGGTTTTGTTAATTCAAAGGATGCTAAATGCATATGCAAACTTCAATGGTTGAAGTGAGCATTGCGGAGTTGGAATCTTCACTGTGATGAAACTGTTAAAAGAGTTTAAAAGTTCATTAGAGACGATGAAGATGCTTGCATTTGCAAGAAATTAAGTGGGAGCGCTGAGACATGTTTCTAATACATTATGTGGAAGACATATTGTTGATTGGAAATAATGTATCTTTTATTAACACATATTAAGAATTTCATCCCGATGAAAGACTTAGGCAAAACCAAAATATTTGGCATCAATAGATGCTAATATGGTTGTGCCAGAAGTACATAGACGAGATATTGAATGAGTTCAATATAGAAACTACAAGAAAGGTTCTTGTCGCACAGAAAGGATTGAATGAGTTCAATGTTGATGATATATTCAAGTGTATTGACATTTGGTAAGTGAAACAAAGATTCAAGTATAGATTGATACTTGATGTATGAAATCACAAAAGAGTATTTATATCAATCATACTGTGATATGTACAAATCGGATATGTCCTATGCTCTAAATGTTGTGAGCATATACCAGAATGATTTGTAAGATGATCATTGGACAATAGTAAGGATATTCTTATGATCTTTTGGAAAGAACTAAGAGTATATTATTTGTAGAAGTGACAAATAGATGGTTAGTTCATTGTAAAAGTACTACATTGATACTAGCTTTGTCACAAAGTACAAATTTAGTTTATCTCAATCTAAACTAAGGGTGGCACAATATAATGGAAAGTGAGTTCCATAATGGATTTGGATGAGTTCCAAAGTTAAGACATTGTGACAGATACTACAACAAAAGGCTAAGTATATGACTGCTATTATAGCAGCAAAAGAGGGCATTTGTGTCAAGTAGTTTGTTATCAAACTAGGTGTAGTTCACTGAGGATAATACTATGAAGATATATTGTGCGACAATATTATCAACATGTTTTAACCCCAAAGAACTAAAGGTCACACGAAAGACCAAATCATACAAAGCCATCTCATTAGAGAATAAGTGATGCGTAGAGGCAAAGACATGCAATTACACGGACTGGAAGTGTCGGATCCGAGATCGATTGACCACTAGCAATCGTGTACATACAACCGGAAAGCCATAGGTGTTGAATACACAAAGGTTTGAAACTAGATTATTGACTCTAGTGCAAGTGGGAGACTGTTGGAGATATGCCCAAGAGGCAATAATAAAGTAGGTTATTATCATATCTTCATACTTATGATAAATGTTTACATTCATGCTATAATAGTATTAACAAGGAAACCATTAATACTTGTGTGATTTGTAAACTTAATTTGAAAGTCCCTAGTATAGCCTCTATACTTCACTAGCTTGTTGGTTGATTGATGATTGTGGTTTCCATATCATGAACATTGAGATGTTATCAACAACAAGATCATATCGTTAGGAGAATGATATGGTGGACATACTCCTATAGATAAGCGTAGCATAAAGATCAAGTCATTTCAATAGTTCAATTGCTATATGCTTTCGATACATAGTAACCTAATTCCTTCGACCATGAGATCATGCATATCACCTTTCTTTGGATAGATGCTTTGATGTCATCAAACACCACCGTAACAGGTGGCTATAAAAGTGGCATTGAGTGTTGGAAAGTATTGGTTGAAACACATGGATCAAGAGTGGGATTTGTCCATCCATATGACGGATAGATATACTCTGGGCCCTCTCGGTGGAATGTCATCCAATTAGCTTGCAAGCATGTGACTGGCTCACAAGGGATCACATATCACGGGAACGAGAAAAGAGTACTTATCGATGCGAGGATGAACTAGGTATGCGAGATCAAGCGATCATATCCTCGGATAAGTAACATATCGTGAGACAAAGGGAAATTGGTATCGTATGTAAGTGGTTCATTCGATCGCAAAGTAATCGTAGAAATATGTGGGAGCCATATGAATTTCCAGATTCCTCTATTGGTTATTGTTCGGAGAAGTGTCTCGATCATGTCCGCATAATTCACGAACCGTAGGGAGACACTTAAGGATTGACGTTGTTTTGAGTAGTTATGGTATTATGAGAAAGAGACCGAATGTTGTTGAGTCTCGGATGGGATCCGGATATCACGAGGAGATCCGGAATGGTCGAGAATAAGATTCATATAAGGAAAGTCCCGTTTCGGAGTAGCGGAATGATTCCGGTGTTTTCATCGGGAACATTCTAGAAGGTCCCAGAATGTCCGGCACTCCGGAGGGGGAAGGGTACATGAATGTGTCATTATAAGTTGGAATGATTGCATCATGTACTAAGTGTTCTCGCTGTCCAAAATAAAGGGTTTATTTAAATCCTAAATTGAAAAGTCAAACGGCTAGTTTGAAAGTCAAACGGCAAGTTTTGGAAAGTGGAAAGAGGAGGAGAAGTGGAAACCGAGTTGGGAGAGGATTCCCTCCCCAAGCCGGCGCCCCACCTCAAGGATGAGTTGGGGAGGGACTCCACTCCCTCCCCTTGGCCGGCCAGCCCCTCCCACCTATATAAGGAGGGGCAGGGCTCCCTCCTAGCACACACAAGTTCCTACCTCTAATCTCCGGTTTAGAGCCGTTTTGGTTTAGAGCTTCTAATTGCTTTAGCCAGCGGTTTAGAGCCTTCTAATTGGTTTAGAGCCTTCTAATTGGTGTGTCTAATTACTAGACCACTAATAGCCTCTCTCATAAGCTCCACCATACTACTTGCTTAAGGCTGAAGCCTGGGATTTCCTCTACTTCGGTACCACGCCGTTGTCTTTGCCGGAATCACGAGGAGAGTACTACAACCTCCATTTTCTTTGGAACAAGGAGAGGAAGGTCTTCGTCGAGTACGAACGTGTGACCGATCAAGGGGCGCTGCTGGGCGATACTGGAAGGATCGTCTCTGCGATCTTGAGATCGGAAAATGCGACTACATCACCCACGAGAATCTGCTCTCGTTAACCGCTTTGGAATCTTCGAGGGTGAGTTCCACTATCGACTCGTTGCTACAATCTAGTAGATAGATCTTGGCTTGTTTGTTTGTATGCGATAGAAAATTTTTGTTTTCCATGCTACGAACCCCTACAGAATCCCCTTAGCTAGAGCTTGAATCATTTCTTATTTCTTGGGGCAACAAACTTTTTTTGGGGCTTTACTATTATCCTAAACTTATGCCATGCTACTGATTTATTTACTACTATTGCTCGTGGAGAGCGTTTACTACAATATTGTTTAGGAACCGCGTGCCACGCTTTCGCTGTATCGATAAGCCCAGTCACACATTCAGGTTCCCAGTCATTTATAGCCATCGACAAACGTCATGGGTATGTCGCGAAGCCGACCGACTTTGTAGCGGGTCGCTTAGTGGGGTGCCCCCCTGAAATATTTAAATAATATTGTGATTGCTTTGTTGTGATGCCTTGATGGGTTTTTATTTGGTTTTTCCGAGGTTGATCGTGCGTGTGTTGCTATTTATGCACCCCTGCAGGATAAATCTTTCTGAAAGTCGTGTCCGCGGTTATGGACGACTTGGAGCATAGTTTCTCGATCATAGACAAGTATAACTAAAATACCGCTTTTAAATTGACTAAAACATGACTACTAATAGTGCAATATCCATAGAATGATTAATTAAACTGTCAATGGATGGGATGTTCTTCCTCCTTCTCATTCGGGAACGGGGAGGTGGGCGAGCGATGTTTACTTATTTTGGTATATATTTGTTGGGTATTTAACTATTGTTTATTTAACAAGATTCCATCTATCATTGGTTAGGCGGATGTTGTACGTGTCTATATAGAACTGCTAGGTTTTATTTTTGCTGCAATTGCGTCATCCTCAGGTTGTTCCCTTTAGATGCATAAAGACTTGCTGAGTCCCTTAAGGTCTCACACAATAAAATATTGGTTCAGATGGACAGATATACTCTAAGGAAGGTTAATGGTTCGAAGAGGTCGATGATGGTAGAAACGACCGTCTGGTGGAGAGATTCCGGGGTTGGAGATCCGCAAGATCTGTGGGCGGGATGTTTTTATTTTCGGGGTATATGATGCCAATTTTCTTATTATCCGTACTCGAACCTTGTCTTCAGCTTCCACTTGATATTCTGATATGAGATGTATGAGGATGTATCCTAAAATATTAGAACTATCTAGGATATTTGGATCTTGACGAATGGTGTTGAATATTTCTATTTCTTTTAGATGGTTTGGCTTTGATGTACTCTTGTATGTTGTTGGCATACATACTCATTTATGTATGCTTGACTCGCAGTCCATCCGGCTACGTCTCTCTCACTTGAAATTATAACAATAAGAAGTGGGTAGGATGGTTGGCCGGTACCATGCCCTTCTCCTCTTAGATGGGCCTGCACGTGGGTGGCCTTTGGGTCTCTAGGGTAGCACCACCTTATGCACTTTTAGGTTATACAGATTGTTATTTAGAGCGTAGGGTCTTGGAGATTACATCTGGTATTAGAGCCATTCCGCACTTTAGGGTCTCAGAACAAGATGGTCATTGTCAATCTAGAAAATATTTTTGATAGTTATGTATATTAGGGAAAAATTAAATGTGAGAATAGGACTGATTTCATTTTTATTCTTACCCTCCTAGCCACCCTTTTCTGGTAAGGAAGTGTAAAGTTTATCAATCCACTCCTAAAAATTCAAACTAGGATTCACGTGTTCTGGGTTTCCATAGTACCATATGATTGTGGGTTGTAATTTGTTTTGACTATCTGTTGCATCCAATTGTTATCGCAATCTGCCTCTGGGTATCAACTGTTGGTACATTCCATATCGATAGGCTTTTGTAAACTGACGCGATCTATCCGACTAGTTGTAAACCGATGCATTCTTCTTAAGGGTGTCCTTCCTTCTTGAATGCTCTCATAGAATGTGGTGTCGCCAATCTCTATAGGTTAAGTGGTTTTTCGTATCCAGTGGTATTTTAATGCCAAAAAATACATAAATTTTCTCTTTGATATATTTGTGTTCCACACTCCTTTTCAATTGTGTGTGATACACTTTTCACCTTTTTGTCGGTATGTCCATGCTAACTCGATATTTTGCTATCGGCGCTTCAATCTGGAGTTTTCATTTCACCTTCAAATTCTTTTGGGCTAAATACATAACGTGCATTGATCTGATGCTTGTGATTGTAATTTGGTTCTTAGTATAGCTATATGACACTTATCATGAGTGGAATATGGTAAATGCTATCAATCTAATCCCTCAAATGATGGCGGTTATTCTCTTCTGATTATGAGTTATATCGTGATCATATCTTTATCATATTCAATTATATTTGGCAATCCGGAGGTTTCCTAAGGCCCTATGGTGGATTATCATCCGTTTATCATGCCTCACATCTTTTTGGACTCCATATCTGCAAGGTTCTCTTTGATACAAGAGAATCCTATCCTTTCATCTCTGATAGCTTTGCTTAAATGTATGATTTATCATCGGTCTTATCTAAATCTCTCCTCTTGTCAACCGGTGATCTGATCAACAAGGTGAACGAGTCAGTACCTCTTTTCTTATCCGAAGGTCCAGATAATATATTCTTTCAATGCATCTCTCTAAACACCAATTTGTGCCCTGTATGTTGATCTTTTGTGGTGGTATATCTTGACGATATGCTCGCCTATTCTATATCAATGGAAGAACATGAAGAATATCTTCTTCTTTTCTCTCAAGCTTCGTGAACATTGCTTATGTGCAAAGTTCTCAAAGTGTAAATATCAACTTTTTAAATTCACCTATCTCGACCACGTCCTTATGTTAAAGACATTGATACAATTCTAGAATCATCAAATCAGTTGTTAATTCTAACCCATCATCAGATCCCAACCAACTCCGGAGTTTTTCCTTATTTGACAAGTTATCATTGTCATTTTGCTGAAGTTTTCCTTAGGATGGTTAAATCTCTCTCAGATATTCTCAAGAAGGACAAGGAATTATTTTGATCACCGGCTAGTCAAGAAATTCTTTGGAAACTCTCTCGCTTTATCTTCTACCCTTAATCCACCGGATGCCATGAAGATTTTCCATATCTTTCACAATTGTTCTATCAAAGTTTTAGGCTCTATCCTTAATCTGTCTTTTGAACCTTTTACCTATCTCTGTGATCTTCATTCATATCTTTCCGATGGCTTGCGACTTCCTGCACGACAACATCATCATATCTATCTACTTTGGATCTGACGAAGTGTTTGCATCACATCCTTGTTTTTTGACAAAGATTCACGAATTCTACTTATCAAGATATTCAGTCTAAGTTTATGAGAGTTGGGTTGCATAGTTTCCTATTCATGTACATAGTAATTCTTTAGGTGCGGTATGGAATAGCTACCATACCACTACTATTATCATTCACTCTTGTACATTGAATTGGTGGATTAATGCAATCTGACTCATTCCACAGAAGTCAGAAGTGGCCTTTATCCCTCGAGACTTTTACTTCCTCCTTTGTATTTCCGGAGTGTTCTCTCAAGAATTTAATCAATAATCTCTTGTGGTGATCTCGTCTATTTCAAGATGGAGCAAAATCTTCAATGATCTGGTGGAACAAATGCAAATCTCCTCCGTCCTTTTCATTTGACTGGTGTTTGACATCGTCATACAAGATGAATGGAAGTTACATCTAACTTCTTTGCGGCAATACTTTTCTTTGGTAAATCCAACTATGGTTGATGCCATGAATCGCAAAATCTATTGCAATAACCTCATGGTTAATGAAAGCAATAAGCATCTCTGCAAATAACTCCTGATCTTCAAATTCGTTTTCATCCCACCATAAACTTGTGGCACTCTTTCTCGAGGAGATAAATCTACACACCTTATTTTCATAATCTTTTGGTTCTTACCGGCGCCAAGAAGAATCTAATCCGAGAATTCAGGAACCCAAATATTTCCATTGATTTCAAGGAACTCTATTGTTTGAAGGCAATATTGTTTTCAGACTTCATATCTTAAATCAAAGGGAAGCAACAATGCTATTTTCATAGTGATTGACAAATTCCCCAAAATCGTTCTTTTCTTCCGACGAAAGAAAGACTCATCTTCACATGCATCTGCTGATCTTTAATCCTAACGATGTGTCTTTCCTTCCTCTCTTTAATACATCGTCTTCCCAATTATTTTAAGAAGTGGTTATATTTTTTATCATGTTCCTCGAGAGCACCTGATCTATGTCCATCCTACCTTCCTTGTCTTGCCACAATCCTTCTTTCGTCAAGTCCTCTGTTTCCAAGAAGCAAAATGCAAGAGTCGCAACAAGTCTATGAAGTTTTTCAAGGTGTATTGGTAGCAAAATTCCGTTGAGAAATCAACTTGGAAATGTGAGGATCACCTTCGTTCTGAACACCCGCTTCTCCTTGGTCTTTTCTTTTTCTAGAAATATCGGGGCAAGATTCTTCTTTAGTGGGGGAGCGTTGTAGCATCCCACTTGTCTAACAATTGTAATGCTACTTTCCTAGTCTATATATGCTACTTCATACTTGTCATTAATTGCATCATCATTATATCATGCTCATGTCACCATTCTACCTTGCATTTGAGAATCATATTAAGATACTTTTTGTTTGGTTCTTCTCCTCCTCATATTGCATGTGCCTTATTAAATATTGTGGTTTCTTGATATATTGTATTTGCTTCTTGAATTTTTCTCAAATGCCCAAATTGAGTTGGGGGCATCATCTTTTAAATCCATTCTACCTCTATCTTGTGGTCTCATTATTGTGCATATGATAAATCTCAAAATCTACCATTTGTTTTCAAGTGGGTTCCTTATATTTTGCTTTGTGGTTTTGAACACATGCGCATTTGAAATAGATGTAATCTTTTAAACTTTTATCCTTCATGTGTGTTCTTGCACTCTCTCTCTATAATCTTGTTTTCATCTGTGGGTTATTTTCCTCTCTATATCTCGTTGAGACATTATGTTTTTCCCTATCAATGAGAGCAGCACAGAAGTCTGTCAGCATTCTTTCTTTGGCTATCTTCCAATCATATCTGGTATCCGTCCTCTCTTTCTTCTCCTTTTGAATCTGTCCTAGATCTTCCCAGCAGAATTGTGCTACTATTTCCGGGCCTCCTAAAACATTTCCTGCCTACTTACGTTCAACTGTTGTTTAAAACCTGGCCTTGTTTTTGAATTATGGATAAAATTCACGCAAGTGCAGTAGCCTACCTCATGTTCCAGGCCCGCAACAACCATCTACCCTAGAAGCCCATGGCCCTTCTCTGATCGATCTCTAAAGAGATACCTATTGTTGTCGTCTTCCTCTCTGGTCACGCGCAGCGTGTGAGCACCTCCACCCCATCTGCTCCCTTACTTTCTCCTCCTCTTTAAAACCCACAGAGGCAATCCCTAAGCAACCCTAGCTCCTAGATCGATCTGTCGCCGCTCGCTACCTCATCTTTCTGGTGTGTTGCTGTCCAATGTTGTCTACCCGTGGGCACCACATATTCCACCAGCAAGGCTTCACTTCACAGCCGCCCTGGATCTTGGAAACCATGCTGGATGCCGGAAATTGCACCACCGCACAGGCTAATGCCTCTATGCCAGCAAACCGAGAGTCGGAGCTATCTCAGACCACCATGAGCGTCGAGATCTTCTTCCCTTTGTGGCAAGACACTTTGCCAAGTTCGTCTGCCGCTTGTCGCTGTCTGCTTGCCATACCTCCTCTCTGGTTCGCCCTCGGCCCCATCAAGAACTCCAATCGCACGCGATGAGCTCCCTCACCAGATCCCCATGATCCCTCCACCTCTCAGCTGTTCGGTAACTCCAAGATTTGCCATTTAGCCGTGTCATGCGCAAGTGATCGAAGGTTCAGAGAATAGTTCGACAAGTTCAGTCTGCGAGCGAACCTGCGACCGCTCCTATGTTCCCTTCCCGTTTGCTTCCACCTTGGTTCTCCTCCGGAGCCGCTCATCATGTCCATGCAGAGAGGATGCTCACCTCTTTCTAATGAGCTAAACCGCACCCCAATAAGACACCTACATCCCTGGGAACCATCCCCGCAAAATCACCCGAACTCAATGAGATCTGACGAAAACTTGACAGTTCACCACCCTAGAAAACCTCTCTGGACTTCATCTTTTTTCTGGCCGCTTTAGCCCTCCTCCATAAAAAATATCTTAACAAAACTTATAGGACTTTGTCCCCTCTACAGCTTTGGTTTTTACTGCGTCGCGAAATCCGCAACGATTTGCTGGCAATCATCTTCCAAAAATCATCTCAGCTAGTTAATTTCGCAAAAAAATCCTGTTCATTCCGTCAGGCACATGACTCAATCATGCTCGTAGCGCAAAGGCCCTTGGCCAGTTGTTTTTTCCTCCACGGTCCCTATATCGCGTCAAACAGGCTAGCCCAGAGCTTCCTTGTCGCCCGCGTGCGTCTGCTAAACCGACCAGCCCACTCCTTATCTGCCGCCCGAGAGCGATATGCAGCAACCCCCGTGGCCCAGCAACCCGAGTGACTCACTGCCTTTTTTCTTATCCTATAAACAATCCTTTTATTATTTCAAATAATTCGAACACAAATTTCAATTCATAAGTACAAATCTTTCTGGAATTTGAAAATGTTTTCAAAATGAAAAGTAAATCTTTTTCAAATGTGAATTAAAATGTAAATTCAAATCTTTTTAAAACTAATTCAAACTAGTCAAACTATTAACATTTGACCACTATTAATACAAAATGATTTAAATATGGTTTTAAATATATAATTTAAAATAATATGTGTAATTTATGTTTTTGAATCAGAAAAACATGAGGATTATGAAATCGTTTGAGCAATTTAAAATTTTGAAATAATTTAATAGCTAATAAATGCCTTTCTTAAATATGGCATAGCTTTAAATGTGTACCTCTGAATTTGATAAATGATATGTCTAAATCAATTAGATCGACGAGTCTGTTCTAATTATGCATTTTGTGTATGATGTGAAGCATGCATCATATAAATATTAAGTATACAGAAATGTTTATGGAAGCAAAACTAGACTAAAAAATTAATAAGATGCTTTAATCTTGGAACCCACACCTTATCCATGCCATGCTATGATATACCATGTAAATTTTGCATCATTCCATCACGTCATACCTTGTTTGCTTGCTGCATATGATTTATATGATTGTGGAATGTATTTATTTTGGCCCTTGTGTGTGTAGTTTTTGTCCGGATAGACGCCGAGCAAGGAGAATATCAGGAGCCTTAGGAGTTTCACCCGGATCCATCTTATTATGCAACTGAGCTTCCAGGCAAGTATTTCTCCATGCTTTCACTACATATAGCATCTATTGCATCTATCTTATTCTTGCATCATATGTCGCGATCCGAATAAAAATTAAATCTCAAGTACTGCATAGGCTTTACTTTTAAACCACACCAAAGCGTGTTCCCTCCATCATATGATCCATTACTACAGGAGTTGTTTGAGCCATACAAGTCGTAGAATTACATGTGTAGGGTTTGAAGTGTATTTGAATAATGACGTACCTAAACAACTGAATTGGGTAGTAATGGGATAACTAATGAAAGAGGCATCAGTGAGCATTGTTTGCTATTTCGTTCTTTAAGCTCACTTGTGTCCCGTATGACCTCGAGTACTTGATTCCTGTTCTTTGACTAACACACTATACGCATGGTGGACCATGAATCCCCTTAGACAGAGTTTGAATCATTTCTTATTTTTTCGGGCCACAAACTAGCTTGGGGCTTTACTATTATCTTGTAATTATGACATGCTAGTGCTTTATTTACTACTGTTGCTCGTGGAGAGCATTTACTACTGTACTGTTTAGGAATACCGTGCCACGTTTCTGCTATATCGATAAGGCCAGTCACACTTTCGGGTTTTCAATCATTAACAGTCATCGCCATACACCCTGGGTCTGTCACAGAGCCGTCCGACTTTGTAGCGGGTAGCTTAGTGGAGTGCCCCTCTGAAATATTTAGTGAATCTTGTGATTGCTTTATCGTGATGCCTCGTTGGATTTTATTTGATTTTTTAAGATTAATTGTGCGTATGTTGCTATTTGTGCATCCCTGTAGGGTAGATCTTTCTGAAAGCCGTTTTCACGGTTATGGACGACTTGGAGTATAGTTTCTCAATTATAGACAAGTATAACTAAAATACTGCTTTTAAATTGGCTAAAACATGACTAGTAATAGTGCAATATTCATAAAATGATTAATAAAATTATCCACTGATGAGATATTTTTCTGCCTTCTAGCTCGGGAACGGAGAGGTGGGCGAGCGATGTTTACTTGTGTTGGTATATATCTGTTGGGTATTTGACTGTTGTTTATTTAGCGAGCGTTCGTCTATCATTGGTTAGGCGGATGTTGTAGTGTATCACTATAGAACTGCTAGGTTTTATTTTCCCTGCATTTGCATAACCCTCAGGTTGTTCCCTTTAGATGCATAAAGACTTGCTGAGGCACTTAGGATCTCACGTGATAAAATATTGGTTCAGATGGACATGTATACTCTGAGGAAGGTTACTAGTTCGAAGAGGTCGATGATAGTGACAATGACCGTCTGAGGTCGATGATAGTGACAATGACCGTCTGGTGTAGACATTCCGGGTTGGAGATCATGTGCTTATTTTCAGGGCATCTTATGCCAATTTGCTTCTTATCCTACTCTAAACTTGTCTAGCGCTTCCGCTTGATACTCTGACATGAGATGTACGAGGATATATCATAAACTATTAGAACCATCTAGGATATTTGGATCTTGTTATATGGATATTTGGATCTTGTTATATGGCGTTGAATATTTCTATTTTTTTAGATAGTTTGGTTCAATACCGCTTGCACGTGAATGGTCTTTGGACTTCCAACTTCCACGGTAGTACCACCTTTGTGCACTTATACTGGCTTGTGATTGATTTGATTTAAAGTCAGAGGTCCAGTGAATTACAAAGGATAAACAAAAATAAGCGCATCACACAAGAGACTAACAATATGTAGATCAACTGTAAGCAGTGACCAAACAATACTTGCAATGATTTACCATACCATCTCGATATTATAAGGTGTATAAAATTCTAATATATGATAATAACAAAATCTTTTCGGATCTGACAGTCATTTGATATGCATTTAGATCACTCTACGGGCTGCTCTGTTCATAGACTCTTGCTTGCATATCGCAACCTAGTTGGGGGTGCGGTACAGCTTGCCGAAAACATGCAGCACGGCAACAACAGTAATAAACCCAATGCTCATGATCAGAACAGCGTTCGGGGACATCTTGCGCCCAGCAGTCTCATCGGTGTAGAACTGAAGCATTGTACTGGCGCCACCACCACCTCCAGCAGCAGCACCACCACCGCCGGCGGGTCGACGCCTGCGCAAGCTTGCAGCAGCTGCTGCACTCCCCCTTGCAGGTGCATCACCATTGGCCACCATCTTTTTTAATCTACCTGCATTGAAATAGGCAGTTCCGATCAGACGTCTTTGTAGCACTGGTATCATAAAGGACCAAAACATAGAGTGTTCAAATGAACAAATATGACGCAACCAAAAGGCAGGGTCCCAAACGTAGTATTACTCATTGCTAAATCACCAAAAGCTACCATTTGGGCTGCTTATGCCACACCATAGAGTTATACTTCCCAATGTTCATACCTAGATTCCATATAATGTATACTGTAGTAAGTTAAAGATAAATTCATCAATGCCAAAGGTAAATTGACAGCCACAAACAAACTTGTAATCAAAAGAATTGTGCTGAGGGGCATGGTAAAACAGCCCCTGCCCTGATATGCTGCCTAGGTGAATCTGAAGAAAAAACAGGCATCAAGCTGAATGCGCAGACCAAAATCTTATTACCAGATAAGATGTTAGACAGGTAGATCATAAGTGCGTCATGAATTCAATCAAAAGGAGGTTAAGTAGAGATCTATTCTAATCGTATGGCAAGGATCATGTTCTCCGATTAATCAACCCAACTCAGAATCTACGGACGAACAGACATGGACGGAATCGACGCTAAAATTTCACAGC
The DNA here is from genome assembly GCA_023614405.1 of Avena insularis. NCBI lineage: Eukaryota > Viridiplantae > Streptophyta > Magnoliopsida > Poales > Poaceae > Avena > Avena insularis. The sequence goes on along the minus strand of CM042689.1, from coordinate 191,804,319 downwards.
GCACCCATGCAGATCAAACATCTAAGAACGATCTTAAAACGCATCAAGATAGCACCAGATCTGTATCCTCAACGACAAGGACATGAATTCAGCCTAGGTAATCTAACGGAAAACAAAAAGAGAGCCTCCGTTCTCTCATCACAAACACGGCGTTGGGGATACAGCACGGGTCTGCTTGGAGAAAAGATGGAGATAGGGAGGAGGAGGATTGCCCGCACCTGATGAATTCGCCCTCGCCGATCCCTCTGCTCTCGTCTGGAACCAGGTTGGCGTATATCAGAGTGCGGAATGCTGTCTCCCGTGCCGTGCGTGCCCCAGATTATCTATGCACGCGCCTAGGCCCTTTACGGGTCGGGTCCGGGCCTGTCCGGCGCGTGACGTGGTTCGCGCGTTCTGATTGGACGGTGCGCGTCCTGATTATCAATCTAGGTCGTTCGCTCCGTTATCGGGCTATCGCATCCCGCCCGACAAGGCATTAACTTTTTTTTTTCATGTATGTAGTACTCCCTCCAGTTGGAGGCCGTTTTCTTTGTTGGAATCTAGGTGAACGCTGATTAGGACAGATTTGTGTCAAAACATGCGTCTATTAATTATTTGGTGTCCTATTAAGCGTAATTACTCAATGAAAACGAGGAGTTTAGGCGTATGCATTGGTGGAATTGCACGCAAGAATTAATTCCTTGGCTGCATGGAGTAGGAAGTGGAGAGAAAAAAGGGGGCATTAATTTTGTAATTAAGTCTAACATGCCTAGGAGGAGAGGAGTTTTAGAAACGCATAACTTTTATAAGACGCCCTTCAACATTGACAGAGGGAGTATCTATCTATATTATTAATTGCCTTGAGACAGATTGGTTTGTCCAATTTTTATTTACTATTTTTATTGAACGATTTTCACCATACAAATTAAGACATATTACAGACTCTACCATCGATGGGGCAATTAGATGATTTGTTTGAAAATTTTCTGCTCCTCCCCTTGTAGGCGACCTGCATGGTGGGGAGCAGGGCACCCACAGGGAGCTAACCCATAAACATACTCGTTCCCTTAAATCTTACTCATCACTCGTGAATGGGTATAATTTTTTCCTATACCCATCAGTCGGGAGGGATAATGGGTATCTGTGTGTAGAAATACTCTTGTTTCAAAAATATCAAATTTAGCAAAAAAAGTCTTAAACTATAACACATAATGATATTACCAATGTTTATAAACAATAGAACATTGTAAACATACTGCAAACAACACCACTTTCCCATAAACAACATATAAAAATGATAAACAGTAACATGTAGTCAAAAATCATATCACATAGTCATACACTTTAAGTTCACAAACTCATGACAAAGTATAACGATAATTACATAACATAAGGCCATCAAATAAGCATTACAATAAAGTTTGTACACTATAAATTTATTCAATAAAAATAAACTCGATCAATCCAGCAGTAGGAGAACAAAGACTGCGATGTAAAATTTATTTGATCTTCCCCATGACTGAATGAGACCATGCATCAACAACTCAAAGGTTTAAGTCCTAATGGGAAACATGAATACATTTATTTAATAGTATTTGCATTGTAGAAGATGGATTCTAATACTCATGTTGGTAATTGCTGGTTCAGAATAGCCTGGTAACTCCTCCCACCGCTTCGCACGAATCGAGGGGCACCCCTTGAGAGTCGCTGGCATGCGTTCCGGCCCCTCCCATGGCGCCCTCGTCAGAATAGTCGGCAAGGCCGGGAGTCGGCGTCAGGGTAGATAGGTTTAGGGTTTTTCTTTGTCTTTCGGTAGTAGGCCGTATGCCCGGATGTGGAACTCCAAATCGGGACTGGGCCTAGTGACGTCGACCACCACGTCATCGAATAAAATCGGGGTCATTGGCTACCTGCTTGTCTCGTGTGCTCCAGTTTGCTATCGTCTCCTTCTAGCCGGCCAGAGCGGTGAGGGGATGGAGAAGATGGGGGCAGCGAGATGCAGAGATAGAGGTGGCGGGAGTTCTTCTACTCTAACACGTGGGCACGATGCTAGGTGGTGGTTTGCTTCACCTTCTTCGTCAACTCTTGTTCTTCTGGCTGGCCAAGGTGGTGAGGGGAGAACGAGGTTGTGGAGACGACGAGTGTCCTGCTCCCTATTCAAGAGCGCCCACATGTCCGTTTCTCCCTCTGCTGAGCTTCATGTCCTCCTATCCAGTCGTGGCGGTGAGCGGGAGGGCGTCTGAGCTCGGGGTGGGCTATTGCACATAGATAGCCTGGGAGGCTTTTTCCTAGCCTCCAAGAGCTTTTGGAGTTTTGGCTCCCCGTGGCGTCGTCCAAGCAATGGCCTTGTCGCGCCTCCTCTTGTAGGGTTCACATCATGGAAAACAAAAAAAATTCTATCACGGGAACACACAAAACCAAGATCTATTCTATGAGATCGGTGCAACGAGATTATAGAGAACTAACCCTCGAAGATCCAAAGCGTTTAACGAGATTCAGATCTCGTGATTGATGTAGTTGATCACTTGCCGATCTCAAGATCGCGTAGACGATCCTTCCGGCATGACATTTCGGCAGCGCTTCCGCAGTCGGTAATACGTACGGTAGTCGATGAAGACCTTTCTCTCCCTTCTTCCATCAAGGCAGCGGAGGTTATAGATCTCCACGGAATCCCAACATCACGACGGTGTGGTGGTGGTGGTGGTGGAGAGATTTCTGCAGGGCTTTGCCTAAGCCGGAGCAGGATGGTGGATGAGAGAGAGAGAGGGGGGCATGGCGGCTAGGGTTTAGGCGCCGAGGGACAAGGGGGCTAATGGGTGGCGCCCTATCCCTCCTTATTTGGGAGGGGAGCTGGCGGCCAAGGGGGCTCCTAAACCTATCTGAGTTGCCCCCAACTCAGGTAGGAGAGGGAGAGTCCCTCCCCAACTCGGCCAGGAGAAGGGGGTTGTAAACTTGTCTTTCAAGTTTCCCCTTTCCTTCCCAAACTAGGATTTGACTTTTCAAACTAGGGTTTGACCCTACCTCCCTTGTTCTTGGCCGAGTTGGCCTAGGGCTTAATGCAGCCAGCCCCTTAGGGCATGGCGCATCCAAGTACCCCCTCCCAGGGTGGTGTACCTTCTAGAACATTCTAGAATCTTCCAGTCAAAACACCGAAAACATTTTCAAACCCAGAAATTGACTTTTCTTATATGAATCTTATTCTCCGGAACATTACGAATCTCCTGGTGGTGTCCAGGATCCAATCCGAGACTCTGAACAACATTCAGTATCCAACTCATATTCTATACCTAGTGCAACCTCATTACTGATAAGTACTCTTTACTCGTTTCGTGATATGACATCCCTTGTGACCTAGTCACATGCTTGCAAGCCAATTGGATGACATTTCACCGAGAGGGCCCAAAGTATATCTATTCGTCATTTGGATGGACAAATCCCACTCTTGATCCATGTGCTTCAACACATACTTCAAGAATACCTAATGCCACCTTTATAACCATCAGGTTACAAAGTGGTGTTTGATGTCATCAAAGTATCCATTCGGTGAAGGTGATTAACATGATATCATGGTCGAAGGATTAGGTTACTATGTATTTGAAAGGTTGTAGCAAACAAACTCTAAATTAATTGATGTTACGCTACCCTAACTATAGGAGTGTGTCCATCACATAATTCTCCTAATGATATGATCTTGTTATTAATAACATCTAATGTCCATGATCAAGAAACCATGATCAATAAGCTAGTTCAACAAGAGGCTTACTAGGGACTCTTTTATGTTTACAAAACACACAAGTATTAATGTTTCCGGTTAATACAATTATAGCATGAGATGTAAAAATTTATTATAAACACAAAGATATAATAATAACTATTTTATTATTGCCTCTTGGGCATATCTCCAACAGTCTCCCACTTGCACTAGAGTCGGTAATCTAGATTACATGGTAATATACCCAACACCCATGGCGTTCTAGTGTTGGTCATGCTTTACCCTAGGAGGGAGTTTTAGTTAACGAATCTGCCATATTCAGATATGTGTGTACTTTGCAAATCTTTATGTCACCATCTTGGACATGCTCGCGAATAGCATGAAAACATAGCTTGACATGATTCAGCTTCTTGTGTGACCTTGGATCCTATGCATTGGCTATGGCACCCAAGTTGTCACAATAGATGTCCATCGGGTCCAACGCACTTGGAACGACAACAAGCTCTATAATGAACTCTTTCATCCATATCGCTTCTTGTGAAGTCTCCGAAGCAGCTATGTATTCCGATTCAGTTGAAGATCTCGCCACAATGCTTTGCTTAGCACTCCTCCAGCTCACTTCTGCACCATTCAAAGTAAATATGTATCCAACTAGCATCGGTGTAACCGTTTACAATGAGATCTTCGTCACCTCCATAAGAAAGAATCATATCCTTAGTCCTTCTCAAGTACTTTAGGGTATTTTTGCCCGCTATCCGGTGATCTACTCCTGGATCACTTTGATATATGCTAGTCAAACTAACAACATATGCAATATCTGGTCTTGTACATAGCATGGCATACATGATAGAACCTATGGCTGAGGCATAGGGAGTTTTGCTCATCCTCTATATATCTTCTGCTGTAGCTAGACTTTGAGTTTTACTCAAGGTCGTAGTGGGCAACATGGGCAAGAACCTTTCTTGATTTCTTCCATTCCAAACTTCTTTAGAACCTTGTCCAAATATGTACTTTGTGAAAGCGCTATTAAGCGTCTTGATCAATCTCTATAAATCTTGATGCCTAAAATATATGCAGCTTCCACTACAAGAAAAATGTCCTTTTACAACGGGCGATTTTCATGGTTTGTAACACCCTCGGACCAGTCCTATGCAAGTTTTTAGCAATTCCAGCCAAACCCGCATAAAAACGATTCAAAGGTGCCCACCAGGCACTTTCGTGTGGGTGGAAAACAAAGTAATACCATTGCACAATAGTTCAATAGGATCTCTAAAATAACCCCATAGACCAACACTAGTATTTTCTGCGCACTTTGTCCTCACTCGTGCGCACCCCGTACACACTTCTCGGTCGGTCACCCATCCTAGAATTGCTCTAGGCCAAGCATGCTTAACCTTAGAGTTATTTTCAGAGGATCTTCCAGAAAAGAAGTTGCAACTTGTTGGTATGGGTTTCCTATCAATCCTATTGATCCATGTGCAAGTGTCTCACATACACCCACTCTTAGAAGATCGATGTCCTCGTCGATCAACCACACGCCAGGAACATCCCCTCTTGGCACATGTCTGCGCATCCAGGGCCGGCACATTGCCATGTCATGTCCACTCCGGGCCACACGCACCATGCTACACATGTCCGCCACTGACCCGCACACGCCCATGTAACCGCAAGGGTCGGCTCTGATACCACTTTGTAACACACCGGTCACTCCGGACCGACAGCTGTCACTTCTGGCAGCTCAATAGGATCTCTAAAATAACCCCATAGACCAACACTAGTCTTTTCTGCGCACTTTGTCCTCACTCGTGCGCACCCGGTACACACTTCCTGGTCGGTCACCCATCCTAGAATTGCTCTAGGACAAGCACGCTTAACCTTAGAGTTCTTCTCAGAGGAGCTTCCGGAAAAGAAGTTGCAACTTGTTGGTATGAGTTTCCTATCAATCCTATTGACCCATGTGCCGGGGTCTCACAGACTCCATGAGTCAAGAATACATATATACAGTACAAATCTCCAAATCACCTTGAAAAGGATACATCGTCCGAGTACGGACAAGATGCAAATGGGGCTAAGAGCCCTGAAGAATAACCAATGGCGTCCATAACCCTGCCAAGGCCAAGCTAGAAGGTTAACCCTGCTAACGACGTCGAGCTCAAACCTGCTAAACAAAAGGGGCGCTGACAAAGGGCAATGGAAAAAGAGAACGGTCAGTACTGAGGCCAGTACACAGCGAGTCTTAGAATTCAGCGGTCCTAGCCTACATAGGTATGGTGGACTGAAGCGGCAGTGAAGCAGACACTAAACAACCTATAGAGACTCGATACAACTGGCGGCTATCAGAGAGAGATAAGAAAGACCTATTCGAATGCAACCTGATACTAACACCAAACATACCCTTCCTAGTGTTTCCCCCTCGAGACCAAACCAGGAAGTCGTACCGAGGAACTCACACAGTTGGCAATTTTATTCATTCCATTATAGTTGCGACATTTACTAGTCAGATTTAGATAGCATGAGTCATCCTGACATAATAAGCAGTGGGCAGTTTTAGTTAACCATTCCGTTGTAGTTGCAATACTTACTAGTCAGATACAAATAACATGAGATATCCCAACTCCCGCAGTTGTTGGTAGTTTTATTTACTCATTTCGTTGTAGTGAATCTGATTACTAGACATGTCAAAGTCAAATCTGTAGCACTAATTTACTTATAGTTTTCTATGATCGAGATACTGTGCTCCAAGTCGTCCATAACTGCAGACACGGCTTTCAGAAAGATTTAACCCTATAGGGGTGCATCAAAGTTTCCACACGCACCTACACCCTTGTTGTCAGATCAGGTAGGTACAAGATCACAAATCATACACCCAACGGTATGTCGAGGGGTTTCGGACACGACGTTTCCTAGACCCAAAGCAAGCACATGGGGGCCACCCCACTGAGCTACTTGTAACGAAGTCGCCGGTCTCCGAGACGAACCTAGGGTTTGTGTCAATGGTTGTAAACGACTGAGAACCTGAAAGTGTGACTGGGCTTGTCGATACCGCCAAAACATTCCATATTTGTTCCTAAACAGTACAGGCGCTCCACGCGCAATAGTAAATAAAGCAGTAAAGCATGTCGTAAGTATAGGATAGTAATAACTTTGCAAACTATTTTGTGGCCCCTAGTATAGTACTTTGAAATTAGGTACTAAATCGATGAGGGTGCCCACACACCCCACCTATGGTTAGCATGCTCGATCCCGGAATAGGTGTCAAGAACTCGGGTCCTAGGTGGACACAAGTGGGCGATTAAAAATCAAATATTGTCTATTGCCCAACGGTGCCTCTGCATTATTTACCTACTTTAAATATTAGTTATTAAACTGTAATTAAATCCATGATCATCTCCAACTTTAAGCATGATGCATTTCTGCAACAACTGTGGAACATCGACGCCGTGAGGCAACACCTGCGTAAGCAACTACGACTCGTAAGGCCGACTATCTACCAAACAGCAGGTAATAGGAGTTGGCCATGCTAATATAGGGGCTGCAAGGAAAAATAAATGGGGTACAAAATATATAACATCGCACACAGATAACAATAGATCAACATGAGAAAATAAAGACTAGAAATGTAAAATAGGTAGAAAGGGGGAGAATGCTCGCCTAAAAAACAGTGTCGAAGTTTCATCCAAAGATCGGGTCGGCACTCGCATAAAATCATCGGCCTAATCCATGAAGAAGCAAAGCACTAGAAGAAACACCAAATGCGCTATTTAATACTATGGCAAAAGATGGGGCATGATGCATGTATGATATATGACATGGCAAAGATGCGATGCAATTAAGCAATATTAAGCGGAACCGGGGTCCCGACAATTAATTAGTAGGTTCATGTCGTTTAGATACCATGAAATTTAAATGTTGGCTTATCAAGGAAAAATATGGCACGTTCGCTACACAAATTTAAATGGAAGCAATATAAGACTAGAAAAGTCTGCATATGGTCTCCATATTTAATTATGAGGTGAATCAGCATAAGGCTCCCAAACCACATGATGTGTCGCTACACAAATTTAAATGGAGGCAATATAAGACTAGAAAAGTCTGCATATGGTCTCCATATTTAATTATGAGGTGAATCAGCATAAGGCTCCCAAACCACATGATGTGTCTGCAACATGAATAATTATAAGAACAAGGTAGATATCATATATTATATATAAAAAATAGAGGTCTCAGAAAAGGGGTTACACATGAGGGTTTCGCGATCTTGGGGTTCCGAGGTGTTCGGGTTCGGTCTTCGATGAGAACAGTCTTCGGATCTTCAGATCCAGGGCTTCAGGGTTCGACCACTGGATTCCGTGGAGGTCATGGTGTCCGAGAAGGTGATCTTGGCGATCCGGCGTCACCAGTTTCGAGAACAAGAACTTGGAGTTCAGCTCTATTGGTCGGTGACGGACTCGATCACCGGCTCTGTTTGTCGGTGTTGTACTTGAATCGACTCATGTGTCCTCGGTGGATCTTGCAAAACATCCAACATGGAGATAACAACAATTGGACACAGGAGCACAACAAGGGACATAATGAACACTTCAACCTTCCATGTTCATCAACACTAGCACAACGCGGTGCCACTCAAGTAAGGAAACAAGATAGCCCCTGGTCTGCAGGCGGCTTGGTGTCCATCACAACATGAAGGAGGTCGGCGACGTGCTCGCACGTCCGCAAGCACGTGTGCAAGGCGACGGCATGCCTGGCGGGGCGACGTTGACCCGCAACAAGGGGACGAGGTGGCGGCGCTTGGAGGCCAGGGAAGGGAACGAACAACGGCGGGGAGGAGGTGCTCTATAGGGGCGGTGACCAGCAGAGGCGGGACCAACCTAGGGCGATGGCTGCACTGGGGAGAAGGTCGGTCGACGAGGAGCTGTGAGGGGTGCGGCGCTCGGATCCTGGGAAAACTCGGCGGCAACACGCGGTGCGAGGCGAGACAAAGGTCACGCGGGGACTCGTGTCCGCCTGCGGCGTGAGAGGGTTGGGACGGTAGCGGGGATGGTTCCCGAGCAAGCGACGCGGGGTGTAAGTCGCGTGCAACACGGAGGAAGTGGGACCAGGAGATGGGTGCGTGCTTGCAGGAGTGTGTTTTGGTGTTGTTGACCCGGTGGTACCGCGTGGGTGTGGTGTGCGTTGTTTGGTGTGGGGCTGGGAGAGTGTGGCGCACTGGTTGGGGTTTGGTGGGGGTGAGTATGGGCGCACGCACATGGTGAGTGGCGGCAGCTTGGGGGTGGTTCGGGCAAGTGCCGATTAGGGTTTGGCTTGGAGTGGGTGGTTTGGTGATTAGGGTTAGGGTTTGAGCAACTAGTCTAAGGTTTGGGTGGTAGGTGGTCGGCTGGCCTATGGGCTTGGCTGGCTGGCTCCCTAAACAAATTTTTTTTGTTATTTATTTTATTTCTTTTAAAACAAACCATTTTGCAAATAGGTTTTAGACAAATACAAGATCCGGGTGGACCTAGGGTTTTGATTTGAAATAGAGGGGGTTATTTAGAAAACAAAGGTAGGTTTTTGGTGAAAAGATTTAGAGGATATAAATATGCATGATTATATGATGATGTGCAATATGAAGACATGCGATTTTTTAGTAGTGGTTTTACCTGGGGTGCTACAATTCGACACCACTAACAATGGATCTCGCCCTCGAGATCCGCCTCATGGTACGGGGAAGAAGGCCGACGGTTTGAATCTGCTCGCTTCTTGTAGATCCTCGCGACACCACTAACAAGGGTTCTTTCTCCGTCTTGAAATCGGCGACACCACCAACAAGGATTGTTGCTCACGTTCATCGAGAGAACACTCCGTATAAACAAATATGAAGGTCGAGGTCTCAAAAATAAGGCCAGCTCTAACTCTGTGGAAGGAGTAAAATTGCATTGGTCCACCATTCAATGTACAAAAGCAAATGATAAGAGTAGTCGGATGGTGATCAGTCCATCGTGCACCCAAAGCATTACTTTGCACATGAATAGGAGAATTATGCAACCAAATCTCGGAATTCAGACAGAAGATCTTTACAAGTGATGTTTGGAAATAAAGGAATGATGCAGGATCTTCATCAGATCTGACATAGATGATGTCTTCGTGTTGGAAAACACCGGAAGATGCAAATAAAAAAGAAAAAAATAAATTAGTGAATTTTCGGTCCACTACAAGGCACAATAGAGGAAAGTTCCTCAGATAGCAAGAAGTCCGTAGGTCGAAGTACCGTTACAAGAGGACGGGAGCGAAACCCTGAAGGTACGATGGAAACCCAACCACGAGAATTCCTGGACTCAACAAAAAGATAAGAGAGAAGATTCAAAACACGTAGAGGTAAGAGGAGAATAGCATAGGGGTAAGGAGTAAAATCAGGCATGATCAGATCTATCCAACCGATTTTCCAAAATATTTTTGACACTCTATGACATTCGTTAGCTAGGCTATCCTACAAGCTGGACCAGTGGGGTATCGTAACTGCTAAGATCTAGTACCACTCTATAACACCCTTGGATCGGCCCTATGCAAGTTTTAGCGATTCTCGCCAAACCCGCATAGTAATGATTCAAAGGTGCCACCAGGCACTTTCGTGCGGGTGGATAACGAAGCAATACCATTGCACAATAGTCCATGATGAAACCCACAGAACAGATATATGCAACAACGACTCCATGAGTCAAGAATACAGATATATAGTACAGAGATCCAAATCACCTTGAAAACGATACAACGTCCGAGTACGGACAAGATGCAAATGGGGCTAAGAGCCCTAAAGAATAACCAATGGTGTCCATAACCCTGCCTAGGACAAGCCAGAAGGCTAACCCTGCTAACAATGTCGAGCTCAAACCAACTAAACAAAAGAGGCGCTGACAAAGGGGAAAAGAAAAAGAGAGCGGTCAGTACTAAGGCCAGTACACGACGAGTCTTAGAACTCAGCGGTCCTCGCCTACATAGGTATGGTGGACTGAAGCGGTAGTGAAGCAGGCACTAAACAACCTATAGAGACTCGATACAACTGGCGGCTATCAAAGAGAGAGATAAGAAAGACCTATTCAGATCCAACCTGATATTAACACCAAACATACCCCTCCCAGTGTTTCCCCCTCGAGACCAAATGAGGAAGTCTTACCGAGAAACTCACACAGTTGGCAGTTTTATTCATTCCATTATAGTTGTGACATTTACTAGTCAGATATGGATAGCATGAGTCATCCTGACATAATAAGCGATGGACAGTTTTAGTTAACCATTCCATTGTAGTTGCAATACTTACTAGTCAGATACAAATAGCATGAGATATCCCAACCCCCGTAGTTGTTGTCAGTTTTATTTACTCATTTCGTTGTAGTGAATCTGATTACTTGACATGTCAAAGTCAAATTTGTAGCACTACTTTAGTTATAGTTGTCTATGAATGAGATACAGTGCTCCAAGTCGTCCATAACCGCAGTTGTCCATAACCGTCAACACGGCTTTCAGAAAGATTTAACCCTGCTGGGGTGCACCAAAGTTTCCACACGCACCTACACCCTTGTTGCCAGATCAGGTAGGTACAAGATCACAAAACATACACCCAACGATATGTCGATGTGGTTTCGGACACGATGTTTCCCAGACCCAAAGCAAGCACATGGGGACCACACCACTAAGCTACCCGTAGCGAAGTTGGTCGGTCCCCAAGACGGACCCAGGGTTTGTGTCAATGGCTGTAAATGATTGGGAACTCGAAAGTGTGATTGGGCTTGTCGATACCACGAAAACATTCCACATTTGTTCCTAAACAGTATAGGCGCTCCATGCTCAATAGTAAATAAAGCAGTAAAGCATGTCATAAGTACAGGATAGTAATAACTTTGCAAACTAGTTTGTGGCCCCTAGTGCAGTACTTTGAAATCAAGTACTAAATCGATGGGGGTGCCCACACACCCCACTTGTGGTTAGCGTGCTTGATCCCGGAATAGGTGTCAAGAACTCGGGTCCTAGGTGGACACAAGTGGGTGATTGAAAACCAAATATTGTCTATTACCCACCGATGCCTCTGCATTATTTACCTACTTTCAATATTAGTTATTAAACTGTAATTAAATCCATGATCATCTCCAACTTTAAGCATGATGCATTTCTCCAACAACTTTGGAATATCGACGATGCGAGGCAACACCTGTGCAAACAACTACGACTCGTAAGGCCGACTATATACCAAACAATAGGTAATAGGAGTTAGCCATGGTAATATAGGGTCTGCAGGGAAAAATAAATGGGGTACGGAATCTATAGCATCGCACACAGATAACAATAGATCAACATGAGGAAATAAAGACTAGAAATGTAAAATAGGTAGAAAGGGGGAGAATGCTCACCTGAAAAACAGTGTCGAAGTTTCATCCAAAGATCGGGTCGGCACTCGCATCAACTCATCGGCCTAATCCGTGAAGAAGCAAATCACTAGAAGAAACACCAAATGCGTTATTTAATACTATGGCAAAAGATCGGGCATGTTGCATGTATAATATATGACATGGCAAATATGCGATGAAATTAAGCATTATTAAGCAGAACCAGGGTCTTGACAATTAATTAGTAGGTTCATGTTGTTTAGATACCCCATAATTTAAATATTGGCTTATCAAGGCAAAATATGGCATCGGTTCGCTACACAAATTTAAATGGAGCCAATATAAGACTTGAAAAGTCCGCATATGGTCTCCATATTTAATTATGAGGTGAATCGTCATAAGGCCCCCAAACCACATGATGTGAGCGTGATACGTCGGAAACGTATCTATAATTTTGTATGTTCCATGTTTGTTTAGTGTCTACTTTGCTATGTTTTGTCTACACTTTGAGGTATTTTTATACACTTTTTGGACTAACCTATTGATAAGATGACACAGTGCCAGTTGTCTGTTTTCTTCTGTTTTTGGTTCCAGAAAGGCAGCAAATCAATATTCTCGGAATTGGACGGGACAAAAGCCAAAATCATTATTTTTCCAGAGCAACACAGAACCACGAAGCAGAGATAGAGTAGGGCACCAGGGTGGTCGCACCCCCTAGGCGCGGGCCAGCCATGGTGGCGCCTAAAGGGGGTGTGGCCCCCCTGGACCTCCATCGACCTTGCCTCCTTCGCCTATAAAAGCCTCCTAGGGAGAAAACCCTAAATTATCCAGAAGAAATCCATCATACTTCCAGAAAAAGTTTCGCTATGCCGCCGCCACCGAAGGGGAGATTCGGGGGACAGAAAGTTTCTATTCTGGCACCCTGCCGTGATGGGGAAGTGCCCCCGGAGCCATATCCATCGATCTCTACCACCTTCTTCATCACCGTTGCTGATTCCCATGATGAGGAGGGAGTAGTTCTTCTTCGAGGCTAAGGGATCTACCGGTAGCTATGTGTTCATCTCTCTCCCTATGCATGATCTTGTTGTGGTCATGAGCTTTGTAATCAAGTAGATCTACCTTGATACTCAAGTGCTTCAATAGATCTCTGCACTCCCCATGTGTGTGAAAGTGACAGCGTGCACGCCATGCTGGCACTTAGGCTAGAGTCTGCATAAATACTCATCGTGCTTTAATAGATCTATGCTTTTCCCCATGTGTGTGAAAGTGATAGCGTGGACGCCATGGTGGCACTTAAGCTAGGTTACATATATATTTGTTATGAGTTATATTTGGAGTTGGATGTCTCTATGAAATTGTGGTGTTTGTTGGAACCATCTAACGGTCAAGGTGACAGTGTGGGGTTATCTAGATTGGGAAAGGCAGACTTTGAGGTTTGCTGTTATAGCCCTACCATGGATTAGAGTTCACCAACCAGAGAGTAGTTAAGAGTAGTATCATGAAGAGAATATATTTATATAATAGAGTGTTCACTAGTGAAAGTATGATCCCTAGGCCTTGTTTCTAAGCATTGAAACACCCTTTGCATCTAGATCTGTTGCATGTTTGCTTGCTTTAGTCTTTACCTCACCGTCAAGCTCTTTTCTGGCACTCACACACGTTACCCCACGACAACAACAAGTCAGAAGCTATTTTCTGGCACCGTTACCACTTGTATTTCATTGTCTCTTCGCCGAACTAGTGCACCTATACACCTGACAAGTGTATTGGGTGTGTTGGGGACACAAGAGACTTCTTGTGTCTTGATTGCAGGGTTGCTTGAGAGGGATACCTTTGACCACTTCCTCCCTGAGTTTGATAAACCTTGGGTAATCCACTTAAGGGAAACTTGTTGCTGTTCTACAAACCTCTGCACTTGGAGGCCCAACAACTGTCTACAAGAATAGAAGTGCGTAGACATCAAGCTATTTTCTGGCGCTATTTTCGGGGAATAAAGAAGAAGAAGCTCCCATGTCAACAAAGCGCCATCAAAAGTATTTTCTGGTGCCGTTGCCGGGGAGGTTTTGGGCCTTTTACCTTTCCTCCACGTCAAGCTCCATCAAAGCTATTTTCTGGCGCCGTTGCCGGGGAGGTAAGGTAAAAGGTACTCACATCCTCCGGCATGAGTGCTCAAAGTTATTTCCTATAGATTCTACATTTTTGTCTTTTTGTTTCTTGTTTTCACTAGTTAGGCTTAATGGAAAACAACAACAAAATTAGAGAGCTTTATAGTATTTATCTTGAGTTAGGACATGAAGTGTTTGAAGAGAAAATAAAAAAACCTATGGAACTTTGTTTGCATGCTAATAGCAATGTTATTAGTATGAACTCTTTGGACACCATTGTTGCTAATGCTATGGAAACGTCTAAGCTTGGGGAAACTAGTTTTTATGAAAATGATCTTTTTAGTTCCCCAGCTTTAGAAGATAGCTATTCTATTGCTTATGATGATACTAAACCTCCAATATATGATGATTGCAATGATGAGTATGATATTTTCAGTCCACCTACTATTGTGGAAAAATTTGATTGTGATTACAATATGCCTCCTATATTTGATGATTATGGTGATGAGAATAATAATGATAGCTATTTTGTTGAATTTGCTCCCACTACAATTAATAAGAATGACTATGCTTATGTGGAGAGTAATAATTATTTTATGCATGTGGATCATGATAAGAATGTTTTATGTGATAGTTATATTGTTAATTTTATTCATATTGCTACTGAAAGTTATTATGAGAGAGGGAAACATGGTCTTATGCATCTCAAAAATATTAAATTTCCCCTCTTTGTGTTGAAAGTCTTGAAGTTGCACTTGTTTTGCTTTCCTATGATTTTGCTTTGTGATTTCATGACTTATTTCTTTACAAGATTACTATTCATAGGAAGTGGGTTAGACTTAAATGTGTTTTGAATTTGCTTCTTGATGCTCTCTTTTACTTAAATTCATATTTCTTATGTGAGCATCTTCTCAAACAATCAAGCCTAACTTAAAGGCGTTAAGTACTTGTTGGGAGATAACCCAAGAGTTTTCTTGAGTCTTGGAAGTTATTACTTCTGTAATAACCTCTTCTTATCATTTTTGTTTGCTTTTTGTGCCAATAATAACCTCTAATGAGAGGGAAGTATTATTTGGGGAGTTGTTGTCCCAAACCAGATTTTTGTGCTCCACCGTAAAAATTCGTGCGGAATATCTGTAAGTCGGATTGAGATGATATTTTACGAATAAATCCTCCAGTATGTTAGCTAACTTTCTCTAGTTCAACACTTTTTGATTCGAGTAACAGAAGGTTTTTGAAAAAAAATCGGTTTCTACCTGCTGGTCTGGTTTGACAGATTTCTGCCATTATTTGCATTTGCTACTTATTGGTTCCTTTTTGGGTTCTTTTTGGGAAATTGAGCTTTTTGAGGGAATTTATACAGTAGCTTGTGTTTTTATTGGAAGTTTTGATGTTCTAAAGCTAAACCCAAAGGTCTATTATCTTTTGAATACACTAATGTTGCTAATGAAGATTGTGTGAAGTTTTGTATGAAGGAAAAAATTTAGGTGTAGAGAAAGAATGATGTAATAAGATAAAGAATGGACAAAATCTCAAGATTGGGGATGCCACCTTGTGTCACCCCAAGAAATATTCAAGAGGTACAAGCGTCAAAGCTTGGGGATGCCCAAGGCATCCCCTTCTTCATCAATAAAAATCTCCGGTTTTCTAGAAACTTTGTTTTTATTATTTTATGCACAGTTGTGTTGTTCTTGGAGCATATTAGTTTTAGTTTTTGGTTTTCGTTTGCTTAGTTTGCTTAGTTTGCTTGAGTAAGTTGGTTGATCACAACACACTTCTTTTCGAGAGAGACACACTCTGTTTTCATTGCCTAGAACACTCTAGTTTTCATTCTTATTGTTCTGTGAGTGTTCTCTTTTGCTAGCATTGTGTTTAGGCTTAGTTTGCTTGTTCTTTCAGCTTAGAACTTTTTAGTTCTTCTTTGTGGATTTGTGAGACTTGCTCACTGGTCTTTATTGATTATTATCTTTGTGAGTTGTTTCAAATAAGTCGATTGGTGTTGGAAAAGAGTAGGAAGCTTCATGCTTAAGTGGTACAAAAGGGAGCTTGCTTTGACTGTGGCTTAGACTTTATCATGCCATGCTAGATGTTGTTTTGACCTTATGCTTAGTGATTATTGCTGTAGCATGACTTGTTCCAAACAATTAGGATTGCTTAGTGTGCCTTGAAAGAATCACGCATTGTTTTAGCATACAAAAGCATAGTATTGTGGTATTCTCCTTTGATGCTTTGTTTGGGTTGACTTGGCACATGCTCACACCATGCTATGACTATGAACCCTCACCATAGCCTATATGATCATTTAGTTTTTGACTTGTGGTACCACTTTATGCTTTGATTAGTAATGTTTTGTCGCTCTGCATGATTATGGCCATTATTGGTCTCTTAGTTGGTCGCTCCCAGTCTTTTGCTAGCCTCCACTTGTATGAGTAAGCTCTACTCATGCTTCCAACTCTCAATAAACCAAGTTATTCCAAAGTGTCCACTATAAATTCCTATGCATGGTGTGTTACACCATTCCAAGTATATTCTTGTTTTCAGCCATGTTCCAATTAAAAAGTATTTTGTTATGTGAAAACTTAGTGATTAAAGCCCTCACAAACTTGATGGCACACTTTATATTCTTTGCCCCTAATAAACTTGAACCATTGTGTCATCTAAGTTGTATATGCTTGCACTTATACGTTGGAATTAGCAGAACCATGCTGTCATGGGGAACGTTTTCAATGTGGAAAGATATGGGAGAACGCACGACACCAATAGGGCCGGCTGCTCATATATATTGACAATGTTACAGGTATAACCCTAGAAATACACGGGGACCTATAACTAATACAACACATATCTCAACTCCCCTTGCAGTCGAAGGGTTGGTACCGACACATAGACTGGAGCGAAACTCAGGAAAAGTCGTCGACGGTAATCCCTTCGTCATGATGTCTGCAAATTGCTGAGAGGCCGGCACATGAAGAACTCGAACGTGACCGAGGGCAACTTGCTCACGGACAAAGTGAATATCTAGCTCAATGTGCTTGGTGCGCCGATGATGACCGGGGTTGGCGGAGAGGTAGACAGCCGAGTCGTTATCACAGAATACCATCATGGGCTTGTCGACAGGACAAGAGAGCTCGGAGAGAAGCTGACGGAGCCACGTGCACTCATGCATGGCATTAGCCACGACGCGATACTTGGCCTCGACGCTGGAGCGAGACACGGTGGGCTGCCTCTTGGAGGAGCAAGTGACAAGAGACGAGCCGAGGTGGAGCGCCGCGTGTCGGGGCAGCCAACCCAGTCTGCATCCGATTAGGCGACGATGTCGGTCGAGGGAGAGGCGTGCATCAAGAGGCCAAAGTCCATGGTGCCGCGGATATAGCGAGTATCCCCTTCACCGCGGACCAGTGAGCGTCCCGGGGAGCATGCATGTGCAAGCACACCTGCTGCACGGCATACTGCAACTCCGGACGTGACAGCGTCAAATACTGCAGGGCACCAATGATGGAACGGTAGAACGACGCGTCGGAGGCCAGCGACCCATTGCTGGCCGAGAGCTTGGCCTTCGTGTCAACAGGTGTGGGCGCGGGGTGACAGTTAAGCATCCATGCACGCTCGAGAAGCTCATGGGCGTACTTCCGCTAATGAAGAAAGAACCCATCCACGCGCTGGACAACCTCGATGCCGAGGAAGTAGTGGAGCAGGCCGAGGTCCTTCAGGGCAAACTCAGCGCGAAGGCGGTCGGTGAGCTGTCGAAGGATCATCAGTGCATGCCGTCAGGATGATGTCGTCGACATATAGTAGTAGGTAGGCAGTGTTGGTACCTTGTCGATAGACAAACAGCGACGCATCAGAACACGGTGAGCGGAAGCCGAGCTGCTGCAGGAACGCGAAGATGTGCTGGTACCCCCACGGGGCGCCTGCTTCATTCCGTACAAGGACCGAGAGAGCAAGCACACATGATCCGGATGGTCGGCGTCGACAAAGCCGATAGGCTGCTTGCAGTACACCTGCTCGGAGAGATGACCGTGGAGGAAAGCATTGGAGACGTCCATCTGGTGCACTGGCCATGCTCGAGAGGCGGCGAGGTGCAGAACGGTGCGGATCATGCCCGGCTTGACAACCGGGGCAAACGTATCCGTGAAGTCGACACCGGCGCGTTGGCGAAATCCGCGGACCACCCAACGCGCTTTATAGCGCTCCAGCTTGCCATCCGGACCGAGCTTGTGCTTCAAGACCCACTTGCCAGTGATGACGTTGGTGCGTGGAGGACGGGGGACCAGCTCCCGGTCCGATTGCGCTGCAGCGCGTCGTACTACTTCATGGCGGCGTGCCACTGCGGGTCACTCAAGGCGGCCCTGGCAGAGGTGGGCACCAGCGAGAGCTCGGATGTAGACGCCGTGCAGACATACTGATCGGCGGGGTAGCGGGTGGACGGCCGACGCATGCCCGCACGCGCGCGGGTGAGCACACCAGAAGGGGCAGCAGAATCCACCGCCAGGGCAGCAGCGGGAGAGGGCGACAAAGAAGACGACGAGGCGGGCGACGACGGGGCCAACGAGGAGGAGGCTGCGCTGGTCGGGGGCGACGGACGACAAGCCGGCGAAAGCGGCGCGGGCGTAAAGGACCAGCGGGGCGGAACGGAGGGGCCGCCACGGTCACTTGTCGGTGCGAAGGGCCGATCGCAGGAGGGCCAGAGGGCACCAGGGTCATCGTCGATGGAGTCGCCAAAGGTTCCCGCTGAAACAGAAATACCAACTCGTCAAAGTAAACATGTCGGGAGGTGAAGACGCGATGCGAGACCGGGTCGTAGCAGCGGTAGCCCTTGGTGTTGGCTGGGTAACTGAGAAACACATAAGGGAGAGAGCATGACACAAGCTTATGCGCGGCGGTGGTGGTGGTGCTAGGATAACAGCGGCAACCGAATATGCGAAGATCATCATAGGCGGGTGTCGCACCAAAGAGAAGATGGTGCGGCGTGTATTGCCAACGTACGCGGCAGGGGTGGATGTTGACGAGAAGGGTCGCCATGGTGAGTGCATCTAGCCAAAACCGTGGGGGCATGTAAGCATGGAACAAAAGGGTGCGCACGCAGTCGTTGAGATTACGAAGGATGTGTTCAGCACGACTGTTTTGTTGGGAAGTGTAAGGACACATGAGACGAAAGATGGGGCCATGGGAGGCGAGAAGTGTGCGGATGGTGATGTTGTCGAACTCTTTGCCGTTATAGGTTTGCAAGGCATAGATGGGGCAACCGAATTGGGTGGAGACATATGCGAAAAAGGCGGTGAGAGTGGAAGGGACGTCAGATTTATGGCATAGGGGAAAAGTCCACACAAAATGCGAGTAATCATCCAAAATCACAAGATAATAGGTATAGCCAGAATTACTCGGAACCGGCGAGGTCCAAACATCACTATGAATAAGTTCAAAGGGAAAAGACGCGACTATGGAGGAAGAATTAAACGGAAGAGCGGTGGAGCTAGGATGGCCGAGGCGGGCGTGCCATAGGTCGACACCGGCGGAGAGGGCGAGTGGGCTGCTGGCGATGGTGGAGGACGACCAAACAGGGTACAAATCGCCGGAGCTATTACTGCGGTGGAGAAGCATCCGAGTACAACCATCCTTAACAGAAAAACCAGAAGCGTCAAATTCCACAGTCACAGAGTTATCACGAGCAAGGGAACAAACGGAAACAAGGTTTTGGATTAAATGAGGAGAAACAATGACATTATTGAGAGTAAGAGGGGTGGAGGTGGAGGGAAAAGAGGCGGAGCCAGTGTGAGTGATCGGAAGAGCATGACCATTGCCGACAATTATGCGGGAGGAAGTGGAGGCAGGAGTAGAATTATAAAGATTACCGGGGTGAGCGTCCATGTGCGCGTAGGCGTCGGTGTCCATGAACCAATCACCGCCACCGCCGTACGCTCCCGCCGTGGGGGCAGTCTGTAGAGTGGTCAGCAGGGCGGGGTCCCACTAGGCCATGCTCGGGGGCGCGACATAGTAGGCGGGGGGAGCTGGGGGGCACAGCGTAGCCAGTCGCGACGACATGCTAGGGAGCCATGAAGAGGGCCTGGTTTAAGGCTAGACGCAGCCCCATGGTGCCTGGGTATGGGGCGCGCTGCACGGGCATGGTGTAGGCATGGACGACCCCGGTCCAGGGGTTATGGCCGGCGATCCATGGCGGCGTGGGGGAGATCTTTTACGGTGGACGGGGATGGTGGGAGGTGGCGATGTCACCGGTGTTGCCACCGCCATTGCCACCACTATTGCGATGACGATGACGGCGCCGTCCGTTGTCACCACCATTGCCGCCTCCATTGGTGGGAGGTAGGGGAGCGAGTGGAGGGGGCGAGTAAAAGCCCGAAGGCGGGCCCGAGGCATGAGGTGCAGGGGCCAGGGCGCGAGGCGCGGGGAAGGGCTACCCTAGGAGAAGCCAGGACGAAAGCCGTGTGGGCCGCCCGAGCCCGGAGGTGCTTGAGCCGGCGCTCCTCGAGACGGAGATAGGACACAACCTGCTCGAAAGTCGACGTGGTGAGGAGCATGAGGTTGGCGGCGGCATTGCTAAGATCCTCACCAAGGCCGGCCGACAACGTGGAGAGCATGATCTTGTCATCGATCGGGAACTCCAAGTCGCGAAGCTCGTCGGAGAGGCTCTTGAGACGGAGGCAGTAGTCATCGAGGGAGAGGTCGTTTTGGTGGGTGCCAAAGAACTCCTGTTGGAGGAACATGATGCACTGGATCTTGTTGTCGGTTAAGAGGCCGGTGCTCTTCATCCAGACGGTGTGCGCGGAGTCACCGTCGCGGACGAGGTGCGGAAGATCGCGTTGGAGACAGTCTGGAAAAAACTAGCGGATGATGGTCGCGTTGATGGCCAACCAATAGGGGTCGTGCGGCATGGCGAGGAGGTCAATGGTGCCGTCGACATGCTCAAGGAGATCATATTCGCGGAAGAGAAGGCCGAAGTATGTCTTCCATGGGAAGAAATTGGCAGCGATGTGAGAGAGCTTAACCAGCACGCGCTCGAGGATGGGGACGTCACGGATGATGGCGATGGAGGGGCCGACAAAGGGGTTGCTGCTCCCGAAGACAGAGGAGTTAAAGGGGTTCTCGGAGGAGGGGGAGTTGAAATCGGCCATGGCGGAGGTAGGTGTAGGGCGGAAGCGGTGGAGTTGGGGAAGGAGGAGGGCCGGCGGCGCCTTGGAGGAGAGAGAGGTGGTGGCTAGGGTTTGGAGGGAGGAGGCCGGCGGCGCCCAGGGAGAGGAGGGGCGGCGTCTAGGGTGCTAGGGTAGGGAGATCGTAGTTAGGCTGATACCATGTGGAAAGGTATGGGAGAACGCACAACACCAATAGAGCCGGCTGCTCATATATATATTGACAATGTTACAAGTACAACCCTAGAAATACACGGGGACCTATAACTAATACAACACATATCTCAACATTCAACATTGCACTTGTACTTTGTACATAGTTGATATCATGCTCTTTTGTCTATGGATGATATCGGTGTGAAATAAAAGGGGAGCTTGTAAGTCCATGGAGTTATGTGTGTGTGTTAGAGAAACGCCTGGGCCGCTAGCCTAAACCATGCCTAATCATGGTGGAAAGTTGCAGCGTCACCATAATGAGCAATCTTTGAAGCATCCTCAATAAAAACCTATGCAAATAGCAAATAAAAAGATCGCTGAGATGCTCATTGTCTGCTTGCCTTGTCATTTTGGTTATGGAAAAGCTCATGTACCATGTGCAAGGGGTACCCCGTTGGCGGTTCTCTATGATAAACATGTACTTACTATGACAAGAACTTACAGCTGACTAAAGTTAAGTAGCATGAGGAGCGGCCCTCGTATTCAAGGGACATGATATTGCCAACTTATACTTTGTCAAGCATATACTCCATGTTCACTTTAACCTTAATCACTTCAAGGTGCTTATGATAGGGTCAATGAGAGATGAAAGCTAACAAGTACCATAATTTTTGGAAGCTCTTTTTGAAACTTGAAATCCCTGCTTCCCTTATGAAGGGCCTTTCTTCCACCATTATATTGAGTCTCCACCTTCTACCCTTAGGCACCAGTTAAGAGAGCATAGTTGCTATTCTTAGTTCTATGTGCATTGTCCCAAAACTTATTGATTGATGCATATTGTTGATATTGCTTGTTCTTGTGCTATTTGTATCTAGTCACCCTTATGAACTTTGAAGGTGTCCTATGCATCTATTTGCTACTCCATGAGGGACAAGCTGAATGCCACTATGCCATGTTTTCTGTATGTGAAACAAACAAACATTTTTCAATGCATGTTATTCATGATCTTTGTTTGTAGCCTTTCATGTTGCATGCATAGTTACTTTGTCTTACTGTTAGAACTTCATATTTCATGCTCATGTTTAGAGTTCTTTGATCCCAGCTTTCATTGCTTGCAAATGGTTTGATCTTGATTTTGATGGTGCATGTCACCTAAAAAATTATTCTTTTTATCACTTACCTACTCGAGGACGAGAAGGTGTTAAGCTTGGGGATGCTTGATACGTCGGAAACGTATCTATAATTTTTTATGTTCCATGCTTGTTTAGTGTCTACTTTGCTATGTTTTGTCTACACTTTGAGGTATTTTTATACACTTTCTAGAACTAACCTATTGACAAGATGCCACAGTGCCAGTTGCCTATTTTCTTCTGTTTTTGGTTCCAGAAAGGTAGAAAATCAATATTCTCGGAATTGGACGGGACAAAAGCCAGAGTCATTATTTTTCCGGAGCAACACAGAACCACAAAGCAGAGACGGAGTAGGGCACCAGGGTGGCCGCACCCTCCCAGGCGCGGGCTAGCCCTGGTGGCGCCTATAGGGGGTGTGGACCCCCTGGCCCTCCATCGATCTTGCCTCCTTCGCCTATAAAAGCTTCCCAGGGAGAAAACCCTAAATCATCTAGAATTAATCCATCATACTTCCAGAAAAAGTTCTGCTATGCCGCCACCACCGAAGGGGAGATTCAGGGGACAGAAAGTCTCTGTTCCGGCACCCTACCGGGACGGGGAAGTGCCCACGGAGCCATCTCCATCGATCTCCACCACCATCTTCATCACCGTTGCTGATTACCATGATGAGGAGGGAGTAGTTCTTACTCGAGGCTAAGGGCTCTACCGGTAGCTATGTGTTCATCTCTCTCCCTATGCATGATCTTGTTGTGGTCATGAGCTTTGTAATCAAGTAGATCTACCTTTCTACTCAAGTTCTTCAATAGATCTCTGCTCTCCCCATGTCTGTGAAAGTGACAACATGCACGCCATGGTAGCACTTAGGCTAGAGTCTACATAAATACTCATCGTGCTTTAATAGATCTATGCTTTTCCCCATGTGTGTGAAAGTGACAGCGTGCATGCCATGGTGGCACTTAAACTAGGTTATATATATATTTGTTATGAGTTATATTTGGAGTGGGATGTCACTATGAAATTGTGGTGTTTGTTGGAACCATCTAGCGCTCAAGGTGACAGTGTGGGGTTATCTAGATTGGGAAAGGCGGACTTTGAGGTGTGCTGTTATAGCCCTACCATGGATTAGAGTTCATCAACCGGAGAGTAGTTAAGAGTAGTATCATGAAGAGAATATATTTATATGAGAGAGTGTTCACTAGTGAAAGTATGATCCCTAGGCCTTGTTTCTAAGCATTGAACCACCGTTTGCATCTAGATCTGTTGCATGTTTGCTTGCTTTAGTCTTTACCTCACCGTCAAGATCTTTTCTGGCACTCACACATGTTATCCCACGGCAGCAACAAGTCAGAAGCTATTTTCTGCTACCGTTACCACTTGTATTTCACTATCTCTTCGCCGAACTAGTGCACCTATACACCTGACAAGTGTATTGGGTTTGTTGGGGACACAAGAGACTTCTTGTATCTTGATTGCAGGGTTGCTTGAGAGGGATACCTTTGACCACTTCCTCCCTGAGTTCGACAAACCTTGGGTAATCCACTTAAGGGAAACTTGCTGCTGTTCTACAAACCTCTGTACTTGGAGGCCCAACAATTGTCTACAAGAATAGAAGTGCGTAGACATCAGTGTGCAATATGAATAATTATAAGAACAAGGTAGATATCATATATTATATAAAAAATTGAGTTCTCGGAAAAGGGGTCACATATGAGGGTTTGGCCATCTTAGGGTTCCGAGGTGTTCGGGTTCGGTCTTCAGCGAGAACGGTCTTCGGATCCGGGGCTTCAGGGGTTGACCACCGGATTCCATGGAGGTCATGGTGTCCAAGAAGGTGATCTTGGAGATCAGGCGTCACCGGTTTCGAGAAGAAGAACTTGGAGTTCTGGCTCTATTGGTAGGTGATGGACTCGATCTATGGCTCCGTTTATCGGTGTTGTACTTGAGTCGACTGATGTGTCCTCGGTGGATATTGCGAAACATCGGACACAGAGATAACAACAATTGGACACAGGAGCACAACAAGGGACATAATGACCACTGCGACCTACCCTGTTCATCAACACTAGCACAAGGCGGTGCCACTCTCGTAAGGAAACAAGATAGCCCAGGGTCTGCAGGCGGCTTGGCGTCCATCACAGCTTGAACGAGGTCGGCGACGTGATTGCACGTCTGCAAGAACGGACGCAAGGCAACGACATGCCTGGTGGGGCCATGTCGACCTGCAACAAGGGGACTAGGTGGCGGCGCTTGGAGGCTAGGGCAGGGAACGGACAACGGTGGGGAGGAGGTGCTCTGTAGTGGCGGCGACCAGCAGAGGCGGGACCGACCTGGGGCGATGGCAGCACTAGGGAGAAGGCCGGTCGACGAGGAGCTGCGAGGGGCACGACGCTCAGATCCTGGGCGAACTCGGCGACAACATGGGGTGCGAGGTGAGACGAAGGTCACGCAGGGCCTCGCATACGCTTGTGGCGTGAGAGGGTGGGGCCGGTAGCGGGGATGGTTCCCAAGCGAGCGACACGGGGTGTAAGTTGCATGCAACACGGGGGAAGTGGGACCAGGAGATGGGTGCGTGCTTGCTGGACTGTGTTTGGGTGTTGTTGACCAGGTGGTACCACGTGGGTGTGTGATGACCCACAAGTATAGGGGATCGCAACAATCTTGAGGGAAGTAATGCCCAAATTTATTGATTCGACGCAAGGGGAGCCAAAGAATATTTATAAGCCTTAACAGATGAGTTGTCAATTCAGCTGCACCTGAAAACAGTCTTGCTCGCAATAGTTTATCAGTAGCAACAATTTTGTAGTAGCAATAGCAAAATAACAGCAGTAGTAAAATAAATACATCGGTAACAATTGTAGCAAATAGCAGGATTAAAGTGCGGTAGGCATAGGGATGGATGGATGGGCGTTGCATGGACAAGGCAGTTCATGTAATAATTAAGACCAAGGCATTTGCAGAAAATGAAGATAAAGCATCCAAGTACTATATAACCATAGGCATGTGTTCCATATATAGTCATACATGCTCTCAATGAGAACTTTGAAGCGATACGGGTAGGCTACACTTGCACAAAACAAAAAAATTCTACCGCGTAAACCAGGATTACTGTTGTCATAGATCACGGGATTACCACTAGACGCGTAGTTGCGTAACTTGATGAAGCACGTCGAGGCAGTGCAGACGATCTATGACTCCTCCTTGTCCTCGTCCCACGAGAATCTCCCCTTGCGCGGCTCGTCCAAGTGCCACAGATGCAGCACCTCCGAGGTATCCACACATGCGGGGTGGAAGCATCAGACGCCGGACTGCTAGGTCCGCGCGTGCGACACAGGTGTGAGGAGTAGCGGCTGGGTGGAATGGTCTGAGGTCTAACCCCGATCAGCTCGCCCCACCCTCTCTTATATAGGCGTCCCTAGTAGGCTTCTACATCAGCAGCCCATTAGTAGCCTAAGCCTGGTTTAATTCGGATCTAATCCTCATTAGGCTTCCATCCCCTTAAGTGTGTGACCCTATAGGTTCATATACGTGTAGACATGACACAAATACACTTATTCTGTCAATAGTTGGTAGCGGCCTCTAGCAAGACGTGCCAACTCCTAAACGCATATAAAGATCATATCGGATGAACCATCACAAGGTTTTGTACATGTCTTTCCCTTTGCCTCATGATATTTGGTCTAGCTCCAAGCTGTCCTCTCTTTCTCGATACTGTGATTCAGAATCCCTTTACTAGGTTAACTCTTAACCATATGTAGCACGACCATGCATTTCTGGATCCGATCACTCGAGGGGCCCAGAGATATCTCTCTCAAATAGAGAGGGGCAAATCCCATCTTGATTGACCATGCCTTGCAGCATGCTTCAGGACAAACCCGAAAGCTACCTTTATAACTATCCTGTTACGGTGCAGCGTTTGATAGCCCCAAAGTAGGTCGATCCACATCTCAAGTACATGCGACAATCTCAGGTCTAAGGACAAAACGTACACGATGTGTAGAGAGAGAGCTGCAACTAATTGCCAGTCTTAGGTTGGGTCAGTCCAACCCCATGTTCATAACATGTGTCCACATCATTGGTTTGACATCTCCATGTTTATGACTTGCGAAACATAGTCATCAACCAATCGATATGCTAGTCTAATATTCACGTGTGTCCTCACATGAACTCCGACTAGAGACAACTCTTAAATAACCATACAAGCAAAGAGTTTCACAAACAATTCACATAATTGCCAATCAATACAAGTTGCCTGATATGGATATTCAAGGAACATTACAATAACTCATGGATACATAAGAAATATAATCATCTCTATGATTGCCTCTAGGGAATATTTCCTTCAGTCTCCCACTTGCACTAGAGTCAATCTAAAATGTATCTAATACCAATTGCTCTTGTGTGTGCTTCATGCGTGGGCTGCGGGAGAGGCTTAGTCAAGGGATTAGCAACATTTGAGTCCGTATGTATTTTGCATATCATGACACTACCATCCTCAATGAACTCTCGAATCTGATGGTAACGCATGCGAATATGTTTGTTCTTCTGGTGCTGTCTAGGTTCCTTGGCTTGTGAAATAGCACCATTGTTGTCACAATATACGTCCAAGGGATTGGACGCGCCCTGAACCAGACCGAGAGTGATCAGGAAATTCCTAATCCAAATAGCTTCCTTTACGTCCTCCGAGGCAGCAATATATTCAGCTTCTGTTGAAGAGGAGGTCACCGCATCTTCCTTGGAACTTTTCCAGCTCACAACACCACCATTCAAGACAAACACATAACCTGATTGCGATTTTGAATCATCTGAGTCATTAAGGTAACTCGCATCTGTGTAACCCTTTACACTGAGTTCATCCTCACCTCCATAAACTAGGAACACATCCTTAGTCCTTTTCAAGTACTTAAGGATGTTCTTTACCACTTTCCACTGACCTTCACCTGGATCAGCCTGGTATCTGCTCGTAACACTTAGAGCATAGGAAACATCTGGGCGAGTACATATCATTGCATACATGATGGATCCGATAGCCGAAGCATATGGGACCCTGCTCATGCGCTCACGCTCATTAGTAGTCGAAGTACACTGAGTCTTGCTGAGTTTTATGACGTGAGACATGGGCAAGAACCCCTTCTTAGCCTCTTTCATGCTGAACCGTTTCAACACTTTGTCAATGTATGTACTCTGGCTTAATCCAATTAGCCTTCTTGATCTATCTCTATAGATCTTGATGCCCATAATATATGCCGCTTCTCCCAAGTCCTTCATCGAAAAACTATTTTTCAGTGAGCTCTTAACAGACTCGAGCATAGGAATGTCATTTCCAATCAGCAATATGTCATATACATATAAGATTAGAAATACCAGCGCTCTCCCACTTTCCTTCTTGTAAACACAAGGTTCTTGTTCGTTTTTGATGAAGCCAAACTCCTTTACAACTTCATCAAATAGAATGTTCCAACTCCGAGATGCTTGCTTCAGCCCATAAATAGACTTCAGAAGTTTTCATACCTTTCCAGCATTGTTTGGATCGACAAAACCTTCGGACTGCATCATATACACGTCCTCAGTTAGGATTCCATTTAGGAAAGCCGTCTTGACATCCATCTGCCATATTTCATAGTCGAAATGTGCAGCAATGGCTAGAATTATCCGTATAGATTTAAGCATCTCTATGGGCGATAAAGTCTCGTTGTAGTCAACTCCTTGAACTTGTCGAACACCTTTTGCAAAAAGTCGAGCTTTATGGATGTGAACATTTCCATCCATATCAATCTTCTTCTTATAGATCCATTTGCACTCGATGGCTTTAAAACCATCAGGCAGGTCAAGCAAGTTCCAAACTTGATTGTCTCCCATGGACTCTATCTCGGATCTCATGGCGATCAGCCATTTCTCAGAGTCTGGGTCCACCATCGCTTCTGCATAGGTCGCAGGCTCATCATTGTCTAACAATAATAATTCTCGTGCTTCGTGGAGCCTCGCCGACCTTCGTGGTTGTGGTGCTTCTGTTGCCACGGGTTCCTCAATTTGTTCTTCTACAATAGCATCACTCGTAGAAGCATCCCCAACTGGCTCATCTCGAACTTCTTCAAGTCGCACCGACCTTCCACTTGTTCCCTTTGTGAGAAACTCTTTCTCTAGGAAAACACTGCTACGAGTGACAAACACTTTGCCCTCTTCTCGGTTGTAGAAGTAATACCCTAAGGTTTATCCCACAAAAATGCACTTATCCGATTTGGGTGTTAGCTTGTCCGACTGAAGCTGCTTGAAAAATGCATCACAACCCCAAATCTTTAGAAAAGACAAACTGGGATTCTTTCCAGTCCACATCTCATATGGTGTCTTAACTACGGATTTAGATGGTACCCTATTAAGTGTGAAAGCTACCGTTTCTGGAGCGTAACCCCAAAATGATAATGGCAAATCCGACTGGCTCATCATCGATCGAACCATGTCCAACAAAGTTCGATTACGCCGTTCGGAGACCCCGTTCCTTTGAGGCGTTCCGGGTGGCGTAAGTTGTGGAACAATTCTACAACTCTTAAGATGACCTCTAAACTTGTGACTCAATTATTCACCTCCACGATCAGATCGCAAGGCCTTTATTTTCTTGCCACGTTGATTCTCTACATCACTCTGAAACTCCTTGAACTTTTCAAAAGTTTTAGACTTATGCCTCATCAAGTAGACATAACCATATCTACTAAAATAATCAGTAAAAGTAATGAACTAGTGATATCCTCCTCTGGCTGTCGTGCTCATTGGTCCACATACATCAGTATGTATGAGTTCCAACAAGTCTGTCGCTCTCTCGGGTAAACCCGAAAAAGGCGACTTGGTCATCTTTCCAAGTAAACAAGCTTGACATGTCTCATATGATTCAAAATTAAACGAAGTTAGAAGACCATCACCATGGAGCTTCTTCATGCGCTTTTCACTTATATGCCCCAAACGACAATGCCATAAATAGGTAGGACTCAAATCATTATGCCGAAGCCTTTTAGCACTAACATTGTAAACAAATGCATCATCAAGATTTAAAATAAATAACCCATTCACAATGGGAGCATTAGCCATAAACATATCATTCTTAGAGATTACACAACCATTGTTTGCACTCGCGAATGAATAACCATCCCTCATCAAACATGAAGGTGATAAAATGTTTTGACCCATACTTGGAATGTAATAACAATTATTCAACTCCATAATAAATCCTGACGAAAGGTGAAGTTGCATGACGCCGACGAACAATGCAGCAGCCCTTGCTTTATTTCCGACGCGAAAATCCACTTCGCCTTTCTGCACTTCTCTAGTCCTTATTAGCCCCTGCATCGAATTGCAAATATGAGCAACCGATCCGGTATCAAATACCCAATAGTTAACATAGGAATCAGCGAGAAGAATGTCCACAACATTTACAACAAGCGTACCTTAGTGGGGAGTACTCTTACTTCCACTCTTCTTCAAAGAAGCCTGGTACTTGCTGCAGTTTCTCTTCCAGTGGCCATGTTTATGACAAAAGAAGCACTCAGTGTCTTCTACAGGTCCAGCCTTTTGCTTGGGTGCAGGCTTATGGATCGTATCCTTAGCCTTGCCCTTCTTCTTCCAAGAAGTACCCTTTTTCTTGAAGCTAGGCTTGTTATACACAACCATCACATGGCTATGCCCTACACACTTCTTCATGTCACTTTCTGTTGTTTTTAGCATCCCGCTTAACTCATTAAGGCCCTTCTCCACCCCATGCATATGGTAGTTCGAAATGAACTACCCATAGCTGGATGGAAGAGACGCCAAAATGAAGTCAGTGGCCAACTCTTGGCCTAGTGGAAAACCAAGCTTTTCCAAAGTCTGACTATAACCAACCAGTTTGATCACATGGGGGCCTACAAATGCTCCTTCTGCTAGCTTGCATTCGACAAAGGACTTGGCAACATTGTACCTCTCAGTCCTTGCAAGATATTGGAACATGTCCTCAAGAGCGCCGATCATATCGTACGCTTCCTGATCCTCAAACTAATTTTGGAGTTCAGGTTCCATGCATGCAAGCATAAGACAACTAACCTCAAGAGAATCATCACATGCTCTCTTGTAGGCATTCTTTAGGGTAGCAGATGCATTATCAGCAGGTTCATCGGGGATTGGGGTATCCAGAACCGTTTCCTTTTTATTAGACCTAAGAACAATTCTCAGGTTACGGACCCAGTCCGAAAAGTTTGTTCCATCTAGTTTATCTTTGTCAAGAATTGAACGCAAAGAAAAAGGTGATGTAGTGTTCAGTGCCATTGATCTACAACAGAAAACATGCAAAATACTAAGCCATGTAACCATGAAAGAGTAAACCATATTAAACAATTTAATAGCATATACTCCCACTTAAATCAACATCACTCAATTGATACTAAGTGATTCAAGATCCACAATTAACAAGTCGACTAGTGAGCTTTAGCATCACTGCTAGAAGACAAGGTAAATCAGTAAGCAACACTTGCTAATCATATCACATATGACTCTTGTTGTTGGGTGACATCTCTATGTCAAAACTAGGCGCCCAACCTTTATGCCCCAAGGTCCTTAACTGTTAAGATGACCTTGTCAAGCTCACCAACCCTTATGCGTGTAGGTATCCGATACAAACCCATCCAGCCAAGGAAAACCGCGGCACCCTAATTTCATAGGCCCACCAACGATTTTACATGGCATATGATGGTGCAAGGTTTGGTTGGGAGGGCATGGTTTAACTTAAACTTTCTAAGGGGTCATTCTACTTCTATCATCTAAGCATGCATAGTAGTAAAACACATAAGAATAGCATTCACATAGATGTGACACAGTATGGCCCATTTTCTCATGGTGATCTCCATCGCCATAGAACCTGTCCACCATGATGATCTCCATCTTCATGTTCCATGTGTGCCATATTCCAGGTGATGAGTTCTCCAAGAACTAATACAAGCTATTACTCCTAACAGCTAGTAATCAAAATTACATAGTATTGGGATCATCACAAGTTGGTACGCAGGCCATTACAATAAATGACAACACATATGGCTCCAGCCGTGTTTCCCTACTCATGACACGCAGGTCATGCAAAATTTCATACATGCATCACATACATATATGGGCCATACTGATCACATACATCCTGCAAAAACAAGTTATGCATAGAATCGCATTCTACCGGATCATGTGACATTGCACCACCTAGTTACCTTAACGAGATACAAAAGGGGCTACGATTACGCGGGGTCTCCCCTTGCGGGGTTAGAAGGGGCAGCGCCCCTCGCGGTATCTCCAGGCGTGAAAAATGAGATATCGAATCTACACAATTTTCTTTAAGGATTTTGACCGGCAAATCAAATTTACCATAAACCGACTCCTGTCCTGATTCAATCAGACTCCTTTGATCACGGTACATCGATTTTAGATCTAGGTTCCGATTCGATCAATCATATTGATCTTCACGTGATTCAACATGATTTATGTGTCACTGTCTACCCCGATGGCGGAAACCGACCGGTAGGGGTAAGTAGTTCGACAGCCTCAGAATCACGATCACAGAAAGCAAGATCATAGATCAATCCTGAACCATCGCCATATAAACGATCACATCATTCATATCAATCTACATATCTCCATATGCAGATATCCCGAACCTATAACTGAACAGCATCGGCTCTGATACCACTGAAGGGATACGGGTAGGCTACACTAGCGCAAAACAAAAAATTTCTACCGCGTAAACCAGGATTACTGTTGTCATAGATCACGGGATTACCACTAGACGCGTAGTTGTGGAACTTGATGAAGCGCGTCGAGGCAGTGCAGACGATCTATGACTCCTCCTTGTCCTCGTCCCATGAGAATCTCCCCTTGCGCGGCTCGTCCAAGTGCCACAGATGCAGCACCTCCGAGGTATCCACACATGCGGGGTGGAAGCATCAGACGCCGGACTGCTAGGTCCGTGCGTGCGACACAGGCGTGAGGAGTAGCGGCTGGGGGGAATGGTCTGAGGTCTAACCCCGATCAGCTCGCCCCACCCTCTCTTATATAGGCGTCCCTAGTAGGCTTCAACATCAGCAGCCCATTAGTAGCCTAAGCCTGGTTTAATTCGGATCTAATCCTCATTATGCTTCCATCCCCTTAAGTGTGTGACCCTATAGGTTCATATACGTGTAGACATGACACCAATACACTTATTCTGTCAATAGTTGGTAGCGGCCTCTAGCAATACATGCCAACTCCTAAACGCATACAAAGATCATATCGGACGAACCATCACAAGGTTTTGTACATGTCTTTCCCTTTGCCTCATGATATTTGGTCTAGCTCCAAGCTGTCCTCTCTTTCTCGATACTGTGATTCGGAATCCCTTTACTAGGTTAACTCTTAACCATATGTAGCACGACCATGCATTTCTGGATCCGATCACTCGAGGGGCCTAGAGATATCTCTCTCAAATAGAGAGGGGCAAATCCCATCTTGATTGACCATGCCTTGTAGCATGCTTCAGGACAAACCCGAAATCTACCTTTATAACTACCGTGTTACGGTGCAGCGTTTGATAGCCCCAAAGTAGGTCGATCCATATCTCAAGTACATGCGACAATCTCAGGTCTAAGGACAAAACGTACACGATGTGTAGAGAGAGATGCAACTAATTGCCAGTCTCAGGTTGGGTCAGCCAACCCCATATTCATAACATGTGTCCACATCATTGGTTTGACATCTCCATGTCTATGAATTGGGAAACATAGTCATCAACCAATCGATATGCTAGTCTAATATTCACATGTGTCCTCACATGAACTCCGACTAGGGACAACTCTTAAATAACCATACAAGTAAAGAGTTTCACAAACAATTCACATAATTGCCAATCAATACAAGTTGCCTGATATGGATATTCAAGGAACATTACAATAACTCATGGATACATAAGAAATATAATCATCTCTATGATTGCCTCTAGGGCATATTTCCTTCACAACATCTTTTGTCCTGCCAGCCTGTTGCAGCGGGGCCTCAAGGGAATCTAGTGGCAATTAAGGTGCTCCTTTTAACAGAGCACCAGAGAAAAGCATTAACACTTCATGAACACACGTGATCCTCACATCACAGCCATCCCCTCCGGTTATCCCGATTTCTGTCACTTCGTGGCCTCGGGTTCCAGACAATGATATGTGTATACAACTTGCAGGTAAGATCACAAACAATAATATCATCATGAATCAATAACATGTTCAGATCTGAGATCATGGAACTCGGGCCCTAGTGACAAGCATTAAGCACAACAAGTTGCTACAATGTCAAAAAGTACTAACAATAGATACTAGGCACCATGCCCTAACAATCTTATGAAATTACATGAATGATCTGATCTAATCCCTACCATCCCCATAGCCTACTGCAAGGGATTACTCACTCATGGATGGGGAATCATGGATGGTTGATGGATATGCATTGGTGATGATGATGGCGATGATCTCCGCCAATTCCCCGTCCCGGCAGGGTGCTGGAACGGAGTTTCTGGTTCCAAATTGTGGTTTCTGGTGGTGGCGGTGCAGCGGAACTCTTCTCTGGAAATTTTCGACCCCCAGGTGGTTTTAGGTCAGAGGGTATATGTAGGCAGAAGGAGAGGTCGAGGCGGAGTCCGAGGCGGCACACCATGCCCTGGCACGGCCAGGCCTGGCCCGCGCTAGGGGGTGGTGTGGGCCCCTCTGGCCTCTTCTCCCCTTCGTCTTCTGGCTCCGTGAGTCTTCTGGGAAAATAGGATTTTTGGCATATTTTCTGGGATTTTTCCTAAAAGTTAATTTCCTACACAAAAACGAGACACCAAAGCAATTATGCTAAAAGCAGCGTCAGTCCGTGTTAGTTATATCCAAATCATACAAATTAGAGGAGAAACAATAGCAAAAGTGTTCGGTAAAGTAGATACGTTTTGGACATATAAACTCCCCACAAGCTTAGCTTATTGCTTGCCCTCAAGCAATTCAGTTGAAAACTGAGTGCGATAAAAGAAACTTTCATGAACACATTTGCTTCATAAGATGTATATATTCTTAGCATATGATCAAATACTTAGGCAATTCATAATAAGGAGTATGCAAATAATTTTACCCAATAGTCATGTAAGCTACGAAGAGATTTCAATACAATAATAATAAGCTACAAGACACATAAGCATATGCAAGATTGTAATGCTCATAAGAAGATATGATAAAGTGGTATATCGCTTGCCTTTCTTTTTGGAGCAAAACATAAATGCCAAGGCACCTCTGAAGTTCAAGTGAAGACTAGAAATAAAAATACCGAAGATACAAGCATCAAAATTATGTCACAATTAACCGTGTTCTGGGACAAGCACATTACACTAAGAACGACAACTATGCTCTCGGGAAGGTGCTCAAAGAATAAATGGTGACTCGACATAAAAGTGAAAGAAAATATTTCAAAAGTTTGAAAGGCTTCCAAATGTTGAAAGTATGGTACTCATTAGATTTGAGCTCTCATTGCCCCTATCATAAGAATCTTTAAATGGTTAAGGTTAAAGTGTGGTCAAGTATGAGTTATGTGCTTGACAGATCATAAGTTGAAAATTTCATGCCCCTTGCATACGAGTACCGAACCTCATGCTACTCAACTTTGTTCACAAGCAAGTTCTTGTCATTGTAAGTGTATGTGTATCATAGAGAATAGCCAACGGGGTACCCCTTTCCCCATGACATAGGAGCTATCCCATATCAAAATGACAAGGCAACAGACAATGAGCATCTCAGCGATCTTTTTATTTGCTATTTGCATAGGTTTTTATTGAGGATGCTTCACAGAATGCTCATTATGGTTATGTTATAAGTTTCCACCATGATTAGGCATGGCTTAGGCTAGGCGCCCAGGCATTTCTCTAACACATATAAAAACTCCATGAACTTACAAGTTCCCCTTTTATTTCACACCACCGAGATCCATAAACAAAAGAACATGATATCAACTGAATAGAATAAGTGCAATGTCGAAAGCGTTCCCCATGACAACATGGTTCTGCTAACTCCCAACTTATAATTTGGAAGCATATAACTACATAGACAGTCACAATGGTTCAGGTTTATTAAGTGCAAGAAATAAAATGTGCCATCAAGTTCGTGAGAGCTTTACTAACTAATTTTCACATCACAAGCAAACATTTTTATTTGGAAGAAAACAAAGCATAAATGCTAATAGGTAGATATGGTGGAGACATTTTTGGCAACTTTGGTTTTGAGGAGTTGGATGCACGAGTAGAGCTCATACTCGGTACAAGTGAAGGCTAGCAATTGAAAGGAAGTGACAATTGAGAGAGCAGTA
Source organism: Avena insularis (assembly GCA_023614405.1). Classification (NCBI taxonomy): domain Eukaryota; kingdom Viridiplantae; phylum Streptophyta; class Magnoliopsida; order Poales; family Poaceae; genus Avena; species Avena insularis. Next base: position 191,768,394 of record CM042689.1, on the reverse strand, counting down.
ACTGTCATAATCATGCTTGCGACAAAACAAAATTAATAGTGGCATAAAAGTGACAAAAGAGCTCCGAGGCAAAATAAATCATCGAGGCTTAACTGAATTTTTGTTTAGTCATATGCATGCGTGAGCATGTGCCAAGTCGATTTAAATAAAACATTCAGAGAAGGATACCACAATGGCATACCATGTTATGAATAGAACAATGCAAGCAAACATTTATATGGCATGCTACAAATTATTAGTAGATTGAAACTAATCATAAGAGACAAGAACTATTAAGCATCCATTAAATAACATACACATTACATGAAACGACTAAGCATGCCCACAATGATGAGTATATGTACAAAAAGGAAAAAAATAGAGTTCATACCAGCCTCTTACCACACCTCGAGTTTTCGTAAATCATCATTTCCTTTCACTTGAGTGGCTTGAATAATAATATGAAGACCAAACTCCAAGGAGACACTAAGGACTACTGAACCCTGCAACAAGCTTTACAAAACCAGAGAAGAACAACAATATTTTTGGGTTTTCGATTTTTAAAGCAAGAACTGAAGGCAAAAGAAATTAAAGCAAAATATTTTTGGGTTTTTAATAATAAACCAAAGCTAAAAAGTGTGAAGCAAACCAAGGCTAAAAGATAAAGAAGCGACAATGAGAAATAACAAAAATATTTTTAGTCTGTTTGTGTTTTGGAAAGCAGAAACAAAACAAGAGAAAAAACTAAAAAGAAAGCAAAACATGGATATGCAAAGTACCTACATGATATGATATGTAGATGAGTGTGATGTTGGTATACCTTCCCCCAAGCTTAGGCTTTTGGCCTAAGTGGAGATCAAGCAAAAGGCGGGTAGGAACTCCAAGCCGGTGGGTCATCGTAAGAATGATCATAATCAGGCCCTCATGAAGAAGAAGAATAAGAAGCACCCCAATCATAAGCAGGCTACTGGTATGAAGGCTCTCCCGTGTTGGAGGGCTGGAACGAATTATTCTCGGCCTCCCTTCCAACATTCTGCCCTTGCTGGGAGAGCTCCTCCATGTATGTGTCGAGGTCTTCTTCCGTGAGTGACCATCCTTCCCTGGTATCAAGGTTAAACAAAGTAGGCGCAGGCAAAAGGACCGTTCGCTTGTACTTACCTCCTCTCCATCCACTCACTCTCCTTTGTGAAGCCACTCCCTTGGCAAATCTCTGCATATAATTCCACGAGTGGCGTAGGCCGCTCCCTAATCTTCTCGCTCGAAACCCACTGTGGAACTTTAATATCTGCACAAAAATCATCAAAAGGGAGGTTGATAGCTACATTGTTAATTTTGTAATGAACCATGGGGTTAGTCAAGGACCAACTAAATCGAAAATCCTGCACCACAGGCATAGTCAGTTTCACATATTGGTAAGGTTCATCTCCAACAAAATGCTCCAATCCTGCATTAGAAATTAGCGTCTAGAAATCTTGAAAAATTCATGCAGCCCTCATGAATTCGGGGCATGGATAAATTGAAGGGAAAAGTCCCTCCTCACGGTGGAGTTTCATGAACTCAGGCACCCTCAGCTCATGTTGGTTGAGTTGGTGTTCATTCATCTCCTTTTCTGAAATTTTAGACATGCATCACAAGAAGTAATTGCAAAGCGACTGCATAATGAAGGGAACTACTATAGGGACTTGCAAGAGGGATAAACATGCATAAAAATAATTTCTGTAAGCAAAGAACAAGCATGTAAGCTCACATAACTTGTCACCTATAATAGCAAAATACTCAAGATATAATCCACTAATCACAAATCTACTTGGACAAGCGGAGGAGTCACATACCGGGGAACAAATTCTCCAAATCTCAGCAGCAAAGGTGGGCTGAGCAAGGAGATCAAAAATCGCGAGCAAGAATAGCAAGAATGTGGGTTTGAGCAATGAAATGGTGTTTTCCCGAGAGAGAGAGAGAGAGGAGTGGCAGGTGGAAGAATAAGTGGAGGGCCAGGGGTGGCCCGCACCATGGCTAGGCGCGCACCTAGGGTGGCTGCGCACAAAGTGGTGTTCTGACCTGGTGGGCCCCCTGGGTCACTCTAGGTGCCTCTCTGCCCCTTTTTGGCGTAAAAATTTAATATGATTTTTCTGGAATTTTTAGAGAAACTTTATTTTTGAGCAATTTTCAGAATTTGATAAATGATTTTCTTGCAGAAAAATGATTTTGGAATGATACAAAAACAAATCAAAACTAAAACTTTAGAAGTTCTAAGACACTCTAATATGCAATAAACTGGCAATACAAAGATGAACAAGGTTAAAGCAAAAATTAAAATAGATAAAATAAAAGTGAGCAAGGATAATCATGGTGAAAACATTGTTTTGTTCATTAAAAATCCCTTTTTAACAAGGTTGATAAGGTCTTGTTACCAATTTTTTTTATATGAAGCAAAACTTTGTATTTCACTAAATGATTATGTTACCTCAACCTTGACAGCAATAGTCCTAATCATAATATTTTCATAATTTTCTTGTGGCATGGGAAAATATATTTCTCCAACTTTGATGCCTTCAATATATTCAACTGAATTTAGGCCATAGTTCTTATCAATCTTATTGGGGAAATAGATAGTATGCTCCTTGTCATTAACATTAAAAGTTACATTTCCTTGATTACAATTAATGATAACACCTGCAGTATTAAGAAAAGGTCTCCAAGAATAATAGACATATTACCATCTTCAAGCATTTCAAGCACAACAAAGTCAGTTAATATCAAAAAATTATGAGCCACTTGAATAGGAACATCCTCACATATACCAATAGGAATAGTAGTAGACTTATCAGCCATTTGCAAAGATAAATTAGTTGGTATCAATTTTTCTATTTGAAGTCTCTTGTAGAGAGAAAAAGGCATAACACTAACTCCTGCTCCCAAATCACACAAAGCAGTTCTAACATAATTATTTTTAATAGAAAAGGAATAGTTGGAATCCTTGGGTCTCCAAGTTTCTTTGGAACCTTACCATTGAAGGAATAATTAGCAAGCAAAGTGGAAATTTCCTCACTAGGATCCTTTTATTAGAGACAATATCCTTCATATACTTTGAATAAGGAGGCAATTTAATAGCATCAGTCAAAGGAATTTGCAAAAATAAAGGTTTCATCCACTCACAAAACTTGTTATAGTGTTCTTCTTCCTTTGACTTGTGTTTCTTATCAGGAAAAGGCATTGGTTTTTGCACCCAATGCTCTCTTTCACTACCATGTTTATTAGAAACAAAATCTTCCTTAGTGTATTTAGTATTATTAGTGTGCCTTTCAGGTTCTTCTTCAATTTCTTCTTTATCAGGAGCATCATTTTTATCATTACCACTTTTAGTTTCAGCATTAGAGATAGATATACTATTAGGATCCTTAGCAGGCTCAGAAGATTCCATAACTGCTTTATGTTTCTTTTTCTTTCTTTTAGAAGAAGTACCACTATTTTTAGCTTGTTGAGAATCTTGCTAAATTCTTTTAGGAATTCGCTCAGGATATAAAAGGTCCTGAGTGGAAACACCACTTCTAGTTCTAATTTCATAAGCATGTTTTTCTCTAGAAGCATTAACTAGCAAATCTTTTTGTACTTCAGTAAGCTAATCAATTTGAGTTTGAACCATTTGGAAATGTTTAATAGGCATTTTAACATCATTGGAAGTTCTTGAGACAATATCTTGCAACTTATTAATAGCTCTAAAATTTTCCATTAGATGATTCTGCACTTTTATATTAAAATTATCTTGCTTAACAACATAAATATCAAATTATTCTAAGCATTGATCAGGAGGTTTAGAGTAAGGAATATCACCATCATCAAAATGTTGGAGAGAGTGTACCTCAATACTGGATGAGTGAGAGTTTGGTTTACATAGTTCTTCTATAGGAGGTAAATTCTTCACATCTTCAGATTTAATACCCTTCTCCTTAATACATTTCTGAGCTTCCTTCATCACTTCATCATTTAATTTAATCATTCCTCTCTTCTTTGGTGTTGGTGTTGGGGTTGGCTTAGGCACAGTTGGCTCAGGTGTAGTTGGCTCAGGTGTAGTCCAATGATCATAATTCTTGCTTATTTTAGCCATTAATTCCTCAGCTTCATCGGGAGTCCTTTTCCTGAAAACACAACCAGCACAACAATCCAGGTATGTCCTAGATTCATCAGTTAGTCCATTATAGTATATATCAAGAATCTCATTTTTAGGTATTGTACATCCAGTCTGTGCTTTAATTAAAGCACAGAACCTTGCCCATGATTCAGGCAATTTCTCTTTTTCTCCCTATTGAAAATCAAAAAGTTCCTGCAAAATGCCATATTGAGCACTAGGAGGGAAATATTTCTGAAAGAAAGTATTAATCAAGTCATCAGGACTTTCAATAGATCCAGGAGATAAATTATTAAACCAAGATTTAGCTTCACCTTTTAATGAAAAAGGGAAAAATTTAGCAACAAAGTAGGTCCATTTCTTAATATCATTAGAGAATAAGCCACTCATAATAGAGAGCTCTTGCATATGTGCCACAACACTTTCATTGTCAGTCCCACAAAAAGGTTCTTTCTCAACAATGGTTATATAAGATAAATCAAGAGAGAAATCATAATCCTTATCTTTAATGTTTATAGGAGATGTGGCAAACTTAGCATCAGGAGATAATTTAGGCCTAATAGTGCATATCTCAAGAAGACTTTTAATAACACTCGCACCATGACTGTTTTGACATTCTTCAAAATTGATCAATCATTTCAATATAACCGTCATCAAGATCATAGCTAAGATTCTCTCTAGACTCAGGTGAACTAACAGGTGTAGCAATATCTTCATCAGGAGTTTCAATGTTTCCAATTATAGTTCTAGTAATTGTAGCATCTAGGAAAGGACCTAATGAACCACTCTCATCAAGCATAGTAGAAGTAACATCATGAGTATCAGAAGAAATTTCAGATTCAGCAGAAGTAGAGGTATGTGTAACATGTGTATGTGGTGGTGGTGTAAGGAGCTTACTCATCACAGATGGTGAATCAAGAGCAACAGAGGTGTTCATAATTGTACCTCTTCTTGTAGTGGATGGTTATATAGGAACTTTTCCATCACGAGTTTTACCCATGATGAATGGATAGCAGCAAACAGTAATAGTTCCAAGTGAACTTATAACAAAGCTATGCTCCCTGGCAACGGCACCATAAAATAGCCTTGATGACCCACAAGTATAGGGGATCGCAACAGTCTTAGAGGGAAGTAAAGCCCAAATTTATTTATTCGACACAAGGGGAGCCAAAGAATATTTATAAGCCTTAACAGATGAGTTGTCAATTCAGCTTCACCTGGAAACAGTCTTGCTCGCAATAGTTATCAGTAGCAACAGTTTTGTAGTAGCAATAGGAAAATAACAGCAGTAGTAAAATAAAGAGAGTGGTAACAATTGTAGTAAAAAATAGGATTAAAGTGCGGTAGGCATAGGTATGGATGGCGGGCGTTGCATGGACAAGACAATTCATGTAATAATCAAGACCAAGGAATTTGCAGAAAATGAAGATAAAGCATCCAAGTACTAAATAACCATAGGCATGTGTTCCATATATAGTCATACGTGCTCGCAATGAGAACTTGCACAACATGTTTTGTCCTGCCAGCCCGTTGTAGCGGGGCCTCAAGGGAATCTACTAGCAATTAAGGTGCTCCTTTTAATAGAGCATCGGAGCAAAGCATTAACACTCCATGAACACACGTGATCCTCACATCATAACCATCCCCTCCGGTTATCCCGATGTCTGTCACTTCGGGGCCTCGAGTTCCGGACAATGATATGTGTATACAACTTGCAAGTAAGATCACAAACAATAATATCATCATGAATCAATAACATGTTCAGATCTGAGATCATGGAACTCAGGCCCTAGTGACAAGCAATAAGCACAACAAGTTTCAACAATGTTAAAAATCACTAACAATAGATACTAGGCACCATGCCCTAACAATCTTATGCAATTACATGAACGATATCATCCAATCCCTACCATCCCCATAGCCTACTGTGGGGGATTACTCACTCATGGATGGTTGATGGAGAGGCGTTGGTGATGATGATGGCGATGATCTCCTCCAATTCCCCGTCACGGTAGGATGCCAGAATGGAGTTTCTGGTTCCGAATCGCTGTTTCTGATGGTGGCGGCACAACGGAACTCTTCTCTGGAAATTGTTGACCCCCCAGGTGTTTTTAGGTCAGAGGGTATATGTAGGCAGAAGGAGAGGTCGAGGCGGAGTCCGAGGTGGCCACACCATGCCCTGGCGCGGCTAGGCCTGGCCCGCACCAGGGGGTGGTGTGGGTCCCTCTGGCCTCTTCTCCCCTACGTCTTTTGTCTCCGTGAGTCTTCTGGGAAAATAGGATTTTCGGCATATTTTCTGGGATTTTTCCTGAAAGTTGATTTCCTGCACAAAAACGAGACACCAAAGAAATTCTGCTGAAAACAACGTCAGTCCGTGTTAGTTATATCCAAATCACACAAATTAGAGGAGAAACAATAGAAAAAGTGTTCGGGAAAGTAGATACATTTTGGACGTATCAGTGCGCTGTTTGGTGTGAGGATGGGATAGTGTGGCACACTGGTTGGGGTTTGGTGGGGGTGAGTCTAGGTGCACGCACAGGGTGAGTGGCGACGGCTTGGGGTGGTTCGGGTAGGTGCCGAATAGGGTTTGGCTAGGAGTGGGTTGTTTGGGGTTTAGGGTTAGGGTTTGGGCAACTAGTGTAGGGTTTGGGTGGTAGGTGTCCGGCTGGGCCTATGGGCCTGGCTAGCTGCCTACCTAAACAAAACATTTTTGTTATTTTATTTATTTATTAAAAAATCATTTTGCCAAAAGGTTTTAGATCCGGGTGGACCTAGGGATTTGATTTGCAATAGAGGGGGTTATTTAGAAAACAAAGGTAGGTTTTTGGTGAAAAGATTTAGAGCATATAAATATGCATGATGATATGATGATGCACAAGATGAAGACATGCGATTTTCTAGTAGTGGTTTTACCCGGGGCGCTACAATTCGACACCACTAACAATGGATCTGGCCCTCGAGATCTGCCTCATGGTACGGGGAAGAAGGTCAGCGGTCTGAATCTGCTCGCTTCTTCTACATCCTTGCGACACCACTAACAAGGGTTCCTTTTCTATTTTGAAATCAACGACACCACCAACAAGGGTTTTTTCTCACATTCGTCGAGAGAACACTCCGTATAAACAAAGATGAAGGTCGAGGTCTCAAAAATAAGGCCACCTCTAACTTCTCGGGAAGGAGTAAAATTGCATTGGTAACCATTCAATGTACAAAAGCGAATGATAAGAGTAGTCGGATGGTGATCAGTCCATCGTGCACCCAAAGCATTACTCTGCACATGAATAGGAGAATTATTCAAGCAACTCTCGGAATTCAGACTGAATATCTTTACAAGTGATGTTTGGAAACAAAGGAATGATGTAGGCTCTTCATCGGATCTAACATAGATGATGTCGTCGTGTTGGAAAACATTGGAAGATGTAAAGAAAAGAAGAAAAAAGAAATTAGTGAATTTTCTGTCCACTACAAGGTACAAGAGAGGAAACTTCCTCAGATAGCAATAAGTCCGTATGTCAAAGCACCATTACAAGAGGACGGGAGCGAAACCCTAAAGGTATGACGGAAACCCAACCACGAGAATTCCTGGACTCGAAGAAAATATAAGAGAGTAGATTTAAAACATGTAGAGGTAAGAGGATAATAGCATAGTGGTAAGGAGTAAAATCAGACCTGATCAGATCTATCCAACCAATTTTCCAAAATAGTTTGGACGCTGTACGATGTTCGTTAGCTAGGTTATCCTACAGGCTGGTCAAGTGGGGTATCATAACCGCCGAGCTCTGATACCACACTGTAACACCCTCGGATCGGCCCTATGCAAGTTTTAGTGATTCCCGCCAAACCCGCATAGAAAAGATTCAAAGGTGCCCACCATGCACTTTCGTGCAAGTGGAAAACAAAGTAATACCATTGCACAATAGTCCATGATGGAACCCACGGAATAAGATATATGCAAAAACGACTCCATGAGTCAAGAATATAGATATTTAGTACAAAGATCCAAATCACCCTGAAAACGATATAGCGTCCAAGTACGAACAAGATGTAAATGAGGCTAAGAGCCCTAAAGAATAACCAATGGCGTCCATAACCCTGCCAGGCCAAGCCAGAAGGCTAACCCTTCTAACGACGTCGAACTCAAACCTGCTAAACAAAAGGAGCACAGACAAAGGGCAAAAGAAAAAGAGAGCGGTCAGTACTAAGGCCAGTACACAGCGAGTCTTAGAAATCATCGGTCCTCGCCTACATAGGTATGGTTGACTAAAGCGGGAGCGAAGAAGACACTAAACAACCTATAGAGACTCGATACAACTGGTGGATATTAGAGAGAGATAAGAAAGACCTATTCGGACCCAACCAAATACTAACACCAAACATACCCCTCCTGGTGTTTCCCCTCGAGACCAAACGAGAAAGTCGTACGGAGGAACTCACATAGTTGGTAGTTGTATTCATTCCATTATAGTTGCAGCATTTACTAGTCAGATATAGATAGCATGAGTCATCCTAACATAATAAGAGTAGGCAGTTTTAGTTAACCATTCCGTTGTAGTTCCAATACTTACTAGTCAGATACAAATAGCATGAGATATCCCAACTCCTGCAATTGTTGGCAGTTTTATTTAACCGTTCCGTTGTACTGAATTTGATTACTAGACATGTCAAAGTCCAATGTGTAGCACTACTTTATTTATAGTTATCTATGATCGAGATTCTATGCTCCAAGTCGTCCATAACCGCAGACACAACTTACTAAAAGATTTAAACCTGCTGGGGTGCATCAAATTTCCACACGCACCTACACCCTTGTTGTCAGATCAGGCAGGTACAAGATCACAAAACATACACCCAACAATATGTCGACGGGGTTTCAGACACAAAGTTTTCCAGACCCAAAGCAAGCACATGGGGGCCACCCCACTAAGCTACCCGTAACTAAGTCGGCCGGTCTCCAAGACGGACCCAGGGTTTGTGTCAATGGCTGTAAACGACTGGGAACCCAAAAGGGTGACTGGGCTTGTCGATACCGTGAAAACATTCCACATTAGGTCCTAAACAGTACAGGCGCACCACGTGCAATAGTAAATAAAGCAGTAAAGCATGTCATAAGTACCGGATAGTAATAACGCTGCAAACTAGTTTGTGGCCCCCCAGTACTATACTTTTAAATCAGGTACTAAATCGATGGGGTGCCCACACACCACACCTGTGGTTAACGCGCTTGATCTCGGAACACGTGTTAAGAACTCGGGTCCTAGGTGGACAGAAGTGGGTGGTTAAAAACCAAATATTGTCTATTACCCACCGGTGCCTCCGCATTATTTACCTACTTTCAATATTAGTTATTAAACTGTAATTAAATCCATGATCATCCCCAACTTTAAGCATGAGGCATTTCTCCAACAACTGTGGAATATCGAAGACGCGAGGCAATACATGCGCAAGCAACTACGACTCGCAAGTCCGACTATCTACCAAACAACAGGTAATAGGAGGTATCCATGGCAATATAGAGGCTGCAGGAAAAAATAAAGGGGGTACGGAATCTATAGCATCACACACAGATAGTAATAGATCAACAGGAGGAAATAAAGACTAGAAATGTAAAATAGGTAGAAAGGGGAAGAATGCTCCCCTAAAAAATAGTGTCGAAGGTTCATCCGAAGATCGGGTCGACACTCGCATCAACTCATCGACCTAATCCGTAAGCAAAGCACTAGAAGAAACACCGAATGTGCTATTTAATACTACGGCAAAAGATCGGGCATTAAAGATCGGGCATAATTAATTAGGCAAAAGATCGGGCATTTAATACTACGGCAAAAGATGCGATGCAATTAGGCAATTTTAACCGGAACTAGGGTTCCAACAATTAATTAGTAGGTTTATCTTGTTTAGATACCCCGCAATTTTAATGTTGGCTTATCAAGGCAAAATATAGCATTGATTTCCTACACAAATTTAAATGGACATAATATAAGTCTAGAAAAGTCCGCATATAGTCTCCATATTTAATTATAAGGTGAATCGGCATAAGGCCCCCAAACCACATAATGTGTGTACAACATGAATAAATATAAGAAAAGGTAGATATCATATATTATCTATATATACATATATATATATAATAGAGGTCTTGGAAAAGGGGTCACATACGAGGGTTTGGAGATCTTGGCTTTCCAAGGTGTATGGGTTTGGTCTTCGGTGAGAACGGTTTTCGGATCTTCGGATCTGGGGCTCCAGGGTTTGACCACCGGATTCCGTGGAGGTCATAGTGTCTGAGAAGGTGATCTTGGCGATCCGGCGTCACCGGTTTCGAGAAGAAGAACTTGGAGTTCTGGCTCTATTGGTCGGTGAAGGACTCGATCTCTAGCTCTGTTTATCGGTGTTGTACTTGAATCGATTAATGTGTCCTCAGTGGATCTTGTGAAACATTGGAAACGGAGATAACAATAATTGGACACAGGAGCACAACAAGGGACACCATGACCACTGCGACCTTCATCAACACTAGCACAACGCGATGCCACTCTCATAAAGAAACGAGATAACCCAGGTTCTACAGGAGGCTTGGCGTCCATCACAGCATGAAGGAGGACGGCGACGTGCTCGCACATCCGCAAGCAGGCGTGCAAGGCGACAGCATGCCTGGCGGGGCCATGATGACCTGCAACAAGGGGACAAGGTGGCGGCGCTTGGAGGCCAGGGCAGGGAACGGACAACGGCGGGGAGGAGGTTCTCTGCAAGGGCGGCGAACAACAGAGGCAGGACCGACCTAGGGCGATGGCGGCACTGGGGAGAAGGCCGGTCTACGAGGAGCTGCGAGGGGCGCGGAGCTCGGATCTTGGGCGAACTCGGCGGTGCAAGGCGAGACGAAGGTCACGCGGGGCTTTGCGTCCGGTTGCGGCGTGAGAGGGTGGGTCCAATGGCGGGGATGGTTCCTGAGCGAGCGACGCGATTTGTAAGTCGCATGCAACACGGGGGAAGTGGGACCAGGAGATGGGTGCGTGCTTGCGAGAGTGTGTTTGGGTGCTGTTGACCAGGTGGTACCACGTGGGTGTGGTGTGCGTTGTTTTGGTGTGGGGGATGGTAAAGTGTGGCGCACTGGTTTGGGGATTAGGGTTAGGGTTTGGCTATTAGTCTAGGGTTTGGGTGGTAGGTGGCTGGTTGGGTCTATGGGCCTAGCTAGCTGTCTCCCTAAACAAAACATTTTTGTTATTTATTTTAAAACAAACCAGTTTGCAAATAGGTTTGAGACAAATAGAAGATTTGGGTGGACCTAGAGTTTTGATTTGAAATAGAGGGGTTATTTAGAAAACAAAGTTAGATTTTTGGTGAAAAGATTTTAAGGATATAAATATGCATGATGATATGATGATGCACAAGATGAAGACATGCGATTTTCTAGTAGTGGTTTTACCCGGGGTGCTACATGGTTGAAGGTCCATTTTTCGTTGTTGAAAAGCCTTCTATGACGGATGACCATCGTGGTAGAAGCCCTGTCACAAATGATTCTACCATGGTTTTTTTCGACTGTGGTGGATCACACCCTTTAGCCATGAAAAGTAGTTCCGTCATAGATCTATTCGCCAGCTGCGTTGACTGCTAACGCCGTACAAACTGCCACGTGGTGAGCGCCATTAATGGCCAGTTAACATCGTTAACTGTCAATGAAACTGTGGTAGAAGCCAGGCCCAACTAAGTGGGCCGGCCAATTAAGGTAGGCCAATAGAATCATGGCCCGTTACTGTTCCGTTCTGCACTGTTTGAATTGGGCCCATTTGTGCTGCCGGTCGCGGCCCATATACTTTCGGGCCCTTTACTGTTTCGGACTAGTGAATGCCCGCTGGACTCACTACTGTCCGGCCCATTGGTGGCCTGCGCAATGTCGTCCTGGTATTGTTAAGGCCTGCGATTGGTCTGACACTGTTCTTATAGACCGTAATGGGCTACCAACTGATGACTCATTTGTAGGAAGGCCCGTTACTGTTATGGCCCATAAAACGGCCTACTCATTTTCTGGCTTGTTACTGTTCTAAACCAGGAAGAATTTCCGTCCTATTACTATTCCAACCAGCTACTGTTCTGGCCTGCTCCTGTTCTGTTATGTACTGTTCAAGCCAGTTACTATTAAGGACTATTACTGTTCTAGTTTATTACTGTTCTGGCCTGTTACTGTTCTGGTCTGTTACTATTCCGTCTTGTTACTGTTTTGGTTTGTTACTGTTTTGGCATGTTTCTCTTTTGCTATTGGCCCGTTATTTTTTGGCAAGTACAATTTAAGGACTATGGTAGCTTATGCAGTATGCTGTGATTCATGCGTTTTACTGTATATTGAGCCCGTCTGCTAGTCGGCATATTGTATTGTATAATTATGGCGCAATTCTTCTTTAAAACAGTCCGTTAATATTTCGTCTCACTAATGTGGCGCGAGAATCAGCATATTACATCAATAGGAAAATACTGAAATTTATTATAGACCAGAATTCAACAGAAACAAGAAGATTTATTACACAGACATTGCTAGTCGTGGGTTGGAACAGGGTTTCTTCTAGAGCTTACATCGCCATACAAGTAACAACAGGCTTACCATGACAACTGCAGAAGATATTATCAAGTAGACAGTTAGTCCAATCTTGTCGATCTTTCAGTTCTAGTATCTTTTCACGTGTAATCGTGATTATTGTATCTGTTTTATCTATTTCTTATTCAATTAAATCAATTGTTTCGAGTGTAGATGTAACATCTCTTTGTGCTGGAATAACTGGAATAGTGGGCCGATGTAAGCAATAACCACTGTCACTGCTGCTTTGTGAAATGACCTCAATACTTAACGTAGGAGTCCTCGCTTCTGCCTCCATAGCTTCATGTGCATCCTGAAACAAAGAAAACAAGTTAGCACAACATCCCAGCAAACTAGCAGCCAACTTATATTTGAAATAATTGTAATGCATCATTGGCCAGGAATAATCAATGATGTGCCTCGTACATCTCTTTCTAGAATATCAGGAACAGTCGACATCCTGGACCAATGCGAGCATGTGCCTGTATCACAACCGCTCAGTGCAACAAACAATATAGTTTATTTGGAGGCTGAAACTAATACATATTAAGTTAGTGTAGCAAAGCAGGCGAAGAAACAATGTTTTTGTTGTCAAAGATTTTCAAAATCAGTATTGTCCTAATATAACAAATCAAGCAATCAACATGTGTCTCATGCAGCCTAACTAAACTTGTTTGGAAGTGAATATAGTGAACCAAGCAACTACTCTTTCCCACATAAACAAATCATATCACTGCCTAATGTAAATATAGAAAGTATAACAAAAAGAGGTGCCTGGCATCCCTTGAGCTGATTAGAATTGGTCAAGCCAACAAGCATTAACCTATAATATAAAAATAGCATTTAGAAATGGTCTATTGTATGAACTAGCCATATTAGTGTGCAATTCGAGAAATTATGGTTGGACCTCCAACCATAGAAGGTGGCATTGTTTTAATCATCAGCGAACTATGATAGTACCTTAGAAAAACAAGCAATAGATCAAGTGTGTGTCTTAAATAAACTACCAGCATATTTTAAGAGAAACTAGATATCAACCACTGCTTTTTAGTAGCCAGATCATTCAAATATTTTGATCGTCGGTCCAGTATATAAAAAAGAAGAGAAACAAAGAGATGAGTCATTGGTTGCCAAACCAATAGTTGGATGCAGCCAAAAAGTAGTAGAAACCTTCTTTGTAATGCCTACAACTATTGTATTTCCAACTGCTAACAGTATCATTCTGCATATAACCAGGCAACTAAGAAAATCGAGTAGACAAACAAGCAATTAATACATTGTGCACCTTGCAAGATCAATGCAGTATTTGAACAATGTATGGCTGGTATGAAGTGGAAGATCAAATTAAGCAGAATGTGACATTCTTTCGATAGAAGCACTTTGTTCATGATGGCTACAAGTGCATAGATCATTTGTAGCTAGTTTCGAATTTAAGATGTCGATCCCACAGGGTGTCCAAAGATAAGTGTTTATTGGTGAAGTCTCTGTCGCACCCGAAGTTGTCATAGGTCTTCGAGTGAATTGACTACAAGTGTTGAAAATGAGAATAGAATTTGGATTTAAAACGGAAGTACTTACATAAAACTAAAATGTAAACTTCAGAAATAAAAAGCATAAAAGTAAAGAACGATTTGTTTGTTAGTTTCTGCAGATGACGAAGTAGGCGTGGTGAGTTTCAATTGATGGTGATAGTGAATGTGCCGGGTGGACAAGTGATAAGTGTAACAATTATAATCTTATAAGTATGTGTGTAGGCGAGCAACCCATAATTAGCCGGAACTCCTCTTGGTATATTTCATCCCAACTTCAATAATCCTACTAGGCTATTTACCACAACCATGGTCAGTCACTAGACGATTAAGATCCTTTAGGTTGCTTAGAAATTAAGTTCCTTGGATCGGACTAATGCAATAAGCTTGGTGGTTCCTCGTTATCCTTGAGTCAAACTAGTTTCCCATTGATATCCCCGTGTCACTCGAGGATCGCTGGTATGCTAGCAAACAAGATTATATCTATGTAGAACAAAGCATCATGTTGTCTGGGCCCTTAATTGTACAACATGCATTAAGCATCCCACAGATAGTCAAGCACACATAATATAGTAATGAAAATCAACCATAAACTTGATCGAAAATATATAGGCACATCACACCAATCCCCTACATCTCCCACGCCCAAGGGAATTTACTCACACATGAGAGAAGAAAGCATCATAGATATAATTAAATAAAGGGAGTTCTTCTCAATATTACCGTGGAGATCCACAATAAGAAATAGAAATAAATCCAACACAATTCAAGATGGAAAGAACAATCTCAAACCCTAGTCTTGCAAGGTGGAGATCTATCTCTCAAGTACAAGTAATGGCTATGGAGGTGTGGTGGCTGGGAGATCGAAGATCATGGAGCGAGATGAAGAATGTCTTCTCCTTCTTCTCCGGATCTCTTCTTTCTCTCTTCTGGATGGGATGGAGGCTCGTGTGTTCTCTTTTAGACCTAGGCCTCTTGACAAAAGTTTTCCTTTTTAATAATACGAAGGATATTGCAACTATACGGCGGGAACTATACGGCCAGAAAAATATTCCCGCCATATAGTTGCTCATTAAAGTTGAAGTGAATTCCCCTCGATTGCTTCCAAAAAGAGACTTGCTTGTTTTCATCTGAATATTGTTTTTTGCTGTTAAATCCCTCTGTTGACATATAAAACCTAAAACACACATTAAAACCCAAGTTTTCTTTGCTACCAAAGTATTAGCGTTAGGTAAAGCTAGAAAACCATCAAATCCAAACGAAAAACATCGATAAAAACCATAAAAATGTGTAGAATCTCACAACTATCAACTCCCCCAAGCTTAAATGTTGCTTTCCCTCGAGTGATAACGAAATAACAAAGGATAGCGGAGATTCTAAACTGAAATAAAAGAACTTACAATCTTGAATTGGTGTCAAATTCTTTTCTTCACATTTCATGCAATCTTAAACATGATCATACAAATATTCACAAAATTGCACTGAGTTCACTTCCTAACCATGTATATCTTGCTAGCAAATAAATCATATGCTCGCACGGGTGTCAAAAGTTTATCTAGGAAAGTGAAACAAATCTTTTTGGCTTCTCTCTTGTTGAGAGATGAAAACTTTTTGCTCTCGTTCCTTGAATCAATTAAGAGTACTCAAGTTTGCACCAAGAAAATTTAATTTAAGAACAACTGATCTACTCCCACGTCAAAATTTCAAGGCTCTCAAAGCACCTTTTTCCTTTCCTTATTTTTCAAAAACTTCAACTCTTTCATAGATAAATCATGCCACTATTTTTAACATGTTAATTGGGGTTGTGTTGTGCACTTGTGACCATGCCAATAGATAGTAGTTGAGCAATAGTGGGTTAGATAAGTACTACAACTTCACTTGGAATGTAAAACCACGAGGAGACTAAATTTTTTACACATCATAGCGTTGCGACTACAGACGTTTACATAACTCAATAGACAAAATAAAGTGGTTTCCCATATTTAGATCGTTCATTGGACAACAGAGTTAATAGTTCCCCATGGAGTACCACAGTGTTTGTATTGACACGTGTAAAGCAATATCCTACTATAATTATTAGAAAAAGGAGTGGCATAATCTCTACTACTTCGTAGTATCCATTTTATCAGACAATTTCATTCAAGGGTGCTATCGAGTCTATCTACATTAAGCTCAATGGGGTTGAGTAGTTTATGAAATCAAATCTTTTGGGTTAAACATGGACTCAAGTCATCTCTTGGATGCTTTTTCTTATTGTAAAAATTTCGGAAATATTTTAACCAAGTTCATTGCTCATTGTTTCAAAGCTAAAAGAGGACACTAGCAAGGGAATATAATTTATAAGATAACAAGCTAGGTGGGGAGTGACTCAAGTGCAAGCGAGTAAATAATTATAGGATCAATTTAAAGTTGTAGGAGAGGTGATGAAATGAATGTGATACCTCCTCTTGCTTGCTTCATTCTTGTACTTGATTCGAATCCTCCCTATATTTCCCTATTGCCAAGTCACCTGAAATTGAGCAATCTCTGAGAAAGACAAAGAAGCAAATTTGAAAATAAACGTGATGGCTATTTTTTTGTGTTTTTGGTTTTAATAATGCAAACTAAAAGTAAACATGCTATTCTTGGAAAAGAAAAAAATCAAAAGAAGAAATAAAAATATGACTACAAGTTTGGAGGTTTTCAAAACCTCCCCCAAGCTTAGGCTG
Source organism: Avena insularis (assembly GCA_023614405.1). Lineage (NCBI taxonomy): Eukaryota > Viridiplantae > Streptophyta > Magnoliopsida > Poales > Poaceae > Avena > Avena insularis. Next base: position 191,751,489 of record CM042689.1, on the reverse strand, counting down.
TTGCCATGCTTAGTTGTTGTCGTCATTCGGCTGTGGTTGGTGGTGATGCTAGTAGTATTCGGGGAGGTAGGTCATGAAGTTACCAAAGGTGTGAGTTAAGGCACTCACATCTTCACTTACTCCATGCAGAGTCTGGTCGATCTCCTCAATGCGCTAGTTGAGCTGCAGAAAATCCTTATAGGGGACATTGTTGAACCCCTGTTGCTACTGTGGCTGATTGGGCCATTGGTACCAAGGATTCTCCTACTGCTGCTGTTGCTGTCCCTCCCAAGCAGCGTTGTAGTCCTCCTCCTGCTGCTGCTCCTGCTCATCCTGTTGCCCTCCTTCTTCCTCTTCATCGGATTCAGGATAGAGCTCCCCATGATTTCAGTCACTTCATCCTTGGTGAGGATCCAGTGGTCCCTTTCCTAAACCTCGAAGGCTTGCGGGCAAGGCAGTGGCACCTGACCATCCTGCACATCATTAAGATAACAAAATTGATAGGCTCAGAGCCTCCTATTAGCTTAGTAAACACCAAGGAATCCACAAGCAGTTATATATCTAACATCCATAAGTATGGAGCCATCAACAGGTTGCGCAATAGGAATTGCAATTTCAAGGGCTTGGATTAGGTGGGTTACCATTCCACCGATGCAAATATCACCTTTCCTTTTGTTGCTCTGGTGGCAGAGGTTCTAGAGAAATAGAGCTATAGGAGTGGGACTCTGCGGCGCATTAGGGCAGAGCGCCTTCGTGATCATGGCCATGTCTGCATTGGCCATCGAGCCGGTATCTCCTCTTCCTAACAAAGTGTTAGCAAGAAACATAGCAAAATAATGGATGGTTGGGTTCTGAATGGTGGACATATTCTTCTGGTAGACGTGCCTACCACCATTAACAGATACAACCTCCCAAGTATTCGCACTCAAGACACTATACAAGTTTGTAACAGTTGGTTCCCCTTCTTGAGGGAATCCATAAGCATTGTAGAATTGTTGATAGGTAATTTGATATGGCCGTTAGTTAATGGTGAAATTTATCATGCATGCATTACCTTTCTATCTGTAGTGTCGTAGAAGGAGTCTAGGAACTCATGGGTGAGCCATTCGTAGGTGTAGTGGCTGACGTTGGCGAGACCGGCGAGCCCTGCATTTGCACACAGGTAGTCGAAGTCCTCCTTCAACTCTGCTGAGTTGAGAAAGCTGTTATCCGCCCATCGTGTGGGCGACACCTTCCTTGCCAAAACCATGGCGTACTTGTCATCGAGCTTAGCCCGGAGCCCCGAGCCCTCACCACGTTGGCGCTTGCTCTTGCGAAAAATACTACTGAGCTTGTTCATCTTGACGCACTAAGAAATTTCAACATAGAACCTTAGGCATATAGTTTCTACATGATATATGAATGATTCTACGTGGAGGAATTCAATCCTAACATGAGAAATTAAAAGAGAAAATCAATCAAGCTTGAGTTCATCCTCTAATTCAATGAGAAGATTTCAACCATGGAATTTTGAAAATAAAGCATGGATAGGGAGAGAAACATACCGATCTATTGATTCCCCCACTAAAACAAACGAAATCCTTGAAGAATTGAGAGTTCTTGAGAGGTTTTGAGAGTTTTGGAGAGAGAGGTTGAGATAAATAATGAGAGGAGGAAGAACATTGCCCTGCACCGACCCGTTTAAGTGGTCAGGCCAAACTATACGGCGAGAGCTATACGGTTGGGCCAGGTAGCTCCCGCCGTATAGTTATGGCGACGGTGAGGGTTAGGGTTTCCCTTCACCAGATCACAACTATACGGCCACAATTATACAACCGGACTAAATGGTCCCGCCGTATAGTTGGTCGTCAAACCTTCTATATTTGAACCCCAATTTTTGAGAATTTTGTCGATAACTATACTGCTGGAATAAAAATTTCCGCCGTATAGTTGGTCGTTAGACCTTCTATAGCATGCTTTTTTACCCAAATTTTTAGAGATGCATTTTTTTGTTTGAACAATATTATTAAGCTAGTTTCTACACATAAAGATCAAACTTTATTTTCTACTCTAAATCTATGCTTATTCAGTCGGTATTTCTGCTACTTTTTGACAGCTGCATCTTTACGGGTGTGCTTCCGCAAAAATGTTTATGAAAAAGTTGTAGGAATGCGACGAACATCTTTATTATCTAACTTTAATTTATTTTATTGATATGATGGGTTGACTCCCATTAAGCATTTTATTGAGAATGGTTGAATATTTCAACCCCTTTTCTGTTCTCGAATTCTTACCTTCGATTGCCATTTATCAAAGGCACTTATCACATGGACTCATTTTGCCGGTGGAACATACCTTTCTCCTGCTTCTAGTTTCTTTGGAAAATATTAGATTATTTCAGTATCATAAACATTGAATATTATTTTCCCTGCATCACAAACAACTGATGCTCCTGCAGTGCTAAAAAAGGTCTTCCAAGTATTATAGATCATCTTTCATCTTCTGGTATTTCAATAATAATAAAGTCAGTGGGAATAACATGCTCATATATTCTAAGTATAATATCCTCAATAATACCAACAGGTTGTTTAGTGGATTTGTCAGCCATCTGTAAGTGATAGAAGTGGGGGAATATTCCCCTAATCCTAACCTTTTATAGAGGGAGTATGGCATTACACTAACTCCCACACCTAAATCACATAAATCATTATGAATATCAGTTTTGCCTATTGAACATGAAATAGTTGGTATGCTGGGATCTCCTGACTTAGACAATAGTCTCCCATTAGCAGGGTAACTAGTCACCATGCCGACCGTTTCAGTTATTTCTTTCTTTCTACTAAGAATGTCACGGAGAAATTTAGAATGGGCATGCACTTTTATTGCATTCGCAAATGGAATTTCTAGATGAAGATCATTTAATGCGTGTGTAAAAGAGTTATAGATTGCATCATCTGGTGCTTTCTTTTTATGGTCTAGATATGGAAGTTTCTTACCTTTATATTTTACCTTTTTTGGAGGATCAGGTTCTTTAGTTGCCTTCTTTTGTTGTTGCTTATCATTTTTCTTCTTTTCTATTGCAACAACTTCATTTTATTTGCTTTTGTATTTTTCTTCTCTTGGATCAAGAAGCTCTGCATCAGAGTTATAACTGTCATCATGTGTATCATTCTTCTCCTCCAAGGTTTGATCTTGTGTGTCTTGAGCAGTCTCATCTTGTGGATCCACCAATGTATCATCTTCCTGGCTTGCTTTGAGCAAGGATTTTTCCTTTCGATCTTTTTCAGATTCATATTACGGTGGTACTAATGGTCCTTTAACAACTGCACCTCTTCTTGTAACAACGATAGTAGAAATAGGAATATTTATATCATTGCAAAGAAAAATATGATAACCAGATGCTATTTGTTCACATTGGGTTTCAATCATACTGAGGTACTTGTTAAATAATTTTATTTCTTAGGCAATTTCCTCATACTTTTCTGTAAGTTTGGCCAAAATCTTTTTATGTCTTTGAAATTGCTTATGCAAGTTATTATAAGACTTTGTCTATTGATATTTCAATTCTTGAAAAACTTTTCTAGTTTCATCCTCTTCAGTAAGAACTTGTGACTAATCTACTTTTTTTCCCTTGACAAGTTCAGAAGGTATACCTTTTCTTTCATGGTTTTGCATACTTCAGGCATAAGATCAGGATTTATACGAAGTACTCCCTTTTCCGGCTTAGTGCCAAAATAAGGATTATATAAAGAATCATTCTTAGCCTAGTAGCCATTAATTCCAAACATGCTTTAATATTTAAAGTATTTATGGATCCTCCTGCTAATGAATCTAGCAACTCTCTACATTGGGTATTAAGACCGTGGTAAAATAAGTGGCAAACAGTTGACTCAGAATAGCCATGATTAGGAATACTATTGATCATTCTAAAAAATCTTTCCCAGGCTTATGGATAGTTTTCTCCCACATTCTGACTAAAGTTGCCTATATTATTTCTAAGTTTTGTTACATTTGTAAAAGGATTAAACCTGTTTATAAACTTAACAATGCAGTTTTCCCAACATTTAATATAATTGCGAGGGAGAGAATATAAACAGTCTAGAACTTTACCTTTGAGACACCAACGGAATAATTTTAGACGAGAGAATATCTTGGCAAATGTTTTGGTACAAGTGATGTTATCACATCATCGAACTCTCTAAGATGCCTTCCTGGGTTCTCATCTTCCTGGGTTCTCATTTTTCCTGCAAAATTTTACTAATTTCACCATAAAATCGATATTCCCTAACTCCAGGATTAGGAAATTCTATTGGTTGTTTAAAAATGTAGAGTTTGGAGCACTATATTCTCTAAGAGTCTTCTCAGGTTTCTTGGGGGTTGTCCTACGAATCAACATGATTTCCATGAAGTCACTTAGGTTGTCAACTTCAACTTTATTCGATCTCAAAAGTTTTTCAATGATTTCCTCGTGCCTTTGAGTAGGCACGCTTTCAAGATAATCTGGTAGATAAGCCCTACCAGAGCGTGTAGACCCTTTGTCTCCTAGGGAGACCATCTTTTAATAGTAACACCTAAAATGTCAGGAGATAAAACACTTAGCGCTTAGCTCCCCGACAACGGCGCTAGAAAATAGCTTGATGGCTGCAAGTGCACAGATCGTTTGTAGCTAGTTTCAAAGTTAAGATGTCAATCCCACAGGGAGCCCAAAGGTAAGTGTTTATTGGTGAAGTCTCTATTGCACCCGAAGTTTTTACAGGTCTTCGAGTGAATTGACTACAAGTGTTGAAAATGAGAATAGAATTTGGATTTAAACAGAAGTACTTAAATAAAATTAAAATGTAAACTTTAGAAATAAAAAGCATAAAAGTAAAGAACGATTTGTTTGTTGTTTTCTGCAGATGATGAATTAGGCGAGGGGAGTTTCAGTTCATGGTGATAGTGAATGTGCCGGGTGGACAAGTGATAAGTGTAACAATTATAATCTTATAAGTATGTGTGTAGGCGAGCAACCCATAATTAGCCAGAAGTCCTCTTGGTAGATTTCATCCCAACTTCAATAATCCTATTAGCCTGTTTACCACAACCATGGTCAGTCACTAGACGATTAAGATCCTTCAGGTTGCTTAGCAATTAAGCTCCTTGGATCAGACTAATGCAATAAACTTGGTGGTTCCTCGTTATTCTCGAGTCAAACTAGTTTCCCATTGATATCCCCGTGTCTCTCGGGGGTCGCCAGTTTGCTAGCAAACAATATTCTATCTATGTAGAACAAAGCATCATGTTGTCCGAGTCCTTAATTGGACAACAGGCATCAAGCATCCAACAGATAGTCAAGCACACATAATATAGTAATTAAAATCAACCACAAACTTGATGGAAATTATATAGGCACATCACATCTCATCAATCCCCTACATCTCCCACGCCCAAGGGAACTTACTCACACATGAGAGAAGAAAGCATAATCGATATAATTAAATAAATGGAGTTCTTCTTGATATTACCGTGGAGATCCACAATAATAAATAGAAATAAATCCAACATAATTCAAGATGGGAAGAACAATATCAAACCCTAGTCTTGCATGGTGGAGATCTCTCTCTCTCTCTCTCTCTCTCTCAAGTACAAGTAATGGCTATGGAGGTGTGGTGGCTGGGAGATCGAAGATCGTGGAGCGATATGAAGAACGTCTTATCCTTCTTCTCCATATCTATTCTTTATCTCTTCTAGATGGGATGACGGCTCGTGTGTTCTGTTTTCGACCTCGGCATCTTCACGAAAGTGTTCGCTTTAAATAATACGAAAGAGATGGCAACTATATAGCCAAAAAAATATTCCCACCGTATAGTTGCTCGTTAAATTTGCAGTGAATTCCCCTCGATTGCTTCCAAAAATAGACTTGCTTGTTTTCATCAGAATATTGTGTTTTTGCTGTTAAATCCCTCTGGTGATGTTCAGAACCTGAAACACACATTAAAAACCAAGTTTTCTTTGCTACCGAAGTATTAGCGTTAGCTAAAGCTACAAAACCATCAAATCAAACGAAAACCATCGATAAAAACCATCAAAAAATGTGTAGAATCTCACAGCTATCAGTTGACCATATAGAGTTGGTAGCTAGGAAATGTAGCAACGTCGTATGCATCAAATAAACTGCTATTTTAAAAAAAAAATCCAACATATATAATGTCAAGTAGGCATGCACGAGATCTGTTATCCACATTATATCCATAGAAACCACGACACAATATCGCATTGTTGTAATCACAAGTCAACTAAAAATGCAAAGGTGTCATAACCAATTGAACCATCTGGTGGCTAATATTAAACTAGCAAGATCATATGATCATCTATAGATTAAATCGTGCAGACATGAGTTGGAACATATGCATAATGTCTCATGTTTCTTAGTAATCACAATTTTATTCTCAAATAAATTGCCATCGTTTAAGTTAAGAAAATCATGACATTGATTTAAACATGAGCAAACTAAAGAATCAAATTGGCAATAGAATCTATATGTGCCTCATGTAGAGTAGCTAGTGTGGTAATGAATTAAGCAATAAAACACCAAGTGCACGATAGACTTCCAGATCATAGTAAAATGATTATAGTACATATATATAGTAACTAAGTATCACACGCATCTTAATTATACTTTTTATATCCAGGGAGAATATTGCGTGAATGGTCATCTTGTTCCAATCATTGGACAAGTCATGTGGTGCCAACACTAGACAATGTGACTACCTCCAGGGTTCATACAAACTCTTAATAGCAGAAAATACTACAATAGACTTTAAATTATTATAAAAGTGGATATACTTAAATTACCACCACCTAATAATAGTTTAGTTAACGCATAGATAGATAGATTGATGGTGAGTCAAATATAGCAAATAATAGAGAATCTCCATGATTGAGTGAGATAATTGAATTATAAATTTAGATATTTACATTTGGTCTTTGTTACATAGAAGAAAAATATATCATAAAAGTGGATATACATAAATCACCACCACCAAATCATGGTCTAGTTAACGTATATATATATATAGATAGATAGATGAACATAAGTCAAATATAGAAAGAATATATCAGCGCCATGATCGAGTGAGCACATTGAATTATAATCGAGGGATTCACGTTTGGTTTTTTCCTAGTCTTGTTTAAGGCCAATCTTGTTCTATTCATTAGCTGACTCATGTGGTGCCTCATATAAACAAGAATCTGACACTAAGCACATCTCGATGGAAATAAGTGACTTACTATTTCTCTTTGTGCAATCCCGTTGGTGGACATCCTGTTGTCAGTTCGTTCGTTGAAGACATCCACCGCATCCAACACTTGGTTAGACGATTCATCTGCTTTATTGTTGCTCCTCTGCATATAGGTTCCGGCCACTCATTAGCATAAAACAGGTTTGCATCCAACAATAGAAAGCAACAGGTACTAACAATATTGTAGGGGAGATTCACTCTATGATTCTCTGTCTTCCCTATGAGAGGAAATAATATCAGATAGTGGGTGCTGTTATTTACAAAGATCTAGATTGCCATTATAATATAATCACTTGCGAACAAGTAAAAACATAACCAATGGGGGAATGATCTCTCCATTGGTTATACGTTGTTAGGTAGGTGATACACCCGGTTTATTCATGCCTCAGTGGCAACTCGAAAGTCTGCCCATGCTAGGACTCGAACCCAAGTGGTCTGGCCTCCACACCCGGAGTATCAGCTACCAGGCCAGCGCCTGGTTCTTCACTTGTGAACAAGTAGAGCAGTGAATGGGGGAATATAAAAAATCATTTTAATGACATAAAGTTTACCATGGCGACAAAATAGAATGTAGATACAGTCAGTCCATAGCATGAACATGAGACAAATTATAATGGAAAATGGTTTTAACTTGTTAAATGAGATTGCAAAAAAATATGTGAAGTGCCATAAAATTTGCCATGATCTACGGAGCAGGCATATACTGTATTAACATTAGGACAAACAAAATAGACATTACAATGATATACCTTGTGAACTTATAGAGCTGGGAATGCAAACACATGTGAAGTGACTTAAAATGCCATGAACAACATAATAGAAGGTTGATACTGCTGCTCTAGAAATTATAATTTATAAACTTGAATTTATAGAGCAGGACATGCATATAACAATGTTAAGTGCCTTAAAACTACCCATCTAATCCAAAAACTAAGGAATATAATTTTTTCACAACTCAGTCGACTCAAAACTCGACCAAGTTTTTAGAACATACAAGGAACGTCTACCATGCCAAACCAATACCATTCGATACATCGGGACATGTATTTTCATAGTCACAAATGATAAAAATTAACCGTTAATACATTTTATATCTTCCTGTTCAAAGTCATCATTGTATGACTTTAAAAAGTATAGGCCTTCTTTTATGGAACGAATATAGTATATAACAGGAGGCAACTACTGTCCGAGGTTAATTGAAAGGAGATAGAAATAATAATGACATACCTTGCAGAGGAAATGCAAAACCAACAAGTTCAATAACATAAAATTTGCGATTAATTATATAAAATACGGAAGTTATTGTGGTTGCTTAGTACAAACCAGATTGAAATTAAAATAGCATAAATTCTGAACTTGTAGAGCAGGGAATGTTAACCTACATTTTCAGTGGCTTAAAACTACCAATGAACTGTAAAATTACATGTAGTCAGTGTTGTAGCTACGGACAAAGCAAATGCACATTATGATGACATAACTTGCAAACTTGTAGAACATGTAGGCAGCTTTAGATGTTCACTGAATTACTATTTGGCATGAACTGCATAACAGCAATGAGCTCGAATGATGCTAGTTTTGTACTACCAAAATTGTTCATATATTAAGAGTAATTGTTGGTCAAAGAAAAAACACGGAAAACAAGGACGTCTTATTCCTTGAAACAGAGGGAGTAGTTTAACACCTGGATTTAACATATACTACACCAGATTTATTAAGGGAGAGTCAGATATTAATTAAGCCAGTATTGAGGTAGGAATTTACCACCAATATGGAAATGCAGTTCATTATCGCAGGCTTATACCTACTATACTGAAACAAACAAGAATATCTGGTTTACCTAGGTCACGGCGTCATCTAGGCATTTACGACATCTTTGCGGATCACGTCAAGGACACCGAGTGTGCCCGGTAGTGATGAGTCGCTCTGAAGCAGTTAGATCATGGTGGCGCCGGTGAAGCAGATCCATGGAGGTTGTTGATGGGTCTCACTTGCTTGATAAGATTACTACTGGAGGAGATACGGTGTAGTGCACGGCGTCGTCGGTGGAGCAGATCTATTACTACCGATTATGGACTCGAGGCTTTTCTCAAGAGCGTCGATGAAGCAGATCTGGTGTAGTGGACTATTGAGTCTGTGAAGCAGATCGAATGTAGCGCACACCAGCATAGGTGAAGCAGGTCAGGTGCTTTGGACGAGGGAGTCAGCGAACTAGGTTTGGTAAGGAGGATGTCAGAAGACCTGGTAGACTGGTGAGGAGTATGTGGTATCGCGAGGTATGATGTGCAGGTCGGCGAAGTGCGGCGGTGCATACGTCAGAGGAGGGATAGGGGGTTTGGGGTGGCGTGTGGACCGACTAAGTGCGGTGGGGATGTTCTCGTGTGGTGGTTCAAGAGCTACAGGTGAGATAGGTGGTTGGGTGGCGTGTAGGGCGGGCTACGACGGGATGTTCCAGTGCGGTGGTGCAGGAGCTGGAGGTGAGATAGGGGTTGGGTGGCGAGTAAGACGGCAAACTGGGGCTGGGATCTTCTGGTGCGGTGGTGCAGGAGCTGGAGGTGAGATAGGGCGTGGGTGGCATATAGGCCGGCTAAGCGCGGCGGGATGCTTCAGTGCAGTGGTGCAGGAGCCGGTGGTGAGATAGGGGTTAGGGTTTTTCGGAGTGCTAAGGGGGAAATGGCGTCGGTGCAAGGTGCAATACCCAGCTTCAGAGCTGTGGGGACCGGGGGGAGAAAAATTACGAAATATACCGACGACCCGACATTTGTAGTTAGGCCATTGTCAGGGGTAGAAAAGGAATTTTGTGCGGCTAAAACTTGGTGCATGACCAGTCGAAATATTTTGATGGAGGTGTGGTGGGAGAATTTGGCGCTCTGAGATTTTGAATATGGATATACAGTACAAAAGATATAGAAAAATAATAACCTACTCCAAGGACTAGAAAAATACTAGTTTACTGTAATGTTCTAGCCTTTGTAGGTACAGAGTATTTCTGGACCCATTTCTGCATAAATAGGGTCTCTGCCTTCGACTTAATTACGTACACATATGTTACCCACTATAAAGGTAGTACTAAGAGCATGTGCAGTGTAGTGAAATAGCTATGTCTAAGAGAATCTTTTTTGTCTTAGACATATGTCTAAATAGTGGAGAGGGTGTGTCTAGCTAAGTTTTCTTAGACCTTAAGTCTAGTACTAGACATATGTCTAAGATAATTAAGTGCAAGCTGGACCCACTTTTCAGTGTCTTGTAGACATTTTCTATTGTTTCCTTCTATGCTGGTTGGTGAGGCTTTACATGGGCTAAACGATGGAGCATATTTTATTTCTTAGACTTGAGGGCAACACTTTTTCTTAGTGTGAGTCTAGATGTGTCTCACGCTGTGCTTGCTAACATGAACTAGTAACACTCTGTCATTACACTCGCTAATGGATTAATATCTCCTACATGCATGCATGTGATTGGGCTACTAGAAATTGTTTTTGTCTATACCTGCGTGCAAGAATACTAGTCTAGCTAATATAATAGTAGTACCTGAGTACTCATCATCGGTAACTATAGTTACTTAGTTAGCCTATGATACTGCGCTAAGAGACACCCATTGTTATGATGAAAGGCCTAAGGCTGGTAAGAGTGGTAACTTGGAGTATGCATATATTAGCGGGTACATACTACTACTATTTTATACGTACTAGTATTTTGTACACTAGACACATTTTATATTGAAAAGTGCGATTTGATGCTTCTCACTAGTAAGTTGCACATGCGTTGCACATGTGTGAGAATCAGATAATAGAAGTATGACATATCATTTTTTATATAAAATCATGCTAGGTGGTAAGATAAGATGTGTTTTGAGAAGAACACAATCTAAATGTAAACAGAGAGAGTAATACTGCTTCCATAAAAAAATATACAGTAAACTGCGTCTCTAAAACTGATCCGTAAATATTTCACAAGAGTACGTGGGGTGGGCCGGGGGAAACTGCATACCCTTCGTTTCCATAACCGCTCATGCATGCATGCATCTCCCAATCTCCCTAGCGGTTCCTTTCATCTTCTCGATCCCATTCATTTTTCTGTCATTTTCCTCACCCAGCCGAACCTCTGCAAAAAAAGGATCCGCCAATCATCATCCATGGCACCGTCGTTTGACAAGCTGTACTCCTTCCTAGACCCCCGCAATACCACTATACTACTGGTGCCATATACCAATAGACCGTCAAAGGTGAACGATTACATCGAGAAAACCCAACCGCTCCTAGAGGAAGCATACGATAAGATTGTTGGCCTCGACGTCGAGTACACCAATGATCAAAGATCGACACAGAAGGTTGCCGTCGTCCAGCTATGTGTGGGCACGGATTGCCTGGTCTACCAGATCTGCCAGGCCGACAAGCCATGCTCCAAGCTAGCAGAGTTTCTCCTGGACCCTAACATTTCCTTTGCTGGCGTCGACATCGGCAACGACAGTATTATGCTTAGGCATTCTCTAGTGCCAGTGACAAACTTTGTGGACATCCAGAAGAGGTGGAATCCTGCCAGCTCAATGGATGATAAGGATTCTTTGGCTAACTACACCGTGGCCCTCATAGACAGCCGTTAGAATGTCATGAAGGAGAAGAAGAAGGATGTGGACCACAAGCAGTGGGAGAACATTCCCCTGACCGAAGAGCAGATCTAGTATGCAAGCCTTGACGCCTATGTGACCTACAAGGTATATAGGAGGATAGTGAACTTCTAGAGGGGTCAACAAACTCTCGAAATGTTCAACAAAAAGAAACAACTAAAGAAGAAGGGCAAGGACAAGCAGAAGTAGACCAAAGAAGAAGATTCAAAACGGTACACCATGTGAGACATACGAGTACTATATTTACGTTTCTCTCTATCCTTGCATGATACTCCGTACAAGTGAATGCATGTAGTATATATACTACAATAGGAGTACAAGAGTAGTACTATATCATGTAAGGGGCAGAGGAAAGAATTAGATGCAAGGAATTGCAACAATTTCTTTTAATTTCACTGCAGAGTGATAGGAGTGCAGGTTTAGGCATCGTAGCACGCCACCACACTGCAAGGAATCACATCATTTTCTTTTAATTTGTGGTAGAGAATTTCTTTGAGTAATTCCATTTATTATACTGCTGAAGGAGTGTGACCTGGAGTACAAGAGGGAAGACTCATACAAAGAAACAATAGCAGTAGAACAACAAGATAAACTTTTGACGATTGCCCGAATGTATGTCGAGTATAAACGTACATACTTGCTACTACTACTAGCAAAAAACCTCCATCCCTACTGCAAAAAGGATATGATTTCTTCCAACCAAACTATAGCTGCTACTACTCCACTACCGCACTACCACTAATTAACTACATACTCCATACAACTTACTACTACTCCAAAATCCACCCTTCCTCGTATGCCAACGATCTTTCTGCAACTAAACCAATTAACAACAGGTTACATAGCCACTAAAAGTCGACATGAATGAAGAAACAAAGCTCCTTTGTCGTAGCACGACCGAGCAGGTAATGCGACAGCACCAGAAGGTAAGATGTAAGGTCCTCGATCATGAAGTCTCCCGGCTTAGTGGAGCTCGACGCCTCAATATCCAAAGTCACGATGTCAGTCATCCTCCTGCTGTGTGGCTAGGAGAGCACCGGCAGGCATTCCGCCCACATCCTGACCCTGTACACCGGTGAGTGGGATAGCACGAGCCTAACGCATACCGCAGACATGAGGGAGACCGTGAATTCTCGTCCCCTATCTTGTGTCTTCATTTTCTTTGCTGAGATAAGGACCGTCGTGTCTACCGTGCAAATTGTCAGGACGAACACGAAGCCGTCCTACTCCCTGATAAGGATGAGCCGACAGGACGCCTCGCCCGCCAGGGGTACGAGTTCCTGGAACACTTTGTTGGTGGCATACTGGATCTTGTGCACTAGGATTGAGTGGACCACTGCGAGGTGGGCGACGAGCGCTGGTGACAGGGCGGCAAAGTCGCAGGGAGTCTCCATGCAAGTGCAGGGGCCGTACCAACACGTGATTTCGTGCTGGTGGAGTTCGTAGTAGGGAAGCAAGCTCCTGAAGCCTTTGGGGGTGCACTCAACCCTAGCCTCTGATAGGACGGCATCCATGGCGGGCTTGTGGGTGAATCCGCCGCTAGGGTACTCGAACTTCTAGCAGGAGGTGATCTTGCGGACGCAGTTGTGGCAGATTAGATGAATGTCCATGCACTGGAGAAATAGAAGTTTAAAAAATAAGATAGTTTCACGGACGAACCGATAAAATAAAAATCAATGGATTTGTGAGGGAGAAAGGGAGCAACCTTGTAGACCCGCCAGGGCTTGAGGGGCTAGGAGCAGGAGGAACAGTTGAGCACGGTGGCTTCCATCTGCAGAGTAAGCGTTCCAAGCATTGCGATTTGGGAGGGGAAATGTGGACTCTCTGATCCGGCCTCGAGCCGTTCCCTTCTTTTTATACCACCGCTGATAATCAATGAAGCTCTAACTGATTGCTTTTTTCTTGTACTAGGGACCTTGGTAGTACTAGTATATTTTGAGGCCTTATCTTTATGGGAGAGAAGGAAAAACATCCAGCTAGAGCTCATTTTTCGGTGGAAGCAGAGGAAAACGAAAGCCAAGTTGGGCTACACCAGGATGAGCCCCAACTTTCTTTGCACTGCTGCGCCTGCACGGTTGTACTCCATTGTGCGGAAGATGCGATGCTTCCTGATGTCTACCCACTTCTATTCTTGTAGACAGTTGTTGGGCCTCCAAGTGCAGAGGTTTGTAGAATAGCAGCAAGTTTCTCTTAAGTGGATTACCCAAGGTTTATCGAAATCAAGGAGGAAGTGGTCAAAGGTATCCCTCTCAAGCAACCCTGCAATCAAGATAAAAGAAGTCTCTTGTGTCCCCAACACACCCAATACACTTATCAGGTGTATAGGTGCATTAGTTTGGCGAAGAGATAGTGAAATACAAGTGATATGGATGATTATAGGTGGTAACAGTGCCAAAAAAGAGCTTGATGGGTAGGAAGAAACTAAAGGCAATCTGGAATAAGGATAGAAGCAAGCAAACATGAACAGATCAAGTTGTATATGCTGTTTCAATGCTTAGAAACAAGGCCTAGGGGTCATACTTTCACTAGTGAACACTCTCATATAAATATATTCTCTTCATGATACTACTCTGAACTACTCTCCGGTTGGACAACTCTAATCCACGGTAGGGCTACAAAAGCACTCCTTAAAGTTTGTAATCCCCATCTAGATAACCCCACACTGTCACCTTGAGCGCTAGATGGTTCCTTCAAACAACACAATTTCATAGAGACAACCAACTCAAAATATAATCATGATAAGTATTTATGAACTCTAGCCTAAGTGCCACCATGGCATGCATGCTGTCACTTTCACACACGTGGGGAGAGCAGTGATCTATTGAATCATTGAGTATTTATGTAAACTCTAGCCTAAGTGCCACGACAGTATGCACGCTGTCACTTTCACACACGTGGGGAGAGCCAGAGATTGATTAAAGAACTTGAGTAGCAAAGTAGATCTACTTGATTACAAAGCTCATGATCACAATATGACCATGCATAGAGAGAGATGAACACATAGCTACCGGTAGAGCCCTTAGCCTCGAGGAAGAACTACTCCCTCCTCATCATGGGAATCAGCAATGGTGATGGAGATGGCAATGGAGATCAAAGGAGATGGCTCCAGGGGCACTTCCCTGTCCCGACAGGATGCCGAAACAGAGACTTTCTGTCCCCCGAATCTCCTTTTCGGTGGCGGCGGCGCTGGAGAGGTTTTCATGGATGTATGATGGATGATTTAGGGTTTTTTCCTCGGGGGCTTCTTATAGGCGAAAGGGCGAGGCGAGGAGGCAGCCAGGGGGCCCACACCCCTTGGTGGCGCAACCTAGGTGGGCCCGCGCTAGCCTAGGGTGTGCCCACCCTGGTGCCCTACTCTGTCTCTGTTTCATGTTTCCGTGTTGCTCCGGGAAAATAGTATCTTTGGATTTTGTCCCTTCTAATTCCGAGCATATTCATTTTTTAGCTTTTCTGAAACCAAAAATAGTAGAAAACAGGCAACTGGCACTGTGGCATCTTGTCAATAGGTTAGTTCCAGAAAGTGTATAAAAATACCTCAAAGTGTAGACAAAACATAAGACAAATAATACAAAACAAGCACGGAGCATCAAAAATTATAGATACATTTATGACATATCACTTCCCACCTGAACAAGTGCCATTAAAAAAGGCATAGAGACACCGAATGCAGAGTGGAGCAGAGCAGGCAATGCTACATTGAAGAGGAGAGATGGAGGATGTTCTCCTTCGTCCGAATGCTTTGCTCTCCCGACAGACACCGACAAGACATAATTTTGGGGTGGAGGAGCCCTTTATTTTTGAAACAAGGCAAAATATTTGCGGTGGATGGAGCCTTTTCTCGCCTTGCCAACAGTACGATATTGACTAGGCACCAAACGCCGAGTACTAATACAAACAGGAGTACTACTAGTAGTGCTCAGTTCCATAGTTCCATCCAGGAGCAATAGTGGCTTATACAACAATAGTTTTTTAGGAACCTTGTTGGTTCCTAGAATTGCCTCCTGGGCACATAGGAGTAATATAAGTTCAATGAATTTCATATCACAACCTCCAATTAATCGGTATACCGCTTAGCATGTTGAGACGAAATTCATGTGGGTGTTCCTTGAAACAGAAGGTAGCTATTTCATGTTCTAAAATCTCTACGTCCCTGACAACATATCGCCAGCTCCTAGGAGTAGTGATCACCGCATGACCGTCATAGCCCATGGAAATCACGACTTCATGATAACCTTTGTACAACTCATTGGTCAAACACAAATCTCTTTCTTCAAACAAATTTCTTTCTTCCCGCAGATGATTCTTCAAGACATTCTGACTGTAATCCAGTGAGAAGCACTGAAACCAGAAGAAAACAGTTATCCAAATTTTAGGGCTTGTTGAGTGGTGAAATAGTAAAAAATATGTCTGCTTGACTCGAAGTATGATAGATAAAATAATTGTAGGATTGCAATGTTATGCCCACTCCAATCCTATGAGAATTTATCTGAACCCAAGTTTGTTTGACTCTTATCGTAGTCAGACAAACACATGATTCTGAAAAAGTGGTCTAAGTGGATGTTTGATTCCTACGAAATCTAGTGCAAAGGAATCCTTAGAAACAATTCCTATGGGAATCAATCCTACAAATATAACAACCATCTTGGTAAAATTTCCTATATATAGATTTAATCTCAAAAATTTCTTAGGGAAATATTTTGAATCAGATGGATACTTACCATCCTTCCTCCTCCCTCGCCGAGTAAAGAAGAGGTGAGCTCGTAGACATAAAAAGTTATGTCAGGTTTGATCTGGGAGACTTTATTCTCGAGAAAATCCCACCTTATGTATGATAAACACGCATTATTGCCGTAAACTATGTAACTTTCGAACCAATATTTCCGCTCATAAGAAGGACATACATAAAAGAAAAATAAATCTTAGAGAGGAGTATATTGCTACATAGTCTAATTAATTTCACAATCCAAGTAAAACTTTACCCCTTATAGCCGCAAGTTCTTCCTCATCACTATCAGTTATATCAGTGTAGCAGATCTCATCATCGCTAGAAGTGTCCATGATCTTCTACCTTGCTTGGAATTAGAACCTATAAATGGAATTACAAGATACTTATTATAGCACTAAAATGCATGGAATTATAACTAGTTCAAGTATAATGAAATCCCCAGTAGCAAGCAACGTGTTTTGTCAAGGATTCACTTTGAAAGAGTACATCAATCTCAATATATTTAATTTATGCACATTTAAAATATCGGGAATGAAATAGAGGGGAATGAAAGAGATCCGAAAAATCTGTTTAGAGACAGAAAATGGAATCAGTACAAAAAAGAGGAACTGCGAATGTTTTCTATAGAAGGGTCACAGTCGGCCTTGCGGTGACATGATTGATCTGTGCAACTCTAGAGATGACAACTGTGGGGATGGGAAGCGGTGGTGAGAGGAGGTGGCGGCGAGAGGATGAGTTTGTTCTTTCTTTCGGGATGATGGTGGATGGATTGGAAAATGGGGAGGTGGGCAGATGAGTAAAAAAATACGAACTTCTGGGCCCAACCTACGCCGGGTCCATGTGAATGCGGCTGTTGCTTCCTTGGTGCATGGTGAGAAATGGAATAACTTGATTATATAAGAGTAAAATATAGGAAGGCTGGCTAGATCCTAATGAAGTGCATTAAAAATGTAAGTTAGAATATTTTAAGCATGGAAGGTTGTAGAAGGATGGAGAAGCCATGCCATGCTATGCATGTCAAGCCGTGCCATGGCTAGTGGAGGGCGGATGATGAGGCGGGTGGCGGTCGCCTCGGAGGCACCCCAAAATTATGAATGTGCCCATTGAGTGCGAGAAGCAGAGGCATCATGCCATCCCATCAGCTTACCGTAGTCTTCGTCATCGACACTTTCCACACGCATCGGTTTCATTAGCGACATTGATTGCCCCACGGTTCGACTAATATGCCACATTAATATCGGATCACCTCCTTCTTTTTATTATCTCTCCTTCCCCACGATCCCAGAGAACCAAAGCATCTCCAATCGCCAGCTTCCAGCAACTGTCTCTATCCCCGTCAGTCATCCATGGCCGCCCGCCGTACCGGAGCGGAAATACATCAACGTCGCCGCACAAGAGGACAATGCCCTACGCATTTGGGCCTTCTCCCCAGGGAGAACACCGTGGAAGCTGGCGCACGCCTTCCTCGATGCTGGCTACGGTCACTGCAAGTACCATATGTACGGCCTCCACAACACTCCAGATAGCGGGTCGTTGATGGTCAAGTTTGTCAACTTCAGGGATGCCCGTCTCCTCTACAGCCAAGCCTTCCACTGCGGCTGCGAGATGGTGGTGTTCATCGGCGTCAACATCTTCACCAACTACCGGGACCAGTTCCCCAACAACATCAACTTCATCCATAGGGTCATCCCGGAGCTGCCGATGGCTCAGGAGGTGCCGCCGGCTTATCCGAAGGTGACGCCGGGTTAGGAGCCGGCGGCGGTGCTGGAGCTGTCGTTGCTGCCAGTGTCTAACGAGTTGCCGCTGGCAGCACGAGACTAGGTGCTAGGAGGCGCCAGACCTGCACTAGTTCAACAGCGAGTCCTATATATGTAAACTCGTGTTGTTATGTTAATGGTTGAATGAAGTTTCTTTTGAGATGATAACCGATGAACCTTAGCTAACAAGGGCTATCAAAGGAAATAAAATGCCTCGCTAACCACCGGCGGCTGCGGCAAGCACGCGAGGAGGAGCAACAGGCACGCGGGCGGTTTCACATGAGCGGTGCAAGCAGGCACACGCGGAGGCATAGCAGGCACGACGGCGGCACAACAGTTGACAACGCTCAGCCAACGGCGCAAGCACACGCGGGCGGTTTCTGCTACTCCCACCGATCCAAATTAATTGACGTGGATTTGTCTAGATACGGTGTATTTTGATTTTGGGCTAGCTATCCATCGGATTTTGCCTTGATTTATCCGATTTGTAGCTCGATTCATCTGATTTGGCTTATGTGCATTCCGATTTTTATACAAGATGATCTCTGTTTAGCTGTTAGCTACTAAGTTTTGGAGATAAAAATTTAATTATGAGTAAAAATCGAGCCATTATGTTCCCTGTTTTTGTCCCAACCGAACATAAATCGGAACCTTTGTGCTCATAGTATCTTCTCCCTCATAGTCCAACGGAGTAGCAACTAAGCATAAATACGTTTTGATTTTACCACTTACTTTTAGGTTAAAAATTTACACGAGCGGTGGAAGTACATTATACATCAAGGACATAAAAAAGGGAAAACTACATCGAGGTCCGGCTCCGACTCGAGAGATCCATACTCTTCATATTACTATTTTCTCTTCGATTATTTTCAAAATATGGCCAAATTTGTCGCATGCAAATTCTTGGATATCAGATCATAAATATAAACTATGATGTAGATATGGCCATGACTTTGCTAGTTCGGCTTCAAAACCAAGAATGTTCATACTCATTGACAACTAAGCTCAAATTTGTTTAGATTTTACCACCTAATTTTAGGTTAAAATTTTACACGGGCTGTGGGAGTACATTTTTCATCAAGGACCTAAAAATAAGGAAAATTACATCAAGTTCCATACTTGTAGCACAAAGGACCCTAAAATAATTAAAAAATTAAAATAGTCGGGTTCGTGTCCTTCTCGAGAGAGCAGCTAATCGAGTCGTACTCATCATACCACTTCCTCTTCGATTGTTTTCAAAATATGGCCATATTTGTCGGCATGCAAATTTTTGGATATGGGATCATCAACATAAAGTATGATATAGATATGGCCATGACCTTAGTCGTTGGGCTTGAAATCCAAGAATGTTCATACTTGTTGACAACTAAGCTTAAACTCATTTATATCTTACTGCTTACTTTCAGGTTAGAATTTTACACGGGCAGTGGGAGTACTTTTTCAGCCAAGGACCTAAAAAGAGGGAAAATTACATCGAGGTCCATACATTTATCAGAAAGGACCATAAAATAATTAAGGAAGGAAAACAGTCAGGTTCATCTCCTTCTCGAGTGACCAGCAGATGAAGCCATGTTGTTCATGCTACTTCCTCTTTGATTGTTTTCAAAATATGGCCATATTTGTTGGCATGCAAATTCTTGGATATGGGATCATCAATATAATGTATATGATGTAGATATGGCCATTACCTTGGTCGTTCAGATTCAAATCCAAGAATATGCATACTTATTGACAACTAAACTTAAATCTGTTCAGATTTTACCACTTACTTTTACGTTAAAATTCTACCGGTGCGGTGGGAGTATATTTTACATCAAGGACCTAAAAAGAGGAAAATTACATCGAGGTTCCATACATTTAGCACAAAGGGCTCTAAAATAATTAAGCAAGGAAAACAATCGGGTTTGGCTCCTTCTCGAGAGAGCAGCTGATCCAGGCATACTCTTCTAAATACTAATTCCTCTTCGATTGTTTTCAAAATATGGTCATATTTGTCGGTATGCAAATTCTTGGATATTGGGATCATCAATATAAAGTATGATGTAGATATGGCCATCGCCTTGGTCGTTTGACTTCAAATCCAAGATTTTTCATACTCATTGATAACTAATCTTAAATTTGTTTAGATTTTACCACTAACTATTAGGTTAAAATTTACTTGTGTGGTGGGAGTACATTTTATATCAAGGACCAAAAAAATTTGAAGTTACATAGAGTTACATATATTTAACACAAAGGGCCTGAAAATAAATATACAAGGAAAACAATCTGGTTCGGATCCTTCTAGAGAGAGCAGCCAATCAAGGCATACTCTTCATGCTACTTCCTCTTTGATTGTTTTCAAAATATGGCCAGATTTGTCAGCATGCAAATTCTTGGATATAGGATCATCATCATAGAGTATGATGTAGATATGGCCATGGCCTTGGTTGTTTAGCTTGAAATGCAAGAATGTTCATACTCGTTGACAACTAAGCTTAAATTCGTTTACATCTTACCACTTACTTTTAGGTTAAATTTTACACATGCGGTGGGAGTACATTTTACATCAAGGGTCTAAAATAGGAAAATTACAACGAGGTCCATACATTTAGCACAAAGGACCATAGAATAATTATGCTAGGAAAACTGCCGGGTTCATATCCTTCTTCTCAAGAGACCAGCCAATCAAGGCATACTCATCATGCTACTTCCTCTTCAATTGTTTTCAAACTATGGCCAGATTTGTCGGCCTACAGATTATTTGATATGGGATCATTAATGTAAAGTATCATGTAGATATGGCCATGACCTTGGTCATTCTTCTTGAAATCCAAGAATGTTCACACTAATTGACAACTAAGCTTAAATTTGTTTAGATTTTACCACTTACTTTTAGGTTAAAAATATACAAATGTAGCGGGAGTACATTTTACATCAAGGACCTAAAAAGGAAAAATACATTTAGGTCCATACATTTAGCACAAAGGACCCTAAAACAACTAAGCAAGGAAAACAGTTGAGTTCGGATCCTTCTTGAGAGAGCAACTGATCGAGGCATACTATCTCTTCATGCTACTTACTCTTTGATTGTTTTCAAAATATGGCTAGATTTGTCGGCATGCAGATTCTTGGATACGGGATCATCAACATAAAGTAAGATATAAATATGGGCATGACCTTGGTCGTTTGGCTTGAAATTCAAGAATGTCCATACCTATTGGCAACTAAGCTTAAATTCAGTTAGATCTTACCGCTTACTTTTACGTTAAATTTTACACGTGCGGTGGGAGTACTTTTTCTTAAAAGACCTAAAAAGAACCAAAATTACATAGAGTTTCATACACTTAGCACAGAGGTCCCTAGAGTAATTAAGAAAGGAAAACAGTCGGGTTTGGCTCCTTCTCGAGACAGCAGCTCATCGAACCATACTCTTCATGCCACTTCCTCTTTTATTGTTTTCAAGATATGGCCAGATTTGACGCCATGCAAAATCTTGGATATGGGATCATCAAAACAAAGTGCGATGTTGATATGGCAATGGCCCTAGTTTTCGATATATAGAATGCTTGGTGGGTATAACCGTCAAAAGATATTTTATTTGTAGAACTTTGAGAGAAATCTACCACATACTTTTAGGTTAAAATTTTGCCTAATATTGAGAACAGAGATTAAATTCGTTTAAATGTGTGAACTTAGCTAGGAAGCTTAAGAAGTTGTTAAACTTGGTGTAAATGTAAGTAAAACATGGTCCAAACTTTGCCTCAAAAATTGGCTTGTGGTATTCTGATCCATATCCTTTGTACTTGATTTGATTTAATGGAAAACACATTATTTTGACATTGAAAATACAAAAAATGTTTTTTCCTAAAATTTGGAAACTTCAATTATTGGCAGCATATGGTTCACCATGCCAAGATGCACCCATCTACCAAACATAGGAACATTTCCATAAAGTATTATGTACATATATGGCCATATATTCACCCATGTTGTCCGGCTTGAAGCCTAAGAATGTTCATACAATGTAGGCCATATTGCCAAGCAGATCTAGTTTTTCAAAAGTCGTGAAGACTAGTGATTGTCAACATGCAAATGCTTAGCAAGAAATCAAATCTTTCAGAAATATCGATGGTGGCTACCCTCAAAAGATAACTGTAGAACTTTAAGAGCAATCTACCACTTACTCGTATTTCAAACTTTAAATAATATTAGCAAATTGGCTTAAATTCTAAAGGATGGAGGGTGTACTACTACTTAATTCGCGAGAAAAAAAGCACTCCTCACTTTCGAACTAGCTTGCTACGGGTCTGCCTGGTGCTTCCTCTTCCCAGGGTGGAACGAATGGAGGTGGAGTAGTTGGGGGTAGGAAGGCTAGCCAGAACATAATGGTGTCCCCTGCAAAAATAAAAATAAAAGATCATAATAGTGTGCATCCAATGAGATGGGACATCCCTTGTCCACCACTTTAAGTAGTACTAATACTACGCATGGCGATCTTTTGACTATCCTCCCCTAGAATTTACTAGTAGTTACTATACACTTTACGTGTATCTCGTGTCAGGAACTCATCGCAGCTTTGCTTAGACATCGTACTACCTTCAAATCCTCCTCTTCACTACTCTTGTGCTGCCTCCTATATGCTCTCGTTCCCTTCTCACTCCTAGTTTTTTTTTTCAATAGGGGGAAACTCCAAGTGGCAATATTGTTTACCATGACAAGATTTTACCACCCACTTACTTTTAGGTTAGAATTTCAAACCGGCGGTAGGAGTACCTTTTACACCAAGGACCTAAAAAATTACATCCTGGTTCATACATCTAGGACAAAGGACCCTAAAATTACATCGAGGCATGCAAATTCTTGGATATGGGATCATCAATATAATGTATATGATGTAGATATGGCCATGACCTTGGTCGTTCAACTTCAAATCCAAGAATGTGCATACTCATTGACAACTAAGCTTAAATTTGTTTAGATCTTACCACTTACTTTTAGGTTAAAATTTTACTCATGCGGTGGGAGTACAATTTAGATCAAGTACCTAAAGAAAGGTAAAATGACATCGAGGTTCCATACATTTAGCACAAAGGGCCCTAAAATAATTAAGCAAGGAAAATAGTCGGGTTCGACTCCTTCTAGAGAGAGCAGTTGATCGAGGCATACGCTTCTAAATAATACTTCCTCTTTGATTGTTTTCAAAATATGCCATATTTGTTGGCATGCAAATTCTTGGATATTGGGATCATCAATATAAATTATGATGTAGATATGGCCTGACCTTGATCGTTAGGATTGAAATCCAAGAATGTTCATACTAATTGACAACTCAGCTCAAATTCGTTTAGATCTTACCACTTACTTTTAGGTTGTAATTTTACACGTGCGGTGGGAGTGCATTTTACATCGAGGACCTAAAGAAGGGAAAATTACATCGATGTCAATACATTTAGCACAAAGGTCCCTAAAATAATTAAGCAGGGAAAACAGTCGGGTTTAGATCCTTCTTCTCGAGAGACTAGCCGATCGAGGCATACTCTTCATGCTACTTCCTCTACAATTGTTTCCAAACTATGGCTAGATTTCTCGGCCTACAAATTCTTAGATATGGGATCATTAATGTAAAGTATGATGTAGATATGGCCATGAACTTGGTCGTTCTGCTTAAAATCCAAGAATGTCACACTCGTTGACAACTAAGCTTAAATTTTTTTAGATTTTAACATTTACTTTTAGGTTAAAATTCTACACGTGCAGAGGGGGTACATTTTACTTTAAGGACTAAAAAAATGAAAATTACATTGAGGTTCATACATTTTGCACAAACGACCCTCAAAAAGTAAGCAAGGAAAACAATCGGGTTCGGCTCCTTCTCAAGAGAGCAACTGATCAAGGCATACTAGCTCTTCATGCTAGTTCTTCTTTGATTGTTTTCAAAATATGGCTAGATTTGTCGGCATGCAAATTCTTGGATATGGGATCATTAACATTAAGTAAGATGTAGATATGGCCATGACCTTGGTCGTTCGGCTTGAAATCCAGGAATGCCCATACTCGTTGACAACTAAGCTTAAATTACGTTAGATCTTACCACTTACTTTCAGGTTAAATTTTACACGCGCGGTGGGAGTAAATTTTTCTTCAAAGACCAAAAAAGAACCAAAATTACATCGAGGTCCATACACTTAGCATAGAGGGCCCTAGAATAATTAAGCAAGGAAAAAGTCGGGTTCGGCTCCTTCTCGAGAGAGCAGCTCATCGAACCATACTCTTCACGCCACTTCCTCTTCCATTGTTTTCAAGATATGGATAGATTTGATACAATGCAAAATCTTGGACTATATGGGATCATGAACACAAAGTGCGATGTAGATATGGCCATGGCCTTGGTCGTTCGGCTTGAAATCCAAGAATGTTCATACTCATCGACAGCTAAGCTTAAATTCGTATAGATTTTACCACTTACTTTTAGGTTAGAATTTTACACGAGTGGTCGGAGTATATTTTTCATCACGGACCTAAAAAGAAGGAAAATTACATTGAGGTCCATAAATTTATCATAGAGGACCCTAATATAATTAAGCAAGGAAATTGCACTTATCAGTTTCATCACCAACTAAGCAAGGGAAATAATCGGGTTCGGCTCCTTCTTGATAGAGCAACTGATCAAGTCATACTAGCTCTTCATGCTACTTCCTCTTCGATTGTTTTCATAATATGGCTAGATTTCTCAGCATCTAAATTCTTGTATATGGGATCATCAACATAAAGTTATATGTAGATATGGCCATGACCTTGGTCGTTCGGCTTGAAATCCAAGAATGTCCATACTCATTGATAACTAAGCTTAAATTCATTTATATCTTACCACTTACTTTTAGATTAAATTTTACTCGCACGGTGGATGTACATTTTCTTCAAAGACCTAAAAAGAACCAAAATTACATCGAGGTCCATACACTTAGCACAGAGGGCCCTAGAGTAATTAAGCAAAGAAAACAGTCAGCTTTAGCTCCTTCTCAACATAGAAGCTCATCGAACCATACTCTTCACGCCACTTCCTCTTCGATTGCTTTCAAGATATGGCTAGATTTGACGCCATGCACAATCTTGGATATGGGATCATCAACACAAAGTGCGATGTAGATATGGCCATGGCCTTGGTCATTCTGCTTGAAATCTAAGAATGTTCATACTCATCGACAACTAAGCCTAAATTTGTTTACTCTTTGTTTGGATGCACAAAATTGAATCCAGGAAATGAATTAGGTGGGAATTCCAATTCCTGCCCGGAAAGGAAATGGTGGCTAATTTCATTTTTGTTGTTTGGATGGTTGAAATCTGTTGTTGGAATCAGAGGGTTGTACCCAATTCTAATTCCTATTTGGATGTTCAAACCATGGAATTAA
The DNA here is from genome assembly GCA_023614405.1 of Avena insularis. NCBI lineage: Eukaryota > Viridiplantae > Streptophyta > Magnoliopsida > Poales > Poaceae > Avena > Avena insularis. The sequence goes on along the minus strand of CM042689.1, from coordinate 191,725,753 downwards.
TGTTTTTTTGCTTTTGGCTATTTTATAACTGTGTACATATCAGAATGCATGCATAGTCACATGTGTACATATTATAACGTATACATATTATTTTTTAGACATAGTAACATTAAAATTATCTGAATAAGATCACAAGAAGCACATATATAATTTATGTCTCTTACACATCACACAAACTTAGCACGAGCGGATAGTTCATAATCAACAAAATACGTACTAGTTTAGTTTAACATCCACACATCATAGCAACCATCAAGGCAAGGTCAAGGGATATGTCTTCTTGAAGTTCACGGGGAGCGCCATGAATGCGTCAAAAAGCGCTCATTGATGATCAACTTTTGATAAGCCTTGATCATATCAGAATCCTCCAACTCAGGTACCTTTTTATTGCATCAAGGATTTCTGCCGGAGGAGTCACCGTTGGCATTGGAAGTGGCTCAGTTGTTTTCAAAGCCTCATCAAAAGATGTCCTCATTTGTCCCATCATGCAAAAGATGGCTTCCCTAGTGCGTTGCTTTTTCTGAGGCACCTCTGGAGACTCTTCAGGAACTGATGTGTATGAACCACCTTCACGGCTCCCATGATCTTCTTCAACAAACTCAGCTATTGTCCTAGCACCTGCACCTGTTGCATGGTCTTTTCAATAGATAGTTTGGATGGCATCCAAGTTCCTGACGACCTTGTTCGGTAGCAACCTGCTTCCTTGTTAGCCTACATAATACACAAATATGTTATCATACATGACATTGTAGTTGTAAATGCTAGCACAAATGTAGTGTTATGTACCTCCACATATCGAGTCCACACTTCGTCACTATCAACCATCACCATGTTATTATCCCAATCCCATCCGAAGCCACTCTGAGCAAGCATCTTGCTAATGACCTCATAATACTTGTCAAACGTTTTAATTCTTGCTTGTATTTTGTCCTTGTTGATATCAACATCACATTGCTCCTTCACATGTTTTATGCAAGCATGATACAAATGTGGCCTCCAACCATTTTCAGCATGGTCACCATTATTGTGATTCTCAACAAGCATGGCCAACAATGCACTGTCCATCTCAGGAGTCCATGCAAGGTATGACCTGCTACCTTTCTTTCCTTTCGGGTCAGCTATGTTTCTACAAGATAAACAAAAGTAAGGACAAAATACATAATTGAAGTGAGGTAAAACATGTCTATATAGTACTATCAAGGTGATGAATGCACAAAATTGTCACACAAAATCCACCATCATATAACTAGAACAAAAATGGACACCGTAGCACAAAAATGGACATCATAACAAAAAAAATGGACGCTAATATATCTACTGCTCCACCGCTAGTTTAGCGTGCGCAACAAGATAGTCAGCAAACATATGATCATGAAATTCCTGTCTAAAGTTGGACCATGCAGCTGTTTGTTGGACACTTCTAATTAAAGTAGCATCATCAGCAGGCTCAAGAGCCATAGCTGCTAGTTCAGCGTCGACTTCCTGCAGCAACAAGTCATCCCTCACATGCTGCATATCCCTTGCATAGTTGTGCAACACACAACACGCATTAATAATTCGAATATGCAAATATTTATTTCCATATCAGTATTTGTTGTTGTCAAAGAATTAATTAGTGCAACACCATATTGACATGTAATACCTGGTCATCTATGCCAAAGAAGGAACAAGAATGTAGGAAGGCCCATTTCTTCTTCAACAAGCCAAAAGTTCTTTCCACTATGTTTCTAGCACGAGCCTGTCGCATGTTGTACAATTCCTTTTCATTTTGTGGTTGTTGTTGACTAGCAACCGACTCTTTTAAATGGTACCGAGTGGATCTAAATGGAGATAGAAATCCAGGTCCATTTGTATAGCCAACATTAACAAGATAGTACTTTCCTATTTATGAAGTAAATAAGTTAGCTATCAATTAAATATGATAAAGAAAAAAGGCAAGAGGAAGAGCCATACCCTGTGGTACAACAAACGCATTTTGGCGGTCATTTCTCATAGAATCTTTCAAGACTCTCGAGTCTGATGTAGAGACCTTCCATCCAGGTAGAACAAAGAGAAATTTCATGTTCCAATCAACCACATCTAACATGTTAGTGGTGATTTCCTGTTTTCTATTTCTATACCTCCCTTTGTCAGCAGCATTAACACTGGCATAGGACACCCATCTAGAGATCCAAGTGCATCGTCAAACCATTTCCATTTATGATCATTTGGAGGGGTAACAGAAGGATCGGGAAGCTTGATGAACTCCCCATGTAGAGATAGGATGGCTGATAAGACCGATGAGAAATTCCTACTGGTAGTCTCTAAAGACCGCTGATGATTCCCACCCAACATTCTCATTTTAGTTCCATGTCCAACAATGTGTAAGAACATAGCAAGATTTTCTTCTACTGTCACAAACACGCTATCTTTGAGACCACATTTTTCACGCAACATAGCACAAAGATCATGAAAGTTTCTTTTAGTTAGGCATAGCTTGTCATAGCAAGTTGTCTCAGACCCATCATACATTTGTTTCAATATATACTTCCTACATGCAACCTTATCCTAATCATCATTGTAGCATCCTAGATTTCTCAGTGCCCTCTACGTTAGACATCTCGAAAAACTTCTTTGTCAATACTATCCTTTTTATTTTTCTTCGTTTATTCTCTTCGATGATGTAACCAACCAACTATTGTTGGTACATGATGCTACAATTCACACAACATTTGCATTATCATATATAACCATATACTATACCATATTTTTGAATCAACTAGCACAGGTTTGTATCAAAAACCACATATGTATCAACTACACAAGAATGTACTACATAGGTGATATGTATCGTGATGAGTGATCGGTGCAACAACAAAACATGTGATATATATGGATGTACTACATTCATCTAGTAAGAAAGACATGGAATATTGATAGGTGTACACCGAGCCTTTTCTAGTTGAGTTCATGATTTGTGTCTAATATTGCCTAGAAAAATAGGTGAGCACGTGGTCCTAATTTGCTTCTAACGGTACAAACTAATTGTTTCATTCGGTTCCTAATTCTTGTCTTACAGTGCATAGAGAAATAGATGTGTATATACGCAATACTGCATCCATCGTGTAAAAATATGCTTTACTTGTAAGATTTCTTGAAGGAGCACGCGGAGGCTCTGGGAATGTCTCCATGCATCCTAGCTAGCCATTCCGTTTGCATGACATACAAGCTAGCAAATCTAGCTATGGTAGGTGATCAAGAGATGGACCGATAGGACTTCAACGTGTGGGATTTAGGGTTTTTCCATCCGAGACCAGCGTTGGTGGTGAAAAGCTCGCAACTACTTCTGGAAAGTAACCTATGATGGTTTAGACCGTGCATATTTATCATTGACTACACATAGGGAGTATTTGTACTATAATATTCGAAATTTTCACTGAATCTCGTCTCTGCTGTTGCATATGTAGACTGGACAATGTAACTGGATGGTGAAATGAATATTAAATCTGATCAAATGCCATGAACTCAAAGAAGAGATGATTGGTACCACAAATACATGGAAGAGGACATGTACTAGGTGGGGGATGGGGTTCTTTCCGCCACCCCACCAAAATCCGCCGCCGTCACCCCTCAGTCCACTGCCGATTCCGATGGTGTGCCATACAGTAAGGGTAAGATAGCGAAGATGGACCACGACCAAACTAGTGCTCGAAGAAAGGCGAATATGGGTATGGGGATGTAGGAGGGATGGTAAGGAAGGGAGGAAGGGAGGAGGACAAGCTTACCGGTGGCCGGTGGAGTGCTGCAGTGCGAGGCGCTTCGATCGGATGCTATAGCACTTGATGAAGGGGTTGATACATCCAATTTGCATCACCATTCTATATCTAATTTGCCTCTATTCATTGATATATTTCGTATTAGGAGGTGTTACTTATGTCTTTTCATCTATTTTTGCATGTTGGATGATTCTTAGAGGATGAACTGCCAGAGTCAGGATTCTGATGGAAAAAGCGGTGTTTTGATGCAATTTCGCAAAGATCAGAAAAATACCAGAAAAACAACAGAAAATTATATTTACCCAGAAGACGAAGGAAGCTAGAAGGGGAGGCGGAGTTGGGCCATAGGGGTCCCACACCCCCTAGGCGCGGGCCACCCTAGGCCACACCTACAGGGGTGTGGCCACCCTAGCCCACCTCTGGCTCTGCCCTCTTGCCTATATCTTCTCCTCGAAACCCTAAAGTTGGGGAGAGCAACCACAAAAAGATTCCGCCGCCTCTGTGGGGCGGAAAACACCGAGAGAGAAAGAGCTCTCCGGCAGACAGATTTTTGCCATGGAAATTCCTTCCCCGGAGAGGGGAGATCATCGCCATTTAACACCATCATCAAGCTAGACTTCATCGGGACCATAATCATCATCATCCACACCATCATCTCCACCAGCACCATCATCACCACTCCATCCTGCTGTAACAATTATGTTGAATCTTGCATAGTTCTTAGGGGAAACTTTCTCGGTGTTGATTACTATTGTAGTTGATGCTTGCGAGTGGAACCATTGAATTATTGTTTATGTTCAGATTGTTATCCATCATTATATAATCTCTGATCTTGATACATATGATGTCTCGTGAGTAGTTCGTTTAGTTCTAGAGGACATGGGAGAAGTCATGTTGTTAGTAGTGGAATTGTGTTGAGGTATTATTCAATGGTTTAATATTTAAGTTGTGGTGCTATTCTTCTAGTGGTGTCATGTGAACGTCGACTACAAGATTCTTCACCATTTATGGGCCTAGGGGAATGCATTGTGTATTTGGCTACTAATTGTGGGGTTGCCGGAGAGACAGAAACCTGATCCCCCATTAGGAAACCATTGCACAAGGGAGTGTAGGATCTCAGAGTTTAAGGATGTGGTTAGGTTTTTATCTTATTGCTTTGTTGTAGTTTCGGATGCTTGCAAGGGGTTTAATCACAAGTATGTATTAGTCCAAGTAAGGTCGGTACATTAGAATAGGTTCACCCACACAACACTTATAAAACCAAAGAATATTAATCAGCTATATGAAACGAAAGCACATGACGATATTCCCATGTGTCCTCGAGAACGTTTGGTCCTCATTAGTATTTCCACTGGCTTGTCCTTTGCTAAGAAAGGATTGGGCCACTTGGTGCAATTATTTGTTGTCTTTATTTAATTGCACTTTATTTCCTTGCTTTATCAAAAACCCCTAAAATCCGTTTGCTAAGTATTTACAGAGATTTCCTGCTCCATACCACTAGTCAACACCTTCTACTCCTCGTTGGGATGGACACTCCTATTTATCAAAAGTACTACGATACACCCCCTATACTTGTGGGTCATCAGGACTATTTTCTGGCGCCGTTGCCGGGGAGTGAATCGCTATTGAAGGGTGGACCTGGTAAAGGAAACTTCTACTGTGAGTACTGCTTTTTATTTCTGTTTGTTACTTTGTTTCCAATATGGATAACCCACTTGGTTTCCTATTTGGGAAAACTACTACCACTGTTAGGGTAGTAGATGAACCACCACCTATTGAGATAGATCTTTTTAAGATACCTACAAGTATTGTTGATCGTGTTATGGATAATTATTATTTAGGGGATGGAACTGTCCATCTTGGTGATCACTTGCTCTTTATCCATGAATTATGCGGGTTGTTTAAGTGTGCAGGTATCACAACTAATTAGGTAAAGAAGTTACTCTCTATATCATTGAAAGGAAGAGTTGAAGAATTGTATAAGCTGCTGAAGAATGGACAATCCATGGAATGGGAGGAAATATTACCTCTCTTTTATTCTAAATTCTATCCTTCCAGTGATACTCATAAGGATAGGAATCAAATATATAACTTTTGGCCTCGTGATGGAGAGAGTACAGCCCAAGCTTGGGGGAGATTGAAGTTATTAATGCTTAAATGTCCTATTCATGAACTCCCTATCAATATTATTATTAATAACTTTTATGCAAGGCTTTCTCTTCATGATAAAGATTTACTAGATGCTTCTTGTGCTGGATCATTCCACATATGAAGGAAGAAGCTAAATGGGATCTCCTAGACCATATTCAAGAGAACACCGAAGCATGGGAGATTGACAAAGGAAGAAAGTCAGGTATAAACTATGATTATGAATGCATGAAAATTTTTATGGGAACTGATGACTTTCGTGATATTAGTACTGAGTATGGTATTGATTCTCAAGTTCTTGCAAATTGTTTTGAGGCCTTTTCCTCTTGTATAGAAATTCCTAAAAAGGAGTGGGAAAAGTACCATGCACCTTATAAAGATATTGTTATCCATGTTCCTGCTAGCATTGAAGTTTGTACTATTGATCCTATTTTGCCCGAACCTTATGTTGAGAAAATCATTTTTCCTGCTAAGGTAAAGGAACATTCTATCATAGCTAATGTGGTTATCAAAAGTACAAAGAAAACTATGGAACCTGATGAGCAAATAAACATTGAACCTGTAGTAGCCCTTGTGAAAGATCTTTTCATTAAAAATATAGAGGAGGAGCACATTGTCTTCTGTGAAGACGCTTCTAATATTGTATCTCATCCTAGAAAAGTTAGGAAAACTAGTGTCCATGTGCATTCTGTTAGAATTGGTGATCATTGGTATTATGGTTTAAGTGATATTGGTGCTAGTTCTAGTGTTATTCCTTACGAGCTTTACATGGAAATTATGCATGAAATTGGTCCTCGTGAACTTGAGGACATAGATGTGGTTGCTCACCTTGATAATAGAGAGATAGTTTGTCCAATTGGCATTGTAAGAGATGTGTAGGTTCTTTGTGGTAAGATTAAATATCCTCCTGATTTTCTAGTACTTGGTTCAGAAGCTAGTAAAACCCGTCCTATTATCTTTGGTAGACCTTTCTTGAATACTTGTGGGGCTATCATAGATTGTAAGAAGGAGAAAGTTTTAACTAAGTTTGATGGAGAATCTTATGAGTTTAATTTTTCCAAATGTGCTAAAACTACTTATGAAAATGAATTGCCTAATGAGGATTTTAGGGTTGAACAACTCTCTGCTATTTCTCTTGCTCCTAACAATGCCTTGCACAAGTATATGGAAGATCATGAAAGTGAGGTCTTCATGAAAGAAAGAAATGAGATTGACGAGGTTTTCCTTCGTCAACCTGAATTGCTTAAGCATAACCTACCTGTGGAAGATTTGGGTACCACACTACCACCTAAAGGGGACCCTATTTTCGAATTAAAACCTCTACCTGTTGATCTTAAATATGATTTTCTAGATGATAAGAAAATATATCCTGTTATTATTAGTTCTAAACTTTTAGGAAAGGAAGAGGAAAGATCATTTAGAAATATTGAAGAAACACCAAGGAGCTATGGGGTATACTCTTGATGATCTAAAAGGGATTTCTCCTACTATATGTCAGCATGCTATTAGTATAGAACCTGATGCAAAACCAGCTATTGAACATCAATGTCGTTTAAATCCTAAGATGAAGGATGTGGTAAGAAATGAGGTATTAAAACTCCTTGATGCTGGTATTATTTACCCTATTGCTGATAGTTAATGGGTTAGCCCTGTTCATTGTGTCCCAAAGAAAGGGGGAATCACTGTTGTGCCTAATGAAAATAATGAGCTTATACCTCAAAGAGTAGTTGTTGGTTATAGTATGTGCATTTATTTTAGAAAGGTTAATAAAATTACTAAGAAAGATCATTATCCTTTGCCTTTTTTTGATCAAATGCTAGAAAGACTGTCAAAAAGACCCACTTTTGTTTTCTTGATGGTTACTCTGGGTTCTCTCAAATTGATGTGAGAGCACAAGACCAAGAGAAAACTACCTTCACTTGTCCTTATGGAACTTTTGCTTATAGGCGTATGCCTTTAGGTTTATGTAATGCTCTTGCTACCTTTCATAGATGTATGTCTGCTATCTTTCATGGTTTTTGTGAAGAAATTGTGGAAGTTTTCATGGACGATTTCTCTGTCTATGGAACTTATTTTGATAATTGTTTGCACAACCTTGATAAAGTTTTGCAGAGATGCGAAGAAACTAATCTTGTTCTTAATTGGGAGAAATGCCACTTCATGGTTAATGAAGGGATTGTTCTTGGACACAAAATTTCTGAAAGAGGTATTGAAGTAGATAGAGCAAAAATTGAAGCAACTGAGAAGATGCCTTGCCCTAGGGATATAAAAGGTATTCATAGTATCCTTAGTCATGTTGGTTTCTATAGGAAGTTTATTAAAGATTTGTCCAAAATTTCAAAGCCCCTTACTAATATTCTTCAAAAAGATGTACCTTTTGTTTTTGATGATGATTGTAAGGAAGCTTTTGAAACTTTGAAGAAAGCTTTGACTATTGCTCCTATTGTCCAACCACCTGATTGGAATTTACCCTTTGAAATTCTGTGTGATGCTAGTGATTTTGCTATGGGTGCTGTTCTTGGGCAACGAATAGATAAAAATTTGAATGTTATTCATTATGCTAGCAAGACTCTAGATGATACTCAAATTAATTATGCTACTAATGAAAATGAGTTCTTATTTGTAATCTTTGCTTATGATAAGTTTAGACCTTATATTGTTGATTCAAAGGTTACTATTCATACTGATCATGCTGCTATTAAGTACCTTATGACAATGAAAGACGCTAAGCCTAGACTTATTAGATGGGTGTTGCTTTTACAAGAGCTTGATCTGCATATTGTAGATAGGAAAGGTGCTGAAAATCCTGTTGCCGATCATTTATCTCGTTTGGAGAACATTTCTTTTGATCGTATGCCTGTTAATGATAGTTTTCCAAATGAACAGTTGGCTGCAATAAGGGTAAGCCCGCAAGAGAGTCCTTGGTATGCTGATTATGCTAACTTTATTGTTTCCAAGTATTTGGCTCCAACCTTTACAGCCCAACAAAGAAGGAAATTATTTTATGATCTAAGGTATTACTTTTGGGATGACCCATATTTATATAAACAAGGAGTAGATGGTATTATGCAGAGATGTGTCCCAGAATATGAACAACAAGAGATATCGAGAAAATGTCATGGCAGTGCTTATGGAGGACATCATGCTGGGGATAGGACTGCACAAAAAGTTCTACAATCTGGTTTTTACTGGCCTACTCTTTTCAAGGATGCAAGGAAGTATATTTTATCATTAGATAAATGTCAAAGAGGTGGTAACATTTCTAGACGCAATGAGATGCCTATGAATTATTATCTTGTTATTGAACCTTTTGATTGTTGGAGATTTGACTTTATGGGTCCTTTTCTTCCTTAAAAAGGGTATACTCATATTCTTGTTGCTGTTGATTATGTTACAAAGTGGGTAGAAGCCATACCTACAAACAGTGCTGATGGTAAGACCTCTTTAAAAATGCTTAAAGATGTTATCTTTCGTAGGTTTGGTGTGCCTCGACATCTCATGACTGATGGAGGTTCTCATTTTATTCATGGTGGTTTTAGGAAGACTCTTGCTAAATATGATGTTAACCATATAATTTCTTCAGCTTATCACCCCCAAACCAGTGGGCAAGTAGAACTTTCAAATAGAGAAATTAAATCTATCTTGCAAAAGATTGTTAGACTAGGAAAAATTGGGCTAAAAAGTTGAATGATGCTTTATGGGCTTATAGAACTGCTTATAAAAATCCTATGGGAATGTCTCCTTACAGAATGGTTTATGGTAAATCTTGTCACTTACCTCTAGAATTAGAACACAAAGCTTATTGGGCAGTGAAAGAACTAAATAGAGATTTTAAACTTGCTGGTGAGAAAATATTGCTTGACTTGAGTACCTTAGATGAGTGGAGAAGTGAAGCTTATGAAAATGCTATACTCTTTAAGGAAAAAGTAAAAATATGACATGATAGGAGAATTCTCAAAAGGGAGTTCCATGTTGGTGAGGAAGTCCTTTTGTATAGGTCTCGTCTCAGATTTTTTGCAGGGAAACTACTCTCAAAATGGGAAGGACCTTTTGTTATTGAGGAGGTGTATCGTTCAGGGGCTATCAAAATATCTTCTTTGAAGGACAACACTACACAGGTGGTGAATGGTCAAAGGCTCAAACATTATATTTCTGGAGATTCTTATAATGAAGATGTTGATATTATTCAAATGGTGACCCCAGAAGAATTTATCAGAAACCAAACTCCAGAGTCTGCAGAGTCTGTCTTTGAATAGGTAAAAGTTCTGCAAACAGAAGGTTCGCAAAAAACCTTTTTCTTTATATTTTTGATATTTTTATTACATATGGAGGGTTATGAGACGAAACAGAGGAGGAAACGGAGCCCAGGTGGGCCACACCCACCAGTGGCGCGGGGCCCAGCTGGCTGCGCCACCGCGCCAGCAGGGGGTGTGAGCCCCCTAGAGTCCGTCTCCGCCTCGTTTACGCACATTACCTTCCTTATGCAGTAAAACTTCATAATATATACCCCCCGGATCCCACGAGGTTAGTATATCGTGTTCTCGTCGTTTTTTAATTTTGATCTATTTCTGTCAGGAAATACTTTAAAGTTTAGAGCACTTAGGAAATACTTTCAAGTTTAGAGCACCATGGTATCCGCCAACGACAAAGGCAAGAAGCCCATGGAAGATGATCCGCAAAACCCCAAGGAGGAGGAGATCTTGGTTGGGGATGAAGAAGACGTGAAGGAGGATGAGCATCCGGACACCTGCGCTACTGTTGCAAGCATTGGAGAGGTGGCAAAGCCTACCAAGCTTAGGAGGACAGCACGGATGTCTACAAGAGGGAAAACTCCATGTCATATCCTTGCTTCATGGTCACTTCCTTCACGCACCAAGAACCCCTTCCATACTATTATACATGAGCAACAATTCCAAAAGGTACCCAAAGGGAGGTTGCGCTCTGTTTGGGATCTGCCTCGTTCTAACCATGGAGCGAAGGAATACTCTAAGAAGGAAGAGTGGGGAAAGAATAACAAGGACTGGGATTCTCGGTCTGACATGATCATGAACCGCATTGAGCATAATTCAGAGTTGATTCATACTCTAACCTTTGAGATTGAGGATTTGAGGGAACTGATTGAAAATCTTCTCGAGAGAACACCACCACCACCACAGGAGTAATTCGTCATCAGGTTTGGTATCCCCTTGGCTTGTTCCAAGCTTGGGGGAGTGTCGCGGTATCACATCATTATATTTTATCTTTTTACCTTTAGTAAATTCATATCTTGGGTAGAGAAGTTATCGTATAGGTTGTTTTGCATTGTGGAAGTATGTCTCCTTTAGTTGGTTATCTATGTATCCCTTGGTGTGAGTGCCTTTATGGAATATTAATGAGAAGCTTCATGTTTTACTTTTTGCACTTCTTATTTTAGTTTGCAATCTCTATTATATGATTGATATTGTTAATCTGTTGCGGTGACCCAGTATACCACTGCATGTGTAGTACACTATAGTCGTTGACATGAAATCCACATAACACTGTTCCGTAAATATCACATCCCTCAGAGTGGTACAACAGAAACATTGCGGGTCCATATTACAAAAGTACACATATTATTATTATTACAATATTGGAAGTTCAAGACTCCCAAAAGATCCAACTTACAAACCAAAATATAGTGTTTCAGCGGAATTTAAAAGTAACAACTCCGACTAGGAGTTGAGCTCAGCAGCTTATTCTATAGAGTTCATGCTGCTCGGCTCCGTTGGTTACTTCTAACTAGGGATACTTAGTTGGACTCGTTATCATCGACACTGTAGCAGATCTCGTAATCCACTCCTTCAACACCTTCGGACAGATCAGGTTCCTCGTAGAACACATCTTCTTGGCATTAGGCTGCATACATTGGCATGTCTTCGGGATCCTCAGAGTCTAAGCAAGGGATCAAAGAAAGAATGAGTAACAGCGTTACCCAACAAGTTCATTATATGCAAGGTGGGAAGTTTGATGCTCTAACTACCACCTCGAATTATAAATCCTTGGCACTAATGCAATTTTTGTAAATCTTTCTTCAAAGATTGATTTTATTCTGAAAAACTATGACAATCAGCCTTCACAGGTTGACTAGAACTTTCATGGAGTTCCTTTCCTGCCGCGTTCGTAGCTCCTTCCCGGAATATAGAGTAACAAGTTACAATTCTTACGCTCTGCAGAGGTGCGTTACTTTACCCATGAGAGATCAACTCTTTGTTGCACAACCGGGCATACTTTCCCGTCCACAATTCCATGATGTGGGGCCCAGTAGTTGGTCCAAGCCAATCACTGCCCCCTTCGCGACCTCGCATGCCTCCTTGGTGTACACCATGCCAACACAATGAATTACGGCAATGGTTGGTACAAACCATTAGATGCTAGAACTATCATGGGACGATGAGGGTTCCCACCCATATGCTGCATATCCTCTATGAATTACCAATTAATATGCATGCTACGAGGATAACAGCCACGACCTGCACATCCGGCTTCATGCGAGAGGAAGAAGATACAGCTGACTTCTCTGTCCCATTCCAAATCTCATGGCTAACGCGTAATATACGGCACTAGAATCACTAATGTGAGGGGTTATTAAGTCCCTACTTGATCATCATTATTGCAAATAGAACCCTAAGTTCTACTCCATTATATCATCACTTAGGATGATATCTATGATTTCTTTATTTGTGAAAATAATATTTTCTTTCTTTTATAGCATATATGATAACACACAATTTGCAAATACTTTGATAAAGACTCTTCAAAGGACATGAGCAAGTGATGAACTTGCCTTGTGATGGCAAGGTAGTGAAGTCTGATGCTTGCACTTGACCTTGAGCTTCTATGTCTACAAAAGCATCATTATTGCCCGGTAAGGACAATATTTAAAGAAGCAAAATGATTATGCAATAATGTAATGCATCATTTTAACTTGGTATGCATTCACCCCATTATTATAAAAAGTTCTTTTTAATAATAAAGGATTTATAAATATTACTTTTTAATATTTATAACATATATTGAATTATTTAATTTGATTTCCCTTTTATTTGACTTTTATTCATTTAATAATTCTTTTAAGAATTATCAATTATACATTAAAATTGTTATTAAATATTTATTTAGTATTTTCCAAAAATACTACAATATTAATATATAATGAAAGTGATTTTTATTTATTTTTATCATCTTTCAATAATTTTGTAAAATTCCATAAGGAATATATAAATTACAAAATTCTTATAAAAATTTAAATGTCTAAAATTCTATATCTTATTTTATTTGGATAGTGTGCCTTATTGTGAATCCAAAAATATTTTATTTATATTTTTTGGACTTTTATTTTATTTTCTAGAATTTAATTAAGTCCAGGGGTATTTTGGTCTTTTCCTTTTTATTCAAACAGGCCTGAAAGGATTTTTGGGCTGGCTTAAACTTATTGGGGCCTAGTGGCCCATTAGTCATAGACAGAATAATCACCCTGAAGGGTTTGGCCCAATTCAGCCCATTCCTCACTGCCTCTCTCCCTCGAGCTCATCCTCTCCTCCTCTGACCCCGACCCCGTGGCCGGCGATCCCGCCGCCGTAGGCCGTTCTGGTCGCCGCCGTGGTGCAACAGGGAGTTGTCGATGATGCTTGTCCTTTCTATCCAACTGGATTCGAGCCTGGAGCTCTCTTGCGATGGATCGATACTGTACCAAACCCTAGGGTTTGGGGGTTGGCATGGATCCAGGTGCTGCCACCGCCATCGCGCGTCGCGGTGATGCTCCTCGCCTCTAGGTGTGGTCAGGGTCGCTGCCGTGGCTCCGTATGGGTTGCAGCGCCCCCTCTGGGGTGCTCCCCGTGCCGCCATGGTCGTCGGCCCCTCTACTTCCTATTCTAGTCTCCAGCAAGGACCTTTGGTGAGTTTAGTTTCTCTCCCCTTGTTCTCCCTGTGCTCGCTCATCCCATGCTAGATGTAGGGGTGGGAGTTCGGTCATGACCGACAATTTGGTCTTTGTATTTCGGTCTATTTTAAATTTGGTCCTCGAAAAAATAAAAACCGAATTATACTTGATAGTTCTACTACCCGAAAAATTCGGGTACCTACTAATTCGGTTTCGGGTTCAGTCATGACACAAAAGATAGACATTACTTATTAAAAATATGACAATATTTCAACTATATTTTAATACATATGTTATCATTTAGTGGAATAAATAAACGTGCAACAATCCTAATAAAATGTAGCAACTCTACAATAGCACTTTGATGAGCATTCAACAATGCCATAATTCATGCACATCACACAAATTTGGAGTTTCAGATAGTCTCATGTAAAATTCGGTCAGTTCGGTCTATTCGGTTACTTAGGAATAAAGACCGAATAGACCAAACTAAATTCGGTCTATAAAATTCACTACCCAATTTTCTTGTCGGTCTTTTCGGTTTCGGTCTATTCGGGTTCGGTCTCAGTCTTCTCGGTTTCGGTCTTCGTTATCGTTTTTTATGCCCACCCCTAGCTGGATGTTGGCAGTGACCTCTCTGTTTACTGTCTGGTTCTGATTAGGATGATTTATCCATTTAGGGTTCTTATCCTGTGATTGGTCATATACTGGATGAATTAGATCATGTCTGAATGGTCTATAAACATGCTAAATGGTTATTGTCCCGAGTCTGGTTGCTTGAGATGAACTATGATGGTTCTGGTGACTTATTAGATGATTTTATGCTTAGTTTGCATATGATTCCGATGGTATAGTTGCTTTGAAATCCATGCTTGGTAAAGTTAGTGACTTGGTAACCTTCCACTGTCATTTCATGGTTTAACAGCATGGTTATGATGTGATGAAATCACTGTCCTAGTGCTGTTGGCTTAGAAATTAATATGTGGTTTGAGTTCATCATGATCTCAAACAGTATAGTTAAACATTATGATTCCTGGTAGGAAAATGATTAATAGATTACTTTATTGAATCTGTGATGATTGGTTGTTTATCCAGATTCATATAGAATTGTTCTTGTGACACCATTTTGGTATGGCACACAAGTTTGATTCTAATCCATTGATTTGGTTGGTTTAAGCTTAAGACAAACTTGGCTTTGAAAGATATATGGAAATGTTCTTTTCTGAAATCCCTAAGACCAATGATGTTGGTCTGAGGCTTAGGGATTCAGACCTTATCTAGTTGATTCATATAGATAGTCTTGGTAGTGGTACCAACTATTGTTTTTGAATCAAAACTTGAAGAAAAATGATAGTAGGCTTGATCATTCGATCCAAATGATTTGTTTATAAGGTGCTACTGTAGGGTTCGCAACATAGAAAACAAAACGATGTACCAAGATCATTCGATTCAAAACTATGTACCAAGATCTATCTACTAGATACAAACAACGGGCGGATGTATATCCGTAGAGAACATACCCTTGAAGACCGACAAAGCTTAACGAGTTCAACTCGTGGTTGATGTAGACGATCTCTTGCCGATATCAAGATCGAGAGGAAGTCCTAGCGCCAAGAAAGCAGCGCATCATGCTTACACACGTACAAGACACCGGGCAACCTCCGCCTCCTCGCTCCAGCGATGCAGCGGAAGCACAACCCTTTCTTGCCGAATAGCCACCGAGAACATGTATCTCGCTAGTCCGAGACCATGGGGGATGAATTCTAGAGGGGGAGAGAGATCCTTCACGAGGAGGTGTGAGAGACAAGTAAGGAGGGGGGCTCCTTTTATAGGAGGAGGGGGGAACCCCAACGGGGTGGCCGACGCATGGGGCTGCCCCCTTGCCCTCCCCTCTTCATGTGGGTGGACACTCCACTCACAAAATTCCTTTAAATTCCCTCCATTCAAAAGTCCACTCAAATTCCCATTAAATTTCCACCAAATTTAATGCAAACTCTCATTAAATAAAACTCTTTTATTTTATTCAGAATTTTGTCAATTACTTTAATGACAAACATTCACAAATAACCCCTTGCTAGAATTCCATTTCACATGCATAACCACTTTATGCTATTTCACCCGAAAACCCGTTTCGGTATCTAGTGAAATAAATTCCTGCGCTTGTTTATTCTTTCGGCATGAAACATTTGCTCCAGGATGCCGTGTCCTTAAGTGTGTCACCCTACGGTTCGTGAATAATGCGGACATGATCGAGACCCTTCTCCGATCAATAATCAGTAGCGGGACCTGGAGATCCATACTGACTCCCACACATTCAACGATGACTTTTCCTGTGATCGTCGGAACCTTTTACGCTTGTATCTTAATCCCTTTGTTTCACGATATATTACATGTCCGAGATTCGATCATCGGTATCTCCATACCTAGTTTGATCTCGTTACTGACATGCACTCTTTTGTCGTTCCCGTAATATAACATTCTAGTGATCAAATCACTTGCTTGCAAGCTAACCAATGTGATATCACCGAGAGGGCCCAGAGCATATCTATCCGTCATCGGGATGAACAAATTCCACTCTTGATCCATGATTCTCAACATAACACTTTGGAAGCTTTGAAGCCATCTTTATAATCACCCAGTTACGGAGTGACGTTTGATGTCAACAAGAAACTCTTCCGGTGTTAGTGATTGGCATGATCTCATGGTCTAAGGATTAGGATTACTTCGTAGTTTGTTTATAGCAATATAAACTCAATGACTTTGATCGTAATGCTATACTTCGGATGAATGTTCATCACACCATTACACTAATGTTGTGATCTCGTTATTAACAACATCCAATGTCTATGATCGGGAAACCGTGATCATCTTGTTAATCAATGAACTAGTTTTTGAGAGAGGCATAACTAGGAACTTTTTGTTTGTTTATTAAACACACATGTATTAACATTTCCGTATTAATACAATTATAGCATGCAAAATAAACATCTATCATATACTTGGAATACACATAATAAACATTTTATTATTACCTCTCAGGGCATATTCCCTTCAGTCTCCCACTTGCACTAGAGACAATAATCTAGTTACATTGTGATGTATCTAACACCCATGGAGTTCTGGTGTAGATCATGTTTTGCTCTAGGGAGAGTTTTAGTCAACGGATCTGCTACATTGAGATCCGTATGTACTTTACAAATCTTTATATCTCCATCCTTGACATGCTCGCGGATGGAGTGAAACCGGCGCTTAATATTCTTGGAATGCTTGTGAGACCTTGGCTCTTTGGCATTGGCAATGGCACCATTGTTGTCACAATAGATCACCATTGGGTCCAACACGTTTGCAACCACACCTAGTTCGGATATGAACTCCTTCATCCAAACTGCTTCCTGAGCCGCTTCAAGCAAAGAACATATTCGGCCTCCGTTGTTGATCCCGCCACCACAGGTTGTTTGGAGCTCCTCCAACTAACCGCTCCGCCATTCATGAGAAATACGTATCCGGATTGAGACTTAGATTCATCCGGATCGGTGTCAAAGCTAGCGTCGACATAACACTTAGCGACGAGCTCTTCTTCACCTCCGTATACAAGAAACATATCCTTAGTTCTTCGCAAGTACTTAAGGATATTCATGACCTCTTTCATTGTTACGAACCGGATCCGATTGGTACCTACTAGTCAAACTAATAGCATGTGCCACATCCGGTCTTGTACATAGCATGGCGTACATTATAGAGCCTATGGCTGAAGCATAGGGACCTTGTCCATTATCTCTTTCTTCCTTGGCCGGACTTTGAGTCTTACTCAATGTCGTGCCTTGTGTCATAGGTAAGAACCCCTTCTTACTATTTGCCATTTTAAACTTCTTTAAAATCTTATCAAGGTATGTACTTTGCGATAGCCCTATTAGGTGCCTAGATCTATCTCTATAGATCTTTATGCCTAATATGTATGACGCTTCACCTAGGTCCTTCATTGAAAATTTGCTGTTTAGATAACTTTTAACACTGTTTAAAAGCTCTATATCATTTCGGATCAATAATATGTCATCCACATATAATATCAGAAATGCCACATTGCTCCCACTCAGTTTCTTGTAAATACAAGCTTCTCCATAAGTTTGGACAAATCCAAACTCTTTGATCACCTCATCAAAGCGGAGATTCCAACTTCGTGATGCTTGCTTCAATCCATAGATGGATCGCTGAAGCTTTCACACCTTGTTAGCATCCTTAGGATCGACAAAACCCTTTGGTTGTTTCATATACAACTCTTCTTCAATATTACCATTGAGAAATGCGGTTTTGACATCCATCTGCCATATCTCATAATCGAAATATGCAGCAATTGCTAACATAATCCTAACTGATTTTAGCATCGCTACGGGAGAGAATGTCTCATCGTAGTCAACTCCTTGAATTTTTCAAAACCCCTTTGCGACAAGTCGAGCTTTATAGACAGTCACATTACCATCAGCATCAGTTTTCCTTTTGAAAATCCATTTGTTCTCCACGGCCTTTCGGTCGTGAGGTAAGTCCACCAAGTTCCAAACTTGATTTTCATACATGGATTCCATCTCGGATTTCATGGCTTCTAACCATTTGTTGGAATCCGGGCTCATCATCGCTTCTTCATATGTCGCAGGGTCATCATTTTCATCAACCATGAAATTCATGACAGGATTTCCGTACAGCTCGGGAGCTGCACGCGTCCGGCTAGACTTGCGAGGTTCGGTAGTACTCTCTTTTGGAGTTTCATGATCATTTTCATTAGTTCCCTCTTCAACAGGTGGAGCCAACTCCGGAACAACTTCCGGCGCTGCGTTACTCGCCCTACTTTGCAGAGAAGGTTCAATAACCTCTTCGAGTTCTACCTTCCGACTGCTCACACCTTTCACGAGAAACTCTTTCTCTAGAAAGGATCCATTCTTGGCAACAAAAACCTTTCCCTCGGATCTGTGATAGAAGGAATACCCAATAGTTTCCTTAGGGTATCCTATGAAGACGCATTTTTCCGCTTTGGGTTCAAGTTTATCCGGTTGAAGTTTCTTCACATAAACATCGCATCCCCAAAATTTAAGAAATGACAGCTTAGGTTTGTTTCCAAACCACAATTCATACGGTGTCTTTTCAACGGATTTAGATGGTGCCCGATTTAAAGTGAATGCAGCAGTTTCTAGTGCATAGCCCCAAAATGACAACGGCAAGTCCGTCAGAGACACCATAGATCGAACCATATCTAATAAAGTACGATTACGACGTTCCGACACACCATTTTGCTGTGGTGTTCCGGCAGGTGTGAGTTGTGAAAAAATTCCACACTCTTTCGTGTGAGTGCTAAACTCGTAACTTAGATACTCACCTCCACGGTCGAACCGTAGAAATTTGATCTTTCTATTACGATAATTTTCCACTTCATTCTGAAATTCCTTGAACTTTTCAAAGGTTTTAGACTTGTGTTTCATCAAGTAGATATAACCGTATCTACTCAAATCATCCGTGAAAGTAACAAAATAACGATATCCACCTCGCGCCGACACACTCATTGGACCACATACATCAGAATGTATGATTTCCAATAAATCTGCCTGCTCCATTGAACCGGAAAACGGCGTTCTAGTCATCTTGCCCATAAGGCATGGCTCACATGTATCAAATGATTCATAATCAAGTGATTCCAAAAGTCCATCCGAATGGAGCTTCTTCATGCGTTTAACGCCAATATGACCTAAACGGCAGTGGCACATATATGCGGATATATCGTCATTTAGTTTAATCCTTTTAGCATCAACATTATGAATATGTGTAACATTATTATCGAGATATAAAAGAAATAAACCATTCATCATCGATGCATAACCATAAAAGATTTCATTCATATAAATGGAACAACCATTGTTCTCGGATTTAAATGAATAACCACTTCGCATCAAACACGATCCAGATATAATGTTCATGCTCAGTGCAGGCACCAGATAACAATTATTCAAGTTTATTACTAATCCCGACGGCAAGTGGAGCGGTAGCGTTCCGACGATGATCACATCAACGCTTGATCCATTGCCGACACGCATCTTGACCTCACCCCTTGCTAGCGGCCGCTTGTTCCGCAACCCCTGATTCGAGTTACAAATATTAGCAACTGAACCGGTATCAAATACCCAGGTGCTAATGCGAGCACTAGTCAAGTACACATCAATAACATGTATATCATATATACCTTTGTTTGCCTTGCCGGCTTTCTTGTCTGCCAAATACTTGGGGCGATTAAGCTTTCCGATGGCCCCTTACAATAGTAGCACTCGGTATCAGACTTAGGTCCAACTCGGGGTTTCTTTTCAGGCGCGGCAACCGGCTTGCCACCCTTACTTCCCTTCCGTTTTCCCTTCTTGTCTTTCTTGAAACCAGTGTTCCTATTGATCATCAACACTTGATGTTCCTTTTTGATCTCCACTTCTGCAGTTTTAAGCATTGATAGAAGCTCGGGGAGAGACTTCTTCATGCCTTGCATATTATAGTTCATCACGAAGCTCTTATAGCTAGGTGGCAGAGACTGCAGAACACGATGGATGCCTAAGTCAATGGGAATCGATATTCCCAAGGACACAAGCTTATCGGCGTAACCCGACATCTTGAGTACATGCTCACTAACGGAGCTATGCTCTTCCATCATGCAGCTAAAGAACTTTTCTGAAGCTTTGTAGCTCTCTACAGCAGCATGTGTGTCGAAAATCATTTTCAACTTACCCATTGTATCAAATGCATTGCCATTTTCGAAATGCTTTCGAAGTTCCGGCTCTAGCCCATACAATATGCCGCAATGAACTAAGTTGTGGTCCTCCTGACGAGTCTGATAGACATTCTTCTCCTCGTCAGGGGCATCATCAAGAGGTGGGGGGCCTAACGACGCTTCTAGCACATATTGCTTTTGTGCAGCAGAGAGGAGAATCCTCAAATTCATGGCCCATTCGGTAAAGTTGCTACCGTTCGTTGCTAGTTTCTCTTTCTCCATGAACACATTGAAATTAAAAGCAGGTGGTGCCATCTACAACAGAATTTGTAAAGTTTAGACTAAGTGTATGATAGATTGAGTTCAACTAATCCATATTACGAATGAACTCCCACTCAAAAACGACATCCCTCGTGCCTTTTTGGTGATTACATGAACCAAATCCACTACACCAAGTCCGATCATCACGTGAGTCGGTGTAGCTTCAAAGGCGAGCATCAAATGGGCATCATATCAACTATATGACTCATGCTTAACCTTTCGGTCCGTGTTCCGAGGCCATGTCTGTACATGCTAGGCTCGCCAAGTTAGAACCTTAGTATTCGCGTGTGTAACTGTTTTACACCCGAAATATGGTCGTGGATCCAAGAACACCCGATCATCACGTGATGTCTTGGAGCGACGAAAACATAATCGGTGCATACTAAAGGAAGAACACATTCTTATCTTGATATTTAAAAGAGGGATCATCTTATTATGCTAACAAAGCGCTAAACAAGCAATATAAGATGCTATCAAACATCACATGTTTATTAGTGAAATGATATGGTTCCCGCATATGATCTCTATCATGTGCACCGTGGTATGATCACTATCATACCTATATGTGTAAGTCCAAGGTCTATGGAGATTACACGTTATGTTTGTAAGAGTATCATCTCATACTTCTACTTACAACATCACCATATCATAACACTAGCCCAACAACAATCTAAACTAGACGCCTCTAATTTATCCATTGCAAGTTTTACGTTGATTAGGGCTTTCGAGATAGAACCGTTCTTACCTACGAACATGAACCACAACAAGGATAACCAAATTGTTGACAACTCGCTTGCAAAATAGATATTGACTATAGTAGGAGAGACAGACACCCGCTAGCCACTTATGCAAACTAGTTGCATGTCAAGCGTGGAACATGTCTCATGTGCGAGGACATGTAAAGTTTGTCCGGGCCGCTTCATCCCTCTATGCCACAAATATCCAAAATTACAACAAAGGAGCAACAACATGATCATCATCGCCCACATACTCATATGTGTACTACACGTGTAAAGTATCTACGCATAGATCCGGCTCTGATACCACTCTAGGGTTCGCAGCATAGAAAACAAAAATTTTCCTACGATGGGAACTATGTAACAAGATCTATCTACTAGATACAAACAACGGGCGGATATATATCCGTAGAGAACATACCCTTGAAGACCGACAAAGCTTAACGAGTTCAACTCGTGGTT
Organism: Avena insularis; assembly: GCA_023614405.1. NCBI lineage: Eukaryota > Viridiplantae > Streptophyta > Magnoliopsida > Poales > Poaceae > Avena > Avena insularis. Next base: position 191,703,697 of record CM042689.1, on the reverse strand, counting down.
GATGTAGACGATCTCTTGCCGATATCAAGATCGAGAGGAAGTCCTAGCGCCGCAAAGCGCCAAGCATCCGTGCTCGCACACACGTACAAGACACCGGGCAACCTCCGCCTCCTCGCTCCAGCGATGCAGCGGAAGCACAACCCTTTCTTGCCGAATAGCCACCGAGAACATGTATCTCGCTAGTCCGAGACCATGGGGGATAAATTCTAGAGGGGGAGAGAGATCCTTCACGAGGAGGTGTGAGAGACAAGTGAGGAGGGGGGCTCCTTTTATAGGAGGAGGGGGCGGGGAACCCCAAGGGGGTTGCCGGCGTGTGGGGCTGCCCCTTGCCCTCCCCTCTTCATGTGGGTGGACACTCCACTCACAAAATTCCTTTAAATTCCCTCCACTCAAAAGTCCACTCAAATTCCCATTAAATTTCCACCAAATTTAATGCAAACTCTCATTAAATAAAACTCTTTTATTTTATTCAGAATTTTGTCAATTACTTTAATGACAAACATTCACAAATAACCCCTTGCTAGAATTCCATTTCACATGCATAACCACTTTATGCAATTTCACCCGAAAACCCGTTTCGGTATCTAGTGAAAAAAATTCCTGCGCTTGTTTATTCTTTCGGCATGAAACATTTGCTCCAACTGGATGCCAGTGTCCCTTAAGTGTGTCACCCTACGGTTCACGAATAATGCGGACATGATCGAGACCCTTCTTCGATCAATAATCGATGCGGACTGAGATCCATACTGACTCCCACACATTCAACGATGACTTTTCCTGTGATCGTCGGAACCTTTTATGCTTGTATCTTAATCCCTTTGTTTCACGATATATTACATGTCCGAGATTCGATCATCAGTATCTCCATACCTAGTTTGATCTCGTTACTGACATGCACTCTTTTCTCGTTCCCGTGATATAACATTCTAGTGATCAAATCACTTGCTTGCAAGCTAACCAATGTGATATCACCGAGAGGGCCCAAAGCATATCTATCCGTCATCGGGATGAACAAATTCCACTCTTGATCCATGATTCTCAACATAACACTTTAGAAGATTTGAAGCCATCTTTATATTCACCCAGTTACGGAGTGACGTTTGATGTCAACAAGAAACTCTTCCGGTGTTAGTGATTGGCATGATCTCATGGTCTAAGGATTAGGATTACTTCGTAGTTTGTTTATAGCAATATAAACTCAATGAATTTGATCGTAATGCTATACTTCAGATGAATGTTCATCACACCATTACACTAATGTTGTGATCTCGTTATTAACAACATCCAATGTCTATGATCAGGAAACCGTGATCATCTTGTTAATCAACGAACTAGTTTATGAGAGAGGCATAACTAGGAACTTTCTGTTTGTTTATTAAACACACATGTATTAACGTTTCCGTATTAATACAATTATAGCATGCAAAATAAACATCTATCATATACTTGGAATACACATAATAAACATTTTATTATTGCCTCTCAGGGCATATTCCCTTCAGCTACCCTTCCTTTAGGGATGTGCCTAGAAGTTAGATCATAGCTATATTTATGCTTGAACTGTAATATATAGCTTGACAACCAGAGCAATGATGTTGCTCTGAGCTCTGGCTGGATCCTGGTACTTTGTTGTTTGCTTTTAGAGTTTAAAACTCTATGATGGATTCACCTCACTTGGGTGATTTTTGAGAGTTTATTTCATAAAACAACACATGCTTATATCTAGATAATATGATTAGATCATGTGAGGGTGTTATGATGCTCACCACAAAATCTTGCTGATTGGGGGGTAAGGTGGTGATGTTGATTTTGTCTTTCCGAGCTCCTGAGCTTGACCTTGAGCTAGCCTGCTCCTCCTATCTCCTGGACTTGTCCTTGATGTCCACCTGATCCTTCCCCCTCCTTATGTCACCATCCTGGTGATGAGATCTGGGCTTTGGTTGGCTTGGTTACTAACTGTTTGCTTGGTTTGGCTGCTGCCTAAGCTAGCTGTTCTTGTGTGTGTGTTGTGAAAAGATGCACTAGTTCCTCTCCACGGTTGTGCTTGTGGTTTTGTGTGTTTGGGGCTGTGCTGTGAGGCTGACAGCACAACACATGCATTTAGTTGTGTGTCCTGCTTGTGTGCTTGCTGTGCACTTGTGGATATGTTCAGAATTTTTGAAACTTACTGTTATCTGGTTACCTTTATCTGGCTGGTGAAATTTGCCCTTCTTGGCTGTCATTTGACTTCTGGCTTGAAATTTATGAAAGATAAATTCTTTCATATTTGGTGAAATTTTTCCCTTCTATAATTTCTCAATGATGAACTTGTTCAGAGCACTTCTCTGACATGTCTGAGAGAAAAATAATAATACTAACCCTAACTTTCTTTTGTTTTTATTTAGTCTTTGTTTGTTTTGCAGGTACAGATTTAAAGTGAAGATTTAATTTAGGTTTAGTTATAGAACAATCCAATGTAATCTTATTTATATTTTTTGTTTGTAATTTTATTATTTTATTATTTTGTGATCTTCATTTTATTCTTCTATAATAAAGATTATATTATTATCAATAAAGAATATTTTTATCCTTATTTATTTATTTGCTTTAGTGAAGTGTGTGGATGATTCCAATAAGTTATAATTTTTGTAACTTATTTACAATGTTAAGGAAATCGGAAATCGTTAGCTGCTCGGTTGGCTTGGGAGTAGTGATTAATCGGAATTCGGACGATTAACTGATTTAATCGGTCGGCTATTAATCGGTGTAGCCTATAAAAATTAGCACCTAAAACACGTATGAATCCTCAGCCTTAAGCTCTCGGATGAGATCCTCAAGGCTCTCGAGCTCTTGTATCTGAGGTTTGGTCGACAACTACGAGGAACTGGTCAACAACGACAAGGAACTAGTTGGTGATGGCTGAAATCAAGCTCCTGGAGGCAGGGATCAAACGGGAGCTTCACAAAACCTACTTCATTGGGGCGGGCTAGAATGGATGGGCGATATGTGTTGATAATTTTGCAAATTTTTTGACCAAGTGTAGTGGTTAATCGGGAACATACCTAGTAATCGGAGTGTCAGACCTATTAATCGGGCTAAACGATTAACACAAAGGATTAATGGTAATCGACACGGTCAGGTCCCTAGTAGCGATTAATCGGCCTAGTAATCGCTGATTCGACCTATTTTTTGAACAGTGCTTATTTATATATGAAATAAGTTTTTATATTCTTATTACTTTCTTTAGATAAAGTTTTGAGTTAAAATAATTAACTCATAATTAAATCAAGATTCAAACCTTATTCCTATTTCATTTGAATTATAATTCAAACACTCAAGTTTAAAATTCAAATTCATTTTTAAAACACATAATTCCTAAAATATTATATCAAAGTCTATATCAATCACCCTTTAAGACTAAACCTAATCTCAAAGTATGAAAGAAACCTTGATCACTTATGGTTTTTATTTGGCGAAAAATTTACCCACATTTTCACAGATGAATGCATGCAACATTCCAAATTCCTAAATCTACTCTTCGTTAGTTCCTAAATGCTGGGATGTTACATCAGTATTGGTATCACTTTGGGAGCATCAAGTAGATCTAAAATTGGTTTTGGCAAACTGAGCTCTAGTCAGTCTCAACACTTTTTGAGGTTTGAAAGGAAAACAGAAAAGCACTTACAAGTATTTTATATTGTTTTCTTTTTTTCTTGATTGGTTCATAAGCTTAGTATTTTTTATTTAAGATCTTTTGTGTCTTCAAGCAAGATTGCATGTTTGGCTTTATCACTTGTAGGTTTGTTTGTTTCCTTTAACTCTCTTGCTTGCTACCCAGCCTTGCTAGCCAAAAACCTGTGCTGATAGGGAATACTTCTCATGCATCCAATTCCTTAAACCAAAACCTGTGCCATTTGTGTCCACCATATCTACCTATTAGCATTATTGCTCTTCCAAGTAAATTCTCAAGCTTTATCTATCTTTCAAATTAAAAATTATTTTGTTATGTGAAAACTAGTTAGTAAAGCACGAAATTGATGGCACACCTTATTTTTCTTGCCCCTAATAAACTTGAACCATTGTGGCATCGAAGTTGTATATGCTTGCATCTATACGTTGGGATTAGCAGAACCGTGCTGTCACGGGGAACACTTTTAACACCTGTAAATACATACCCTGTTGATATCATGCTCTTTTGTTTGCGGATGTCATCGGTGTGAAATAAAAGGGGAGCTTGTAAGTCCATGGAGTTATGTATGTGTGTTAGAGAAACGCCTGGGCTGCTAGCCTATGCCATGCCTAATCATGGTGGAAACTTGCAGCATCACCATGATGAGCTATCTATGAAGTTTATTCTTATATAAAAAAGAGAGACATATCGAAAAGAGGAAAGAGAGAAAAAGCACCATTTTCCCATGGTAAATAAGAGAGTGCTTAGATGCTCATTGTCTGCTTGCTTGTCATTTTTATTATGGGATAGCTCATGTATCATGTTCAAGGGGTACCCCGTTGGCGGTTCTCTATGATACGCATGTACTTACTATGATAAGAACTTACTGGTAACTAAAGTTGAGTAGCATGAGGAGCGGCCCTCGTACTCAAGGGACATGAGATTTCCAACTTATATTTCGTCAAGCATATACTCCATCTTTGTTCACTTTAACCTTAATCACCTCAAGATGCTTATGATAGGGGCAATGAGAGCTCAAAGCTAGTAAGTACCATAATATTTTGAAATCTCTTTATGAACTTGAAATCCCTGCTTCCCTCTATGAAGGGCCTTTCTTCCACTTCGAAGTTGAGTTAGTAAACCTATTCCTCTCTATCTCCAGCAAGCATTTGAGTTGTTGTGTTTCAAGCATTCATATGATGATTTATTCAATCATGTCCTTTATCTTCCTTGTTTGCACAAGACTCTTATCTAAATGAGTATTACTTTGAAAGCTATCATTGTGAAAAACCTTTTATGTTTGAGCAAAGAGTACTCCTGCTATAAACTTCCTTGCAAAAGCTCTTCCTGAAAACTGTTTGACAACTGTTCTCTGACCAAGAACAAAGTTTGCCAATCCCAATTATGATTTATCTTTATGCATCTTTATTGTGACTCCCATACTTGTTGCAAGCTAAGTTATATAATGGTGAGTTGCTTTCTACTTTGAGTTGTGTATTGGTAAGTGTGATGCTTCTTGTCCGTATTGTTTTTATCGACACTTCACTCCATAAACCTGTGGACATGTTTACTGAGCTCAGTTTTCGCATGGGGACAAGCGAGGTATAAGCTTGGGGGGAGTTGATATGTCCAATTTGCATCACCATTCTATATCATAATTTTCCTCTATTCATTGTTACATTTCGTATTAACAGGTGTTACTTATGTCTTTTCATCTATTTTTGCATGTCGGATGATTCTTGGAGGATGAACTGCCGGAGTCAGGATTCTGATGGAAAAAGCAGTGTTTTGATGCAATTTCGCGAAGATCAGAAAAATACCAGAAAAACTACAGAAAATTATATTTTCCCAGAAGACAAAGGAAGCCAGAAGGGGAGGCGGAGTTGGGCCATAGGAGGCCCACACCCCCCAGGCGCGGGCCACCCTAGGCCGCGCCTACAGGGGGTATGGCCACCCTGGCCCACTTCTGGCTTCGCCCTCTAGCCTATATCTTCTCCTCGAAATCCTAAAGTCGGGGAGAGCGACCACAGAAAGATTCCGCCGCCTCTGAGGGGCGGAAAACACCGAGAGAGAAAGAGCTCTCCGGCATATAGATTTCTGCAAGGGAAATTCCTTCTCGGAGAGGGGACATCGTCGCCATCAACACCATAATCAAGCTAGACTTCATCGGGATCATCATCATCCACACCATCATCTCCACCAGCACCATCATCACCACTCCATCCCACTGTAACAATTGTGTTGAATCATGTATAGTTCTTAGGTTAAACTTTCCTGGTGTTGATTACTATTGTAGTTGATGCTTGTGAGTGGAACCATTGAATTATTGTTTATGTTCAGATTGTTATCCATCATTATATCATCTCTGATCTTGATCCATATGATGTCTCATGAGTAGTTCGTTTAGTTCTTGAGGATATGGGAGAAGTCATGTTGTTAGTAGTGGAACTGTGTTGAGGTATTATTCAATGGTTTAATATATAAGTTGTGGTGCTATTCTTCTAGTGTTGTCATGTGAACGTCAACTAAATGATACTTCACCATTTATGTTCCTAGGGGAATGCATTGTGTATTTGGCTACTAATTGTGGGGTTGCCGAAGTGACATAAACCTGAACCCTCATTAGGAAACCATTGTAGAAGGGAGTGTAGGATCTCAGAGTTTAAGGCTGTGGTTAGGTTTTTATCTTAATTGCTTTCTTGTAGTTGCGGATGCTTGCAAGGGGTTTAATCACAAGTATGCATTACTCCAAGTAAGGTTGGTACATTAGCACCGGTTTACCCACACAACACTTATAAAACAAAAGATGATTAATTAGCTATATGAAATGAAAGCACTTGACGGTATTTCCATGTGTCCTCGAGAACGTTTGGTCCTTATTAGTATTTCCGCCGGCTTGTCCTTTGCTAAGAAAGGATTGAGCCACTTGCTGCAATTATTTGTTGTCTTTATTTATTTGCGCTTTATTTTCTTGCTTTATAAAAAAAACCTAAAAATCTATTTGCTAAGTATTTAAAGAGATTTCCTGCTCCATACCACTAGTCAACACCTTCTGCTCCTCGTTGGGATCGATACTCCTATTTATGGAAAGTACTACGATACACCCCCTATACTTGTGGGTCATCAGGGGTACGTACACGCTGGCTGCGGGGTGCTTGTTTCCGTGATGTTTTGGAGGGGAGAGGGTCCGAATTGGAGACTGCCTAATGAAAGGCTGCGCGGTGGGTGCGTGGAATTGGGGCTTCATTTCTGGGACCAAATTTTAGGACAAAACAAATGGCAGAATTCGGTCGCCATTTCCAATTCCTCAATTCCAGGCCCAATTGAGTACATCCAAACATAGTACCAGATACTTTTAGGTTAGAATTTTACACGGGCCATGGGAGTACATTTTAATCAAGGACCTATTGGGGATATGCTAAGTGGGTATCACCATTGCATGTCTCTAATGAGAATAACCCGGGTGGCCCATAGTCGGTAGCAAGGCCTATGGCCTGCTGGGCGGCCCAGTTAGATGGAGCCTTAGGGTGCAAGACATGTTAGACTAGTTGTAAACTATGTAGGACTCTGTAACCTATCCGTCTAGGACTTTCCCTGTAACTCTAGGATCTGGCGACTATATAAGCCGGACCTAGAGGAGCCTTTGGGGCAGAACAACTCATATCGTGCACAGCAAACCGATCCCTGTAACTCGGCGTATTGCCACTATAGTGATTTATATCAGGAGTAGGATTCCGCCAGCGTCATGGGATCTGAACCTGGGTAAGTTGTGTTACCTCGTACCCGCCAACCTTCCTCCCCCGATGTCTCTAAACACGCACTGTAGGAACCCCTCCATGGCGTACTCGTCGGCAATACCACGACAGTTGGCGCCCACAATGGGGCAAGATGCGCTTCAGGCTCTACAACGGGCAAGGTCAAAGCTCTTCACGGGAATTGGCGAAACCATAGCCATCGGCCATGTTCTCTTCTCCGGCAACGTTCCGATCGTTCCTCCCGACGAGTTCTTGATCCCGGCGAAGACGAACCCCGTCCGCTGCTCGATCGTCCCAATCAGGGACATCCACCTCTTCATTGGGGAAACCGACTCGGGCACTAGCTCCCTGGAAGTCGGATGATCGTCAAGGCCCGCATGGATCGCCTATGGGCAGGATACATTCACGGAAGGATCGAAGTCGGATCTCTCTTTGGAGTTTGCCGGCATATATCGGAAAAATTCAAGGCCCACCCAAACCGCCCCTATGCAGGATATAATGGTGGAAGATCGCTGCAAATGCGTCGGCTTCACCCGTGCATCTAGAAAGCAGAGATCACAGTTCGTCGACGTGGTGACTATCTTCGATCTAGCATGTTGCATCCAGAGAGAGGGCGAAAACCCTCGCGATTACCTCGCCAGATGGCTCCGTATACGGGCCGATCTGGAGCACTAGCCTAGTGATGATGTTATTTATCACTTCGTGGAAGGACTGGATCATGGCACACTTCTCCGGCATACGCTAAGGCGGCAACAGGCCGCGGGCCTCCTCACCTTCGAAAGCATGATCAACACCGTCAATAACTACGCGGCCGCTGAAGCAGCTGCTCAGGCTGAGATCGCTGCCATACCCGGGCCACCACCGTCACCGCCTCCAGTCAATGTCCCTGCAACCTCAGCATCTTCTTCCATCATCGAGGAAGCCCCCACACCCTCTGACTCTGTTTTGGACGCGCTATACGCCGACATCAGCGTGGACTCGGAAGAGATGGATATCAACCCGGAGGAACTCGACTCTGCTATGCAGGTGATGGAGGAGGACATCAAATGCGAGGAGTAGGCCGACAAGGCCATCACATCCCGAGATGTGTTCGTCGCCATTGGGAGTGTGATGGAAGAAGACCAACCCAGACAAGCTCCGCCTAAACCGCTGGACAAGGGGAAGGGACCAGCTGATGCTACCGACAATGATCGCGCAAAGGCCATGCCCCTCTGCCTAACCCAGCGCAGCAGCCGCAGGAACTCAACATCGGTCCAAGTAACCCCAACACCGCAAATACGCCGCCCCCGGCATCCATGTCTGCGGCCTCCCAAGTCACTCTAGCTGATAGAGTGATGTACGACAATTTACTTGTCAAGCCCATGACGGTGGCTAATATACGGAACGTAGTCCGACAGCGAGAAGCGCCAGTAGCTGCTGGAGGAAGCGCAGGCCATCGTGGAGGAGGGCGCAAAGCTAGATCAAGATCTGGCTAAGGCACAAAAATCAATCGAGAAAGCTAGAGCTATGGAGGCCGTGTACAAGACTTTGCTCAAGCAGCAGAAGGCTAGGAAGATCCGGCTCGCGTTATCAACGATCCTGGTGTACGGCACAACCTAGGATTGGCTCCCACGAAGCCGCCACAAGCCAAGCCATACATTGACAGCGAGGGAAGCCAGGTCATGCCCACTACTATCCTCAACTTAGCCGTCGCCAAGACCCTACTGGAGCAGGATAGATCACGCGCAGCTGTGGAACAGGTCTATGACCTTGTAGCAAAGGCGGTCAAACAACAGGAAAAGGCCACCTCTCAGAGGCTTGAGTCTGACCTAGCATATTGCCAGTCTAGCAATCCTAAGACGCCAAGGGAGAGATCTCCTCATGAAGTTGGGTCCCAGACGGGTTCGTCAGAACGAATATGGAGGGATGCACACAACAGGAAGGATGCCATCCCCATATCCTCCAACCACAAAGGAAAGGATCATCCTCATCGCCCATCTCCACCGCCCTGATCTCCCCTACATCATGAACACCAAAGGCTCGCCACCATGCGAGCATGCCTCCGCCAATACACCCTCAGGGTGGCATCGTCATTCACGACAACACGGAGCATCCCCGTCACGATGGAGAGTGCAACGGCAACCAAGGACACAAGAGCGGGTCACGCCATGACCCTCCACGTCCGACAAGCAACCGCGACAAACACGAGGCGTCATAGGAGGGTAACAGCAACAAGGCTAACCCACCGCCACCTCTGCCTACTTCGCCACCTAGCAGCCACCATGGATTAGGGGGCCCGCGTAGTTCACGCAGCCCATCCCTTGATGGCAAGAAGAAAATAGCAAGCCCGGAGCCATACGATGCACGCTCACGCTTGGACAAGATTCACGAGTCCCAGGAAGGACAGTACCTGGGACCACGTTGCTTTGGACCCGTAATACGGATCACAACTTACCCCAAGGGTTTCCGGATAGACAAGACAATGAAGCCCTATGAAGCCACCGCCAAACCAGCTACGTGGTTGCAGGATTATGACAACTCGATGGAGATCCCGGGGGAAACCCCAATGTTGCCATCAAGTACGTCCCACTGATGTTGACGAGCACGACCCACTAATGGATTGATGACTTTCCATAAAAGTCCATCTGCAACTGGTTGGACATGCAAGAAGCGTTCACCAAAAACTTTGAGGGTACGTATAAGCGCCCCTGCACTGTTGGCAATCTACAACGGTGAAAGACATATCGAGCCTACCTCTCCCGCTGGCTGGATATGAAAAATTCCTGCGCAGGAGTGCACGATCATACCGCTATGGCCGCCTACATTGACGGCTTGGAAAAGGGTACATTTCTTCGACATAAGTTGAAGCGCCTGCAAGACAATCATAGGCTAGATCTCATTAGATGATCTCGCTTGCTAGTGAGTTCGCGGCTGCCGACGATGATGCTTGCGGCTCTTTGTCGGCAATTGCCATCCCAACCCAAGCCAAGAGGAATAACAGCACCAAACGGAAGAGTCCGCCAGAAGAAAAGCCAGCCTCCGACATGGTCGCGATGACGTTTGCAGTAAGAGGTGATGGCGGACAGTCTGGCAGAGGACGGGGGCTAGTCATGGGCAGCAACGAGGTAGTGAAGCTACCCCGACAGGGCCCGTGTTCCCCAAACGTATGAGCAGTACCGTGATATGCCATTCCTTGTACAGCTCGACGCCAACGGCAAAGCCACACACACGAATCGCCATTTCAAGTTCGTCAACGACCTCAAGGAAGACCTGGAGTCCGGCTACAAACGAAGTCGGAAGAACCGACCTCGAGGCAAGGGCAAATGGAAGAAGAAGGAAGAGGACTCCAAGGATTCAAGTGACATGGACGAGGTCGTTGAACCCAAGTACACCGACAAGGGCAATGGCAAAGGAAAGAACCCCTTCGAGAAGAAGGCCCCTGTCTACCACACTTTCCTTGGCACCCCAACTGTCCGGGCATAGATAACCTCGCCGAGGATACTGATGGCCACCCTACCCCTAGTTCCCCAATACCTGCGCTGGTCGGAAGTTTCAATTACTTGGGAAAGGAAGGATCACCCATACCTCATCCCAACAGAGAACCAATACACCATGGTCATCAACCCTTTGATTGACGGCAAAGAGTTCACCAAATGCATGGTGGACAGTGGAAGAAGCATCAATATGTTGTACCTAGATACACTGCACAATATGAACTTGACAGAGACCAACCTAAGATAGACCAGCACCGTGTTCCATGGCGTAGTTCTTGGCCGGGAGGCTCGGTCCCTTGGGTGCATCACGCTTCCGGCCGCTTTTGGTGATGTTAACAATTACCACCAAGAACGCATGACCTTTTAACTGGTCCCCTTCAAGAGCATGTACCACGTCATATTCGGACCCGACATCTTCCACACCTTCATGGCCAAGCCATGCTTCGCCTACAACAAGCTCAAGATACCCGGACCAAACGGTGTCATCATCGTTTTCGGAAGCTTTTCAAAAGCAAGGGACTGCAAGATTGGAGAAGCAACCTTTGCAGAAGCTATCCTCTACATCGAAGAATTCAAGGATATCTAGAGAAAGGTCGACGCCTCGGAGATGCCGGCATCAAAGAAGCAGATTTCTGACTCCGATACCGCCTTCAAGGCCGCCATCGAAACCAAGCTGGTGGAACTTGTGGTAGGCGATGCCTCCAAGGTCACCTCCATTGGGATGAAACTGGACCCTAAATAGGAAAGCACGCTCGTCAAGTTCCTCCATGAGAATAGGGACATATTTGCCTAGCAACCTGCCAACATGAAAGGTGTACCTAGGGAACTTGCCGAGAAAATCTTGAATATTGATCCAAAATGCAAACCGGTGAAACAACCTCTACGACGCTTCGGAGACTAGAAGAGACATGCCATAGGCAAAGACATAGCTAGGTTACTTAAGGCTAGTTTTATCCATGAAGTCTTTCACACCCTATGGGTGGCCAATCCTGTACTTGTCCCCAAAAAGGGAACCAAAGAATTAAGAATGTGCGTTGATTACACCGTCTTGAACAAAGCATGTCCGAAGGATCCGTTTGCTTTGCCTCTCATTGACCAAGTCATTGACTCGACGGCTAGCTCAAAACTTTTGTGTTTTCTAGATCCATACTTAGGATACCACCATATAAAAATGAGCAAGTCGGACCAATTGTCCACTTCGTTCACCACACCTGACGGCACGTTTTGCTATGTCACGATGCCCTTTGGGCTGAAAAACGTAGGTGCTACGTACCAGCAGACTATGCAACATTGCCTACACGACCAAATTGGTCGGAACGTTCATGCCTATGTGGATGATATCATGGTGATGTCTAAAAAGTTAAACAACTTAATCTCCGACTTAAAAGAATCCTTTGATAATCTCCGGAAGTACAACATGATGCTTAACCCAAAGAAGTGCGTCTTCCGGGTTCCAGCAGGCAAATAGTTGGGCTTCATTGTTTCCCAGCGTGAAATCAAGGTCAACCCGAAGAAGATCAAAGCCATCCTAAACATAAACCGTCCGACATGCCTGAAGGACATCCAACGGCTCACAAGCTACGTTGCAGCGGTAAGCCGGTTTGTTAGCCGACTTAGAAAGAAGGCTCTGCCGCTGTACAAGTTGCTGAAGAAGGCGGGCAAATTTACATGGACGAACAAAGTAGATGCGGCGCTTAAGAAGCTAAAGGAGATACTCTCCTCGGCACCTATACTCGCAGCGCCCGAGCCTATGGTTGATTTACATGGCGTCCACCAACCGGGTAATCAACATCGTCGTGGTGGTGGAGCGGAAAGGTCGCGAAGTGGGGCATTGAACTTGCCACCTTCGTGATCACTTACAAGAGACGTGACGCTATCAAATCACATGTCTTGACGGATTTCATTGCAGATTGGATGGAGATGCCAGATGCTACAGTCACAAACAGGGGAAAAGCTACTCAATGGTTTAGGGTAGTATAATGTATATGATGTAGAAATGGCCATTCAAGAATGTCCATACTCGTTGACAACTAAGCTTAAATTTGTTTAGATCTTACCACTTACTTTTAGGTTAAATTTTACACGCGCGGTGGGAGTATATTGTTCTTCAAAGAACTAAAAAGAACCAAAATTACATCGAGGTCTGTACACTTAGCACAGAGGGCCCTGGAGTAATTAAGCAGGGAAAACAGTCGGGTTCGTCTCCTTCTTGAGACAGCAGCTCATCGAACATAACTCTTCTGTCCTGTTTGATTGTTTTCAAGATATACCCAAATTTGACGCCATGCAAAATCTTGGACGGTATGGGATTATCAACACAAAGTGCGATGTAGATATGTCCATGGCCTTGGTCATTCGGCTTAAAATCCAAGAATATTCATACTCATCAACAACTAAAAATAAATTCATATAGATTTTACCACTTACTTTAGGTTAGAATTTTACACGGGTGGTGGGAGTACATTTTCATCAAGGACCTAAAAAGAAGGAAAATTACATCGAGGTCCATACATTTAACACAAAGGACCCTAAAATAATTAAGAAAGGAAATTGCACGCATCAGTTTTATCACTGACTAAGCAAGGAAAACAATCTGGTTTGGCTCCTCGAGAGAGCAACTGATCGAGGCATACTAGCTCTACATGCTACTTCCTCTTTGACGCTTTCAAAATATGGCTAGATTTTTCGGCATGCAAATTCTTGGATATGAGATAATCAACATAAAGTAAGATGTAGATATGGCCATGACCTTGGTCGGTCGGCTTGAAATCCAAGAATGTCCATACACGTTGACAACTACGCTTAAATTCGTTTAGATGTTACCACTTACTTTTAGGTTAAATTTTACATGCGTGGTGGGAGAACATTTTTATTCAAAGACCTAAAAAGAACCAAAATTACATCGATGTCCATACTCTTAGCATAGAGAGCCCTAGAGTAATTAAGCAAGGAAAATAGTCGGTTTCGGCTCCTTCTCGACAGAGCAACTCATCGAACCATACTCTTCATGCCACTTCTTGTTTGAATGTTTTCAAGATATGGCTAGATTTGACGCCATGCAAAATCTTGGATGATATGGGATTATCAACACAATGTGCGATCTTGATATGACCTTGTCCTTGGTCGTTCGGCTTGAAATCCAAGAATGTTCATACTCATCGATAACTAAGCTTAAATTCATATAGATTTTACCACTTACTTTTAGGTTAGAATTTTACACGGGCGATCGGAGTACATTTTCATCAAGGACCTAAAGAAGGAAATTTACATCGAGGTCCATACATTTATCACAAAGGACACTAAAATAATTAAGCAAGGAAATTACACGCATCGGTTTCATCAGCGACTAAGCAAGGAAAACAATTTGGTTCGGCTCCTTCTTGAGAGAGCAACTGATCGAGGCGTACTAGCTCTTCATGCTACTTCCTCTTTGATTGTTCTCAAAATATGGCTAGATTTTTTGGCATGCAAATTCTTGGATATGGGATCATCAACATAAAGTAAGATGTAGATATGATCATGACCTTGGTCGTTCGGCTTGAAATCCAAGAATGTCCATACTCATTGAAAACTAAGCATAAATTCGTATAGATCTTACCACGTACTTTTAGGTTAGAATTTTACACGTGCAGCGGGGGTACATTTTACATAAAGGACGTAAAAAAGGAGAATTACATTGAGTCCCATACATTTTGCACAAAGGACCCTAAAAGAACTAAGCATGGCAAACAATCGGGTTGGGCTCCTTCTCAAGAGAGCAACTGATCGAGGCATACTAGCTCTTCATGCTACTTCCTCTTTGATTGTTTTTAAAATATGGCTAGATTTGTCGGGATGCAAATTCTTTGATATGGGATCATCAACATTAAGTAAGATGTAGATATGGCCATGACCTTGGTTGTTCGGATTCAAATCCAAGAATGTCCATACTCGTTGACAACTAAGCATAAATTCATTTAGATCTTACCACTTACTTTCTGGTTAGAATTTTACACGTGCAGCTGGGGTACATTTTACATAAAGGATGTAAAAAAGGAAAATTACATTGAGGTCCATATATTTTGCACAAAGGACCCTAAAACAACTAAGCATGGAAAACAATCAGGTTCGTCTCCTTCTCAAGGGAGCAACTGATCAAGGCATACTAGCTCGTCATGCTACTTCCTCTTCGATTGTTTTCAAAATATGGCTAGATTTGTCGGCATGCAAATTCTTGCATATGGGATCATTAACATTAAGTAAGATGTAGATATGGCCATGACCTTGGTTGTTCGCCATAAATCCAAGAATGTCTATACACGTTGACAACTAAGCATAAATTCATTTAGATCTTACCACTTACTTTTAGGTTAAATTTTACACGCGCGATGGGAGTATATTTTTCTTCAAAGACCTAAAAAGAACAAAAATTACATCGAGGTCCATACACTTAGCACAGAGGGCCCTAGAGAAAAGTAAGCAAGGAAAATAGTCGGGTTCGGCTCCTTATTGAGAGAGCATGTCATCAAACCATACTCTTCACGCCACTTCCTCTTCGATTGTTTCAAGGTATGTACAGATTTCATGCAATGCAAAATCTTGGACGATATGGGATCATCAACATAGAGTGTGATGTAGATATGGCCATGGCCTTGGTGGATCGGTTTGAAATCCAAGAATGTTCATACTCATTGACAACTAAGCTTAAATTCGTATAGATTTTACCACTTACTTTTAGGTTAGAATTTTACACGGGCGGTCGGAGTACATTTTTTGTAAACGACCTAAAAAGAAGGAAAATTACATCTAGATCCATACATTTAGCATAGAGGAACCTAAAATAATTAAGCAAGGAAATTACATGCATCGGTTTCATCAGCGACTAAGCAAGGAGAACAATCGGGTTCACTCCTTCTCGAGAGAAACTGATCGAGGCATACTAGCTCTTCATGCTACTTCCTCTTAGATTGATTTCAAAATATTTCTATATTTTTTGGCATGAAAATTATTGGATATGGGATCATCAACATAAAGTAATATGTAGATATGTCCATGACCTTGGTCATTCGGAATGAAATCCAAGAATGTCCATACTCGTTGACAACTACGCTTAAATTCGTTTAGATCTTACCACTTACTTTTAGGTTAAATTTTACACATGCGGTGGGAGTACTTTTTTTTCAAAGACCTAAAAGAAACAAAATTATATCGAGGTCCATACACTTAGCACAGATTTCCCTAGAGTAATTAAGCAAGGAAAATAGTCGGGTTTGGCTCCTTTTGTATAGAGCATCTCATCGAACCATACTCTTCACGCCACTTCCTCTTCGATTGTTTTCAAGATATGGCCAGATTTGCGGCATGCAAAATCTTGGATATGTGATCATGAACATAAAGTGTGATGTAGATATGGCCATGGCCTTGGTCGTTCGTCTTGAAATCTAAGAATGTTCATACTCATCGATAACTAAGCTTAAATTTGTTTAGATTTACCACTTACTTTTCGGTTAGAATTTTACATGGGCCATGGGAATACATTTTAATCATGGACCTAAAAACGGGGAATTACATTGAGGTCCATATATCTAACACAAAGGGCCCAAAAATAATTAAGCAAGGAAAACAATCGGGTTCAGATCATTCTCGAGATACCAGTCGATCGAGCCGTGCTATTCATGCTACTTAATCTCGGTTGTTTTAAAACATAGCCACATTTGTTGGCATGCAAATTCTTGGATATGGGGTCATCAACACAAAGTATGATGTTTTATTGCTTTCCTAACAAGGACAGGAAAATTTACATGCAAATTGTTAACGAGATTTGAAATATTTCAAAAAGAACCTCTATGGTTTTCGATATATAGAATGCTTGTTGGGTACTATCTTCAAAAGGTATTTTATTTGTAGAAGTTTGAGAATAATCTACCACATAATTTTAGGTTAACATTTCACCTAACATTGACAGAGCTTAAATTTGTTTAAATGGGTGAACTTAGCGAGGAAGCTTAACAACATGTTAAACTTGGTGTAAACGTAAGTAAAACATGGTCCAAACTTTGTCTCGAAAATGGGTTGTGGTATTCTGAGCCATATTATTTGTACTTTCTTTAATTTAAAGGAAAACACATTATTTTTACAATGAAAATACGAAAATGTTTTTTCCTAAAGGTTGGAAATTCCCATTATTGGCAGCATTATGGTTCACCATGCCAAGATGCACCCTTCTACCAAACATTAGAACATTTCCATAAAGTATTATATACATATATGTCCATATATTCACCCATGTTGTTTGGCTTGAAGCTTAAGAATGTTCATACAATGTAGGCCATATTGCCAAGCACTTCTATTTTTTCAAAAGTTATGAAGACTACTCATTGTCAACATGCAAATGCTTAGCAAGAAATCGAATCTTTCAAAAATCTCGTTGGTGGCTATCATCAAAAGAAAACTGTAGAACTTTAAGATAAATGTACCACTTACTCGTATTTCAAATTTTACATAATATTGGCAAATCGGCTTAAATTCTAAAGGATGGATCGGTGTACTACTACTTAATTCGTGAGAAAAAAGCACTCCTCACTTTCGAACGAGCTTGCTGCGGGTCTGCCTGGTGCTTCATGTTCCTAGGGTGGAACGAATGGAGGTGGAGTAGTTGGGGGTAGGAAGGCTGGCGAGATCATAGTGGTGTCCGCCGCAAAAATAAAAATAAAAGATCATAATGGTGTGCCTCCAATGCGATGGGACACCCCTTGTCCACCACTTTAAGTAGTACTAGTACTGCGCATGGTGATCTTTTGACTATCCTCTCCCCGCTAAACTTTACTAGTTACTACTCACTATATGTGTACCTTGTGTCAAGAACTCATCGTAGCTTTACTCTGACATCGCACTGCCTTCAAATCCTCCTCGTCGCTGCTCTCGCACTGCCTCCTCTATGCTCTCTGTACCTTCTACCTCCTAGGTTTTTTTCAATAGGGGGAAACTCCATGTGGCAATATTGTTTACCATGACAAGATTTTTCCACCACTTACTTTTAGGTTAGAATTTTAAACCTGCGGTAAGAGTACCTTTTACACCAAGGACCAAAAAAGGATAAAATTACATCCAAGTTCATAGATCTAGCACAAAGGACCCTAAAATTACATCGAGACATGCAAATTCTTGGATATGGGATCATCAATATAATGTATATGATGTAGATATGGCCATGACCTTGGTCCTTTGGCTTAAAAACCAAGGATGTGCATACTCATTGACAACTAAGCTTAAATTCTTTTAGATTTTTAAACCGGCAGTAGGAGTACCTTTTACACCAAGTACCTATTAAGGAGAAAATTACATCGAGGTCCATACATCGCACAAAGGACCCTAAAATTACATCGAGGCATGCAAATTCTTGGATATGGGATCATCAATATAATGTATATGATGTAGATATGACCATGAACTTGGTCGTTCGGCTTCAAATCCAAGAATGTGCATACTCGTTGACAACTAACCTTAAATTTGTTTAGAATTTTAAACCGGCGGTAGGAGTACCTTTTACACCAAGGCCCTAAAAAGGAGAAAAATTACATCGAGGTCCATACATATAGCACAAAGGACCCTAAAATTACGTCGTGGTATGCATATTCTTGGATATGGGATCATCAATATAATGTATATGATGTAGATATGTCCATGACCTTGGTCGTTCAGCTTCAAGTCCAAGAATGTGCATACTCATTGACAATCAAGCTTAAATTCGTTTATATTTTACCACTTACTATTTGGTTCAATTTTTACCCGTACAGTGGTAGTACATTTTACACCAAAGACCTAAAGAAATTGAAAATTACATCGAGGTTCCATACATTTAGCACAAAGGGACCTAAAATAATTAAGAAAGGAAAACAGTCGTGTTCGGCTCCTTCTAGAGAGAGCGGCTGATTGATACGTCCAAAACGTATCTACTTTCTCGAACACTTTTTCTATTATTTATCCTCTAAACTTGTGTGAATTGGATACAACTGTCACATCCCAAGATTTTCCAAATCTTGTAATGTGAAAAATAAATAAAGAAAATAAATAATTGTTGAAAATTAGGGTGAAAAGAAACTTTTGTTTATAATTGGAAACTTAAAATCCCATCTTGAACAAACTTTGATTAATGTTTGAATCTAATTAAATTCAAATCAAGTGGATTGCAATATTAATAAATACATCTGGAAATTTAAAACACTTGGAGAATAAACCAAAACCCTAAAACCCTAATGAAAGAAAACATTTCCAAGCTATCTCTAAACCTATGGATTTGATCCATATAAAATTTGTCAAACAAACATTTCAAAATGATCAAGAATGACTATTAGAAATATTATAAAACCATAGGAATTGGATTCACTTAAATTCGAGCCATAGATAAAATCTTATGAATTTAATAAGATAAGGAAATTGAATTTCCAAAGCTAATAAAGCACCTATCTAAAAATCCATACCAAATGGTGAGCAAATAATCCTAAAGATATTTAAAAGGATAAACAAATATTAAATAAGATTTTACAAATTGGAATCACCAAGTTTGGATCTATAAATAAAAGATATGGATTTTATAAGATAAAGATAAAAGAGGATTATTTAAAGGCCAAATTAAATCTTGACCTAATCCATAAGCAAATGGAATAAATATAGTCCAGATCCAAATAAAATAATGGATAAAGAGTTTTCAAATTAATTGAAAGGGCATTAACCAAATCCTATTCTATTTGAATAAAGATATAATCCCTATTAGAAATGATTAAATAAATCATGGAAAAATAGATTTTGGAATTTATCCAACTGGAATAAAAGTTATTTAATTAACTTAAATAAGATCAAAGAAATCTTCCAAATAAAATTTATGGAAATAAAACTATATTTAATTTCATTAGAATAATGACAAGTACCCAATTTTAAAATGATTAATAAATCATATTAAAAACATTCCAAATCATTCAAGGTGAATTATTTAACACCCTAATTAAATAAGTAAACCTACTGAAAAGGTTTTGTAAAAAGATTGGAATTTAAGTAGGGGTTGAAAATATAATTAAACTCATTTGAATAATGGCATATGCTTATTTTAACAAAGAATTAAACATAAGAAAAACAAAAGAATTATTATAATTTTGACTTCAGAATATGTTAAACAGTAATATTGAAATCTACACAAAGTTTAGTTGGAATTTGAATTCAAATTGTTGTTTGAATTGATTAAACAAAATCAAAACAGAATAAAAGAAATGGGAAAAGAAAATAACAAAAGAATAAAAAAATATAATACAAAGCCAGCCCAACCCAGCTAGCCCACTAAAGCCCAGCAGCCCATCTCTCCACCCTCCCCGGAGTGAACCATTTTCACCCGTGAATCGACCCACACAAAGGATGACAACTGGACCCCACCTCCCCTCTTGCTCTCTCGCTAACGACGCTACCCCACAGCCACGTCACCGTCTTCAACCACGCGTGACCAGTTCTTCTTCCATCATCGAGGAAGCCCCCACACCCTCTGACTCTGTTTTGGACGCGCTATACGCCGACATCAGCGTGGACTCGGAAGAGATGGATATCAACCCGGAGGAACTCGACTCTGCTATGCAGGTGATGGAGGAGGACATCAAATGCGAGGAGTAGGCCGACAAGGCCATCACATCCCGAGATGTGTTCGTCGCCATTGGGAGTGTGATGGAAGAAGACCAACCCAGACAAGCTCCGCCTAAACCGCTGGACAAGGGGAAGGGACCAGCTGATGCTACCGACAATGATCGCGCAAAGGCCATGCCCCTCTGCCTAACCCAGTATGACGCATAGAACTCAACATCGGTCCAAGTAACCCCAACACCGCAAATACGCCGCCCCCGGCATCCATGTCTGCGGCCTCCCAAGTCACTCTAGCTGATAGAGTGATGTACGACAATTTACTTGTCAAGCCCATGACGGTGGCTAATATACGGAACGTAGTCCAGCTTGACGAGAAGCGCCAGTAGCTGCTGGAGGAAGCGCAGGCCATCGTGGAGGAGGGCGCAAAGCTAGATCAAGATCTGGCTAAGGCACAAAAATCAATCGAGAAAGCTAGAGCTATGGAGGCCGTGTACAAGACTTTGCTCAAGCAGCAGAAGGCTAGGAAGATCCGGCTCGCGTTATCAACGATCCTGGTGTACGGCACAACCTAGGATTGGCTCCCACGAAGCCGCCACAAGCCAAGCCATACATTGACAGCGAGGGAAGCCAGGTCATGCCCACTACTATCCTCAACTTAGCCGTCGCCAAGACCCTACTGGAGCAGGATAGATCACGCGCAGCTGTATGTGTCTATGACCTTGTAGCAAAGGCGGTCAAACAACAGGAAAAGGCCACCTCTCAGAGGCTTGAGTCTGACCTAGCATATTGCCAGTCTAGCAATCCTAAGACGCCAAGGGAGAGATCTCCTCATGAAGTTGGGTCCCAGACGGGTTCGTCAGAACGAATATGGAGGGATGCACACAACAGGAAGGATGCCATCCCCATATCCTCCAACCACAAAGGAAAGGATCATCCTCATCGCCCATCTCCACCGCCCTGATCTCCCCTACATCATGAACACCAAAGGCTCGCCACCATGCGATCATGCCTCCGCCAATACACCCTCAGGGTGGCATCGTCATTCACGACAACACGGAGCATCCCCGTCACGATGGAGAGTGCAACGGCAACCAAGGACACAAGAGCGGGTCACGCCATGACCCTCCACGTCCGACAAGCAACCGCGACAAACACGAGGCGTCATAGGAGGGTAACAGCAACAAGGCTAACCCACCGCCACCTCTGCCTACTTCGCCACCTAGCAGCCACCATGGATTAGGGGGCCCGCGTAGTTCACGCAGCCCATCCCTTGATGGCAAGAAGAAAATAGCAAGCCCGGAGCCATACGATGCACGCTCACGCTTGGACAAGATTCACGAGTCCCAGGAAGGACAGTACCTGGGACCACGTTGCTTTGGACCCGTAATACGGATCACAACTTACCCCAAGGGTTTCCGGATAGACAAGACAATGAAGCCCTATGAAGCCACCGCCAAACCAGCTACGTGGTTGCAGGATTATGACAACTCGATGGAGATCCCGGGGGAAACCCCAATGTTGCCATCAAGTACGTCCCACTGATGTTGACGAGCACGACCCACTAATGGATTGATGACTTTCCATAAAAGTCCATCTGGCCCAGTTGGACATGCAAGCGTTCACCAAAACTTTGAGGGTACGTATAAGCGCCCCTGCACTGTTGGCAATCTACAACGGTGAAAGACATATCGAGCCTACCTCTCCCGCTGGCTGGATATGAAAAATTCCTGCGCAGGAGTGCACGATCATACCGCTATGGCCGCCTACATTGACGGCTTGGAAAAGGGTACATTTCTTCGACATAAGTTGAAGCGCCTGCAAGACAATCATAGGCTAGATCTCATTAGATGATCTCGCTTGCTAGTGAGTTCGCGGCTGCCGACGATGATGCTTGCGGCTCTTTGTCGGCAATTGCCATCCCAACCCAAGCCAAGAGGAATAACAGCACCAAAGCGGAAGAGTCCGCCGGAAGAAAAGCCAGCCTCGACATGGTCGCGATGGCGTTGCGATGAAGAGGTGATGGCGACATGCAGCGGAAGGGACGGGCTAGTCATGGGCAGCAACGAGGTAGTGAAGCTACCCCGACAGGGCCCGTGTTCCCCAAACGTATGAGCAGTACCGTGATATGCCATTCCTTGTACAGCTCGACGCCAACGGCAAAGCCACACACACGAATCGCCATTTCAAGTTCGTCAACGACCTCAAGGAAGACCTGGAGTCCGGCTACAAACGAAGTCGGAAGAACCGACCTCGAGGCAAGGGCAAATGGAAGAAGAAGGAAGAGGACTCCAAGGATTCAAGTGACATGGACGAGGTCGTTGAACCCAAGTACACCGACAAGGGCAATGGCAAAGGAAAGAACCCCTTCGAGAAGAAGGCCCCTGTCTACCACACTTTCCTTGGCACCCCAACTGTCCGGGCATAGATAACCTCGCCGAGGATACTGATGGCCACCCTACCCCTAGTTCCCCAATACCTGCGCTGGTCGGAAGTTTCAATTACTTGGGAAAGGAAGGATCACCCATACCTCATCCCAACAGAGAACCAATACACCATGGTCATCAACCCTTTGATTGACGGCAAAGAGTTCACCAAATGCATGGTGGACAGTGGAAGAAGCATCAATATGTTGTACCTAGATACACTGCACAATATGAACTTGACAGAGACCAACCTAAGATAGACCAGCACCGTGTTCCATGGCGTAGTTCTTGGCCGGGAGGCTCGGTCCCTTGGGTGCATCACGCTTCCGGCCGCTTTTGGTGATGTTAACAATTACCACCAAGAACGCATGACCTTTTAACTGGTCCCCTTCAAGAGCATGTACCACGTCATATTCGGACCCGACATCTTCCACACCTTCATGGCCAAGCCATGCTTCGCCTACAACAAGCTCAAGATACCCGGACCAAACGGTGTCATCATCGTTTTCGGAAGCTTTTCAAAAGCAAGGGACTGCAAGATTGGAGAAGCAACCTTTGTAGAAGCTATCCTCTACATCGAAGAATTCAAGGATATCTAGAGAAAGGTCGACGCCTCGGAGATGCCGGCATCAAAGAAGCAGATTTCTGACTCCGATACCGCCTTCAAGGCCGCCATCGAAACCAAGCTGGTGGAACTTGTGGTAGGCGATGCCTCCAAGGTCACCTCCATTGGGATGAAACTGGACCCTAAATAGGAAAGCACGCTCGTCAAGTTCCTCCATGAGAATAGGGACATATTTGCCTAGCAACCTGCCAACATGAAAGGTGTACCTAGGGAACTTGCCGAGAAAATCTTGAATATTGATCCAAAATGCAAACCGGTGAAACAACCTCTACGACGCTTCGGAGACTAGAAGAGACATGCCATAGGCAAAGACATAGCTAGGTTACTTAAGGCTAGTTTTATCCATGAAGTCTTTCACACCCTATGGGTGGCCAATCCTGTACTTGTCCCCAAAAAGGGAACCAAAGAATTAAGAATGTGCGTTGATTACACCGTCTTGAACAAAGCATGTCCGAAGGATCCGTTTGCTTTGCCTCTCATTGACCAAGTCATTGACTCGACGGCTAGCTCAAAACTTTTGTGTTTTCTAGATCCATACTTAGGATACCACCATATAAAAATGAGCAAGTCGGACCAATTGTCCACTTCGTTCACCACACCTGACGGCACGTTTTGCTATGTCACGATGCCCTTTGGGCTGAAAAAGCGTGGGTGCTACGTACCAGAGACTATGCAACATTGCCTACACGACCAAATTGGTCGGAACGTTCATGCCTATGTGGATGATATCATGGTGATGTCTAAAAAGTTAAACAACTTAATCTCCGACTTAAAAGAATCCTTTGATAATCTCCGGAAGTACAACATGATGCTTAACCCAAAGAAGTGCGTCTTCCGGGTTCCAGCAGGCAAATAGTTGGGCTTCATTGTTTCCCAGCGTGAAATCAAGGTCAACCCAAGAAGATCAAAGCCATCCTAAACATAAACCGTCCGACATGCCAGAAGGACATCCAACGACTCTAAGCTACGTTGCAGCGGTAAGCCGGTTTGTTAGCCGACTTAGAAAGAAGGCTCTGCCGCTGTACAAGTTGCTGAAGAAGGCGGGCAAATTTACATGGACGAACAAAGTAGATGCGGCGCTT
This sequence comes from Avena insularis, assembly GCA_023614405.1. Classification (NCBI taxonomy): domain Eukaryota; kingdom Viridiplantae; phylum Streptophyta; class Magnoliopsida; order Poales; family Poaceae; genus Avena; species Avena insularis. The sequence continues at coordinate 191,679,090 of CM042689.1, read as the reverse complement.
AAGAAGCTAAAGGAGATACTCTCCTCGGCACCTATACTCGCAGCGCCCGAGCCTATGGTTGATTTACATGGCGTCCACCAACCGGGTAATCAACATCGTCGTGGTGGTGGAGCGGAAAGGTCGCGAAGTGGGGCATTGAACTTGCCACCTTCGTGATCACTTACAAGAGACGTGACGCTATCAAATCACATGTCTTGACGGATTTCATTGCAGATTGGATGGAGATGCCAGATGCTACAGTCACAAACAGGGGAAAAGCTACTCAATGGTTTAGGGTAGTATAATGTATATGATGTAGAAATGGCCATTCAAGAATGTCCATACTCGTTGACAACTAAGCTTAAATTTGTTTAGATCTTACCACTTACTTTTAGGTTAAATTTTACACGCGCGGTGGGAGTATATTGTTCTTCAAAGAACTAAAAAGAACCAAAATTACATCGAGGTCTGTACACTTAGCACAGAGGGCCCTGGAGTAATTAAGCAGGGAAAACAGTCGGGTTCGTCTCCTTCTTGAGACAGCAGCTCATCGAACATAACTCTTCTGTCCTGTTTGATTGTTTTCAAGATATACCCAAATTTGACGCCATGCAAAATCTTGGACGGTATGGGATTATCAACACAAAGTGCGATGTAGATATGTCCATGGCCTTGGTCATTCGGCTTAAAATCCAAGAATATTCATACTCATCAACAACTAAAAATAAATTCATATAGATTTTACCACTTACTTTAGGTTAGAATTTTACACGGGTGGTGGGAGTACATTTTCATCAAGGACCTAAAAAGAAGGAAAATTACATCGAGGTCCATACATTTAACACAAAGGACCCTAAAATAATTAAGAAAGGAAATTGCACGCATCAGTTTTATCACTGACTAAGCAAGGAAAACAATCTGGTTTGGCTCCTCGAGAGAGCAACTGATCGAGGCATACTAGCTCTACATGCTACTTCCTCTTTGACGCTTTCAAAATATGGCTAGATTTTTCGGCATGCAAATTCTTGGATATGAGATAATCAACATAAAGTAAGATGTAGATATGGCCATGACCTTGGTCGGTCGGCTTGAAATCCAAGAATGTCCATACACGTTGACAACTACGCTTAAATTCGTTTAGATGTTACCACTTACTTTTAGGTTAAATTTTACATGCGTGGTGGGAGAACATTTTTATTCAAAGACCTAAAAAGAACCAAAATTACATCGATGTCCATACTCTTAGCATAGAGAGCCCTAGAGTAATTAAGCAAGGAAAATAGTCGGTTTCGGCTCCTTCTCGACAGAGCAACTCATCGAACCATACTCTTCATGCCACTTCTTGTTTGAATGTTTTCAAGATATGGCTAGATTTGACGCCATGCAAAATCTTGGATGATATGGGATTATCAACACAATGTGCGATCTTGATATGACCTTGTCCTTGGTCGTTCGGCTTGAAATCCAAGAATGTTCATACTCATCGATAACTAAGCTTAAATTCATATAGATTTTACCACTTACTTTTAGGTTAGAATTTTACACGGGCGATCGGAGTACATTTTTCATCAAGGACCTAAAAAGAAGGAAATTTACATCGAGGTCCATACATTTATCACAAAGGACACTAAAATAATTAAGCAAGGAAATTACACGCATCGGTTTCATCAGCGACTAAGCAAGGAAAACAATTTGGTTCGGCTCCTTCTTGAGAGAGCAACTGATCGAGGCGTACTAGCTCTTCATGCTACTTCCTCTTTGATTGTTCTCAAAATATGGCTAGATTTTTTGGCATGCAAATTCTTGGATATGGGATCATCAACATAAAGTAAGATGTAGATATGATCATGACCTTGGTCGTTCGGCTTGAAATCCAAGAATGTCCATACTCATTGAAAACTAAGCATAAATTCGTATAGATCTTACCACGTACTTTTAGGTTAGAATTTTACACGTGCAGCGGGGGTACATTTTACATAAAGGACGTAAAAAAGGAGAATTACATTGAGTCCCATACATTTTGCACAAAGGACCCTAAAAGAACTAAGCATGGCAAACAATCGGGTTGGGCTCCTTCTCAAGAGAGCAACTGATCGAGGCATACTAGCTCTTCATGCTACTTCCTCTTTGATTGTTTTTAAAATATGGCTAGATTTGTCGGGATGCAAATTCTTTGATATGGGATCATCAACATTAAGTAAGATGTAGATATGGCCATGACCTTGGTTGTTCGGATTCAAATCCAAGAATGTCCATACTCGTTGACAACTAAGCATAAATTCATTTAGATCTTACCACTTACTTTCTGGTTAGAATTTTACACGTGCAGCTGGGGTACATTTTACATAAAGGATGTAAAAAAGGAAAATTACATTGAGGTCCATATATTTTGCACAAAGGACCCTAAAACAACTAAGCATGGAAAACAATCAGGTTCGTCTCCTTCTCAAGGGAGCAACTGATCAAGGCATACTAGCTCGTCATGCTACTTCCTCTTCGATTGTTTTCAAAATATGGCTAGATTTGTCGGCATGCAAATTCTTGCATATGGGATCATTAACATTAAGTAAGATGTAGATATGGCCATGACCTTGGTTGTTCGCCATAAATCCAAGAATGTCTATACACGTTGACAACTAAGCATAAATTCATTTAGATCTTACCACTTACTTTTAGGTTAAATTTTACACGCGCGATGGGAGTATATTTTTCTTCAAAGACCTAAAAAGAACAAAAATTACATCGAGGTCCATACACTTAGCACAGAGGGCCCTAGAGAAAAGTAAGCAAGGAAAATAGTCGGGTTCGGCTCCTTATTGAGAGAGCATGTCATCAAACCATACTCTTCACGCCACTTCCTCTTCGATTGTTTCAAGGTATGTACAGATTTCATGCAATGCAAAATCTTGGACGATATGGGATCATCAACATAGAGTGTGATGTAGATATGGCCATGGCCTTGGTGGATCGGTTTGAAATCCAAGAATGTTCATACTCATTGACAACTAAGCTTAAATTCGTATAGATTTTACCACTTACTTTTAGGTTAGAATTTTACACGGGCGGTCGGAGTACATTTTTTGTAAACGACCTAAAAAGAAGGAAAATTACATCTAGATCCATACATTTAGCATAGAGGAACCTAAAATAATTAAGCAAGGAAATTACATGCATCGGTTTCATCAGCGACTAAGCAAGGAGAACAATCGGGTTCAGCTCCTTCTCGAGAGAGAAACTGATCGAGGCATACTAGCTCTTCATGCTACTTCCTCTTAGATTGATTTCAAAATATTTCTATATTTTTTGGCATGAAAATTATTGGATATGGGATCATCAACATAAAGTAATATGTAGATATGTCCATGACCTTGGTCATTCGGAATGAAATCCAAGAATGTCCATACTCGTTGACAACTACGCTTAAATTCGTTTAGATCTTACCACTTACTTTTAGGTTAAATTTTACACATGCGGTGGGAGTACTTTTTTTTCAAAGACCTAAAAGAAACAAAATTATATCGAGGTCCATACACTTAGCACAGATTTCCCTAGAGTAATTAAGCAAGGAAAATAGTCGGGTTTGGCTCCTTTTGTATAGAGCATCTCATCGAACCATACTCTTCACGCCACTTCCTCTTCGATTGTTTTCAAGATATGGCCAGATTTGCGGCATGCAAAATCTTGGATATGTGATCATGAACATAAAGTGTGATGTAGATATGGCCATGGCCTTGGTCGTTCGTCTTGAAATCTAAGAATGTTCATACTCATCGATAACTAAGCTTAAATTTGTTTAGATTTACCACTTACTTTTCGGTTAGAATTTTACATGGGCCATGGGAATACATTTTAATCATGGACCTAAAAATGGGGAATTACATTGAGGTCCATATATCTAACACAAAGGGCCCAAAAATAATTAAGCAAGGAAAACAATCGGGTTCAGATCATTCTCGAGATACCAGTCGATCGAGCCGTGCTATTCATGCTACTTAATCTCTCGGTTGTTTTTAAAACATAGCCACATTTGTTGGCATGCAAATTCTTGGATATGGGGTCATCAACACAAAGTATGATGTTTTATTGCTTTCCTAACAAGGACAGGAAAATTTACATGCAAATTGTTAACGAGATTTGAAATATTTCAAAAAGAACCTCTATGGTTTTCGATATATAGAATGCTTGTTGGGTACTATCTTCAAAAGGTATTTTATTTGTAGAAGTTTGAGAATAATCTACCACATAATTTTAGGTTAACATTTCACCTAACATTGACAACAGAGCTTAAATTTGTTTAAATGGGTGAACTTAGCGAGGAAGCTTAACAACATGTTAAACTTGGTGTAAACGTAAGTAAAACATGGTCCAAACTTTGTCTCGAAAATGGGTTGTGGTATTCTGAGCCATATTATTTGTACTTTCTTTAATTTAAAGGAAAACACATTATTTTTACAATGAAAATACGAAAATGTTTTTTCCTAAAGGTTGGAAATTCCCATTATTGGCAGCATTATGGTTCACCATGCCAAGATGCACCCTTCTACCAAACATTAGAACATTTCCATAAAGTATTATATACATATATGTCCATATATTCACCCATGTTGTTTGGCTTGAAGCTTAAGAATGTTCATACAATGTAGGCCATATTGCCAAGCACTTCTATTTTTTCAAAAGTTATGAAGACTACTCATTGTCAACATGCAAATGCTTAGCAAGAAATCGAATCTTTCAAAAATCTCGTTGGTGGCTATCATCAAAAGAAAACTGTAGAACTTTAAGATAAATGTACCACTTACTCGTATTTCAAATTTTACATAATATTGGCAAATCGGCTTAAATTCTAAAGGATGGATCGGTGTACTACTACTTAATTCGTGAGAAAAAAGCACTCCTCACTTTCGAACGAGCTTGCTGCGGGTCTGCCTGGTGCTTCATGTTCCTAGGGTGGAACGAATGGAGGTGGAGTAGTTGGGGGTAGGAAGGCTGGCGAGATCATAGTGGTGTCCGCCGCAAAAATAAAAATAAAAGATCATAATGGTGTGCCTCCAATGCGATGGGACACCCCTTGTCCACCACTTTAAGTAGTACTAGTACTGCGCATGGTGATCTTTTGACTATCCTCTCCCCGCTAAACTTTACTAGTTACTACTCACTATATGTGTACCTTGTGTCAAGAACTCATCGTAGCTTTACTCTGACATCGCACTGCCTTCAAATCCTCCTCGTCGCTGCTCTCGCACTGCCTCCTCTATGCTCTCTGTACCTTCTACCTCCTAGGTTTTTTTCAATAGGGGGAAACTCCATGTGGCAATATTGTTTACCATGACAAGATTTTTCCACCACTTACTTTTAGGTTAGAATTTTAAACCTGCGGTAAGAGTACCTTTTACACCAAGGACCAAAAAAGGATAAAATTACATCCAAGTTCATAGATCTAGCACAAAGGACCCTAAAATTACATCGAGACATGCAAATTCTTGGATATGGGATCATCAATATAATGTATATGATGTAGATATGGCCATGACCTTGGTCCTTTGGCTTAAAAACCAAGGATGTGCATACTCATTGACAACTAAGCTTAAATTCTTTTAGATTTTTAAACCGGCGGTAGGAGTACCTTTTACACCAAGTACCTATTAAGGAGAAAATTACATCGAGGTCCATACATCGCACAAAGGACCCTAAAATTACATCGAGGCATGCAAATTCTTGGATATGGGATCATCAATATAATGTATATGATGTAGATATGACCATGAACTTGGTCGTTCGGCTTCAAATCCAAGAATGTGCATACTCGTTGACAACTAACCTTAAATTTGTTTAGAATTTTAAACCGGCGGTAGGAGTACCTTTTACACCAAGGCCCTAAAAAGGAGAAAAATTACATCGAGGTCCATACATATAGCACAAAGGACCCTAAAATTACGTCGTGGTATGCATATTCTTGGATATGGGATCATCAATATAATGTATATGATGTAGATATGTCCATGACCTTGGTCGTTCAGCTTCAAGTCCAAGAATGTGCATACTCATTGACAATCAAGCTTAAATTCGTTTATATTTTACCACTTACTATTTGGTTCAATTTTTACCCGTACAGTGGTAGTACATTTTACACCAAAGACCTAAAGAAATTGAAAATTACATCGAGGTTCCATACATTTAGCACAAAGGGACCTAAAATAATTAAGAAAGGAAAAGCGATGTGTTCGGCTCCTTCTAGAGAGGCGGTGATTGATCGTCCAAAACGTATCTACTTTCTCGAACACTTTTTCTATTATTTATCCTCTAAACTTGTGTGAATTGGATACAACTGTCACATCCCAAGATTTTCCAAATCTTGTAATGTGAAAAATAAATAAAGAAAATAAATAATTGTTGAAAATTAGGGTGAAAAGAAACTTTTGTTTATAATTGGAAACTTAAAATCCCATCTTGAACAAACTTTGATTAATGTTTGAATCTAATTAAATTCAAATCAAGTGGATTGCAATATTAATAAATACATCTGGAAATTTAAAACACTTGGAGAATAAACCAAAACCCTAAAACCCTAATGAAAGAAAACATTTCCAAGCTATCTCTAAACCTATGGATTTGATCCATATAAAATTTGTCAAACAAACATTTCAAAATGATCAAGAATGACTATTAGAAATATTATAAAACCATAGGAATTGGATTCACTTAAATTCGAGCCATAGATAAAATCTTATGAATTTAATAAGATAAGGAAATTGAATTTCCAAAGCTAATAAAGCACCTATATAAAAATCCATACCAAATGGTGAGCAAATAATCCTAAAGATATTTAAAAGGATAAACAAATATTAAATAAGATTTTACAAATTGGAATCACCAAGTTTGGATCTATAAATAAAAGATATGGATTTTATAAGATAAAGATAAAAGAGGATTATTTAAAGGCCAAATTAAATCTTGACCTAATCCATAAGCAAATGGAATAAATATAGTCCAGATCCAAATAAAATAATGGATAAAGAGTTTTCAAATTAATTGAAAGGGCATTAACCAAATCCTATTCTATTTGAATAAAGATATAATCCCTATTAGAAATGATTAAATAAATCATGGAAAAATAGATTTTGGAATTTATCCAACTGGAATAAAAGTTATTTAATTAACTTAAATAAGATCAAAGAAATCTTCCAAATAAAATTTATGGAAATAAAACTATATTTAATTTCATTAGAATAATGACAAGTACCCAATTTTAAAATGATTAATAAATCATATTAAAAACATTCCAAATCATTCAAGGTGAATTATTTAACACCCTAATTAAATAAGTAAACCTACTGAAAAGGTTTTGTAAAAAGATTGGAATTTAAGTAGGGGTTGAAAATATAATTAAACTCATTTGAATAATGGCATATGCTTATTTTAACAAAGAATTAAACATAAGAAAAACAAAAGAATTATTATAATTTTGACTTCAGAATATGTTAAACAGTAATATTGAAATCTACACAAAGTTTAGTTGGAATTTGAATTCAAATTGTTGTTTGAATTGATTAAACAAAATCAAAACAGAATAAAAGAAATGGGAAAAGAAAATAACAAAAGAATAAAAAAATATAATACAAAGCCAGCCCAACCCAGCTAGCCCACTAAAGCCCAGCAGCCCATCTCTCCACCCTCCCCGGAGTGAACCATTTTCACCCGTGAATCGACCCACACAAAGGATGACAACTGGACCCCACCTCCCCTCTTGCTCTCTCGCTAACGACGCTACCCCACAGCCACGTCACCGTCTTCAACCACGCGTGACCAGTTCTTCTCCTCCCTCTCTCCCGTTTCTGCTTGAATTCCGCGGATTAAATTCACCATAACGCCACGAGTAATCGCTGCTGCAACTACGCCCTACTAATCACCCCTTTCTCCCCTTCCTTTCCCCTCAGAAACCACTACAAGGGAGCCCCCAAACTGCCCTGATTTCCGCTTAGACCGCCACTGTCTCCGGTGAGCTCCACCTCCAATTCCGGCTAAACCGCGCCGCCCCTCACCTCCTCGACCATACGAGCTTGCTCGCCAACGTCTCCTGCACCTCCGAGTACTCTCCACTCGCCCCCGCGCGCTCCACAGCATCGGCAACAACGACAACCTCTCGCATCCGTCGTCTGCCTCTACTCCGACGATCCCTACAGGTAGTCTCTGACCGCGCCTCCACTCCTCTTTGATGCTCCGATACTATCCACTCATCTGTGCATCTAACCACACCATTTGCTTGCTCTCTCATGCACCGTAGAGTCGCCTTCGTCGACCACTGACCGCACCCGACGGTTCCACGAACTCCGGCGAGCAATCAACAACGTCTCCATTCGCCCCTTCACCAACCGAGCACACGTCGAGCATCCCCTCGCCACGACGATTCCGGTGAGCCACTCCTCTATCTCCCTTGCTTCCTAAATCGCCGGTGACTGCATCGTCTGACCGCGCTGCCGCCTGTCGCCGTCGCAGCGCCGCCACTTTGTGGTCGAGTGAATCAGAACCGTGTGATGTAGATCGGACGAACGCGATAGAACATAGTCAAAGGGGTAAGTAGCGCTCTGTGCCGCACGATCCACTTTAGATCTAACGGCTGTAGTATGTCGATCCAACCGAACCGTTACCGACGAATAAGTTGCAGCCACGTGGCCTAGAGATGATTTAAAATAGAAATTGTGTTCTATTAGATGTTCAATTTTGTAAAATCCATAACTTTCAAACCACACGTCCAAATTTTGCAAATTTCATATCAATGGAATAAGCAAGACAAGTACTTTCCAACCATGCCCTTTGTTTAGTAAAATGCTTCTGTTAAATTGGTTGTTTTTGCAGAAACTTGTGTAGGCATATTTAGAATATAAAATTTGTTCTAAAATTATTTTGGTGATAAAACCTTTGGGCAAATGGATTGTTTGAACCTACTGACCATAGAAATTAATTTGTGGTTTCAAAAACATATTTGGTGAAGCAAAAGAATAAATCTTTGATTTAAAGCATTTCTAGTCAAATAAAAATAATGTTTATTTATTAAAAATACTTTTGGGAGAAAATCTTTGGGAAATGTTTTGGAATAAACTCTCTGACCCCAAACACCAAGTTTTAGAATTAAAAATGTATTTGGTGAACCCTATAAATATTATTGCTTGCTAAAGGTAATTCTAACCACATAAAATATTAATTTGGTTTAAAAATGATTTATAAGTAAAATCTTTTGCAAATGATTTTGCCACTTACATAAAATGACTAATAGGTGTTTTAGAATGTTTATAACTTATTAGAAACCACTTTTCCAAATAAAACAAACTTTTGCATGCTTGCATGCATTGTTTTTTTTCTATTATTTTATGTGATGTTGCTTGAATGGTAGTTTGAAATATTGCTTGCTTGATTGAATTGTAGTGATTTGAAGAGTGTGAATATTGCAAGATCAAGGAGTGAACTTATACACTCTACCAAAAAGGCAAGTGGTGCTTCATGATTTATTCCTATGTTTTTCAACTATGCATTAGAAGTATTTTACTAGCCTTGCATGAGTATTTTGGTCTATATGCTATGCTTGGGAAATCCTAGTAGTTGTAGAATTTCTAGAAATTTCTAAGTTAAGATTCTTGTCAATGCCATGCTTAGCCTAGCTAGTAGCAACCAAGGGTGGATATATATTCATGCTATGAGAAAATATTTCTAAGTCTTTGTACTTGTGTTTTGCTTAATAAAACAACTAAGTGAATGAATCACCTGGGTGGAATGGTTGTGAATGGGTTATGTTGAGTGGTTACACAAGGTTGTGTGTCTCACTTGTGGAAAGCCACCCAGGAACAAAGAGATTTGAGATGTCAAATGTTGAGAAGCTTCAAGTGCAGCCACTTGGCATTATGGGCTCTGCCTGGATCATATAGGTTGCAATAACTTAGCCAAATGGACAGTTGGTGGTAGGGGTTTGTTAGGTTGGAACGCGTCCATTCTGGTCTAAGGGAAGGCTTCTGAAAGATCTTGTCTTGGTGAAACCAAGTCTTGTGGGGAAAGTGCACCACCTCTGCAGAGTGTAAAATCTAAGTACTTAGCCATGTCCCTGGTAAAGGAAAATTTGAGCATCAAGACATGGAAGCTATCAAGAATCTCCTCATCCCAATTTCTAAGTTAAAAACTTGTGGTTGAACAAGGGTTGAAGGATCACCAATTTCTATTGGGAGATGCCTTGGGTGATTTTTGTCAAGCAAAAACTTAGAGTTCTCAAATGATAAGGAAAATCTATTTTGAGCAAAGAAATCCTAAGCTCCACTTAGCCAAATGCATATAGATGATAGACTCCACTATACTACCATAGTATCTCTTGCCAATACAATTCAAATGTATTGACCCTTGTGGCTGTAACTTGTTCTGTTGTAGGTTTGTTTGATGTTAGTGAAGTTTATTGATTAGGATTACAAGTCTACAACCAACATGACTGCCTGTGGCACTTTGAAGATGAAGGACCCCATGCTATTGTTATATTCTGCTGCATTGTAATGAGATAGCCAAATGAGCTATGTAAGATGTAATAAATTATTTTATTCCTGGTTATAAAGTTGTATTATGACCTTTGTTTCTTGATATTACATCTTAACTGTGGATGCTAGCTATTGATCTAGGGACTAGCATTGTAAACACATGGATCTCTACCTTATTAAAGGTTGGGAACCTTACAACAACTAACATGGACCGACGCTGTTTTTAACAGAAAATCAACTATCAGGAAAAATCCCGGAAAATATGCCAAAAATTATATTTCACCAGATGATCCACGGAGCCAGAAGACGAAACGGAGTGGAGGCCTGGGGGGCCCACACCCCTGCCAAGCGCGGGTGGTCCCTATCCCGCGCCTATAAGTTGCCCCTTGACCTAAAAACCAAGGGGGGTTCGTCGTTTTTCCAGAAAGAGTTCTGCTCCGCCGCCACCATCAGAAACAAAGATTCGGATCCAGAAACTCCATTCTGGCTCCCTGCCGGGACGGAGAATTTGGAGAGACTCATCGCCATCGTCATCACCAACGCCTCTCCATCAACCATCGATGTTTCCCACATCCATGAGTGAGTAATTCCCCGATGTAGGCTTGGGGATGGTAGGGATTGGATGATTTCTATCATGTAATCGAATAAGATTGTTAGGGCTTAGTTCCTAGTATCTCTATTAGTGCTATTTGACTTTGTTGCAACTTGTTGTGCTTAATGCTTGTCACTAGGGCCCAAGGGCCATGATCTCAGATCTGAACTTATTATTGAATCATTATGATAGTATTGTTTGTGATCTTATCTGCAAGTTGTGTACATATATCATTGTCCGGATGCAAAGCCCCGAAGTGATAGAAATTGGGACAGCCGGAGGGGATGGCTGTGGTGTGAGGATCACATGTGTTCATGGTGTGTTAATGCTTTGCTCCGCTGCTCTATTAAACGGAGCATCTTAATTGCCAGTAGTTCCCTAGAGGCCCCGCTGCCACAGGCTGGTTGGACAGAAGATGTTGTGCAAGTTCTCATTGCGAGAACGTATGACTATAGATGGAGCACATGCCTAGGATTGTTTAGTACTTGGATGCTTCTCCTTATTTATCTGCAATGCCCTAGATCTTGAATTTACATGTTTAGAGTCGTCCATGCAATGCCCGTCCATCCATCCCTATGCCTACCGCACTCGAATCCCACTTTTTACTATTACTGTTACTATTGCTCTTGTTCTACTGCTACTGTTGCTTTGCTGTTGCTACTACAAACTGTTGCTACTCATAAACTTCTGTGAGCAAGAACTATTTTCGGTGCAGCTGAATTAACAACTCAGTTGTTAAAGCTTGCAAGTATTCTGTCTCCCCTTGTGTCAAATCAATAAATTGGGTAATACTACCCGCGAAGACTGTTGCGATCCCCTACACTTGTGGGTCATCAAGACTATTTTCTGGCACCGATGCCGGGGAGCATAGCTTTATTTGTAAGTTCACTTGGATCTACTATTGTTCACTGCTACTCCTTTCATCATGGGTAAGTCTCGTGATGGAAAGTTCCCTATTTTACCATCCACTACAAGAATAGGTATAGTCCTAAACACCTCTGTTGCTCTTGATTCACCGTGTGTTATAAGTAAGCTTGTCACACCACCACCACATTCTCGTGCTACACACACTGCTACTACTGCTGAATCTGAAACTGCTTTTGATGCTCATGATGTTACTTCTACTGTGCTTGATGCGAGTGGTTCATTAGGTCCTTTCCTAGATGCTACTATGGATAGTCTAGGAAATAATGAAACTCCTAGTGAAGAGACTGTTACACCTGTTAGCTCACCTGAGTCTAGAGAGAGTTATAATATTAATGATGGTTACATTGAGTTCACTGATGAATTTGTTGAAGAGTGCTGAAACACACATGGTACTAGTGCTATTAAGAGTCTCCTTGCTAGACTTACTATTATGCCTAAACTATCCTATGATCCTAAGTTTGCTACCTCTCCCATAGATATTAAGGATAAAGATTATGATTTCTCTCTTGATTTATCTTATTTAGACATTGTTGAGAAAGAACCTTTCTGTGGGACTGAAAATGAGAGTGTTGTGGCTCATATGAATGAGCTTTCTACTATGAGTGCTTTATTCTCTAATGATTTTGAGATGCGCAAGTACTTTGTTACTAAGATCTTCCCTTTTTCACTAAAAGGAGAAGCTAGGGCTTGGTTTAATAGATTACCTCCTAGTTCCATTGATAGCCCTGATTGTTTGATTGCTTCTTTCTTCCAAAAATATTTTCCTCCCAGTGCTAGACATGCTGCTTTGCAGAGACTTTTTGATTTTAAACATGGAGAAGAAGAAAAATTGCCTGAGTCATGGACAAGGTTCTGTGCCTTGATTCATGCACATCCTGGATGTCCATTGCCTAAAAATGAGCTTCTTGATATTTATTATAATGGACAAACTGATGATTCTAGGACATACCTAGATAGCTTTGCTGATTGTGTTTTCATGAAAATAACTCCTACAGATGCTGACAAATTAATGGCTAAAATAAGCAAGAATTATGATGATTGGACTTCAACTGAGTTAAATGCACCTGAGCCTATTACTCCTGAACCAGTTGTGCCAGCACCAATTTCAACACCAACACCAAAGAAGAGGGGAGTTATTGCATTAAATGATGAAGTGATGAAAGAAGCTAAGAAGTGTCTAAAGGAGAAAGGTATTAGAGATGAAGATGTGAAGAATCTACCTCCTATAGAAGAATTATGTAAGCCAATTTCCCACTCATCTACTATTGAGGTACACTCTCTCCACTTGAATGAAGGTGATATTCCCTATGGTAAGCCTCCTGATCAATGTCTAGAGGAACTTGACACATTTATTGTTAAACAAGGTAATTTTAATAAACAAGTTCAGAATCATTTATTGGAAAACTCTATAGCTATTAAAGAGTTGAAAGATATTATGGAAAGAACTTCTAATGATATTAAAATGCTTTGTAAACACTTTCAAATGGTCCAAACCCAACTTGATCAACTTGCTAAGGTACAAAAGGATATGCTAGTTAATGCCTCAGGAGATAAACATGCTTATGGAATTAGAACTAGGAGTGGTATAGCTACTCAAGATCCTTTATATCCTGAAGGACACCCTAAAAGAATTGAGCAGGATTCTCAACAAGGTGAGAGTAGTGGTAGTCCTCGTAAGAGGAAGAAAAAGAAACACAAAATAGTTGAGGAACCACTTGAACCTGTTGTAGATCCTAATAGTATATCTGTCTCTGATGCTGAAACTGAGAGTGGTAATGATAAAAATGATGTTCCTGATAAGGAGGAAGGTGAGGAAGAACCTGAGAAGCATACTAAGAACACTAGGTACACAAAGGAAGATTTTATTGCTAAGAAACATGGTAGTGAGAGAGAACCTTGGGTACATAAACCTATGCCTTTTCTAGGTAAGAAACACAAGTCAAAGGAGGAAGAACACTACAACAAGTTTTGTGAGTGGATGAAACCTTTATTTTTGCAAATTCCTTTAACTGATGCTATTAACTTGCCTCCTTATTCAAGGTATATGAAGGATATTGTCTCTAATAAAAGGAAGGTTCCTAATGAGGAGATTTCTACTTTGCTTGCTAATTATTCCTTCAATGGTAAGGTTCCAAAGAAACTTGGTGATCCATGTATACCAACTATTCCTTTCTCTATTAAGAATAATTATGTTAGAACTGCTTTATGTGATTTGGGAGATGGAGTTAGTGTTATGCCTTTTTCTCTCTACAAGAGACTCCATCTAGAAAAGTTTATACTAACTGATATATCTTTGCAAATGGCTGATAAGTCAACTACTATTCCTGTTGGTATATGTGAGGATGTTCTTGTTCAAGTGGCTCATAATTGCTTGGTTTAAACTGATTTTGTTGTGCTTGAAATGCCTGAAGATGATAAAATGTCTATTATTCTTGGGAGACCTTTTCTTAATACTGCAGGTGCTTTCATCAATTGTAATCAAGGAAAGGGAACTTCTAGTATTAATGACAAAGAGCATATTGTCTATTTCCCCAAGAAGGTTGCTAAGAGCTATTGACTGAATTCCATTGAAAATATTGAGAGCATCAAGGTTGGAGAAATTTATTGTCCCATTCCACAAGAAATTTTTGAAAATATTATGATTGGGACCATTGCTATCAAGTATGAGGTAACATAATCACCTTGTGGAATGCAAAGTTTTGTTTCATATAAGATTGTTTTGGTAACAAGACTTGATCAACCTTGTTAACAAAAGGATTTTAATGAACAGAATAATGTTTTCACTGTGGTTATACTTGCTTTCTTTTACTTTTCTCCTTCCTAGTCTTTGCTTTTTCTTTTTGCTAGCTTTGGTTTTGTTAGTTGTTTGCTTGTTAGACTGTCTTAGAACTTCTGTAGTTTGGATTTTTGTTTGCTTTTGCTTCTTCTGAAAAAAATAGTTTCTGCGAGAAAATCAATTTTCATACCCTAAAAATTGGCCAAAAATAAAGTTTCCCGAAAAATCCTAGAAAATTCAAAATAAATTTTTCCTTGAAAAAAGGGGCAGAGGGACACCTAGAGTGACCCAGGGGGGCACCCCAGGCGCCCACACCCCAGGTAGGCGCGACCTGCCCATGGGTGGCACCTAGGGGGGTTTAGCCCACCTAGGCCCCTCCAAGGTGCCCCCTCACAGCCATCTTCTTTCTCTCTCCTGAAAAACACTGGAAAACTTGCTCAAGATCAAGTTCTTGCTGTTCTTGCTCGCGATTTTCAATCTCCTTGCTCAGCCATATTTGCTGGTGATTTTTGGAGGGATTGCTCCTTGGTATGTGCCTCCTCCACTTGTCCAATTAGATTTGTGAGTGGTAGATTGTATCTTGAGTATTTTGATGCTATAGGTGACAAGTTGTGTGAGATTACATGCTTGTTCTATGCTTATAAATTTCATTTTGATGCATGTGTAGCCCTCTAGCAAGTTCCTATAGTAGTTGCTCATCATTTATCAACTTGGAAATCACTTGGTTTGATGTTTGTCTAAAAATTTCAGAAAAGAGTGGTCATGGACAACCACACATTTGGAGAGATATTTGAGAGTGATGCACCTATAAGGGAAAGGACTTCAAGATCATCCTCCCAAGCTAGGCCCTCATACAATGAGGATCTCATCACTCCGCGATTCGGCGACGAGGGAGATGAGGGGGATACGCACCCCTCCCTTTCCTTGCCAAACCTTCTTGCGGGCTGCTAGGATTCTTGATGATTTATGACCTTGGTTCGGAGGGCTGGAGTAACAAGACTTATGCAGGATGAGAGCGTGCAGTATGCTACGCTCACTAAAACATTTGTGGAGAGTTTCTCCTTTACTAACAACATGTTCAATCCAGATGTTTCTTTCAAAATTTATTACAGGTCTTACCATATGACATTGAAGAAATTTTGTGAGGCTCTAGGACTTGGTACAGTTGGGTCATCAAAGAAGATTCTAGCTCAACCCGCTGATTTGTTGGAGCTCTACCACAAAATAACCAATGATGATAACCGTAGAGCTCAACAGGGAAAGATGAGAAACATTCAACTTCCAACCATCTGGTACTTCACTTACTATCTTTCCACTAGTGTTCTTGGTAGGGAGAACACTAGTACTATTCCAGCTATCATTTGGCTTTCTTAGCTGTTGCGCTCAACAATGATACTAAGTACAATCCTGGCTCTCTCATTGCTCGTCGCTTAACTGCTAAGGGACCCATTTATGGGGGAATTATTGCTATGTGTGTTGCTACTGCCTTGGACATTGCTGTTGATCCAAATGATACAGTTTTGGCTCCTCAGAGACTTGATCTTGCTGCCATGAAGACGCACCACTTTGTCACCACTAGCTCTACCCTTGAGAACTTGGTTTATAAAATGTTGTTTATTGACGGGGAAGAGAGAGAGAGAGATCCCTCTACCCCAAACCACTTTGTTCAGTATTTCTCAGGGACCTTTGTCACGCTCCAAGGAGGAGATGGATGACAAGATGCGCTCTCTTAGCTTCCATGGACACTATCAGGAGGAAGCACCCTCATACGACCCCGATGTACACTATATAGGGGACTCCTAGATCTCGTACCAGGACGAGGGAGCCTCCTCCTCATACTACGGAGGTGCACCTACTTGGGCACTATGGGATTGAGCTCCACTTAGGCCAAAAGCCTAAGCTTGGGGGAGGTATACTGACATCACACTCGTATATATATCATGTTTGGTCGGTTCTTTGTATATCCATTGTTTCGCTTTCTTTTTGGTTCTTGTTGCTTCTTTCTCAAAAACACAAAAATACCAAAAATATTTTCTTTGTTTCTCTTGCTTTGTTTGCTTCTTGTTTGGTTTGCCTTTTCTTTGTTTGTTTTTGCTTTGTTTGCTTTCTTTAAAAAATCGAAAACACCAAAAACATTTGTTGTTCTTCTTTGGTTTTGTGAGTTCTTTGCAGGGTTCAGCCGTCCTCAGTGGATTATGGTTTCATGTTATTATTCAAGTCACACAAGTGAAGGGCAATAATGAAGATTAAGAAAACTTGAGGAGTGGTAAGAGGCTAGTAACGTACTCTACTTGTTTTCACTTTTGTACATATACTCATCATTGTGAGCATGCTTAACCTATTCATGGTAAGGAGTATGTTACTGATGGATGCTTAGTAGTTCTTGCTTGTCTATGATTAGCTCCAGCTTGCTAATAATTTGTAGCATGTCATATGAATGTTTGCTTGCATTGTTTTATTCATATTTTGGTATGAAATTGTGGTATCCTCCTCTAAAAGTTTCATGTGAATTGACTTGGCACATGCTCACGCATGCATATGACTAATCAATAGTCAGTAATCCTCGATGTTATTTTGCCTCAGAGTTCTAGTATCACTTTCATGTCATAATTAGTCATGTTTTGTTGCAAGCATGATTATGACAATTATTGCTCTCTTGTTTGCTGCTCCCTCTCTATTGCTAGCCTTCACTTGCATTGGGTATGTGCTCTACCTGTGCTTCCAGCTCCCCAAAACCAATATTTCCACTGTGTCCATCATACCTACCTATTAGCATCGTTTGCTATTTCAGTGCATATTTAATATGCCTTGTTTTCTTTCAAATAAAATGTTTGTTTGTTTTGAGAAAGTTAGTTAGCAAAGCTCTCACGAACTTGATGGCACACTTTATTCCTTGCACTTAATAATCCTGAACCATTGTGACTTGTCCATGAAAGTTATATGCTTGCAAATTATATGCTGGGAGTTAGCAGAACCGTGTTGTCACGGGGAACATTTTCAACACTTTTTGGATATCATATCCAGTTGATACTTTGCTCTTTTGTTTGCGGATGTAGACGATGTGAAATAAAAGGGGAGCTTGTGATTTCATGGAGTATATATATGTGTTAGAGAAACGCCTGGGCCGCTAGCCTATGCCATGCTTAATCATGGTGGAAACTTGAAGCATCACCATAATGAGAATTCTGTGAAGCATCCTCAATAAAAAGCTATGCACATAGTAAATAAAAAGATCGCTGAGATGCTCATTGTCTACTTGACTTGTCATTTTGATCACGGGATAGCTCCTGTATCATGTGCAAGGGGTACCCCATTGGCGGTTCTCTATGATATGCATGTATTTACAATGACAAGAACTTAGAGGTAACCAAAGTTGAGTAGCATGCAGAGCGGCCCTCGTACTCAAGGGACATGGGATTTCCAGTTTATGGTTTGTCAAGCATATAACTCAGATTGGACTTCACTTTCACCTTAACCATATGAAGATGCCTATGATAGGGGCAATGAGAGATCAAAGCTAATGAGTACCTTTCTTTCAGCATTAGGAAGCCTTTCAAACTTTTCAAAACTGTTTTCACTTCCTTGTTGAGTCACCACTTATTCTATGAGCACCTTCTTGAGAGCATAGTTGTCATTCTTGTGTTTGTTCCAAAACTTGGTTAATTATGTCATGACTTTGATGCTTGTATCTCTGATATTTTTACCTCTAGTCTTCACTTGAACTTTAGAGGTGCCTTGACATTTATATTATGCTCTACAAACAAAGGCAAGCGAGATACCACTCTATCATACCTTACTATGAGCATTGCAATGTTGCTTATGTTTATGTTCCATGCTACTTATTATTATTGAGTTGGTTTCTCTTCATAACTTGCAATGACTATTGAGTAGACTTAGTTGTGTACTTCTTATTATGAATGGTTTAAGCATCTACTCCTGTGCCGAGAATATATACATCATATGACGCAAATGTGTTCGTGAAAGTTCTTTTATCGTACTCAGTTTTCAACTGAATTGCTTCAGGACAAGCAATAAGCTAAGCTTGGGGGGGAGTTGTTACGTCCAAAACGTATCTACTTTCCCAAACACTTTTGCTATTGTTTCTCCTCTAAACTTTTGTGATTTGGATACAACTAACACGGACTGACGCTGTTTTCAGCAGAATTACCTTGGTGTCTAGTTTTTGTGCAGAAAATCAACTATCAGGAAAAATCCCAGAAAATATGCCAAAAATTATATTTCACCAAAATATCCACAGAGCCAAAATACGAAACGGAGTGGAGGCCTGGGGGGCCCACACCCCTGCCAGGCGTGGGTGGGCCCTGCCCCACGCCTAGGGGGTGTGGCCACCCCAGGCACCCCCTCAGGCTCCCTCTCCGCCTATAAGCTGCCCCTTTACCTACAAACCAAGGGGGGTTTATTGTTTTTCCAGAAAGAGTTCCGCTAAGCCGCTACCATCAGAAACCAAGATTCAGATCCAGAAACTCCGTTCTGGCACCCTGCCGGGACGGGGAATTTGGAGAGGATCATCGCCATCGTCATCACCAATGCCTCTCCATCAACCATCGATGTTTCCCTCATCCATGAGTGAGTAATCCCCCGCTATAGGCTTTGGGATGGTAGGGATTGGATGATTTCTATCATGTAATCGAATAAGATTGTTAGCGCTTAGTGCCTAGTATCTCTATTAGTGCTATTTGACTTTGTTGCAACTTGTTGTGCTTAATGCTTGTCACTAGGGCCCGAGTGCCATGATCTCAGATCTGAACTTATTATTGAATCATTATGATAGTATTGTTCGTGATCTTATCTGCAAGTTGTGTACACATATCATTGTCTAGATCCAAAGGCCCTGAAGTGTTAGAAATTGGCACAATCGGAGGGGATGGTTGTGGTGTGAGCATCACATGTGTTTACGGAGTGTTAATACTTTGCTCCGGTGCTCTATTAAAAGGAGCACCTTAATTTCCAGTAGTTCCCTAGAGGCCCCTCTGCCACGGGTTGGCTGGACAAAAGATGTTGTGCAAGTTCTCATTGGCAGCACGTATGACTATATATGGAGCACATGCCTAGGATTGTTTAGTACTTGGATGCTTATTCTTATTTATCTGCAATGCCCTAGATCTTGAAGTTACATGTTTAGACTCGTCCATGCAACGCCCGTCCATCCATCCCTATGCCTACCACACTCGAATCCCACTGTTTACTGTTACTTTTACTATTGCTCTTGTTCTACTGCTACTATTGCTTTGTTGTTTCTACTACAAACTATTGCTACTGATAAACTTCTGTGAGCAAGAACTATTTCCAGGTGCAGCTGAATTGACAACTCAGTTGTTAAAGCTTGCAAGTATTCATTGACTCCCCTTGTGTCGAATCAATAAATTGGGTAATACTACCCACGAAGACTGTTGTGATTCCCTACACTTGTGGGTCATCACTGATCAAGTCATACTCTTCTAAATACTACTTCCTCTTTGATTGTTTTCAAAATATGGCCAAATTTGTCGGCATGCAAATTCTTCGATATTGGTATCATCAATATAAAGTATGATGTAGATATGGCCATGAACTTGGTCTTTCAGATTGAAATCAAAGAATGTTCATACTAATTAACAACTAAGCTTAAATTCGTTTAGATCTTACCACTTACTTTTAGGTTGCAACTTTACACATGCGGTAGGAGTGCATTTTACATCGAGGACCTAAAAATGGAAAATTACATCGATGTCCATACATTTAGCACAAAGGGCCCTAAAATAATTAAGCAAGGAAAACAGTCGGGTTCAGATCCTTCTTCTCGAGACACCATCCAATCGAGGCATACTCTTCATGCTACTTCATCTTCAATTATTTTCAAACTATGGCTAGATTTCTTGGCCTACAAATTCTTTGATATGGGATCATCAATGTAAAGTATGATGTAAATATGGCATGACCTTGGTCGTTCTTCTTGAAATCCAAGAATGTTCACACTCATTGACAGCTAAGCTTAAATTTGTTTAGATTTTACCACTTACTTTTGGGTTAAAAATCTACACAAGCAGCGGGGGTACATTTTACATCAAGGAACTAAAAAAAGGAAAATTACATTAAGTTCCATACATTTTGCACAAAGGATCCTAAAAAACTAAGAAATGAAAACAATCGGGCTCGGCTCCTTCTCAAGAGAGCAACTGATCGGGGCATACTATCTCTTCATGCTACTTCCTCTTCGATTGTTTTCAAAATATGGCTAGATTTTTCGGCATGCAAATTCTTGGATATGGGATCATCAACATAAAGTAAGACGTAGATATGGCCATGACCTTGGTCGTTCGTCTTGAAATCCAAGAATGTTCGTACTCTTTGATAACTAAGCTTAAATTCGTTTAGATCTTACCACTTACTTTTAGGTTAAATTTTACACGCGCAATGGGAGTATATTTTTCTTCAAAGACCTAAAAATAACCAAAATTATATCGAGGTCCATACACTTAGCACAGAGGACCCTAGAGTAATTAAGCAAGGAAAACAGTCGGGTTCGGCTCCTTCTCGAGAGAGAAGCTCATCAAACCATACTCTTCATGCCACTTCCTCTTCGATTGTTTCAAGATATGGCCATATTTACCTCCATGCAAAATATTGGATATGGGATCATCAACACAAAGTGCGATGTAGATATGGCCATGGCCTTGGTCGTTCGGCTTGAAATCCAAGAATTTTCATACTCATCGACAAGTAAGGTTAAATTCGTATAGATTTTACCACTTACTTTTAGGTTAGAATTTTACACGGGGGTGGGAGTACATTTTTCATCAAGGATCTAAAAATAAGGAAAATTACATCGATGTCCATACATTTATCACAGAGGAACCTAAAATAATTAAGAAAGGTAAACATTCTTCTCATTCTAAAGAGAGAAGCTGATCGAGCCATGCTCCTCATGCTACTTACTCTCTCGATTGTTTAAAATATGGCTAGATTTTGTCGGCATGCAAATTCTTGGATATGGTATCATCGACAGATTTTTTAAAAGTTGTGAATACTCATGATTGTCAACATGCAAATGCTTAGCAAGAAATCGAATCTTTCAAAAATCTCGTAGGTTTTCGGTACATTTATTGCCTGGTGGCTACCGTCAAAAGATATCTGTAGAAATTTAAGAGCAATCTACCACTTACTCGTATTTAAAATTTTACATAATGGCAAATCAGCTTAAATTCTTTGGGAAGGAGGGAGTTCTACTTTTGCTTCACGAATAAAAAAAGAGGGCTCCTTACTTTCGAACCAGCTTGGTGCTTCCTCTTCCTAGGGTGTGAAATGGAACAAATGGAGGTGGAGTAGTTGAGAGTAGGAAGGCTAAACAGATCATAGTGGTGTCCCCTCCATAAATAAAAATATCATAATGGTGTGCATCAAAATCCAATGCGATGGGACGATACAATAGTAGACACCCCTTGTCCACCACTTTAAGTAGTATACTACTATAGTAGTATTACTAGTACCATGAATGGCGATCTTTTGAATAGATTCTTGAATGGTCTGCACAATGAGATGTAGATGGTGTTAGTCAATATCCAGTTTGCTGACATTGAAGCCTTAGTGGATTCTGCAATCCAGATGGAAGGCAAGATCAACCAAGCCAATGAGAATTGCAAGCGTCGAATGATGCATTAACCAGGAACCCACCATACCGCAAAGTATCGCCCCAACCCGTCTGCAGGATATGCCCCAAGAAACAATAGACCCCCGATGACCCGTATGAACTATCCCAACCGTGGAGGAGGAAACCCAAAGCCTGGAGGAAGCCACAAAAACAACCGTGCACCGCCCAAGTTCAACAACAATAGCAACCCCAACAACACCAACACTTCCCCTAGAACTAGAAGCAATGATGCGCCTGTTGTAGGAAAATACAAGTCTCAGGTTACTTGTTATGAATGCGGAACCAAGGGTTACTACTCCAACGAGTGCCCCAAGAAGCTTGTAGCAGCCCCCAATGTGAATGTCCCAGCTCAGCAGCAGCGCCGTGTTCAACCTGGAAGAAGATTTTCCCCAGGGAACTCGCTCAACCGCAACGGCCGTCTATTTCACATGAATGCTGAAGAATCCCAGGAATCACCAGATGTCGTGCTAGGTATGTTTTCTATTAACTCAGTACTTGCAAGAGTGTTGTTTGATTCTGGAGCATCGCACTCGTTTGTTACAGAAGAATTTTCATGCACTAGTAATATTCAACCAACCAAATTGAAGCATGTTATGATAGTTCAAATACCTGGTCCAAGCACCAAAGCTAGACAAATTTGCAAGGCCATACCTATCAGAATCCATGGAATAGATTTTTATGCTAATCTAATAGTACTTGGAACCAAAGGTTTGGAAGTCGTACTAGGAATGGATTGGATGTCGAAACATAAAGGATTGATCGACTGTGCCAAGAAAGCCATAACCATGACCAGTACCACAGGAGTATTAGTAGAGCATGTATCAGAAACCTTGCCCCGTCAATTCAAGTGCAACAAGAGTCTAGCCCAACCAACCATTGACCAAGTCAGAGTAGTCTATGAATACCCCGACGTATTCCCAGATGTATTGCCCGGTATGCCCCCAGATCGGGATATCGATTTTATCATTGAACTAATCCCTAGAACAGGACCCATAGCTCAGAGACCTTATAGTATGAACCCGTCTAAACTAATGGAGCTGAAGAAGCAACTGGATGCTATGCTGGAGATAGGATTGATTCAACCAAGTGCGTCGCCATGGAGATCACCTATCTTGTTTGTGGATAAGAAAGATGGAGGTAACCGTTTGTGCACGGATTATCGGAAGCTGAATGATGTCACCATTAAGAACAAGTATCCACTGCCAAAGATAGAAGATATGTTTGACCAGTTGACCGGTACCAAAGTGTTTTCTAAGATTGATCTTAGAACTGGTTATCAACAACTCAAGATTCACGCAGAGGATATTCCAAAGACTTCCTTTACCACCAGATATGGACTGTATGAGTACACTGTCATGTCTTTTGGATTAACCAATGCCCATGATTATTTCATGAACCTCATGAATAAGATTTTTATGAACTTCCTGGATAAGTTTGTCATTGTTTTCATTGATGACATTTTGATCTATTCCAAATCAGAAGAAGAACATGAGATACACCTAAGGACCATCCTTGAAACCCTTAGGGAGCATCAGTTGTATTCCAAGTTTAGCAAATGTCAATTCTGGTTAAGGGAAGTAGGATTCCTCGGACATATCGTGTCGGCAGGAGGAATTGCGGTCGACCCTGCCAAGGTTAAGGATGTGGATGAATGGCAAGCCCTGAACACTCAAACACAAGTTCATGAATTTCTCGGATTAGCGGGATATTACCGCAAGTTCGTAGAAGGATTCTCAAGACCCATGACCCAATTGTTGAAGAAAGATAAGAAGTTTTAATGGACGGACAAATGTGAAGCAAGTTTTCAAGAGCTCAAGAAGATATTGATCCCAACACCAATCTTGATCATGCCGGATATCACGAAGCCCTTTCATGTGTTTTGTGATGCATCCAAGATTGGTCTCGGATGTGTGCTAATGAAAGAAGGTAAAGTCATATCCTACCTATCCCGACAACTAAAGCAACATGAGCATAATTACCCTACCCATGACCTTGAACTAGGAGCCGTAGTTTTAGCCTTGAATACATGGCGGCATTACCTCATGGGTAACCGCTAAGAGATTTATTCGGATCACAAGAACCTGAAGTATTTTTCACCCAGAAGGAGCTAAATATGAGGCAAAGGAGATGGATAGAGCTAATCAATGACTAGGAACTTGACATTCACTACCACCCCAGCAAAGCCAATGTGGTAGAAGATGCTCTTAGCAGATTGCCGTGTCGCTTGAACACCATGATTCTGAAGGAGCAACCAAGTTTGCACAAGGAGTTGGAACTTTCAGAATGGAGCTAGTAAGTGAAGGATTTTTGGCTAGCATAGAACTTCAACCCACTTTGATCAGTCAGATCAAGGAGTTGCAGAAAGGAAATGCTAGTATTGACGGAATCAAATGTCATATCGGTATAGGAAAGGTACCTAGATTCACCGAAGATGAAGAAGGAGTTTTGTGGTACAAAGGACGTATCTGTGTGCCAGCAGATTCAGAGTTGAAAAAAGCTATTTTGAAAGAATCCCATGATACTCTTTATTCTATCCACCCCGGAGGAACCAAGATGTATCAGGATTTTGTAACATCCCAAAAAATATTAATCAAGGTTATTAATTCCAATCACCGAAATTTAGGGTTAACAAAAACTTTTGTTAATTAAATCCATATGAATGCATGAGTGTGTGTGATGAATGCATGAATGCTTGCCATGACTTGTTTTATTTCTATGAATGGAAAGGATTGGTTTAACTATGAAAACAACATCATCTAAATCACTTCCAAGCAGAATCAAATCAATAGAAATTCAAATATAAACAATATGAGCTAATGGTCATTTTTGCCAATCATACTCACTAGACCACTTTGGGTGTTTCTAGTCCAAAATTTCAAATAGAAAAAATCCAATTCTTTTCAGCCCTTGTTAGACCAAGTGAAAGTGAACCCAAGCCCACTTTGCAAACCCACAGAAACATTTGGAAACCTTATTCAAATGACATTTGAAATTTGAATCTAGTTCATATGGGAAGATCACCATTTCTCAAAACCTAATCAA
This sequence comes from Avena insularis, assembly GCA_023614405.1. Lineage (NCBI taxonomy): Eukaryota > Viridiplantae > Streptophyta > Magnoliopsida > Poales > Poaceae > Avena > Avena insularis. Next base: position 191,653,618 of record CM042689.1, on the reverse strand, counting down.
ACTAGTGCACCTTGAAAAATCCAAGCAACCAGAGACTACCTAGTATGTGACCTTTGCACCCACCAAGTTTCATGCAAAAATTCAAATTTAAATCTCTTGCGGCTATTTCATCAAACACCTTCTGAGCACAAATCAAATTAAATAACAAACACTATTGTGAGCAGTGTGTGTGCCAACCTTGTTCCCTCTCTAGCTCTCACTACACTCCCAGTAGATCAACTACCTTGTCTAAGCAGCTCTAGCTAACTGTGAACTCGACCATGCCATCAATGGTCACCATGGCTTAAACGAGCACTTGCCACCCTAACGCCGACAAAGATGCTACTGTGCCTAACCAGCCTCGCCAACCGTGTCTAGCAAGCACGCCACCGTCCATCGCCACCCCCTGTCCAGCCCTCGAGCCCTGCTAGCCACTGCACCACCCAGAATGCACGCGCCCATTTTCTGTGCGACCATGCCGAGAGCACGCCAGAGCACCGCGCTCGACACGCTCGCACAGACCGCACCCTGCCTTTGCCGCTCGTGTACGTGATCACCATCGCCCCAGGAACCTCCCAGATAACCCTGTTCTCCGCCGCGCGACCCGTAGCCATTGTGCGCCATTAAAACTGCCGTCGGTGCCACTCAGAGCGTCGACGTGTTCCAACCGAACCGCACCGCCCCACGCCTCGCCATCAAGCCATTGAGCTTTGCCAAGAGCCAGCGCACCGTACCCTACCTTCGGCCATGCCATTAGCTCACTGTGAAGCCGACCCCGACGAGCTCAGCCCGCACCCTTCGGTTCCCTCGTCGCACAATAAATAGAGGCCTCCCCCGCTCGAATTCTTCACACCATTCCACGCCCCTCTCTCTCAGAACCACCCCACTTCTTCCCTGGAGCAAGGGAAGCACCAGGTTGCCGGAATTTTGCCGGAGCCTGCCACTGCTGGAGGAGAAGGGCGTCGTCGATTGGAGCCACCCCAGAAGGAGCTGCTAGTACCATGAGAATCGCCGTCCTCGACTTTGTCGTTTGCCCCCATGGCTAACCATCGCCTGAGCCCTCGTGATCCGCCCCAGACCCCCACTGTCCGCGCCAGGGTTCGTGCTCGTCGCTTTCTGTTCAGATGTGGACGACGACCCTCAGCCATAGATCTTACTTCTAATCCTACGGTTATAATCGCCCCGTACCCCTTCGCACCCCCCTGTCTCACTGACTGGTGGGGACAACCACTTAAACCGCCCGTGCGTGCTGCACGCAGTGGGCCGTCCCAGTTAGCACTCCTGCGCGACCCAGTAGTTTAAATTTAGATTTTTCATTTTAGTTTCAACCCTAGTTCTGTCTGTTGATTCAAAATTCAATCCAGAGAGTTTCACTGAACCAAATTGCATGAAACCAATTTTGCTAGAAAGGTATAGAAATTCTTAATCCAAGCCCGTTGGATTCAAACCTTTTGGTATTATAGATCACCTATAGTAAAAATAACAATACAGAGGCTTTTCTGCATTTCAAATATTTTTCAAAATTCAATCATAAATGCTTTTGAGTTGATTCTGACTCTCAAAAATCACATTTGATAAGACCTTTCTGAATATATAAAAATATCTAGGTTTACTTGAAGTACTAATAGACAAGTAATAAAGAATACCCCATAGGCATTTCTAGTCACTTTAATTAATTAAAATGAAAAGGTTAAACTTATTAAATTGTGACACCACTTTATATCACATTCCCAAGTACTGAAATATGTGGTGATGACATGTGTCAACATAATCCCATGTTTAAGTTGGAGAATATTAAATCTTAAGTAAATTTTCAATGATTAGAAATTATTTTTCCAAAATAAAATAAATAGGACTTATGCCTTAATAGTTGTGATGATGCTAGATCATCTAGTGTGAGCCTTTGTGTGCTAAACAAAAGTAGTTAAGTATTTTTTGGTGATTGTGTACTTCATATTTATAGACGCTAGTACCGAGCAAGGATACGAAGAGGAAGTAGAATACTACGAGGAAGAAGTAGAGGAGAACTTCAACCACTCCACTACACAAGGAAAGCTTCACAATACAAGTTAACTTTGCAAGCTAACACTTGCAAGATAACTATGCCAAATAGATGCCTTAGGCATATGTGATTATACCACCTTATTATACCAAATCCCAGTTTTACTTGCAAGCTTTACTCTTTTATTTTCTTTAGCAAAGCTTTCTATTTGTGTTTACTTAGTGACTTGTAGATTTTGGAAAGATTATTTAGAGGTAGCATAAAGAGCATAGAACTTGGCCTAAGTTAGATAGATCTTGATGTCATCCTGAGGCATGATATTGAACTTAGATAAGTCACACTTTATTACCACCCCTCATTAGTGTTTACCCCACTTGTAGTGGCTAGTGCTAATCATAAAACTTGATCACTTTAGATGGGAAAAATTGGTGAAAAGGATTATGAAAACCTTAGAATGATGAGTCATTCTAATGAAATGTTTTGACATGTGTTAGTGAACACAAGGTGACTTTGATGATAAAAATGTTGAGGCATGAGCCTTAGCCCTTTATAAAACTGATGGTTATCTGGATGCGATACCATTCCAATTTTACCGTACAACCACAATACTCCAAATTTGGGTAGGGCTTGACTGTAAGTTTATATACCTTAGTATGGATTCTCTCGTGGCCGAGGTTTGAGCTAAGGCTACCTCGTGAAGATTGACCACCTGTGCAGTTCCCAAGATGACAGATGGTCATGGTTGGGAGGCCAAACTCATAGGAGAGGTGCCTATACTGGGGTGTGTAATTGAAAGGTTAGAATTCATTATCCGCATACTGAGTATGGTGAATTCAGGATTGTTCCTGACGGATGTATCGAATATTGTGGTGCAAGTGTACCACCTCTACAGAGTGTCAAACTATTCAAATAGCCGCGTCCGCGGTTATGGACAGTTGGAGTGTCCATACTGTTCCGTCGTCATATGTTTTCAAAATTATTTGTGAAATGAATCATGACTTTGACTTGACCACAATAGGGTTGTGAAAGTGAAAACTAAGTTCCCACTTAGGTGTTTTAAAACCTTAAACTAGTTTTCGTTGCTTCTAAACTCAGTTAGAGATAAATCTGGCCTTTTGCAAAACAACCTAGAGCTTAGTATTCCTACTTAAACTTTCTACATGTTAGTGTTAGTTTGCGAGTACTTAAAGAGTACTCATGGCTTTGTCCCTGGCTATTCCCGTGGATAGACTATGAACAGGACTATCAGGAGGATGGACCGCAGGAAGATTCTGACAACTAGGATCATCTCCCATCGTCAGCATTGCCCGTGACCTTGAAGATGGAGCCTCGCCCACGCTATCGTTATTATATTATTCCGTTGCTTTGATTGTAATAAGACTAGATCATGAGATCCTTTATTTGTTGTAAGACCTTATGTATGGTTTGTAATGGATGATGAACTATGGTACCAATCTGTTATGTCTCACAAAAATGGTAATCCTGGGATTGCGATGTATGGCATCACAGGCATCTGAGATTAAAAATCCGGGTGTTGACAGATTTGAAGGAGCAATTTTGGTGCCATAAGATGAAGAGAGAACTTGGAAGCTACATAGCCAAGTGTGATATCTGTCAGAGAGTCAAAGCGGGACATCAGAGACCCGCAGGACTGTTGCAACCATTGCAGATTCTAGAATGGAAATGGGATTCTGTTGGAATGGATTTTATCACTGGTTTCCCTACATCTAGTAGGGGAAATGACTCTATCTGGGTCATAGTGGATAAACTGTCCAAAGTTGCTCATTTCTTACCAGTCAAGACCACTTATCAGAGTTTGAAGCTATCATAGTTGTACATTGCAAGAATAGTCAGTTTGCATGGAGTCCCCAAGAACATTGTGTGGGATTGAGGAACCCACTTTACCTCGAGATTTTGGAAGAAAGTCCAAGAAGGATTAGGAACAAGACTAGATTGCATCACAGCTTATCACCCTCAGACCGATGGACAAACGGAGCGAGTAAACCAAATACTCGAAGATATGTTGAGAGCTTGTGTATTGTAATATGTATCAAAATGGGAAGACTGTCTGCCTTTCGTAGAATTTTCATATAACAACAGTTACCAAGCCAGTTTGCAAATGGCCCCATTTGAATTTATGTATGGAAGAAAGTGTCGTACCCCTTTGAATTGGTCGGAAGTAGGAGAGAGTCATATTTTCGGACCCGACATCCTACGAGAAGCCGAAGAGAAAGTTCACAAGATCCGTGAGCACCTTAAGACCGCCAATCCAGACAGAAGAGTTATGCTAACAAGAGACGTCGATACCTAGCCTTCAACATCAGAGATTTTGTGTATCTCAAGGTATCACCCTTGAAAGGAATGCAACGTTTTCATCTCAAAGGAAAGTTAGCCCCCAGAAATATCGGATCCTTCAAGATTTTGAATCGTCGAGGATAAGTATCGTATCAACTGGAACTGCCAGAGGAAATGTCAGCCGTGCATAATGTGTTTCATATCTTGTTACTTCGCAAATGCCTAGAAGTCCCGAAGAAGACCAAAATTTTCAAGAATATTGATCACCGGACCATAGAGATCAATGACGACCTAACATATCTCGAAGTACCCATTCGTATTTTGGAAGAAGCCTTCTGAACCACCAGAACCTGGAGTATCAAGTTTCTCAGGATCCAGTGGAGTAACCACACTGAAGAAGAAGCTACCTAGGAGCAAGAAGATTACATTAGGACTGAGTTTCTAGATCTCTTTAAATCCTACTTTTCTTTTTCTCAAATCTCGGGACGAGATTTTTTATGGAGGGAAGGTTTGTATCATCCCAAAAATATTAATCAAGATTATCAAGTTCTAATCACCCATGTTTAGGGTTAACAAAAACTTTTGTTATTAAAATCAATATGAATGCATGTGTGTATGTGATGAATGCATGAATGCTTGCCATGAATCGTTTGATTGCTATGAATGGAAAGGATTGGTTTAAAGATGAAAACAACATCATCTAAATCATTTCCAAGCAGAATCAAATGAAGAGAAAAATAAAAATTAGATATATAAAAATGTCATTTTGACCAAAGTTAACCACTAGACCAGTTTGGGTGTTACTAGTCCATGTTTTCTAACAGAAACAAATCCAGTTCTCTTCACCCCTTGCTAGACCAAGTAAAAGTGAACCCAAGCTCTGTTTGCAAACGAACAGAAACAGAATTCAACTCTATTCAAATGACATATGAAAATTGAATGAAGTGTAGGTACTAAGATCACCATTTCTCAAAAACCACTCAATCCAGTTCACCTTGCCAAACCCAAGCAACCAGATACTACCAAGTATGTGACCAGTACACTCACAAAAATTCATTCAAATTTCAAACTTGAATTCTTTCAGCCATTTCATCAAACACTTGGTGAGCACAGTAATCCCTGCCTAACTATCACTGTTTTTGATCAATGCATTTTCCAATTCTTGTGCCCAATTCTCTTCCCTTGTCTCCCCAAGTGACTACCAGTGCATTGAACAAGCTAGCAAGCTACCACTGCACCAGTGCCATGCCAACCCGAGATTCCCCTTACCAGCCGACCATCCCTAGCTAGCAGCAGCCAGCGCCACGCCCGTTCAACATGTCCAGGAGGCAGCTGACCGTCCACCGCCACCCCCTGTCCAGCCCTCGCACGCAGCCAGGATCTGGACCACCCCAGCATAGCCATGCCCAATGTCTCTGCGCCATGCCAAGAGCATGCCATAGTGTCGCGCCCGACACAATCTCACACGCCGCGCCTCGCCTTCGCCTCCCGTGCCTGCAATCACCACGACCCCAGGAACCTCCTAGACACCCCCGTTCACCGCCGCACAACCCGTAGCACCCGTGCGTCGTCAAAACCACCGTTGGTCCCGCTCAGAGCACCATCCCATCCTGACCATTCTCGACCGCCCCTTTCCACGCCATTAATTCCTTGAGCATCGCTAGGAGACCACGCACGGGCCTACACCCTCCTCCATGCCATTAGCTCACTGCACTGATGACCCCGATGAGCTCTGCTCGTGCCGTGCTACCCCTCTCGCTCAGCTACCAAAGGAGGCCACTCCAGCCCCAATTCTTCACAGCATCCCACTCCCCACCTCTCACAGAGCACCACTGACCCTTCCCCGAAGCAAGGCGAGCACCAGGTCGCCGGAATTTCACCAGAGTCTGCCACGGAGGAGGAGAAGAGGAGCCGTTGATTGGAGCCGCCCCAGGAGCTGCCTCTGCCACCGTTCGAACCGTCGTCATTGACAACGTCGTTCGCACCCAACGCCGACCCTAGCTGGAGCCCTGGTGAGCTTCACAAGACCCCCACCGCCGCGTTAGGGTTCAATCTCACTGACGCTGCCCGATAGAGACGACACACCCTAGCCGTTAGATTAGATGCTAATCGCATGGTCCAAATTTCCCCGTACCAATTCGCGTAGCCAGAGTCGCTGACGCGTGGGGCCATCACTTAACTCAGCCCGCACGCTACGCTGTGCACAGTGGGCTGGCCCAGTTAGTTCCCGCGTGACCCAGTTAATTCAAATTAGATTTTTCGATTTTAGTTCAAACTTAATTCTGTCAGTAGATTCAAACAACAGTTTTGAGAGATTCACGGAACCGAATTGCATGAAACTAATTTTATTAGAAAGGTATTGAAATTGTTAATCCAATCCCATTGGATTCAGACCATTTGGAATTATAGATCACCTATAGTAAAAATAACAAGGAAGAGACTTTTCTGTATTCAAACATTTTTCAAAAATCAACCATAAAAGATTTGGAGTTGATTCCAACTCTCAAAAATAACATTTGACCAGACCTTTCTGAATATATAAAAATATCTAGGTTTACTTGGTGGACAAGTACTAAAAGAATGCCTCATAGGCATTTCTAGTCACTTTAATTATTTAAGATAATAATGTTAAACCTTATTAAATTGTGACACCACTTTAAATCACATTCCCAAGTATTAAAATATGTGGTGATGACATGTGTCAACATGATCCCATATTTTAATTGGAGAATATTAAATCTGAAGTAGTTTTCAATGAGTAGAAATTACTTTTCCAAAATAAAATAAATAAGACTAGAGCTTTAATTCATGTGATGATTGTGATGATGCTAGATCATCTAGTGTGAACCTTTGTGTGCCAAATAGAAGTAGTTAAGTATTGTTTTGTGATTGTGTACCTCGTATTTATTTATAGACACTAGTACCAACCAAGGATATGAGGAGGAAAGGGACTACTACCGAGAAGAAAAGAACTTCAATAACTGCACCAATCAATGCAAGCTACACTAAGCAAGCTAATACTTGAAAGCCTCACAATACAAGTTAACTTAGCAAGCTACCAGTTGCAAGTTTCTTAACCATGCAAGCTAAGATAAACCATGCAAGTTTTACTTGCAAGCCTAAACTCACCAGATGCCTTAGGAATATTTGGTTATACCACTTTACTATACCAAATCCTAGTTTTACTTGCAAGCTATATTCTTTTATTTCTTTATCAAAGTTCTTTACTTACCTCTAGTCAGTATTTAGTGAGTTTTAGAAAGATATTATAGGTAGCCTAAAGAGCATAAAACTTGTCCTAAGTTTGTTAGAACTAGATGTCATCCTGAGGCATGAGATTAGATTTAGATAAGTCACACTTGATTCGCACCACTCATTAGTGATTACCCCCAACCTTAGTGGCTAGTGCTAAGCATGAAACTTGATCACTTTAGATGGGAATACTTGGTGAAAATGATTGTGAAAACCTTGGAATGATGAGTCATTCTAATGAAATGTTTTGACATGTGTTATGAACCCCAGATGACATTGATGATGAAAATGTTGAGGCATGATCATTAGCCTCTTTTATAAAACTGATGGTTGGGTTCGGATGCGACACCATTCCAATTTTACCGTACAACCACAATACCCAAATTTGGGTAGGTCTTGACTGAAAGTTTATATATCTTAGTATGGGTTCCCTTGCGGAAGAGTTTTGAGATGAGGTTACCTCATGATGAATGTCCACCTATGCAGTTCCCAAGATGACAGATGGTCATGGTTGGGAGGCCAAACTCATAGGGGAGGTGCCTATACTAGGGTGTGTAATTGGAAGGTTAAGATTGATTATCCGCATACTGAGTATGGTGATTCAGGATTGTTCCTGACAGATGTATGAAATGTTGTGGTAAAAGTGTACCACCTCTGTAGAGTGTCAAACTATTCGAATAGCCACATCCACGGTTATGGAGAGTTGGAGTGGCCATACTGTTCCATCGTCAGATGTTTTCAAAGTGACTTGTGAAATGAACTATGACTTTGACTTGACCACAACCGGGTTATGAAAGTGAAAGCTAAGTTCCCACTTAGGTTTTGAAAGACATTAAACTAGTTTTATTTGCTTCTAAACCTAGTTAGAGATAAACCTAGATTTTTTCAAAGCAACCTAGAGCTTAGGATTCCTACTTGAACCACGTTACTTGTTAGTGATAGTTTGCGAGTACTTAAAGAGTACTCATGGCTTTGTCCCTAGCTATTCCTATGGCCAGACTATGAGGAGGACTACCAGGATGATGGACAGCAGGAAGTCTACGACAGCTAGGATCATCTCCCATCGTTAGCATTGCCTGTGACCCTGAAGATGGAGTTTTGACCATGCTACTATTATTATTATTCCGATGTGTTGATTGTATTAAGACTAGATCATGAGATCCTTTATTTGTAAGACCTTTATTATGGTTTGTAATGAATGATGAACTATGCTGCCAATCTGTTATGTCTCACAAAAATGGTAATATTGGTGTTGCGATGTATGGCATAACTGGCATCTGGGATTAAAAATCCGGGTGTTGAGACTCATAGTATCACCCAGTCACTGGCATGGGTGATCCTTCTTCCTCTAGGTGACTGTGTCGCATTTAACCTTTTTTGTAACAAGTCCAGAATTAGAGAGAGATGATACCTTATATGTAGTCGTCAGAATTCCCATGCAAGAGTAGGAAACATTAAGTACAAACCTATCTCATTCCAAAGTGATGTGGTTGCATGGGTTGAGTTGTTAAAGCTAAAGCTGCATAGAATCGGGTGCATTTTCGTAAACATTTTTCCTCCTTCTCCACTTCAACTTCATTTGACACACCAAAACCGTTTTCAACTTCATTCTCAAACTCTCTTGGCAGGCCAAACCTCACCAAAGTTTTCTCATAAACATTTTTATAAACCTTTTCTCGGGGTCTTCCCATCCTATACTTTTACTTTGGCTAAAACAGGGTCTCCAAAGGAGGGTGGTATCATTCACCACTTACTATACTAGGCGCAGGTAGGTGTCACCAAAAGGGATTGTACCTAGTGGTACTATAGTGGTAATGGTTTGGTGGAGCCAAACCACTACCAGGTATAGATCAGCGTATAACAAAACAATGCAGTTTTTATAAACAGTATTTAAAATATGCATAAGTAAAATAGTAGGACATGGCTTATGGGCAAAAAGGTGGCTTGACTGATGATCAGGAATATGGAAATATGTCCCTAGGATTCTTCTTAGAATACCATAATATCCAAAATAATAAATACCATCTTCTTTGGGTATTTGATATAATCGCATCTATCATCGCCAAACACATTATACATGCACACAAGCAATGGTACAATCAACACCAGGAATACAAACATCAATCCAATATAGCAAGAAAACAAACAACATATTATTTACTTCAGTAAGTTGTTATAGGTTGAGATCATAGCATTTGTAAATACTTTAATTGCCGTTGTGGAATTTCTTTTCTGATTTAAATGTCCAATACCACATAATAAAGAGTTTTGAACTAAGGCTTAGGTCTGTATGATATCAATCTTCAAAAATGATATAATAAGGTAGGTATTGACAAAATGAAACCAACAAAATTGGTTTCACTAATTTATCAATTTTCTTTGATTTACTAAGAATTTCCTAGTGACAAAACCTCTAGTTTTAGGAAATAATTCTCAAGAAATTATCTGTAGGTCCAAAAATTATTTCCTCTTAGGACTAAGTAGGGTTTTATGGACTAATTAACTAAGATTTGGAATCAATTCAAAATAATAACCAAATGCCCTTAGGAAATTCCCAAATTCATTTCTGGTAGATATTTGTCTTTTTCGCCAGATTTAATTTTCAGGGGATTGATATGATTCTAAATACATAGATTAGGTACTTGGAATACCTTTCTGTAGAAACTGTAATTACTATTTTTGGATATATAGAACTACCAGAGTAATTTATTTGGTGAAACAACTCTAGAAAGAAATGTTTTATTCACTAAAAATAATTAACAGCTCAATAATTATTGGGCTCCTACGGTTTGTTAGGTATGATGGTATAGGTGCACAAAGAGTTGTAATTAGGGAAAATCCTAAGTACAAAAATGAATAGATTTTGTTATTTTTGTTAGAGACAAACCAGTAATAATTTAGGGTGAGGCCAAGGTTACATGCAAGGCCTCAGAGATACTTTACTGTACAAAACGGTTTCACCACAATTTAGGTTATCAAACTGTCTGAAATAATGTTTTAGTAATTTATACACATGTTGGTCTTCCAATTATTAATAAAACCATAGTCATTATTTTGGATCTTGACATGTTAGGAAAAGCACACAAGGACATGTGAAAATTTGGATCTTGACAAATAAGGGGCTTTCCATTTTTATTTGGATTTAAACTAAACAGCCTGCTAAACATATATGAAATAGGAATTAAGCAAAAGAAAAGGGGCAGAGAACAGCAGGGCTGGATTCCAAGCAGCAAGGAAGGTCGAGGAGGGTGCACCATGGTGTCATGTAGAGGGAGAAAGGGGTGGGGAAGGTGGCACCCAAGCAGATGTTGTAGATTTATGAAGTGCGTTCGTCCCCTTCTCCTATGCGAGGCGGCGCAAGGGAGAGGGAGAGGAGCTCGGGGAGAGGAAGATGGGTGTGTGGGGGAGAAATGGGGGGCAGAGGCATCCTGGGAGGGAATCTGGCCTATTTATTTGGGGAGAGGGAGGTCCATGATGGACATGGTGTAGGAGGAGCTTGGGGAGGAGGTGAGGGCCGATCATTGGCTAGATTGGGCGGTGGGAGGTCATGGTCTGGTCACAAGGGTCTACAGAAGGGCAGAGAGAGCTTGTTGCAACAAGATATTAAATGACATGGTTGGCTTGTTTTCTTTTGCTTCTCTTAGTTCCAAGCATAAGAGACAAGAGGCTAGGGTTTTTACAGTGTATTGGTACAGTGGTACTCGACCAAAGAAGGGGTGGGGTGCTAGAGAAGTGCTAGGAACAATTTCATGAGGGTTGGGGTGGTTTGATTAGTGATCTGGTGTTATGATCGAAATTTTCCATAATGAGTGATTATGAAGAAACTCTTGGGTTTTGATCTTTGCAAGATTAGGTGATGGTTTGGATAGATGGATATGGTCAATATAGATCTCCAAGATTTATTTAGGAATTTTATGAATATTTTAGCTCATCACTTCATCTATTTATTCGAATAGTGCTGAATTGCTTTTTAGGAATTGATTTCATATTTTTGAATTGGACAATGTTGGTTTTTGGTATAGAAAGGTCCTAAATATGAATACACACTTAGGACTATTTTCCCAATATTTATTGATGACCAATTGTATTTTAAAACATTATTTTTCCATTTCTGCCATTTAGGAAAGAGGGAAAAAAGAATTATGGGAACACTTCAAAAATATTTATTCTTGAAGTGGCAATATAGGGAACAATATATAGGCCTCAAATGTGTGTTTATTTTAGGAGGTGATTTGAAGAAAAACAAAGTTTCTTCAATAGAGGGAGTTTTGGGGATTTTCTAAAAGAAGAGATTTAAATAGTTTTAGGGAAAAAATAATTATGGACACAATTTGATAAATCTGTATAATCAAGATATATGGTTTCAAAATATTGTATCCATCATTTGCAACCATGGTTTTTGAAAATTAAACTTGATTTTAAAGGAAAAAAGAGAGGGAGGATCTAGGGCTGGAATATTTTTATACCACCTAAACCTTATTGGATTAAGGAGCTCAAATCTCACCTTGGGTCACGGCATAGATGCATAGATAGACCAAGTTGTATAGATGAGCATGGTAAAAATAGTTCAGCTTGATTATGCTTGAGGGCTTCTAGAAATGATTCCAAATTTTGTTGAAATTAAGCCTGCCAAAGTAGATTATCAAATAGCCTAAAAAACCATGTGGGTTTAGGAGGCACAGAGCTCCAATGGAATCAAGGAAAGTGTGGATTGATAGACCATGGATAGTATATCATAACCATGCAAAGAGTTGGTGATGCATGTAAAATGCATACATGAACTTTGCACTTTGTTAACATGTTTAACCACATATTTGCATCATATATTATGTTATATCCATGTTTTACATTGATTTATGGGGATTTACCAATGATCCCCCTTATTTTGGTTATAACCCTGCACGGTAGAAAAACCCTGTTTTTCATGTTTTTAATGTTTCAGGACCTAAATGGAGTCAAAAAGATCTCATCTTCTGGGAACATCATTTTTTATCCACGAGAACCACCTGAGACACGACGAAACACCTAAACTGGGGCCCGAAGGGCAAAAGAGCCCATAGGGCGCGCCCAGCAAGGGGGCGCGCCCTACATGCTCTTTTCTCCCTCTACCGTCCGATTCACTTCAAACTTTCATGCACCAACCTATTTTGACCTAAAAATGACTATATAAGGACCTCCTGGGGCGTCCTCGACATAGGGAAGGCGGAGATAGAAAACACCAAGAACAGAGAGGCTGCCCCCAATGGGCAGCCGCCACCCATAGGAGGGCGTCGACGCCTCCCTGCGCTGGTGCTGCCTCCTCCACACCGGTGACGCCTCTCCCCCTTGGGGAGGCTCTTCTCCATCATCATCTTCACCAATATCCACTCATATACCTATTGTAATCTCTTGGAAAACATGATGTATGTTGCAATTTATTATTTTCCCTTGATATATTGTGTCTCCATTTCTTTGTTTGAGTAGTGAATTTTTTATGGAAATTGTGAAATAGTTTGTTGATGGTTGCATACATGTTTATGATATCTTATATGATGATCTTGATGTACTAGCATATGAGTGCACACATTTGTTGGGGGATGCACAAGGTTGTCACCGTTGCATGATGATAGGAGGTGGGATAAATGGAGTTTGACAAAAACAGAATCCAAATTCTTAGATATGCATGTTTTGTATTAATTCATGGTTAATCAAAGGGGGTATTATCATGGGGACCTTAGATCTAAATGCGGTGGTTGGACTTTATGTCTTAATATTCCCTTGTTTGTTCTTAATTGGCCTTGGGATCAATCTTAGTGTTGTATTTCCTCATGTATCGATGGTACACCTAGTTATGGATCCTCCTAGAAGAAACTATAAAAAGAGTATCTATGTGCTTCACTAATTGTGACAACCAAACAAATGAAATATCAATTTTCCTAAACATTTTCTCCCATAAGATTATCCACATCCACTTCATCACTCCACTTCACCTACTTTACTTGCATTTGTTTACATATAGTTCTTTTTACTTGTTTTCTACATAATAACACACACAACCACACACACTTAAAATCCTAGCTTTGCATAAAAGGCCATATAAGTGGGTCATAGGTATTTAGAGAATAGATAGTTTACCTTTAGCTCCTCGTGGGTTCGACACTCAAATAGTTATCAAATTGTACTACGGTGATCCCCAGCACTTTGGGGTTACCAATATACTTTTTCGGCGCCGTTGTCGGGGACCGTAGCGCTAGGCTTCTATTCTTGTTTGCATTGCTAGTTGACTTTCAGTACCTTTGTATAAAAATAAAAACAAAAAAAAATATACTGAAATATGATATGGATTATCCTTATGAGCCTCAACCCAAAGATCTTTATGAGGCGTTTATGAAATGTGTTGAAATCTTGAATATTCCCTTGGGCACTAACTCTTTGAATGCAAGAAATCATGTTGAAAGTGTCAAGGAAGAGGATGAAAAAATCCTAAGCTTGGGGGATGCCCATGCATCCCAAATAAAAGGAGATAGAAGAGAAAGAAGAAAAGGTGGAGGAAGAATGGAGTAGCTACCCATCTCCTACTCCCAACAAGGGTAACACACAAATTCCCATGAACAACTCTTATTATATTGATAATGATTTTCCTAGTAGTCCTCTGTGTGTAACAAATATGTCTAGTATATGGGAGGATGTAAGTGATATAGTTGAGTTAGATGATCCATTATGCTCATAATATGACTTATCTTTATATGGTGAATCTATTCAAAACTATGTTGTTAAGTTTACTTATGATGCTTGCAAACACTATAGAAGAGGAAGTGATAAGAGCCTTCTTTATGTTGCTACTATATTTAAAATGCAAGCTACTGAAAATTATATGCATTGCATACCACAAACTTGCTGCTATTTATTCATATATAAAATGTCAATGCATAGGAAGAAAGTTAGACTTCAATTTTAATGTCTATGTGCTTTGTGGTGTGCTCCATATGCTTTAAAATACTAATTAGTTTGAGCACACCTTGATATCCATGTAACATGTAAAATATATTTAGTTACTGTTATATAAAAATTTGTTTAAGATTTTAACTAAATATAAAATTTGGGAAAGAAAATGAGAAGGATTAGCAATGGAGAAGTTGGGCCCAACTTGAGCATGTGTTGTTCATGCCAATGGAACCATTGCAAAGTCTAGATCATTAAAACTTTACCCACATAAAAACAAAATAAAGAGAGTGTTTCTTTTGTAATATATTTGCTTCTTGAATAAAATGGTTTCCAATAATCACTTGAGTTTGCATCTTAGGGGAAACTATTATATAATCTCTTTGGAGAACTAACCATTTTGTAGTCAACATGAAAATGAAAATATTTCTTTGTTTGAGATGAGTGACATGATATGATGAGGAAGAAGTAGTGGACAAGAACTAGAAAGATCACAAGCTTGGGGATGCCCACGCATCCCCCACTTCTTTCAAGTATTTCAAGTAATATCACTGCAAACTCATGTTTTAGTTTGACCCTCATGTTCGTATGTGTGAGAAAACCATGTTATATTTTTCTTTTGTTCAGTTTGTATATTATTTTGCATCTTCTTTATACAATAAAAATACCAAAAAGAGTTTATGTTTATTTGGTTCTTATATGTTTCTTGTTTTTATAAAACCAAAACACCAAAAAGATTTATACTTTTTTCATTTAGTTCTTCCTTGTCTTTTGTTTTCATCTTTCATAAAGTAAAATCAACTTAAATATTTTATTTTATTCTTTGATTTCTCTAGTTAAAGAGTACTTTTTAGTTTTTTTGCTGTAGGTTAGTAATAAAGTACCAAGTTGAACCCATTTTGGATGTTATAAAGTTGTAAAACATAAGGAGTAGCAAATTTCTACAGAACAACTTTTAGTAGAAAAATTCTCTAAAATTTCCAGTAACTCCGTTTGCGCTCATATTTACACAACATTTACAACTTTTCGTCCTTTGTATGAATGTAAATTGTCTTAATTTTTTGACATTTCTAAGTGTCCGAAATAAATTCATTTTGCTGATGCTTAAAATCTAGACCGATTATGCCATGTTTTGTATCGACCACTCCCAAGTTCTTCCAAATGATTGCTATGATTCATATTATATGCTAGGGATGTTTAGAAACATTATGTGCTTGTTGGAACATTTTAAAAGAATTTTGTCTTTGATATATATGCAGCAAATATTATACCTTTGTGCCACTAATGTCACCTCTCAAAAACGAGATGGGAGAAAAGGTTTTGTGTTGAAGTTTTTTGACAGGGAATAGAGGAACATCACACTAAGAGTAATCCAAGGATGGTCAAAACCGTAAGCTTGGGGATTTCCAAGGCACCCGACTGGACTTATTAAACTCTTGGTTTGCAAACCTCTAAACTTTGTTTTTTGAGCAACATAAGACTATCGTAGAAACTTAGAGCATCTTTATCTAGTTTTATATCTTGTTTTGCATGTTGCCTTGAGAATAAAATGAAACCACCATGATAGTTTTTCATTTTTAGAAAATATCTACTGAAACAAACTATCCATGAATAATTGATATTAAAATTGAATATATGCCAAGGAAATAAAAAAGGGGGGTTAAAAGTAAAAAGTTAAAATTTGTGTTGTGCCTAGTTCTTAAAATCAAGTAATTTCTATAAAGTATAGTTTGTCTGTGCCTATTAAATTGTACATTTTGTTCATACTTATTCATGTTTAACTTTAAGGAGCAAAATGAGAAAGTAAATGTCTTGGTATTATGAACTGGAGCGCACACTTTCCTTAGATCTCTTTTTTCTAAGCCTTTTCGGTTCGAGATTCCATTCCAAAACATAGTTTAGGCACATCCAACTATTATAGAAAAATCTATTTCCAAGTACAATATGTATGTTAATCCTCCAAACAATTAAAACCTTCATTTTTGTGTATTTTAAAGATCATAAGAAAGTAAGGTGTGGGGTGATACCACTATGGAACTTTTTGTTTTTCACACCTTGCATTTTGTCTTGATAGCCAAACCATGCCTCATGGTACAAGATCTCGGTATTTAATGATGATCATTATGATCATCCTTGAGTATTGATCACGTGAACGTTCAAGTTATGGATTGCATCGCTGTGAAATAAAATGTGCAAACTAGAGTAGAATAAGTCTGATGATTGTAACCGGGCCGCCAGCAAAACCCATGCTTCCATGGTGGAGGCTTCACACGATGATGAGTCCCAACATAAATGGACTGAGCATGATTCCTGTGAGTATTCTTGTTCCGTATAAGTAGCGGGTCCACTCCTTCTCTTTGAATTGTGAGAAATACAAGAGAAAAAGGGCAACCAACCATCATCTTGGTCATTTACCCAAAGGTAATACAAGAGGGAGTGGGATTCAAAACTTGGATAAGAGGTACCCCTACAAGACATTCTATAATGACCGACGCCTATTCTGAAAGGCCTAAGTTGAGTAACAGCAGAGTGTACCTCATAATTTTGGTTCTCATGGGCAGCAACTTATAAGGTGTGAGGAACATAAACCATATGAAGCTTTGAAATAAAAGATACTTGGAACCCCATCCTTGTTAGTATTGTTGACATGAACTGCATTACTTAAAACTTTTTCATTGGATGTTAAACATATATATTGCAAATACTTACTTTCGGTTTGGGATGCAAAACATCTCAAGGAAAAACAACCTAATCCAAGAGGCATGTTCTTCCGTCGGGTACTAAACTTAAGAAGTGGACCCAAAATACCACAAAAAAATCAACGAAGCAAATATACCTTGCCAAAGTGTCTCCAATTCTATAGGTTCATCTAAAGTGTGCTTGAAAGTTTGTTGTGCCTTTCATTTATTTTATTATTCCATTACTTATTGTTCAACATGCTTATGGAGGAGTAAAAGGTATGACTTGATAGTACACTTGCATATTATATTTCAGTGAAAATATTTGTCTTTATGAACTTTGCATGATATTAATATAAGTAGAGTAACAAATTTCAAAGTTCATGTTTATTTTTGTCACCTTTATGCTCGAGGACGAGCATAGTTTAAGATTGGGGATGTTGATGCATGTAAAATGCATACATGAACTTTGCACTTTGTTAACATGTTTACCCACATATTTGCATCATATATTATGTTATATCCATGTTTTACATTGATTTATGGGGATTTACCAATGATCCCCCTTATTTTGGTTATAACCCCGTAGGGCAGAAAAACCCTGTTTTTCATGTTTTTGATGTTTCAGGACCTAAACGGAGTCAAAAAGATCTCATCTTATGGGAACATGATTTTTATCCACGAGAACCACCTGAGGCATGAAGAAACACCTAAAATAGGGTCCGAAGGGCAAAAGAGCCCATAGGGAGCGCCCATCAAGGGGGGCGCGCCCTACATGCTCTTTTCATCCTCTGTCGTCCGATTCGCTTCAATCTTTAGCGCAACGACCTATTTTGACCTAATAAACACTATATAAGGAAACCCCAGGGCATTCAACACAGGGGAGGTGGAGATAGAAAACACCAAAAACAGAGAGGCTGCCCCCCATGGGAAGCCACCGCCCATAGGAGGGGGTCGGCGCCTCCCTGCGCCGGGCACCGCCTCCTCCATGTCGGCGCCGCCTCTCCCCCTTAGGGAGGCTCTTCTCCATCATCATCTTCACCAAGATCCACTCATATACCTACTATAATCTCTTGGCAAACATGATGTATGATGCAATTTATTTTTTCCCTTGATCTATTGTGTCTCCATGTCTTTGTTTGAGTAGTGAATTGTTTATGGCAATTGTGAAACAGTTTGTTGATGGTTGCATACAAGTTTATGATATATTCTATGATGAGTGCACACAGATGTTGGGGATGCACAAGGTTGTTACCATTGCATGATGATATGAGGTGGGATAAAAAGAGTTTGACAGAAACCGAATCCCAATTCTTAGATATGCATGTTTTGTATTAATTCATGGTTAATCAACGTGGGTATTATCATGGGGACCTTAGATCTAAATGCGATGGTTGGACTTTATGTATTAATATTCCCTTGTTTGTTCTTAATTGTCCTTGGGATCAATCATTAGTGGTGTATTTTCTCATGTATCTATGGCTACACCTAGTTATGGATCCTCCTAGAAGAAACTATAAAAAGACTATCTATGTGCTTCACTAATTATGACAACAACACAAATGAAATATCAATTTGCCTAAACATTTTCTCCCATAAGATTATCCACATCCACTCCATAAAAACTTTACTTGTTTTCTACATAATACCACACACAACCACACACACTTAAAATCTTAGCTTTGCATAAAAGGCCATATAAGTGGGTTATAGGGCTTTAGAGAATAGATAGTTTACCTTCAGCTCCTCGTGGGTTCGACACTAAAATACTTATCCAATTGTACTACGGTGATCCCCTACACTTGGGGTTTATCAGTTGGTCAAAGGGATATTACATGGGGAAGTGAGCTTCTGTCAACAGTAGGCATGTTGACTAGATTTGCAGAGAATATTATTTTCTTGCCTGCAAAACCATCATGAACAAGTAGGTCAAAGAATGATTTATTCAAGGTCAAGAGTGGGATTTGGTAGTACTTTTGATGGTATACAAGGTGGTTCAAATGCATTTCCAAAAATGTACAAGGGTTGAGAAATGCCAGGACTCAAAGATGTGATGTTGAGAATATTACCAGACTTAGCCATTTTGGCAGTTTTAGGGTTTTAGACTAGATTTCCAAGATAAATGATTTTGAGAGAAAGATAGGTTCCAAACTCATGATCAAGTGTATGATGTTGAAGTGTTGATTGAGTAGAAAGTATCTAAGCTTGAATTTGGTATTTGTTGGGTTGGAAATTATCAGAAGGGTTTAACCCTAGAGTGATCTGGTTAAAAAGGGAGATGGTCACTTTAGTGACTATAGATCAAATCAAACTTAGGAGATTTTAAGGATGTGTATTATTGATTTATCTTTCTCCAAAGGGATGAGCTCCTAGGGTGGCTCATGCTACTTCCTAAGCAATTAACACATTAGCGGATCAATACAATTAATCAACAGAAAATCAAGGCAATTCATCTTAACTAGCCATTCAAACTAATACTAAGGTTATCATCAAGCCTAGATTGGGGTATGGATGAATATTATCAAGAGGGTGTTTTGAAGTAATATAAGGACCTCCTGGTATTTCTACCAAGATTAGAATGGAAAGGATTTTATAAAGGTTTTTGTAAAACCTAGATGTAAAAATAGTTTGAAATTATGTCTTGAAAACATAAGGAGATTATATCATATAGATATCCGTAGTTTTGTTAAATATAATCTAAGAAATAATTGTTGTAAGAAGTGCATCTTGGCTCAGGTTTTGGAATGCCAGAACATTTGAGAATATGTAAGATGAGCCAAGATAGTTTTGTTAACTAGCTTTTGTCAACTGGGGGTTGAGGTAAGGAGTATATCATATACTACTCATTCATATGCATAAGCATAAACAAACAAACAAACACTGCATCGCTTAGCAAGAAAATGTTTTTGTTCCCCCTGATTTTGCATTCTGGACAATAAATTAGGGTTGCTAAAATTCGGATGCTACACCCTCCATCAGCTCGGCAACCACCGCCCGACTATGGGATTCATCTTTGTCCTCTATGGCAGTGATGACCGCTTAGCAGATAACACCTGTAAGGCAGCAACAGCGGCGCATACATGTTCCTATCGTCTAGTGGTGCAACTAATGGCGGTAGAAATCCCTAATCGCATGATTTCTTAGCATTGTTTGGTGTACAATATTGGTATTTAACCCATTTGTGTAGATTAGGGTTACACATGCAAGCCAGTTTTGGGGCTAGATCTGCTGTGGTAAGTAGCAATAAGCTCAAATTTAGTATTGATCGTTCCACGACCGATGATGATTTGTGAGGTCATTTGCCATGTTTTACTTGGGTGGTATGTACGCCGATAGTGGTTTTGTTGTTTTCTAGAAGATTATGATTTTGTTAGATGTCTTTGTTTAGCTATTATTTTGCAATTCGATCTACAGTATCTCGAGACATTCCCTGATTAAGGACAAATTTTCTGCAGTGTTCAAGCAAGAATCTCAAGGTTGTATAGAGTTCAATATGGAAGAAGAAAAGAGAGAACTCTTCTACCAGCGAGATGCAGAGGCCACTAAAGCTAGCTGGATACAACCATTGGGAGAAGACCACTAACAACTTCTAAAACATGCTGAGTAAATCCGGGTTAAATATGATTGCCATCCCAATTTATTTTTTCCTTGTTTTTAGGGAGAGTGTCCTCCGACCATCAAGTTGAAGACCTCCACTGCTTGGATCTAGGATGTACAACTGAAGGAGAAAGAAGGCAACATTTTCATGGACGTGAGATGGCCAGAGTTTGCCAACGCACATGCTATGAAGAAAGGACAGCTCCTGGTATTCAAGAAGCTTACCACCAGATCCTTAAAAGTAATTTTATTTGATAAACATTGCTGCGAGAAGGTGATCAGATGTGTAGGTTATCACCCATGACCCATCACTAGAGGAAAAATATGAATCACAGATATATTAAGTTGGTGCCTGTTTGGTTCAGATCTTAACTTTTCTATATAGAGGCGGTCTAAGTATACCCCTCTCTTTGACATACTCGATCTTATAAATATGTGTGTGGCCTGATTATATGAGTGTAGAATATGGTCTCGCTTTTCTTTCTAATCATGGACTTTCTATAACTATTGAATTTCAATTTCTGCATTGTTGAATCTGCTAATTATTTTGGTCCATTGTCTATGTACTGATGAATCGGTCACATTGAAATGTTGTTGAATATGTCAAGTGCTGCTGAGTATGAAATGGGAATCTGTCAATATTTTTTCTCTTATTATGTACTGCTTAATTTTTTGAATGCTACTGAATTTGTCAAATGTTCTGTCCTTGCTATTACTAAAATATTTTATAGGACTGAAATAAGAATTTAATTCTCTCTATACTGCTATTTAATTTCAGGTCTCTTTTGCTAAATCAGTCACTTTGAAATGCTGATGAATCTGCTTCTGAATATGAACTGTGAATTTGACAATATTTTTCTATCTTATTCTGTACTATTGAATCTTTCAAAAGCTACTGAATCTGTCAAAAGTTGTGTCGTTGCTGCCTGGATATTTGCCATAGAGCTTTTGCCTTTCTGTCATCAGAATCGTTGGATGTGTTTTGTATAGAGATGAGAGGGGTAAAGATATCGCGTGATTTTTCATTTGGATATCAGTCCAGTTTTGGCTCGGGCAGAGTGTTTGTCCCTCGTTCTTTTGGTTTTTCACATCAGTATATATGTCTTCCTCATCCCTTGGTCATTTTCGCCCTCCATTATTTTTTTGTTTTGAGAATATTTTCCCTCCCTTAGTGAGATCTTTTTTTCGAGTCCCGCTGAGTAGATGAGATGAAAGTTATCCCATTCGGCCCCTGTTTAGCCTAGAATATTTTAATTTGGACTTTAGGGGTCAGTGCTGAGAACAGCCCAGTGAAATTCGAGAAAGGATTCCATGGAGTATAGCGCATGTAGAATAGCCAAACTCTTTTTAGTTTAAATTTAGAATAAAAACACTTTTACTACCCATATTTTTAAGAAACTACTCCATCATGTGGCATTTTATAAATTGAGATGCCAGGAGCGATGCCCTTTTATATTTTAATAAAGATATACATGGACACAAAATATTTTTAAGAAGACAAATACATAAGGTGTAGTACTAATAAACGTTTAATGTTATCTTTTCTACAATTATCTTTGGTGTAGCGGTAACGCACTCAGCTTATGTCAATTTAATTTGATGAATGTCTTTAGTTCGAATCCCCGGTGCATAGATATCTTTGGTTTACATTTTCTTCTTCTACCAAGCATTACAGAGAGGCTGACATCATGGATCCACCAGCCTGTAGTGTCCATCGAATTTAATGGGCAGGTTTGAAAAAAAGGTAAATACTTCTACAGAGAGGCTGACAATGGGCCCCAGCAGCAAGACCATACACGACTGCCGCATCGAGCAACATTGCCAATATTAAAACAGCGAAGGTGGACGAAAAAAAGTCCATCGTACACACATTTTATTTACAAAGAAACTGACACATGGGACCCATGAGCAAGACCTTATACAACTGATCCATCGAGCAACGTTGCCAAGTTTTAAACAAGGAGGTGCGAGCGAGAATAAAGTCCAACATGCACACGTTTCTTCTAATGAGAGGTTATCATGTGGGACCAAGCGTGACCAAACAGCAGATTCGTCAAGAAACGCTATCTAGTTTGTCAACATCCTCTGAATTCAAATCCTATGAAATTTGTGTTATTATAGAGTCAAGTTGTTGTACTCTGAGGCTAACATATGGACACAGATAAACTTTTGATGCATCTAGCACAGACTCGACCTGAAAAATCAGTCCAACTATACTTTCAAATATAGGCTGACATGTGAGGCCCAGCAACGTACTAAGGTCAAAATAGTGGTCGTGGCAATTTCTATATATTATATACTAACGCTGACATGTGGGACCTAGCAAAGGATATTGAGTAACATTTTTTAAAAAAGGCTGATACCTTGGACCTAGATAAACTGATGTTGCATCTAGCAATATTGCCAAGGTAACGTACACACGTTTCTTTCAAATGGAGGCTGACATTTGGGACCCAGCCTAGACACGTGTCCTGTGTCGTCGGATTGTCGACAAGTACTCCATAGAGGGTCCTGAAAGTGTTGAGAAGATGGGGTGTGAGACGTCGGATGTTTCGAGAATGGTGAACACAAGTTTACCCAGGTTCAGATCTAACTGCGGTGATCGGATTCTACTCCTTCTAGCAACCCAGTAATATATCGGCGAGAGACATATGTTACAGCGGATTACAAGAGAGGTTCACTTGTTAGAGTTGTGATTTTGGTTATGCCCTAAAGGCTCCCATATGGCTGGTTTATATAGTCACCAAGACCTAGGGTTACAGGAGAGACCTATTCGGCTACGTTATAGAGTCGGTAACTAGATACAGCTTGGACTACAAGTAATACTACAGGCCTAAGTCGGTAACTCTTATGGGTCTTGTCATAGCCGGAAGTGGCTCCTCCTCTTTCTCTAACTGGGCCGCCCATGAAGCAAATCTCTAACCCATTGGTGGGCCACCCTGGTTAGTGAGGCCTGTGGGTATTCCCGGAAAGTATATCCCCAACAGTAGCCCCCGGAAGCCACCAAGATCCAAAGTCAGATAAATCGTCTAGCTTGATAGTTTCTTCGTCTTGAGAATCTTGAAGGGTTCCTGAAAACTTCTTTCAATAGTGTAGGATTCCGAGTCATCTGAGTCTGATATATTTTTTTCTAACCTTTAGTATTTTCCTTTGCTTAGTTTGAAACATAAGCCGGATTTTAAACATCGGCGTGCTGTTTGACAACTTTTCAGACAAGTTCCTATCGCTGAGAGGAGTCCCGTTAACACGACCGTTGGTGGGTCCGCTCCCTACGGAACAGAGCACCGTTTTAATGCTCACGCGAGAATCAAGGGGGTGGAGGAGTCACGATGAAGCCACCTCCCTCTCTCCTATACGCGTGGTGCAAATCATGCGGCTTGAGTGCGAATCTTGGCAGAGAGGCAAATAAAAGAGAGAGGAAACCCTTCTCCCCCAGATTCATCTCTCCACCGTTTCACTTATTGCCTCGTCGTACTCCTCGAGCTCTTCGCACGCATTCTCATCTACACACCGCGAGAAAACCCCAACCTCCACCAATTTTTCATCTTCTCCAAGTGCGATGGCATCAGCATCAGGCTCAGGAAGATACGGGGCCTTTGGGTCCCAAGCGTCATGGACGACGCTGAGCTCCAGGTCATGGAGGACAAGGGCTATCTCGTCGCTGGTGCATGGCGGAATGCCGCTGGACACGTCACTCCCACACTGCGCGACAGCGAGTGTGAGACCCTGGTGCATGGCTCAATAGGATTGATAGGAAACCCATACCAACAAGTTGCAACATCTTTTCCGGAAGCTCATCTGAAAAGAACTCTAAGGTTAACCGTGCTTGGACTAGAGCAATTCTAGGATGGGCGAGCGAGTGCTATTCGGCACGCATGTCGACCGCGGCCTCATCCTGCCACCGTCGGACTTCTTCATCGAGGTCCTCAAATACTATGGTGTGAAGCTCTATAATCTTCCTCCCAACTCCCTGCTAGAGCTTAGTGCTCATGCAGCTTTGAGCAAGGGTTTCTTTGCATTAGGCCGAGTCTCACCCTTTTCTGGTACTACTACGGTACCCGGAAGAATTCCATCAGTGCTGGTGTTCCTTACACCACTGGCACTCTTAGCTTATTCCTTGGGAGAAACCGAGCTTATCCTAGGATTAATGATAGTGAATTTGTTAAACGTTGGGCCGGAACCTTCTTCTACAACAAGGATATTCCGGCTCCTGAAAAGGCGGAAGGTCTTCCGGCCTTCGTCGACGGTGCTGCTCCCCACCAAGAATCATGGGACGCAGAGGCGCCGGAACTTTCGGATATCTTGATCCTCACCAAGAGGCGGATTGAGTTTCTGATGAATACAAGGGCCTCCACGGATCCGACTTGATCCATTATTGGCTGGATCGCCGGATCCAGCCTCTGCAGCATCACAGAGATCGCCTCATGCACACAATCACTAGCGACAAGAAGGAAAGCCTACTGTTCAGCCCACATCGTATTATGATGAAGGATTACAAGACCCGCATGCAGTTTTTGATCAAGG
This sequence comes from Avena insularis, assembly GCA_023614405.1. Classification (NCBI taxonomy): domain Eukaryota; kingdom Viridiplantae; phylum Streptophyta; class Magnoliopsida; order Poales; family Poaceae; genus Avena; species Avena insularis. The sequence continues at coordinate 191,628,370 of CM042689.1, read as the reverse complement.
AGAGAGTGGAAAGAAAAGTTTTGGATGTCTTCCTAAAGATGTTCGCGTCTAATCGTCCTCTGACTCTCGTAAATATTTCGACTCTGTATTTGCGTTTTGTCATTCTTTACTATCTTTTTATCCGACTCTATTTTCATCGATGCTTTTCGACTATATCAGCTCGAGAAATTCCCCGAGTTTGAGCTAGCTCCACTAGAGGGATATATTTCACACCAACCAGAGGCGACGGAGGATGATGAGGTGCAAGAAGTTCCTTCCTCCGCTTTCAAGAAGCGCAAGGCCAAAGAGGTTGTTGTCACTGCTGGCAGCCAAGTGTTTCCAGTAGTTACAAGGTAAGCATCTTGCCAATACTTGCAGTACTTTTGATAAGTTCCTTTCTTTCCGAAGCACACATGATATTTGGATTTATGAGTTTCAGAGCAAAATCAGTTTTGAAGAGCAAAGTGAAGCCAGATAGCAAGCCGGGAAAGCAGCTGCTTCAGCAGAAGCTTGTCATCTCCCTAGTCATGCCATCTCCAACTCCAAGCAGTGCCCCGACGTCAGCACCAGAGGTTTCCGCCTCTCCTAATGTTGGCTCTGTCGTCCCCGATGCCAGCACTACCTCGAAAGCCCTGGTTACCGCTGGTATCCAGGCAACTAACAAGGGTGAACCCATCAAGGGTAATGATCCCATGGTAATGTCTATAGGACAAATGGATAAAGTGGTCGGCTCTGCTATCTTCGGCTTAAAGAGAAATAAAAAGGAGGAGATCCTCAAGCTGGCTTAGTCTAGTCTCGAGAAACAGGTCCTCACTCTGGAGGCAGCAAGCCAGGAGACAGAGGACGTGAAGCTGGTCAGCCTCTTGGACCAAATTTTGGTCTGGGATGCGAAAATTGAGTCTGGCGAACTCCCAGTGACGGATGTTCCCTCCCTCTCCCTTGCCGAGAAAGTGTTTCATAACACAAAAATCGGATTTGAGAAGCTGCATATGGAACACATTGTAAGTTTTTTGATTGTTATTTGGAGTGTGTTATTCTCATATCTTCTATCCCCCAAGCGTGAAGTCAGATAAACATCATAGCACCGAATCCCAGTTGATATTTATAGGATGCAAAGGAACAATGTAGTGTAGCCCCCAAGTCTCGTGTTGTATTTTTACTTAGTTAAATTTGCAGCCCGATTCTTAGTAGCCGTCTGACGGTATTCCATCTCTAAACTTATAGAAAATTGTGTCTTCCAACCAGGAATTGCTCAAAAATATATGCAATAAGTGCAATGAAATTAAGGCTCCATGTAGGCATTTAGTTAACGTTGTCAACACATAGCGGTAGGCGGTACCATACCTACGTTAGCCAAGTTGATTAGGGTATAGGGGACTTGTTATTTGCTCGTCTTTTTTTGGACCGACGATGAACAGTAAAAGATGCTCGCAAGTTGTACACCTTTTATGATATCAGAATGGGCTCTAGAAATACTAAAACTGTAATAAACCGTAAATATAACAGGATGACCCACAAGCGCGCTTAGTAACAGTAACAGACCATTACAATGACAGGCCAAAACAGTAACAAGCTGAAAGACTAGCAGGCCGGAATAATAGGAGGACAAAACAGTAACAGACCGAAACAGTAATGGACCAGAATAGTAATGGGCCAGAACCTCAAATGGCCAGAGCGGTAATAGGCTAGAACAGTAGCAGGCTAGGCCAGAAAAAGGCCAGGATCATAGCAGGCCAGAATAGTAATAGGCCAAATTTGCACTAGGGCAGAACAGTAACAGGCCGAGAAACTTACCAGACCAGAACAGTAACATGCCAGAATATGACTAGGCCGTTTTTGGGACTCAACAGTGATGGACCCTAAATTTTATGGCCCATAGCGGGTTACACAAATGGGCCCATTTCAAACAGTGCAGGACAATAGAGTAACGACCCGAAATTTTATGGGCCAAAGTGAGCTGGCGTCCATTTCAAACAGTACAAGGCAAAAAAATAACAGGCCCGATAGTTTACGGGTTGTACAAATGAGCCCATTTCAAATAGTGTGGGTCAAAATAGTAACGGGCCCGAAAGTTTACAGGTCGTAGCGGGCATCACTAGTTGGCCCATTTTGAATAGTGCAGGAGGAAACAATAATGGGCCATGATATTATTAGGCTCTCTTAATGGGTCAGCCCACTTAATAATTATGAGGCCTTGGCTAGGCCTGGCTTCTACCACGGTTTCATTTATAGTTAATGACTATAACTGGCAATTAACGGCATTCTCCATGTTGTAGTTTGCATGACATCGGCAGTCAAAGCGGCTGGCGAATAGATCTACGACAGAACAACTTTTCATGGCTAAAGGGTGTGATCTGCACGGTCGGAAAAAATCGTGGTAGATTCATTTGTGACGGGGATTCAATCATGAAAAGGGCATCCGTCGTAAAAGGCTTTTCAGCCATGGAAAACGGGCCTTCAACCATGAAAACTGTCCGTTGTAAAAATGACATTTTTCTTGTAGTGTGTGGTTTTGGTAATTAATGACAACCTCTATGGACTAATGTTTACATTAAGTTGCACTTGTAGAAATTGTCCATTGGCATCGCTTGGAGCATGTGTTGGCTTCAAGGTAGAAGAAATGAAGAGGAATAAGCAATGTCCAAGGGCTTTGGGGCTTTTGGAATCATGTAGAAGAAGAATAATAAAGAAAATAAGATGAAGAGTGTCTAGAAGAAGAAGATGGAGTTCCACGTGTGTATCTTCAAGACATCATCCATATGAAGTTAAACAAAATGAAGTGCCAGCTCAATATGCGCCATCTCTAGAAGATCTCATGCTTGAAGCTTGCCAACCTCGGTGATCATGGATCAATGAAGATAAGTTCAAAGATTTGATTTCCACATGGTGTATGGGGGAGTGAGTTGCAAGTCTTCGTCAAGCGTGTGCAAGCAAGATCAATCAAGAAAGTTTTTCCATCTTGAGGAGGAAAAGATCATCTACATCAAGCTCAAGTGGAATGCTCAAGGCAAAGGTATAATCTTGATAGGTTTTTTCCTTTTTTTGGTCTCATGTTGTTAGTTGGGAGACCGGGTTTAGGATAGATTTCCGTACTATCAAGAGGGGCTCTCGAGTGATTAACTCGATCATATCCTTCGAAGAGTGTGTGGTAATCTTCATAACAAGCTCTAGTTCATCAAAAATGTATTTCCCTTTTATATATTATTGCATTTTTTATCTTGGAGTTTTTTCGGCTCCTCACCAAGGGAGGTATCTCTCATAATAATACTTGATATTTTCTCCCTTGGTGGTATGCAATATTTTTGGATTCTATTCATCGCTATATTTCCAACAAAATTGGATTCATCCCATTCAGAGTTTGATTGCTCAAGTTATTTGTGTTTTACTGCTTCTACCTACGTTCTATGTACCAACCGGTAGTACCGGATTTTCCATCCGATACTACCACTTGGCACCGGTAGTACGGCCCAACGTACCGGACAGGTCTGAGCCCCTTGGCAAGATGAGGCTCGCTCTTAGGCCCAGCCGGTACCACTAGCCCGACACCACCGCATCGTCTGGTAGTACCGCTATATTTTATGGTAGTACCTCTTGTCGGTAATACCAGATCATGCAACATTTCCTACCAGTGGCATCTGCGGCTTTTTCATCTGTGGGACCCGGATTTAGAGTCCGAGAAATCCACGTTATGCATGCAATTCAAGTTCCCATGATCAGTGAGACGTGAGCATAACCGACAAGTACCAAAGTAAACATCCAACTAAAATGAATACAAGTGCTACCTTAGTGACATTATGGCTACCAAGCATCATTAGAGGAACTTGAGTATAGCATAGATCCAGAGCCATGCCTTAACCTATAGGCAGCGGACTAGGAGGACGTCCTAGCTCGCATAATCGCCAACGTCACCTTCTTCTCCTCTTATCTGACCAAGTTAATAGCCAGGGACAAAGCTGGTAAGTACATCGAATGTACTAGCAAACCACCTTAGAATAATGGAAAGATACGCAATATGGCTGTGCTGGTAGGAGAGCTCAAGGAGAGGTTCTTTTCGAAGCTAGTTTCTCCTATAGATATAGCATCTACAAGGTTTTACGAAAACTTTTGTAAACAAAATTATTAATCTCTTTTGAAAAGTTTTGAAATACTAGGATTGGGTCATCCTATTTCATCTCCACGGTCTTCACTTGACTAGGTTCTTCATCTTATGTGATACTTCAAGATCACATCACCATCACTAGCATCCTTCAGACAACCAGGTTTTTAAAACACTTTCTTTTCCTAAGTCCTTTTTGAAAAAAAACCAGCACCACTCTACATCAACCTTCCCAATAGTCCATAACCGCGGACACGGATATTCAAATAGTTTACACTCTGCAGAGGTTATGCACTTTACCCACACCATCCAGATACCCTGCCCTGATCTACCCTAATCGTGGGTCGAGTACCCGGTCTAAACCGTTAGGATGCCTAATCGGGCATAGGCCCTACCCTATGAGTTGTTCCTATGAACACTGGGACGCTGGGTACCACGCGGACCAACCGGAGCGCCACCAACTACTTCAGGAGTGGTGCACTTTCAATGAGAAGCTCATAGTATCGCCCGGCCACTCACATGGGCGGATCTACTTCGCCCAAGTCATTGTATCCATAGATGACCCTTTTTGTAAGGGAATCCCATAATTCAAGGGATATGATACCTTACAGTAGTCACGAGGAAACCCATACCAGAGCAGACAAACAACGAGTCAAGCCCCGTGCCATTCCAGGGTAATGTGGTTGCATGGGTTAATTGTTCTAGCAAGATTCTAAAGAAATGGGTGCATTTTCGTAAAAATGTTTCTCCTTCAGTATCTTTTTGAAAAAAATCTCAAACTTCCATTGGTAGGTCAAGACTTACCAAGGTTTTATCATAAAACATTTTTTCAAACTTTTTTGGGGTCTTCCCATCCTATGCTTTTACTTTGGCTAAAACGGGGTCTCCAAAGGAGGGTGGTGTTATTCACCACTTACTATACTAGGGACAAGTAGTTTTTATCAAGGGGTTGTACCTAGTGGTACTAAAGTGGTAATGGTTTGGAGGAGCCAAACCTTCCCACATATAAAACATAATATTGTAAAACAATGGATTTTGTATAAACAAGTAGGTAAAACATGCATAAGTAAAATAGTAGGAAAAGGGCTTATGAGCAAGAAGGTGGCTTTCCTGTTATCGGCAATATGGAATATATGTACCTGGACTTCTTAGAATACCAAAATAAATAAATGGTCTGATCTTCTCGTCATCAATACAATCGCCACTATCGCTGTCGACGATCACACATGCAATCAAACAAGGGCACACTCAACACCAAGAATACAACCCAATACAATACATCAAACAATCATACACTACATCATTTTATTTCAGTAGGGTTCAACAAATTGAGGACGAAGCAAATGAGTTCATTTTGCTGGCATTTGAAGAAATGCCTTTAGAATTTAGATGTCAAAACTACATAACTAAGGAGTTTTAGATCAAGGCCATTTTTTTATGATACCATTATACAAAAAAGGATATCATCAGAAATATAATGAATTAACAAAGCCAACAAAAGTGGTTTCATGATTTTATCAATTTTCTTTAATTAGTTATGAAATTTCTAGTGAAATAAACTCATAGTTTTAGAGGATAAATTACTAGAAATTTTATGTAGCTCAAATAAATATTTACTCGGAGGTTATTGTATGTTTTTAAGTTTATGATTTTTGAGAGTTGGAATCACTTTAAGATAACTACTAGAATACCCTTGGGAAAATCCCAAAGACAGTTCTGCAAGATTTTCGTCTTTTTAACTAGATTTAAAACTAAAGAAGCTTTTGATATGAATCCAAAGTTACAAGTTAGGTATCTGATGTACCTTTCTGTAGAAATTTGGATTGCCAATTTAGGAGTTTCGGAACTAATACTATGATTTATTTCATGAACACAACCTAAACTGAAGGGTTTAATTATCTAGAATGCAATAGAGGCTCAATAAATATTGAGCGCCTAGATTTTTATATATATTATGGTGTAGGCATTATGAGGTTTGGAATTAGGTCAAAACCCTTTTTGGTTTGGCCTAGGGAAATTCCTAAGGGAACATTTGTTCTGTTTTTGTCATTTTTGATATAGGCAGAGTAGGAAGCTTTTTGGGGTGAGGTCAAGGTGACAAGGTAGGTCTACTGTAGATATACCTTAGAGAGTTGGAATTACCACATTTTGGTTTACCAAACTACCAAAAAGAAAAAAAAAGTGAAAAGGACACATTTTATTATTTTTACTATAAAAATAACTAGAGGATATTTTGATGCAACACTAGTTCTGCATGTTAGACAAGATATGTGTTACCGAGAGAGAATTTAGATCTGCATGTTTTGGTTATTTTACATTTTCATTTTGAATTAAACTAAGCAGCAATCTTGCAGATCTGGAATAATTAGTGAAAAGGAGAAGGGTGTCGTGGTCCAGATCTAGAAGTGGAACTGGCCAGCCTGGGCTACAGTGGCCCATCAGGAGGGTGCTGAGCATGCAGGAGCTAGCCTTGGAGCCGCTGGGAGGGTCCTGATGGTCAGCGTCCCTAGGATGAAGGAGTATGGAGCAATTGGGGCCGCCCGATCAAGTGAGGATCGACGGCCCTTGTGCATCATCTTCCTCGCATCTAGGGCACGGGGAGGGAACTCCTAGAGAGAAACAACGGGGTTCAGGGAGCTTACCGGAGGGTGGAGGAGAGCTGGGGAAGGTCCAGGGTGACGCGGCGGTCAGCGACGAGTCCGGAATGGGGCGGCATGGCCGAGTTCTACACTGAGACCTAGCTCGCGCGGGAGCGTCCGTGGATCTTGCTTCGATGCTTGTCGGAGTGGGTGCCTATGGTGCATGCATGATGAAAAGAAGGGTCGGGTTAGATAGAGGAGGACGAGGGGATCATAGAGCATCAACATGCAGAGGGAGAGGGGTAGGGAGGAGAGCTTCAATCTTAGATCTTGGACAAGGCCAAGAGGCCTTCTTTGCTTCCTCCTGAATAGGAACGAGTAGGGGAGAGGATGAGGTGCTCGGGGGTGGTAGGTGGGGTGGTGAAGCAACAAATGATGGGCAGAGAGAGGGTATGGGGGGCCTCAAGTCCTTTTATTGTTAGGGGAGAGACTAATGCAGGAAATGTCCATTTTGGACATGGAGGAGGGGTATAGCTAGCTTGGGCTAGTGCTAGGTGGAGCAGAGGGGTGTGGGTGTTCTCTGGCTCGAGCAGGGACATAGAGTGAGGGAAGTAGTTGCTGCTAGGGATTTAATTGGCAAGGAAGTGGCTTGTCCCTTGCCTCCCTCTTCAAACAAACACAAAAGTACAAGGACTTTGTTTGCTACAGTGCAAAGCTACCGTGGTACATGACCAAGGGTGTGTTGGGTGCTGGAGAGAAGTGCTTGACAAGCTTTGATGATGGGTGGATGTGGTTTGGTTGGTGACTTTACATTATGCTCAAATTGGCCATTAAGGGTGATTATGAAGAAGGTCTTGATTTATGAGAAGGGAAAGATGGGGCAAAGGTTCTGGTGGATGGGTAGGGTCAAGGTACACCACCATGGTTTATTTGAGATTTTTTCAAAGGAGTTTTGGTTCCCTTATAATCATTTATTCAAAAAGTGCAGAAATGGTTTTCAAGAGATGATTTCATATTTTTGATTTAGGTATGCATGGGTTTTGGTTTGGAAAGGTCTCCAATATGAACTCATACTTTGGATAACTTTCCCAAGATTTATTTAGGAATAAAAGTATTTAAAACCATTATTTGTCCATTTCTGTCATTTATGAAAAGGGTAAAAAGAATTATTAAAACACTTCAAAAATATTTATTTTTGGAGTGGGTGGATAGGTATCAACCTAAAGGAATCCAATTTTTATTTAGTTGAAGGAGTTATTTGGAGAAAAACAAAGTTTGCTTTGTAGATCGAGTTTTGAGGTTTTTGCAAAAGAAGGGATTTAAATAGTTTTAGCGTCCGAATAATTATGGACTCAAATTAATAAATCTTTATAATCAAGGTAGGATATGTCAAAAAATTGTATCCATCATTTGCAACCCTGGATTTTGAAAATCAACTTGATTTTGGAGGAAAACAAGGAATGGGGGATCTAGAGCAAGAATATTTTCATACAACATAAACCTTGTGGGATTAGGGAGCTCAGAGCTCATGTTGGGTAAACGGATAGATGCGTATATAGATCAAGTTGTATAGATGATCAAGGTATAAGGAGGGGAGCTTGATCATGTTTGAGGGCTTCTAGAAAAGATTCCCAACTTTTTTTGAAATTAAGGGTGCCATAACAGATTATCACTTAGCCTCCAAAACAATGATGGTTAATGGAGGACAAGGATCCAATTGAAGCAAGGAAAAGATGCGTTGATATACCATTTTTAGTATATCATAACCATGCCAAGAGTTGGTCAAAATAATATTGTTTGGAATATGCCCTAGAGGCAATCATATATGATGATATTTCCCATTGTATTCATAAAGATACTAAGTTGTCCTTGTATAAACATCTGATGTGTATCATTGAATATGTGATTCAGTTGTGGAAGTATACATTCATGTTGTTTGCACTAAATATCCTTGGTCATCGAGGTTGTGCTGGACACACAACTTAGACCAATGTGAAAGTTGGCTGATGAGTCGGTTCAACTTGTCATGGGCATGAAGATGCTATTCCGACTTACACAGATTTGGCTAAAGAGTTTAGCGAGTCGTATTGACCATATTGAGGTACAACGAACAAGTTGTCATTTGTATATCTCAATGAATGTAATCCTTAGACCTGAGGTTGTTGCACAGTCCGAGTTAAGGATCACCGACTAAGGTTCTGTCAAATCCTGATCCGTAGCTGGGCAGTTATAAAGGAATATTTCGGGTCGACTGAGAATCAAGATGCATGATGTGAATAACCAAGATGGAATTTTGCCCCTCCAGTTGGAGAGATATTCTCTAGGCCTCTCGGATGATATGATTCGGAAAGCATGGCCATGCACGACTTGGTTAAGTGTTAACCGAGGCGATCGACTGAGAGTTAGTCGGATGAATCACTTATCTCGGTTCGAGAAGAGAGTCAAACTATTTAAGGGATGACAAATATTCGCCTATAGTCTGACAAGGTATATCATGAGGCAAAAGGGACTCGGACGCAAGTCGCATTGGAAAGGCAAGTCTTTGTGACTCTTTGGTACTTGGGAGTTGGCACATTCTGGTAGGAGACGCTACCGACTGATCGATTGAGATTCAGACTCCAATCGTGTCCTAGTTTCCATGAGCCTGCAGGGTCACACACGTAAGAGCGGGAGCAAGTTCGGATTGGATCTGAACCGAAAATCTGGTTTGGTTGGACCCGAGCCAGATTTTGGACTGAGTCAGTGAGTCGGACTCACGGTGACTAATATGGGCTTTAGTGAATGGGCCATGAGTGAGTGGATCCCACTTTCACTCCCTATATATAGTGGGGCGCAGAAACCCGGAAGGGTTAACGGTTAGGTCATTCCATGCATTAGAAACCCTAGATCTCCACAGTAGTCCTATCGCCGGACTGAACCTAGCAGTTCACCATCGGCGCTCCTCCTTGTATGTGTGGATACCAGCAGAGGTGTTGTACGATCAGCACCAGGACGATCGTGATTGGATCTAATCTTGCGGACTACACTGCATTCAACTTACGCGCTTCATCAGTAATCCACAATTGTGTGTCTAGTGGTTATCCTCATGGCTTTCTACCTCAGCTAGATCTTGGGATCACCGCGTAGGGCAAAAGCTTTTGTTTTATCTCTACGTGGCCCAACAGTGTTATCAGAGCGATATCTTCTGGTTTTAGGCTCGAGATCTCGTATGTTTCATATGCGGTTAGCTGTAGATTGGATCTATGTGTTGTTTTGGTGTTCAATCTATGAGATAGATCGGTTTTGTACGAGGTTAATTGGATCAACTGTACTCGGGGAATGGTAGATCTGATTTCCATGATCATACTGCTGTGGTCGTGGAACGACATACCCCTATCGGTCGGTTTCTGCCATCAGGACCGCCGGATTTGCCCTGTCGTAGAACCTTAGATGTCGTTGCAAGTTTCACAATGCCGGTAGATAGCATATCTATTCATAACTTGTTTTTGGAGGAAGTTGTGAATGGTATGGTTCATGTGCATGTGATGTATGTGTGTAATCCATACGTGATCTGCGAATCACGGTTTTGTCAGCCGGCTGGAGCCTAGGTGATGTCTTATCATTGTATAACAACCTGCATGTTGGATTCTCTATGTAATTTACTTTACTAAGCTAGTGTAGCTGTTTGGAGAACCCGGATGACATGCAAGTCGATGTACATGTCGATGACATGGAGTAAGACGGCAAGTGACAAGAGTTGGCATGAGTCGGATTACAGGCTTTGTGGAGATGGAGATCACCATGAAGAGATCCATACCATTTCACATTATGATTGATTTATTTTGTGTTATCGATATGTCTCTATTTTACCTCTATTAGATAATCGGTAAAATTTAATCCCTCAAAGAAGGTCTAGTCGGTTTTCCCGCCAGTGTTTGCACCATCACAAGTCGGACATTTTTGGTAGTGGGCTCATAAAATTGAGGTGCTGCCAATTCTTTCCGACTAGGAGGGTTCGAGACAGACTCTTATAGCAGAAACACTCGGTAAGCTAGACGGTTCTATCACAACGGTTGTGGGACTCGGGGAAAAGTCGGACGGGATCCGAGGCATGTGATGCCACCGGACCAACAGGTGTCGTATGAGATGTGATTGACAAGGAGTTGTCTACCTAGATCACTTGGATTCTAGCGGTGATGCTAAAGCTCACTAGCCGACTTGCTTATCTAGGATCCTGAATCACTAAGTAACCATCGGAGGGATGTTGGTTCTAGTGGGAGCATAAATATTAATGTGTTTAATATGCTTACTCTTTTATGAATACATGTCTTAAGTGTTTTGTATATTTCTGTTGTAGATCATGGCAACAAGTAACAGTCACTCTTAGATATTCGGTTTTGCTTTGAGAACCATTCTTGAGAAAGATAAACTGAACGACACTAATTTTACCAACTGGTATCGAAATCTGAAAAAATTTCACAAACAAGAAAAGAAGGACCATGTCCTAGACAACCCACTTCCAGATGAGCCAAATGAGAATGCGACTGTTGCTACCACCAATGCCTACCGTCGGGCTAAGGATGAGTCCATGGATATTAGCTGTCTTATGCTTTCTCACATAGAAACGTACTTGTAGAAGAAGTTTGAGAATGTTGAGGCCTACGATATGATCGAAATCCTCAAAAGTATGTTCTAGGACCAGGCCAAGACTGAGAGGTATCAAGTCTCTCTGGCATTGCTGAGTTGCAAGCTTAAGTATGGTGATCCACTGAGTCCGCATGTGATTAAAATGGTTGGTTACGTGCAGTCTCTAGAGATGCTTGGCTACCCCATTAGCGAAGAGTTCGCTATGGATATAATTCTGAAATCTCTTCCTAGTGTGTATGGTCAGTTCATTTCGAACTACCACATGCATGGTATGGATAAGAAGCTCACTGAATTGCACGGGATGCTCAAGCATGCAGAGGCGAATCTCAAGAAGGGCGTCAGTCAAGTGTTGATGGTGCAGAATAAGGCTAAGTTCAAGAAGAGTTCTTGTACTAAGAAGAAGGCTAAGTCGGGAGGAAAGCAGGCTCAGGACCCAGTCCCAATCACTTCCTCAGGGACTAAGCCATCTCCTTCAGCCGGATCCACTTGCCTCTACTGCAAGGCGGATTGCCACTGGAAGAGGAACTGCAGCAAGTATTTGGCCGACAAAGCCAAGAGTGGAGGTATGACTTCTGACTCAGGTACACTTGTTTGCAATGTTATAGACATTTATCTTGCTGATGCACCTAATATTTCTTGGCTACATGATACCGGATCAGTTATTCACATATGCAACTCGTTGCAGAGACTGGTAAGAACTAGGAGAGTAGCAAGAGCCGATGTTAATATTCGAGTCGGCAACAAAACGAGAGTCGCTGCATTGGAAGTCCGCACGATGCAACTTCATTTACCTTTCGAATTCATTACGGAACTGAATAATTGTTATTATGTTCCAGTGCTCAGTCGAAACATTATTTATGCTTAATTTTTTATGAGGCAAGGCTATGAGTCGAAAATCAAGAATAATGGTTGTTCTTTATATTTGAATGATATGTTTCACGGCTTTGCACCCATCCAGGACGGGTTATTTATTTTGAATCTTGATGGTGAGTCGGTTTATAACATAAATGTTAAAAGGTTGAAACCAAATGATCTGAATATGACTTACTTTTGGCACTGTCGGCTTGGTCATATAAGTTGGAAACGCATGAATAAGCTCCATGATGATGGACTCCTAACTTCGTTCGACTTGGATTCGTTCGAGACATGCCAATCTTGCCTACTCGGCAAAATGACCAAGACACCTTTTGCAAAGAGTTGTGAGGGTGTCCGACTTGTTGGGACTAGTACATAGTGATGTATGTGGACCAATGAGCATGATAGCCAGGGGTGGTTATGAGTACTTCATTACCTTCACTGGTGATTTGAGTCGGTATGGATATATATACTTGATGAAACATAAGTCGAAAGCCTTTGAAAAGTTCAAAGAAATCCAGAAGGAAGTACAGAATCAACTCGGCAAGAAAATAAAGTTTCTTCGGTCAGACCGAGGAGGCGATTACATGATCCATGAGTTTGATGACCATCTGAAAGGTTGTGGAATAGTTCCAAAATTTACTCCGCCGGGAACACCGCAGAGGAACGGTGTCTCGGAAAGGCGCAGTCGGACCTTGTAGGACATGGTACGATCAATGATGAGTCGGACAGATCTACCTTTATAATTTTGGGGTTATTGTCTAGAAACAGCGGCGTTCACACTAAACAGAGTACCATCAAAGTCGGTAGAGAAGACACCGCATGAGATGTGGACAGGCAAAAATCCGAGTGTGTCTTTTCTTAAGATTTGGGGTTGTGAAGCATTTTTCAAGCGACTTCAGTCGGACAATCTTACGGCCAAGTCGGATAAGTGTATTTTCGTGGGGTATCAGAGAGAAACCTTGGGTTACTACTTCGACAACCGAGAAGAGGGCAAAGTGTTTGTCGCTCGGAACAGTGTCTTCCTAGAGAAAGAGTTTCTCAGTCGGGAAGTCAGTGGGAGCAGAGTGCAGCTCGAAGAAATTCGAGAGGAACCGGCTAGTAGCGAGTCGGCAAAAACCTTGGAGGTTGAGCCGATCGTGGTAGCTGAGCCGGCAGGAGCATGTGTACTACGAAGATAGGCAAGATTACGAAGTGTTAGTGATGTATTACTGTTAGACAATGATGAGCCGGCAAATTATTCAGAAGTGATGGTGGGATCTGATTCTGAGTCATGGATTGGAGCCATGAGATCCGAGTTAAAATCCATGGATGAAAATCAAGTTTGAAACTTGGTTGATCTGCCAGACGGTGCAAGACCCGTTGAGTGAAATGGGTCTTTAAGAAGAAAACTGATATGGATGGAAATGTTTCCATCTATAAAGCACGTCTTGTCACGAAGGGTATCCAGCAGGTTCATGGAGTTTATTATGATGAGACTTTCTCGCCCGTAGAGATGCTTAAATCAGTTCGGATCGTGTTAGCTATAGCGTCCTATTTCGACTATGATATATGGAAGATGGATGTCAAAATAACTTTCCTTAATGGAAATTTAACCGAGGACGTGTATATGATACAACCCGAGGGTTTTGTCGATCCGGCTAATGCTGAACAAGTGTGCAAACTTCAGAAATCCATTTATGGGTTGAAGCAAGCATCTCAGAGTTAGAATATTCGCTTTGATGAGGTAGTCAAATCGTTTGGCTTCATCAAGAGTGATCATGATTCTTGTTTATACAATAAGTTTAGTGGGAGCAAAGTAAACTTTCTAATCTTATATTTGGATGACATATTATTGATTGGAAATGATGTCCAGATGTTGCAAGAAACCAAGGAATCATTGGAAAGGAGTTTATCAATGAAAGACTTGGGTGAGGCAACATATATTTTCAGAATTCGGATCTATAGAGATAGATCAAGGAGGCTCATTAGATTGAGTCAGAGTACTTATTTGGACAAAGTATTGAAGAAGTTCAACATGGAATCGTCTAAGAAGGGGTTCTTACCGATGTCCCATGGTGTAAAACATAGCAAGACTTAGTGTTCTTCGACGACTGATGAGCGAAGTCGGATGGGTGTGATTTCGTATGCTTCTGTAGTCGGATCCATCATGTATGCCATGATTTGTACTAGGACGGATGTTTCATATGCTCTAAGTGTTGTGAGCAGATACCAGGCTGATCCTGGAGAAATCTACTAGACATCGGCTAAAAATATCCTGAAGTACTTGAGAAGGACTAAGGATATGTTATTGGTTTATGGAGGTGAAGATGAACTCAGTGTAAAGGGTGACACAGATGCGAGTTATCTTACCGACTATGATGATTCTCGTTCGCAATATGGGTATGTGTTTGCGATAAACGGAGGGGATGTGAGCTGGAAGAGTTCCAAGCAAGAGACTGTGTCTGCATCTACAACAAAGGCTGAGTATATTGCCGCCTTGGAGGCAGCAAAGAAAGCTGTTTGGATGAGGAATTTCCTCATGGATCTTGGTGTGGTTCAGGGCTCATCCAATCTGTTATACGTGTATTGTGACAACAATGGTGCTATTGCACAAGCCAAGGAACCTAGACAACACCAGAAGAACAAGCACATACTCATGAGGTACCACCTGATTCGCCAGATCGTGCATCAGGGTGATATCAAGTTATGCAAGGTACACACGGATGCAAATATTGCGGATCCATTCACAAATCCGTTACCACAGCCGAAGCATGAGGCGCACCTAAGAGCTATGGGCATTAGATGCCTATACATGTGATGTCGAAAGATTGACTCTAGTGCAAGTGGGAGACTGTTGGGAATATGCCCTAGAGGCAATCATGTATGATGATATTTCCAATGTATTCATAAAGATATTAAATTGTCCTTGTATAAACATCTGATGTGTATCATCGAATATGTTATTCAGTTGTGGAACTATACATTCATGTTTTTTCCACTAAATATCCTTGTTCATCGAGGTTGTGCTGGACACACAACTTAGACCAATGTGAAAGTCGGCCGATGACTCGGTTCCACTTGTCATGGGCATGCAGATACTATTCCGACTTACATAGATTCGTAGCTGGCCAGATTCGGTTTCACTCAGATAGACCCATATTGAGGTACAACAAACAAGTTGTCATTTGTATATCTCAATCAATGTAATCCTTAGACCAAAGGTTGTTACACAGTCCGAGTTGAGGATCACCGACTTAGGTTCTATCAAACGTTGATCCATAGCTGGGCAGTTATAAAGGCAGAGTTCGGGTCGACTGAGAATCAAGATGGGTGATGTGAATAACCAAGATGGGATTTTGCCCCTCCAGTTGGAGAGATATTCTCTGGGCCCTCTCGGATGATATGATACGGAAAGCATGGCCATGCACGACTCGGTTAAGTGTTAACCGAGGCGATCGACTAAGAGTTAGTCAGATGAATCACTTATCTCGGATCGAGAAGAGAGTCGGACTATTTAAGGGATGACAAATATTTGCCTATAGTCTGACAAGGTATATCGTGAGGCAAAAGGGACTCGGACGCAAGTCGCATTGGAAAGGAAAGTCATCATGACTCTTTAGTACTTGGGAGTCATCATGTTCTGCTAGGAGTCGCTACCGACTGATAGATTGAGAGCCGGACTCCAATCGTGTCCAAGTTTCCATGAGCCTGCGGGGTCACACACTTAAGAGCGGGAGCAAGTTCGGATTGGATCTAAACCGGAAATCTGGTTGGGTTGGACCCGAGCCGGATTTTGGACTGAGTTAGTGAGTCAGACTCACGGTGACTAACATGGGCTTTAGTGAATGGGTCATGAGTGAGTGGAGCCCATTTTCACTCCCTATATATAGTGGGGCGCATAAACCTAGAAGGGTTAACGGTTAGGTCATTCCATGCGTTGGAAACCCTAGCTCTCCACAGCAGTCATGATGCCATGGTGAACTTAGCAGTTCACCACCGGTGCTCCTCCTTGTACGTGTGGATACCAATAGAGGTGTTGTACCTCAGCACCAGGACGATCGTGATCGGATCTTATCTTGAGGACTGCACTACATTCAACTGACGCGCTTCATCGGTAATCCGCAACCGCGTGTCTAGTGGTAATCCTCGTGGCTTTCTACCTCAGCTATATCTTGGGATTACCGTGTAGGGAAAAAGGTTTTTTTTTATCTCTACGTGGCCCAACAAATATAGCATGGATATGCGAGCTTCTGTCAAAGTAGGCATGGTGATGTGATTTGCATAAATCCTTATTTTCTGGCCAGCAGAACCATAAAGTGGTTCATAGGATGCTTTAGTCAAGGGCAAGAGTGGTATTTGGAAGTCATTATGATGGTCTACAATATTATTCAAGTTCATTTCCATAAAAGTACAAGGATTGGGAAATGCAAGGACTCAAAGATGTCATGTTGATAACAGTTTCAGACTTAGCCATTTTGGCAGATCTAGGGTTTTAGACCAGATTACAAGAGGAGATGATTTTGATAAGATACAAGGTTCCAAACTAATAACCAAGGGGATTATGTTGATGTTTTAGTTGAGTATAAAGGATCCATGCTTGCATTTGGTCTTCATTGAGTTGGAAATTATCATAAGGGATTCACCCTTGATTGATCTGATTAAGAGATGAGAGGGTCACTTTAGTGACTAGAGATCAGATCAAACTTAGGGGATTTTCTTAGTATTTGTATTATTTATTTATCTTGGTCCTAAAGGATGAGCTCCTAGGGTGGCTCATGTTATTTCCTTAGCAATCAAGTTAATCAGCAGATCAAAGAAATTCATCAAATAGCAGATCAAGGCAATTCATCTTAGCAATTACTCAAAAAGCTACTAAGGTTACCATCAAGTAGCTTGAGGTAGTTATGGGTATTTTGAAGGTTTGTGCTTTTGAAGGAAGATAAGAGTCTCTTGGTATTCCTACCTATAGTAGAGTTCAAAGGTTTTATAAGAGGTTTTGGAAAAATCCAAGAGGTAGGAGCAGTTGAAAGTTATATCTTGAAAACATAAGGAGATTATATCATATAGATCTCCATAGTTTGTTAAATAGAAACTAATAAATAGTTGTTGTTACAAAGGCATCTTGGCTCAGGTTTTGAATTGCCATAACATTTGAGAATATGTAAAATGAGTCTAGACATATATTTTGTTAAATAGCTTTTGTCAAAATGTGTTGAGGTAAGAAGTATATCATCTGCTACACAATAGATGCATAAGAACGATTAAACAAGCAAACAATCATTGCATCATTAAACAAGAACTGGTTTTTATTCCCCCTGGTTTTTGCATTCTGGACAAAAAAACAGGGTTGCTGAAATGGGGATGTTACATCATCTCCACATGTTTTCGCCCGGTACCATTTACGATACCAGTCCGGTAGTACCGGTCACGTCAGTTACTACCGTTTCTGGTTCCGGTAGTACCGCTCGTCGCAGCAGGTAACTGTCAGATTTTAGGGGGCCCTTTCTTCTCCATTGGACTCATCCGTTTTGACCTCTTTGCCCCTCCATTGTTGATTTCCTTGATCTTTCTTCCTCCCTCTCCCTCCCATGACTCTTGCATCTCTTTGAGTGAAAAGAGAGAGGAGATCTAGATCCACAATCCCACCAATCCATCTCTCCTCTAAGTGAGGGAAATATCTTGGGATCTAGATCTTGGAGACTTGTGTGGTTTTCATCTTTTGTTCTTCCTATCTTATTCCCCCAATATCTTTTGTAGCTTCGATGGAATTTTGGAGTGAAGTATTTTCCATTGCATTAGGTGCATCAGTTTGAGTTCTTCTCAAAGTATTTGGTTGGTGAAATCAAGAAGCTTGTTACTCTTGGGTTCTTGGAATGCTAAACGGTTGTGTGGCCTTTGTGGTGAGTTCTTGGGGCCTCCAATTAAGTTGTGGTGCTCTCCGCAAGTTAGCGGACTTAGTGGTGATTATAGGGAGCCTCCAATTAAGTTGTGGAGATTTCCCCAATCTTATACGCGCTTGGTGACCTCCCTCAAGTGTCCCATATATATTTGATCGGGTGCTTGACGTGCAGCGGTGTCAGGAGAATAGGGTGAGGCCTCTTGTGGCATTGGTGGTCTTAGTACCGTCCACCCCTCCAACAAGACGTACTCCCTTGTAGGGAGGAACTCGGTAAAACATTGTCGTCTCTGCGTGCCTCAGTTATATCTATACCTGATCCCTTTACTTATGCACTTTATATTGCGATAGCCTTCGTGCTTGAAGTAATATGTCTTGCTATCACCTTGTTGCTTGTCTTTCTTAGCATAAGTTGTTGGTGCACATAGGTGAACCATAGCACATATAGGTTTTGTTCTTGATAAAGTAAATGCTAGTTTTATTTCACCTTTGTTAAGCCCTTCTCGTAAAAAAAATCGCCTATTCACCCCTCTAGGTTGCATCTGTGATCTTTCAAACGTGATGGTCAATACTTGAACCATTGACAAGTAGTAAACTCTAGTTCATAGCTCCTGTTGTATCAGTTAAATGAGTAGTTTGCCTTGTTTGATGTATTAACTTTTTATTACTTAGTTTCATATGCAATTATTGTTATCTCCACTAAAGAGAGGGATGCAGGATCATGTCTCAAGGTGGTTTTCCAACGTAGCTGTCACTTATAAGGGAGATGAAGGTGATAGATTGAGAAATAAAATTGAGGAATGTTATCAACTCTATTATCAACTGATCGAAAATTTCTTTCTCTTGAGTTGATAATATGTAATAATTTTAAGAAGTTTGCAGCTGATGTAATATATAGATAAATCGCATAGGCCATGTAGGAATTTAGTTGACATCGTCCACACATGGCCGTAGGAAGTACCATAACTGCGCTAGCCAGGTCGATTATGGAATAGTATCAGGCTTTGTTATTGGCATGTCTTGTATTGCACCGACAATTAATAGTAAAAGATGCTCGCCAATTGTACACCTTTTATGATATTAGCATGGTCTTCACAAAGGCTAAAACTGTAAAAGGACATAAAATTAATGGGCCGGCCAAAATGCAGGCTCTAATAATAGTAAAAGGCTAGAACAGTAGAAGGCCAGAATAGTAACAAACTAGAACAATACCAGGCCAGAATAGTATTGGGCCAGAATAGTTACCCGATAGAACAACAGCAGAACATGACAGTAACGGGCAAGACTAGTAATGGGCTAGAATAGTAACGAGCCAGAAAATTTACTGGGTAAGAACAGTAACAGTGTTGGGAATATGCCCTAGAGGCAATCATATTTGATGATATTCCCTAAAGTATTCATAAAGTTATAAAGTTGTCTCTTGTGTGAACATCGGATATATATCATCGGATACGTGATTCGGTTGTGGAACTATATATTCATGTTGTTTTTACAAGTTGTCCTTAGTCATTGAGGTTGTGCTGGACACACAACTTAGACTAATGTGAAGTTGGCTTGATGGCTCGGTTCCACTTGTCATGGGCATGGTGATGCTATTCCAACTTGCACGGACTCGTCTAAAGAGTTTAGCGAGTTGAACTGGCAAACAGTTAGGATGCAACAAGCATGTTGTCATTTGCGGTCTCATACAATGGAATCCTTTGACCTAAGGTGATCGCATGACCCGAGTTGTGGATCGCCAACTTAGGTTCTATCAAACGTTGTTCCGTAAATGGACAATTATAAAGGTAGAGCTCGGGTTGGTTGTGAATAAAGCTGCGTGACATGGATTACCAAGATGGGATTTGCCCCTCCGTAATGGAGACATATTCTCAGGGCTCTCTCGTGTGATATGATTCAGAAGCATGGTGATGCGCGATTCGGTTGTGTTAACTGAGGATTCGGACTAAGGGTTAGTCCAGTGAATCATATATCATGGTACGAGAAGAGAAGTTAAGCTATTAAAGGGATGGAATCTACTCACCTATAGCTTGACAAGGTATATCGTGTGTCAAAGGGACATGGACAAAAGTCACATTGAAGGTTTGTCTTCCGAACTTTACGACACTTGGGAGATGGCACGTCTTGCTAGAGGCCGCTACCATCTATCGACTTGAGACCAATTGTTCATGGGAGTGAGTGAGACTCAAAGCCATGAAGGTATACTTGGAGGTGTAGCTCATGTCATGTCCATGTGTACGTGAACCTACAGGGTCACACACTTAAGGGTAAGGAGCCCATATGGATGAGATCCATGTGGTCATTGGGGTACAGCCTAGATGGGCCTTAAGAGTTGAGCCCAACTAGGTATGTATATAAGTGGAGAGACAAGGGATAGTCCTTAACCTAGCCGTCACTTTCTCCACTCCCAAATCGGGTTAAACAGGATCTAGAAGTCCCCTGCCCAAGCTCCTTCCTATACGTGTGGATACCGGTAGAGGCGTTGCACATGCGGCGCTGGAGACAAAGGGATATGGCAAAGGAGTTTGCGGGGATCCGGAGGAGCTGTTCGTGAGATAGATCGGCACTACATCAACAGGCGTGCTACATCAATAATCCGCACATGCGCGTCTAGTGGTAAATCTCGTGGCCTATTACCTGAGCTGGATCTTGGGACCATCGCGTTGGATAAAAGTTTTGTTTATCGGCCTGTGTCCCAACAGTGGAATCGGAGCGAAAGCTTCTAGTTTTAGGCTTCTGATCTATGCATATGAGATATGCATACAGTGATAGATCAGATCTACTTAGGGTTATGGTGGTCGATCTATGATATAGATTGGTTTTGTGCAGGATTGATTGAATCAATCGCACTCGAGGGTTCATGGATGATCAGGTGCGGCTGGTCAATGAGATTGGTCAGATCTGCACAGGGATCAGATTTGGGTAAAAGTGTTTTATCCAATAAAGTAATCCATGATATGGATTGTAGATGAGATCTATGATTTCGGAATATTTGTCGGGTGCTTCCCCTACCCGCGAGGGGCGCTGCCCCTTCGATCCCCACCCACTATCCGGCTAGCGGGCCCGTCGGCTCCGCCCTGTCGTAGCGCCTTAGAGGTTGTTGCGGGTTTCACAACGCCGATAGATATGTGTAACTACCTCGGTGAATTACGCTCTTAGTTACAAGCCTGGATGATCGGAAATGGTTAAAATAGTACGGTGGGGCCAAATGCCACTCACAGGTAGACCTTTCGGCCGTCCTAACCATTTCCAAACATCGGGACAAGAACGAGCGGCGTAATCGGCAGGCGAAGGGATCAACTACATAGACAAATGAGTATGTATGCAAGCCACCATACAACAGTCCTCAGAGCCATTCTATCTAAAAGAAATAGAAATATTGCAACGCCATACGGCAAGATCCAAATATCCTAGATAGATATAATAGTTTAGGATATCTCCTCATACATCAAACATCAGAGTATCAGGCGGAAGCGGAAAACAAGATCCGAGTACGGATAAGAAGCAAATCGGCATAATATGCCCCATAAATAAACACATCCCGCCCACAGATCTCACGGATCCCCGTTCCCGAAATCTCTACACCGAGTGATCGTTGCCAACATCGTCCGTTTCCTCCACCCAGTATCCATCTTGCGAGTTTACCTGTTCATCTGAATCAAACAATTTATCGTGTGAGACCCTAGGGGTACTCAGCAAGTCTTTATGCCTCTAAAGGGGACACAACCTGGGGTGACGCAATTGCAGCAAAAGATAATACCTAACAATTCTATAGATACTCGCTAACCATCCGCCTAACCAAAGATAGTCGGATGTCCGTGAATTAATAACAACAGTTATAACGGTAATATTAACAGATCCATCCTCCTCCTCGCTTACCAACGAGGAAGCGGACGAACAGCCCCCCATCCGTTGGTAGTTTTATTATCCATTCGATGAGTGTTGCACTATTTACTAATCAGGTACTTAGTCAAATTAAAGCGGTACTTTAGTTATACTTGTCTATGATCGAGAAATTGTGTTCCAAGTCGTCCATAACCGCGGACACGGCTTTCAGAAAGATTTACCCTGCAGGGGTGCACAAATAGCAACAGACACTCGATCAACCTCGGAAAAACCAAACCAAAACCCAACGAGGCATTCACGACAAAGCGATCACAGGATTCAGAAATATTTCAGGGGGCCACCCCATTAAGCTACCCGCAACGAAGTTGGCCGGCTCCGAGACGGACTCAAGGTTTGCGTCAATGGTTGTAAACGACTGGGAACCCGAAAGTGTGACTGGGCTTGTCGATACCACGAAAACACTCCGCATCCAAAACAGTACAGGTGCTCCTCGCACAATCTTAAATAAAGCAGTAAAGCATGGCATAGGTACAGGATAGTAATAAAGTCCCAAACTACTTGTGGCCCCAAGAAATAAGAATGAATCAAGCTCTGGCTCAGGGGGGGTTCATAAGCCTCCCGGATGTGGATAGCGCGAATATTCAAGGAACAGGAATCAAGTACTCGGGGTCCTACGGGACACAAGTGAGCATGAAAAACCAAATAGCAGATATTGCTCACCGGTGCCACTGTCATTAGTTATCCCATTACTACTTAGGTTAAGTTGTTTAGGTACCTCATTATCCATCAGACACTCACATACCCTACACATTCTGTTCTACGACCCGCATGGCTCAAACAACTCCTGTAGTAATGGCTCATGGGATGGAGGAACAAGCTTCGGTGGGGTTTAAAAGTAAAGGCTATGCAGTACTTGGGATTCAGTTTAGTGCAATCGCGACTCAATGATGCAAGAATAAGATAGAGGCAATAGGTACTATATGTATGCAAGCATGTGGTAGTGCTTGCCTAGCAGCTCAGTTGAAGCGAGAGAAGGATCTGGGTAGTGCTCCTGGGTTTCTTGATATATCCCACCTCACGTCTATTCAAGAAGAACCAAACAAACAAGGGCCAACATAAATAAAGTGCACAAGCATATGAATAAAATGCGACAAGCAAACAATCATGCCATGATGAATGATGCACAATTTGCATGGCAATAATGTAGCATGGCATGGGTGAGGTGTGGAATACAAGAATAAAGCATTTTATGGAGTTTTA
This sequence comes from Avena insularis, assembly GCA_023614405.1. Taxonomy (NCBI): domain Eukaryota; kingdom Viridiplantae; phylum Streptophyta; class Magnoliopsida; order Poales; family Poaceae; genus Avena; species Avena insularis. The sequence goes on along the minus strand of CM042689.1, from coordinate 191,605,251 downwards.
GTCAACTTTTATCCTCAAATAAGTTGTTGTATACTTTATATTTATATGATGCATGCTGCAATTCAGAACATGGAATGCATAAACAGAAAGGTCTCGTCGCGCTGATCAATTTAGACATATCATTTGTCAAATTTGGAGTTAAAAAACAAAAGTTATTAATTAATTAAGAAAAAGGGCATTTTATTGTAATTTTGATCAACTCGAAAATTAAAGTGTTCAAAATATATTTTGAAGGGCATATATGAAATCCTCACATTTTTCTGATTTCAAAACATATATTATTTGTATTATAAGGATTTGTATTTTAAAAGTTAATTAAAAACAGATTGAATTTGAATTTAAATCAATTTTGAAAAGGTTTAATTAAAACAGGCAACAGGGCAGACTTTTGTTACTCAGCCCGACCCAGTCATAGCCACTGACGGGTGGGGCCGATCTTGACTTAAACGGCTTGGCAGAAAAGGTTTTTCTCACCGCGGCTTTATCTAACCACAACAAAGGACAGGTGGGGTCGGTGGTTAAGGGCCCCCATGCCAGTGGGTGAACCGGCAGAGGCTGACAGGTGGGAACCGTGCTGGAGCGCGGGTTAAGTTTACGAAATCTGGAGTCCCTTTTTGTAAAAAGTACACAGCGGCTGGCAGGTGGGCTCGCGAGACCGCGGTTGGCGCGAGAAAAACAGAGGGCTATTTGCAAACGGCGCTTAGGTATGGTGGATCTTCTCCACCGTCTAGCGGCAGTTCTGTTGTGTGGATCGAGGACTCGAACCGGGACTGGCGTCTTGTGGCTGGCGGCAGCATCGTAGGTGGGGACGTTGCTAGGAGGGGGATGGGCGGCTAGATGAGTGGTTCGTGTCGTGGAGGTGTGCAGACGCCCGTGCTCGGCGACGCATCGAGAGCGTTCGGTGGAACGTCCGGCGAGAGGTCTACGCAAGGCGGAGGATGTCTAAGCGGAGAGGGACTCACCGGGGTGGTTAATGACGGCAGATCGGGGCGGGACCCAACAGATCGTCGACGGAGCTGGCGGCCGGCGAGATTAGGGTTTCGGCGGCGTTGCGGTACTGCAGCAGAAGTGGGGCTTCTCCTCCTTGTTGTCGTGCTCCGGGCGAAGCAGAAGAACCTCCTCGGCCTCCTCGACCACCTCCACGTCGCGCTCGTCGGTTGGAACGAAGAAACAACGGTGGTGCAGACGGTGTCCGGCGAGAGGAAGATGGTGTCGGTGGAGAAAAAGAGGGGAGAGGGCAAGGCCCTGGGGTGGATCTGGGAGAGGCAGAGGAGATGTGGGGAAAGAGGAAAAGTAGAAGAGGAGGGGGAGGCGCCGTGGGGATCCGGTTGGAGATAAAGGTGGCTTCGGCCACCTTTTTCCTTCTCCTCTTCACGTGCTCGAGCTGGAGCTCGACTTGGGCAGGTAGGGCATGGCAGGTGGGCCAGGACGCGACCAAAGAGGGTAGGCTCAGGTGGGACAGGCACGACAGTGAGAGAGAAAGAGAGAGGAGAGGGAAAACTCGGGTGTAGCTTCGGCTAGGGCTAGATAGGGTGGCTCGGGTTAGGGTTTTTAGGAGGGGTTAGATGGGGTGGTGGATCGGGTTAGAGAGAAAAAGAGATGAGGCCTAGGGTTTGTGGGTGGTTAGGGTGTTTAGGGTTTTTCTCCACATGCCAAAAAATATCAAGCAAAGGTTGGAGGATGTGGTGATGGATAGGGAGAGATAGGGTTTAACATGATCAAAACAATCTCAAGCAAGAAAAGGTGGTGGACAAGATGGGAGGTGTGTCTAGGGTTTTAGGTGCACATGGCAAGGAGAGACAAGATCAAGATGAGGGGGTCTTGAATAAGAGAGAAAGGGAAGCTCACAAAAGAAAGGATCCACTCAAAAACCAAAGAAAAACCAAAGGAGAAAGAATGGTGGTGCTTTGCATGGCCCATGCAAAAACATTAAATGCCATGTTTTAATCTTGTGAAAACAGAATAAATAATCATGGCATTTGTGCCTATGCATTCCCAAATATGGAATAAAGCCAAGCTAAAAGAATTAAAAGGATGCCCCATGTGGAGTAGATGGAGATGACCATATTTGAATAAAAATGGGACTTGCTAGTGTGTATGTGCCACTAGGTATTTAGTAAGCCCAAAAATATCCCAACATGAGAATAACCCCAAAACAACCCATATGGGAGCTAGAAAGAGGTTCCACTCACAAGGCATGCAAAGGTGGCTCCACATATCACTAATGTGAAAACAACATGATGCTAAAATGAGAGCAGGTGGAAATAGAATTGGATCCATCCCACCCCACATGAGCTAGAGGTAAAACCAAATAAGTTGCAATGCTCATATATGGTGGAATGGTGGAATGATGGGGTGACAAGGAAAAGTGATGGAGTTGAATAAAAGATATGCCCCCAACTCAACTTGGGCATTTACACAATATATCAATAACCAAATACAATATCAAGAGACAAATACAATTTACAATGCATATGAGAGAAGAACCAAAACAAAAGGGTTTTAAAAGATGCTCAAATGCAAGGTGGCATGATGACATGAGCATGATATAATTATGATGCAACAATTATATATAGGAAGTAGCCATTATATTACTAGACCAAGTAGCATTACAATTGTTAGACAATTGGGGTGCTACAACTCTCCCCCACTAAACAAAAATCTCGCCCCGAGATTCCTAGGAAAAGGAAAACAACACAAGGAGAGGCAGTTGTTCGGAACGAAGGTGACCCTCATGTTCCCAAGTTGATGAACAACGGAATGGTGCGACCGCTACACCTTGCAAAACTTGCCAGACTTGTTGCGAGTCTTGCGTTTTGCTTGAGAAACAACGGTTAGAAGAGTTGAAGGATTGTCGTGAGACAAGAAGGATAGGATGAACATAGCTCCGGTTTTCTCAAGAAACATGATAAAAGAATAGAACCACTTGTGAAAGAAAGGACAAGATGATGTATCATGGATAAAGAAAGACACCTCATTAAGATTAACGGTTTATCGATACTAGAGAGGGTGAAAACTTTGTCTCGCTGGAAGAAAAAAGCTAGATTGGAGAGGTTTTGAACCACTATGACAATAGCATCGTATCTTCTCTCGGATTTGAGAATGAAGTACGGAAACAATATTGCCTTCAAACAATAGAGTCCCTTGGTATCAACAGAAAGATTTAGTTAGACATCGTCGGATTAGATTCTTGTTGCAACGGTAAGAACCAAGGATCACGCAATTGAGGTGCGCGGATATAACTTCCAGAGACGGATGTGAAGCCAGATCATGGTGGAATCCCGAGAAGCAAAGAATATGGAGGATCTGGAGTTTATTGTAGAGATACTTATTGCTTTCTTTAGCCTTGAGGCTAATGCAATAGATTTGCGGCTGATGGCATCAACCATAATTGGCTTTACCACAGAAAAAGAATTGATGAAACGAAGAGAGATAGTTTCCTTTCATCTTGATTGGGGATGCCGAGCATCGGTAGAATGACGAGGACAGAAAAGAGTTTGCGTTTGTTTCCACCAGATAATTGAAGATTTTGCTCCATCTAGAATAGACAGACCACCAACAAGAGATTATTGATTACTTTCTTCGAGAGAGCACTGAAAAACAAAGGCGAAGTAAAAGTATCGAGGATAAAGGCCACTAACTTCCGTGGAATGAGTGAAATCACATTAATTCACCAATTCAATGTACAAGAGCGAATGATAAGAGTAGTGGTATGGTAGCTACTCCATCCCGCACTCAAAGCATTACTCCGCACATGAATAAGAAAACCATGCAACCCAACTACCAAAGCATGAAGGTATTGACAATAACTCATGGAACTTCGTTAGAAAACAAGGATAGATGCAAACGATTCGCCGGATTCATAGATAGATAAAGATGATGATGTTGTCGTCATGTCGGAAGTACCAAGCCACCGGAAAGATATGAAGGAAGATTACGGAGAACAACTGCAAGATTCAACAGCTACAGAAAAGATAGCACCAACTTGAACAGAAGGAATACAAGATCTAGAAGGTCTCCATGGCCTCCGGTGGATTGAGCATAGACGATAGAGCGAGAGGGTTTCAAGAGATTACTTGACGAGACTGAGGTGAAAGAACTCCATGTTCTTCTTGAAATGATTGAGAGAGATTTAGCAGTCTTGAGGAAATCTTCGGCGAAACGACGATGATAACTTGCCAACAAGGAATAACTCCAGATTGGTTGAAGATGGAGGATGGAATGAACAATGGACTTGCTAATTCTAGAGTTGAAGTAATGTATTTAGCAGAAGGACGTGGTCGAGATAGGTGACTTCAAGAAGCCAGAATTTCCACTTTGGGAACTTTGCACACAGGCAGTGCTCATGAAGCTTGAGAGAAAGAGACACAGATGATCTTCCATGTCCTTCCATTGATATGGAATAGGCAAGCATATTATCAACATATACCACCATGGATTAACAAGATATTCCCAGAATACCAAGTTCAAAAAGGCGAGAGAAACGAACAAATGCTCGAACACTTCCTGAGCTCAACGCTCTTAGAAAGATCAATATTAAGAGCACGGGTTCGTGTTGAAGAAGATGCACTGGAAGAATAGATTATCTGGTCCTTCGGAAGAAAAAGAGATGTCACCTGGTTCACATTGTCGATCAGATCACCAGTTACAAAGATAAAGAGATCTTGGATAAGAACCGATGATAGCTCATACCTCAAGCAAAGCTATCAGAGACAAAAAGATGCAATTCCCTCGTCTCAAAGAGAATTTTGCAGATATGGAGTTCAAAAAGATGTGCAGCATGATGGACAGATGATAGACCGCCGTAGTGCCTTGAGAAACTCCGGATTGCCAAAGATGCTTGAATATGCATAGGTATGATCACGGTGTACTCAAAATCACAGGAGATAACCGTCACCATTTGTAGGATAGTGTTGATAGCATTTTCCATATTCCACTCATGATAAGTGTCCTATAGCTATGCCGTGAACCAAATTACAATCACCAGCATCGGATCGACACATGTTATGTAATTAGCCCAAGAGAATTGGAGATGAAATGAAACTCTAGGATTAAGCGCCGGTGACAAAAGAATGAGTTAGCATGGACATGCCGATAAAAGGGAGATAGATAATGTTTCACACACGACTGGAAAGGAGTGTGGAAACACAGATGTATCAAAGAAAAATTTTCCACATTTTTCGGCATTAAAATACCAATAGACCCGCAAAATCGCTTATCAGGTAGAGATTAGCAACTCCACATTCTGTGAAAGCATGCTGGAAGGAAGAACACCCTTAAGAAGATGGCACCGGTTAACAAGGAGTCGGATAGATCGCGCCGGTTTTCAAAAGCCTGTCAGTATGGAATGTACCAACAGTTGATAACCAAAGGCAGATTGAGATAACAAATTGGATGCAACAGATAGACAAAGAATTACACACACACACACACACACTTTCTATGGTACTACGGAAACCCAGAACACGTGAATCCTAGTTTGAATTTTAAGAAGAGGATTGAAAACGTTACACTTCCTTACCAGAAAAGGGTGGGTGTTGGGTAAGAAGAAAAGTGGAAGCAGTCCTACTCTCGCGTTTTGTTTTTCCCTAGTATACATAGCTACCAAAAATATTTGCTAGACTGACAACGACCATTTGGCTGAGACCCTGAAGGGCGGGATGGCTCTGATACCAATTGTAACTACCTCGGTGAATTACGCTCTTAGTTACAAGCCTGGATGATCGGAAATGGTTAAAATAGTACGGTGGGGCCAAATGCCACTCACAGGTAGACCTTTTGGCCGTCCTAACCATTTCCAAACATCGGGACAAGAACGAGCGGCGTAATCGGCAGGCGAAGAGATCAACTAGATACACAAATGGGTATGTATGCAAGCCACCATACAACAGTCCTCAGAGCCATTCCATCTAAAAGAAATAGAAATATTGCAACGCCATACGGCAAGATCCAAATATCCTAGATAGATATAATAGTTTAGGATATCTCCTCATACATCAAACATCAGAGTATCGTGCGACGGAAAACAAGATCCGATGCGGATAAGAAGCAAATCGGCATAAGATGCCCCATAAATAAACACATCCCCACAGATCTCACGGATCCCGTTCCGGAATCTCTACACCGAGTGATCGTTGCCAACATCGTCTGCTTCCTCCACCCAAAGATCCATCTTGAGTTTACTGTTCATCTGAATCAAACAATTTATCGTGTGAGACCCTAGGGGTACTTAGCAAGTCTTTATGCCTCTAAAGGGGACACAACCTGGGGTGACGCAATTGCAGCAAAAGATAATACCTAACAATTCTATAGATACTCGCTAACCATCCGCCTAACCAAAGATAGACGGATGTCCGTGAATTAATAACAACAGTTATAACGGTAATATTAACAGATCCATCCTCCTCCTCGCCACCAGCGAGGAAGCGGATAATAACCCCATCCGTTGGTAGTTTCATTATCCATTCGATGATTGTTGCACTATTTACTAATCAGGTACTTAGTCAAATTAAAGCGGTACTTTAGTTATACTTGTCTATGATCGAGAAATTGTGCTCCAAGTCATCCATAACCGCGGACACAGCTTTCAGAAAGATTTACCCTGCAGGGGTGCACAAATAGCAACACACACTCGATCAACCTCGGAAAAACCAAATCAAAACCCAACGAGGCAGTCACGACAAAGCGATCACAGGATTCAGAAATATTTCAGGGGGCCACCCCATTAAGCTACCCGCAACGAAGTTAGCTGACTCCGAGACGGACTCAAGGTTTGCGTCAGTGGCTGTAAACGACTGGGAACCCGAAAATGTGACTGGGCTTGTCGATACCGCGAAAACACTCCGCATCCAAAAGCAGACAGTGCTCCTCGCACAATCTTAAATAAAGCAAGAAAGCATGGCATAGTGCAGGATAGTAATAAAGCCCCAAACTACTTGTGGCCCCAAGAAATAAGAATGAATCAAGCTCTGGCTCAGGGGGGTTCATAAGCCTCCCGGATATTCAAGGAACAGGAATCAAGCACTCGGGGTCCTACGGGACACAAGTGAGCATGAAAAACCAACTAGCAGATGTTGCTCACCGGTGCCACTTTCATTAGTTATCCCATTACTACTCGAGTTAAGTTGTTTAGGTACCTCGTTATCCATCGACACTCACATACCCTACACATGTTGTTCTACGACCCGCATGGCTCAAACAACTCGTAGTAATGGCTCATGGGATGGAGGAACAAGCTTTTGGGGTTTAAAAGTAAAGGCTATGCTTGGGATTCAGTTTAGTGCAATCGCGACTCAATGATGCAAGAATAAGATAGAGGCAATAGGTACTATATGTATGCAAGCATGTGGTAGTGCTTGCCTAGCAGCTCAGTTGAAGCGAGAGAAGGATCTGGGTAGTACTCCTGGGTTTCTTGATATATCCCCACCTTTCGTCTATTCAAGAAGAACCAAACAAACAAGGGCCAACATAAATAAAGTGCACAAGCATATGAATAAAATCGACAAGCAAACAATCATGCCATGATGAATGATGCACAATTTGCATGGCAATAATGTAGCATGGCATGGGTGAGGTGTGGAATACAAGAATAAAGCATTTTATGGAGTTTTAGTCAACTTTTATCCTCAAATAAGTTGTTGTATACTTTATATTTATATGATGCATGCTGCAATTCAGAACATGGAATGCATAAACAGAAAGGTCTCGTCGCGCTGATCAATTTAGACATATCATTTGTCAAATTTGGAGTTAAAAAACAAAAGTTATTAATTAATTAAGAAAAAGGGCATTTTATTGTAATTTTGATCAACTCGAAAATTCAAGTGTTCAAAATATATTTTGAAGGGCATATATGAAATCCTCACATTTTTCTGATTTCAAAACATATATTATTTGTATTATAAGGATTTGTATTTTAAAAGTTAATTAAAAACAGATTGAATTTGAATTTAAATCAATTTTGAAAAGGTTTAATTAAAACAGGCAACAGGGCAGACTTTTGTTACTCAGCCCGACCCAGTCATAGCCAAGACGGTGGGGCGATGCTGACTTAAGCGGCGTTGAGAAAAGGTTTTTCTCACCGCGGCTTTATCTAACCACAGCAAAGGACAGGTGGGGCCGGTGGTTAAGGGCCCCCGTGCCAGTGGGTGAACCAGCAGAGGCTGATAGGTGGGAAGCGTGCTGGAGCGCGGGTTAAGTTTACGAAATCTGGAGTCCCTTTTTGTCAAAAGTACACAGCGGTTGGCAGGTGGGCTCGCGATACCGCGGGTTGAGCGTGAGAAAAACAGAGGGGCTATTTGCAAAACGGCGCTAGGTACTGTGGATCTTCTCCACCGTCTGGCGGCAGGTCTGCGCGCGGCGCGGATCGAGGACTCGAACCCGGGACCTGGCGTCTGGCGTGAGGCGCAGCCATCGCGTAGGTGGGGGACGTTGCTAGGAGGGGGATGGGCGGCTAGATGAGTGGTTCGTGTCGTGGAGGTGTGCAGACGCCCGTGCTCGACGACGCATCGAGAGCGTTCGGTGGAACGTTCGGCGAGGCAGAGGGTCTACGGCAAGGAGGAGGATGTCTAGGCGGGAGAGGGACTCACCGCAGGGTGGTTGACGGCGGCAGATCGGGGCGGGACCCAGCAGATCATCGAGGGAGCTGGCGGCCGGCGAGATTAGGGTTTCGGCGGCGTTGCGGTACTGCAGCAGAAGTGGGGCTTCTCCTCCTCGCTGTCGTGCTCCGGGCGAAGCAGAAGAACCTCCTCGGCCTCCTCGACCACCTCCACGCCGCGCTCGTCGGTTGGAACGAAGAAACGACGGTGGTGCAGACGGTGTCCGGCGAGAGGAAGATGGTGTCGGTGGAGAAAAAGAGGGGAGAGGGCAAGGCCCTGGGGTGGATCTGGGAGAGGCAGAGGAGATGTGGGCAAAGAGGAAAAGTAGAAGAGGAGGGGGAGGCGCCGTGGGGATCCGGTTGGAGATAAAGGTGGCTTCGGCCACCTTTTTCCTTCTCCTCTTCACGTGCTCGAGCTGGAGCTCGACTTGGGCAGGTAGGGCATGGCAGGTGGGCCAGGACGCGACCAAAGAGGGTAGGCTCAGGTGGGACAGGCACGACAGTGAGAGAGAAAGAGAGAGGAGAGGGAAAACTCGGGTGTAGCTTCGGCTAGGGCTAGATAGGGTGGCTCGGGTTAGGGTTTTTAGGAGGGGTTAGATGGGGTGGTGGATCGGGTTAGAGAGAAAAAGAGATGAGGCCTAGGGTTTGTGGGTGGTTAGGGTGTTTAGGGTTTTTCTCCACATGCCAAAAAAATATCAAGCAAAGGTTGGAGGATGTGGTGATGGATAGGGAGAGATAGGGTTTAACATGATCAAAACAATCTCAAGCAAGAAAAGGTGGTGGACAAGATGGGAGGTGTGTCTAGGGTTTTAGGTGCACATGGCAAGGAGAGACAAGATCAAGATGAGGGGGTCTTGAATAAGAGAGAAAGGGAAGCTCACAAAAGAAAGGATCCACTCAAAAACCAAAGAAAAACCAAAGGAGAAAGAATGGTGGTGCTTTGCATGGCCCATGCAAAAACATTAAATGCCATGTTTTAATCTTGTGAAAACAGAATAAATAATCATGGCATTTGTGCCTATGCATTCCCAAATATGGAATAAAGCCAAGCTAAAAGAATTAAAAGGATGCCCCATGTGGAGTAGATGGAGATGACCATATTTGAATAAAAATGGGACTTGCTAGTGTGTATGTGCCACTAGGTATTTAGTAAGCCCAAAAATATCCCAACATGAGAATAACCCCAAAACAACCCATATGGGAGCTAGAAAGAGGTTCCACTCACAAGGCATGCAAAGGTGGCTCCACATATCACTAATGTGAAAACAACATGATGCTAAAATGAGAGCAGGTGGAAATAGAATTGGATCCATCCCACCCCACATGAGCTAGAGGTAAAACCAAATAAGTTGCAATGCTCATATATGGTGGAATGGTGGAATGATGGGGTGACAAGGAAAAGTGATGGAGTTGAATAAAAGATATGCCCCCAACTCAACTTGGGCATTTACACAATATATCAATAACCAAATACAATATCAAGAGACAAATACAATTTACAATGCATATGAGAGAAGAACCAAAACGAAAGGGTTTTAAAAGATGCTCAAATGCAAGGTGGCATGATGACATGAGCATGATATAATTATGATGCAACAATTATATATAGGAAGTAGCTATTATATTACTAGACCAAGTAGCATTACAATTGTTAGACAATTGGGGTGCTACAATATGGTATCTATGCATAACTTGTTTTTGTAGGAAGCTGTGAATGGTATGGTTCATATGCATGTGATGTATGTGTGTAATCCATACATGATCTGCTTATCTGATGGCTTAGTTGATGTAGAGACTGTTGGGAACCCCAAGAGCAAGCTGTGATGAGCACAGCAGCAAGTATTCCCTCAGTAGAGACCGAGGTTATCGAACCGGAAGGAGGAAGGAAACGTCACATAGGTGTTGCAAGCAACGTGGAAACCTGCACAACACAAACTCAAGACTTTTACCCAAAGAATCAGTGAGGTTGTCAAGTTCACCGGTTTGCTGTAACAAAGGATTAAACGTATAGTGTGGAAGGTAATGGTTTGCAGCAAGTAAACAAGTAATAGTGGAAAATGTATCAATGGTAAAGATTGGACCGGGGTCCATAGTTCACTAGAGGTGCTCTCCTTAGATAAACAACATGGCATGAAGGGTAAACAAATTACAGCAGGGAAATTGACAGGAACTGAGCAGGGCATAACAATGCAATACCAGACAAAAAGATCATATGGGATTCGATTGGGCAATACAACAATATACATAGACCACCATCCAACTGCATCTATGACTAGAAGTCCACCTTCAGGTTATCATCCGAACCCCCTCCAGTATTAAGTTGCAAGCAACAGACAACTGCTTTAAGCAAAGTGTGTAAAGTAAACAATCCACTTGTTCTATGAACAAGAGACCGTTGTTTTCTCCCTAGTAGCAACAGCACATCTACAACCGAAGAGATTTCTGTCACTTCCCTTGGAAACTAGAGGCATGAACCCACTATCGAGCATAAATACCCCCTCTTGGAGTCACTAGCAACTACTCGGCCAAGATAGCGACTAACAATGGAGAGCATCCAAGATCACAAACAACACAGACATGATAGTATCAAATAGACAAAACCATTAAACAATCTGACATAGTAATCTCAATATCCATCGGATCACCGCAAACACAACATGCATGATTACAAATAGATTAGTTCTTGATCATGAACGGAGCTCACAAGATCTATACATGAAAGCACAAATGAGGAGATACAACCATCTAGCTGCTACATGGACCCATAGTCCAAGGTGGAACTACTCACGCTTTATATCGGAGAGAAGGCCTCCGGGATGATTTCCCCTCCGGCAGGGTGTCGGGAAGAACTTCAGATCCCCCCCTCGATCTAGGGACGACGGTGGCGGCGTCTATAGAAGGTTTCGTCGAGTTTTGATCGAGTGCCTAGGGTTTCTGCATCAGGGGCTTCTTATAGGCGAAGAGGCAAGGCTAGGAGGCAGCCAGGGGCCCCACACCCTACCTAGGCGCGGGGTCGGCCCACCCGCGCCTAGGGGGGTCTGGCCGCCCTGGTTCTCTTCTCCGTCTCATCTTCTAGCTTCGTGTCCCCCACGGTACCTCCAAAAACAGAAGAAAACAGGCAACTGGCACTGTGGCAACTTGTTAATAGGTTAGTTCCAGAAAAGATATAAAAACACCTCAAAGTGTAGACAAAGCAAAGCAAAGTAGATACTAAACAAGCATGGAGCATAAAAAATTATAGATACGTTTTCGACGTATCAAGCATCCCCAAGCTTAACTCGTGCTCTTCCTCGAGTAGGTAAGTGATAAAAAGCATAACTTTTGAGGTGACATGCACCATCAAAACCAAGATCAAACCATTTGCAAACATTTAAAACTGGGATCAAAGAACTCTAAACATGTGCATGAAAGATGGAGTTCTAACAATAGGACATAGTAACTATGCATCAACATGAAAGGCTACAAACAAATATCATGAATAACATGCATTGAAAAACGTTTGTTTGTTTCACATACAGAAAACATGGCATAGTGGCATTCAACTTGTCCCTCACAGAGTAGCAAATAGATGCAAAGGACACCTTCAAAGTTCATAAGAGTGAATAGATACAAATAGCACAAGAACAAGCAATATCAACAATATGCATCAATCAATAAGTTTTGGGACACTGCACGCAGAATGACAACTATGCTCTCTTAATGGTGCCTAAAATTAGAAGGTGGAGACTCAAATAATGGTGGAAGAAAGGCCCTTCACAAAGGGAAGCAGGGATTTCAAGTTTCAAAAAGAGCTTCCAAAAATTATAGTACTGGTTAGCTTTCAGCCCTCATTGCCCCTATCATAAGAATCTTGAAGTGGTTAAGGTTAAAGTGACCAAAGATGGAGTATATGCTTGAAAAAGTATAAGTTGGCAATCTCAAGTCCCTTGAATATGAGGGCCACACCTCATGCTACTCAACTTCAGTCACCTATAAGTTCTTGTCATTGTAGGTACATGCGTATCTTAGAGAACCGCCAACGGGGTACCCCTTGCACATGGTACAGGAGCTATTCCATAACCAAAATGACAAGGCAAGCAGACAATGAGCATCTCAGCGATCTTTTATTTACTATATGCATAGCTTTTTATGGAGGATGCTTCATAGATAGCTCACTATGGTGATGCTGCAAGTTTCCACCATGATTAGGCATGGCTTAGGCTAGCGGCCTAGGCGTTTCTCTAACACAAAATACATACTCCATGGACTTACAAGTTCCCTCTTTATTTCACACCGATGACATCCATAGCCAAAAGAGCATGATATCAACTGAGTACAAAGTACAAGTGCAATGTTGAAAACGTTCCCCGTGACAGCACGGTTCTGCTAATTCCAACGTATAAGTGCAAGCATATACAACATAGATGACACAATGGTTCAAGTTTATTAGGGGCAAAGAATATAAAGTGTGCCATCAAGTTTGTGAGGGCTTTAATCACTAAGTTTTCACATAACAAAATAGTTTTTAATTGGAAGATAGCTGAAAACAAGAATATACTTGGAATGGTCTAGCACACCATGCATAGGAGTTTATAGTGGAAACTTTGTAATAACTTGGTTTCTTGGGAGTTGGAAGCATGAGTAGAGCTTACTCATACAAGTGGAGGCTAGCAAAAGACTGGGAGCAACCAACTAAAAGAGCAATGATGGCCATAATCATGTAGAGCAATAAAACATTACTAATCAAAGCATAGAGTGATACTACAATTCAAGGACTAAATGATCATAGACGCTATGGTGACTTGTTCATTGTCATACATGGTGTGAGCATGTGCCAAGTCAACCCAAGCAAAGCATCAAAGGAGAATACCATAATACTATGCTTTTGCATGCTAAAACAACGCATAATTCTTTCAAGTCACACTAAGCAATCCCAATTGTTTGGAACAATACATGCTATAGCAATAATCACTAATCATAAGGTCAAAACAACACCTAGCATGTCATGCTAAAGTCTAAGTCACAGTCAATGCAAGCTCCTCTTACACTTTCAAGCAAGAACTTACTACTCCTTTCCAACACCAAGCAACTTATTTGCAAAACAAAACAGAGAGAATGGGGGTCGAAACTACTTTATTCAAGCAAACTAAACAAACTAAGCAAACCAAACGAAAACTAAGACGCTCCAAGAACAACACAACAGTGCATGAAACAATAAAAACGAAGTGTCTAGACAGACATGAGCTTTTTATTGATGAAGAAGGGGATGTCTTGGGCATCCCCAAGCTTTGACGCTTGTACCTCTTGGATATTTCTTGGGGTGACACCGGGGTGGCATCCCCAAGCTTGAGCTTTTGTCCATTCTTCATCTCATTACATCATTCTCTCTCTACACCTGAAATTTTTCCTTCATACAAAACTTCACACAATCTTCATTAGCAACATTAGTGTATTTAAAAGATAATAGACCTTTAGGAAAAGCTTTGGAACAGCAAGACTTTTCAATAAAAACACAAGCTACTGTAGTAACTCCTTCAAAAATCTTAAATTCGCAAAAGAGAACTCAAAAAGGAATCAATAAGAAGCAAATGCAAATAATGGCAGAAATATGTTAAAACAGACCAGCAGGTAGAAACCGATTTTTTCGAACGTCTTTTGTTGCTCAAATCAAAAAGTTTTGAACTAACGAAAGTTATCTTACATACTGGGGGATTTATTCGTAAATTTTCAGCTCAATCCGAGTTACATAGACTCCTCAAGAATTTTTTGTGGTGGAGGACAGAAATCTGTTTCGGGACAGCAACTCCCCAAATCTTACTTTCCTCTCATTAGAGGTTATTTTTGGCACAAAAAACAACCAAAAGGGATAAGAAGAGGTCATTACTGAAGTAATAACTTACAAGACTCAAGGAAACTCTTGGGTTATCTCCCAACAAGTACTTTTATTTAACGTCTTTAAGTTAGGCACAAGAAGCAAGAAGAATCAAGTATTTTGAAATGAAGAATCATTAACATCAAACCTTGCTTTCAAAGGAGGAGCAAAAAGCAACTTCTCTCTCCTCATAGGGAAGTGTTCAATACCTTTCTTGAATGGAAAATGATATTTAATGGTTCCTTCTTTCATATCAGTGATGGCACCAATAGTTCTAAGAAAAGGTCTTCCCAAGGTAATAGGACAAGAAGCATTATATTCAACATCCAAAAGATAAAAATCAACAGGGACATAAACATTGTTAACCATAATGTGAACATCATTAATACTCTCCATAAGTTTCTTTTTAGCATTATTATTGAGTGGGACATCCAAATAACAATCTTCCAAAGGTGGCAAATCAAGCATTTCATAAATCTTCCTAGGCATAATAGAGACACTAGAACCAAGATCACATGAAGCTTTGAGATCAAAGTCATTCACTTGCACATTAATAATGGGTTCCCAACTATCTTCTACTTTCCTAGGAATAGAATCTTTGTGTTTTAGCTTCTCTTCCTTAATTTTCATAATAGCATCTGTAATGTGTTTAGTGAAAGCAACATGCATATCACTAGCATCAGGACTTCTAGGAAGCTTTTGCAAGAAAAGAATCACTTCAGAAATATTGCAACCATCTATATCAAATTCAAACTTAGCATCACCAGTAGTAGACTCGGTAGGCTTAGGCATAGTAGGAGGAGGAACAGGGACTTCTTGTGGTTTAGTGGTATCCATTCTAGTGATGGTGCACACACTATTGTTTCTATCAATTTCAGCTTCCCTTTCCCACTTAGCATGAAGTTGAGCTATCAGTCTAACATTTTCATCAAAAGTAACTTGTATGGCATGAGCAGTAGCAAAGGTATTTTCTATAGTTTCAGGTTTAGCAGCCATTTTATTAATCAAGGAGGATTGTGCTTCAGACAAAGAGGAAATATTCTTTTCAACAGTTAAAAGTTTCTCCTCCACGGTCTTGTTGAAAGAAGTTTGTTTACTAATAAAGTCTTTGAGCATGACTTCAAGTTCAGAGGGGGCACTTCTAGCATTGTTGTAGGAGTTTCCATAGGTATTGCCATTATTAGGAGGATAAGGCCTATAATTGTTGTTACCACAGAAATTATTCCTATAGGCATTGTTGTTGAAATTGTTGTTTCTAACGAAGTTCACATCAACTTACTCTTCTTGAGCAACCAAAGAGGCTAAGGGAACACTATTAGGATCTAGAGGAGCTTTCCCATTAACAAGGATAGCCATAATAACATCAATCTTATCACTCAAAGAGGAGGTTTCTTCAACATAATTTACCTTCTTACCATGTGGAGCTCTCTCAATATGCCATTCAGAGTAATTAACCATCATATTGTGAAGGATCTTTGTTGCAGCACCCAAAGTGAGGCCCATAAAGGTAGCTCCAGCAGCTGAATCCAACAGGTTTCTTGAAGGGAAGTTCAAACCTGCATAAAAAGTTCGGATAATCATCCAAGAAGTGAGTCCATGAGTGGGACAATTCTTAACCAAAGACTTCATTATTTCCCAAGCTTGAGCAACATGTTCATTATAAAGTTGTTTAAATTTCATAATGTCACTTCTCATAGATATAATCTTAGCAGGAGGATAGTACTTTCCAATAAAAAGCATCTTTGCACTTAGTCCAAGAATCAATACTATTTATAGGCAAGGATAGCAACCATTCTTTAGATTTTCCTCTCAAGAAGAAAGGAAACAGCTTGAGCTTAATAATATTTCCATATACATCCTTATACTTCTGTATCTCACAAAGTTCAACAAAGTTATTGAGATGGGCAGCAGCATCATTAGAACTAGCACCAGAAAATTGCTCTCTCATCACAAGATTCAACAAAGCAGGCTTAATTTCATAAAAGGTATCATCAGGAGTAGGTGGAGCAATAGGTGTGCTAAGGAAATCATTGTTGTTTGTGCTAGTGAAGTCACACAACTTGGTGTTCTCAGTAGAGTTCATTTTGGCAAAGGTGGGCAAGCCAAAAACAGGAGCAGCAGCTAGAGCAGGAACTAATTTTTTTGTATTTTTGAATAAAGAAAGCAAACCAAACTAAACTAATTTTTTTGGAGTTTTTGAAAATAGGCAAACAAAACCAAGCAAAAGAAACTAAGAAAACTAAAAACAAAATAAAGAGAAAAGAAGTGGAGGACTCCCCTTGTGAAGATGTCCTTAGCCTCCACGGCAACGACGCCAGAAAACTTGTTGATGGCTTCGTTGATGTAGAGCCTGTTGGGAACCCCAAGAGCAAGGTGTGATGAGCACAGCAGCAAGTCTTCCCTCAGTAGAGACCGAGGTTATCGAACCAGAAGGAGGAAGGAAACATCACACAGGTGTTGCAAGCAACGTGGAAACCTGCACAACACAAACTCAAGACTTTGCCCCAACGAATCAGTGAGATTGTCAAGCTCACCGGTTTGCTGTAACAAAGGATTAAACGTATAGTATCGAAGGTAATGGTTTGCAGCAAGTAACAAGTAACAGTGGAAAATGTATCAATGGTAGAGATTGGACCGGGGTCCATAGTTCCCTAGAGGTGCTCTCCTTAGATAAACAACATGGCATGAAGGGTAAACAAATTACAGCAGGGAAATTGACAGGAACTGAGCAAGGCATAACAATGCAATACCAAACAAAAAGATCATATGGGATTCGATTGGGCAATACAACAATATACATAGACCACCATCCAACTGCATCTATGACTAGAAGTCCACCTTCAGGTTATCATCCGAACCCCCTCCAAAGATTAAGTTGCAAGCAATGCAAGCCGCTAAGCAAAGTGTGTAAGGTAAACAATCCACTTGTTCTATGAACAAGAGACCGTTGTTTTCTCCCTAGTAGCAACAGCACATCTACAACCGAAGAGATTTCTGTCACTTCCCTTGGAAACTAGAGGCATGAACCCACTATCGAGCATAAATACCCCCTCTTGGAGTCACTAGCAACTATTCGGCCAAGATAGCTACTAACAATGGAGAGCATGCAAGATCACAAACAACACAGACATGATAGTATCAAATAGACAAAACCATTAATCAATCTGACATAGTAATCTCAATATCCATAAGATCCCCGCAAACACAACATGCATGATTACAAATAGATTAGATATTGATCATGAACGGAGCTCACAAGATCTATACATGAAAGCACAAAGGAGGAGATACAACCATCTAGCTACTACATGGACCCATAGTCCAAGGTGGAACAACTCACGCTTCATACTGGAGAGAAGGCCTCCGGGATGATTTCCCCTCCGGTAGGGTGCCGGGAAGAACTTCAGATCCCCGATCTAGGGATGACGGTGGCGGCTCTGTAAGGTTCGTGGAGTTTTGATCGGATGCCTAGGGTTTCGCATCGGGGCTTCTTATAGGCGAAGAGGCAAGGTCGGGAGGCGCCAGGCCCCACCTAACCAGCGCGGTGGGCCCACCCGCCTAGGGGTCTGGCCTGGTTCGCCTTCTCGCCGTCTGCCTTTCTGGCTTCATGTCCCCCACGGTAAAATGTTGACTTTGGCTTTTGTCCCGTCCAATTCCGAGAATATTGATTTTCTACCTTTCTGGAACCAAAAACAGAAGAAAACAGGCAACTAGCATTGTGGCAACTTGTTAATAGGTTAGTTCCATAAAAGATATAAAAACATCTCAAAGTGTAGAAAAATCAAAGCAAAGTAGATACTAAACAAGCATGGAGCTTATGGTAGATACATTTCCGACGTATCAGTATCACGGGTTCGTCAGCCGGCTGGAGCCAAAGTGATGTCAATGTTATTGTATAACGACCTGCGTGTCGGCATGTGGTGCTATCTTCTTGTAAGTTCCTTAGTGCTAGTGTAGCATGTTTAGAGGGCTTTAAGGACACGGCGGCCAGAGGCGTGATGAAAAGGTTTATGGAGATGGAGATCGCCATGAAGTGAGCCATACCATTTCAGATTATAATGAGATTATTTGTGATATTGTTATGTCTCTGTTTTACCTCTATTCGATAGTTGGTAAACTTTAATCCCTCAAAGAAGGTCTAGTCGGTCTCCCTTCCAGTGCTGCACCATCACAAGTCGGACATTCTTGGTTAGTGGGCTCATAAAATTGAGGTGTTGCCAATTCTTTTCGACTAGGCGGGTTCAAGTCGGACTCTTACAGCGGAAGCACTTGGTAAGCTATACGGGTCTATCACAACGGTTTTGGGGGCTCGAGGAGAGGTCGGTCGTGGCCGGGGCATGAGATGCCACTCGACCAACAGGAGTCGCATGAGATGCGATTGGCAAGGAGTTGCCTATCTAGATCACTTGACGGCTAGCAGTGATGATAAAGCTCACTAGTCGACTTGCTTATTTAGGATCCTGAATAACTAAGTAACCATCAGAGGGGTGTTGCTTCTGGTAGGAGCATAAGTATTAAAATGTTTAATACGCTTGCTCTTTTATGAATACATGTGTTAAGTGTTATTGCATTTTCTGTTGTAGATAATGGCACCTAGTGGAAGTCTCTCTCTGATATCTTGTTTTGCGTTGAGAACCATTCTTGAGAAAGATAAACTAAATAACACTAATTATACCAACTGGTATCGTAATTTTAGAATTGTTCTCAAGCAAGAAAAGAAGGACCATGTCCTAGATAACCCACTTCAAGATGAGCCAGATGAGAATGCAAGTGTTGCTCTCACCAATGTGTATCGTCGGACTAAGGATGAGTCCACGGATATTAGTTGTCTTATGCTTGCTCACATGGAACCGGACTTGCAGAAGCAGTTCGAGAATGTTGAGGCCTACGATATGATCGAAATCCTCAAAAGTATGTTCAGGCTCAGGCTAAGACTGAGAGGTATCAAGTCTCTCAGGCTTTGCTAAGTTGCAAGCTTAAGGATGGCGATCCACTGAGTCCGCATGTGATCAAGATGGTTGATTACATGCAGTCTCTGGAAAGGCTTGGCTACCCTATCAGTGAAGAGTTCCCTATGGATATAATTCTGAACTCTATTCCTAGTGCGTATGGTCATTTCATATCGAACTACCACATGCATAGTATGGATAATAACCTCACTGAATTACATGGGATGCTCAAGCAGGCAGAGGCTAATCTCATGAAAGGTACCAATCAAGTGTTGATGGTGAAGAATAAGGCTAGGTTCAAGAAGAGTTCTTTGACTAAGAACATGAAGACTAAGTTAGGAGGTAACGCTCAGGATGCGATCCCAAGCGCTTCCTCAGGGACTAAGTCATCTGATTCAGTCGGATCCACTTGCTTCTATTGCAAGGAGGATGGCCATTGGAAGAGGAACTGCAACAAGTATTTGGCCCACAAAGCCAAGAGAGGAGGTGTGACTTCTGGATCAGGTACACTTGTGTGCAATGTTATAGACATTTATCTTGCAGATGCACCTGGTAGTTCTTGGGTATATGATACCAGATCGGTCATTCATATATGCAACTCGTTGTAGGGAATGGTAAGAACTAGGAGCGTAGCAATAGGCGAGGTTGACATTCGGGTCGACAACAAAGCAAGATTTGTTGCGTTGGAAGTCGGCACAATGCAACTTCATTTACCTTCAGGATTCTTAATGGAACTAAATAATTGTTATTATGTTCTAGTGCTTAGTCAAAACATCATTTCTGCCTCATGTTTGATGAGATAAGGCTATGAGTCTAATATTAATAACAATGGTTGTTCTATATATTTGAATGATATGTTTCACGGCTTTGCACCCGTCCAGGACGGGTTATATGTTTTGAATTTTGATGGTGGGTCAGTCTATAACATAAATGTTAAAAGGTTGAAACCAAATGATCTGAATATGACTTACTTTTGGCACTGTCGGCTTGGTCATATAAGTTGGAAACGCATGAAGCAGCTCCCTGATGATGGGCTCCTAACTTCGTTCGACTTGGAGTCGTTTGAGACATGCGAATCTTGCCTACTCGGCAAAATGACCAAGACACCTTTCACAAGGAGTTGTGAGAAGGCGTCTGACTTGTTGGGACTAGTACATAGTGATGTGTGTGGTCCAATGAGCATGACAGCCAAGGGTGGTTATGAGTACTTCATTACCTTCACTGATGATTTAAGTAGGTATGGATATATCTACTTGATGAAACATAAGTCGGAGGCCTTTGAAAAGTTCAAAGAATTCCAGAATGAAGTACAGAATCAACTCGGAAAGAAAATAAAGTTTCTTCGGTTGGACCGAGGAGGCGAGTACATGAGCCGAGAGTTTGATGACCATCTGAATAATTGTGGAATAGTTCCTCAGCTCACTCCGCCAGGAACGCTGCAGTGGAATGGTGCCTCGGAAAGGCGGAATCGGACCTTTTTGGACATGGTCTGGTCGATGATGAGTCGGACAGATCTACCTTTGTCATTTTGGGGTTATTGTCTAGAAACTGCAGCTTTCACACTAAACAAAGTACCATCTAAATCGGTGCAGAAGACACCACATGAGATGTGGACGGGCCAAAATCCAAGGTTGTCTTTTCTTAAGATTTGGGGTTGTGAAGCATTTGTCAAGTGACTTCAGTCAGACAAGCTTACAGCCAAGTCGGATAAGTGTATCTTTGTGGGGTATCCAAGAGAAACTTTGGGTTACTACTTCTACAACCATGAAGAGGGCAAAGTGTTTGTCGCTTGGAACAGTGTCTTCCTTGAGAAAGAGTTTCTTAGTCGAGGAGTCAGTGGAAGCATGGTGCGGGTCGATGAAGTTCAAGAGGAACCGGCTAGTAGCATCTCGGCAAAATCCTTGGAGGTTGAGCCGGTCGTGGTAGCTAGGCTGGCAGCTACACCTGAGCCACGGAGATCTGCCATATTGCGAAGTGTTCGTGATGTATTGCTATTAGACACTGGTGACGAGGTTTCGACTCGTCAATGCCCATTGTTATGGACTTGGGTTTTGGAGAAGATGGGGATGCTGGAGATCGCGGAACGGTTAGCAAACAAGCAACACGGGGACACGAGGTTTACCTAGGTTCAGGCCCTCGGAGGGAAAACCCTACTCCTGCTTGTCTGCTCTTGATTATGGCGGAACCGAAGGTTCTGATGCAATCTGGCGTGGAGGTGTCTATCTGAAAGTATGAAGTCGAGCTCTAGGTCGTGCCTCCTAGCCTTTATATCGAGTTAGGCGTGTCCTAGCATGCATCAAGTCGGTTCTGAGGTTTTAGGGTTTACCCCTTTGAATTTTCTATCTACTCTAGTCTTGCTCTCCAAGGATCCGAAGGCGTCATGGGCCTTGGCCACCCGAAAGTCTTCATGGGCTGGCGTATATCTGCCGTGGGCCTTCCTTGGGCTAGACCAGGTATGTTGAGGTCGTGTACCCGCGGGGTATAACCATGTCGATGGCCCCGAGTGTTCATCGAATCGTGATTCGGTGAGGACTCTTCAATCCTTCTGTGCAACTCGTCTTTCAAGAGAATGTGTAGGGATTGTTGATGCGTGTGCCTGACTCTCCCGACGGATCAGGGTCAGTTAACTGTCTTAGGACAAAACAACATGATCTTCTTCAGGTTCGAGTCCCTCGACTCGAACCCGGAACATATGCTGGCGTAATTCGACTCAAGCCGCGGAGGTCTTACAGGAGTGGAATTCCAGTGAACTTAAATGATGTACCCAACGCGTCCGTCGGGATTTTTCATTGCGCATGTTGGCACGGATTCTTACTAGCAGAGCGCAGTCAGGTGCGTTACCAGGCCAGCAGATGATATCTGTAGGTCTTATCTTTGTGTCGCAGACACGACATCCGAATGTTTATCACCGCGGAGGTGTTTCGGGTGGCCAAGGAGGACGTTGCTCACTTGGCGTTAATTGGGGCAGAGTTGCCGAAAAGTTTTTGCATGTTGATCCGAAGGATCGCAGTCGAAGAATTCATAGGGTGCGACCGGCCTCCTATGGGACTAACCTCGAGTGTCTGTTCGAGTCGTAAACTCGAGCAGAGACTTTAATTCAGCCGTCGTTAAGCTTCAGGCCCGTAGGACACAAATTTTTCGGGTGCTTGAATCCATGCTCCCTATGGGAGTAGCCCCCGAGTCCGTAGTGGAGTCACAGACTCGACGTAGGACTCGAAGTAGTTTAGTGCTGTTATTTTTGTTCATTTTGGGGTGCGCAGCCAGCGCTCCTAATAGGAGTAGCCCCCGAGTAGTTGGTTGAATCGTAGATTCGAGTGAGTACTCTTAGATTTGGAGCCGAAGAATTGTGGCTTTTGCTAGTATAGCTTTTGATGATGTCAGTGCTAACGATCGGTGACCTCAAGCGTCTGCTACGCCAGAGATGACTTGACTGGACGAACGTGGGTCCCACCTTCTGACCTTGAATTGACCGGTCACGCGCGGCGTGGAGATAATTACGGCGTCACCTCGATTTCCGTGCATAGTGTACGACGTGTTAGCGACGGTTCGTTGCGACGCTGACACGTGTATGGTCAGATCTTCTCGTTGGTGTTAAGTCTTCTTGATGGACGGTTATCGTGTGTCGTCTTCGTCCTTATAATCATTGGGGAAAAACTTAGTCTGTTTTCACCGCAGCCATTCTCGTGTCACTGCTCTGTTGTTCTCTGAGATTTCTTGATGCGCGCTGGAATATCCTCGGACATTTCCTTCTTCCCTCCTACGTTCTTGCAGCTGGCGTCTCCACGCCACAATGGGGAAGCCGAAGAAGTCTTCTTCTGCGGTTGGTACCAGCGCTGTTGGAGGCAAGAATAGTGTTGCCGCTACTCGTGTCACCGACGACGGCTGGCTGCGATCAAAGACGCGGGAGAGTGATCTCCGCAAGCTTCGTGAGCGGGGCTTGATCCCGCAGGATAGGGAGGCCGTCAAAATCCCAGGCAACGAGGTAATCCCCCGTCCCCCCGTTGGGTTTCGGGTGATGTTCCTCGCTTTCGTTCTTCCGGGATTTTCCTTCCCAGTCCACGACTTCCTTCGTGGACTGCTTTTTCTTTACGCGTCCAACTGCATCATCTTTCCCCCAATTCTCTTCTTCACATTGCTTGGTTTATCACTTTCTACGAGTGCTAGCTTGGTATCGAGCCGCACTTTGGCCTCTTCCGGAAACTCTATTCCGTGAAGAGGCAATCTGGTTCGGATGGTGTTTATCCCATTGGGGGTTGCATCATCTCCCTCAAATCCAATCTGCTTTTCTTCTCCTTTTCCATGTCCGAATTTGTCCAGTACTGGCGGAGGCAATGGTTTTACATTCGTGACTCCATGGTGGCTGGGCAAGATTTTGGTCTTGTTCCTTTCGACCCCTCCCAGAAGATCGATCCGAAGAGGTCCTGGAAGAACCAGATCTTGGATGGCGAGGTAGCAGAGATAGAGTCTCTATCGTCGGGTGGAGGATCTCCAGCTGATTCCTAATAAGGAGGTGAACGGTGTGGATATCATCCGCACCTTCCTCAAACGTCGGGTGCAACTGCTCCAGGCTAGGGCGCACCCGATGTTCCTTTATGTTGGTCGTCATGACCCGACGAGGGTTTCGGCTGAAGAATTCTCCAGGGGAGATCTCGATGGCGTCCTTCGCCATTCAAAAGTTCAAGGTGGAGAGGATATCCGAAGTCACGACTTCGTTCTCTTCTCGCGTCTGCTCCACAGGTGTAGATTCGGGACGTGTGCGTAGCGCTATTTTCGACTGCATTGTACTTGAATTTGTTTGCTAACAAATTTTCTTATTTTGTGCAGGAGTTCAAGGTGTCGGGCATGTCGCCACCGCTTCCCGAATTGTTTCCGGCTGCACCGGACAATGAAGTGGTGGATTCCATGTCCGAACTACCATCGGCGCGGTCTCCGGCTGAAGAGGCCAACGAGTCGAGCGAGAACCCTCAGGACGAGAAGAAGGAAGAGAAGAAAGAGGAGAAGAAAATCCTCAGGACCCCTCCCGTCTTCGACTTGAGCGACCTTGACTCGTAAGTTTTTCTTAGTCCTGTATTGCCTTTTCTTGCCTGTTTACTTTGTTCGTGTGCTAACTTGTCCTGGTGCACCCATCCTTCCAACGACTCCTCCAGTGATGGTGCTCGGGAGATGATGGGGAAGTCGAAGGTCGTGCTTCCTCATCCTCAGACGGTGGCCACCTCTGAAGGCGCCGCTCCAGATCCTTCTCCGTAGGAGGTTTGGGTGGTTGCGCCTCAAAAGGCTACAAGCGGACCTTCGGAGTCGTCGTCGAATCATGTAAGTATTCTGCTTTCTGCCACGGGAGGAGCCCCCGAGCCTTTTTTGAATGATCTGTTTTTCTTTCCCACCTCGGGGGGGAGCCCCCGGGCATCTGTAGGGTAATGTGTTTGTTTTCATATCTTGGGGGGGAGCCCCCGAGTATTTTCCTATGCGTGACTTTCTTCTGCTCATTCTTCTTGGGTGTAGCCCCAGAGTCCTTCTTTGACTGGTGGTTCTTGTTTGCAGCCTTTTGTGCAGGGTGCCAACCAACTGGTGCAGCAGCACCTGGCGTTGGAGGCCAGCCTCAAACAACTTCAAGGTATTGTCATGCCTTGGTCTTTCGTTTCTTCTTGCATTTTATCCTTCAATTCGATGTTTGTATTGCTTGTTGCAGAGGATCACAATGCCTCCCTCCGTGAGATTGATGCTCTCAAAAAGAGCCTTGGTCAAGCGAAGAAAAAGGCTGAGGTCGCTGATGGTGCAAGGGAGCGCCTCGAGCTCGAGTTGGCCAACGCGGTCGCGGCTAAGGAGCGCCTGCAGCAGGAGGCTACGGACCGCGAGGAGCGGCTCGCCACCGCCACTGCTTCGCGCGAGAGGGAGGTGGCCGGCAAGCTTATGGCGGCTGCCAAGGCTGTTTCGGGTCAGTATCGCCACCTTTATCTTTTTGATTTCCTTGTCTTTCTTTTGTAGTGTGTTTGGTCATTCTGATTTCTTTGTTGTCGTAGATGCCGTGGGCATCGAGTTTGATCATGATGCCTGGAGCATGGAAGCATACGGATGATGCTCTGCGGTGATCGAAGATCGCTTCTGACCTGTCGTCGACTAACTCGCTTGCCAAGGCCAAGGAGGTTCTTGGGCGCTTCTACAAGGAGCTTGTTCCCAAGGGCGTGGCCCTCAAGATGTTGATACCTGAGGCGCAATGTCTGGCACTGCGGTATAAGCATGCTAAAGACATCGGCGCATCCGTCGGTCTTGCAATGGCCTTGGCGGCTAGCAAAGATTGTACACACTTTATTAAAAGAAGCTAAAGATGAATAAAACGTATGTAGAAATGCCAAAACGGTTCTTGCCTTGAACGGCTCATTATCAGTTCTAAAGCTGATGCCGGGGACATACTTCAGCCAAACAGGGAAACCGCTGCAGCCAAAAGAAGGAAAACAGAGCAACCAAATTTAAGGGTGTGTTATTGTTAGATGTATATATCTGTATATTGTATTTCCCCCATATGTTAGGGGGCTTCCTGCATATTGCCCTGTACCTGTACTATATATTGTGGCCTTTGGCCCCCAGAGGAAATATCTTGTCTATTCCTAACATGGTATCAGAGCAGGTTTTAGGGTTCCCGTGCCCACCGGTCCTCTGCTTGTGATTGCCGCCGTCAGCTCGCCCCGGCCACGGTCGGTTCCCGTTCTAGCCGCGCGTGAAATCCTCTCGTTCTTCACCAGTTCGTGGTCGTCTGCTTCTCAGATTGGATCAGTTTGGATCTAAATGTACACCCTCCAGCGATCTACACCCTCCAGCAATCTACCCTCCAAGACTCACTGGACGGCCCCGCCACCGGTCAGAGCCATCTCGTCTCGCACCCACCGATCCTGCTGGACGCGCAAGGGCCCGCTTTGCCCGCTGCGCATCTGCTCACAAGATCGCCATCGCGTCAAAGATTGCCTGCGTCCACCTCTGGCAGCGGCGTGGCAGCCACCTCCTGCGGGCCCCGCCTCCTGCTGGCCCTACACCCCGCCTCCACCTGCTGGTACCGTCCACCTCCTGCTGGCCCCGCCACCTCCTGCTCCTTTGGTCTGCAGCCTGACGGACTCCTCTATCTTTCGCCCGGCTCCTCGCGCGCTGCCCGCCACTGCACTTTTCGCTCCCGATCTCCGCTGCCTTCTGCTGGCTTTGATCGAACCTGCTAACAGCAGTTTATTTTTTGTTGGATCTGAGAGTTGACCAAAAAAAAGAGAGAGAGAGAGAGAGAAATATGTCTTCTTCATCGGGGTATGTTGCGATTCCTCGCTGCCCGGTGATCTTCGATGGCGCGAATTACCCTGATTTCGCTGCCTTTATGCGCGTTTACAT
Source organism: Avena insularis (assembly GCA_023614405.1). Classification (NCBI taxonomy): domain Eukaryota; kingdom Viridiplantae; phylum Streptophyta; class Magnoliopsida; order Poales; family Poaceae; genus Avena; species Avena insularis. The sequence goes on along the minus strand of CM042689.1, from coordinate 191,578,490 downwards.
GCGCGGTCTCCGTCTTTGGGGTGTGCTCTCCGGCGAGGTCTCCTGTCCGCCGTGCCCCCTGCTTCTATGGCTCCTCTTCCGCCGACGCCGATTGTTCTCGGTGCTGATGCTTCTCAGGAGGACAAGGATGTCGCCGAGTCTTGATGATAGTGTTGTTCCGCTTATGACCAAGTTCAAGCGACTCTTACGATCTTGAGGCCTATCAACACGCCCGACCGCTTACACGATGGGTTGATGAGGATGCTCGTGGCGCTTTTACATTCTCACCTCTAGTGTTTTGCCCCAATGTCTTCCGAGTTCATGAGTCTCCCTCATTGCCGCCAAGGGCCCATCTTCGTCGGCGTTATCGGTAGTCTGGGATGCTCTTACTGTCTGTGGTTCGCCAGAGCATGCTCTCCACCGTGGTGGTTCTACTATTGATGAGTTCTATACTCAGTGGTACTATCGGCGTCGACGCCGCTTGATTCTCTCCGTCTTCTTGCTTTGTGGCACATGCTCGTTTGCCAGTTAATGTCGCTCGGATTTGGAGTTTCACCGCATCTATGAGTTTCATCTCGGCCGCTTAGGAGTTTGAGCCCCGGCGTGCTGTGAATGCTCGTGGTCGGTTCCGCTCTCCGAGGTGTTATCGAGCCGGGATGAGGAGACCCGTCTCGTGGTCTTTGGTCTTCTTGCGGTTCCATCCGTGCTTACTCGTGGTGCTCCTTTTGCCGTCGCTTCCCTCGACTCGATCATGGTCCTGTCTTGCATGCCAAATCTACCCACTCCTCCAGTCGAGTCGGCTTCAGACCAAGAGACCTCGTGGTCGAGTCGGCACCAGAAGCTCGTGGTCGTGGTCGCCATGGTTCTCTTCATCCTTGCTCTTCTTGCAAGGATGGCCACACTTGGGCCACTGTTATACACGGGACCCAGCGGCACTAGGCTCGTGGGCGATCGGCTCCTTCCGGATCTTGAGACTTGCTCTCCGATCAGACATTATCGAGTCTTCGCGATGCGCTTTGCCATGTGCTCTTCTTCTTCAACGGGCACTATTGGTTACGTGATTGACTCTTCAGCATCAGTCGACCACCACCTTCTACACGGTCAGTGCGTCTCCGTGGTATCTGGATTCGAGCTTCCTTTCATATGACCTCTGAGTCTTCTTTTCTATCCGCTCTTCGTTCTCTCCCTTCTCCGTCTGTTTTTTACGGTGATGGTACCTCTCTTCTGTTTCTAGTCGGGCATCCTTTCTACTTCTTCTTTTTGTTCTGATATTTCTCATGTCCCTCTTCTTAAGATGAATCATTCTCTGCTAGCCACCATCGACTTTGGTTGTCGCGTCATTCTTGATCTTTGATTCTTGTGTTGTCCAGACCGCCACACCCAGTTCAGTTGAGCCGCCCTCGCATGGTAGTGACTCTTCAGACTTTGGGAGTTAGGCGGCTTCGTGTTCCTTCCACGCCACTTCATCGCGGTTCTTCTCGGTTGTCGCCTCTACTACCAGCTCCTTTCGCGGTGGCATCATCGTCTTGGTCACCTCTATGACTCTCACCGTCGTCATTAGTTCATCGTGGTCTTCCGGGTCCGCCTCGAGAGATGGGTCTTTGCATTGTCGGGTTGTAGGTTGGGTAAGCAGATTCACTTCCCTATCCTACTAGCGTCGTATCTCGGCGACCTTTTGATTTAGTTCATTCCGATGTTTGGGGTCCGGCTCCTTTCGCCGAAGGTGGCCATCGCTACTATATTTTATTCATCGATGATTTTTCTCGGTACACTTGGTTGTATTTTATGCGCTCTCGCGATGAAGTGTTTTCCATATACTTGTTTTGCGGCCATGGTCCGTACTCGATATTCTACCCCATCCGTGTTTTTCGTCCGATTCTGCGGTGAGTATATCTCCCGGATGTTGCAAGGTGTTCTTCTTTGAGCAGGCACCCTTGCTCGATTCTCCGTCTGGGCGCATGCCCGAATGGCGTTCTTGGCGTAAGCATCGCCATCTTCTTGAGACCACTCGTGCTATGATGATTGCTTCTTCTCTCCCCGCATTTCTAGGGTGAGGTCGCTTCACGTCGGCTTACCTCATCAATATTCAATATACGTCAGCCTTGCGGTGGTATCCTCTTGGCGCTTATCTGGGCGATCTCCAGACTACTCCATGCTTCGCTTGTTTGGTTGTGTTTGCTATGTTCTCCTTGCTCTCATGAACGCACTCAAACCGACCGCTCGATCTGTGAGTGTGTCTTCCTTGGATCTGATGATGAGCATAAGGGCTATCGCTGTTGGGACCTGTTGGTCGTCGGATGCGTATCTCTCGTGATGTTACTTTTGATGAGACGTGTCCTTTCTATCCTCGTCCCACCGGCGGTACTTACCCGGTGGAAGATATCTCTTTCTTCTCTTTCTGACACACCTTCTATCCCTATTGTGTCTTCTTGGGATCTCCTCACCGATGTCTCTTCTTCGACACCGTCCTCCTTTGCTTCGTCTAGTTCTCCTAGTTCTCCTCGTTCTCCGGAGTCTTCCTCTACTATTCCCTCTTCTTCATCGTCGTCTCCTGCGTCGTCTTCCTCTGATGATCTTCCCTCTCCTCGTCTTGTTCGTCAAATCGTGCCCCAACCGTTACTCTCTCCTAGTCAAGATGGTCTTTCTGTTGCCTCCGAGCCGACTTCTTATCGGGATCTTTGAGCATCATCTGAATAGCGGTGGCCATGGTGAGGAGATTGCTACGCTTGAGCGCACTAGCACTGGGATCTTGTTTCTCCCCCTCCGGTGTTCGTCTATCACGTGTAAGTGGGTCTATAAGATTAAGACTCGCTCGATGGATCTCTTGGCGCTATAAAGCGCGTCTTGTGGCTCGTGGTTTCGCAGGAGCATGGTCGTGACTATGATGAGACCTTTGCTCCGTGGCTCATATGACCACTGCATACTTTTCTTCTTTGTTATACATTCGTCATGGTATGTGTCCCGGCTTGATGTTGAACGCCTTTCTCAATGGTGAGTTGAGTGAGGAGGTTTATATGTAGCCTCCGGGTATTCATTCTGGGGATGGTTTATCGTCTTGACGTTCTCTTTATGGCCTCAAACAGGCCCCTCGTGCTGGTTTGAGCGCTTTGCTTCGTAGTGACTGCCGGTTTCTCCCTAGTGCTCATGATCCAGCGTTGTTTGTTCACACTTCTCCTCGTGGACGACTCTTCTTCTTCTCTATGTTGATGATATGATCATTACCGGTGATGATCTGAGTATATCGCCTTTGTTAAGGCTCGTCTTCATGATCGTTTCTTATGGTGATCTTGGTCCTCTTCGATACTTTCTTGGGATTGAGGTTTCCTTCACTGATGGCTTTTACATCTCTCGGAAAAGTATATTCGGGATCTTCTTGTTCGTCTTTGCTCTTGGGGATGAGCGCTGTTGAGACCCCTATGGAGCTTAATGTTAAGCTTCAACTTACGATTTGTGATCCTCTTTACGATCCGCGTTATCGTCATCTTGTTGGGAGTCTTGTTTATCTTTTGTCACTCGTCCCGACATCTCTTATCTGTTCATATTCTCGAGTCGGTTTGTTTCGCTCCTTCCTTTATTCACTATAGTCATCTTCTCAGTATTCTTCATTATCTTCGTGGTACGATCACTCGTCATCTTTTCTTTCCTCGTTCGGCTCCTCCAGCTCCAAGCTATTCGGACGCTTCATTGGGCGAGTGATCCTTCGGATCGCCGTTCACTACGCTTTCGTGTTTCTTGGTGGATCGCTCATTGCTTGGAAGACGAAGAAATGAAATGCGTTTTCCGCTCGAGTGTTGAGGCCGAGTTGCGTGCTATGGCCTTGTTATTCTTGAGGTGACCCAGTTACGGTGGTTATTTGCGGATTTTGGGGTCTCTCTTACACCCGGTCGATTTTGTCCGACAAGACAGTGCTATTAGTGTTGCGTGATCCGGTCAACATGAGCTTACCAAGCATATTGGTGTTGATGCTTTCTATACACGTGTTGTCAGGGCTTTCAAGATGTGCCTTGATTTACTGATTGGCGGATTTCTTCACGAAGGCACAGACCAGAGCGCAACATGATTTCTTACTCTCCAAACTCAGTGTTGTGAATCCAACATGAGTTTGAGGGGGGTGTTAGATGTATATATCTGTATATTGTATTTCCCCCATATGTTAGGGGGCTTCCTGCATATTTGCCCTGTACCTGTACTATATATTGTGGCCTTTGGTTCCCAGAGGAATACATCTTGTCTATTCCTAACAGTTCTGTTCTGGAATTCGGTGGAACGAAACCAGTCCATTCCGCGCTTAGCGTCCATTCGTGTGTTCGGTTGGAAGAAAAGAACAGAACCAGGTAGTCCCTCGGAACGGAATATTCCTCTAATATGCGGAACGAGGTCATCCGACCGAATCGGCCGGATCACACGGAACGGCTCGCTAATTCGCGAACTAACCCAGCTGAGATGATTAGTTACCGAACCAGCGGGGATTTCTAGCTGTGGAGATGATTAGCGACAAAATCTTTGCAAAAACACGCGGCCCTCTAATTTGATTATATTTTGCAAAGATTTTGAAACAAAAAGATTTCTGTGATTTGGTACTTTTAGCAAAGATTTTAAGACAAAAAATATTTGCTACCGTTAATTATAATTGTTAAATTTAAGCTCAAATTATTAGAATTTTAAGCATCATTATAGCTAGTATTCCGTTTCAGCCCCAATTCTCCCAACCGAACACAATATGGAACCATTCTTCCTCGTTCTTTTCCGAACCGAACACACCCTAAGTCCACAAAATTGTACTGTAGTAGACGATTTCGCACGAGCCAACCAAATCGAAGTAGCTAAACTGAGAGCAATGCGAGATACACCGGGTTGACTAGTTGTTACCCGAAGTTCCACTCGGCGCAGACGTAGGGGCCAATACGGAGGTGCACGTAGAGGCCGGCCTGCTTGACCAGCTTGATGAAGTGCACCAGATCATACCTCCCCTCGAAGTAGTACTGCGCAGCGCAATCGATCCAAGCAGCAGCAGCGTGAGAAAACAGAGCATTTCGAGCAGGCGTGTCTCGATTTTATCTAGGAGCAACCACCAACCTGGCCAGGGGATGGCTCGTGGCCGTTCCAGAACACGTAGGTCTGCACCACGTCGAGGCCGCCGTCCTTGGCTTTCTGTATCAGATCCGGCCACATCTGCACACGCGCCGACGGGAAGAAGCAAGAAAAGGGTCACCCTAGGGAGCCGCGGCCCGGCATTCCCGGGGAAAGAGAGCGAGTCTGTCCGGGGGAGGAGCACGCACCTCGGGGACGCTCCTCGGGTAGTGGATAGAGCCGGAGAGCAGGATGCGGCGCTCCCGTTCACCACCACCGCCTTGCGGTCGTAGGTGACGGCCGCCGACGCCGATGCCGACGCGGCCAGGGCGGCCACCGCGAACGCAACGGCAACTGCAAGGACTGCCGGTGCCGGCGGCGGGCGGGAGGGCGCCATGGATGGATGGATGGATGGATGGGCAGGAAGCTGGGAAGGGGAGGGAAGTGTGGTAGAAAAGAAGAAAAAAAAGCGAAAACGCGGCTCCTTTCGGTGCTCCGCTTTTTCCCTCCACCGGGACGGAGGTGGGAGTGAAGTGAGGCGCTCGCTGGAGAGAAAGCGCAAGAGGACGGACACTGAGAGGGTGGCCTCGGTTTTGTCCTGTTCGCTCCTCTCCTCGTGCTCCACTGCTTCAAAGTTGAGCGACTTCGCAGCCGGTTTCACTCTGTGCTGGTCCTGGTCTCCGACAGGTGTCTGTCTGTTCACTGCTCATTTCTTTGCCGGTGTACACAGTGGAGTGGAGGCCGAATGAATAAAAATAACCCATATTTTGAAAGAATTTCAAAAAATGAAATTCAGTAACACTAATTTTTTAGGTAACGTCTATAGTGTAGCGTCTTTTTAAAAGACGATATGCCCCTGCCAGCGTGGTGATCGCCTGGCCCGCTCTGGCCACACCCCGATGGTGCCACGTCTAGGCGTTAAGCCTGGCCGTGTGACGCCTAGGTGCTAAGAGCATCTCCACTCGCCTATCCAGGAGGCTGATCCGGATGCCGAATTTTGGTCCGGACGCCGAAAATTGGCCCAGTCGCGTACCCAAGGACCTGTTTTCGTCCGAATTTCGGCGTGTTTTGGTCCGCTTATCAGCCGAACCGGGATCTGGTGCATACAGGAACGTCGGACGAAGCAAATTCGACAAGTGGACCCGCCTAGTCAGCATATATTCGCCCTTATTTATACAAAGTTCGCTCATATTCGTCCAAATTTCGCCCATATTCGCCCAAATTTCGCCCATATTCGCCTAATATTCGCCCATATAGACCATATTCGCCCAAAGTTCGCCCAAAATTCCGGCATATTCGCCCAAAGTTCGTTCGTATCGCCCATATTCGTCCAAATTTGGCCCAAAGTTGTCCATATATACCAGATTCGCCCAAAATTCGGGCATATTTGCCCAAAATTGGTCTGTATCGACCATATTCGCTCAAATTTCGCTCATATAGACCAGATTCTCCCAAAGTTCATCCAAAATTCGGGCATATTCGCCCAAAGTTGGTCCGTATCGACCATATTCGCCCAAATTTCGCACATATAGACCAGATTCGCCCAAAGTTCGCCCAAAATTTGGCATATTTGCTCAAAGTTCGTCGGTATCGCCCATTTTCGCCCAAAGTTCGCCCATAGTTCATCCATATCGCCCATATTCGCCCAAAGTTCGCCCATATTCGCCCAAAACCGTTTATATTCGCCCAAAGTTCGCTCAAAGTTTACCGAAATTTGTTAAATTGTAGCCAAACGTGGGAACTTGCCTGGGTACGCGAGTGGGAAACTGGGCGTACCTAAGCCGAAATCAAGCTCCATCCAGCCAAAAAAGGTCCGGATTTCGGCTTGGGTCCGCCCAACGAGTGGAGATGCTCTAAGATCAATGTGTAGAGCATTTTTGATAGGCGCTATGCTCCAATGTGTAGTGCTTATCAGAAAGGCGATACACATTGAGAATTAGCTTGCCGCGCGAGGCCTCCTCCTCACCTCGATCCATTCACTCCCAGCTCGTCCCAGCGCAAGGAATAACACCAAGGCGCCCCCTCTCTTCTCCCACTCTCAAATCTCTCACATTGGGAGCTTCATTTGGTGGATTCAGCCCTTCCCCGGCTACTAGAGGTACCCTCCCTCATTTCCCTCCGTTTTGACATATTGAAATCTTTCATTTTGTTTGGCTTTGGGTTGAAACCCTAGAAATTTGATTTGGGGAAAAATGTTTGGAAATTTGTTAGGTTCATTGGCCAATGTTGGGTAGAATGATGTGTATGAAGCATTTAGTTAGGTTTAGGGTTGTTGGAATGTTAGTGTTTGGTTTATTGGAATGTTATGGCTAGGGTTAGGGTTTGCTTATGTAAGGGCGGGTGTTCTTGTTAGCTATATGGTTTCATATAGTATATTTTTTATCTTGTCGTGGGTAGTTAATGAACATATTCTCCTATGTGTTAGGGATGGCAAGAATTGTTTATGTTCATCATGTGGAAAAGGATGCCTTTTTGAAAGGCAACATAGAACCGGACCCGGATAAGCTAGACATGGTGTTTGAGCTTAGTCCTACATACGCCGAGGTCTTGGAGAAATTTAGGATTGAATTGAAATAGATGGACCAAAGTGATGTTGTTGAGTTGGAGGGAAGACATAATGTGGGTTTGGGAATGCATATCTATTGGAAGACCATGCGTATCTTCTCTGATGTTCGTTGGCTTGCATACAAGGAGGTGGTGGCCGAATCACTAGACAAGACTCTTAAGCTATTTTCCACCAAGAAGGTTGATAGTTCATTACATTTGGACTTAAACCGTCTTTCCTCCCCATTGGATACTAGGAGTCCTCCACCGTAGAGCAAGAGCTATGGAGTGAACCTCCTTTGACCCAAATATTTATCCCGATTTCAAAAGAGCAAGACGAAGTGTTGGAAGAGGACAATGATGATTATGGGGGTGGAGATGATGATGATGATTGTGGGGGTGAAGACGATAATGATGATGTTGAACTCCATGACAACAATGTTGGAGATTTGGAAAAATATATCACGCAAGATGACATGGACCATGACCTCCCGTATTCTCGAGGCTATGCATCGGACTCAGATGATGATGGTCCCAAAGAATAAGTTGACGAGGAGGGGTTCACGGCTAGAGAGGCCAAAATCCACGATACTATATTGGGGCGGGACCATCGGGTGCCTTTTCTTTCGTGATCTTAGTCTCGCGGATGAAGCCACGGTTGATGGTGGCAAGGGCATAGTGCTTGGACCAAGGAAAAGTTCTTACCGAGATGATAATCACATGAATAATGGATTTTCCAAAGGATCAAGGTTCAAGACCTTGTTGGAATTTAAGCAATGGATAAAGGACTTCTCGATTAAGCATAATCGTCCTTACACGGTTGTGCACTCGGACATCAAGAAGAGTTACACAGTGAAGTGCGAGGAGGAAGGATGTCCTTGGATTGTGCGTGCAAGACCATTCAAGGGAGGTCCCGATTGCCACATATCTAGTTGTGTATCAACTCACATGTGCCGAGGCCCGATGGTGGATGGCAAGGATGCGAAGCACGAGCACCGGCAACTCACCTCCGAGTTCCTCGCTTATAGGCTTTCCAATGACATCGTGTCATTTCCAATAATGAGCATCAATATGGTTATGGAGCTTGTGAAAAGCCGTCTTTCACTATGAGGTGAAGTACGGGAAGGCATGGAAGGCTAAGCAAGACGCATTTAAGATGTTGTATGATGATTGGGAGGAATCTTATAACCAAATCCCAAAGTTATTGGGACCGATGGCCAATGCTAACCCGAGCATGGTTCATGTGGTTGAACCTTATGGGAACAAGACAAGGATAGTAAACAGAAGAACCGTTCGAGTTTTTGGCCGTGCATTTTGGGGTTTCGAGCAATGTGTCTGGGCTTTTGAACATTATAGGCCGGTCATCTCCATTGATGGCACCTTTATGACCGGACAATTCAAGGGCACTATCTTGATTGCAATAGCCAATGATGCCAACAACCGGTTGATTACTTTGGCTTTTGCTTTGGTGGAGGTGGAAAGCAATGATAATTGGGAGTGTTTCTTCCATATTTTGAGAACTAAGATATGTTGGAATTATACCCTAGAGGCAATAATAAAGATGTTATTATTATAATTCTTGTTCATGATAATGTTTATATTCCATGCTAGAATTGTATTAAGCGGAAACTTTAATACTTGTGTGGTTTGTGAACAACACCGTGTCCCTAGTACGCATCTATGGACTAGCTCATTGATCAATGATGGTTAAGGTTTCCTAACCATAGACATGAGTTGTCAATTGATAATGAGATCATATCATTGGGAGAATGATATGATGGACAGACCCAAACTAAGCGAAGCAATTAGATCGTGTCATCGTGTTCGTCTTTGCGAAGCTTTTCTTATGTCAAATATTGTATTCCTTAGACCATGAGATAATACAACTCCCTAGTATCGGAAGAAAGCTTTGAGGTCATCAAACGTCATCCTATGAGAGGGTGATCATAAAGGTGTCTCTCAGGTGATCGGAAAGTATCTGTTGGGTTGTATGTATCGAGATGGGATTTGTCCCTCCCAAGTCGGAGAGATATACTACGGGCCCACTCCGTAATTGATATCAACACCGCTTGCAAGCATGTGGTTAAGGAGTTAATCACAAAGTGATATCGGATTACGGAACGAGTAAAGTACTTGCTGTGAACGAGATTGAACTAGGTATGACGCATCACGATCAAATCTCGGGCAAGTAAAATATCGCGGGACGAAGGGAATATATATATGGGATTGATTGAATCTTGGAATCGTGGTTCATCCGATGTGATCATCGATGAATGTGTGGGAGTCAATATGGGTTTCCAGACCCCCTGTTGATTATTTATAGAAGATCATGTCTGCATGTTCTCGAACCCGAAGGGTCACACACTTAACGTGTCTCGACGCTAGGATAGGTTGGATAATTGGTTTATGAGTTTTTGTTCGGAGTATCGGATGGGATCCGGGACATCACGAGAGGTTCCAGAGTGGTCCGGAGAATAAGATTCATATAAGGCAGTGCAGTTTTTGGAGTTCGAAATTGTTCCGGGTTAATCGGTATTGTACCGGAAGCTTCTAGAACCTTCCGGAAGGGGACCAACGTGGCCCCACCTTCCGGGAGGGGGCATGGGCCTATGAGGGAGTGCCCTAGCCGCATTGGGCCAGGGGCACAAGGCCCCATAGGGCCCAGCCGGCCAAGAGAGGTTTAAACTCTAGATAGAGCTTCTAGAAGGGGGTTTGCCCCCACTCTTCCTCCTTGGGGCCGCCGGCCTTGGCTTGGGGGAGGGCCTAGGGCTGCGCCCACCCCTCTATATATAGAGGGCTGGGGGTGCACCAACCCCCTACACCTTCCCCTCCAACCCTAGCCGCCCTGCTGCCCTCCCGCCTGCTTGTAGGCGAAGCCCTGCTGCAGAAATTCTCCACCAATTGCACCGCGCCGTCGCGTTGTAGATCCAACCCATCTCTCCACCATACTTGCTGGACCAAGGAAGGAGGAGACGTCGAGGTGCCGCACGTGTGCATCTCACGGAGGCATCGCCACTTGTGGTGCTAGATCGGATCGGATCGTGAGGAGGAGAAGCGAGTATGACTACATCACCCACGCCCGTTAACGCCTGAGCGTTCCGTGCGAATCTTCAAGGGTATGAAGATCTAATCCAATCTCTCGTTGATTGCATCTCCTAGATTAGATCTTGGCTTTCCCTCTGCTCGCATCCGTAGAAAATTTTGCTTTACTATGCCGCTAAACCCTTCAAAGGGTATCGAGCTAGATCTATGCGTAGATGTGTTTCACGAGTAACGCAACATGGTTGTTGCGGGCGTTGATGTTTTCTGTTGCAAGCCTCTTGTTTGTGTTCTTCTTATGACGCGGGATAGTGAGATTGAAGCGGTCCAGGCCAACCTTACGCGACGTCGCTCGCGAGACCGGCTCCGCACTTGACGTGTGGCTTGTTCCACACATGCGGCTGGTGGATGTCAGTTTCTCTCACTATAGTTGTCATGGGATTAACACCGGAGTTTGGCAACCATAATATCACCGTTGTGGCTTTACGTAGGTAAGAATCGTTCTTAGCATCTACTCCCATAAGCCACGTAAAACATGCAACAACAAAGTAGAGGCGTCTAACTTGTTTTTGAAGGTAGTGTTTTCGTGATATGGTATGGCCCAAGATGTGATGTGTATATTGTATGCGATGATCATGTTTTGTAATGTTTCACGACTTGCATGTCGATGAGTACACAACCGGCAGGAGCCATATGGTTGTCTTTATAATTGTGTATGACCTGCGAGTCAACTTCTTATACGCCATGTAATAGCTTTACTTTATCGCTAAGTAGTTAGCAATAGTTGTAGTTGCTATTCGTGGTGGAGGCAATCATGGTGGAGTGATGGAGATCATGCCGGAACGCACAAGATGGAGATCATTGCGCGAAGATTGGCTATACCATGTCACATAAATTTATATGCATGTGATGTTTATCCTTTTATGTATCTTATTATGCTTAGATCGCGACGGTAGCATTATAAGATGATTCCTCACTTAAAGATCAAGATAAAAACTGTGTTCTCCCCAAGTATGCACCATTGTGAAAGTTCGTCGTGTCCAAGCATCACGTGATGATCGGGTGCTATAGACTCTACGCTCACATACAACGGGTGCAAGCCAGTTTTGCACACGCGGAAATACTTGGGTCTAACTTGACGAGCCTAGCATGTACAGACATGGCCTCGGAACACAAGAACCGAAAGGTTAAGCATGCGTCATATGAATGATATGATCGACACTTCATTGTCCACCATTGAAACCACATCTCTTCTCGTGAAGATCGGATTAGGTGTGGTGAATTTGGATCGTGTTCACTAAACAACTTGAGGGATGTTGAATTTAGTGGGAGTTCATCTAGTAATTTGATTAAGTTGAACTATTTATCATGAACATAGTCTAAATTGTACTTGCAAATACTGTAGATCACATGGCCAAGTCCAACTTCAACTTCAACATTTTTGCTGAGAAGGAAAAGCTTAGAAACAATGGGTCTAACTTCACCAATTGGTTCCGCAATCTAAGAATCATTCTCTCCGGCGGTCAAAAGGACTATGTCCTTGGGAAAGCGTTAGGTGACCCCCCTGCTGCAACTGTGCCGGCTGATGAGAAAGCTGTCTATCGGCCAAGAAAGATGATTATGGTGTGATTAAGAGCACCATGTTGTTTTCTATGGAACCGAACTTCAAAATCGTTTGAAGACTATCCCGGCCCTTTGAGATTCTCAAGAGCTGAAAACCATGTTTCAGACTCAGTCTGCTCGAGAGATATGAGATCTCTAAGAAATTCTTTAACTACAAGATGGAGGAAGGAGTTCCGTTAGTGAGCACGCCATTGAGATGACGGGCTACACTCAACGCCTTGAGCAAGCTGGATCGCAAGATTCGGAGGAGCTCAAGATTGACACTCCTAGCTACAAAGTTTTGTAGTTGATCACAATCAGATTGGTTCCTTGATATGATCACTGAGCTCTTTGCTAAGATGAAATTAGCGGAGGTGAACATCAAAAAGAATAATCATGTGTTGATGGTCAACAAGCCTCCCACCTTCAAGAAAGGTAAGGGTGCAAGGAAGCCCTTCAAGAAAGGCGGCGGCAAGCGCGTTGCCCTGAGAAGAAGCTCAAGTCTGGTCCTAAACCTGACACTGAGTGCTACTATTGCAAGGACAAGGGTCACTAGAAGCATATGTCAAAGTACTTAGCGGACAAGAAGGTGGAACCATCAAAGGTATATTTGATATACATGTTATTGATGTTTTCCTTACTAGCCCTCGTTGTAGTGCTCGGGTATTTGATACCGTTCAGTTGCTAATATTTGTAACTCAAACAGAGCTACGGAATAGATGGCGGCTTGCGAGGGATGAGGTGACGATGTGCGTTGGCAACGGATCAAAAGTTGATGTGATGGCCGTCGGCACGCTCTCCTTAGTTTTACCTTCGGGATTAGTTTTAAACATTAATAAGTGTTACTATGTGCCTGCGTTGAGCATGAACATTATTTCTGGATCTTGTTTATTGCAAGACGGTTATTCATTTAAATCGGAGAATAATGGTTGTTCTATTTATATGAGTAACATCTTTTATGGTCATGCACCTATTGTGAATGGTTTATTTCTTCTAAATCTCGAAAGGGATGAAACACACATCCATAACATTGAGGCTAAGAGATGCAAAGTAGATAGTGATAATACTACTTATTTGTGGCACTGTCGTCTAGGTCATATTGGTGTAAAGCGCATGAAGAAACTCCATTTTGATGGACTTTTGGAGTCTCTTGATTTTGAATCATTTGACACATGCGAACCATGCCTCATGGGCAAGATGATCAAAACCCCGTTCTCCGGTATGATGGAGCAAGCAACGGACTTGTTGGAAATCATACATACCGACGTATGCGGACCGATGAGTGTTTCGACGCGCGGTGGATATCGCTATTTTCTCACTTTTACCGATGACTTAAGTAGATATGGGTATATCTATTTAATGAAACATAAATCTGAAACGTTTGAAAAGTTCAAAGAATTTCAGAATGAAGTGGAGAACCATCGTAATAGTAAGATTAAGTCTCTATGATCTGATCGTGGAGGTGAATATTTGAGTTATGATTTTCTCACGCATCTTAAAGCAAGTGGAATCGTTTCACAACTCACGCCACCCGGAACACCACAGCGCAATGGTGTGTCTGAACGCCGGAACCGAACCCTATTAGATATGGTCCGATCAATGATGTCTCTTACTGATTTGCCGTTATCATTTTGGGGTTATGCATTAGAAACCACTGCATTCACTTTAAATAGGGCTCCATCTAAATCCGTTGAGACGACACCGTATGAACTGTGGTTTGGTGCTAAACCTAAGTTGTCGTTTCTTAAAATTTGGGGATGCGAAGCTTACGTCAAGAAGTTGATGCCGGACAAGCTCGAACCCAAAGCGGAGAAATGCGTCTTCATAGGATACCCTAAGGAAACTATTGGGTATACCTTCTATCACAGAACCGAAGGCAAAGTGTTTGTCGCAAAGAACGGTTCCTTTGTTGAGAAGGAGTTTCTCTCGAAAGAAGTGAGTGGGAGGAAAGTAGAGCTAGATGAGGTTGTTGAACCTTCTCTTGAATTGGAGAGTAGCGCAGCACCTGAAATTGTTCCAGTGCCGCCTGCACCAACAATAGAGGAAGCAAATGACAAGCATCATGAAGCTTGGACGATCTTTGCTCATGAGCGTCGCAGTCGACAAGGTCGCGTGCCCCTCTGAGTGGTAGCAACCTGTCTTGACTGGCTTGTTAGTAGAAGACAGTGAACCTACGAACTATGAGGAAGCGATGATGAGCCCAGACTCTGAGAAATGGCTAGAAGCCATGAAATCCGAATTGGGATCCATGAGCGAAAACCAAGTATGGACTTTGGTGGACCCTCCTAGCGACCGAAAGGCCGTTGAGTGCAAATGGATTTTCAAGAAGAAAATGGACGCGGATGGTAATGTTACCGTCTATAAAGCACGGCTTGTCGCGAAAGGTTTTCGACAAGTTCAAGGTGTTGACTACGATGAGACTTTCTCTCCCGTAGCGATGTTTAAGTCCATTTGGATTTTTTTAGCAATTGCTGCGTTTCATGATTATGAAATATGGCAGATGGATATCAAGACTGCGTTCCTCAATGGCTACATTGATGAAGAGTTGTATATGATGCAACCCGAAGGTTTTGTCGATCCTAAGGATGCTGATAAAGTATGCAAACTTCAGCGTTCCATTTATGGACTGAAGCAAGCATCTCGGAGTTGGAACCTTCGTTTTGATCAAGTGATCAAGAGCTTTGGATTTGTTCCAAATTGCTACGAAGCTTGTATCTACAAGAAAGTGAGTGGGAGCTTCGGACGCGTTTACGGTACTATATGTGGATGACATATTGATTATTGGAAATGACATCAACATGCTTAACGATGTGAAGAGTTATTTGAACAAGTGTTTTTCAATGAAAGACCTTGGTGAAGCTGCTTATATATTGGGCATCAAAATCTATAGAGATAGACAAAGACGCCTGATAGCTTTAAGCCAGAGTACATACCTAGACAAAGTTCTGAAAAGGTTCAGAATGGATAAGGCAAAGAAAGGTTCAAAGGCCTATGTTGTCGTAAGATAATCGAGCAAGGCTCGTGTCCACTACTGATAAATGATAGGAAAGCTATGAGCAAAGTGCCTTATGCCTCGCCATAGGTTCTATCATGTATGCCGTCTATGTACTAGACCGGATGTGTCCAATGCTCTTAGTTTGATGAGGTATCAAAGTGATCCAGAGTGGAACATCGACGTAGTGAAGAACATCCTAAAGTACCTAAATAGGACTAAAGAAATGTTCTTAGTCTATGGGGTGATGAACATGTCAGAATGGTTACGTCGACGCTAGTTTCGACACCGACAAGGATGATTCCAAATCTCAGACAGGATACGTTTATATTTTGAATGGAGGAGCTGTGAGCTGGAGAAGTTGCAAGCAAAGCGTGATCGCGGGATCTACAGTAGAAGCGGAATACATGGTTGCTGCAGAAACGTCAAGTGAAGGAGTTTGGATCAGAAACTTCATCACTGAGCTTGGCGTGGTTCCAAGTGTATTGGACCCACTGGAGATATTGTGTGACAACACTGGCGCCATAGCACTCGCTAAGGAACCAAGATATCATCCAAAGACCAAGCATATCAACCGCAAGTTTCATATAATCCGAGATTATAGAGCAGATGGAGATCTGAAGATTAGCAAAGTACATACAGATCTGAATGTCGCAGATCCGTTGACTAAACCTCTTCCGCGTGCAAAACATGATCAGCACCTTAGTGCCATGGGTGTGAGATTGTTTCCAAATGTAAACTAGATTATTGACTCTAGTGCAAGTGGGAGACTATTGGAATTATACCCTAGAGGCAATAATAAAGATGTTATTATTATAATTCTTGTTCATGATAATGTTTATATTCCATGCTAGAATTGTATTAAGCGGAAACTTTAATACTTGTGTGGTTTGTGAAAAACACCGTATCCCTAGTACGCCTCTATGTACTAGCTCATTGATCAATGATGGTTAAGGTTTCCTAACCATAGACATGAGTTGTCAATTGATAATGAGATCATATCATTGGGAGTATGATATGATGGGCAGACCCAAACTAAGCGAAGCAATTAGATTGTGTCATCGTGTTCGTCTTTGCGAAGCTTTTCTTATGTCAAATATTGTATTCCTTAGACCATGAGATAATACAACTCCCTGGTATCGGAAGAAAGCTTTGAGGTCATCAAACGTCATCCTATGAGAGGGTGATCATAAAGGTGTCTCTCAGGTGATCGGAAAGTATCTGTTGGGTTGTATGTATCGAGATGGGATTTGTCCCTCCCAAGTCAGAGAGATATACTTTGGGCCCACTCGGTAATCGATATCAACACCGCTTGCAAGCATGTGGTTAAGGAGTTAATCACAAAGTGATATCGGATTACGGAACGAGTAAAGTACTTGCTGTGAACGAGATTGAACTAGGTATGACGGTACCGACGATCAAATCTCGGGCAAGTAAAAATATCGCGAGACGAAGGGAATATATATATGGGATTGATTGAATCCTGGCATCGTGGTTCATCCGATATGATCATCGATGAATGTGTGGGAGTCAATATGGGTTTCTAGACCCCGTTGTTGATTATTGATAGAAGATCATGTCTGCATATTCTCGAACCCGCAGGGTCACACACTTAACGTGTCTTGACGCTAGGATAGATTGGATAATTGGTTTATGAGTTTTTGTTCGGAGTCTCGGATGGGATCCGGGACATCACGAGAGGTTCCGGAGTGGTCCGGAGAATAAGATTCATATAAGGCAGTGCAGTTTTTGGAGTTCGGAATTGTTCCGGGTTAATCGGTATTGTACCGGAAGCTTCTAGAACCTTCTGGAAGGGGACCAACGTGGCCCCACCTTCCGGGAGGGGGCATGGGCCTATGAGGGAGTGCCCTTGCCGCATTGGGCCAGGGGCACAAGGCCCCATAGGGCCTAGCCGGCCAAGAGAGGTTTAAACTCTAGATAGAGCTTCTAGAAGGGGGGGTTTCCTTGCCCCCCACTCTTCCTCCTTGGGGCCGCCGGCCTTGGCTTGGGGGAGGGGCTAGGGCTGCGCCCACCCCTCTATATATAGAGGGCTGGGGGTGCACCAACCCCCTACACCTTACCCTCCAACCCTAGCCGCCCTGCTGCCCTCCCGACTGCTTGTAGGCGAAGCCCTGCTGCAGAAATTCTCCACCAATTGCACCGCGCCGTCGCGTTGTAGATCCAACCCATCTCTCCACCATACTTGCTGGACCAAGGAAGGAGGAGACGTCGAGGTGCCACACGTGTGCATCTCACGGAGGCATCGCCACTTGTGGTGCTAGATCGGATCGGATCGCGAGGAGGAGAAGCGAGTACGACTACATCACCCACGTTCCGATTTAACGCTCAACAGTCGCGAATCTTCAAGGGTATGAAGATCTAATCCAATCTCTCTCGTTGATTGCATCTCCTAGATTAGATCTTGGCTTTCCCTCTGTTCGCATCCGTAGAAAATTTTGATTTACTATGCCGCGAAACCCTTCAAGATATTACCCCCTAAAAGGGAAATACGTGTCATCTCTGACCGTCATCAAGGAATTCTCAATGCGGTGATGATTGATATTCCTGCCATGTTTCGTTGCACCATCAATGGTGGATGAGACACTTTTGTGCAAACTTTTATGGGGTATGCAAGAGCAAGGATTTGTCCGATGATCTACAAGATTGTTTCCTCGCTTTCACGGAACATCGTCTCTATAAATTGTATGAATGTATGGCTATGAAAATGCATGGCAAACCAAAAGCACTACATGTAGGTAATGAAATGTAAGGTTGTCCCGTAACTCATCATCCGTACGCACCGCCGAGGTGGTCTCATCCTCAACATCATCTTGAAGATTATGGCCTGGATTGGTAGTCGACTTGGACCTAGAATTTGACGGGGTTGTGTACTCGGGATCGTGGCAACCTACCAGGTTAGATAACCGACACATATTTTGGGCCGAGCGCTATAACAAATAACAAGAGAAGTCAAAACCGGTAAAACGACATGGCCCTATAAGAGTACTCGTCTCACATCTGTACCTTAAGGAAGGTTCGAATCATGCCTTCTCCCTTTTTCCCCATAGGGGCATCCCAAAGAATCGCCTTGGTATCGTCGGCATATTTCTTTATCTCCGTTCGCTACAGAGTCAAGAACAAGAACATGTTAGGCAAGAAAGAGATGAGAGGGCAAGGAAATTAATGGAAGGGCAATGATAAATTTACCACAAAGTTGAGCAAGGAATAAATTGGGATGTCGGTCCCCTCCCTGACATGCCTGTTGTATTCGTTGTAGGCAAGCTCATCGAACACACACGGATCTTACAATATTTCGTCCTCGAAAGACGACGGGCAAATGGAGACACGAGTACTAGCAAGAAACCATCGAAGGTAGTTGTTGAATGCAACTAGGCAATGAGCTCTTCCACTATTCCATTCCGTTTGTCGAGCCTAATCCACACAAGTGGCAAACTCCATGATGTACTTCATATGATAGTGATCCCAATTCTTGATCTTCCTCTACCTCTTCTTGTCCAACCTGCATAATAACAAAGAACTATGTTAGTACAACCAAATAGAACACGACGCAGCAATTGGGCACAAGTTCTCATGCTAACTAACCTATGAAGCTGCTTGTCGGTGTCCTTCCACATGGGAGGGTGGCACTAAAACAACCCGAACTGTCACATCACCTGTTGTTGCATATGGTACTCAACCATCCAATTGCATCAATGGGCAGCACATGAGCCAGAAACACTCTTCCTCCAAGCACCTCGGGTTAAGATCAAACCCGGGAGCAACACCAAGATCGTCCTCGCAACCATAAAGCTCCCACTCCACCCGCAACATATCACAAGAAAATGTTTGCTATCGATTTTGACTCGTGGGGTAAACATTATGGGGAGTGATGTAGAGACAAACATCTACCTGCTTGGGCGTAAGCGCATCAAACTCGTTTATGTACTTCAGG
This sequence comes from Avena insularis, assembly GCA_023614405.1. Taxonomy (NCBI): domain Eukaryota; kingdom Viridiplantae; phylum Streptophyta; class Magnoliopsida; order Poales; family Poaceae; genus Avena; species Avena insularis. The sequence continues at coordinate 191,559,312 of CM042689.1, read as the reverse complement.
TACATGGCATCGACATGACTTGTCATCTTCGATACCACGTCCCACTTGTAAGCCCAAGTGGGGAGGCGTAGAGCGTTTCTATTTATGATGGCCAAGCATGGTGGCCCACATGTTTCGGACGCCCAACTGGTAGGCGTTCCCTGCTTCATACTGAGAGAATAACCATAGCACCACCTATTCCGGCATTTTGGCCTGCCCTATGACAGGCATCGTCCAACTGCAAGTGAACAAAAAGAGGTCAGGATAGCATATGTGTGGAGTCGACATGTACAAATGAATGTAGATAAAAAGTGATTACCTGCCGGTATAAGTAGGCAAGAGCCACCGAACCCCAGCTGATATTGCTGTAAAAGTTTTCTAGTGCCTTCAGCCACATCCACTGAGCGGTCCTACCTCCACTTTCAGCAAACAGAGTCCTAGAGAGGACATACCACACGTACACATGAGCATGTGTCTCGATCACCTCAACCTCGGCTGGCTCCGGACAATGCGCAAAGTTCTCCACAATCCATGTGTATGTCACGCTTGCTGGGACTCTATCTTTGTTCTTGTCTTCAAGTTCTTCAGGAGCCATGCCAATAAGTAGCCCCATCTCATTGCACCACCCGTCGGAATCTATGCTCATACAGATAGGATTCCCCGCGATAGGAAGCCCAAAGATCATGGAAACATCCTGAAGAGTCGGGGTGATCTCGTCAGTTCGGAGGTGGAAAGTGTGCGTCTCCGTCCTCCACCGGTCAAAAAGTGCGGTGATAGCAGTCGTGTTGAGGTTTGGCATTGACCGGCTCACAAGCGTGATGAAATGGAGGAGGCCTAGCCGCTTGATATACTCAGTGTGTCGCTCGCCGTACGACATGTCATTCGATGACACGCCATGAGACCGAATCTTGAGCGGTCGAAGCTTCTGCATACATACAAGATAAAACATTATGATTCTTCCAACACAATTGAATCAATAGAAACATAAAAATAAACAAGTTCAACTATGGTTTTATTACCATATGCTTCTCCGCCGTCAAGTATGCCCGTTGTTCAGTACCATAATAATCCTCAAGTAGCCACACCATCCTACATATATATATTCCAACCATCAATAAATATGTGAGTGGTTCATCCTATGTGGCCATTGTTTCAATTTCTACAAGAAACTACAAAGGATATGGGAAAATATTATTAACACATTCATACAAATCCATATGAAACCATCATATACAATGCAAACCAACAACACACTTCCATTCCCCATCAAATACAACTAATATATAACTACCAAGCAACCAAAAACATGCACAAATAGGCCATATTATGAATCCAACTGTACCTAGGGTCTCAAACAAATTAGAAGAGAATGTGTAAGATTTATTGGATGAGAGAGAGGGGAAAGGAGGAGAATACCTTGAGGGATAGATTGGGAAGCAAATCCATGGGCAAATCCTTCAGATATGATGGTTTTTAGGAGGGGATTTGAGAGAGAGGGGAGAGAGGAATCGCCTATGCACCTCTCCGTGTTCTTTGGCGGCCCAGGAGTGAATGGGTTAGGGTAGGGAGGGGGCCTCACGCGGTAGGCTAGTTCTCAATGTGTAGCGCCTTTCTAATAGGCGCTACACATTGGAGCATATCGCCTATCAGAAAGGCGCTACACATTGAGTTTAGCGCCTAGGAGTCACATGGCCAAGATTAACGCCTAGGCGTCGCACGGTCAGGGTGGGGCCAGGGAGGTCCAGGCAGTCGCCACGTTGGCAGGGGCATAGCACCTTTAAGAAAGACGCTACATTGTAGATCATAGCGCCTTTCTGTTAGGCGTTACCCAAAGGGTTAGTGCCAGTGAATTTCTTTTGCCGAGGGTTCATTTTGTGAAATTCTTTCAAATATGGGTTATTTTTTCCATTCTGCCGACAGTGGACTACCATATTCTGGTGATAGTTTTCCCTCTCTACATATTTGGCGCTCTCTCTACTGCTGAAAAGTGTTGGCACTCATGGTCAAGTCCCTAATATCTACATATTTGTTTGTCTATCAGTGAGAACCGAGAGCGAGAATATATGAGTGGAATATGAGTGCGATTAGGAGGACTAGAATATGAGAATATCCCTTGTTAAAGACATTGTCTTGCGAGCGAGGACTTTTTTCAAGGTGAAAACTTACGATCTTTGATTAGGCAACGACGATGTATGTGCACTGTTTATTTTTTAAAGGCGTTGTTATTGGAGTGGAGGACTACTGGTGTTGTTCTGGTGGTGTCAGTGTCGTTGCTTTGATGAATAGTTCTCTATGGCGGGACTTTTCTTTTATATAATTTTTTTATGGGTTGTGTGCATCCGTAAGACTGTCCTGAGTAGATTGTCCTGAGTTGTGCCGCGTCCACAAGCTTGAGCCTGCCAAGCGTGTTATATTTTAAGAAACCAACAAAGGCAGCAAATTCTACATCTGCCAAGTGGAGAAAGTAAGTTCTTAGCTTCTGATATAGCAATTCACTTGTATGCCAATTACTTGGTAATCCATAATAGTTATGGAAATGAACTTATGATTTACATGAGATCACAAACTATGGGTTTGTAAGTTAGTTGGACAATGAATGGCCAGACGCCATGAAGAAGGCAATTATAAAACTCTAGGGGATGTATGATGATAGTGGTAGTGCAAGAATCGGCGAGAGAATTGAGAATGCGAAGTTGGTGAAGCAACCATCTCATGAGAAGAATAAGATTGACAAGAAGTACTCCAGTCTGTTAGTTGATGTAAAGAAATTCATATAAGAAACTAAGAAGAAGGCGGTGGAGGAGAACATGTCTAGATTGAAGGACAATAATCCGATATCCAAGGAGATAAATGCGAAGTAGACTTAAGCATTGAGTAATGAAGTGGATATGCTAAAACAGGTGCAAAAATCCCAAGCAAGGGCAATTAAAGTGAAGCAGAAGAAATGGGATGAGGAAAGGGAGAGCTTGAAGGAGGAAAACAAGAAACTAGAGTACATGACTTTTCATATTCTCAAATCCAGTGAGGCTAACAAGGATAAGCTAAAAAAGATCAAGAAAATTTGTGATGGTTGACTTCTAATTTCGGGGATGTTATACTTATGTACTTAAAACTATGGTTGAATCTTCCCGTGAGTGGTATATAGTAACCCCTTATGTGATGGTGAACTGGTGGTGGTGGTAGGATGACGCCTACTTTTGATGTTGGGGTAGGTGAACACCATGGTGGTATGTTGAACGATGATCCCCTTTTGGCAATGATCATGCACTCACATGTTAGTGTACTAAGATGCTTGTTATGACTAGTTCCTGCTCTTGTGTTGTTCTTCCTCCTTGTGTTGTTCCTGCTAGTGTTGTTCGTGCGTGTGTTATTCCTGCTTGTGGTGTTCATGCTTGCATTGTTCATGTTTGTTTGTTCTTCATGCTCTTGGAATGTTCATGCATGTGGTGTTCTGGCCATGGTAACATCACCACAAGGTAGAGCATGGTGACCATAATAGGCTTCTTGTGGAAACCAAACAAGGGGAGTGTGCATGATAATACAAGTAAAATGCCTACTATTGGCACACCAAAAAATGCTACCACCGGCGGCGTGCATCGGCGATCATCACGCCGGTGGTATTAGCATACCGCTGGCGCATAGCCTTGATACGCCAGCGGTTGTTAGACTACCACCGACGCACACCACCTTCGTGTGCTGGCGGTGTTCCCTGAATTTGTTTTCCAAAATTTAAAATGTATAATTTATAAAAAATCCAAAATTTCAGTATATTTGAATTGTTTAACCGTTTAATCGCACGTGGAATGTATTTATCTCCAAAAACTTTTAATCTCAGGTCAAATTGCTCACTCGTGGTCAAGCTTCATGGTTTGTCTGGTCCAACACGCTTAACTGTTGGGTTCCTTCCGAATTTAAATTATGATAAAGAAGTTATACCTTGTTGATAATGGTACCCTAGCAATCCTATAAACCTTTGGGCCATGATGTCACATGCCTTTATTTTTGAATCCCAAACAATTAATTAAATAAACAACAATGAATTTGAGGATTCTAAAAAATTGGTAAACAGCCATAGGCCATTGGATTTGAGGATTCTAAAAAATTGGTAAATAGCCATAGGCCATTGGATTCAGATGTAACTTTTCAGGTAGATGACTGCAAAAGTTATGGCAGTTTTACTAGAACATAAAGTTTTTTTGCATTTTATTTTGAAATTCGTGTTTGTTATTTTTCCTAACAACTAAATCACATAGCATAACTACATCTCAAAGGAGTTTCAAATTTAAAGTTTTTATTATTTTTTAACTGAAAAAGGCATCTGGGGGAGGGGTGTTGAGACCACACTTATCGCCGATGTAGCACCGGTATCAAGCCCCCTTACCGTCGGCGCACCAGTATAATGGTGCACCAAAGATATGTTATATAACGATGGCGCATCACTATGTTGGTGCACTGTAGCATCCCAAGTGTCTAACTCATGTATTGCTACATGTTTTTCAATATAATGCTACTCTCTACTTGTTATCATCGCATCATATAATATCATGTTCATGTCATCATACCACATTGCATGTTAGCATCATATTAAAAAATGTATTTGGTTCTTATCCTTCATACTTGTATCTTGTTTTATCTCTTATTAAATGTTGTTGCTTCTTGATATAATGTATTTGCCTCTTAATTAATTATACAATGCCCAAAATGAAGTCGAGGGCATATCTCTTCACTTTCTTCTTCCACATGCCAACCTTGTCTGCCTCCCTTTTGTTCCATCTACAAATCTATCATCCATTTATATGTTATCAAATGTATATTATTTGGGCATTTAATTCTAGCTGAAAGTGCAATGGACATCGCCTAAAGGGGGTGAATATGCTTTTCAAATTAGTACGGTTGAGGCTCTAATAAATGCGGAATAAAAAATAATGTTTAATTTATTAAGTACAAAACCTAACCACTAGGTTCACCTAAGTGCACCAAAATCTATGCTAAGCAATACAAGAAACAGGGTGATAGCAAGATGAAATACTTCAAGCACGAAGGCTATCACAATGTAAAATGCATAATTAAAGCATTTGGTTGAGATATAACCGATGGACGTGGAGACAAAGATTTTTATCCCAAAGTTCACTTCCAAAGAAGCTACGTATCAGTTGGAGAGGTGCGATGGCGAAATGCTCTCCGAATGCCACAAATGGCTCACCTCGGGGTGTGGTGGCTCGATGATCCTCAAACGCCACACAAGGCCTCACCCTGGATGCGAAGGCACACAACTCACTGGCGCCACAATAGGCTCACCCTATTCTCCCGTGAGCTCGCCACAAAGGCCTACTCACGATCCACTAAGGGACACTTGAGGGTGGTTACCAAAACCCGTACAAGATTGGGGCTATCTCCACAACTCAATTGGAGGCTCCCAACAACAAAGCCACAAAAGGCTACGAATCCACAAAATGCTACAAAGCCACAACAGGCAACAAAGCCACAACATGCAACAAGCTTGAGGCCACTCCACAATGGAGGCCTCAAGAAGACAACACACCAACCACAACCGTCTAGGGTTCCAAGAACCCAAGAGTAACAAGCCCACAAGCTTGTACTCACCGAATCTCCGTGGAGAACTCAAACGTATGCAACAAATGCAAGGGCAAGTCCTTCTCTCGCAATTCCAACAAAGCTACAAAAGATATTGGGGAATAAGGGAGGAAGAACACAAGAGCATAACACAAAACTCTCTAAGATCTAGATCCCAATGATTCCTTCACAAAGAAGGGATTTGGTTTGGGGGATTGTAGATCTAGACATCCTCTCTCAAATCCCTCAAATAGGTGCAAGACTGATAGGAGGGAGGGAGAGGTAAATCTCTTCAAGGTCAACAATGGAAGAGATAGAAGGCCAAGAACCAATAAAAAGAGCTCAACCCATGAAGGGGAAGAGGAGCCCCTTTTAAAGGACTCCGAGATCTGACCATTATGCAAAGATTCGTGCATGGCCAATAGTACCACTGGGTGGTCGGTAGTACCGCCGGCACCATTTCAACGGACAGAAAACACCGGTACAAATGACAGAAAGATGGGTCAGGCTGGTACTACTGCTGGCTCAACGGTACTACCTCCAGGGACGGTACTACCTCCCAAAAGTCTAACCAAAGTTCCAATAAAATAGCAACTACCAAACAGAGAAGTTACTGAACCAAAAATAGGATGAGCGGAAGAAGCACCGGAACTTCCACCGGAACTACCGGCGGCAAACTGCCCTAGCGGTACTACCATTTGCTCACCGGAACTACCAGTCAGGAAAAACTCAGAAACCGAAACTGCCATAACTTTCGAATATGAAATCCAAACGAGATGAAACCAATTTATTGGGTATCACCTAGGGAGAAAATACCATGAATATATATGTGATGTATCTCCCAAGGTGTGGATTCGGAAAACTCGCAAGATCAACAACTGCAATAAGATATGCAAGGGAAATCCTTATTTCATGAACTAGATCTTGTTATGATGATAACCACAAGCACTATATCCTCTCATGGACAATAACCAAAAAAACAACCAAGAAAGATGATGCTATGTATGCAAAGGTTTGAGCTCTCACCGAAAGATGCGAATGAGTCACTCACTCGAGATCCTCTCATGATAGAACGACTATCTATACTAAACCTGTTCTCCCAACTAACAACACGAGAGCGGTAAAGGAGAAACCCTATCAAGATCATACCTTTGCCTTGAGAATTCCAATTGAGCTTGATGTAGACCGTTGTAACACCCTCAGATCGGCCTATGCAAGTCTCAGCGATTCCCGCCACACCCGCATAGAAACAATTCAAAGGTGCCCACCAGGCACTTTCGTGCGGGTGGAAAACGAAGTAATATCATTGCACAATAGTCCTCGATGGAACCCACATAACAAATATATACAACAACGACTCCATGAGTCAAGAATACATTTATACAATACAAAGATCCAAATCACCTTGAAAACAATACAAATCCGAGTACGGACAAGATGCAAATTGGGCTAAGAACCCTGAAGAATAACCAATGGCGTCCATAACCCTTATGTGAGATCCAAGCACATGGCTTAATAGGATTGATAGGATACTCATACCAACAAGTTGCAACTTATTTTCCGGAAGCTCATTTGAAAAGAACTCTAAGGTTAAGCGTGCTTGGCCTAGAGCAATTCAAGGATGGGTGACCGACCGGGAAGTGGGTACCGGATGCACATGAGTGAGGACAAAGTGCGTAGAAAAGACTAGTGTTGGTCTGTGGGGCCAGTCTATATATCCTATTAAGCTACCAGGAGTGACATCCCCCGGGCCCAGTGGACGGGGTGTTACAACCGTCTTGTCCTTCTCAAGATAGAACACCTTTCTTGATTGCTCTTGCTCACTCTTGCTTGATGAAGACTTGAGATTGCCCTTCTTCATCCCTTCATGAGTGTTGATTCATCGAGATTCAACTCTTTGCACTAGTCTTGATCAACCTTCAAGCTCCTTCTTTCTTCATGATTCCAATGGGCACAAAGCCCTTGGACATTTCTTCTTCTCCTTCTTCATTTCTTCATCTTTCATCTTCGAGACCAACACATGGCCCAAGTGAACCCAATGTACAAAGCTACACGTGAAACTCAATTTATACATTAGTCCATAGAGATTGTCATTAATTACCACAACCACACATGGGGCCTACATTGCCCTTTCACTAGCTCATATATAATTGGGAAGGAATCATTATTTTATATATATGCTCCCATACATAATTTTTCCTTATTTTCACAAGGTGAAGTGTGGAAGCCTACATGGCCACCTTTGCATGCTATAAATAGTATAGCTTCTCCTTCTACTTTAGATGGTTTTGATGAATTATGGGCTTAATTGAATTTATGGTAGAAGCATGAAGCACTAGTGTAACATACACACTATCTAGTCCCACCTTCATTCAAACAAACTCATCATTCTAATGAACTATGTGAAGTAAGAATTCAATATTCTTTTAGGAAATCTAGTTAATTTAACAACTAGGATGTATGCATGTCATACGTGCATAGCACATGCAGCCTTGCCACCCTATTCTCCTTCTTTATTCTATTTGATTTTTGTTGGATTTTATATGTATTTTGAATAGTTTGAGTGCAAACAATAAGAGATAAAATAAAAATAAATAAAAGAGGCCTACCTACTAAAGCATGTCACCTCTCTTTCTCTCTTGGATCTTACTTTGGTTTCTTTGCTTGTTTTGGATGGTGTGAATTAAAACCAAAAAGTTGGAAAATAAAAATAAAAAAAACCCTACCTAGACCATCTACCTAAAACCCTACCCTCTAAGCTAACCGAGGCCACCACTCATATACCCTTGATCTGATCTAAGGGATCGGATCACCCCAACCCATCTACCACCACCACCTAGATAAACCACCCCATAACCAAACCCTAATCAATATATAACACGAGCCCTAACCCGGCCATGGCAAGCATGGACGCCATGCAGCCATGTTGCCCCCTTCCCTCTTGCTTGCAAAGCAAGGTGGTTAGTCCCACGAGCTCCCTTTGGTCCCTCCCCTCCACCCTCTCTAGGCTAAGAAACAAAAGAAGAAAAGTAACCTAACCCGAGCCTTCCTAGTGCTAATCGAGGTGTAGATCCATACCCTCCTTTATCTAGCTTCCATCTGTTCCTCCCTGCTCAAATCCCTCAACCAAGACCCTCCTTATCCCTACTTCCACCTTGCTAGCCACCTACCCCACCATGTCAGGCAAGCTCGCAAGCTCGGCCTCTACCTAAACACGGTGAAGGAGAGAAGGAGGAGAGGATATATGGTGTTGGGGAAGCTTGTCGTCATCACCTGTGTGTGCTTATACCCGAAGATGAAGAGGAGCATCGCTGGAACCACCAGATCGACCTACGTATGAGCCGAAACCCTAGAAGCCTAGCTCCAGCCCCTTGTAGATCGCCATCGCCTCGACCTTGTTCACCTACACTAGTAACCCCGTGGTGAGCACTGTAACCTCACTGACATGGACATGAGAAGAGCTGCTTCCTGTAGCACCGTCACTTTCTGTCGAACGCATTGCACAAACTCTATTGTTGCACCACCCCTGCATGCTCGCCCCATTGTTGTACATCTCTCTACCGTCGCGTGTGTGTTGAGCGTCACCTCCATGCGAAGCGTCGAACACACTAGGTCTAGCAGCCTATAACCCCGCAGTCGTCATCGTATTTGAACCCGAGTCGTCGCCGTGCCTCTGCATCTGCCACAAAATGTCGATCATCGTTAGCAAGAGCCTGCAGCTTAACCTCTTGCGCAACCAAGCCATATCAACTACCCGTAGCCACCATAGTGGTCAGCGCCCACCACCGCAAGCCAGATGTCACGGGTTCAAGTCCCCATGACTCTGAATTTTATCGGTCGCAATGTGTTTGTTTGATGAACAAAACACTGAAGGAGATAAATAGTGAGCAAATTTAGTAAACAACAGCGCATGTTCCCACCCCTGCTAACCTCTATGGTCCACCAATCAGCCTCACACCGGCCCCATTCCACTCCTGGCCCACGCGTCAGTGGCACTGGCTAGAGCTAGAATCCATAACAAATGTGAGGCTTTTTTCAAATATGAATTTAAGCATTATTTTAAATAAGTCAAACATATTTCAAACTTTGACTAAGATTTGAAGGAGTTTTGTAATGTTTTGGGAAACTTAAAACATGAAATATGTTTATTTTCAAATTCTGAAAGTTAATATGCCCTCTGTTTATTTTGTCACATAGAAAATAATAAATATTTATGGTTATTATTAAATGCGTTAATAATCATTAAATGACATATTTTTATTGATAATTCCAAATATTGCAAATTATATATGTTTTCAAATCAGAAAATGTAGAGATTAATAATATGACTTCCAAAATAATTTTTGTACAACTAAAAATTTCAAAAAGAAGTCTGTGGCCACTAGAGCATGTGGATAGCAAGACAAGAATAAATCCCCCAAATAGGTGTTAAATGTGTTATACAACTTATTTTGTTGGTACCTTGTTGGTTTCCTACCTATGGTATTGTAATAAAATTTCCATGGCTAGCCTGTTAAATGATGTGATGTTTGGTATGTACCTTTACTCTGTGAATAGCTTCTGGATTATCAACTGGTTGTGTCTCTTATGCCAATGTTTGTGGGTGGTTTCATATGTTGTGTGACCCCAAAATCAATTCTGCTATATTGTTTCTTCTAGATAGCAAAGGAAAATGGAAGATTTTAAATTGGAATTTTAGAGGAATAAATTCTAACAAAAAATGGGTGGCGCTCAGTAATAAGATTGATCTCTGAGTGTGACATCATCTGTGTTCAAGAAACTAAAAGATAAAATTTTGATCTTGCTTATCTAAGAAAGTTCCGCCCTAGGAAATTTGATAAATTTTAATTCTTGCCTTCAAATGGGGCTTGTGGGGATTAATCATCATTTGGAATTGCTCTCTCTTTTCTGGACAAATATATTTTCAGAATGAGTATTCCATTTCTATGAATTTCACTTCACTACTGTCGAATGATATCTGGATCCTTACTAATGTTTATGGTCCTTGACAATCTGAGAAAAAGGCAGATTTCATTGAGTGGTTTGCCAATATTGATATGCCTGATGATATGGATTGACTGATTTTGGGTGATTTTAATTTCACAAGAAAGCCCTCTAACAGAAATAGACAAGGTGGGGATGTTAATGATATGCTCCTCTTTAATGAGGCAATCAACAATCTGGGTCTCATTGATCTGCCCCTCAAAGGAAGAAAATTTACCCGGAGTAGCATGCAAAAGAATCCTCTTCTTGAGAGATTGGATTGGTTCTTTACTTCTGCCTCTTGGACCCAGAATTATCCTTCCTCTTTTGTTTCCCCTCTTTCCAAACCCACCTCTGACCATTTGCCATGTGTCATCTCAATTGGCACAAGGATTCCAAAGGCACATATTTTCAGATTTGGAAACTTTTGGATGCAGCATAGTGATTTCAAAGAAATTGTCCAAAATGCTTGGAACATTCCAGTTGGATATAGTGACTATGCCAAAAAAAATTAATGCTAAACTCAAAAATGTGAGGAGGGGTCTGAAGCTTTGGGCAAAGAACTTACCCTGTCTCAAATCTCAAATCATCAATGTCAATGAAACAATTGAGCTCTTAGATGTCCTGGAAGAAGTGAGAACTCTTACTGTTCTTGACTGGAACCTGAGAGATATGCTAAAAACCCATGTCATTTATTTGCTTCAAAACCATAATGCTTATTGGAAACAAAGAGGAAAAATTAAATGGGTAAAATTTGGTGATGAAAACACTAAATTCTTCCATTCCAAAGCCACCATCAGATATAGACACAATTACATCTCTATGCTAAAAAATGAAAATAACGAGGAAGTTCAGGAGCACTCTGACAAAGTTGACTTACTTTGGCATGCCTTCAAGGAAAGAATGGGTAATTCTGATAAGCCAGACATGCATTTTAGCCTGCATGAACTCTTTGGTTCTGGTATGTCTTCTGAGGCTAGAGATGATCTGGAAAGGCCTTGCTCTGACAAAGAGATTGAGGAGGTGATCAAGGACCTTCCAAATGACAAATATCCTGGTCCTGATGGTTTTAACAATGAATTCATTAAACACTGTTGGCCTATTATTGGAGAGGATGTTAAGCAGCTTATTGCTGACTTCTATGATGGCAGGATTTCCTTGGAAAGCATTAATTCCTCATTTATCACTCTAATTCCAAAAATTGAGAATCCTATGACACCTGTAGATTTTAGGCCAATTTCTCTGCTGAACAGTGTGTTCAAGATTTTAGGACAATTTCCTTGTAATCCAATATGCTGATGACACTTTGATGGTTCTCAAAGCTGATTCTGGTAAACTGCTTTGTCTTAAGTCCTTGCTACATACTTTTTCTATGTCCACCGGCCTTAAAGTAAATTACTCAAAATCTAGCATGATGCCAATAAATTTGGACACTGAAAGGCTTAATCATTTTGCTCTGACAATCTCATGTCAGGAAGGGTCTCTCCCCTTTAATACCTTGGTTTGCCACTAAGCCTTAGCAAGCCTACAATGGAGAAGTTTTTGTCTATAGTACAAAGAGTTGAAAGAAGACTTTGTGGCATTGCTGACTTTCTAAATTATGGAGGAAAGTTGCAACTTGTGAAATCTGTTTTGACCTCCCTTACCATTTATTACATGAGTTGTTTTGAGCTGCCTGTCTCCATTAAGGATTAGATGATCAAATACATGAGACACTGCTTGTGGAGGAAGAAGACAGTGTATGTCCAAGCTAGAGGGCAAGCATTTGTGGCCTGGAACAAAGTTTGCAGGACCAAGACTCAAGGTGGTTTGGGGGTACAAGATCTCAATATTCAAAACTAAGCTTTACTTTTGAAGAATCTGGACAAGTTCTTCAACCACCATGATATCCCTCGGGTTCACCTTGTTTGGAACACTTACTACAATAGTAATGGAAAGTTACCAGGAAGAAGTATGGAGGGATCATTTTGGTGGAAAGCCCATCTGAAATTAATTGATATCTTCAAAGGAATTGCAAAGTGTTCGGTGGGGAATGGTAAAACCACATTATTCTGGACTGATTTGTGGAGGGGGGAATGTTTGCAGCATCAATTCCCTCATTTGCTGTCCTTTGCAAAGAACTCAAATATTTCTGTCCAGGAGTTCATTCAAAGTCCTCATATTCAGGACCATTTTTTCTACCTCTCTCTCAACAGGCTTTCTCTGAATTTCTCAGCCTAGAGAAAATTTTCCATGACATTAACAGTTCAATGCAGCATGGAAATGCAGATACGTGGAGTTACATTCGGGGAAGTGACTCCTTTTTTGTCAAAAAAGCATACTCTATTCTCTCTGGACATGTAACTGTCCCACCACATTTCTCTTGGCTCTAGAAATCTTCCTGCCAGCAAAAGCACAAGTTCTTTTTCTGGCTGCTCCTATTGGATAGATTGAATACTAGGAATTTGTCGAGGAGAAAGAAGTTCTCCTTTTCCTCTTATAACTGTACTACTTCTGGCTGCTCTTCTGAGGAGACTCTGGTTCACCTCTTCTGGGATTGCCCTTTTGCCAAGGCATGCTGGGATGAAATTTGTCCATCCAAGACCATTGATCTCTCACTAAATGAGGCCTTCTCAGACATAAAAAGCAAGTTGAATGTTCCTTTTGCAATGGAGATTATTATCTTGGGAGCCTGGGGTATCTGGATATGCAGAAACAACATGATCTTCAATAATCTAAGACCTTATTTGGGGGAATGGAAGGCCATTGTAACCCAAGAACTGAGATGGGTTATGTTTAGAATTAAGAAAAAAAATACCCAGGATCTAGAAACCGGGATCAACTCTCATTTAGATTGGAGATAGCTAGCCTTTGCTTCTAATCCCTCAATGAGGTTGACTTGTAAGCCCGTACATATGTAAATTTCTATGATAATTATATAAAAATTACAGTGGGCGCTTTCCCTACTGTTCAACTTTCAAAAAAAACTATTTATGGAAGGAAAAATGTGAAATGCTCTATTCTTGTTTATAATGCTTCACCAATGCTATCTTCTAAGATATCTAAGCTCCCTAGAATTAGTGATTGCTTGGACGTCTAGGTGTAGTTGTTATTCTGTCTAATTCTGTTCAATGCAACGCAATTGTAAGTCGGTTTGCTGGTTCTACTATTGGAAGGATTCTGGATACCGACAACCAAATCCAACAGGCATGATTCGCCGCTCCACCCATGCGGCCTCCTCCTTCAATCCCATCTTACTGCTAGCACCCTATATCGTTCCTCCACCATCTACTTCGCGCAATTGGTCGCCTCCTGCCCCACCGGCCAACTCCTCCACTAGGATATACTATTCTCCATTGGTGGCTTCTCAAGGCTGATGCTACTGCTCTCCCTCTAGAGTCTGGAACCTGGACAGAGGGCAACACTTCCCATCTTGAGGACAAATCACCCTATGTTGCACCACCGCTGTTGCCGCTATACTCCACCCGATGATCGTTGGCGAGTAAGGTAGAAAGATGGGTGGAGAAGAGCTGGGGATAGAGATGTAACATCCCAAAAATATTGACTCTAATCACTAAAATTAGGGTTAACAAAAACTTTGATTAAATAAAAATCATATGAATGCATGTGTGTATGTGATGATTTTGTAAATGCTTGAATGGACTTGTGTGATTAACCTAAATAGCAAGAAATGTTTTAAAGATGAAAATAACACCATCTAAAACATTTCGAAGCACAAAGAAATCAAGAGAAAATCAAAAACAAAACAAATAAAGCAAATGGTCATTTTTGCCAATCTTGCTCACTAGGTCACTTTGACTGTTTCTAGTCCAAGATTTCAAACAGAAACTTTTCCAATTCTTTTCACCCCTTGCAATACCAAGTAAAAGTGAATCAAAGCCCACCTTTCAAACCTACAGAAACATTTGGCAACCCCATTGAAATGACAATGCAAAATTGAATCTTTAACATATGTGAAGATCACACCTTTTCAAAACCAAACCAAAACCAGTGCCCCCTTGACCAATCCAACTAACCCAATACTCCCTAGTATGTGCCTAGCAAACCCACCAAGTTTGAATCCAAAATTCTAATTTGATTTCTTTCGGCCATTTCATCAAACACCTTGTGATCAGCAAACAACAAAATATTAAACACTATTTGCAGCAGTGAATTTGGCCAACCTTGTTCCCTCTCTGGTTGCAACAAACTCTTAGTAGATTATCTAGCCTCTTTAACAATCCTTAGCACCACTATGAGCAAGCCTAGCCATCAATTGTGACCATGCCTAGAGCACCATTGCGTCCCCCATGTCGCCAGCAAGCTAGAGGAAGCACTAGACTCACCAACCTTGTCTAGAGCACTGACCACTGTCCACCGCCATCCCCTGTCCAAGCCCCGAGCATTGCCAGCCCTTGGACCACACTACCTGAGCATGCCAAGCTTCTCTGCGTGCGAGCCGAGAGCGCGCCGGTGCGCTGCACGCGACACTAGCCCACAGACCACACGATGCCCTTGCCGCTTGCGTAAGTGATCGCCAACACCCCATCACCCCGCCAGACAACCCTGTTCGCCTCCACGCGGACCACGCATGCTGTGCGCCATTAAAATTTCCGTC
The DNA here is from genome assembly GCA_023614405.1 of Avena insularis. Taxonomy (NCBI): domain Eukaryota; kingdom Viridiplantae; phylum Streptophyta; class Magnoliopsida; order Poales; family Poaceae; genus Avena; species Avena insularis. The sequence goes on along the minus strand of CM042689.1, from coordinate 191,544,179 downwards.
GGACCCGCCTAGAGCGCCGCGATGTTCCGACCGATCAGCACCGCCCTACGCCACAAGACCACGCTATTGAGCTTCGCCAGGGAGCACAACACCTCCCCCTACCTTTGCCCATGCCAATAGCACGCTGTGACGATGACCACGACGAGCTCCACCCGCGCCCGTCGGTCCCCTTCAGCCACTATAAAAGGAGTCCACCCCCGTTCAATTTGAGCACACCATCTCACTCCCCACCTCTCACTTATCACACCCACTCACTCCCTGAGCAAGGCGAGCACCAGGCGGCCAGAATTTCCCCGGAGTTCGCCGCTGCAGAGGAGGAGAGGCGCCGTCAATTGGAGCCGCCCCAGGAGGAGCTGTCGGTACCAGGAGGATCGCCGTCGTCGACTTCGTCGTTCGCCCCCATCGCCGACCATCGCCGGAGCCCCGGTGAGCCCTCACTGGCCGCGCTAGGGTTCTGTCTAGCAGGCGCTGCCCGACGTGGACGATGAATCGTAGCCGTTGGATTAGAGTTAGATCGTGCGACCCTAATCGCCCGGTACCGCTTCGCCACTCGATGTCTCAATGACGAGTGGGGTTGCTCACTTAACCAGCCCGCGTGCTGTGCGTAGTGGTCTCAAAAATCACATTTAACCATACCTTTCAGAATATATAAAAATATATAGGGTTACTTGAAGAAATAATGATAAAGTAATAAAAGAATGCCTCATAGGCCATTCTAGTCATTTTAGTTAATTAAAATAAAAAGGTTAAACCTTATTAAATTGTGACACCACTTTAAATCACATTCTCATGTACTGAAATATGTGGTGATGACATGTGTGAACATGATCCCATTTTTAGTTGGAGAATATTAAATCTTAAGTAGTTTTTCAATGAGTAGAAATTACTTTGCTAAAATAAAATAAATAAGACAAGTGCTTTAATCTTTGTGATAATATTGATGATGCTAGATCCTCTAGTGTGAACCTTTGTGTGATAAATAGAAATAGTTAAGTATTGTGTGGTGATTGTGTACCTCATAATTATTTATAGACGATAGTACCGACCAAGGATACACGGAGGAAGGAGGATACTACGAGGAAGAAGCCAAGGAGAACTTTAACCACTTCTTTGCACAAGGCAAGCTTACACTTGCAACTATGAAAGTTAGATAACCTATGCAATGCATTAAGCATGCTTGGTTAGATACATTGGATGATACCCAATCCTAGTTTTACTTGCAAGCTTAATTCTTTTATTTCGTTATCAAAGCTTTCTATCAAAAGTTTATTTAGTGACTTGTAGATATTAGAAAGATATTTGAAGGTAGCATAAAGATCATAGAATTTGATCTAGGTTAGATAATCTTGATGTCATCCTAAGGCATGAGATTGAACTTAGCTAATTCCCACTGTTTATTACCCATCATCAGTATTTACCCTCACTTGTAGATGCTAGTGATAAGCATAAAACTTGATCAACTTTAGATGGGAACACTTGGTGAAAATGGTTATGAAAACCTTAGAATGATGAGTCATTCTACTGAAATGTTTTGACATGTGTTCTCGAACACCAGATGATTTTTACGATGAAAATGTTAAGGCATGAGCCTTAGCTGATGTGGACATCCCTTCTATTGATACAACCGTTGTACCTACAGCTACACACATACAAGGACCCATCACAAGATCTCGTGCCAAACAACTTAACTATCAGGTACTTTCGTTTCTTGGAACTATTCCTCATATACATGAGAATATGATGCTTCCTAAATCAGATGTATTTCTTACTCTTAGGAATGATGGACCAAGCATGGATGAGAGGGACAAGCATTGGAGCATGGCCATGCATGGAGATGGCAGCAAGCATGTGATGATCCAAGAGAAGGCCACAGATGGAGATTTCAGAACTTTGAGGCCACCATAATGAAGAAAGAAGGCTTGGACGAAATATTCAAGATTAATACTTCACGAATTAGTCCATAGCTTAATATGGTGCTGCGACACCTTTATTTTGGGCCAGGCCCATGTAATTTTTGTAGGATTTTAAATAGCCACTTTTTAGAGTCCGTATTTCAGGGGAAAAGGACTTCTAGGGTTGGATTCGGCCACCACTTCCATGGCTGGCCGAAACCCCACCTTTTCCTCCTTAAATACTCCCCATAGCCGTCACCCGAGACTCGAATTTTGTTTAGACATTAAGTTAGCCATTGTAGCAACTTCGCCAAGGCTCGAGCGTCGCAGAGGCCTCTTGTACTTCGCACCTATTCAGGATCCCACCTTTTCAATAAAGCTTTCCTCTTAATCCGCAATATCTTGATTGCAATATTAGTTCTTACTTGTTCTTGATTTCAGGTAGGAATTAAGACCCTCCCTGGTCAGGCTGATCGTGTTCCCGCATGATTGGTAACCTCCAGGAGATTGGCCTAGCGATTGCATTGGCGCTCGTGCTCGCACGTGTAGTCGGATCGTCAAGCCCAAACTCCACCAAATCGACTATCATCATCTCATCTAAAGATCGGACACCTTTGCCCTATCATTAGCCCTTTACAAAACTGATGGTTGTCTGGATGCAATATCATTCCAATTTTACCGTACAACCATAATACCCGAAATTTGGGTAGGGCTTGACTGGAAATTTATATACCTTAGTATGGGTTCCCTTGCGGCCAAGGTTTGAGCTGAGGCTACCTTGTGAAGATTGTCCACCTGTGCAGTACCCAAGATGACAGTTGGTCATGGTTGGGAGACCAAACTCACAGGAGAGGTGCCTATACTAGGGCGTGTAATTGAAAGGTTAGGATTGATTATCCGCATACTAAGTATGGTGAATTCAGGATTTGTTCCTGACGGATGTAACGAATGTTGCGGTGAAAGTGTACAATCTCTACAGAGTGTCAAACTATTCGAATAGCCGCGTCCGTGGTTATGGACAGTTGGAGTGGCCATACTGTTCCATCGTCAGATGTTTTCAAAATGAATTGTGAAATGATTTATGACTTGACTTGACCACAACAGAGTTGTGATATGAAATTCAAATTCCCAATTAGCTATTATAAAACTTTCAACTAGCTTTCTTTGCTTCTGAACTTAGTTAAGGTAAATCTGGCTTTTTGCAAGACAACCCTAGAGCTTAGTATATCCTATTCAAAACCACCTCACTTGTTAGTATTAGGTTGCGAGTACTTTAAGAGTACTCATGGCTTTGTACCTGGCTATTCCTTTGGCCAGACTATGAAGAGGAGTATTAGGAAGATGGACTGCAGGAAGGTTACGACAACTAGGATCACCTTCCATCATCAGCATTGCCTGTGACCATGAAGATGGAGCCTCGCCTACGCTATCGTTATTATTACGTTATTTCCGCTGCTTGAATTGTATCAAGACTGGATCATGAGATCCTTATTTGTGTAAGACCTTATGTATGGTTTGTAATGGATGATGTACTGTGATATCCAATCTGTTATGTCTCGCAAAAGTGGTAATCCTGGGATTGCGATGTATGGCATAACATGCATCTGGGATTAAAAATCCAGGTGTTGACAAGTTGGTATCAGAGCCATCCTGACCATAGGAGACCCTAGTTTAGAATGGACATTTGTATCAAAAACTTAGTTTCAAAACAAAGGAAGTGAGTATTTCTGAAAACTTATTCTCATTCTTATCACTTAGACTCTTTCATGAAAATTCATGTTCCTCAAAAATTCTTGCAAACTTACATAAAATTTGACACACTTGATCACTCTACTAACTTACTCATCCTATACTCTTATAGATGGACGTGAAGTACAACAAGTTTTATAAGTTGGGGAATGGAGGAGACCTCATCTTTGAGCGTGACTTGGACCAGCTGGCAGAAATGCTGGACCGTCCGCACCCCGAGTTCTTCGGAGCTCAGCTCAATGATCAAGAAGGAGAGGATTTGAAGTGGTTAGTTGTTGCAAGTCTCCGAGGAAAGATTGAACCCCCCACCACAGAGGGAATTTAGTTCACCTTGAGAGAGAACAACTGACTCGATGGACTTGCCAGAGCCATGCAGGAAGCTCTTGCCCGTCTGTGTGGGCAGAGTATCAATCAGATCAAGGGTACCCATTTTGAGTTCTACCCAAGGCGTGATGCTATGAGACAGCCACTGGCGGCCCCATATCACCATGAGATGAAGACTCAACTGGACCACCTCAGTTTCATGATGTATGACTGTCAAAAGGAGTTGGATAATGCCCGCTCCTATGCCAACCGCAAGTACGCCATCACTGCCAAGAAGGATCAGACCATTGCCATGCTAGTGAAGGATCACCAGTCTCGTCGCCGTCAGCTCGACAAGAAGGAGCGCATCATTTCCCGTCTTTGCCACCAGATCATGGATTTGGAGGAGACTATCCACGAGAGAGATATGCAGTTGGAGGAGAAGGAGAATGCAGGGGAAGACCTTCGCGGAGACCCCTACTCCTATCTCAGTGACGATGATGACTTTTTGGAGGATCAGGCGATGAACTTATTCACCGATGAGGATGACTTTGCCTTCATCGATGATGATGATGAGGATGATGATGACACCGACTCCGAGGAGTAGTAGCACTAGAGCACTAGCGTTAGTGAGTTGTATTCGGTCCCATTGTATCGTAGTTTCCTAGAATGGTTCTTAAAACCATCTGTTTTCCTTTGTTGTGGTGTGCGTTTGTATCATGTGGTATGAATGAATGAATGAAAAGCAAGTTGCTAGAAAAGTCTGAGCCAAACTTTAAAAACTTAAAACCCTGAACCTTAGAAATTTCCATCTTTTCTCATGATCTGTCTCAATCTTCAGATGCCTTGCGGAGGAAGTAGTTCATCCCCGGACCCGATGTTGCAGATCTTGCAAATGTTAGTTTTAGACCGTGAAGCTGAAAGAGCCGAGCGTCAAGCCAACTTAGCCACCCTTCAGCACATCGCTCAGATGGCCAACAACAATCAAGGCCATGGAAATCAGGACAACCATGGATCTAAGCTCAAGAATTTTCAGAACACCAACCCACCCATTTTCAGTAAGTCTGAAGAGCCCTAGATGCAGATGATTGGTTGCAAACCATGGAGAACAACTTGGAAGTTGCATAAGTGGAAGCTAGCGAGAAAGTACTGTTCGCTACCCACTATCTGGCCGGAGATGCAAGAGCATGGTGGAACAGCGTTCGCACCATGAATGGAGGACAAATGATGGCTTGGGATGAATTCAAACTCAAGTTTATCAGGACCCATGTGCCACTCGGCTTGATTCTGTGGATGAGAGATGAATTCAAGGAGCTTAAGCAAGGAAGAATGACTGTGGTAGAGTACCGTGACAGATTCCTATCTCTATCAAGGTATGCCCCTGATGAGATCAGCACTGAGGCCAAGAAGAAGGAGAGATTCCTGAATGGTTTGCATGATGAGATGCAGACAGTGTTAGTCAATATCCCCTTTGATGATATTGAAGCTTTAGTTGACTCTGCCATTCAGATGGAAGGAAAGATCAACCGAGCTAATGAGAACCGCAAGCGTTGCATGATGCATCAACCAGGAACCCACCATACACCCAAGTATCGCCCCAACCCATCTCTAGGATTTGCCCCAAGAACCAATAGACCCCCGATGAACCGTACAACCTATCCCAATCGTGGAAACCCGAGGCCCGAAGGAAATCACAACAACCCCGGAAACCCTAGCAATTTCAACCGTGCTCCGACTAAGTTCAACAACAACAATGCCGCCACCAACACCAACACTGCCCCAAGGACTGGAAGCAATGTTGTGCCTGTTGCAGCAAAGGACAAGTCTCAGGTGACTTGTTATGAATGTGGAACCAAGGGTCACTATTCCAATGAGTGCCCCAAGAAGATTGCCGCAGCCCCCAATGCAAAATCCCAGCTCAGTAGCAGCGTCGTGTTCAGCCCGGAAGAAGGTTTGCCCTAGGGAATTCACTCAACCGCAACGGCCGTATCTTTCTCATGCATGCTGAAGAAGCCCAAGAAGCGCCGACGTCGTGCTGGGTATGTTTTCTATTAACTTAGTACTTGCAAGAGTGTTGTTTGATTCTGGAGCATCACACTCGTTTGTTACTGAAGAGTTTCTAGCTCAAAGGAAAGTTAGCCCCCAGATATATCAGACCCTTCAAGATTCTGAATCGTAGAGGAGAAGTATCATATCAATTGGAACTGCCGGAAGAAATGTCAGCCGTGCACAAAGTGTTCCATATATCGTTGCTTCGCAAATGCCTTGAAGTTCCGGAGAAAACTGAGGTTTTCAAGAACATTGATCACCGCACCATAGAGATCAACGATGACCTAACGTATCCCTAAGTACCCATCCGTATTTTGGAGGAAGCTTTCAGGACCACTAGGACCCGAAGCATCAAGTTTCTCAAGATCCAGTGGAGCAACCACACTGAAGAAGAAGCTACCTGGGAGCGAGAAGATCACATCAGGACAGAGTTTCCCGATCTCTTTAAATCCTCGGTAATCTTTTTTCTTCTTTTTCAAATATCGAGACAAGATTTTGTTTAAGGAGGGAAGGTTTGTAACATCCCAAAAATATTGATTATGATCATCAAACTCTAATCACTAAAATTAGGGTTAACAAAAACTTTAATTAAATAAAAATCATATGAATGCATGTGTGTATGTGATGATTTTGTAAATGCTTGAATGGACTTGTGTGATTAACCTAAATAGCAACAAATGGTTTAAAGATGAAAATAACACCATCTAAAACATTTCCAAGCACAAACAAATCAAGATAAAATCAAAAACAAAACAAATAAAACAAATGGTCATTTTTGCCAATCTTGCTCACTAGGTCACTTTGAGTGTTTCTAGTCCAAGATTTCAAACAGAAACTTTTCCAATTCTTTTCACCCCTTGCAAGACCAAGTAAAAGTGAATCAAAGCCCACCTTTCAAACCTACAGAAACATTTGGCAACCCCATTCAAATGACAATTCAAAATTGAATCTTTAACATATGTGAAGATCACACCTTTTTAAAACCAAACCAAACCAGTGCCCCTTGACCAATCCAACTAACCAAATACTACCTAGTATGTGCCTAGCAAACCCACCAAATTTGAATCCAAAATTCAAATTTGAATTTCTTTTGGCCATTTCATCAAACACCTTGTGATCAGCAAACAACAAAATATTAAACACTATTTGCAGCAGTGAATTTGGCCAACCTTGTTCCCTCTCTGGGTGCAACAAACTCTTAGTAGATCATCTAGCCTCTTCAACAATCCTTAGCACAACTATGAGCAAGCCTAGCCATCAATGGTGACCATGCCGAGAGCACCATTGCCTCCCCCATGTCGCCAACAAGCTAGAGGAAGCACTAGCCTCACCAACCTTGTCTGGAGAACTGACCACCCTCCACCACCACCCCTTGTCCAAGCCCCGAGCATTTCCAGCCCCTGGACCACACTACCTGAGCATGCCAAGCTTCTCTGCGTGCGAGCCGAGAGCGCACTGGTGCGCGGCACACGACACCAGCCCACAGACCACGCGCCGCCGTCGCCGCTTGCGTAAGTGATCACCAGCACCCCAGCACCCCGCCAAACAACCCTGTTCGCCGCCGCGCATACCATGCATGCTGTGCGCCATTAAAATTGCTGTCGGACCCATCCAACGCCGAGAAGTTCCGACCGATCAGCACCGCCCCATGCCGCAAGACCACGCCATTGAGCTTCGCCAGGGAGCACATAACTGCCCCTACCTTTTCCCATGCCAATAGCACGCTGTGCCGACGACCACGACGAGCTCCACCCGCGCCCATCGGTCCCCTTTAGCCACTATAAAAGGAGGCCACCCCCGTTCGATTTGAGCACACCATGTCACTCCCCACCTCTCACTGATCACACCCACTCACTCTCGGAGCAAGGCAAGCACCAGGAGGCCAGAATTTCCCTGGAGTTCGCCGCTGTAGAGGAGGAGAGGTGTCGTCGATTGGAGCCACCCCAGGAGGAGCTGTCGGTACCAGGAGGATCACTGTCGTCGACTATGTTGTTCGCCCCCATCACCGACCATCACCGGAGCCCCGGTGAGCCCCCACTGGCCGCGCTAGGGTTCTGTCTAGTAGGCGTTTCCCGACGTGGACGATGAACCGTTGCCATTGGATTAGAGTTAGATCGTGCGACCCTAATCGCCCGGTACCGCTTCGCCACTCGCTGTCTCACTGACGAGTGGGGTCGCTCACTTAACCAGCCCGCGCGCGCTGTGCGTAGTGGTCCGGCCCAGTTAAACCTTCCGCGCGACCCAACAATTCAAACCTAGGTTTATTCATTTAATTTCAAACTCAGTTACCTAGATTCAAAAATCAACCCAACTCGATTCACTAAACCAAAATGCATGAAACCAATTTTGTTAGAAAGGTACTGGAGTGCTTAATCCAAGCCCGTTGGATTCCAACCATTTTAGAATATATAAAAATATACAGGGTTACTTGCAGAAATAATGATCAAGTAAATAAAAGAATGCCTCATAGGCCATTCTAGTCATTCTAATTAATTAAAATAAAAAGGTTAAACCTTATTAAATTGTGACACCACTTTAAATCACATTCTCATGTACTGAAATATGTGGTGATGACATGTGTGAACATGATCCCATTTTTAGTTGGAGAATATTAAATCTTAAGTAGTTTTTCAGTGAGTAGAATTTACTTTGCTAAAATAAAATAAATAAGACAAGTGCTTTAATCTTTGTGATAATAGTGATGATGCTAGATCCTCTAGTGTGAACCTTTGTGTGATAAATAGAAATAGTTAAGTATTGTGTGGTGATTGTGTACCTCATAATTATTTATAGACGATAGTACCGACCAAGGATACACGGAGGAAGGAGGATACTATGAGGAAGAAGCCAAGGAGAACTTCAACCACTGCTTTGCACGAGGCAAGCTTACACTTGCAACTATGAAAGTTAGATAACCTATGCAATGCATTAAGCATGCTTGGTTAGATACATTTGATGATACCCAATCCTAGTTTTACTTGCAAGCTTAATTCTTTTATTTCGTTATCAAAGCTTTCTATCAAAAGTTTATTTAGTGACTTGTAGATATTAGAAAGATATTTAAAGGTAGCATAAAGATCATAGAATTTGATCTAGGTTAGATAATCTTGATGTCATCCTAAGGCATGAGATTGAACTTAGCTAATTCCCACTGTTTATTACCCATCATCAGTATTTACCCTCACTTGTAGATGCTAGTGCTAAGCATAAAACTTGATCAACTTTAGATGGGAACACTTGGTGAAAATGGTTATGAAAACCTTAGAATGATGAGTCATTCTACTGAAATGTTTTGACATGTGTTCTCGAACACCAGATGATTTTTACGATGAAAATGTTAAGGCATGAGCCTTAGCCCTTTACAAAACTGATGGTTGTCTGGATGCGATACCATTCCAATTTTACCGTATAACCACAATACCCGAAATTTGGGTAGGGCTTGACTGGAAATTTATATACCTTAGTATGGGTTCCCTTGCAGCCAAGGTTTGAGCTGAGGCTACCCTGTGAAGATTGTCCACCTGTGCAGTACCCAATATGACAGTTGGTCATGGTTAGGAGGCCAAACTCACAGGAGAGGTGCCTATACTAGGGCGTGTAATTGAAAGGTTAGGATTGATTATCCGCATACTGAGTATGGTGAATTTAGGATTTGTTCCTGACGGATGTATAGAATGTTGTGGTGAAAGTGTACAATCTCTGCAGAGTGTCAAACTATTCGAATAGCCGCGTTTGCGGTTATGGATAGTTGGAGTGGCCATACTGTTCCGTCGTCAGATGTTTTCAAAATGAATTGTGAACTGATTTATGACTTGACTTGACCACAACAGAGTTGTGATATGGAATTCAAGTTCCCACTTAGGTGTTATAAAACTTTCAACTAGCTTTCTTTGCTTCTGAACTTAGTTAAGGTAAATATGGCTTTTTGCAAAACAATCCTAGAGCTTAGTATATCCTATTCAAAACCACTTCACTTGTTAGTATTAGTTTGCGAGTACTTTAAGAGTACTCATGGCTTTGTCCCTGGCTATTCCTGTAGCCAGACTATGAAGAGGAGTATCAGGAAGATGGACCGCAGGAAGGTTACGACAACTAGAATCACCTCCCATCGTCAGCATTGCTTATGACCATGAATATGGAGCCTCGCCTACGCTATCGTTATTATTACGTTATTTCCGCTGCTTGAATTGTATCAAGACTGGATCATGAGATCCTTATTTGTGTAAGACCTTATGTATGGTTTGTAATGGATGATGCACTGTGATATCTAATCTGTTATGTCTCGCAGAAATGGTAATCCTGGGATTGTGATGTATGGCATAACAGGCATCTGGGATTAAAAATCCGGGTGTTGACAAGAGAAATGGTCGCCAGGAGAAGGAGGTCGAGCGAGGGAGGGTGGTACCTGCAGGGGAAGTAGGGTGGTTTTCTCAAACAACACCGATGGCGGCGGTTGTTCCCTTGCATTGATGGTAGCAGCAGTTGACCTTACCAAGACCCTAGACATGGACCAGTGCCTCGTTGCTAAAGATGTGGGTAACACTAGTAGAGAAAACTGTATAGACGGATTCCTTACTGTCGGGGAGGTGGGCCTAGGGTCGCCGGCGGTAAGGCCCTCTAGGCCTTCCTGACGTTAATGCCAGCAAATGTGTAATAGGTTCACCGGGGCCAGCCCATATGCCGATGATGAACATGCCTCGTGCGCACCAGGGCTATGGTGGGCCGCATGCCCCCGGATGGGCCACCCTTTACCACCAGCGAAATATTTTCCATTCGCCAGGGCTATGGCCCATTACCACCTGCGAACATGCCTCACATGTGCCGGGGTTGTGGTGGGCCACGTGCCCACGGATGGGCCTCCCTTTACCGCTGGCAAAATATTTCCTGTTCACTGGGGCTAGGGCCCATTACCACCGGCGAATAGAGGCCGGCGAAAAAATTTAAGTTAGTATTTTTACAAAATAATAGATTTATTTTTGTATTCAAAAAGATTCTTATGGATTTTATTTAGGACTATTCCTTATTTGGTTAATTTTTATTTGGGATTTTAGTAGTTTTAATATTTAATTGTGTTTATTTTACTTAAACAAATGAAATTATATTTTTCTAAGTTAGAGTTTGTTTTTGTGATCATTTTGATATATTATATAATTTTTTAGGAATTTTTTGTACTTCTATAGAGCTAAAATGATTCTAGCCCATGGGATGACTCGGCCCACTCTGGCCCATTTCGTTCCGCAAGCCCATTCATCCTCCTCGCGAATTCGTCCCCTGCCTCCGACGTCCCCTGCGTTCGTCGAACCCCAGCCTCCGCCGCTCGCCCGCATGCCTCCACCGTTTGTCTCGCCAGAGGAGGAGGCCCCCGCCACCCTGTCCCGCCCATGACCTAGGAGGAGGAGGCCCGATGCGCCCTGCCCGAGACATAGGAGGAGGCCCACAGCAGGAGCATCGCTGCCACCTTGTAGGAGGAGGAGGCCTGCCCCGCCTTGCCCGCGACCTAGGAGGAGGAGGCCCGTAGCAGGATCACCGCCACAACCTCATCGACGACCACCTCCCCCTCCCGTATCTACCTCTTTTCCCTAATTCTTTCTGTCAGGTATTAACTAAATTTCTACTAATTTAGTGCTAATTGTAGATTTAAAATGGTATTAACGACTAATGCTAATTTAGTGCTGGCCTACTTGGCGTTCTTTGATCTTCTTTACGTTAGCTATGTCGCACATATAGATCAACTTGATTAGACTTCCATATGATATATGACTCATTAAAAGATCGAGAAAATTTGGGCAACAAGTCATGCATAGGTAACTGTGGTAAAATTAATTTGATGTAGTCTTAAAGCTTGCAGTCATGCATTTGAGATTTATGAGCTAGGAGTTACACTCCCTAGATGGTACTCAATATTCCAAATAGCGCTTGTTTGAGGAGTTGATGGTACTCAAGATGTTAGTCTACAATTTTTCTGTGACTAGCATAGACTTTGATTTACTAGGATGCATGGTTGGTGTCTCCTGCTATTATCCACCCTGTTTCCCAAACTGAACTTGATATGCATAGGAGTTTATAGTGGACACTTTGGAATAACTGGGTTTCTTGGGAGTTGGAAGCATGAGTAGAACTTACTCATACAAGTGGAGGCTAGCAAAAGACTGGGAGCAACCAACTGAGAGAGCAATAATGGCCATAATCATGCAGAGCGACAAAACATTACTAATCAAAGCATAGAGTGGTACTACAAGTCAAGGACTAAATGATCATAGAGGCTATGGTGACTTGTTCATAGTCATAACATGGTGTGAGCATGTGCCAAGTCAACCCAAACAATGCATCAAAGGAGAATACCACAATACTATGCTTTTGTATGCTAAAACAACGCATAATTTTTTCAAGGCACACTAAGCAATCCCAATTGTTTGGAACAAGACATGCTACAACAATAATCACTAATCATAAGGTCAAAACAACACCTAGCATGTCATGCTAAAGCTTAAGTCACAGTCAATGCAAGCTCCTCTTGCACTTATAAGAAGGAACTTCCTACTCCTTTCCAACACCAATCAACTTATTTGAAACAACACAGCGAGAATGGGGTTCCAAACTACTTTATTCAAGCAAACTAAACAAACTAAGGAAAGCAAACGAAAACTAAGACGCTGCAAGAACAACACAACAGTGCATGAAACAATAAAAACGAAGTGTCTAGACATACCTGAGCTTTTTATTGATGAAGAAGGGGATGCCGTGGGCATCTCCAAGCTTTGACGCTTGTACCTCTTGGATATTTCTTGGGGTGACACCGGGGTGGCATCCCCAAGCTTGATCTTTTGTACATTCTTCATCTCATTACATCATTCTCTCTCTACACCTGAAATTCATTCATACAAAACTTCACACAATCTTCATTAGCAACATTAGTGTATTCAAAAGATAATATACCTTTGGGTTTAGCTTTGGAACAGCAAAAAAATTCACTAAAAACACAAGCTACTGTAGCAACTCCTTCAAAAAGCTCAATTCCCCAAAAGAAAACTCAAAAAGGAATCAATAAGAAGCAAATGCAAATAATGGCAGAAATCTGTCAAAACAGACTAGCAGGTAGAAATCGATTTTTTCGTAAATCTTATATTGCTCATATCAGAACGTATTGAACTAAAGAAAGTTAGCTAACATACTGGGGGATTTATTTGTAAATTTTCAGCTCAATCCGACTTATAGAGACTCCTCACGAATTTTTATGGTGGAGGACAGAAATCTATTTCGGGACAGCAACTCCCCAAATCTTACTTCCCTCTCATTAGAGGTCATTCTTGGCACAAAAAGCAAACAAAAAGGATAAGGAGAGGTCATTACTGAAGTAATAACTTCCAAGACTCAAGGAAACTCTTGGGTTATCTCCCAACAAGTACTTTTCTTTAACGCCTTTAAGTTAGGCACAAGGAGCAAGAAGAATCAAGTATTTTCAAATGAAGAAGCATTAACATCAAATCTTGCTTTTAAAGGAGGAGCAAAAAGCAACATCCATATCCTCATAGGGAAGTGTTCAATACCTTTCTTGAATGGAAATTGATATTTAATGGTTCCTTCTTTCATATCAATGATGGCATCAACAGTTCTAAGAAAAGCTCTTCCCAAAGTAATAGGACAAGAAGCATTGTATTCAACATCCAAAATATAGAAATCAACAGGGACATAAGCATTTTTAACCATAATGTGAACATCATTAATACTCCCCATGAGTTTCTTTTAACATTATCATGGAGTGGGACATCCAAATAGCAATCTTCCAATGGTGGCAAATCAAGCATTTCATAAATCTTCCTAGGCATAATAGAGACAGTAGAACCAATATCACATGAAGCTTTGAGATCAAAATCATTCACTTGCATATTAATAATGGGCTCCCAACTATCTTCTACTTTCTAGGAATAGAAGCTCTGTGTTTTAGCTTCTCTTCCTTAATCTAAACAAGAGCATTTGTAATGTGTTTAGTGAAAGCAACATGCATATCACTAGCATCAGGACTTCTAGCAAGCTTTTGCAAGAAAAGGATTACTTTAGAAATATTGCAACCATATATATCAAAATCAAAATTAGCATCACTAGTAGTAGACTCATTAGGCTTAGGCATTGTAGGAGGAGGAATAGGGACTTATTGTGGCTTAGTGGTATCCATTCTAGTGATGGTGCACCCACTATTTTTTCTATCAATTTCAGCTTCCCTTTCCCACTTATCATGAAGTTGGGCTAACAGTCTATCAACACCGGATTTTTAATCCCAGATGCCTGTTATGCCATACATCGCAATCCCAGGATTACCATTTCTGCGAGACATACAGATTTGGATACCACGGTACATCATCCATTACAAATCATACATAAATTCTTACACAAATAAGGATCTCATGATCCAGTTCTTAATACAACTCAAGCAGCGGAAATACGTAATAATAATGATAGTGTAGGCGAAGCTCCATCTTCGGGGTCACAGGCAAAGCTGACGAATGGAGATGATCCTAGTTGTCATAACCTTCCTAGGGTCCTTCGTCCTGGTACTCCTCTTCATAGTATGGCCATGGGAATAGCCAGGGACAAAGCCATGAGTACTCTTTAAGTACTCGCAAACTATACTAACAAGTGAAGGGGGTTTTTGTAGTAGGACACTAAGCTCTAGGTTTCTTTTGCAAAAAGCCAGATTTACCTCTACTAAGTTCAGAAGCAAGAAAAGCTAGTTGAAATTTTATAACACCTAAGTGGGAACTTGTATTTCATATCACAACTCTGTTGTGGTCAAGTCAAAATCTCAATTCATTTCATAAGTCATTTTGAAAACATCTGACGGGGGAACAATATGGCCACTCCAACTGTCCATAACCGCGGATGCGGCTATTCGAATAGTTTGACACTCTGTAGAGATTGTACACTTTCACCACAACATTCGATACATCCGTCAGGAACAAATCCTAAATTCACCATACTCAGTATGCGGATAATCAATCCTAACCTTTCAATTACACGCCCTAGTATAAGCACCTCTCCTGTGAGTTTGGCCTCCCAAACATGACCAACTTTCATCTTGAGTACTGCATAGGTGGACAATCTTCACAAGGTAGCCTCAGCTCAGACCTTGGCCGTGAGGGAACCCATACTAAAGTATATAAGTTTCCAGTCAAGCCCTACCCAATTTTCGGGTATTGTGGTTGTACGGTAAAATTGGAATGGTATCGCATCCAGACAACTATCAGTTTTATAAAGGGCTAAGGCTCATGCATTAACATTCTAATCATCCAAATCATCTGGTGTTCGGAAACACATGTCAAAACATCTCAGTAGAATGACTCATCATTCTAAGGTTTTCATAACCATTTTCCACCAAGTATTCCCATCTAAAGTTGATCAGGTTTTATGCTTAGCACTAGCATCTACAAGTGAGGGTGAGTATTAGTGAGGGGTGGTAAACAAGTGGAGTTTAACTAAGTTCAATCTCATGCCTTAGGGTGACATCAAGATTATCTAGCTTAGGCCAAATTTAATGCTCTTTATGCAACCTTCAATTATCTTCCTAGAATCTACAAGTCACATAAGTAGACTCTAAGTAATAGCTTTGTTAAAGAAATAAAGTAGAAAGCTTGCAAGTAAAACTAGGAGGGGGTATCAAGTGGGTATGATCACATATGCTTAAGACATCTAGTGGTCATGGTAACAAGCAAGTATTAGCTTGCACCAGTATCAGTATAGGCTTGCTAAGTTAATAGCTTGCAAGTATTGGCTTGTTCAATCAACTAGTAGTATTAGGCTTTCCTTGTGCAGAGTAGTGGTTGAAGTTCTCCTCGACTTCTTCTTCTTTGTATCCTCCTTCCTCCTCGTATCCTTGGTCGGTACTAGCGTCTATAAATAAATACGAGGTACACAATCACCAAACAATACTTAAGTACTTTCAATCATCACACAAAAGGGTTCTATAGTTGATCTAGCATCATCACTAACATTCAAGATTAAAGCAATTGCATTATTTATTTATTTTAGAAAGGTAATTTCTACTCATTGAAAAACTACTTAAGATTTAATATTCTCCAAACCAAACATGGGATCATGTTGACACATGTCATCACCACATATTTCAGTACATGAGAATGTGATTTAAAGTGGTGTCACAATTTAATAACGTTTACCCTTTTATTTTAAATAAAATAAAAGGACTAGAAATGCCTATGTGGCATTCTTTTATTACTTGAACATTATTTCTGTAAGTAAACCCATATGTTTTTATATATTCTGAAAGGTATGGTCAAATGTGATTTTTGAGAGTTGGAATCAACTCAAAAGCTATTATGGTTGAAATTTGAAAAATGTTTGAATGCAGAAAAGCTTCTGACTTGTTATTTTTACCAGGGTTATCCAAATGATTTGAATCCAATGGGCTTGGATTAAGCATTTCAACACCTTTCTAACAAAATTTGTTTCATGCAATTTGGTTCACTGAATCGAACTGGGTTGATTTTTGAAACTAGGTACAGAACTGAGTTTGAATGAAAATAGAAAAAGCTAAATTCAAATGAGTGGGCTGCGTGGGAAGGGTTATTGGGCCGGCCCAGTGTCACTCCCGGCACGCGGGCGCAACTCCAGGGTCTCACTGGTCAGTGGCTTATAAATAAAATGCGGGTTGCACGGGCGATGTGGTGCGTTGGATTAGAAGTGAGATCAACGGCTGAGGGTCGTCGTCGACGATGAACAAGTCACCGACGAGCTCGAACCCTAGCGGCTCGGTGGGGGTGCATAGGGGGCATACCGGGGCTCCAGTGACGACGGCGAGGCGGGCAAACGACGAAGTCAACGACGGCGAACTGAGGGGTGGTCGCAACAGCTCCGAGGCTGGTCGAAATCAACGACTCCCTTCTTCTCCAGAGGCGGCCTGCTCCGGCGCAATTCTGGCGAGCTACTGCTCCTCGTGCTCCGGCTAAGGGATGGAATGATCAGTGAGGTGAGGGGAGTGAGATGGTGTGAAGAAATCGAGTGGGGGTCGTCTCCTTTTATAGGCTCGACGGCGAGACCGAGAGGGATGGGCAGGCGACGGTGGCGACACGGCTATGGGCGGCTAGAGGCATGGCCGAGGTTGGCGATCGACGGGCGGTTTCCTGGCGATGCTCTAGAGCTTAAATGCGCGTGTAGGGGCGGTGGCAAATGGTCGGGAACGCGCGGTGCTCTGCGAGGCAGAGGTGGCGAACTCCACGGCGAGCGGTGGCTACGGGGTACGGGCGGTGAAACGAACATGTCTGGTGGTCTCCTAGGACGGTGGGGTGCATGCTGGCGGGCGACGAGGGCTCGAGGTGGCGTCGGCATGGTCGACAGTGGCACGGGCCTGGCGTTCCTGGTGGTTCTGGTCGCTGTCTTCGAGCTAGGGCTGGTTTAGAGGGGGTGGTGAGGCATGGGCTGCATGCTAGACAAGGTTGGCACGGCTAGTTCTTCTCCTAGCTTGTTGTCCACACTGGGGTGACAAGGGTGCTCTCGGCCTGCTCACCATTGATGACAATGGCCAGCTTACAGTGGTGCTAGAGGTTAGTTAAGGTTGCTAGATGATCTACTAAGGCTAGTTGTAAACAGAGAGGGAACAAGGTTGGCCCAAAACACTGCTCAACATAGTGTTTTTGATTTTGTTGATTTGAATCTGCAACCTGTTTGATGAAATGGCCGCATGAACTTAAGTTTTGAATTTTGAAAAGATTTTTGGTGGGTGTGCTAGGCATGTGTTGAGGGTTCTGTGGATGCTTGGGTTTTGAAAATTGAGCTTGTTTGAGTGGTTTTTGAAATAGTGGGATCTTCCCATATGAAATAGATTCAATTTTAAACTGTCATTTAAACTAAGCATTTAAATGTTTTTGGATGTTCACAAAGTGGGCGTTGGTAACTTATTATGAGTACTATCAAGGGGTGCAAAGATCCATACATGTTTCTGTTAAGTTCTGAAAATTATAGATAGCCAAAGTAGGCATGGGAGTTAATTTGGCCAAAGTGACCATTCACCTAATTTGTTTATTTTGACTTGTTTGTCTTTGGGAAAAGTTTGGGGATTGTTTAGATGATGTTTATTTCACCTAAGAATCATTTTACAAGCAAAGAAACACATAACCATGGCAATTCAAAAGAATCCAAATTTTAATACACACCCATATGAATGCTTTCATATTTTTAATTGGAAAAGTTTTTGTTAACCCTAATTTTGATGATTAGAGTTTGATGATCCAAGTTTAGTATTTTTGGGATGTTACACAGTCTAACGTTTTCATCAATAGTAGCTTATATGGCATGAGTGGCAGCAAAGGTACTTTCCATGGTTTTAGGTTTAGCAGCCATTTTATTAAGCAAGGAGGACTGTGCTTCAGACAAAGAGGAGATATTTTTCTCAATAGTTAAAAGTTTTTCCTCCACAGTTTTGTTGAAAGCGGTTTGTTTACTAATAAATTCTTTGAGCATAACTTCAAGTTCAGAGGGGGCACTTCTAGCTTTGTTGTAGGAGTTTCCATAGGAATTGCCATTATTAGGAGGATAAGGCCTATAATTGTTGTTGCTACCAAAATTATTCCTATAGGCATTGTTGTTGAAATTGTTGTTTCTAATGAAGTTCACATCAACTTGCTCTTCTTGAGAAACTAAAGAGGCTAAGGGAACATTGTTTGGATCAAAAGGAGCTTTCCCATTAACAAGCATAGCCATAATAACATCAATCTTATCACTCAAAGTGGAGGTTTCTTCAACAGAATTTACCTTCTTACCATGTGGAGCTCTCTTAGTGTGCCATTCAGAGTAATTAACCATCATATTATCAAGGAGTTTTGTTGCAGCACCCAAAGTGATGCCCATAAAGGTACATCTAGCAGTTGAATCCAGCAGGTTTCTTGAACAAAAGTTCAAACCTGCATAAAAAGTTTGGATAATCATCCAAGCAGTGAGTCCATGAGTGGGACAATTATTAACCAAAGATTTCATTCTTTCCCAATCTTGAGCAACATGTTCATTATCAAGTTGTTTAAATTTCATAATGTCACTTCTCATAGATATAATCTTAGCAAGAGAGTAGTACTTTCCAATAAAAGCATTGCACTCCAAGAATCAATACTATTTCTAGGAAAGGATAGCAACCATTCTTTATCTTTTCCTCTCAAGGAGAAAAGGAAACAACTTGAGCTTAATAATATCTCCATCTACATCCTTATACTTCTGCATCTCACAAAGTTCAACAAATCTATTGATATGGGCAACAGCATCATTAGAACTAGCACCAGAAAATTGCTCTCTCATCACAAGATTCAACAAATCAGGCTTAATTTCATAAAAGGTATCATCAGGAGTAGGTGGAGCAATAGGTGTGCTAAGGAAATCATTGTTGTTTGTGCTAGTGAAGTCACACAACTTGGTGTTCTTAGTAGAGTTCATTTTGGCAAAGGTGGGCAAGCCAAAAACAGGAGCAGCAGCTAGAGCAGGAACTAATTTTTGTGTGTTTTTGAATAAAGAAAGCAACCCAAACTAAACTATTTTTTTTGGAGTTTTTGATAAAAAGAGGCAAACAAAACCAAAGAAAATAAACTAAGCAAACTAAAACAAAGTAAAGGGAAAGGTTGAGGAGGACTCCCCTTGTGAAGACGTCCTTAGCCTCCCCAGCAACGGCGCTAGAAAACTTATTGATGCGCCTAGTTGATGTAGGTGCACTTCATCGGGAAACCCCAAGAGCAAGGTGTGATGCAGCACAACAACAAGTATTCCCTCAGTAATAAACCAAGGTTATTGAACCAGTAGGAGGAAGGAAACGTCACACAAGTGTTGCAATAAACGTGGAAACCTACACCACAAAAACTCAAGACTTTGCCCCAACGAACAATGAGGTTGTCAATCTCACCGGTTGCTATAACAAAGGATTAATTGTATGGTGTGGAAGGTGATGATGCTTTGCAGCAAGTAAACAGTAGAAGATGTATCAATGGTAAAGATTGGACCGGGGTCCATAGTTCACTAGAGGTGCTCTCCTTAGATAAACAACATGGCATGAAGGGTGAACAAATTATAGCATGGCAATTGAAAGGAACTGAGCAAGGCATAACAATGCAATACCAGACAAAAAGATCCTATGATATTCGATTGGGCAATACAACAATACACATAGACCGCCATCCAACTGCATCTATGACTAGAAGTCCACCTTCAGGTTATCATCCGAACCCCCTCCGGTATTAAGTTGCAAGCAACAGACAACTGCTTTAAGCAAAGTGTGTAAGATAAACAATCCACTTGTTCCATGAACAAGAGACCGTTGTTTTCTTCCAAGTGGAAACAACACATCTACAACCGAAGAGATTTCTGTCACTTCCCTTGGAAACTAGAGGCATGAACCCACTATCGAGCATAAATACCCCCTCTTGGAGTCACTAGCAACTACTTGGCCAAGATAGCTACTAACAACGGAGAGCATGCAAGATCTCAAACAACACAGACATGATAGAATCAAATAGACAAAACCATTAATCAATTTGACATAGTAATCTCAATATCCATCGGATCTCCGCAAACACAACATGCATGATTACAAATAGATTAGATCTTGATCATGAACGGAGCTCAGAAGATCTATACATGAAAGCACAAGGAGGAGATACAACCATCTAGCTACTACATGGACCCGTAGTCCAAGGTGGAACTACTCACGCTTTATACCGGAGTCTGGCATGATGATGAAGAAGGCCTCCGGGATGATATCCCCTCTGGCAGGGTGCCGGGAAGAACTTCAGATCCCCCCGATCTAGGGACGACGGTGGCGGCAGCTACAGACGGTTTCGTGGAGTTTTGATCGGGTGCCTAGGTTTTCTGCATCGGGGGCTTCTTATAGGCGAAGGGGCGAGCCAGGGGGGCCACCAAGGAGGCTGCACCCCCCAGGCGCGGGGTGGGCCCACCCGCGCGACCAGAGGGTGTGGCCCTCGGGTGAGCCTCCTCTGTCTCGTCTTCTGGCTTCATGTTTCCCACGGTAAAATATTCACTTTGGCTTTTGTCCCGTCGAATTCCGAGAATATTGATTTTCTGCCTTTCTGGAACCAAAAACAGAAGAAAATAGGCAATTGGAACTGTGGCAACTTGTTAATAGGTTAGTTCCAGAAAACATATAAAAACACCTCAAAGTGTGGACAAAGGAAAGCAAAGTAGATACTAAACAAGAATGGAGCATCAAAAATTATAGATACGTTTTCGACGTACCACACATGTATCATAATGAACTATATGCCCTTCATCCCACTCTTGTATCTACTATGCATCATAGATACATGAACTGGCCATTTTAATACGAGGCACATGATGGTTCAGTTGTTTTGATCTGAGGCCGCTGAACCATTGAAATTATCTGGCTGTTCATGAATAACCCAATGTATGATAGGTTGTTTTATTGTTTGTATGGAATGATCTGGCTAGTATATTCGAGGCACACAATTGGTCTGTTTTGGTAGATTAAGGTACTCTTTTTTTACCCCTATGATTAAAATAGTGTCAGCTTTCGTTGTGTAGTTCCTGTCTAGTTTATGAGAAACATAATGGCTTAGGCCTAGTTTGGCAGCAAAGTTTTTCTAAAACTGAAGTATCCTAAAACCAAAGTATTTCAACGTCTCACTAAGAAATACTACAGTTTTTCTCCTTTCTCAGTTTTGGAAAAAAGAGGGTCAGACCTTCTTCTCAAATTCTTTAAAAAACCACAGTTTTGGAGGATACTTTAGTTTTAAAACCACTATATTTGTTTGATCCAAACACCTTAAAGTATTCAATACTTCAGTATTTTTAAAAACCAAAGTATTCTCTAAATATTTCAAAAATACTTTGCTACCAAACTAGGGCTTAGTTTTCATATTCTTTTTTTCATGTTCTGCACATTTTAGTTTGAACAGTCTACATCAGGTACTTTGGTTGATTACTCGGTGAAATATTTTCAAATTTATTCTAAATGAACATGTATCTTGTTTCCCAAGTCTTCTGTTAAAGTAACTTGATTTGTCTTGGCCTCAGCCATCTTCTAGTAGCAGTCATTTCACAGAGAAGCACATGCTCGCATCGCTCCATGGCGTCAACTGGTCCAGTTATTCAAGAAGAAATAGATGTATGAGCCATGACTGTTAATTGCTTCCTTCCTCATATCACCGTATTGACACATTTAAAATCCGTAGTGATGTGATTGCTTGGTAATGCTGTTATAACTTGTTTTGTGTTTGTTTCAGGCTGCAAATATCCCTCTAAATGCCGAACAAAGACCCGCTTCTCCAAGTTTAGAGTTTGTTTCAGATAGCAGCAGTGACAATACCTATTGCTCATGGCACACTACTTCGACTGATGTAGCATCCCAATTGTCTAACAATTGTAATGCTCATGGCACACTACTTCGACGGTTATCTCCTGTGATTTTGAGTACACCGTGATCATATCTATGCATATTCAAGTATCTTTGGCAAACCGGAGTTTCCCAAAGCACTACGACGGTCTATCATCTATCCATCATGCTGCACATCTTTTTGAACCCCATATCTGCACAATTCTCCTGGATACGAGGGAATTGCATCTTTTCGTCTCTGATAGCTTTGCTTAAGGTATGAGCTATCATCGGTTCTTATCCAAGATCTCTTTATCTTTGTAACCGGTGACCCAATCAACAATGTGAACCAGGTGACATCTCTTTTTCTTCCGAAGGACCAGATAACCTATTCTCCCAGTGCATCTTCTTCCACACGAACCCGTGCTCTTAATATTGATCTTTCTAAGAGCGTTGAGCTCAGGAAGTGTTCGAGCATTTGTTCGTTTCTCTCGCCTTTTGAACTTGATATTCTGGGAATATCTTGTTAATCCATGGGGGTATATGTTGATAATATGCTTGCCTATTCGATATCAATGGAAGAACATGGAAGATCATCTGTGTCCCTTTCTCTCAAGCTT
Organism: Avena insularis; assembly: GCA_023614405.1. Lineage (NCBI taxonomy): Eukaryota > Viridiplantae > Streptophyta > Magnoliopsida > Poales > Poaceae > Avena > Avena insularis. The sequence continues at coordinate 191,521,236 of CM042689.1, read as the reverse complement.
CGTGAGCACTGCCTGTGTGCAAAGTCTCAAAAGTGAGAATTCTGACTTTTTGAAGTCACCTATCTCGGCCACGTCCTTCTGCTAAATAGATCGCTTCAATTCTGGAATCAGCAAGTCTGTTGTTAATTCCATCCTCCATCTTCAACCAATCTGGAGTTACTCCTTGTTGGCAAGTTATCATCGTCGTTCCGCTAAAGATTTTCCTCAAAACTGCTAAATCTCTCTCAATCATTTCAAGAAGAACATGGAGTTCTTTCACCTCAGTCTCGTCAAGTAATCTCTTGAAACCATCTCGCTCTATCGTCTATGCTCAATCCACCGGAGGCCATGAAGACCTTCCAGATCTTGTATTCCTTCGGTTCAAGTTGGTGCTATCTTTTCTGTAGCTGTTGAATCTTGCAGTTCTTATCCGTAATATTCCTCCATATCTTTCCGGTGGCTGGTTACTTATGACATGACGACAACATCATCATCTTTATCTATCTATGAATCCGGCGAATCGTTTGCATCTATCCGTGTTTTCTAACGAAGTTCCATGAGTTTTTGTCAATACCTTCAGTCTGTTTCGGTAGTTGGGTTGCATGGATTTCTTATTCATGTGCGGAGTAATGCTTTGAGTGCGGGATGGAGTAGCTACCATACCACTACTCTTATCATTCGCTCTTGTACATTGAATTGGTGAATTAATGTGATTTCACTCATTCCACGGAAGTTAGAAGTGGCCTTTACTCCTTGATATTTTTACTTCCGTCCTTGTTTTTCCGGAGTGCTCTCTCGAAGAAAGTAACCAATAATCTCTTGTTGGTGGTCTGTCTATTCTAGATGGAGCAAAATCTTCAATTATCTGGCGGAAACAAACGCAAACTCTTTTCTGTCCTTGTCTTTCTACCGATGCTCTACATCCCCAAACACGATGAAAGGAAACTATCTCTCTCTTTGTTTCATCAATTCTTTTCTGTGGTAAAGCCAATTATGGTTGATGCCATCAGTCGCTAATCTACTGTGTTAGCCTCAAGGCTAAAGAAAGCAATAAGTATATCTACGATAGACTCCAGATCCTCCATATTCTTTGCTTCTCGGGATTCCACCATGATCTGGCTTCACATCCGTCTCTGGAAGTTATATCCGCGCACCTCAATTGCGTGATCCTTTGGGTCTTACCGGCGCAACAAGAATCTAATCCGACGATGTCTAACTAAATCTTTCTGTTGATATCAAGGGACTCTATTGTTTGAAGGAAATATTGTTTCTGTACTTGATTTCTCAAATCCGAGAGAAGAAACGATGCTATTGTCATAGTGGTTCAAACCTCTCCAACCTAGCTCTTTTTCTTCCGGCGAGACAAAGATTCATCCTCTCTAGTATCGGTAAATCTTTAATCTTAACGGTGTGTCTTTCTTTATTCATGATACATCATCTTGTCCTTTCTTTCACAAGTGGTTCTACTCTTTTATCATGTTTCTTGAGAAGACCGGAGCTATGTCCATTCTATCCTTCTTGTCTCACGACAATCCTTCAATTCTTCTAACCCTTTGTGTGTCTCAAGCAAAACGCAAGACTCACAACAAGTCTAGCAAGTTTTGCAAGGTGTAGTGGTCGCACCATTCCGTCCTTCATCATCTTGGGAACGCAAGGATCACCTTCGTTCTGAACACCCGCCTCTTCTGTGTTGTTCTCTTTTTCCTAGGAATCTCGGGGCGAGATTCTTGTTTAGTGGGGGAGAGTTGTAGCATCCCAATTGTCTAACAATTGTAATGCTACTTGGTCTAGTAATATAATGGCTACTTCCTACATATAATTGTTGCATCATAATTATATCATGCTCATGTCATCATGCCACCTTGCATTTGAGCATCATATAAAACCCTTTTTGTTTTGGTTCTTCTCTCATATGCATTGTAAATTGTATTTGCCTCTTGATATTGTATTTGGTTATTGATATATTGTGCAAATGCCCAAGTTGAGTTGGGGGCATATCTTTTATTCCACTCCACCACCTTTTCTTTCACCATCTTATAATTCCACCATTCCATTATCCATGAGCTTGCATTTGTTTTTCTTTTGGTATTTAATCTAGCTCATGGAAGATAGGATGGATCTACTTCTACAAATCCTTAACTTGGCCTTAAACCATCTTTGGGAATGCATAAAAATAATACCATGTTAATAATATTGTTTTCACAAAAATAAGCATGGCATTAATTATTTTGCATGGTCCATGCAACCACCTCCAATTTTGGTCCTCCTTTGCTTATATTTGGATTTTTGGGTGAATATCCCATCTCTATCTCTACCCCTATTCATGCTTGGTCTTGCTTGATGCATGCAAGCATCTAAAACCCTAAACCTAACCTCTCTCTCTAAACCCTCACCACCTTTTATCCCATCCTCTCTTTTGACTAGATCTTGTTTGAGCTTGGCTTGATTTTGTTTGGTCTTGTCAAAAGAGAACACACCACCCTACCTCATCTCTCTCTCTCATCTCACCCTCTCTCTTTACCCTCCCTCCTAACCCTAGTTTCCTCTCTAACCTAACCCGAGCCCCCTCTAAGCTAACCCTAGCTACCCACATCTCTCTCACCCCCTCTCTCTACCTTGCTGGCCCCACCGCCACCCCTGCCCCACCTAGACGACCCTGTTCCAACCCTAAAACCCTAACCCGAGGCTACCCCAACCTAGCCCGAGCCTTCCCTCTCCTCTCTCTTCCTCTTCTCTCTGCCACAAGGCTCCACCAGCCCGAGCCTCCTCCTTGACGCCTCCCTGGTCCCACCTGGCAGCCCTATCTACCACTCCCTCTGCCCTGCCGTCCAGCCCGAGCACGTGCTCGAGGAGGGAAAAGGTGGCACCGAGCCACCCTATCTACTCCTGCCCCAGCTGATCGCCTCCCTCTCCCTCCCTCCTTTTTCCTCTCCCGCACGGCTCTCCTCTGCCTCTCCCAGATCTGCCAGAGTCTACCGCTCCTCTCCTTTCTTCTCCACCGCCACCAGCTACCCCATCGCCGGCCACCGTCGGTCTCCACCAGCCCCGTCGATCCAAGAAGGCGCAGTACTGCAGGAGGTTGTCGGCGAGGTCGGGGAGGTCCACCAGATCACCTCAGACATGCCACGAGGAGGAGCACCGAGCCGAGATCACCGCCGCCACCGACGCTAAACCCTAGATCCTCCGGCTGCAGATTGCCGCCGATCGCCAGCTCCGCCCGATCCGACACCGCCAAAGAACTCGGTGAGCTCCTCTACCTCCTGGACACGCTCTGCCTCACCGTACCATCCTAGCCTCGCCGGACTTTTCGTCAAACAGCCTCTGCTTGGCAGGGCCAAGGCTGGCGTCTGCAGACGCTCGGCCAAGGCCACCTCTTCTAGCTCGTCCACCCTCCGGCACCAACCCTAGCCCACTGCATGCTGCCGCCTCACAAGACGCCAGTCCTGGATTCGAGCCCCGCGCACAAGGCCGACGAGCACCGATCCGTCCGCAGGCGCGGAGAAGAGGAACAGTACGGGCGCCCTTTTTGCAGTTACCCCCTTGTCGTTTTCTCGCCTCAACCCGCGCTCCTAGAGGTCCCACTAGTCAGCCGTCATGGCCTTCTCCCAGAAAACCCCCTGGCCTCTTTTAATCTCAACTCAAGGCCCATCTCGACCCCATCTCACACCTCCGCGTTCGGCCGCTGACATGTGGACCCGTAGTCACTGGTCCCACTGTCACAAGATAGGCTAGCATTTCATGGTGAGAAAGTCCAACGCCATGCCACATGATCAAGACATGGCCCCACTTGTCTGTCTTTGGCTAGGTGTGTCTGAGTGACAAAAGTATCTCTCTGCTTGAATTTAAACCTTATTCAAATTAATTTAAAATTCAAATTTCAAATCTGTTTTCAAATAACTTTTAAAAGATAAACCCAATTAAACATATAATATATGTTTTGAAATCAGAAAAATATGAGGAATTCAAATATGCCCTCTAAAATATATTTTGAACAGTTTAAATTTCAAGTTGATGAAAATTACAATAAAATGCCCTTTTCCTTAATTAATTAATAACTTTTGATTTATAACTCCAAATTTAACAAATAATATGTCTATAATGATTAGCTCGACGAGACCTTTCTGTTTATGCATTCCTTTATCTGTTTTGCAGCATGCATCATATAAATATAAAGTATACAGCAACTTATTTGAGTATAAAATATGACTAAAACTCAATAAAATGTTTATTTCTTGTATTCTACACCTCACCCATGCCATGCTACCTTATTGCCATGCAAATTGTGCATCATTCATCATGGCATGAATGTTTGCTTGTTGCATTTTATTCAAATGCTTGTGCACTTTATTTATGTTGGCCCTTGTTTGTTTGGTTCTTCTTCGAATAGACGCTGAGCAGGGGATATACCAGGAGAACCAGGAGCACTACCCAGATCCTTCTCTCGCTTCAACTGAGCTGCCAGGCAAGCACTACCACATGCTTGCATACATATAGTACCTATTGCCTCTATCTTGTTCTTGCATCATTGAGTCGCAATTGCATTAAACGGAATCCCAAGTACTGCATAGCCTTTACTTTTAAACCCCACCGAAGCTTGTTCCTCCATCCCATGAGCCATTACTACAGGAGTTGTTTGAGCCATGCGAGTCGTAGAACAGCATGTGTAGGGTATGTGAGTGTCTGATGGATAACGAGGTACCTATACAACTTAACCTGAGTAGTAATGGGAGAACTAATGAAAGTGGCACCGGTGAGCAATATCTGCTATTTGGTTTTTCATGCTCACTTGTGTCCCGTAGGACCCCGAGTACTTGATTCCTGTTCCTTGAATATTCGCGCTATCCACATCCGGGAGGATTATGAACCCCCCTGAGCCAGAGCTTGATTCATTCTTATTTCTTGGGGCCACAAAGTAGTTTGGGGCTTTATTACAATTCTATACTTATGCCATGCTTTACTGCTTTATTTAAGATTGTGCGAGGATGCACCTGTATTGTTTAGGGAAGCGGAGTGTTTTCGCGGTATCGACAAGCCCAGTCACACTTTCGGGTTCCTAGTCGTTTACAGCCACTGACGCAAACCTTGAGTCCGTCCCGGAGTCGGCTAACTTTGTTACGGGTAGCTTAATGGGGTGGCCCCCTAAAATTTTTCTGAATCCTGTGATCGCTTTGTCGTGACTGCCTCGTTGGGTTTTGATTTGGTTTTTCCGAGGTTGATCGAGTGTGTGTTGCTATTTGTGCACCCCTGCAGGGTAAAACTTTCTGAAAGCCGTGTCCGCGGTTATGGACGACTTGGAGCACAGTTTCTCGATCATAGACAAGTATAACTAAAGTACCGCTTATAATTTGACTAAGTACATGACTAGCAAATAGTGCAACACTCATGGAATGGATAATAAAACTGCCAACGGATGGGGGTTGTTCGTCCGCTTCCTCGTCGGTAAGCGAGGAGGAGGATGGATCTGTCAATATTACTGTTATAACTGCTGTTATTAATTCATGGACATCCGTCTATCTTTGGTTAGGCGGATGGTTAGCGAGTATCTATAGAATTGTTAGGGCTTATCTTTTGCTGCAATTGCGTCACCCCAGGTTGTGTCCCCTTTAGAGGCATAAAGACTTGCTGAGTACCCCTAGGGTCTCACACGATAAATTGTTTGATTCAGATGAACAGGTAAACCCGCAAGATGGATACTGGGTGGAGGAGACGGGCGATGTTGGCAACGATCATTCGGTGTAGAGATTCCGGGAACGGGGATCCGTGAGATCTGTGGGCGGGATGTGATTATTTATGGGGCATCTTATGCTGATTTGCTTCTTATCCGTACTCAGATCTTGTTTTCCGCTTCCGCCTGATACTCTGATGTTTGATGTATGAGGAGATATCCTAAACTATTATATCTATCTAGGATATTTGGATCTTGCCATATGGCGTTGCAATATTTCTTTTTTTCTTTTAGATGGAATGGCTCTGAGGACTGTTGTCTTGCATACATACTCATTTGTGTATGTAGTTGATCCCTTCGCCTGCCGATTACGCCGCCCGTTCCTGTCTCGATGTTTGGAAATGATTAGGACGGCCGAAAGGTCTACCTGTGAGTGGCATTTGGGCCCCACCGTACTATTTTGACCATTTCCGCTCATCCAGGCTTGTAACTAGGAGCGTAATTCACCGAGGTATTTACAATTGGTATCAGAGCCATCCCGCCCTTCAGGGTCTCAACCAAATGGTCGTTGTCAGTCTAGCAATTATTTTTGGTAGCTATGTATACTAGGGAAAAACAAAACGTGAGAGTAGGACTGCTTCCACTTTTCTTCTTACCTACCCACCCACCCTTTTCTGGTAAGGAAGTGTAACATTTTCAATCCTCTTCTTAAAATTCAAACTAGGATTCACGTGTTCTGGGTTTCCGTAGTACCATAGATAGTGTGTGTGTGTGTGTGTGTGTAATTCCTTGTCTATCTGTTGCATCCAATTTGTTATCACAATCTGCCTTTGGTTATCAACTGTTGGTACATTCCATACTGACAGGCTTTTGAAAACCGGTGCGATCTATCTGACTCCTTGTTAACCGGTGCCATCTTCTTAAGGGTGTCCTTCCTTCTAGCAACTCAACCTTCTGTGTAAGCATCAGTTGCTAATCTCTACCGATAAGTGATTTTATGATCTATTGGGATTTTAATGCCGAAAAAAGCGGAAATTTTATCTAAGATACATATGTGTTTCCACACTCCTTTTCAGTCGTGTGTGAAACATTATCTATCTCCCTTTTATCAGCATGTCCATGCTAACTCATTCTTTTGTCACCGGCGCTTAATCCTGGAGTTTCATTTCATCTCCAATTCTCTTGGGCTAATTACATAACATGTGTCGATCCGATGCTGGTGATTGTAATTTGGTTCTCAGCATAGCTATAGGACACTTATCATGAGTGGAATATGGAAAATGCTATCAACACTATACTTCAAATGGTGACGGTTATCTCCTGTGATTTTGAGTACACCGTGATCATATCTATGCATATTCAAGTATCTTTGGCAAACCGGAGTTTCCCAAAGCACTACGGCGGTCTATCATCTGTCCATCATGCTGCACATCTTTTTGAACCTCATATCTGCACAATTCTCCAGGATACGAGGGAATTGCATCTTTTCGTCTCTGATAGCTTTGCTTAAGGTATGAGCTATCATCGGTTCTTATCCAAGATCTCTTTATCTTTGTAACCAGTGACCCAATCAACAATGTGAACCAGGTGACATCTCTTTTTCTTCCGAAGGACCAGATAACCTATTCTCCCAGTGCATCTTCTTCCACACGAACCCGTGCTCTTAATATTGATCTTTCTAAGAGCGTTGAGCTCAGGAAGTGTTCGAGCATTTGTTCATTTCTCTCGCCTTTTGAACTTGATATTCTGGGAATATCTTGTTAATCCATGGGGGTATATGTTGATAATATGCTTGCCTATTCGATATCAATGGAAGAACATGGAAGATCATCTGTGTCCCTTTCTCTCAAGCTTCGTGAGCACTGCCTGTGTGCAAAGTCTCAAAGTGAGAATTCTGACTTTTTGAAGTCACCTATCTCGGCCACGTCCTTCTGCTAAATAGATCGCTTCAATTCTGGAATCAGCAAGTCCGTTGTTAATTCCATCCTCCATCTTCAACCAATCTGGAGTTACTCCTTGTTGGCAAGTTATCATCGTCGTTCCGCTAAAGATTTTCCTCAAAACTGCTAAATCTCTCTCAATCATTTCAAGAAGAACATGGAGTTCTTTCACCTCAGTCTCGTCAAGTAATCTCCTGAAACCATCTCGCTCTATCGTCTATGCTCAATCCATCGGAGGCCATGAAGACCTTCCAGATCTTGTATTCCTTCGGTTCAAGTTGGTGCTATCTTTTCTGTAGCTGTTGAATCTTGCAGTTCTTATCCGTAATCTTCCTCCATATCTTTCCGGTGGCTGGTTACTTATGACATGACGACAACATCATCATCTTTATCTATCTATGAATCCGGCGAATCGTTTGCATCTATCCGTGTTTTCTAACGAAGTTCCATGAGTTTTTGTCAATACCTTCAGTCTGTTTCGGTAGTTGGGTTGCATGGATTTCTTATTCATGTGCGGAGTAATGCTTTGAGTGCGGGATGGAGTAGCTACCATACCACTACTCTTATCATTCGCTCTTGTACATTGAATTGGTGAATTAATGTGATTTCACTCATTCCACGGAAGTTAGAAGTGGCCTTTACTCCTTGATATTTTTACTTCCGTCCTTGTTTTTCCGGGGTGCTCTCTCGAAGAAAGTAACCAATAATCTCTTGTTGGTGGTCTGTCTATTCTAGATGGAGCAAAATCTTCAATTATCTGGCGGAAACAAACACAAACTCTTTTCTGTCCTTGTCTTTCTACCGATGCTCTACATCCCCAAACACGATGAAAGGAAACTATCTCTCTCTTTGTTTCATCAATTCTTTTCTGTGGTAAAGCCAATTATGGTTGATGCCATCAGTCGCTAATCTACTGCGTTAGCCTCAAGGCTAAAGAAAGCAATAAGTATATCTACGATAGACTCCAGATCCTCCATATTCTTTGCTTCTCGGGATTCCACCATGATCTGGCTTCACATCCGTCTCTGGAAGTTATATCCGCGCACCTCAATTGCGTGATCCTTTGGGTCTTACCGGCGCAACAAGAATCTAATCCGACGATGTCTAACTAAATCTTTCTGTTGATATCAAGGGACTCTATTGTTTGAAGGCAATATTGTTTCCGTACTTCATTTCTCAAATCCGAGAGAAGAAACGATGCTATTGTCATAGTGGTTCAAACCTCTCCAACCTAGCTCTTTTTCTTTCGGCGAGACAAAGATTCATCCTCTCTAGTATCGGTAAATCTTTAATCTTAACGGTGTGTCTTTCTTTATTCATGATACATCATCTTGTCCTTTCTTTCACAAGTGGTTCTACTCTTTTATCATGTTTCTTGAGAAGACCGGAGCTATGTCCATTCTATCCTTCTTGTCTCACGACAATCCTTCAATTCTTCTAACCCTTTGTGTGTCTCAAGCAAAACGCAAGACTCGCAACAAGTCTAGCAAGTTTTACAAGGTGTAGTGGTCACACCATTCTGTCCTTCATCATCTTGGGAACGCAAGGATCACCTTCGTTCTGAACACCCGCCTCTTCTGTGTTGTTCTCTTTTTCCTAGGAATCTCGGGGCAAGATTCTTGTTTAGTGGGGGAGAGTTGTAGCATCCCAATTGTCTAACAATTGTAATGCTACTTGGTCTAGTAATATAATGGCTACTTTCTACATATAATTGTTGCATCATAATTATATCATGCTCATGTCATCATGCCACCTTGCATTTGAGCATCATATAAAACCCTTTTTGTTTTGGTTCTTCTCTCATATGCATTGTAAATTGTATTTGCCTCTTGATATTGTATTTGGTTATTGATATATTGTGCAAATGCCCAAGTTGAGTTGGGGGCATATCTTTTATTCCACTCCACCACCTTTTCTTTCACCATCTTATAATTCCACCATTCCATTATCCATGAGCTTGCATTTGTTTTTCTTTTGGTATATAATCTAGCTCATGGAAGATAGGATGGATCTACTTCTACAAATCCTTAGCTTGGCCTTAAACCATCTTTGGGAATGCATAAAAATAATGCCATGTTAATAATATTGTTTTCACAAAAATAAGCATGGCATTAATTATTTTGCATGGGCCATGCAACCACCTCCAATTTTGGTCCTCCTTTGCTTATATTTGGATTTTTGGGTGAATCTCCCATCTCTATCTCTACCCCTCTTCATGCTTGGTCTTGCTTGATGCATGCAAGCATCTAAAACCCTAAACCTAACCTCTCTCTCTAAACCCTCACCACCTTTTATCCCATCCTCTCTTTTGACTAGATCTTGTTTGAGCTTGGCTTGATTTTGTTTGGTCTTGTCAAAAGAGAACACACCACCCTACCTCATCCTACCCTCTCTCTTTACCCTCCCTCCTAACCCTAGTTTCCTCTCTAACCTAACCCGAGCCCCCTCTAAGCTAACCCTAGCTACCCACATCTCTCTCACCCCTCTCTCTACCTTGCTGGCCCCACCTGGCCACCCTGGCCCCACCTAGACTACCCTGTTCCAACCCTAAAACCCTAACCCGAGGCTACCCCAACCTAGCCCGAGCCTCCCCTCTCCTCTCTCTTCCTCTTCTCTCTGCCACAAGGCTCCACCAGCCCGAGCCTCCCTCCTTGGACGCTCCCTGGTCCCACCTGGCAGCCCTATCTACCACTCCTCTCGCCTCTGTGCGGCCGAGCACGTGCTCGAGGAGGGAAAAGGTGGCACCGAGCCACCCTATCTACTCCTGCCCCAGCTGATCGCCTCCCTCTCCCTCCCTCCTTTTTCCTCTCCCGCACGGCTCTCCTCTGCCTCTCCCAGATCTGCCAGAGTCTACCGCTCCTCTCCTTTCTTCTCCACCGCCACCAGCTACCCCATCGCCGGCCACCGTCGGTCTCCACCAGCCCCGTCGATTCAAGAAGGCGCAGTACTGCAGGAGGTTGTCGGCGAGGTCGGGGAGGTCCACTGCATCACCCTGTACATGCCGTCACGGAGGAGGAGCACCGGAGCCGAAGATCACCGCCGCCACCGACGCCAAACCCTAGATCCTCCGGCCGTCTGCATCGTCGCCGATCGCCAGCTCCCCTGCCCGATCCGACACCGCCAGCAAACTCACGGTGAGCTCCTCTACCTCCTGGACACGCTCTGCCTCACCCGTGCGCCCTAGCCTCGCTGGACTTTTTCGACAGCCTCTGCTGGCCAAGGTGTGCTGGCGTGACGCTTCAGCGCGCCAGCCTCTTCTAGCCTGTGTCCACCCTCCTGGCACCAACCCTAGCCCACTGCGTGGTTGCCGCCTCACAGCGCACGCCAGTCCTGATTCGAGCCCAGCGCGCGCCATGTCGACGAGCACCGATCCGTCCGCAGGCGCGGAGAAGAGGAACAGTACGGGCGCCCTTTTTGCAGTTACCCCCTTGTCGTTTTCTCGCCTCAACCCGCGCTCCTAGAGGTCCCACTAGTCAGCCGTCATGGCCTTCTCCCAGAAAACCCCCGCCTCTTTTAATCTCAACTCAGCGCTCAGCTCGACCCCATCTGTCGACCTCACGTCGGCCACGACATGTGGACCCGTAGTCCTGGTCCCACTGTCCCAGATAGGCTAGCACAAACAGCGGTGAGGAAAGTCCAACGCAGCCACACGCCCCAAAGACATGGCCCCACTTATGCTGTGTCTTTGGCTAGGTGTCTGAGTGACAAAAAAGTATCTGTTTCTCTGTTTGAATTTAAACCTTATTCAAATTAATTTAAAATTCAAATTTCAAATCTGTTTTCAAATAACTTTTAAAAGATAAACCCAATTAAACATATAATATATGTTTTGAAATCAGAAAAATATGAGGAATTCAAATATGCCCTCTAAAATATATTTTGAACACTTTAAATTTCAAGTTGATGAAAATTACAATAAAATGCCCTTTTCCTTAATTAATTAATAACTTTTGATTTATAACTCCAAATTTAACAAATAAGATGTCTATAATGATTAGCTCGACGAGACCTTTCTGTTTATGCATTCCTTTATCTGTTTTGCAGCATGCATCATATAAATATAAAGTATACAGCAACTTATTTGAGTATAAAATATGACTAAAACTCAATAAAATGTTTATTTCTTGTATTCTACACCTCACCCATGCCATGCTACCTTATTGCCATGCAAATTGTGCATCATTCATCATGGCATGAATGTTTGCTTGTTGCATTTTATTCAAATGCTTGTGCACTTTATTTATGTTGGCCCTTGTTTGTTTGGTTCTTCTTGAATAGGCCATTTGGCGGGGATATACCAGAGAAACCAGAGCACTACCTGCATCCTTCTCTCGCTTCAATCGAGCTGCCAGCAAGCACTACCACATGCTTGCATACATATAGTACCTATTGCCTCTATCTTGTTCTTGCATCATTGAGTCGCAATTGCATTAAACGGAATCCCAAGTTCTGCATAGCCTTTACTTTTAAACCCCACCGAAGCTTGTTCCTCCATCCCATGAGCCATTACTACAGGAGTTGTTTGAGCCATGCGAGTCGTAGAACAACATGTGTAGGGTATGTGAGTGTCTGATGGATAACGAGGTACCTATACAACTTAACCTGAGTAGTAATGGGAGAACTAATGAAAGTGGCACCGGTGAGCAATATCTGCTATTTGGTTTTTCATGCTCACTTGTGTCCGTGGGACCCAGTACTTGATTCCTATTCCTTGAATATTCGCGCTATCCACATCCGGGAGGATTATGAACCCCCTGAGCCAGAGCTTGATTCATTCTTATTTCTTGGGGCCACAAAGTAGTTTGGGGCTTTATTACAATTCTATACTTATGCCATGCTTTACTGCTTTATTTAAGATTGTGCGAGGATGCACCTGTACTGTTTAGGGAAGCGGAGTGTTTTCGCGGTATCGACAAGCCCAGTCACACTTTCGGGTTCCCAGTCGTTTACAACCACTGACGCAAACCTTGAGTCCGTCTCGGAGTCGGCTAACTTCGTTACGGGTAGCTTAATGGGGTGGCCCCCTAAAATATTTCTGAATCCTGTGATCGCTTTGTCGTGACTGCCTCGTTGGGTTTTGATTTGGTTTTTCCGAGGTTGATCGAGTGTGTGTTGCTATTTGTGCACCCCTGCAGGGTAAAACTTTCTGAAAGCCGTGTCCGCGGTTATGGACGGCTTGGAGCACAATTTCTCAATCATAGAAAAGTATAACTAAAGTACCGCTTATAATTTGACTAAGTACCTGACTAGCAAATAGTGCAACACTCATGGAATGGATAATAAAACTGCCAACGGATGGGGGTTGTTCGTCCGCTTCCTTGTCGGTAAGCGAGGAGGAGGATGGATCTATTAATATTACTGTTATAACTGTTGTTATTAATTCACGGACATCCGTCTATCTTTGGTTAGGCGGATGGTTAGCGAGTATCTATAGAATTGTTAGGGCTTATCTTTTGCTGCAATTGCGTCACCCCAGGTAGTGTCCCCTTTAGAGGCATAAAGACTTGCTGAGTACCCCTAGGGTCTCACACGATAAATTGTTTGATTCAGATGAACAGGTAAACCCGCAAGATGGATACTGGGTGGAGGAGACGGGCGATGTTGGCAACGATCATTCGGTGTAGAGATTCCGGGAACGGGGATCCGTGAGATCTGTGGACGGGATGTGATTATTTATGGGGCATCTTATGCCGATTTGCTTCTTATCCGTACTCGGATCTTGTTTTCCGCTTCCGCCTGATACTCTGATGTTTGATGTATGAGGAGATATCCTAAACTATTATATCTATCTAGGATATTTGGATCTTGTCGTATGGCGTTGCAATATTTCTTTTTTTCTTTTAGATGGAATGGCTCTGAGGACTGTTGTCTTGCATACATACTCATTTGTGTATGTAGTTGATCCCTTCGCCTGCCGATTACGCCGCCCGTTCCTGTCCCGATGTTTGGAAATGGTTAGGACGGCCGAAAGGTCTACCTGTGAGTGGCATTTGGGCCCCACTGTACTATTTTAACCATTTCCGCTCATCCAGGCTTGTAACTAGGAGCGTAATTCACCGAGGTAGTTACAACTGACCCTCTTATTCTAGCCGAAAGATTCAATAATCACCCTAGCACGCAAAAACTTGAATGAATCGAAAAACAGGCAAACTTTGATGCAGAACGTACTTAATAATCTCATATGGAGCTCTCATGGGAAGCCAGTTGTTACATATCTCGCGACGCAAGGTCCATAGAGACCTTTTCTGTAACACAAGTTATTATGTTTTTTTAGTTGTGCCGGACTTTGATGCAACATTAATTCCCTATTGTAATTTTACTGAGGAATGTAACAATCTACTGTAATTCGTTGTTGTAAATTGTTTTAGGATTGTAATAATCTACTATAATTCATAGTTTTAAGTTGTTTGAGGATTGTAATTCGCAGTCGTAAGTTGTTTGAGGATTGTTACAAACCGAGCATGTATCAGAATTACTACACGTACATAGAAAAAACAGTGAAATTAAAAGAGGTACATCATATTATCTTTTTGAAACATAAAACATCTGTTGTATTACGGGCACACCTTACAACTTGCACTTGCATATAATTCACAGATACTGAATATAACTGGACCAAACCCACATGATCCATCAATCTAACAGGTATCCATCATAGTAATCCTAGTGGATGGTACCATATTCGCCATAAGGCGGCACCATCTTCAGCTCAGAATGCTCGACGATTCTGCAATACTCTGCCAGCAATTGATGGAGTTCGAAAGGATGGTCATTGATCCATAATCCACATACTCCATACCCATGAACAACCCTTGGCTTCTCTTCCCACGCAAGAGCCTTAAAGTTGTAAGATCTAATCTAGGATAGGTCCGGATAGTAGATGCTGCTGGCCTACACCGTGCATACCCTATCACTATCGACGGAGATGCACCGATTGTCAGCAACGAAGAGAGCACGGCTACCGATGCCTCTGGACGGCTGAAGGACATGGTTCTGTGTATCAACCCTGTAAACAAAAGGCCTGCCACCATAGACCGGCCCACTCACAATGAACAACAACTCCCCGTTGGACTCGACGAGGTAAAAGCGCTTCTCCTGGTACCAATATCCCGGAATAGGGCTTGCAACGGTGGCATGCACCTTCAGGGTCCATGCGGAGCGCTGCATCTTGACATCTTCATGAGCAGCACCAGGCATAGTCGAGAGGACATACCCGTATCTGTCTGCAAAGAAAAAATCACCGGCGTAAGAAGTCATGCTCCAGATTTCCACGAAGTCATTCGGTGTGTACCACCCTTCACCAAATACCGGGCGAGTGCCGTCCTCCGTGCCCTCATCCGCCCACCGAATGATGGTGTTTCGATGGTTTGATGTAAACACAATCAACGACGGGAACATCGTCATAGCGACAGAAGCCACCTGCTCGGTCAGTATCTCCATCCTCAGGCGCTTGATAGAGCCCGAGAAGGGGTTGTACAACCGTGTCTTGTACGGTTGCACCCTCTGTCCAAGCACAAGGAGGCCGCCGGTTGTGTTGCCGATGTAAAAGTACCTTCTAGAGACACAAATAGGGAGAGAGAGAGAGGAGAAGCAGAGATTCAGTCAAGGTAAACATAGAAAGATTCAATGAAGGTAAACAAGTAGATGGAGAAACATAACTTGAAAAACATATCGTATAGGAGGTGAATGCAAAAAAAGAATCGCATATATAAAAATGAATATCAAGAAAGCACATGCGAATAACCCAACTAATCTTCTTCTCAACGTGGAGGCCGGTTCTCATGTTTGGCAACGTGATGGCGGTGGAGTCTACCCGATACTCCTCCAACAACTGGTGCTCTAGAACAATCCAGTTGGCTGGTATAAAGAGCTCCTTCATGAAGTCTTGCTAGACGCTGCAGACTGCCTGGAAGGCGACATATTAGTTGAAGTCGTCCATCGACAGGAAGATGCCACCTATCTTCTGCACGACTCCCTTAGGGAGATCAGCCCATAGCGAATCCTGCTACTTGTTGCCGGCCATGGATGATGGCTTGTTGCCGGCCATGGATGATGCCTGTTGTAGAGGAAGCGGTTTCAGAGACAGACATTCATTAAAGAAGGCCTGGTAATGCCAAGGGAAGCGTGTGGAAACGAGACGACCGCATGCACACAACAACCGCAAGGGCAACCGCCAATGATCCTTTCCCATCCATTGTGCACGGTCTCTTTAATCTCCTCACCTAGCCCGCATGCAATCTCTCTCTTCGGTTCGGTTCCTGGCAAGTTAATGCGGGGGGTTGCTACATGGGAAAAAAGGGTCCAACTAACGACTCTATGCATGATACGCAACACAATATGGGAATTCCTAGAAAAATCATTCCCTCCAACCCATATTAGTTGATTTGGATTTGTCAAAATTTGGATGAACCGAACAAAATGGGCAGGAGGGAGTGACTAGTTCTCTACTCAAGTGTGGTCATGGATGACCAGTTGATGTGACTCTCCGCCATGAATTCCTGACCAGATAGCCATACGGTCTAGTATCACCTTAATTTTTTACTAGTAGTAGTACTACTCTACTAGTACATGGATGCTAGCAAAATTCAAAATCTCAATCAAGCGGCAAAATCACCCACCGACCTTGCATCATTTCTCCCCCCACCGTTTCAAAATCTTTAAGGCCAAATCTCCCACCCGGGGAGTACCATTTTTCTATTATTATATGGATGCTAGAAAAATTCAAAATCTTAGTCGAGTGGCAAAATAACACACCGACCTTGTAACATTTTGTGCCCCTCCGTTTCAAAAACTTTTGACTTTAAAATTACCATTTTACCCGTTGTTCAGACACCCTATGGGCAAGCTACATTAGGTAGCTTGGGGGCACGATCATAATTATCTTTCTTTTCACCTCCGTTGTTCCTAATTTGCATAGTTTTTCACGCTGGAACCTCCCAATAATCCCAGGCTCCTATCCCACGCCCTCCCACAGTCACCGCGCGCATTGTCCGACGGCAATTCCACGGCGATCTGAGCTGCTTGAGCCGTGGTCTCGTGCACCATGGTGGAGCCGCTTCACCGACGCCCACCTCACCGGATCTAGTTCACCGGGTCTCTCTGCCACTGCACTAGAGCTATGGTCTCGCTGACCACGCTAATTGCGTCGACGCGTTCAAGCTCTGCTTCCCTGCCGTTGAAAGCTACCCAACCGTACTGGAGCCACTTCACCAGTGTCCATCAGACGGGATCTAGTTCAACGAGTTCTCTGTCCACCGCTCCAGACCAGCTGCACAGGCGTCGGTGTTTGCTACACCACATCTTCCTCAGCAATGCTCTCGTCCACCCTGCTCAAGCCGGCATTGACCACCCAAGATATTCTTTCGTGACTGCCCAAGATCTGCTTCCGCGACCGCCCAAGATCTTCTTCTCTGCAACCGCAATACCCTCGGTTACCTGGAGGTCACCCGCACTATACCTACATGCTTAGACGCCTCTCCGACCAAGGTAAACATATATCCAACCCCTTTTGTTTTCTTAGCAGTATAGCAGGTTAAAGCCTGTTGCAATGAATTGTGCTAGTACACACAAGTCACTGGGCATGACTGTTCTTTGTGCTACATACAAGGTCACATGATAAGTTGGTTTGCATTCACTACTTCAGAAATTTCAAGTCATGCACATGTTTGTTATTTTGTCATGTATATGTTCTTAGCTACTCCCTACAACAGTAATTGCCTGCTATTGTGTAGTTATTGAAAAATGTAAAGTAAGTGGAAAATATTAGTATGGATGCCCTGCTCCCCAGTTACTGAATCTATCTGGTTCCTCCCTAGCATCGTTCTGCTATCCTGTAGTACCCGGTTAAACTCATTGTACTAGTTTGATTATAATTTTGTTGTTTCTATCTGGATCTTTAAAAGATGCAATGTTGACTATTTGTTTTTCTTTGCATAGAGCTCAAAAGGGAACACTAAACATGTTGGTTTGCACAGCCTTTTCTATAGGTTCACGAGCGCGATGTTATTGTTTTCTTATCTGGTGCTGGTTCATCCTAAGCAACGATATAACTATCCTCTACTGTGTAGTTCATTCATGGTTTGCGTTCCTGCTTTGCAAGTTCTCGCATGATGCCATATAATTTCTGTCTCATTCATTATTAGCTACGAAAGTAACTGCATGCCCATTCTGTAGCTCATCGTAAATTCTAAGTCACCCAACGTCTCTTGCTTTACAGGATATAGTACGACTTCCATATATATTTGTTGAAATGACCTGGCTAGTTTATAATAGCTGCAATTCTAGGAAACACTATGTTCAATTGCTCAATTCATTTGTAGGCATACTTGTGTAATTCTTGCTTGCCTGTTCTATAGGTCCACAAGCAATGTCATTATATTTAATATCTAATGCTTCATCCTAAGGAGCGACATAGCTATCTTCTACTGTATATATAGTTCATTCGTAGTTTGCATTCTTTCTCTACAAGTTCTCTTATGACGTCCTTATAATTTCTATGCGGTTCCTAGCTATGAAAGTAACTGCATGCCCATTGTGTAGCTCATCGCAAATTCTGAGTCAAACAACCTCTCTTACATTCTAGGATATACTACTTCTTCCATATATATTTGTTGAAATGACCTGGCTAGTTTATATTTGCTGAAATTCTAGGAAAGACTCTGTTTGATTTCTCAATTCATTTGTAGGCACACTTGTGTAATGCTTGCTTGTCCTGTTCTACAGGTTCACAAGCAATGTCATTATATTTCATATCTAATGGTTTGTCCTAAGCAGCGACATAGCTATTGTCTATATATAGTTCATTCGTGGTTTGTATTCTTGCTCTGCAAGTTCTCTTATGATTCCATTATAATTTATATTTGGTTCATAGCTATGAAAGTAACTACATGCCCATTGTGTAGCTCACCGCAAATTCTTTGTCACCCAACGTCTCTTACATTTCAGGATAAACGACCGCTTTCATATATATTTGTTGAAAATGACCTGGCCAGTTTATATTTGCTAAAATTCTAAGAAACACTTTGTTTGATTGCTCATTTCATTGTAGACACACTTGTCTAATATTTTGCTTGTCCTGTTCTACAGGTTCACAAGCGAAGCCATTATATTTCGCATCTGGTTCTGGCTCGTCCTAAGAAACGACATAATTATCCTCTATTGTATAGTTCATTTGTGGTTTGCATTCCTGCTCTACAAGTTATCGCATGATGATGTTATAATTTCTTTCTCGTTCATTCTTAGCTACGACAATAACTTCATGACATTGTCTAGTTTATACTTCTATATATATATATATTTGTTGATATGACCTGGCTAGTTTATATTTGCTGAAATTCTAAACCACACACATTATTATATTTATTGTTTCACGGTAGGCACACTTGTTTAATGCTTGCTTGTCCTGTTTGTTTGACATGATGGTCAATATATTTGAACCATTGAACAGTAGTAAACTCTAGTTCATAGCTCCTGTCGTATCAGTTAAACAAGTTGTTTTCCTTATTTGATGTATTAACTTGTTATTACTTAGTTTTAGACTGCAATTATTGCTATCGCCACCAAAGAGGGGGCTGCAAGATCATGTCTCAACATTGTTTTCGAATGTAGATGTCACTCGAAAGGGAGATGCAGGTGATAGATGGAGAAAGCAAATTGAGGACTGCTATCAACTCGATTGTCAACTAAAATGCCGAATTTTCTTTCCCTTGAGTTGATAATATGTAATAATTTTAAGCAGTTTGCATTTGATGTAATATCTAGATAATTCGCATAGCCCGTGTAGGCATTCAGTTGGCGCTGTCCACACATAGCGGTAGGCGGTACTGTAGCTGCGCTAGCCAGGTCGATTAGGGCACAATATCGTGCTCTGTATTTGCCCGTATTGTATTAGGCCGACGATGAATAGTAAAATTTTTCACAAGTTTTACACCTTTTAGATATATGGGATCCAGAAATGCGGAAATTGTGAAAGTAACGGGCCCGACCCACATGCGTGCTTAGTAACAGTAAATGCAGTAACATGCCAAAAGAGTAACAGACAAAAGTAGTAATAGGCCAAAAAGTAACCGATCATGATAGTAACAGGCCAAAACAGTATCAACAAGAACAATAAAAAACCAAAACAGTAACGGTCCAAGAACAGTAATAGACCAGAATAAAAAAGTGTCAAAAACTTAAATGGCCAAAATAGTAACAGGCCATCTTAGAAAAGGGCCATGGTCATAGCAGGCCAGAACAGTAACATAGCAAGTTTGACCATAAAGTAATAGTAACAGGCCGAGAAATCTACCAGGCCAAAAAAGTAACAGGACAAAATATGGGCAGGACGTTGATGGGCCTATACAGTAATGGCTCCGAATGTTTACGGGCCATAATTGATTGCGTAATGGGTCGTTTTGAACAGTACACGACTACATAGTAACGGGCCATAATGGCTACGGGACAAAGCGGGCTGGCCAAACGGGTCCAAAAATGGGCCCAACCGTTTATGGACCTTAGTAAAGGGCCAACCTCAAACAGTGTTTCTTGGAAAAGTAAAGGGCCCAAAAATTTACGGGCAACACCTGTGGGCCCATTTGTAAAAGTGCAAGACGAAACAGTAATAGGCCATGATACTGTTGGGCTCCCCCAATTGGCCGGACCAATTAATAGTTATCAGGCTTTGGCTGGGCCTAGCTTCTACCATGGTTCTGTTGACAGTTAACGACGCTAACTAGACGTTAATGGCGTTTTCCAAGTGCCAGTTTGCATGATGTTTTCCACGCGGCTAGCGAACAGATCTATGACAGAAGGACTTCTTCATGGCCGAATGGTGCGATCCGCCACGGTCGAAAAAACCGTGGTAGAATCATTTGTGACGGGGCTTCTACCACGATGGTCATCCGTCGTAGAAGGCTTTTCAACCAAAAAAAACGGACCTTCAACCACGAAAATCGTCCATTATATAAGGACATTTTTCTTGTAGTGATGCATACATCTGATGATATTGGTTCCAGCTTAGAAGATGTGCCAAATGCGTCTATGAATCCATCAATACTGTTAGATGCGAATACCTTTGATGTTTATCAACCTATTTTGAAAAGAGTTTTGATATCAGTGTATTGTTCATGCATGTGTATTGCATCTACATATATAGGGTATTGCTTGTAATGTTACTAGTTATGTAGGTCTTCGTGATGGTCTTATTTGTTTTCCATGCATCTCTATGAACCGATTGACATCTGTATATAGTTGCGGATGATAGTCTTATATTAGTTTTTTATATTTCTATGGTACCAGGCTTCTTCTAGTTAGTGAGTAAGCTTATTTTATTCCTTGAATCGTTTGATTCCAATGCATATTTGTGAGCACATAGTCACGTCCGTGTAGTGTGTATGCTTAATATACTACTGCTAGTTATATGTGTAATCATGATTTTATAATTTGATCATAACACATATGGTTGTTTATAGATGCTTGAATATAGATGTAATTTCTAGGCTTAGTTAAGTTCTTACTTACAGGTTTTCTTTTGTGTTAATTATGTTGGTTAGCGTCAGTAGATCGGGGCAGGTTGGATATTATTTAACATGCATTACCTTTGTTAGTTAACCTATTAATTTTTGTGTACTTCCATGTTATTGCCAATGTTGATTAATTTGGTTGATGCTGGTTTAATTGTAGACGTACTTGGTATTGCATGTTTGGAATATTCTAGTCCTGGTTTATTTGTTTATGAATGTCCATAACTAGCCAGTATGTAAAACCATTGACGTATTGCATATCAAGGATATGCCATCTATATACTTTGGATATGTATTTGTAAATTATTTTATTAGACAAAATAGAACGATTGCCATGTCGTATATCTTAGTAACCAAAACCCCGTTCATGTCACCCCGCTCTCTTTTCTTTTACTATATATATGTCGAATCACCGACGCACACTTTCTAATTGGATCTTTTGTTTGGATTTTATTTGTGTTTGTTGGAATTTGTATTTATGTGTGTTTCGTTGTTATGGCGAGTAGGGAGTGACAGGTTCGAGCTGAATCAGGTTTACGAGGAAGAACTGTTTCACGAAAACACAAGCATGCCCCTTACCATATCTTATCCCAGTTTTATAAAGTACATTCTATTTTATTGTTTTACAGATATGTGCTATTTTGTCACACATATATTTTGATCTACCTATTGCCATGTAATACCCTGAGTGGATACTATATAGTAGTCCTATTAGAGTAGAATTGCTTATCCATGCTCAATAATAAGTAGGATCCTTAATCTCCCCTCTTCGGAGGAATTGGAGGACCCTCGGGTCACATACACCCCTTTTGAAACTTGATGAGCTTGCTGAGCTAGCCGTTGTTGCTTACTCCACTCTATTCTACTCTAGGTGAAACTTACCCTCTAAACACTAGCGCGAGCGACAGCTGGATCAAAGGAAGGAGCGATTAGCTGCCCTTCACTTGTTGGAGGGGGCAATCCATCATCCGTGCCGCATGAGGTCATAATTCTTGGATTTGAAGATTGTGACCAACCGTACAACCACATGCTATAATAGGCACTAGCTTGACCAAGTAAGTTAGTCAGCCTTAGGTGTTGATGTCGCCGTACCGCTGATAAGGTGTCTGCCTACGGGAGAGCCTTCATCACAGATGGGGGGGGGGGGTTGGGAACATACTCTCAATTCCATGTGCCATACCCGGTGGGCATGTCACATCTTTGGGGGACCTAGCTAAAATACCTCGTCACTATCCATCTTCCGGTACACCAATTGATGTGTATTAAACCAGCAACGAATATTGGGCATTAAGATGGGATTGTGTCGTGTGGGAGAAGTGTACAAAATCTGCAGAGTTTAAACTATTCAATTAGCCGTGTCCACAGTCATGTACGACACATGAATCTTTCTTGACATACAGGAACCTGTCTTGATACTTCCCTCTTTGCCCCTATCCTTATCCCGGAATCTATGAACTATGTGAGTTGTCGTGGAAAATCACACTATTGAGAAATACCACATTGATGATAAATATGTTTTCATATAAAACTGCTTTAATCAAAACTATTACCATATTGCAAATAAAAATGGCTTTATGCAAAAGAACCATACAACTTTCCTCGAAGCCACATGTAGATATTATAGGTTTTGTATAAGGGGTATGTTGAGTACGTCATGTACTCATGGCAATGTTTTTGTTGATACTTTAGAGTACTATGGAGAAGGAGATGACTACAACTATTATGATGACGCCTATGAGTCAGGCCTCATGGACTACATCGACAACCTGTGGCTGAGATGGAGTCACTACACGTTTTATATTTCCACTATGTTTTCTGGACGTAATAAATGTCACTAGACATTTCACTTTGTTGCTATTCAAACTTTGTAATAAATTACTTTTGAATGTTATGCAATGATATCATTTCACTATTTTGTCGACCTTTGATCCTCGGATTGACAAAGGTACACAGGGGGGTCTGGAAGTTAAGTTCTGGTCCTCACAACCTGGCCCACCAAATGTCGGAGAATGTGTCCCTTGATGGAACAAGGGGTCCAACGAGCCCTAAGTTCATGAGGGGGCTGACCATGCATTCTTAGATTCTCAACGACCGCGGCGATGGTGGAGTACGTGCACAACAAAGAGTGGACACAAGGGGTTTTAACCAGGTTTGGGACCCCCGTTAGGAGGTAGCATGTTTTATTGTATTTCTCGCGTGCCTCACGAGGATATAATGGTGGATGAATGTATAGGGTTTAAATCGCAGGGATCAACATGTTCAAAGGTAGGATAAGGTCCCCTTATATAGCGGCCCCAGGCCTCTTGCCCCAGCACTTGGGCATGAAGGGTCACCACGTAGCCGCTCATCGAAGTCCCAGTCTACAAGGGCTAAGTCCTGCTCACTAGGGGCTTCTCCGTCCTTTCATAAAGCTGACTCTATCAGCATCGCTTGTTGCTGCCTAGAACTTCCCGCTCCCCTTCTTTAACTAAAACGACAAAGGAGAGAGCTTCCAATGCTGAGGTCGTCCGTCCTACTTTGGCACCGAAGGGGCCGGACCGAATTCTCTTTACCGAGGCAGTTCGGGTAGTCCTTAAAGTCATGGCGCCACTTGTTGGGTTGTGTTGTCGTTGCCACCTTTGCTGTGAGATTAAGAGTGTGCCCCTGAGGCATGCTCCAAGGTATCCAAGGCCCGGGCTGAGCCAAGGTATTGTGTGGGGCCCCTCTTCATGGGATGTCCTACCGAAGCTGAGTTGGGTGGAGATGAGGCTAGGGCCTCGCGAGGGATCATCCCCTGGCGTTGCCTCTTGAGGCGTCATAGCCTCCTGAGGGCGTCGATTGTAACATACCAGCATTTAGGTACCAAAGAAGGGTAGAAATAGAATTATGTGCATTTCCATGCATTCATTAGTAAAACTAGGGTAAATTTTTCACCAAACAAAACCCTAGAGAGATCAGAGTTTCCTTCACTATTTGGAGATAGGTTTAGCTCTTTATTAGTGATTGTTATAAATTTTGACATGATCTCTAGGAATTTAAATGATTTTAGGTGAATACTTTGATTATATATTTAAATTTGAATCACTTTGAAAAGATTTAAAAGTTGGAAGTATTTAGAATTTCATTGTTTTCAAAATGATTTAGTTAAGATTGTTTGAATATTTAATATTTACAATACAATAAAGAGAATTGAAAACAATACAAATATAATAACTCAAATAAGAAAATACTTCTTATTCTTTCTTTTATTCAATTACAACATTACAAATACAGATGAATATTAAGTAAAGAACATTACAGGAACATTTCTCAAATAATTGGAAACATTATTAAATAGGAGAATAATATTACATTGATCTTTTAAAAAGAGTAGAAATAAAAGATTACAAAAGTAATTAAATAAAGAAAAAACCTAAGCTAATATCTATCTATTTCGTAATATATATATCCTGATCATTAAAGCTTCTGTACTTGCAAAACAAAGATAAACAAAGAAAGTGAATTTTATTAGGATTGCTCTCAGTTTTGAGCAGTGAAATGCACTGTTCATTTTACCTCATTGACAAATAAAAGGGGCAAGTTTCACCAAAGGGGAAACATCTGTTCGTGTAAATTCAAATAAGCTTTAGTACAACATCATCAGCTAAATAAAGGGGCAAGTTTCGCCAGATTAGATAATAGTAAAAGGAAGGGGTAGTGAATAGTTTTCACTTGAGCTAATCCAAAGGAAAGGGTCAACAGTGAAGAAGCTCACAGAACTAACTGCATGAAGTGTGCTGTCGATAGCAGTGAGAGGAAAAGAAAGATCAAAACCACAACACGCATATAGCAAAGTCTGTTTTTCCCACATGCTTACAAACATAGCCATAGTTCTATATCTCAAGAACACAACCAACACCACAATAGAGCTCATCAGTTTTCCACTAGATCAACCAAGAGTTCACCCTAGCAATCAGCAAGAAACCACACAAGATGGTCACCTAGTGGAGGGGTGGATTAGGTTGACATCAAGAGAAAGAAAGGGCCTGGAGCAGCAGCACCAGGAGGAGACGAACGAGGTCAAGGGAAGCAGAAGTACCAAAAGGAGTAGAACAAGGCCAAAAAGGACAAGCAACCAGCAACAAAAGGCATCAAAGTAGCAGGAAACAACAACACAAGGCTCAAGTACCACAATCCACTTCAAATATTAGGGTATAATTCAAATCTTATGATCCAACACTTGAGCTAGTATATATATAGCGAATGATTGTTGGAGAGATATCCTTAGAAATTATGCAACTGGTATCATAGGTACATCATAAGATACTTAATAAACAAGAAGTAAAGAATTCATCTGTTCTTAATCAAAGATTTATTTTAGACCAGGCATCATTGACCAATCTTATAGCCTAAGATAGATGTGGCACCCCTGATTTATGGTCCAGGATAACCCATTATGCAAACCACCACGATCCCATGATTAGTGACTCGTGGAGCATAATCTACATAGCATCAAATTACACATCCATTACAGTATCGAATCAATAAGTCTTACATAGATAGTCTTACAAAGGGGCCACGTGGGCACAAATAGATAGTAGCAGCGGAAACACTAAACGTAGTAGACCCGAGTCACGCCATAGCCCATAGGGCGCCTGACTTAGAATAAAGCCCTAGTTTGCGAAGTCGTCGTCGTAACCTTCGTTATTCCCATCTTCCTGCTCATAATCTGGCCAAGTAAATAGCCAGGGACAATGCCGGTGAGTACTTTGAATGTACTCGCAAACCACCCTAAGATTACAATAAGTAAAGGATATGTGGTAGGGCTATGGTAGGATGGCTCCATAGGAAGTTCTTTTGTAAATTGGTTTCTCTTGTAAAAATAGCATGTCTCTATATTTTTGTTGAAAACATTTTTTAAAACATTTCGGGAACCTTTTAGAAAAGTTTTAGGAAAACACTAGGATTAGGTCACCCATTCTGTTTTTCTTTCCGGTCATCCCATGACCTAACTCCTTCCTCCATTTTTCCGACCATCCCATGGTCAAAACATTTTCGAGCCATTGCTTCTTCGAAGTCCTTTTTGAAATCAAAACCATCA
Organism: Avena insularis; assembly: GCA_023614405.1. Classification (NCBI taxonomy): domain Eukaryota; kingdom Viridiplantae; phylum Streptophyta; class Magnoliopsida; order Poales; family Poaceae; genus Avena; species Avena insularis. Next base: position 191,495,091 of record CM042689.1, on the reverse strand, counting down.
CCCCCTTACATCAGCCATCACAATCGTCCATGACCGAGGACTCGGCTATTCGAATAGATTTACACTCTGCAAAGCTTGTACACTGTACCCACACCTATACGGGATTAGACAAACTTTCAGCCCAGCCCCGTCCCATTCTAGACTAGTGTGGTTGCACGGGTTAATTGCTCAAGCATTATGAACTGTACAGTCAGGCGTGTTTTCGTAAACATTTTACCCTCCATCCTTTGTCCAGCTTTTGTAAAACAAAACATTTCTCATTTCCAGACCACTTGATAGGCCAAGCCTCACCAAGGTTTTCTCATAAAACATTTTTTTGTAAATCCTTTCCCGGGGGTCTTCCCATCCTACACTTTTGTTTAGACTAAAACAGGGTCTCCAAGAGGTTATGGTCTTAAACTCCATCTACCATACGGAAAGGAAGGTAGGTATTATACAAAGGGGTTGTACCTAATGGTACTAAGGGTAAACATTTGGAGGAGCCAAACATTCCCCATATAAAATATAGTATAGTAAGACAATGCAATTTGCAAAGATGAATAGATGAAACATGCATAAGTAAAATAATGGGTCAAGGCATATGAACAAGAAGGTGGCTTGCCTTTGTTGGCAACTTGTCCCTGATCTCCTTCTTCAAGATACTCCTAATCACCTTCCTCGTACCCTTCCTCGTTCGTATCTATCGTCGTAAGGAAAATAAACGAATCAAGCAATACACCATACAACAAGCAAGGAGAAAACATTACAGAACAAGTACTCAACTAGGACAGCCCAAACACATAATTGTAGCTACTGAAATGAACAAGCCAAAATCCTTGGAATCAACTAATTTGGACACTCCTAAAAGAAATGGTGGAATTAATAGTGAGCCCTAACCTAATAAGCAAAATAGTGCTTTCCCATTGTTCTGCAAGGGAACAAGGATCAAACATAATATTGCTAGGTAGGTAACAGGAGAACTAAGCTAACCCAATTGGATTCATAATTTTAGCTTAAAAGTTTGATTTATAGTAATTTTAACAGTGCAGCAAAGGATAGAATCACTCAATTAATTCTCAGCACAGAAGTATTCACACTAAGAATATAAACTTCTGGGATTAGGTAGGTGTAGATGGTTCTCAACTCCTGGAGTTGGAATTACTCAAAAAGGATTTTCACAGAAACTTCTAGAATTTTTGCAAGAAGCTTTTGTTCCAAACTTGTAAAAATTAATACAGGAGCTACACTACTCCAAACGGGGTGAATCTAATTTTACTGGATAGGTTGTGTAAAGAGGAAGGCCTAGGAGTTGGTTTCATATTTTTCTGACTTGCAAAAAAATTACTAAAATAAAATAGTGAAAACTACCTAGTCTTATGCCAAAAATTAATGGGAAAGCTACAGTTATTATTTTGGCCAGCTACTAGTGTGAGGTGACAGGGATTTATAGAGTCTAAGCTCCAGATTTTGAATCAGGTCAAACCGAGGTCTTAGTGATTTTTGGCAGATTTAAATCTACAACACAACTATATGGATTTGTAATCAAATAGAAAATGAAAAGGGAGTTGGGTGGATCTGAGGCCTGGCTAAGGCTGCTTGGAGGCTGGGCGGCCATTGGCGGCAGATCTTGCTGGGCTGGGATTCAAATCCCCGGTGGGGCCCCATGCGTCAGCGACCGCAGGCTGGCGAAGGGGTATCCATCGTCGTGGGTCGTCAGATCTAAACAGATCCGACGGCCCCGGATCTGTATTCCTCGCGAAGGGTGGCGTTGCCGGCGACGAACCCTAGCAGCTACTGGGATGTTCGGGGAGGCTCATCTAGAGGCGTAGCAGCGTTGGGGATGACTTGGATCGATACAGACGATGATGCTAGTTCTAACGAGGGGCGACAACAGTAGCTTGGGCTCCGGGGACGTCAGGGACGAGCTCGCGGCGTCGGCGTCCTTGGTTCTTCTCCGGCGAAGCTCCCAGGGTTCCTGAGAGAGAGGGGAAACGAGGTAGGAGGGTGCGGTTAGGCTCCTTCATGCATGCACAGACGAATGGGAGAGAAGGGGAGAGGCCGTGGCTTCGTCAACCTTCACCTTCCCACGGTCGGTACCGCGGCGGTGCGATGGATGGAAAGGGAGAGAGGAGCCGAGCGAGCTCGAGTCCTCCCAGGGGTGGAGTGGGAGTGGTTTGGGGTGGAAATGAGGTGGAGGGCGAGAGCGGTAGGTGGCGCTAGGGTTTTATGCCGAGGAGGAACAGCTCACGGTGCACCGCGTGCAGGGGGCGTCTATGGCGAGTTTGGGGAGTGTGGGTGGACTAGGAGAGGGGAGAGTGTGTCACTGGGGCAGGGGGAGGGCCGTGGAGGCGTGAAGACTGGTGCACGGCCTCGGGACAGCGCGGGCTCAGTCCAACGGCGCCCTTGCCCGTCAGGTGCTCGACGCCCAGTCGTGTCGTGGTCGGCCTAGGGGTGAGCTAGGTAGAGCTAGGTTTGGACTTGGGGGTGGTGGATGGAATAGGGGCGGTGTCCTCTGCGCGCACATGTCGTGTTTCTGCACAGTAGAGCTGAGGGACACGGGGGCGCTCGACATGGCCATGATGACGTGGCCGGCCAGGGTTGGGGGTAGAGGGGGCGCCTGGTGAGTGAGGGAGGAAGGGGTGGGCGGTTCCTGGGGAAGACGCGAGCTGCACGGGCCTAGGGACAAGACATCACATCGGCTAGTGGGGCTGGAGGGTGGCAAGCAAGATCTAGCCGATCTGCCGCCCGCCCACTCTCTCTCTCTCTTAGGTGATCATGGTTGGACAGGGTGGGGGAGAGGGGTGCATTGCAATGCTGGATACGTGACGGGTGCCAGTGTGCGTTGCAGCGAGGTTTGGAGAGGGGGTGGAGGGTGTAGGGCGATCTAGGGCGGCACACGCTCGGGGTCAAATTTGTTCGATGCGCTTGTCGAGCACAAGCCACCAATGGTAGGGGTAGGGACATGGGGGTGTAGAGGGAGGTGGGGTGAGTAAGTTCAAGCCCTGGTTGCCTCCTGAAGCATCTCCAAGAGTTTGCAAAGAATATCTAAAGTGGGCAGGAATTTAAGGTGACCATTTGGTGAAATTGACACATGTGCTCATAGCATCAACATGATATTTGAACAAGGTTGGGGTTTAAACCATGTGCCTTGTTGGCTTGTTTGTGGTCATGGCAAGTTATGGAGGCATAGGGTTTTTAGACCCTAAGGGTTTTAGGCTTTGCTCATCAAGATGATCCCTCTCTGAATTTTCCTAATGCACTCCTTATAGTGGTGCTAGGGTTTAAACAGAACCAATTTTAAAAGCAAGATCCACTATGCCACCTTTAAGAAGGCAAGCACAAGATTTAAACTAGTCAATACTAAGGATTAAACAACTAAGTGAATAACATATAGTGGCTATGTTAACATAAAAGTTTTATTTCCCCCTAAACTTTGGAGTTCCTACTTAAGAAATTTAGGATTGAAAAGTTGGGATGTTACAGACCTTCCCCCCTTAAAGAAATCTCGTCTCGAGATTTGCAAGTTGGGGAGTGAAGAGATTGGGGTATTCTTTCCGAAGGTAGTCTTTGCGTTCCCAGGTAGCTTCGTCTTCAGAGTGGTTGCTCCATTGAACCTTGTAGAGGGGTATGTTACGACGTCGGGTCAAACGATTTGCCTTCTCTACGATTTTGACAGGGACTTCTCTATATGTCAGGTCTTGGTTGAGATCAATCGCCTTGAAATCGACTTTCTTGAAGACTTTCGGCTTGTCGGGCACTTGGAGGCACTTCCGAAGTTGGGACACGTGAAAGACGTCATGGAAGTCAGATAGTTCGACTGGCAGCTCTAGTGGATATGAGACTCGACCTCGTTGGGCCAGGATTTTCAAGGGCCCAATATAATGGGGAGCGAGCTTTCCCTTCTCATGGAAACGCTGCATTCCCTTAAGGGGAGAGACGCGAAGGTACGTGAACTCTCCTTTGTTGAAGGTCACCTCCCGGCGCTTGGTATCGGCGTAGCTCTTCTGGCGAGATTGAGCGGCCTTCAAACGGTCACGGGCTAGCTAGACTTGTTCTTCGGCGGCCTTGATTACATATGGACCAAAGATTTGGGTTTCTCTAGTTTCAACCCAGTTGAGGGGTGTTCGGCACTTTCTCCCATAAAGGAACTGGAATGGGGCCATCTTCAGGCTAGCTTGGTAGCTGTTATTATACAAGAATTCGGCGAACGGCAAACAATCCTCCCACTTAGTTCCGTAGGCCAGAACATACGAACGAACCATATCTTCCAGGACTTGATTGACTCTTTCGGTCTATCCTCCCGTGGAGGGATGATAGGAAGTATTGAAGGACAGTTTAGTTCCCAAGGCCTTGTGCAGGATTTTCCAGAAATGCTAGGTGATTTGAGGTCCTCGATCCGACACAATTTCTTTGGGTACCCCATGGAGGCTAACAATTCTCGAGATGTACAGTTCTACGAGCTGTTGTCCATTGAAGGTGGTCCGTACCAGAAGGAAATGAGCTACCTTGGATAGGTAGTCTACGATGACCCATATGGAGTCGTGGCCTCTACTGGACTTGGGTAAACCGGAGATGAAGTCCATTCCTAATTTCTCCCACTTCCATTCTGGGATCTTCATGGGTTGTAGTAATCCCGCGGGGCATTGATGTTCGGCCTTAACTCTCTGACAGATATCGCACTTGGCTACGAATAGGGTGATTTCTCTTTTCATTCCATGCCACCAGTATTGCTCCTTCAGATCTTGGTACATTTTGGTACTTCCCGGGTGGATGGAGTAAAGGGTCTCATGAGATTCTTTCATGATGGTCTGCTTCAGGTCATGCTTGCTGGGTACGCAGATGCATCCTTTGTACCATAGGACGCCTTTATCATCAATCTTGAATCCGGGAACATTTTCCCTCTCCATACGAAGCTTGATTCCTTCTATGCTGGAGTGACCCTTCTAAGCGTCCTTTATTTGGTCTAGCAGAGTTGGCTTTAACTCAAGGTGAGCCAGGAATCCGGGACTGACTAGTTCTAGCCCAAACCTTTCGAATTCTTGCACTAGCTCTGGTTGGTCTTGTATAATCATGGCATTCAGGGAACAGGGTTCCCGGCTGAGGGCATCGGCTACTACATTGGCCTTTCCTGGGTGGTAGTGGATACCTAGATCATAATACTTGATCAGTTCGATCCATCTTCGTTGCCTCATGTTCAACTCTTTTTGGGTGAAGATATACTTCAGACTCTTATGGTCTGTATAAATCTCACAGCGGTTTCCCATCAGGTAGTGGCGCCATGTTTTAAGGGCGTGCACAACGGAAGCCAATTCTAGATCATGGGTGGGGTAGTTCATCTCTTGAGGCTTCAGTTGACGAGATAAATAAGCAATGACCTTGCCTTCCTGCATCAATACGCTTCCAAGTCCTAACTTGGAGGCGTCACAGTAGACTTCAAAGTTTTTGGATATATCTGGCATGGTCAGGATAGGGGCGGAGACTAATCTCTTTTTGAGTTCCTGGAAACTCTCTTCGCACTTGTTTGTCCATTCAAACTTCTTTTCCTTCTTAAGGAACGGGGTCATGGGCTTTGCAATGCTAGATAATCCCTCAACAAATTTGCGGTAATATCCCGCTAGACCTAGAAAACTTCGGATTTCCGAAGGGCTAGTGGGGGCCTTCCATTCTAGTACTGATTGTATCTTGGCGGGATCGACTGAGACTCCTCCGGCTGACAATACATGGCCAAGGAATCCCACTTCCTTTAACCATAATTCACATTTACTGAACTTGGCATAAAGCTGGTGTTCCCTGAGGGTTCCCAGCACTAGTCTCAGATGTTCCTCATGATCGGCTTCCGATTTGGAATAGATCAAGATATCATCGATGAATACCACCACGAACTTGTCGAGGTAGGGCATGAATACTTTGTTCATGAGGTTCGTAAAATAGGCGGGTGCGTTGGTTATTCCAAAGGACATGACTGTGTATTCATACAAACCGTATCTGGTGGTGAAGGCCGTTTTAGGGATGTCTGATTCTCGGATCTTGAGCTGGTGGTATCCAGTGCGGTGGTCTATCTTGGAGAACACTTGTGCTCCATTTAACTGATCGAACATGTCGTCGATCTTTGGCAGGGGGTATTTATTTTTGATGGTGACCTCATTAAGCTTGCGGTAATCGGTGACCAGCCGGGTGGTCCCATCCCGTTTGTCCACAAACAGAACTGGCGATCCCCACGGGGATGCGCTCGGTTGGATATGCCCCTTGTGTTCCATGGCATCCAGCTACTTCTTTAATTCTACCAATTCCTCGGGGTTCATACGGTAGGGCCTCTGGCTATAGGGGCAGTTCCGGGGACCAATTCGAAGATGAACTCGATATCCCTGTCAGGGGGCATACCGGGCAACTCATCGGGGAATACATCCGGATACTCACAGTCTACTGACACTTGCTCTAGGGTGGGTCCAGCAACACCTTTTTGGTAATAGAACCGGGAAGAGGGGGTTGTTGCTTGGTACTTGACAGGCTCTCCTTTAGTACTCCTAAGGGAGATGATATTTTGGGAGCAATCTATTACGCCCTGATAGCGGGACATCCAATCCATCCCGAGAATTACGTCTAGACCTTGGGCTCCCAGAACTATCAGATCAGCCTTGAAAGTTCTACCATGTATTACTATTGGGATGTCTTGGTAGACAGTTTGGGTTTTGGCTGTCGAGCCTGGGATCTGCACTAGCATAGGCATATCCATCCAACTAGATAGCATACCGCTTTTCTCAGCGAATGGTTGTGTAACAAAGGAATGTGATGCTCCTGAATCACAGAGTACTGTAGTGGGGACTGAGTTGACAAGGAACGTACCAGAACGATGTCAGGAGATGCCTGGGCTTCTTCCGCATTGATGTGATTCATGTGTCCCCTAGCTGGTCCCTTAGGGGCAACACCCTTTGCTGGTGCTCCTCTGGCGTTCATGGGGGCCGCATTAGGTCGCGGTGCATCTTTCTTCTTTGGTTAGTCGCGGGAGTAGTGTCCCACTTATCCACAGGTGAAGCATCCAGATGTGTTGGGGCAAAAATTGGGGTTGGCAGGTCCTCTAGGAGCAGGTCATGGGTTTCCACCTCTGGGGCGGGGATTGTTGTAGTTGCGATTGGGGTTGTTGGGGCGCGGAGCATAGGTTGGGGTCCTCTGTGGTGGGGGAGCAGGGTTGGATGGGGGCAGGCTACGAGACCTGATTCCACTGGATCCTCCTTGCTGCATCATCCGACGTTTGCGGTTTTTAATCATTCCCTTACGCTTGCTTTCAACCATGATAGCCGCATCAACCAAGGCATCAAGTTCCTGAAACCTCTGTGCGACTAGGTGACACTGCAGCTGATCGTGAAGTCCGTTCAGGAAAATATCCACCTTTTTCTCTTTAGTGTTAGTGTCTTCTGGGGCATACCTTGCCAGGTCAGTGTATTTATCCAGATATTGGACAACAGTCATTCCTCCTTGATTTAGAGCTCGAAACTAATCTCTCATCATCTTGATCAGACCTGGGGGAATGTGGCGCTTGCCGGACCTTTCCTTGAAATTGTCCCAAGTGATTTCCTGTCCGGCCGACAGAATTTTCTTCATGCTTATCCACCATTTCCTGGCCTGTCCTGCGAGGAAATGGGTGGCCATAAGTACTTTCTCTTCATTTCCCACTCGGGCTACCTCCAGATTGTTCTTGATCATGCACAGCCACTCATCGATGTCCAAGGGGATTAGTGCACTTGGTGAACACCAGTGGATTGGTGCCTTGGAAATCCTTAAGACGGGATCGTGGTTCTCCATTCCCGTCTTCGCCTTCATTGTCATGGCATTCCCTGTTGCGGCTTGGATAAGTTGCTGAAGTGCAGCGAGGTTGGCTTGGCGCTCGGTGTTGGCGGCTTGACGATCTTCCATGAACATGCGGAGGAGTTGAGCCATTGTTGGCTCGGGTGGAGGGGGTGGAGGACCACGGGGACGCACCATCCTGAAGGTGGTGGTGGTGGGAGGTAGATAAGGTTAAGGATATGGTGGTTCTCAAAGGGGATTCTATTAGCAGGAGGCGGCATCAAGGCATCATACATACATAAGGACGATCAACATTTTAACTGAAATAAAAGCAACACAAGTTCCAACAACACAACTACCAGTTCATGGGTCACATCCCGACACTAAATAGATGTAGTAGGGATTCCAATCTATTACATAGAAACAGAGTCAATCAAATCGCCACTCAAAAGGGGAATACGGCGATAGTCTCACGTGCTCTCATTGTCGACGCAGAACCTACTCCTCGTGGTGACGTGCAGTGTAGTCCTCCTCGATGATCACCTCATCGTCCTCCTCTGGCTCGAAGATGAGCTCCTCCGGATCCTCCTCCTCTATCTGTTCGTCATCCTCGGGGTCGCTCTGGGGTTCCATATCAAAGTCCTCCTTATGGGCATCATCATTGTCGGTCTCATCTAGCAAGTCATTGTTATCTTTGCGAAGATCGGCACACTCCTCCTCCAGCTCCTCTATCTTGGCTTCCATTGTCACCAGCAGCTCCTTCTGATCCTTCTTCTTCTTCTTCTTCTTCTTCTTCTTCATGAGGTGCTTGTTCCTAGCAACTGTTGCCTTCTTCTCCAATAAGGCTAGGGCACGCCCAGCCTTTGCCTCCTCTAGGCTCTCCTTCATGACGAGCAACTGGGTAGCCTTGAGATCTAGATCCATTCGGACCCGGTCCAGGTGCCTCCGTGTCTTCTTCAGGGTGTACTCCATGTTCTGGATGTACGTCCCGAAGTCAGGGTGGGGTGGTTCTTGGAGCACGTATCCCTCCTCATGATGCCTCCCAAAGAAGCGAAACCGCGTATCATCTAGCTGCTGGCGATGGTGATAGGCCAGTCGAGCCAGGGCTTCCTGGGCTACCCTGAGTATGCCATATCCCCACTCTTTCTCAATCACATTAACTTAAAAGTCCTTGGAGAGCGGGGGTACTACTCCTCCTCGCACCATGCACACCACGAGACAAGAGATCTCCCCATCAATAATAGTGGGGATGTGGGTGCCCTTGATTTCTGGTGTGTGGCGTCCCACCAAACGAGCCAACTCTCCCAGCTTGGCCTCAAACAACTGTAGGGGTAGCTCTAGCCCCACTTGGCGGAACTTGGTGAACACAACAGCCATCTACAAAATTTTAGAGGAGTTGGGGTTAGTGTAAGGTGTGCAAAATTTTAGTAATTACAATGTAAGTTTTATGTAAGTAGTTTTTGAAAATAGATTAGGAAAGACATAAGCATTATTTTTGCAAATACTCATGTTCTTCATTTGGTTGATGAAAATAGTTTTAGCTCCTTGACTAATGTCCAAGCTATCTAGGGGCTCCTACAGTGAGGATGGCTCTGATACCAAGTCTGTGGCACCCCAGATTTACGGTCCGGGATAACCCATTATGCAAACCACCACGATCCCATGATCAGTGACTCATGGAGCATAATCGACATAGCATCAAAGTACACATCCATTACAGTACCGAATCAATAAGTCTTGCATAAATAGTCATACAAAGGGGCCACGTGGGCACAAATAGATAGTAGCACCAGAAACAATAAACGTAGTAGACCCGAGTCACGCCATAGCCCATAGGGTGCCTGACTCAGAATAACGCCCTAGTTCGCTAAGTTGCCGTTGTAACCTTCGTTATTCCAATCTTCCTGCTCATAATCTGGCCAAGTAAATAGCCAGGGACAATGCTGGTGAGTACTTTGAATGTACGCGCAAACCACCCTAAGATAACAATAAGTAAAGGATATGTGGTAGGGCTGTGGTAGGATGGCTCCATAGGAAGTTCTTTTGTAAATTGGTTTCTCTTGTAAAAATAGCATGTCTCTATATTTTTGTTGAAAACTTTTGTAAAACATTTCGGGAACCTTTTAGAAAAGTTTTAGGAAAACACTAGGATTAGGTCACCCATTCTGTTTTTCTTTCTTGTCATCCCATGACCCAACTCCTTCCTCCATTTTTCTGACCATACCATGGTCAAAACATTTTCGAGCCATTGCTTCTCCGAAGTCCTTTTTGAAATCAAAACCATCACCCCCGTACAACAGCCATCACAACCGTCCATGACTGAGGACTCGGCTATTCGAATATATTTACACTCTGCAGAGGTTGTACACTGTACCCACACCATCCGATTACCCGTGCCTGATCCACACCGATCATGGGTCGAGTAACCGGTCAAGACCTTCCGAATGCCCTCTCCGATACAAGTTCCTACCCTATGAGGTTAATCCCCTCAACATCGGGACGCCCTATATAGTCACAAGCCAACCATAGCGTGTTTTGCACCCCGCAGGTTGTGCGCTTTCAATGAGGGGCTCATAGTATCGTCTGGCCGCCATTTAGACGGTATTTACCTTCCCCAGACTGATGTTTCACATGGGCCTTTACAGGGGAAAGCCCAGCCTACGGGAATTATTCTTCCTCGTAGTAGTTTTAGACACCTATATGGGATTAGACAAACTTCCAGCCCAGCCCGTCCCATTCCAGATAGTGTGGTTGCACGGTTTAATTGCTCAAGCCTTAGGAACTGTATAGCCAGGCGTGTTTTTGTAAACATTTTTCCCACCATCCTTTGTCCACCTTTTGTAAAACAAGACACTTTCATTTTCCAAACCACTTGATAGGCCAAGCCTCACCAAGGTTTTCTCATAAAACATTTTTTTGTAAATCCTTTCCCGGGGTCTTCCCATCGTACACTTTTGTTTAGGCTAAAACAGGGTCTCCAAGAGGTTATGGTGTTAAACACCATCTACCGTACGGAAGGGAAGGTAGGTATTATACAAAGGGGTTGTACCTAATGGTACTAAGGGTAAACATTTGGAGGAGCCAAACATTCCCCATATAAAACATAGTATAGTAAGACAATGCAATTTGCAAAGATGAATAGATGAAACATGCATAAGTAAAATAATGGGTCAAGGCTTATGAGCAAGAAGGTGGCTTGCCTTCATTGGCAACTTATCCCTGATCTCCTTCTTCAAGATACTCCCAATCACCTTCCTCGTACCCTTCCTCGTTCGTATCTATCGTCGTAAAGGAAAATAAATGAATCAAGCAATACACCATACATCAAGCAAGGAGAAAACAAGTCAAACATTACAGAACAAGTACTCAACTAGGACATACTAAACACATAATTGTAGCTACTGAAATGAACAAGCCAAAATCCTTGGAATCAACTAATTTAGACACTCCTAAAAGAAATGGTGGAATTAATAGTGAGCCCTATCCTAATAAGCAAAACAGTGCTTTCCCATTGTTCTACAAGGGAACAAGGATCAAACATAATATTGCTAGGTAGGTAATAGGAGAACTAATCTAACCCAATTGGATTCACAATTTTAGCTTAAAAGTTTGATTTATAGTAATTTTAACAGTGCAGCAAAGGCTAGAATCACTCAATTAATTCTCAGCACAGAAGTATTCACACTAAGAATATAACCTTCTGGGATTAGGTAGGTGTAGATGGTTCTCAACTCATGGAGTTGGAATTACTCAAAAAGGAGTTTCACAGAAACTTCTAGAATTTTTGCAAGAAGCTTCTGTTCCAAACTTGTAAAATTTAATACAGGAGCTAAACTATTCCAAAAGGGGTGACTCTAATTTTACTGGATAGGTTGTGTAAAGAGGAAGGCATGTGAGTTGGTTTCATATTTTTCTGACTTGCAGAAAGATTACTAAAAATAAAACAGTGAAAACTTCCTAGTCTTATGCCAAAAATTAATGGGAAATCTACAGTTATTATTTCTGCCAGGTACTGGTGTGGGTGACAGGGATTTACAGAGGGTAACCTCCAGATTTTGAATCAGGTCAAACCAAGGTCTTAGTGATTTTTGGCAGATTTAAATCTGCAACACAACTATCTGGATTTGTAATCAAATAGAAAAATAAAAGGGAGTTGGGTGGATCTGAGGCCTGGCTAAGGCCTGCGCAGGTGCTGGGCTGGCCCATTGGTGCGGCAGCATGCGCGAGAGCTAGGGATTCAAATCCCCACCGGGGCCCCGCACGTCAGCGACCGTGGGCTGGCGAAGGGGTATCCAACGCCGTGGGTCGTCAGATCTAAACAGATCCGACGGCCCCGGATCTGTCTTCCTCACGAGGGTGGTGTCGCCGGTGACAAACCCTAGCGGCTACTGGGATGTTCAGGGAGGCTCACCTAGGGGCATAACAGCGTCGGGGATGGCATGGTTCGATGCGGAGGACGATGCTGGTTCTAACGAGGGGCGACATCAGTAGCTTGGGCTCCGGGGACGTCAGGGACGAGCTCGCGGTGTCGGTGTCCTCGGTTCTTCTCCAGTGAAGCTCCCAGGGTTCCTGAGAGAGAGGGGAAACGAGGTAGGAGGGTGCGGTTAGGCTCCTACATGCATGCACAGACGAATGTAAGAGAAGGGGAGAGGCCGTGGCTTCGTCAACCTTCACCTTCCCATGGTCGGTACCGCGGCGGTGCTATGGATGGAGAGGGAGAGAGGAGCAGAGTGAGCTCGAGTCCTCCCAGGGGTGGAGTGGGAGTGGTTTGGGGTGGAAATGAGGTGGAGGGCGAGAGCGGTAGGTGGCACCGGGGTTTATGCCAAGGAGGAACGACTCGCGGTGCGCCGCGTGCAGGGGCCGTCTATGGCGAGTTTGGGGAGTGTGGGTGGACTAGGAGAGGGGGAGGGTGTGTCACTGGGGCAGGGGGAGGGCCGTGGAGGCGTGAAGACTGGTGCACAACCTTGTGACATCGCGGGCTCAGTCTAACAGCGCCCTTGCCCGTTAGGTGCTCGACGCCCAGTCGTGTCGTGGTCGGCCTAGGGGTGAGCTAGGTAGATCTAGGTTTGGACTTGGGGGTGTTGGAGGGAGTAGGGGGCGGTGTCCTCTGTGCGCGCGTCGTGTTTCTGCACCATAGAGCTGAGGTACATGAGGGCGATCGACGTGGCCACGGTGACGTGGCCGTCGAGGGTTGGGGGTAGAGGGGGCGCCTGGTGAGCTAGGGAGGAAGGGGACGCGAGCTGCGCGAGCCCTGGGACAAGACATCACAGCGGCTAGTGGGGCTGGAGGGTAGCAAGCAAGATCTTGCCAATCTGCCGCCCGCCCTCTCTCTCTCTCGGGTGATCAGGGTTGGACAGGGTGGGGGAGAGGGGTGCATTGCAATGCTGGATACGTGATGGGTGCCAGCGTGCATTGCAGCGAGGTTTGGAGAGGGGGTGGAGGGTGTAGGGCCATCTAGGGCGGCACACGCTCGGGGTCAATTTTGTTCGATGCTCTTGTTGAGCACAAGCCACCAATGGCAGGGGTAGGGACATGGGGGTGTAGAGGGAGGTGGGGTGAGTGAGTTCAAGCCCTGGTTGCCTCCTGAAGCATCTCAAAGAGTTTGCAAAGAACATCTAAAGTGGGCAGGAATTTAAGGTGACCATTTGGTGAAATTGACACATGTGCTCATAGCATCAACATGATATTGGAGCAAGGTTGGGGTTTAAACCATGTGCCTTGTAGGCTTGTTTGTTGTCATGCCAAGTTATGGAGGCATAGGGTTTTTAGACCCTACGGGTTTTGGGCTTTGCTCATCAAGATGATCCTTTTCTGAATTTTCCTAATGCACTCCTTATAGTGGTGCTAGGGTTTAAACAAAACCAATTTTAAAAGCAAGATCCACTATGTCACCTTTAAGAAGGCAAGAAAAATATTTAAACTAGTCAATACTAAGGATCAAACAACTAAGTGAATAACAAATAGTGGCTATGTTAATAAAAGTTTTATTTCCCCCTAAACTTTGGAGTTCCTACTTAAGAAATTCAGGATTGAAAAGTTGGGATGTTACAATAGATAGCAGCAAATCAAGCCATGTAGAGCTACATGGCACATTCCATTAGATGGTAGCACCTATATAACAAATAGATCCTTTATACCATTAGGAAAAGTTCCAACCACACAAACATCTTCTTAAGAAACAATTAAATCATCTTCGTAATCATTTTAGGAATCATTGGTTTGATCCAATTGATAGGAACAGCTAGTGATATCTCAGAATACCATGAATATCAATCAAGATTCAGTATATTCTACTGTTTAATAACTACTAGCAAGAGAAGTACCAGAGCCATCAGTGATAAAAGGTTCATTCTAGTGTTTCTTAGATAAGCATATCACTATTAGTAGCACTATAAATCCATGTATCCACAACATATGAGTCAATACACAGATAACCACTAGTCAAAAACATTATGGAATCATATCAGCCATGAAACCAACTAATGATTTATCTAAGTTCAATCTCATGTCTTAGGATGACATCAAGATTTATCTAACTTAGGCCAAGTTTTATGCTCTTTATGCTACCTTTAAAATCTTTCCAAAACTTCACAAGTCACTAAGTAAAAGTAATAAAATACTAAAGCTTGCAAGTAAAACTGGGATTTGGTATCATCAAGTGGTATAACCAAGGCATGCCTAATGCATTGCATAGGTTATCTTGTAGGTTTAAGCTTGCAAGTATGACTTGCATGGTTTAGCTTGCCTTGTGTAGAGCAATGGTTGAAGTTCTCCTCGGCTTCTTCCTCATAGTAATCTCCTTCCTCTTCGTATCCTTGGTTGGTACTAGCGTCTATAAATAAATACAAGGTACACAATCATCAAACAATACTTAAATAATTCTATTTATCACACCAGGGTTTTCACTAGATGATCTAGCATCATCACAATCATCACAAAGATTAAGGCACTAGTTTTATTTATTTTCTTTTAGAAATGTAATTTCTACTCATTGAAAAACTACTTAAGATTTAATATTCTCCAACTAAAACATGGGATCATGTTGATACATGTCATCACCACTTATTTCAGTACTTGGGAATGTGATTTAAAGCGGTGTCACAATTTAATAAGGTTTAACCATTTTATTTTAATTAAATAAAGTGACTAGAAATTCCTATGGGGCATTCTTTTATTACTTTTCCATTATTACTGCAAGTAAACCTAGATAATTTTATATATTCAGAAAGGTCTTATCAAATGTGATTTTTGAGAGTTGGAATCAACTCAAAATATTTTATGGTTGAATTTTGAAAAATGTTTGAATGCAGAAAAGTCTCGGCCTTGTTAATTTTACTATAGGTGATCTATAATTTCAAATGGTTTGAATCCAACAGGCTTGGATTAAGAATTTCAATACCTTTCTAACAAATATAATTTCATGCAATTTGGTTCAGGGAATCTCTCTGAAATGATTTTTGAATCTACTGCCAGAACTAAGTTTGAAATTAAATAGATAAACCTAATTTCAAATGAACTGGGTCGTGCGGTAAGTTAACTGGGCCGGCCCACTAGGCACACCACGCGCGGGAAGTTTAAGTGGTTGTCCCCACCAGTTAGTGAGACAGGGGGTGCGAAGGGGTACGGGGCGATTACAACCGTAGGATTAGATGTAAGATCAACGGCTGAGGGTCTTCGTCCATGTCTGAACAGAACGCGACGAGCATGAACCCTAGCGCGGCCATTGGGGGTCAGTTGCCGTTCACCGGGGCTCAGGCAATGGTCAGCGATTGGGGCGAACGACAAAGTCGACGTTGGCGATTCTCCTGGTACCGGCGGCTCCTCCTGGGGTGGCTCCAATCAATGGCGCCCTTCTGCTCCAGCAGCGGCAAGCTCCGGCGAAATTCTGGCAACATGGTGCTCGCCTTGCTCCCGGGAAGAAGAGGGGTGGTTCTGAGAGAGAGGGGAGTAGAATGGTGTGAAGAAATCGAACAGGGGAGGCCTCTATTTATAGTGCGATGAGGGAACCGAAGGGTGCGGGCTGAGCTCGTCGGGGTCAGCTTCACAGCGAGCTACTGGCATGGCTGAAGGTAGGGGACGGTGCGCTGCCTCCTGGCGAGGCTCAACGGCTTGATGGTGAGGCGTGGGTCGGTGCGGTTCGGTCAGAACACGTCGACGCTCTGAGCGGCACCGACGGCAGTTTTAATGGTGCACATCAGCTACAGGACGCGCGACGGCGAACGGGGTTGTCTGGCAGGTTCCTAGGGCGGTGGTGATCACGTACGCGAGCGGCGAAGGCGGGGCACGGTCCGTGCGAGCGTGTCGAGCGCGGCGCTCTGGCGCACTCTCGGCATGGTCGCAGAGAAAATGGGCGCGAGCATTCCATGTGGTCCAGTGGCTGGCAATGCTCGATGGATGGACAAGGGGTGGCAGTGGACGGTGGAGTGCTTGCTAGACACGGTTGGCGAGGCTGGTTAGGCTTGTAGCATGCTGTCGACATTGCAGGTGGAAAGTGTGCTCGGCCATGGTGACCATTGATGGCATGGTCGAGTTCATAGTGAGCTAGAGATGCTTAGGCAAGTTTAATGATCTACTGGGAGTGTAGTGAGGGCTAGAGAGGGAACAAGGTTGGCACATACACTGCTCGCAATAGTGTATGTTGTTTAATTTGATTTGTGCTCAGAAGGTGTTTGATGAAATGGCCGCAAGAAATTCAAATTTGAATTTTTGGATGAAACTTGATGAGTGTACTGGTCACATACTAGGTAGTCTTTGGTTGGTTGGATTTGTCAAGGTGCACTGGTTTGGTTGGGTTTTTATAAATGGTGATCTTCCCATATGATATAGATTCAATTTTCAAATGTCATTTGAATAAGGTTGCCAAATGTTTCTGTGGGTTTGCAATGTGAGCTTGGGTTCACTTTCACTTGGTCTAAGAAGGGGTGAAAATAAATGGATTTGTTTCTGTTTGAAATCTTGGACTAGAAACACTCAAAGTGGGCTAGTGAGCAAGATTGGCAAAAATGACCATTTTTCGTTTGTTTTTGAATTTCTCTTGATTTTGTTCTGCTTGGAAATTATTTGGGTGATGTTGTTTTCAACTTTAAACCATTCCTTGCTATTCACAACAATCAAACAAGTCCATTCATGCATTCATACATTCATCACATACACACATGCATTCATATGGATTTTATTAACAAAAGTTTTTGTTAACCCAAATTTTGGGGTGATTGGAATTGATAATCTTGTTTAATATTTTTGGGATGTTACAAACCTTCCCTCCTTAAAAAAATCTCATCCCGAGATTTGAGAAAATAAAAATAGGATTTAAAGAGATCTGGAAACTCTGTCCTAATGTAATCTTCTCGCTTCCAGGTAGCTTCTTCTTCAGTGTGGTTACTCCACTTGATCTTGAGAAACTTGATGCTCCTGGTCCTGGTGGTTCTGAAAGCTTCCTCCAAAATATGGATGGGTACTTCGGGATACGTCAGGTCATCGTTGATCTCTATAGTTCAGTGATCAATATTCTTGAAAGCTTCGTTCTTCCCCGGGACTTCAAGGCATTTGCGAAGTAACGATATATGGAACACATTATGCACGGCTGACATCTCCTCTGGTAGTTCCAGTTGATACGATATTTCTCCTCGATGATTCAAAATCTTGAAGGGTCCGATATATCTGGGGGCTAACTTTCCTTTTAGCTGGAACGTTGCATTCCTTTCAAAGGTGACACTTTGAGATACACAAAATCTCCGATATTGAAGGCTAGGTCTCGGCGTCTATTGTCGGCATAATTCTTCTGTCTAGATTGGGCGGTCTTGAGGTGCTCATGGATCTTGTGAACTTTCTCTTCTGCTTCTCGTAGGATATTGGGTGCGAAAATCTGACTCTCTCCTACTTTTGACCAATTCAAAGGGGTACGGTACTTCCTTCCATACATGAATTCGAATGGGGCCATCTACAAACTGGCTTGATTACTGTTGTTGTATGAAAATTCCACGAAAGGCAGATAGTCTTCCCATTTAGATCCATATTCTAACACACAGGATCTCAACATATTTTCGAGTATTTGATTTACTCGCTTCATTTGTCCATCGGTCTGAGGGTGATAAGCTGTGCTGAAATCTAGTCGGGTTCCCAATCCTTCTTGGACTTTCTTCCAAAACCTCGAGGTAAATTGAGTTCCTCGATCCGACACAATGTTCTTTGGGACTCCATGCAAACTGACGATTTTAGCGACGTACAAATCTGCTAGCTTTGAACTCTGATAGGTGGTCTTGACAGGTAAGAAATGGGCGACTTTGGACAGTCGATCTACTATGACCCAAATAGAGTCATTTACCCTACTAGAGGTAGGCAAACCGGTGATAAAATCCATTCCAACTGAATCCCATTTCCATTAGGGAATCTGCAATGGTTGCAACAGTCCTGCGGGTCTCTGATGTCCCGCCTTGACTCTCTGACAAATATCACACTTGGTTATGTATCTCCCGATTTCTCTCTTCATCTTGTGCCACCAAAATTGCTCCTTCAAATCTTGACACATCTTCGTTCCTCCGGGGTCGATAGAATAAAGAGTATCATGGGCCAAAATAGCTTTCTTCAACTCTGAATCTGCTAGCACACAGATATGTCCTTTGTACCACAGAACTCCTTCTTCATCTTCGGTGAATCCGGGTACTTTGCCTGTACCAATACGACATTTGATTCCATCGATACTAGCATTTCCTTTCTGCGCCTCCTTGATCTGACTAATCAAAGTGGGTTGAAGTTCCATGCTAGCCAAAAATCCTTCACTTACTAGTTCCATTCTAAAATTTACCAACTCCTTGTGCAAACTTGGTTGATCCTTCAGAATCAGCGAGTTCAAGTGACACTACAATCTACTAAGGGCATCTGCTAGCACATTGGCTTTACTGGGGTGATAGTGAATGTCCAGATCATAGTTCTTGATTAGCTCTATCCATATCCTTTGCCTCATATTTAGTTCCTTTTGAGTGAAAA
Source organism: Avena insularis (assembly GCA_023614405.1). Classification (NCBI taxonomy): domain Eukaryota; kingdom Viridiplantae; phylum Streptophyta; class Magnoliopsida; order Poales; family Poaceae; genus Avena; species Avena insularis. The sequence continues at coordinate 191,476,344 of CM042689.1, read as the reverse complement.
TATACTTCAGGCTCTTGTGATCAGAATAAATCTCACAACGGTTACCCATGAGGTAATGCCACCATGTCTTCAAGGCTAAAACTACGACTGCTAGTTCAAGGTCATGGGTAGGGTAATTTTACACATGTTTCTTCAGTTGTCGGGATAGATAAGATATGAATTTTCCTTCTTGCATCAACACACATCCGAGACCGATCTTGGATGCATCACAATACACATCAAAAGGCTTTGTAATATCCGACATGATCAAGATTGGAGCTGAGATCAATCTCTTCTTAAGTTCTCGAAAACTTGCTTCACATTTGTCCGTCCATTCAAACTTCTTGTCTTTGTTCAACAATTGGGTCATGGGTCCTGTGATACTTGAGAATCCTTCTACGAACTTGCGGTAATTTCCCGCTAATCCGAGAAATGTACGAACTTGGGTTTGAGTGGTTGGGGCTCGCCATTCTTCAACATACTTAAAATTTGTAGGGTCAACGGCAATTCCTCCGGCTGACACAATATGCCCGAGGAATGCTACTTCCTGTAACCATAATTCACATTTGCTAAACTTGGCATACAACTGATGCTCCCTAAGGGTTTCAAGGATGCTCCTCAGGTGTAGCTCATGTTCTTCTTTTGATTTGGAATATATCAGAATGTCATCGATGAAAACAACGACAAACTTATCCTAGAAGTCCACAAAAATCTTATTCATGAGGGTCATGAAATAAGTGGGGGTATTGGTTAATCCAAAAGACATGACAGTGTACTCATACAATCCATATCTGGTGGTAAAGACGGTCTTTGGAATATCCTCTGCGTGAATCTTGAGTTGATAATAACCAGTTCTAAGATCAATCTTAGAAAACACTTTGGCACCAGTCAACTGGTCAAATAGGTCTTCTATCTTCGTCAGTGGATACTTGTTCTTGATGGTGACATCATTCAGCTTCCGATAATCCGTGCATAAATGGTTTCCTCCATCTTTCTTGTCCCAAAACAAGACAGTCGATCTCCATGGCGATGCACTTGGTTGAATCAGTCCTATCTCCATCATAGCATCCAATTGCTTCTCCAGCTCCACTAATTCAGATGGGTTCATACTATACGGTCTCTCGGCTATGGGTCCTGTTCTAGGGATTAGTTCAATGATAAACTCGATATCCCGATCTGGGGGCATACCGGGCAAAACATCTAGAAATACATCGGGGTATTCACAAACTATTCTGACTTGGTCAATGGTTGGTTGGGCAAGACTCTTGTTGCACTTGAATTGACGGGGCAAGGTTTCAGATACATGATCTACTGATATTTCGGCTATACTGGTCATGGTTATGGATTTCTTGGCACAGTCGATTAATCCTTTATGTTTCGACATCCAATCCATTCCTAGTACTACTTCCAAACCTTTGGTTCCAAGTAATCTTAGATTAGCATAAAAATCTATGCCATGGATTCTGATAGGTACGGCCTTTCAAATTTGTCTAGCTTTGGTGGTTGAACCAGGTATTTGAACTATCATAACATGCTTCAATTTTGTTGGTTGAATCTTACTAGTGCATGCAAATTCTTCTATAACAAACGAGTGTTATGCTCCAGTATCAAACAACACTCTTGCAAGTACTGAGTTAACAGAAAACATACCCATCACGACAGCTGGCGCTTCTTGGGCTTCTTCAGCATTCATGTGAAACAGACGGCCGTTGCGGTTAAGTGAATTCCCTAGGGCAAATCTTCTTCCAGGATGAACACGACGCTGCTGCTGAGCTGGGGCATTCACATTGGGGGCTGCTGCAATCTTCTTAGGGCACTCATTGGAAAAGTGACCCTTGGTTCCGCATTCATAACAAGTCACCTGAGACTTGTCCTTTACTGCCACAGGCACAACATTGCTTCTAGTTCTTGGGGCAGCATTTGTGTTGTTGGCGACATTGTTGTTGTTGACCTTTGGCGGCGCACGGTTGAAATTGCTGGGGTTACCGGGGTTGTTGTTGTGGTTTCCTTAGGGCTTGGGTTCCCTCCTCCACGGTTGGGGTAGGTCGGACGGTTCATCAGGGGTCTATTGTTTATAGGGGCAAAACCTATAGACGGTTTGGGGCGATACTTTGCGGTATGGTGGGTTCCTAGTTGATTCATCATTCTACGCTTGCAGTTCTCATTGGCTTGTTGATCTTGCCTTCCATCTGAATGTCAGAGTCCACTAAGGCTTTTATGTCAGCAAATGGAATATTGACTAACACTGTCTGCATCTCATCATGTAGACCATTCAAGAATCTCTCCTTCTTCTTGGCTTCAGTGTCAATCTCATCCGATGCATATCTAGATAATGACAGAAATTTGTCACGGTACTCAACTACGGTCATTATCCCTTGCTTCAATTCTCTGAATTCATATCTCATCCTCTTGATCAAACCCGATGGCACATTGTTTCTGCTGAACTTGAGTTTGAATTCATCCCAAGTCATCATTTGTCCTCCAGTCATGGCACGAACGTTGTTCCACCAAGCTCTTGCATCTCCTGCCAGATAGTGGGTGGCAAACAGTACCTTCTCGTTGGCTTCCACTCCTGCAACCTCTAGGTTGTTCTCCATGGTCTGCAGCCAATCATCTGCATCTAAGGGTTCTTCAGACTTAGTAAAGATGGGTGGATTCGTGTTCTGAAAAGTTCTTGAGCTTGGATCCATGGTTGTCCTAGTTTCCATGGCCTTGATTGTTGTTGGCCATCGGAGCTATGTGTTGAAGGGTGGCTAAGTTGGCTTGACGTTCGGCTCTTTCAACTTCGCGGTCAGAAACCAACATTTGCAAGATTTGCAACATTGGGTCTAGAGATGAACTGCTTCCTCCGCGAGGCATCTGAAGATTGAGATAGATCATGAGAAAATAAGGAAATTTCTAAGGTTCGGGGTTGGTTTTTGAAAAGTTTTTGAAGTTTGACTCATATTTTTTCTAGGAACATGCTTTTCATTCATTCATAGAACCCAATACAAACACACACCATAACAAGGAAACAGATGGTTTTAAGAACCATCAATGGGATTGGATACAACTTCACTAACGCTAGTGCTCAAGTGCTACTACTCCTCTAAATCAGTGGCTTCATCATCATCATCTTCATCATCATCATCATCAATGAAGGCGAAGTCATCCTCATCGGTGAAGAAGTCCATGGCTTGATCCTCCAAGAAGTCATCATCGTCACTAAGGTAAGAATAGGGGTCTCCACGGATGTCCTCCCCTGCATTCTCCCTCTCCTCAAGCTGCATGTATCTCTCGCGGATGGTCTCCTCCAAGTCAGTTATCCTACGATGAAGGCGGGCAATGATGCGTTCCTTCTTGTCGAGCTGGCGACAAGGAGACTTGCGATCCTTCACAAGCATGGCGATGGTCTGGTCCTTCTTGACTGTGATGGCCTAGTTGTGGTTGGCGTAGGAGCGAGCATTGTCCAACTCCTTCTGCCGATCATACATCATGAAGCTGAGATGGTCCACTTGGTGCTTTAGCTCTAGGTGACGTGGTGCCTCCAGTGGCTGTCCCATAGCATCACGCCTTGGGTAATACTGAAAGTGGGCGCCCTTGATCTGATTGATGCTTTGCCCACACAGACGGGCAAGATCTTCCTGCATAGCCCTGGCAAGTCCATCTAGCCAGTTGTCCTCCCTTAGGGTGAAATGGATTCCTTCTGTGGTGGGGGCTTCAATCTTCCCTTTGAGACTTGCAACAATCAGCCATTGCAATTCTCCTCCTTCCTAATCATTGAGCTGAGCTCCGAATAACTCGGGGTGCGGGCACTCTAGAAGTTCCGAGAGCTGGTCCAAGTCACGCTCAAAGATGAGATCTCCTCCATTCCCCAACTGATAGAACTTGCTCTACTTCATGTCCATATATAAGAATGTAGGATGAGTAAGTTAGTGTAGTGATCAAGTGGGTCAAATTTTATGTAAGTTTGCAAGAATTTTTGGGGAACATGAATTTTCATGAAAGAATCTAAGTGATAAGAATGATAATAAGTTTTCATAAATACTCACTTCTTTGGTTTTGAAACTAAGTTTTTGATTCAAGCGTCCATTCTAACTAGGGTCTCCTATGGTCAGGATGGCTCTGATACCAACTTGTTAACACCTGGATTTTTAATCCCAGATGCCTGTTATGCCATACATCGCAATCCCAGGATTACCATTTTTGCGAGACATAACAGATTGGATATCACAATACATCATCCATTACAAACCATACATAAGGTCTTAAAACAAATAAAGGATATCAGGATCCAGTCTTAGTACATGCAGCGGAATAATACAATAACGATAGCATGGGTGAGGCTCCATCTTCATGGTCACAGGCAATGCTGACGATGGGAGATGATCCTAGTTGCCGTTACCTTCCTGTAGTCCATCCTCCTGATAGTCCTCTTCATAGTCTGGCCACGGGAATAGCCAGGGACAAAGCCATGAGTACTCTTTAAGTACTTGCAAACTAACACTAATAGGTAAATGGTTTCAAGTAGGAGTCCAAAGTTCTAGGTGTTTTGCAAAAATCCAGGTTGAAGCAAATAAAACTAGTTTAAGGTTTTATAACACCTATGTGGGAACTTGAGTTTTCACTTTCACAACCCTGTTGTGGTCAAGTCAAAGTCACGATTAATTTCACAAGTCATTTTGAAAACATCTGACGACGGAACAGTATGGCCACTCCAACTGTCCATAACCGCGGACGCGGCTATTCGAATAGTTTGACACTCTACAGAGGTGGTACACTTTCACCACAATATTCGATACATCCGTCAGGAACAATCCTGAATTCACCATACTCAGTATGCAGATAATCAATCCTAACCTTTCAATTACACTCCCTAGTATAGTAACCTCTCCTATGAGTTTGGCCTCCCAACCATGACCATCTGCCATCTTGGGAACTACACAGGTGGTCAATCTTCACGAGGTATCGTCAGCTCAAACCTTGGACGCAAGGGAACCCATACTAAGGTATATAAACTTCCAGTCAGGCCCTACCCAAATTCAGGTATTGAGGTTGTACGGTAACATTAGAATGGTATCACATCCAGACAACTATCAGTTTTATAAAGGGATAAGGCTCATGCCTCAACATTTTCATCATCAAAATCATTTGGTGTTCAAGAACACATGTCAAAACATTTCATTAGAATGGCTCATCATTCTAAGGTTTTTATAATCATTTCCACCAAGTATTCCCATCTAAAGTGATCAAGTTTATGATTAGCACTAGCCACTAAAGTTGGGGGTAAACACTAATGAGGGGTGGTAATCAAGTGTGATTTATCTAAGTTCAATCTCATGCCTCAGGATGACATCAAGATTTATCTAACTTAGGCCAAGTTTTATGCTCTTTATGCTACCTTTAAAATATTTCCAAAACTTCACAAATCACTAAGTAAAAGTAATAAAGAGCTTTGATAAAGAAATAAAATACTAAAGCTTGCAAGTAAAACTGGGATTTGGTATCATCAAGTGGTATAACCAAGGCATGCCTAATGCATTGCATAGGTTATCTTGTAGGTTTAAGCTTGCAAGTATGACTTGTATGGTTTAGGTTAGCTTGCTAAGATAGTAGCTTGCGTTGTGTAGAGAAGTGGTTGAAGTTCTCCTCGGATTCTTCCTCGTAGTAATCTCCTTCCTCTTCGTATCCTTGGTCGGTACTAGCGCCTATAAATAAATACAAGGTACACAATCACCAAACAATACTTAACTAATTCTATTTATCACAGTAGGGTTTCACTAGATGATCTAGCTGTAGGGGTTCGTAGCATGGAAAACAAAAAAATTTCTACCGCATGCATACAAACAAGCCAAGATCTATCTACTAGATTGAAGCAACGAGTCGATTAGAGTACTCACCCTCGAAGATTCCAAAGCGGTTAACGAGAGCAGATTCTCGTGGGTGATGTAGTCGTACACTTTCCAATCTCAAGATCGCGTAAATGATCCTTCTGGCGCTACGTTCCAGCAGCGCTTCCGCAGTCGGTCACACGTTCGGTACTCGATGAAGACCTTCCTCTCCCTTCTTCCAGCAGGCAGCGGAGGTTGTAGTTCTACCCTCGCGATTCCGGCAGCATGACGGCGTGGTGTCAAAAGTAGAGGGAAGGTCCCGCAGGGCTTCGTCTAAGCCGGTGTGAGTTATGGTGGATCTAGGGTTTCCGGTGATCTATGTTTAGAAGCGGGAGAGGAGGAGGAGGTGTCGGCGGCGGCTGGCGGCAGCGCACGGGTGGGGAGGGATGGTGTTGTGTGCTTTGGGGAAGCCCTCCCCTCTATTTATGAGAGGGAGGGAGTCTTGGGAGAGGGGTGTTTGAATCCATACCCAAACCCAAGTTGGATAGAAGGAAGGACTCTTTCCTTCTTAAACTAGGAATCTATTGTTCCAGTTTGACTTTTCAAACCTCCCTTTTGACTTTCAATTTAGAGCTTTATTTCTCTCTCGCAATTTCCCAACTAAAGTGACTTAGAACATGATCTAATCATTCCACTTAACCATGACACATTCATGAACCATTACCCTTCCGGTATGGTGAACATTGTAGACCCTTCTAGAACCTCTCTGATGAAAACATCGAAAATATTTCCAAACTCCAAAATCGGACTTTCCTTATATGAATCTTATTATTCAGACCATTCCGGATCTCCTCGTGATATCCCGGATCCCATCCGAGACTCTGAACAACATTTGGTCTCCCTACTTACATTCCATATCTACTAAACAACATTGAATCCTTAAGTGTGTCTCCCTACGGTTCGTGAATTATGCGGACATGATCAAGACACTTCTCTAATCAATAGCCAATAGAGGAATCTGTAAATTCATATGACTCCCACATATTTCTATGATTACTTTGCGATCGAATGAACCACTTACATACGATACCAATTTCCCTTTATCTCGCGATAGTTTACTTATCCGAGGTTTGATCGTCGATATCTCTGCATACCTAGTTCAACCTCGTTACCAATAAGTACTCTTTTCTCGTTCCCGTGATATGTGATCCCTTGTGACCCAGTCACATGCTTGCAAGCTAATTGGATGACATTCCACCGAGAGGGCCTAGAGTATATCTATTCGTCATATGGATGGACAAATCCCACTCTTGATCCATGTGTCTCAACACATACTTTCCTAACACTCAATGCCACCTTTATAGCCACCCAGTTACGCTGTGGTGTTTGATGTCATCAAAGCATCCTTCCGGTGATGGTGATTAGCATGATCTCATGGTCGAAGGAATTAGGTTACTATGTATCAGAAAGCTTATAACAAATGAACTATTGAAATGACTTGATCTTTATGATACGCTTATCTATAGGAGTATGTCCATCATACCATTCTCCTAATGATATGATCTTGTTGTTAATAATATCTCAATGTTCATGATCGATAAACCACGCTCATCTATTAACCAACAAGCTAGTATTATAAAGAGGCTTTACCAGGGACTCTAATTTAGTTTACAAATCACACAAGTATTAATGTTTCCAGTTAATACTATTATAGCAGGAATGTAAACATTTATCATAAACACAACGATATAATAATAACCACTTTTATTGTTGCCTCTAGAGCATATCTCCAATAGTCTCCCACTTGCACTAGAGTCAACTAATCTATATTACATGGTAATATACCGAACACCCATGGCGGTTTGTGCTGGTCATGTTTTGCCCTCGGGAGAGGTTTAGTCAACAGATCCGCCACATTCAGATCTGTGTGTACTTTGAAAATCTTTATGTCACCATCTTGGACATTCTCTCGAATAGCGTGAAAACGTAGCTTGATGTGCTTCAGATTCTTGTGTGACCTTGGTTCTTGCGCATTGTCTATGGCGCCCATGTTATCACAATAGATAGACATTGGGTCCAGCGCACTTGGAACCACAGAGATCTGTAATGAACTCCTTCATCCATATCGCCACTTGTGAAGCCTCTGAAGCAGCTATGCATTACGATTCAGTTGAAGATATCGCCACAATGCTTTGCTTTGCACTCCTCTAGCTAACTGTTGCACCATTCAAAGTAAATACATATCCAGATAGAGATTTAGAATCATCCGGATCGGTGTTCCAACTAGCATCGGTGTAACCATTAACAACGAGTTGTTCATCACCTCCATAAGAAATAACCATATCCTTAGTTCTTCTCAAGTACTTAAGGATGTTTTTCACCGCTGTCTAATGATACACTCCTAGATCACTTTGATATCTGCTAGTCAAACTAACAGCATATGCAATGTCGGGTCTAGTACATAGCATGGCATACATAAGAGATCCTATGGCTGAGGCATAGGGAGTTTTACTCATCCTTTCTCTATCTTCTGCCGTTGCAGGACTTTGAGTTTTACTCAAGGTCCTATTGGGCAACATGGGCAAGAACCCTTTCTTGCTATCTTCCATTCCAACCCTCTTTAGAACTTTGTCCAAATATGTACTCTGTGACAATGATATTAGGCGTCTCGATCTATCTCTATAAATCTTTATGCCTAATATGTAAGCTGCTTCGCCAAGATCTTTCATTGAAAAACTATTATTCAAATAATACTTGACACTATTAAGAAGGTCTACATCATTCCCAATCAACAATATGTCATCTACATATAGTATAAAGAATGCTAAAGAGATCCCACTCACTTTCTTGGAAATACAAGCTTCTCCATAAGTTTGTATAAAACCAAAACTTTTGATTACCTTATCAAAACATTGATTCCAACTCTGGGATGCGTGCTTCATGGACCGTTGAAGTTTGCATACATTGTTAGCATCTTTAGGATCGACAAAACCTTTGGGTTGTACCATATACAAGTCTTCATCAATGTCTCCATTGAGGAACGCCATTTTGACATCCATCTGCCATATCTCATAATCATAATATGTAGCGGTTGCTATAAAATCCTCATAGACTTTAGCTTCGCTACCAGTGAGAAAGTCTCATCCTAGTCAACTCCTTGAATTTGTTGAAACCCTTTTGCGACAAGTCAAGCTTTATAGACAGTAACATAGTCTTTTACAAACTCCATGGCCACAGGCCTAGTACAAGAGTTTAAATTATGTAATAAGATAAATAAGTCTTCATCTTCATGTGCCACAGGCAAGCATGTTGAGTGTAGACTCATAACCCCTAATCACCATCAGAATAACCTGCAACATCACAAGTTACAGCCACAGTGGGTCAATACATTGGAATAGCATTGGCAAGTGATACCTTAGAATAATATTGGTAGCTAGATACTATATGCATTTGGCTAAGTGTAGCTTAGGCTTGCTTTGCTCAAAATAGGTTTTGCCTATCAGTTGAAAACACTAAGTTTTTCTTTGATAAAATCTTTCCCAAGGAACCACCAATAGACATTGGTGGACCTCCACCCTTGTTCAACCAGAAGTTTTACTTAGAAATTGGGATGAGGAGATTCTTGATAGCTTCCATGTCTTGATGCTCAAGTTGTCCAATACCAGGGACATGTCTAAGTACTTAGATTCTTCCATCTGCAGAGGTTATGCACTTTCCCCACAAGACTTGATTTTCACCAAGACAGGACCTTTCAGAAGCCTTCCCTTAGACCAAATGGACGCGTTCCAACCTATCATCCCACTACCACCAACTGTCCAAATGGCTAAGTTATTGCAACCTATGTGATCCAGGTAGAGCCCATATTGCCAAGTGGCTGCACTAGAAGCTTCTTAACATATGGCATCTCAAATCCCGTTGTTCCTGGGTGGCTTTCCACAAGTGCGATACACAAGGTAAACCATAGAAATGGGCCTTGTGTAACCAGTCAACATAAACCATTCCTTCCATTCCACCCAGGTGTTTTATTCACTTAGTTGTTTTATTAGAAGAAACTCAAGTCCAATGACTTAGAAATATTTTCTCATAGTATGAATATATAACCACCCTTGGTTGCTAATAGCTAGGCTAAGCATGGCATTGATAAGACTTAGAAATATTTCTAGCAATTCTACAACTACTAGGATTTCCCAAGCATAGCATATAGATCAAAATATCCATGCAAGTCTAGCAAAATATTTCTAATGCATAGTTGAAAAACATAGGAATAAATCATGAAGCACCACTTGCCTTGGTAGTTTGGAGAGTAGCTACAATCCTCACAATCATAATCACTATTTGCACAAAAATCTACACATAAAATAATAGCACCAAAATCACATACATAATAAATACAAGCAAAAATATATGGATGCATGCATAATGCCATGTGATGATTTTCTACACTAAACAAGACACGTGCACAGTACCGAATCATAAACAAGTTCAAACCTTGCCAAATAGACTTTATTTGAACAATAAAACATTTTTCAAATAATTAATATACACAAAATAAGCCTACACATGTTTCTGTAAAAACAACCATTTTAACATAGGCAAAACATTAAACACATTGCATATATGGAAAGGATTTTCTCTCCTGATTCAATTGATATAAAATTTGTCAAATTTGGACGTGGGATTCAAAAATTATGAATTAAACAAGTTTAAACATCTAATAGATCTAATTCAAACTTTTAAAACAAAACTCGTGCCACGCGGCAGTCTCTGGTTGGCTGGTACCGCTTCGCGCTGGATCGCTCTCGCGCACCGTCAGATCAACTTAACATCTAACGACTCAGATATAATCGTACCTCTTTGCTTAAGTGGATCTATCGCATCCACTGGATCTAAATCGAACGGCCTAAAACTACTAACCCTAAACGGGCGGCGCTAGCGACGACAAGCGGCGGCGTGCTCAGTCAGCGGCGGAGCCGGCGAACGAGGTCGCACGGGGAGGTGTGAGGATGCTCACCAGAATCGCCGTGACAAGGAGATGCTTGACGTGTGCTCGGTTGGCGAAGGGGCGCTCGGGGTCGTCGTGGATTGCTCGTCGGAGAAGTCCCTGGTGACGGTGTTCTCTGTTGGCGACGGAGTCGATGTTCTGGGCCACGCTAAGACGAGAAAAGGGTGCCGTTAGATGCGTAGGATGCTGGGGATCACACGCGTATCAAACAGAGGGAGAGGGGAAGCTTGGTCTTACGAGGAATGGTCGCCGGAGTTTGAACAGACGGTGGCGGAGCTTAGTCGATGACGCTGCCAAGGCTACGGAGCATGCGCGAGCAAACAGAGAGCGTTAGTATATGCGCACGGAGATGTAGATTAAGCTAGTCTGAACCATAGGTAGAGGGGGATGCTGGGCTTACCGGAATTCGACGACGAACTCGTCAGAGCAGAGGGGCGTCCAGAGAGAAATACGAGCAGCCTGGTGGCTCCGGTGGGGTGGGGTTTGGGGGAAAAGGTGGAGGGCGGCATGGTGCTTAAGTAGGCGAGGACGTGGGCATGAATTACTCGGGCATTGAACGGGAATTGAAGCCGCGAATCAATCAGGAAACGGCCGAGTGATTTGGGAAAGAACTCTTCACCAGGTGGAGACGATGACCGTTGCGTGGGCCGCGTTGTCAGCGAGAGAAAAGAGAGGAGGTGGGGTCCCTATGTCAGCGACTCTATGGGTGTGTTTGTGGGTAAAGGAAAACGTTTCGCGGGAGGGGGTAGTTGGGCTAGATGGGTCGAACTGGGCTGGTTGGGCCAGTTTGGCTGTTTGTCTTATTTTTTTCCTTTACTCCTTTTCTTTTTCTGTTTGATTTTCTAGAAATGATTTTTCAACTCTAATTCAAATAAGTTTGAATTCAAATCTTCTCTAGGTTTTTATACAGTAAACTTTGCACTCAAAGGTGTGTCAAACACTACTGTTTACTCAAAAACACTTTGATCATTTGAAAATAAAAATAAAACCAAGTCTTAATGTGATATAAACAATAGGCATAAAATTGGTTTTATTTTCACACTTTGTTTTGAAAACTTTGCTCAAGCTTTGGAAAGTACTTAAGTTTGAATTCAAAACATTACTGAACAAAACAAGTACTCTTCTCATTAGAAAGTAGCACTAAGGCTAGAGCATACTTACATAAAATAATGAGCAACATATGCTCCTGTTTTTGAAATGGTTTTGAAAATGGAACCCTAAATGATCATGGATGCATGTATGATATGCATGGGTTTTGAAACATGATTTTAGGGATGTTACATGTCGCAGGGTCATCGGTGTTGTCCACCAACATGACATTCATAACGGGATCATACCAATCAGGAGTGGTACGATTTCTCGTTGACCTGCAAGGTTCCGTAGTTACTTCAACCGAAGTTTCATGATCAACATCACTAAATTCCTCTCTTATTGGTGTAGGCGCCACAGGAACCACTTCCGGTGCTGTGCTACTCTCAAGTTCGAGAGAAGGTTCAACAACCTCGTCGAGTTCTACTTTCCTTCCAGTCACTTCTTTTGAGAGAAACTCCTTCTCTAGAAAGGATCCATTCTTGGCAACGAAGATTTTGCCCTCAGATATATGATAGAAGGTATACCCAATAGTTTCCTACGGGTATCCTATGAAGACGCATTTTTCCGCTTTGGGTTCAAGCTTGTCTGGCTGTAACTTCTTTACATAAGCTTCGCAACCCCAAACTTTAATGAACGACAATTTAGGTTTCTTCCCAAACCATAATTCATATGGTGTCTTTTCAACGGATTTAGTTGGTGTCCTATTTAAAGTGAATGTGGCTGTTTCTAATGCATAACCCCAAAATGATAGCGGTAAATCTGTAAGTGACATCATAGGACGAACCATATCTAAGAGAGTTCGATTACGACGTTTGGACACACCATTACATTGTGGTGTTCCCGATAGTGTCAATTGTGAAAGTATTCCGCATTTCTTCAAATGCTCGCCAAACTCGTAACTCAGATATTCACCTCCACGATTAGATCGTAGAAATTTAATCTTCTTGTTATGTTGATTATCTACTTCACTTTGAAATTCCTTAAACTTGAAAGTTTCGGACTTATGTTTCATGAAGTAGATATACCCATATCTACTCAAGTCATTCATGAAGGTAAGAACATAACGATAACCACCGCGCGATGCTACACTCATTGGGCCACACACATCAGTATGTATGATTTCCAATAAGTCTATAGCTCGATCCATCATACCAGAAAATGGATTCTTAGTCATTTTACCCATCAGACATGCTTTGCATCTTTCAAGTGATTCGAAATCAAGTGATTCAAGAAGTCCATCGGAATGGAGTTTCTTCATACGCTTCACTCCAATATGACCAAGACGAAAGTGCCACATATAGGTCGAGTTATCGCTCAATTTCAAACGTTTAGCTTCAATGTTATTAATGTGTGTATTTCTACAATCGAGATTCAATAAGAATAGACCATCTATCAAAGGTGCATGTGCATAAAAATATTACTCATATAAATCGAACAACCATTATTCTCGGACTTAAACAAGTAACCGTCTCGCAATAAACATGATCCGGAAATAATGTTCATGCTCAACGCAGGCACCAAATAACAATTATTTAAGTATAAAACTAATCCCGATGGTCAATGAAGAGGTAGCATGCTGACCGCGATCACATCAACCTTTGATCCATAGCGCATCGTCACCTCGTTCTTCGCTAGCTTCCGTCTATTCTGCAGCACCTATTTCGTGTTACAAATATGAGCAACCGAACCAGTATCAAATACCCAGACACTACTACGAGTACTAGTGAGATACACATCAATAACATGTATATCGGATATAACTTCCTTCTTGATGTTGTCATTCTTCAAATACGCGAAGTACTTAGGGCAATTCCGCTTCGTGTGACCCTCTCCCTTGCAGTAAAAGCACTCAGTATCAGGCTTAGGACCAGCCTTGGTCTTCTTTGCCGGTGCGGTAACTTTCTTACCGCCCTTCTTGAAGTTTCCCTTCTTCTTAGACTTGCCTCGCTTCTTGAATTTGGTGGTATTATTGACCATCAACACTTGGTGCTCTTTCTGGATCTCCAGTTCTGCAGACTTTAACATTGAGAAGAGTTCGGGCAACGACTTGTCCATGTTTTGCATATTGTAGTTCATCACAAAGTTCTTGTAACTCGGTGGTAGTGATTGAAGGACACAGTGAATCCCCAAAGCATTAGGAATCACTATACCTTTGAAGCTTTCTTGCGTTCCCAGACATCTCAAGAACGTGCTCACTGACGGAGATGCCCTCTTCCATCTTGTAGTTAAAGAACTTTTCAGAAGCCTCATAACTCTCAACTGCCGTGTGAGCCTCAAATATATTTTCGAGTTCATGGACAATATCATGTGGGTCATGGTTTTCAAACCTTTTCTAAATCTCCGATTCCAAACCGTACAAGATAGCACACTGAATTGTGGAGTACTGATTCTTCCGAGCGAGGAAAACATTCTTTACCCCATTGGTAGCATCAGCTGCAGGTGGGTCACCCAGCGGTGCATCCAACACATAGGTCAAATTACCAGCATTGATGATGTAGCCCGACCTATGGTCGTTACCACATCATGGTCTCCAACTTACGCCAAGTCGTCATGGACTCCAAAGGTGAACCCGTTCCTCTATGCGAGCCCACTTCCTACCCTATTGAATGGTATGCTACTTCATACTCCATCACATATGCATGATAGGTTCACACCGACAAGTACGGAGGCAAGGGAGGAAGCCCGGGACATCAAGCTCGACAAGACGGGGGCTTGGAAGAGGAGACGGAAGAAGCCATGGCTGAACCACCGGAGTCTCCGGCCTACACCGGAGTCTCCGGTCCTGCTACACTGGAGTCTCTAGACCTACCTCCGGACGGACCCGGCAACCTTGAGGACAGTCAGAACGCCACTCCGGAGACGACACCGGAGACAGACCGGAGTCTCCGGCCTAGACCGGAATCTCCGGACCCCACACCGGAGTCTCCGGCCTACACGATGGGCCTGCGCGCCGCCAGCTGGGCCTTCGGCCCATGTACCCCTCTATCTCGTCCAAACCCTAGTTTTATCCCCAAACTACCCCTGTTTATGTGGCTGGCCTATAAATAGAGCCCCCACCCCTTCATGTACCCCTTAGGCATAGATGATAGACTAAAGACAACCCCCATTGTGGAATCTCTAGTTTTGCCTCATCCCCTTTACCAAGGGGACCGACTATTGTCACCAACCTCAATTGGACTTTGCATCACGCATCCATCGTTGAACAAGGCCTTGGAGTTCGATGTCTCGTCTCCAAGTTGTCAAGACCCTCCCCAAGGTGTTCTTCCCTCTCCGATGTGGATTTGAGGGAGCACGTTGACCGATCTTTCCTTGCGAGGATTCTATCGGACCGGTGGCTGCCGTTCGGGAGCAATCGGCGTTGTATCGTGTGAGTTTTGCGTGTGTTCATCGTGTTCTTCGCGATGTGTGTGTTCGCTTCCGCTACCTTCTCCCTTTCCCCTCGCTTTCCCATCGATTGGACCACGAGATCCGTGAAGATCGGGCACCCAAGAGGTTAACCCCCTCCATCATCTGGTATCAGCAGCTTTTGGTTGCCACGGATTTCTCATCGATTTGGTCTTTTCCCCATAAATTCGAAAATTTCACCAAAAACAGCCCCAATTCATGTTTTGGATCAATATGTGATTTGAGTGCGTTTTGGTAGGTTTTGATCCGTGGATTACTTGCTAAACTAGTTGATCTACCTTCCCCTGTGTTCCCATGGCCTAATTCCTTGATTTCCCCCATCAATCTGAGGTTTTGGTTCGAGTTTTTCCGCCCAAAACGCGTCCCGTTCGAGTTCTGGACGCTCTGGAATCTCCCGGACCAGAGTCTCCGGCCTAGACCGGAGTCTCCAGACTTTTTGGGCTCCAGACCGGAGTCTCCGGACCTCCAGACCGGAGTCTTCGCCCCTCCCTGCAGACAGAAAAACTGCAGCACGGTTTTGAGCATAACTTTTGCATTTCAACTCGGATTTTGGTGTTCTTTAGCTTGTTTCGAAGAGGAGAAGGAGCACTACATCATCATCTGAGTTGTTCATGCTATATACTCCATCCAAATTCCGTGAGCAAGGCGGAAGCCAACAATAAAGGGTGAAGCTCGTCGACGAAAGGTATAACATTCCGCGACTTTTCCCCACTTGCATTCCTTTGTGAACCCCACTATCTTTGCGAGCAACAAACACCTATTGAGACTAGTTCCTCTTATGATTGCTTGGGCTATGCACATTTGATACCTTGTAGATTCCGAGCAAATATTGTGAGCGCTATCTCATATAGTTATCTTGTATAGTTGTTGGCACAAGGAAGAGGCAAGTGAAAAAGAAAAAGAGAAAAAAAAATAGAAAAAGGAAAAGAGAAAAAAGAAAGAAATATACATGTGCCTTATAGAATAGGAAGCGCAAGCTCGATGAACATCATATAGGTGGTACTTATTGTGCATATCTCGTAGCCCACCAATTTTGTGCAATCGAACTAGTGTCTCTCCTTGTACTTGTGTGACACGAGCTTATAGTCTTCGCTAGGTCATCATTTGGTTCTTAGCTCACTTTCTCCGTCACACAAGTCCCATTTATCCCACCGTGTGTGTTTCCTTGTACATATTTCATATCTTGTGGATTGACTTGTTTGCTTTGTGATCATTGTGGTTCTTTACTTGCCATTACAACATCTTGATTTCGGATTGGTTCTTGACATGCCACTTTCCATACCTATCCACCATAGGCCTTGTGTGTTTGTGTTTTTTGGTTCATAGTTGTTTTTGGTGTTCCGCGTGACCTTCAATTTGCTTGGTTTATTGCTCTCAAGTGTGGCCACTTGTACGATACGATCTTCCAAGGTAAAGTAAGGTTTTACGTTGTATCCCTAACTCCCACTACCACTTCCATATACACCGCTTGGTCTTGTGCATCATGTCTAGGGACTCCGGAACCGAGGATGATATCTATGAAGAATCCATGATGAGCCACCATGACTATGACTCCACAAGTATAGAGGACATGACGAACACAACAGACAATGGCTCAAGATGCTTTGAGGACCCGGAGCACTACATCGACAACGGCTCCACATGCATGGAATACATGGAGCATGACATCAACTATGGCTCCTCAAGCATGGAAGACTTGGAGCTCTACACCGACAATGGCTCCACATGCTTGGATGATATGGAGTACTACACCAACAATTACTCCCCAAGCATGGACGACTTCGAGTGCGACATCGACGACGCGTCGCCAAGCATGGAGGACACGGAGAACTTCATCGACTTTGATGGCTCCTCCATGAGCCATGAAGAATTCCTCCACCGTGTGGAGATGGAAGCCTACTACACCAAGCAAGAGGAGGCGCATCATCAAGAATCCATGACCTTCAAGGCCAAGCGTGCCACACCAAAGGGCACCACCTACTTCGATGATCCACCTCCAAGGCGACAAGCGCCACCATCGACACGGCATCAAGTGCCACCACCTAGGTGGCGTCACGCTCCACCATCTCCAAGGCGCCAAGCTCCATCACCTCCAAGGCGCCAAGCTCCACCTCCTATCCCAATAAGAGTGGCGTCCAAACATCAAGAGGCGCCAAGAAACAAGAATCTTCATCGACAAACATCCTCTCATGAGCATCGCCACCATAAAGAGGATACAAGACATCGTCAAAGGCATCTTTGCCATAAAGACGAAGAATTGTTGATGAGCACCAACCATAATGCTCAAGCAAGCTCAAGAAGGCACCACAAGCACAAGAAGAGTGCCAAGGCAAATGATCACCGTCGTGAGTGTCATGTGGACGACCAAGTGCGCCACCTACATCAACCATCGGCAAAGCACGCCAATGACCTCCGTCGACACCATCATAGGGCACCTTTAACTACCCGTGCCACCACCACAATGGCACCAAGAGCAAGCCTTCCTCCACGCCATCAAGCTTCAATGCCTACGCTTGACTTCCACGACCTCGCGAACGAGGAAAATGTAAACCTCTACTTCGCCAAGTTGGATAACATGAGACTACCTCCACCACTACTACGAGATGGCCACAAGACGGTCGAGCATGGGATTTTCCCTTCGACCATGGAGGAGAGCAATGATGTCCATCTTATAGCATCCAACCTTGAAGGCGACAAGGTCAAGAGTGGTGAGCATGGGATTTTACCTTCACCAAAGGAGGCGCTTGGAGTTGAGGAACCCGAGCCTACCCCTATATGCTTGAGTGATGATGTGGTACCAAACCCATGTGAGTATGAGAGCCACTTAGCCTACTTAAGTGAGAACAAGAGTGAGATGAGTGACTCCACCATATGTGAGATTGATTGCTTCCACTTGGAGGGCATGAGCGATACACCTAGTGAGTTGAGAGTGGTAGTTGATAGGTCAAGTGAGACCATTTCGATTTCTAACAACTTACCCTCTACCTCTAGTGTGTTCTCTTGTGTTGTGCTAGGTTCCATGGATGAAGACGCGCCAAGCCACGAAGCAATGATGCCTCGATTAGAGAAGATGTACATGGTGCACGAAGATGATACTACGCCATGGCTACATCAAGAAAACGAAGTCGTCCACACGGAGGCCACTACTTCCACAACACCCACTTCATATGAGAGGTATGAACAAGGTAACAATAAGGGTGTTGATGATGCCATGATCCCACTAGTGGACATGATGAATTGTGAGGATATGCATGTTATGGATGATACTTGTGACATTACATATGCTTCATTCATATTCCCATGTGATGCTTTGCCTTTGCATAATATTGCTCATGTGGAATTATTTGATTGCGATACCATTTCCATAAACATGCCATGCTATGCATCTTGTGTGTATCCTCCAATTGCTTCGGACTTGCTTTGTCATGCTAGTCATTCAATTTCTTCCGTTGCTTGCAATAAGATGAATGCTTGCGATTTCACTTGTTTTGCTTGCAACAACATTGATCATATGCGTTATAATGAGATGGCCCCCATAGCTTTCTCAATTTTTGGAGATTTTGATGATTGCCATGATAAGCATGTTCCCCACTTGCATACTCACCATGCACCTATTTCATACTTGATTGATATTAATGGTGATGTGCACAAGAAGAGATACGTCATGATGGATGATGTGTATCTCTACCATGCACACACATTCTTCCTTTTGTGTATGATGTGTGTAGGTACCCGCACTATCATGTCAACCTCGTTTGAGCACGAGTTGACAAAAAGAGCTCTTGAGAGCATCCCACAAGTGAGTTCAAGATCGAACCCAGCTCTGATACCTTTTGCATGCTTTGCATCTTTCATGTTGGCAAATTGCTCTTTCCTATGGTTTGATTGCAAGCATGTTGATGGTATTATCTCACCTTGTGACATTCATGTTTCTTCGATTTTGGATAATGATGCTTTGTGTGTTGCAACAAAAATGTTGAACATTTTCTCTTTCTGTTGTTTTGTTTGCAACCACAATTCCATTAAGAGCATGTATTGTCATGAGAGATTCCAAGAATCTCGTCTTGTTGTTGCAACAAACATAAGGACCACTTGCTCTTTCCTTTGTTTTGTTTGCAAACATATTGTTTTTGCTTCCGCTTGGGATACTCATATTCCCATGATATTTACTATCGATGATTTGTGTGTGACATCCAACATGTCGAACAATTTCTCTTTCCAATGGTTGGTTGGCACACATAATGATGTTGTTTTGGATATTCTTCCTTTTGTGTTTTTGCCAAATTCTCCTAACTTTGCATCAAAGATGTTGATCAAATTTCTATTCGATTGCTTTGAGTGCCACACTAAGACATTATATGGAGTTTTTGAGTTTCCACATTTGGACGATGTTCAAACGATTCCCATGCACATTGACCTTGCATATGCATCCCGTTTGCTATACTTGAGTTGTGCTAATCGTGTTGTGAACAAGAATGGACATGCCACAAATGACATGCTCCTCTATCACACACAAACATATGTTGCTTGGTCTTTGTTGTATGAAGGTACAAATGCATACACGTCAACCTCTATGGACTATATGTTGACAAGAAGAACCGAAGAGAGTTACCTATGGCTACCCTTCATCGAGCTATCTCTACAAGATAAGGTGACTTCCTTCTACTTGAGGACTCATGCTATAATGTTCATGAATTGGCTACGCTTTGAGTGTTGCTTCGCTTTTGTCGTGAGCTTTGTAGGCTTCATGGAGGGTGAAGGAACATTGAAGTGTTGTCAAGTCAATCTTCCCAAGGACGACTATATGGTGAACCCCAGGATCAAGGATGTCCTTCAACCTCTTCTACTTCGTGATGAACATGGAGAGTCGAGGACGACTCTTTTTGAAGGGGGGAGCTAATGTAGCCCGACCTACGGTCGTTACCACATCATGGTATCCAACTTACGCCAAGTCGTCATGGACTCCAAAGGTGAACCCGTTCCTCTATGCGAGCCCACTTACTACCCTATTGAATGGTATGCTACTTCATACTCCGTCACATATGCATGATAGGTTCACACCGACAAGTACGGAGGCAAGGGAGGAAGCCCGGGACATCAAGCCCGACAAGACGGGGGCTTGGAAGAGGAGACGGAAGAAGCCACGGCTGAACCACCGGAGTCTCCGGCCTACACCGGAGTCTCCGGTCCTGCTACACCGGAGTCTCCGGTCCTGCTACACCGGAGTCTCCGGACCTACCTCCGGACCGACCCCAGCAACCGCCCGAGGACAGTCAGAACGCCACTCCGGAGACGACACCGGAGACAGACCGGAGTCTCCGGCCTAGACCGGAATCTCCAGACCCCACACCGGAGTCTCCGGCCTACACGATGGGCCTGCGCGCCGCCAGCTGGGCCTTCGGCCCATGTACCCCTCTATCTCGTCCAAACCCTAGTTTTATCCCCAAACTACCCCTGTTTATGTGGCTGGCCTATAAATAGAGCCCCCACCCCTTCATGTACCCCTTAGGCATAGATGATAGACTAAAGACAACCCCCATTGTGGAATCTCTAGTTTTGCCTCATCCCCTTTACCAAGGGGACCGACTATCGTCACCAACCTCGATTGGACTTTGCATCACGCATCCATCGTTGAACAAGGCCTTGGAGTTCGATGTCTCGTCTCCAAGTTGTCAAGACCCTCCCCAAGGTGTTCTTCCCTCTCCGATGTGGATTTGAGGGAGCACGTTGACCGATCTTTCCTTGCGAGGATTCTATCGGACCGGTGGCTGCCGTTCGGGAGCAATCGGCCTTGTATCGTGTGAGTTTTGCGTGTGTTCATCGTGTTCTTCGCGATGTGTGTGTTCGCTTCCGCTACCTTCTCCCTTTCCCCTCGCTTTCCCATCGATTGGACCACGAGATCCGTGAAGATCGGGCACCCAAGAGGTTAACCCCCTCCATCAATTGAGGACAATCCTCAAGTTTCGGAACCAATCCGTGAAGTTGCTTCCATTGTTTTTCAACTTTACTTTCTCTAGGAACGCTTTAAAATTGATGGTAGGGGTCGCCATTGATCTACAACATATTTGCTATAGTTTAGACTAAGTTTATGACAAATTGAGTTCTAATTAATAGCTAAATTAATCTAGGTGAACTCCCACTCAAAAAATATCCCTCACATTGTTTTAGTGATCACACGAACCAAATCCACCACATCAAAACCGATCATCACGAGAATTGATGTAGATTCAATGGCGAACAATCAACATGTTCATCATATCTACTATATGACTCATGCTTTACCTTTCGGTGATCCGTGTTCTGAGACCATGTATGTACATGCTAGGCTCGTCAAGATCAAACCTTAGCTTCCACATGATCAAATATGGCTTTATCCCGTTGTATACACTCGCAGAATCTAACACACCCGATCATCACGTGGTTCTTCGAAACAACGAGCTTTAGCAACGGTGCTTACTAAGGATGAACACTTTATAACTTGAAATTTTGTGAGAGGGATCATCTTATAATGCTACCATCGCGAACTAAGCAATACAATATGCATAAAAGGATTAACATCACATGAAATTCAAAATAGTTGATTGATATGGCCTTTCTTCTTGTGCTTCCGATCTCCATCTTCAAGCATGAACATGATCTTCATCATCACCGGCATGGCGTCAAGGTCAATGGTGTCGCTTCATGGTTGTCTTCCACCAGCATCAACTATTACAACTACTTTGAATAATAGACATGTAGGTCTTGACGGAATTAAAAAACAACCATATGGCTCCTTCCAGTTGCCGACTTACAATAAGGAACATTGGATACATCATATATAATCACAATAATGGCCATATCACATCACGGCACACCCCTGCAAAACAAAGTTAGACGTCTCTAATTTTCTTTGCATATTTTACGTGGTTTGGGGCTTTCAATAAGTGTCGTTCTAACTTACGAACAAGAACCACAACGTTGATACTAGTATTGTCAATTACCCGTTGTAAATTGAATCTTCACTATGTTGGAAGAAATAGGCACCCACAAAGCCACTTATGCAATACTAGTTGCATGTCAAGCGTGGAGCAAGTCTCATGAACGATGTCATGTAAGGTTAGCCCGGGTCGCTTCATCCCACCATCCCACAAGATGCAAAGTACACAAGAGGCAATCGACAACAAAAACATCAACGCCCACAATGACCATTGTGTTCTACTCGTGCAACAAATATACATATAGACACGGCTCTGATACCACTGTAGGGGTTCGTAGCATGGAAAACAAAAAATTTCTACCGCATGCATACCAACAAGCCAAGATCTATCTACTAGATTGAAGCAACGAGTCGATTAGAGTACTCACCCTCGAAGATTCCAAAGAGGTTAACAAGAGCAGATTCTCGTGGCGGCACACGGGTGGGGAGGGCATTGTGTGATTTGGGGCAGCCCTCCCCCTCTATTTATGAGAGGGAGGGAGGCTTGGGAGAGGGGAGTTTGAATCCATACCCAAACCCAAGTTGTATAGAAGGAAGGACTCTTTCGTTCTTCCACTAGGAAACTATTGTTCTTGTTTGACTTTTCAAACCTCCCCTTTGACTTTCAATTTAGAGCTTTATTTATCTCTTGCAAATTCCCAACCAAAGTGACTTAGGACATGATCCTATCATTCCACTTAACCATGACACATTCATGAACCATTCCCCTTCCGGTACGGTGAACCTTCTAGACCTTTCTAGAACCTCTCCGATGAAAACATCGAGATTATTCCTGAACATCGGAATCATAATTTCCTTATATGAATCTTATTCTCCGGACCATTCCGGATATCCTCGTTATATCCCGGATCCCATACGAGACTCCGAACAACATTCGGTCTCTCTACTTACATTCCAAATCTACTAAACAACATCGAATCCTTAAGTGTGTCTCCCTACGGTTCGTGAATTATGCGGACATGATCAAGACACTTCTCCAATCAATAGCCAATAGAGGAATTTGGAAATTCATATGACTCCCACATATTTCTATGATTACTTTGCGATCGAATGAACCACTTACATACGATATCAATTTCCCTTTGTCTCGTGATAGTTTACTTATCCGAGGTTTGATCGTTGGTATCTCTACAACCTAGTTCAACCTCGTTACCGATAAGTACTATTTTCTCGTTCCTGTGATATGTGATCCCTTGTGAGGCAGTCACATGCTTGCAAGATAATTTGATGACATTCCACCGAGAGGGCCCAGAGTATATCTATCTGTCATATGGATGGACAAATCCCACTCTTGATCCATGTGTCTCAACACATACTTTCCGAACACTCAATACCACCTTTATAGCCACCTAGTTACGGTGTGGTGTTTGATGTCATCAAAGCATCCTTTCGGTGATGGTTATTAGCATGATCTCATGGTCGAAGGAATTAGGTTACTATGTATCAGAAAGCTTATAGCAAATGAACTATTGAAATGACCTGATCTTTATGCTACGCTTATCTATAGGAGTATGTCCATCATACCATTCTCCTAATGATATGATCTTGTTGTTAATAAAATATCAATGTTCATGATCGAGAAACCACGATCATATATTAACCAACAAGCTAGTATTATAATGAGGCTTTACCAGGGACTCTAATTTAGTTTACAAATCACACAAGTATTAATGTTTCCGGTTAATACTATTATAGCATGAATGTAAAAATTTATCATAAACACAAAGATATAATAATAACCACTTTTATTGTTGCCTCTAGAGCATATCTCCAACACTAGCATCATCACAATCATCACAAAGATTAAGGCACTAGTTTTATTTATTTTCTTTTAGAAAAGTAATTTCTACTCATTGAAAAACTACTTAAGATTTAATATTCTTGAATAAAACATGGGATCATGTTGACACATGTCATCACCACATATTTCAGTACTTGGGAATATGATTTAAAGTGGTGTCACAATTTAATAAGGTTTAACCTTTTTATTTTAATTAAATAAAGTGACTAGAAATTCCTATGGGGCATTCTTTTATTACTTGTCCATTATTACTGCAAGTAAAGCTAGATATTTTTATATATTCAAAAAGGTCTTATCAAATGTGATTTTTGAGAGTTGGAATCAACTCAAAATATTTTATGGTTGAATTTTGCAAAATGTTTGAATACAGAAAAGTCTCTGCCTTGTTAATTTTACTATAGGTGATTTATAACTTCAAATGGTTTGAATCCAATGGGGTTGGATTAAGAATTTTAATACCTTTCTAAAAAAATTAGTTTCATGCAATTTGGTTTAGTGAATCTCTCTGAAATGATTTTTGAATCTACTGCCAGAACTAAGTTTGAAATTAAATAGATATACCTAATTTCAAATGAACTGGGTCGAGCGGGAAGTTAACTGGCCAGCCCACTGCGCATAGCGCGCGTGGGCGGTTTAAGTGGTTGTCCCCACCAGTCAGTGAGACAGGGGGAACGAAGGGGTATGGAGCAATTACAACCGTAGGATTAGATGTAAGATCAACGGCTAAGGGTCATCGTCCACATCTGAGCAGAACGCGACGAGCACGAACCCTAGCGCGACCAGTGGGGGTCACTGGCGGCTCACCGGGTCTCAGGCGATGGTCGGCGATGGGGGCGAATGACTAAGTCGACGATGGCGATTCTCCTGGTATCGGCGGCTCCTCCTGGGTGGCTCCAATCAATGGCGCCCTTCTCCTCCAGCAGTGGCAAGTTCCAGTGAAATTCCATCAACCTGTTGCTCGCCTTGCTCCGGGGAAGAAGTGGGGTGGTTCTGAGAGAGAGGGAAGTAGAATGGTATGAAGAAATCAAACGAGAGAGGCCTCTATTGATAGTGCGACGAGGGAACCGAAGGGTGCAGGCTGAGCTCGTCGGGGTCTCGCTTCATAGCAAGCTATTGGAATGGCCGAAGGTAGGGGACGGTGCGCTGCCTCCTGGCGAAGCTCAACGGCTTGATGTTGAGGCGTGGGGCGGTGTGGTTCAGTCGGAACACGTCGACGCTCTGAGCGGCATCGACGGTAGTTTTAACGGCGCACAGCGGCTACGGGTCACGCGGCGGTGAACGGGGGTTGTTTGGGAGGTTCCTGGGGCGGTGGTGATCTCGTACGCGAGCGGCGATGGTGGGGCATAGTCTGTGCCAGCGTGTCGGGCGTGGTGCTCTAGCGTGCTCTCGGCATGGTTGTTGAGAAAATGGGCGCGAGCATTCCTTGTGCTCCAGTGGCTGGCAGGGCTTGATGGCTGTATAGGGGGTGGCGATGGACGGTGGAGTACTCGCTAGACACGGTTGGCGAGGCTCGTTAGGCTTGTAGCATGTTGTCGACATTCGGGGTGGCAAGTGTGCTCGTCCATGGTGACCATTGATGGCATGGTCGAGTTCACAGTGAGCTAGAGATGCTTAGGCAAGTTTAATGATATACTAGGAGTGTAGTGAGGGCTAGAGAGGGAACACGATTGGCACATACACTGCTCACAATAGTGTTTGTTGTTTAATTTGATTTGTGCTTAGAAGGTGTTTGATGAAATGGCCGCAAGAAATTCAAATTTGAATTTTTGGATGAAACTTGGTGAGTGTACTGGTCACATAGTAGGTATTCTTTGGTTGGTTGGATTTGTCAAGGTGCACTAGCTTGGTTGGGTTTGATAAATGGTGATCTTCCCATATGATATAGATTCAATTTTTAAATGTCGTTTGAATAAGGGTGCCAAATGTTTCTGTGGGTTTGCAAGGTGGTCTTGGGTTCACTTTCACTTGGTATAACACGGGGTGAAAATAAATGGATTTGTTTCTGTTTGAAATCTTGGACTAGAAACACTCAAAGTGGGCTAGTGATCAAGATTGGAAAAAATGACCATTTGCTTATTTGGTTTGTTTTTGAATTTCTGTGATTTGGTTCTGCTTGGAAATGATTTGGGTGATATTATTTTCATCTTTAAACCATTCCTTGCTATTCACAATAATCAAACAAGTCCATTCATGCATTGTTACATTCATCACATACACACATGCATTCATATGGATTTTATTAAAAAGAAAATTTGTTAACCCAAATTTTGGGCTGATTGGAATTGATAATGTTGTTTAATATTTTTGGGATGCTACATGGAGTGGACAGGGCGAAGCGGTGCACCACGGCAAGCACAGATATTGGCGGCAAGGTGGGTGTTGCCGCTGGGAGGAAGCTCACGCACCGACGACCAAACGGAGGCCTCGGGAGCTCACCGGAGATGCTGCTGGAGCCGTCCCTGAGAAAATAAAATAGCGGGGGAGATTAAGAGAGAGTAGGGGATGCTGTGAGGTGACATGGAGAGGGGAAGGACTGGAGAGGGGATCTCGAGGCTCGATTTATTGTCGTGGTCGAGGTGCTCTCCTCTACCTTCCTCTCGGGTAAGCCAGGGCAGGAGAGGAAGAGGGAGGTGCTGGGGAGGTGTGTGGGAGTGGCAGGATGCAAATGAGGGGAAGAGAGGCCGTGGGGTGGCCTTTCGCCTATTTATCCCAAGGAGCAAGGGTCCATGGTGGACCTTGTCTACTAGAGCAAGGAGGGAGGGGCTGGCCATTAATTGGGCAAGGAGGGCGGTGGGGGAGGTGAGAGAGGGCTCTGGTTGAGCTAGTGGACAGAGAGGGGGAGTGGTTGTCCTTGTGGTGGAGATATTTGTAAGAAAGCAAAGGGGGGCACATGTCTCTCCCTTCCATTGCACAAGGGACACGGGGGAGGGGATGCTACAATATCTAGGGCTATAGTGTCAAACGACCAGGGGTGTGCTGGGTGCTATGGTGAAGTATTTAAGAAGGTTTGGTGGGGGTTTGGGTTGGTTTGAATCAAGGTTTGCTTGATTTTGCAAACTTGATTAATTTGGTACTTGTGAAGGAAGTTGGAAATTTTACATAAGGCAAGGTGATGATATGGTTACGGTGGATGGGTATGATCAATATACTTCCATAGGATTTAGTTGAGATTTTTCTGATGATTAAAAGTCCTCTTAAAACCATTTATTCAAAAAGGGCAAAAGTAGTTTCTAGAAGCTCCTTTGATATTTTTACATTGCACAAGGTGGGTTTTTGGTGTGGGATGGTTCTAAATATCATAACACACATTGGAGGATTTTATTGGAATTTATTGATATGGGAAAGTATTTTTAAGGAATTATTTCTTGTTTCTGCCATTTAAGAAAAAGGGAAAAAAGAAATAATAAAGGGTCTAAAAAATATTTATTTTTTGGTTGGAAAGATGGGATATGATATATATGCATCATATGTGCCTTGCGTTGGCAGGATGATTTGGAGAAAAACAAACTTGTCTTTAAGGACAAGGTTTGGGGGATTTTGCCAAAAAAAGAATTTAAATAGTTTTAGGCTCCAAGTAATTATGGAAAATATTTAGAACAATATTATATCCAATGTAGATGATGTAAACTTGATTCATACATCATTTTCCTCTTGGGTTTTGAAGGGTTTTGGTGAAATGGGAAGAAACAAGATTTAGGGAATCTAGGGTTTTGTTATTTTCATGCCACCAAAACATGGTTGGATTAGGGAGCTCATAGTTCACCTTGGTACAAGGGATATATGGATAGCTAGACCAAGTTATATAAATGATCCAGGAAGCAAGGGTTGGACATGGTTGGATTTGAGGTGGTGTAGGAGTGATGGCAAATTTGATGAAAATAAGGTTGCCATAACAGATACACCAAGATGCCTCATAAACCTTGTGGGTTTAAGAAGCACAAAGCTCCAATGGAAACAAGTGAAGCGGGTATTGATAGGCCATGATTAGTAGATCATAACCATGCAAAGATGTGGTCAAGGGGAGGTAGCATATAGATGTGAGCTTCTGCCAAAGTAGGCAAGATGATAAGATTTGCAGAAAAGTTTATTATCTTGACTACAAAACCATCATGGAAGAGTGGGAACCAGAATGGTTTAACCAAGGTCAAAAGTGGGGTTTGGTATTACTAATGATGTACTACAAGATGGTTCAACTACATTATCATGAATGCACAGGGGTTGGAAAAAGGTAGAGCTCCAAAGATTGAATCTAGATAAAATTCCAGACTTAGCCATTTTGGCAGATTTAGGGGTTTAGACTAGATTACAAGTGTAGATGATTTTGAGAGAAAGCTAGGCTCCAAACTCATGATCAAGGTGGTAATGATGAATTTCTGACTAAGTAGATAGGATCAGATTGTGTCTTCACTAAGTTGCAAACTATCAGAAAGGGATTATCCCTAGATTGATCTGATTAGGAGACGAGATGGCCACTTTGGTGGCTTAGGATAGATGCATATTTGGATGTTTGGTCTGATATTGATGATCACAAACATAGATTGGGTCCTAATGAATGAGCTACTAGATTATTTCACTCTTGTTCCTAGCAAACATGGCAATCAGCAGAACAAGGCAATTCATCTTATCACTTATCCAACTATTACTAGGGTTACCATCAAGCCTAGCTTGAGGTAAGGATGGGTATTTTGAATATTTTATGCTTTGAAGTAAGGTAAGGACCATCTTGGTATCTCTACCAAGGTTGGGATGAAAATGTTTTAATAAAGACTTTGGAAAACCTAGGGATAAGAGTAGCTGGGAGTTCTGTCTTGAAAACATAAGGAGATTATATATACGTCTCCATAGTTTTGTTAATAGAACTAGTAAAGTATTATTTTGTGTCAAAGTCATCTTGGCTCAGGTTTTGAAATGCCAGAACATTTGAGAATATGAAAGATGAGCCCAGACATTTCCATGGTAACATATCCCTTGCCAAATAGAGTTGAGGTAAGAAGTAGAGTACTTAGTGCACAATTAGTTGCATGCACTCAAGCAAACAAGTAAGCAAGCATTGCAACACTTAATAAAAAGAAGTTTTTGTTCCCCCTGATTTTTTCCTTTTGGACAACAAATCAGGGTTGCCAAAAATAGAATGTTATAGTTTTGGTGTATAGATTATCTGTGAGCGTCTTTCGGAGGTATAGTCAGACCTTTATGGAGCTTTCCAGGGGCACAACCGGCTCATAGAGTCTTCGGGAACTCGTCATGGTTATAGCTTGCCTGAAAGGTGGATTAATGCGGTGACCCAGCATACCACTGCATGATGTAGTACACTATAGTCGTTGACATAACACCAATGAAACACCTGTTCACTAGTATTACATCCCTCAGAGTGGTACAACAGAAACATAGCGGGTCCAATACATGGCTAAAGGTTACAATTCACTCTATACACAAGATCTAGAGAATACTCTAGGTTAAAGAGAGAGAAAGAACTTCTTACAAAGATGAATCAAAGATAAACATTGCAAAAACTATTATACTATTAAGACTAGTATTTTAACTAAGGGGTTGACATTGCTGCTATTGCAATGCACTACAGAAATAGGTTCTTTGGTTAGAGAGTATATTCCTATCTAATCAGTAACATCGTTTTCACTTGAGTTGATGTATATGTTGACTTCCTTGTCTTTGTTGAAGAGATTTAGCTTTGGATGATGATTCCTGTAGCATAACTTGATGTAGATGTTGTCTGCACTGGCTTCAGATCTAGCAAGGGTTAAGAAGATACGTTGAGTACGAGCATACTCAGCAAGTCCACTAGAAAAGGAGTGTTTGATGCACTATATCTACAGCCACAGACCGTAGGTCGTAGGCAATGCAAGTTTTCGTAACATTTCTTCAAAGGTTGCTTTTATTCTAAAAAGCTATGTCCGTCAGCCTTCACAGGTTTACCATAACTTTCATGGAGTTCCTTTCCCGCCGCGTTCGCAGCTCCTTCCCAGAACAAGGAGTAACAAGTTACAGTTCTTACACTCTGCAGAGGTGTGTTACTTTACCCATGAGAGATCAACTCCTTGTTGCACAACCGGGCAGCTTACCCGTCCACAATTCCATGTTGTGGGGCCAAGTAGATGATCCAAGCCAATCGCTGCCCTCTCCGTGACCTCATATATCTGCACGATCCTTCGGGACTAGCTCACCTTTGTTAAGCCCCCTTTCGGGCAGGCTAAAACCCTGATGAGTTCCCGAAGACTCTATGACCTAGTGATGCCCAGATGAGTACCATTTAAATGGACTATATCCCTAAACACCATACATAGATAATCTAGACACCAAAAGTGTGGGGCGTAAGGGTGCCCACCCATATGTTGGATCCGCACAAGGAATCACAACGTCACGTTAAGGTCGTCTTTCCTCCATACGAGAGGAAAAGGATATAGCTGAATTCTCCGTCCCATTCCAAATCTCATGGTTAACGCGTAATATACGGCGCAAGAATCACTGGTGACATTGGTTATTAAGTCCTAGATAATATGTTCCTTTACCACCGGAACTTTCATAGTAGGTTATTACCTTAGGGTAATTAACCTATAATCACATTATAATGAAAATAGTATGTTTGGACCTTTTTCAAATGCAGGTGATGGAAACACTAGATTTGTGAAATACTTTACTGAAAATAATGAAAGGACATGAGCAAGTGTGAACTTGCCTTTTGTGCAAGATTATGCACTCACGATCTTCAAGTCAATATAAGATCCATATCTCAAATCAGCATCATTGGTCCGGTAAGGACTAATGTTTAAAGAAGTATGATGCTTTTATGCATAAGTAATGTATTGTATTTTATAAACGCGAATCCCAGGGTTAACGTTGTTCTAGGGTTTGGATAATGGAAAGGGTTTCATTGGAATGTATTGCCCTTTTTAGATTAAGTTTCACACTTGTGCTTCTTCTTAAGGCTTGTGAGTGTGTGTGAACAACACATATTTATCCAACAATAAGATACACACATATGAAATGCTACTAAAGATTGTTTACATTATAATTGTTTATCTTCGAATTTTATTTTACAAGTATTGTCACCTACTAGAAACTTAAGTGTTACCAATCATAAGTATGCAAGTAAAGTTTGAAACAAAGTGATTGTGATTAATTGTCATCTGTTGAGTATGATGAGAGTCCTTGAATTTAATTTGTTAAGAGTTGAAAATATGATTATAAGGTTTATTGATTGAAGTGGAAAAATGAATAAATTTTGAAGGAAATATTTCTTTATTAAGGTTTAAACAATTCTTGTGGTTAGTCAGAGGTGGTCGATGTTGTTTGTGCTTATGTCACATCCCAAAATTTTCCAAATTTTGAAATGTCAAAAACAAATAAACAAAATAAATAATTGTTGAAATTTAGGGTGAAAAGAAACTTTTTGATTCCAAATGGAAACATCAAAACCCATCTTGAAGAAACTTTGAATGAAAAAGGAATCAAACAAAATTTCAATCAAGTGAAATTCAATCAACAATGGATGTATCTTGAAATTCAAACTTGGGAAAAATAAACCAAAACCCAAAACCTTAATGGAAGAAAATTATTTCCAAGATCTCTCTAAGACTATGGATTTGATACATATAAAAATTTGTCAACAAACAATTATAAATCATCAAGAATGATACACAAAAATATTATAAAACCCTAGAAATTGGTTTCATTCAATATGGAACCATGGATAAAAACTTATGAATATAATAAGATAAAAGGAAATAATTTTCAAAGCTACTAAAGCTCCTATCTAAAATCCATAACAACTTATGAGCAAAATAATTATAAAGAGATATAAAAGGATAAACAAATATTAAATAAAAATTATAAAAATTGGAATCACCATTTTTGGATCTATAAATAAAAAAATATGGATTTTATAAGATAAATAAAGAAATAATAAATAGGGAATATTTAAAAGCCAAATTAAATATTATTGAATAATAAATAAGGTTAAAAGATTATTGAATAATAAATAAGGTTAAAAGATTATTTAAATAAAATCATAAGGATTGAACAATATCCAATTTTATTTAAATAAAGACAAGTTATTTAAACTAAATAATAAATCCCAATAAAATTATTTAGAAGACAATTTAAAGATTGAATTAAATCCATAAGCAAATGGAATAAAGATAATCCAAATCCAAAGAAAATAAAGGGATAAAGAATATTCAAATAAAATAATATGACATTAACCAAATTCTATTCTATTTGAATAAGGACAAAATTCCTAATAGAAATGATTAATTAAATCATGGGAAAATAATAATTGGAATTAGCCCAAGTAGAATAAAAGTTATTTTATTAACTTAAATGGAATAAAAGAGTCATTGAATAAAATTTATATGGATTTAAAACCATATTGGATTTTATTTGAATAAAGACATTTGCCCAATTTAAATGATTAATAAATCATATAAAAAATATTTCAAAAAATTCAAAATGAATTATTTAACACCCTATTAAATAAATAAAACATACTGAAAAGGTTTGGTGAAAATTGGAATTCAAATAAGGGTTTGAAAATATAATTAAATCTTATTTAAATAAAGGAAAGTGCCCATTTTAAATAAAATATAAACCATAAATGAATAAAGGTATTCCTAAAAAGGACTTTAAATACATGTTTATAAACAGCATTAAAAGTTACTGAAAGTTTTGAGAAAAGTTTGAATTCAAACAAGTGTTTGAATCAATTGAATAAAATCAAAACAGAAAAGAAATCAGAAAAAGAAAAAGAAAACAGATGAAGAAAAAAATAAAAGAGCCAGCCCAGCCCAACCTGGCCCAGCAAGCCCACCTCTCTCCTCTCCCCCGAACCGTTTTCTTCTACTCACTAAAGAACCCGCGCAGTCGATGACGATTGGACACCACCGTACCCCCTTCCCACTCACCGACGCTGCTGCCCCACTTACCAGTCATCGTCTCCACCCCCGCAGACCAGTTCCTCCCCCTCCTCGGCGTTTCTGCCACAAATTCCGTCAATTAAATTCATCTTAATGGCGCAGCAATTTCGCCCCGCGATTACTCCCATTTAACCGCCTCCCTCCCCTCTATCTTTCCCCTCGGTCGCCAACTCCTCTCCGCCTCCAAGCTGTTTCAAATCAAGCTGAAACCACCACTGCACCGACAGGCTACTTCGGCCAAATTCCGGTAACTCCGGCCACCCCTCCACTCCTAGTACCTACTAGCGTGATCCCCGTCATCAGGCGCACCTGCCCATAGCCCCATCTCGCCCGCGCGTGCCCCAGCGGCTCGGCAACATCGACGTCTGAGCGCCACCGCCTCCTGCTCCAACTCCGGCAGCCTTCCCCGGTAAACTCAGAGCGCCCCCTCCTCTCTGGATGACCCTATTTTGTTCACCTAACCCACGCGTGCCTAACACACCCTTTATTTTGACTTAGCACGGTCCGTAGCGTCGCCGCTGTCTTCAACAGAGAGTGCCCACTGCCAGGACCATCTCCGTCGAGCAATTGCCAGCATATGCGAGCGCCGCTTCATCTACAACAAGCACGTCAAGCTTCCCCACGTCACTGCGATCATGGTGAGCCATCCCTCTTCCTTTCTCGCTTCGTAGATCGTCAACAACTTCACCGTCTAAGCGTGCCGCCGCCAGCCACCGTCGCCGCGCCGCCCATCTTTGGTCGTCTAGATTTGAGCCATTAGATGTTGATAGTATGGGTAGGATAAATGACTTAACGAACCAGTATGACTAGATCTATGCCGCACGATCTACTTTTAATCCAACGCACCACACCGCTCGATCCAGACGAATCGGTAAAAACCAATAAAAACTCACCACGTGGCATGTAGTTTGATTTAAAAACAGAAACATATCTATTAGATGTTTAAACTTGCAAAATTCATAACTTTTAATCTACACGTACAAATTTTGCAAATTTTATATCAATGGAATCAGCAAGAATAATTCTATCCAACCATGTCGTTTGTTTAGTGATTTTCTTCTGGAAAATTAGTTGTTTTTCAGAAACATGTGTAGGCACATTTTGTGTATAAAATTATTCTAGAAATGTTTTTAGGATAAAATCTTTTGTAAACGGATTGTTTTGAACCTACTGACCATAGAAACCAACTTTTGGATTTAAAAATATATTTTGTGACACTTAGGAATAAATCTTTGAATAAAAGCATTTCTAGCTAAATAAAATATTGTTTATGTTTTAAAAATGCTTTTTAAGTAAAACCTTTTGAAAATGGTTGGAATTAAACTCTCTGACCCTAAACACCATGTTTTGGATTTAAAAATGTATTTGATTAACCCTAGAAAATTATTACTTTGTCTAAAGGCATTTCTAGCAAAATAAAATGTTGCTTTGATTTAAAAATGGTTTTTAGATGAAACCTTTGGCAAATGATTTAATATTAAACACTTTGACCATAAACACTAACATTTGTGTTTAAAAATATATTTGTCAAACACTAGAAAATATTCCTTTGATTTAAATCATTTTTAATAAAAACAAAAATGATTTAAAGTGACCATTTTCACTAACTTAATATCAAATGGTTTTGCCCCTTTTATAAATGACCAATAGGTGTTTTATAATGTTCATAACCTATTAGAAACCACTTTTCCAAACAAAACAATCTTTGGCATGCTTGCATGCATTTCTTTGTTTTTATTATTTTATGTGTTGAATTGTTTGAATGTTA
Organism: Avena insularis; assembly: GCA_023614405.1. NCBI lineage: Eukaryota > Viridiplantae > Streptophyta > Magnoliopsida > Poales > Poaceae > Avena > Avena insularis. The sequence continues at coordinate 191,441,581 of CM042689.1, read as the reverse complement.
TTTTTGAAATTGTGCCTTGCTTGATTGAATTGTAGTGAACTTTGAAGAGTGTGATTATTCCAAGATCAAGGAGTGAAATTATATTCTCTACCAAAAAGGCAAGTGGTGCTTCATACTTTTGTCCCATTATTTTCACTATGCATTAGTGATATTTCTAAGTGGGACTTTCATGGAATTTTCTATGTGTTAACTATGCCATGGGAAATCCTAGTAGATGAAACCTTAGTAGAATTTTCCCTAAGTTAAGATTCCTACTACTATCATGCTTAGCTTAGCTTAGCTAGTAGACAACAAGGGTGGATTATATTCATGCTATGAGATATTTCTAAGTCTATGACTTGTGTTTTGTTTAATAAAACAACTATGTGAATGAATCACCTAGGTGGAATGGAAAGGATGGATTTATGTTGAGTGGTTACACAAGGCCAGGGGACTGGTTAACCTGGTGTATCACACTTGTGGAATGCCACCAAGGAACAAAGAGATTTGAGATGTCAAATGTTGAGAAGCTTCAAGTGCAGCCACATGGCATTATGGGCTCTGCCTGGATCATATAGGTTGCAATAACTTAGCCAAATGGACAGTTGGTGGTAGGGGATGATAGGTTTGGAGCGCCTCCATTTTGGTCTAAGGGAAGGCTTCTGAAAGATCTTGTCTCGATGCATGTCGAGTCTTATGGGGAAAGTGCACCACCTCTCGAGAGAGTAAAATATAAGTACTTAGCCGTGTCCCCGACAATGGAAAATTTGAGCATCAAGACATGGAAGCTATCAAGAATCTCCTCATCCCAATTTCTAAGTTAAAAACTTGTGGTTGAACAAGGTTAAAGGATCTTCAATCTTTGATTGGTAGATGCCTTGGGTGATTTTTGACAAACAAAAACTTAGTGTTTTCAAATGATAAGAAAATCTATTTTGAGCAAAGCAATCCTAAGCTCCACTTAGCCAAATGCATATAGATGATAGATACCACTATTCTACCATAGTATCACTTGCCAATACAAATCAAATGTATTGATCCTTGTGGCTGTAACTTATTATGTTGCATATTTGTTTGATGTTAGTGAAGTGTGTTGATTAGGATTACAAGTCTACAACCAACATGATTGCCTGTGGCACTTTGAAGATGAAGGACTCCATGCTATATAGTACTATGACCTTTGTTTCTTGATATTACATCTTAACTGTGGATGCTACCTATTGATCCAGGGACTAGCATTGTAAACACAGGGATCTCTTCCTGTCTAAAGGTTGGGACCTCTACAGATGGTATCAGAGCAATGTGTTGCCTGTAGGATTGTAACCCTAGGATTGGACAAAACCCCTTAGAAAAATAGGAGTTGTATTTGTTCAAAATTATTTACAAACAATATTGGAAACTCTTTCTGTAGGGTTTGCAGCATAGAAAACAAAAAATTTCCTACGATGGGAACAACTATGTACCAAGATCTATCTACCTGATACAAACAACGGGCGGATGTATATCCGTGGAGAACATACCCTTGAAGACCGACAAAGCTTAACGAGTCAAACTCGTGGTTGATGTAGACGATCTCTTGCCGATTTCAAGATCGAGAGGAAGTCCTAGCGCCGCAAAATAGCAGCGCATCCGTGCTCGCACACACGTTCGAGGCACCGAGCAACCTCCGCCTCCTCGCTCTAGCGATGCAGCGAAAGCATAACTCTTTCTTGCCGAATAGCCACCGGGAACATGTATCTCGCTAGTCCGAGACCATGGGGATAAATTCTAGAGGGGGAGAGATATCCTTCACGAGGAGGTGTGAGAGACAAGTGAGGAGGGGGGCTCCTTTTATAGGAGGAGGGGGGAACCCCAAGGGGGTGCCCGGCGCATGGGGCTGCCCCCTTGCCCTCCCCTCTTCATGTGGGTGGACACTCCACTCACAAAAGTCCTTTAAATTCCCTCCACTCAAAAGTCCACTCAAATTCCCATTAAATTTCCACCAAATTTAATGCAAACTCTCATTAAATAAAACTCTTTTATTTTATTCAGAATTTTGTCAATTACTTTAATGACAAACATTCACAAATAACCCCTTGCTAGAATTCTATTTCACATGCATAACCACTTTATGCAATTTCACCCGAAAACCTGTTTCGGTATCTAGTGAAATAAATTCCTGCGCTTGTTCATTCTTTCGGCATGAAACTTTTGCTCCAATTGGATGTCGGTGTCACTTAAGTGTGTCACCCTACGGTTCGTGAATAATGCGGACATGATCGAGACCCCTCTCAAATCAATAATCAGAAGCGGGATCTGGAGACCCATACTGACTCCCACACATTCAACGATGACTTTCTTGTGATCGTCGGAACCTTTTACGCTAGTATCTTTATCCCTTTGTTTCACGATATATTACATGTTCGAGATTCGATCATCGGTATATCCATACCTAGTTTGATCTCGTTACTGACATGCACTCTTTTCTCGTTCCCGTGATATAACATTCTAGTGATCAAATCACTTGCTTGCAAGCTAACCAATGTGATATCATCGAGAGGGCCCAGAGTATATCTATCCTTCATCAGGATGAACAAATTCCACTCTCGATCCATGGGCCTCAACATAACACTTTAGTAGTTCTGAATCCATCTTTATAATCACCCTGTTACGGTGTGACGTTTGATGTTATCAAGAAACTCTTCCGGTGTTAGTGATTGACATGATCTCATGGTCTAAGGATTAGGATCACTACGTAAGTTGTTATAGAAATATAAACTCAATGACTTTGATCGTAATGCTATACTTCAGATGAATGTTCATCACACTATTACACTAATGTTGTGACCCCGTTATTAACAACATCCAATGTCCATGATCAGGAAACCTTGATCATCTTGTTAATCAACGAGCTAGTTTATGAGAGAGGCATAACTAGGAACTTGCTGTTTGTTTATTAAACACACATGTATTAACGTTTCTGTATTAATACAATTATAGCATGCAAAATAAACATTTATCATAAACAAGGAATACGATAATAACCACTTTATTATTGCCTCTCGGGCTTATTCCCTTCACTTTCCTCAATCTTTTTGGTTTTGATTCTACATCTCTTACTTTTCAAATTTCATGGACAAAGCCTCAACATGAGCAAAGAGTTCAACAAGAACAAATACTTCAACTTGAGCAAAGACTTCACCATCATCAAAGACTTCAACATCAGATTTTCACCAAGGACTTCAACATGGTCATCACTAAGGACTACAAGTGAGACAAGAAATATTACTCAAGGCTTGAAGACTAAGGAAACACAACTTAGAAGAAACCATCACCACCTATGAAGGTTGTGACCAAGATACAAGAATTTCTCCAAGGATACAATGATCTTGTTCATGAAGAAACAACCAAGTAGAATGGAATGATCTCACGAAAATCATATAGTTGGACCACGATACTAAATTTTAGATCAAACACACCAACTTATGTGGTGTAGCAAAAATATTTTGTTGCCTAAAAGTGTGCTTGAAACTTGTTGTTTGAGTGAATGTTTGTTTGTGATTGCTTGCACATTGCTTGTGTGAATTGTGATGTGTGTGATTAGACTTCTTCTCTAGAATCTTTTGTCTATTCTAATCCCAAACCAACCCAAACAGATGACTTCTCCAAGGGACTCCAACATCAGGAATGGTGACACCAACAACCAAGAGATGCACATGAGAGAACAACTACTATCAAACCAAACTCACTTGAATTAGATGACAACTCAATTTTTAGCCAACAACAATGAGTTAGACCCAACCATGCAAAAGTTTTTGGAAATCCAATATCAATTGTTGCAAGGGATGACCACTCAAATGATCAACATGAAAGACAACCTTTCCCAAGGAGTTTGTGACAACAATGATGTCAAGTATGATATTATAGAGGGAACTCAAGATTGCAATATTTGTGGAGACATGGAACACACTTCCAAAGAGCATGAAGATCAATGCCCTAATTGTGAAGAGAAACATCCAACTAAACAATGCCCCACGTCTCAAGTGACTTGTTTCCTATGTGAAGGAAATGATCATGTCCCTATCCAATGCCCCATATATCATAGTTCAACAAATGAAACAAGGTGGAATGCATCAAAAGTATGGAAAACCCCATGAGGAAACAACTCCTATCAAGAAGGATGAAGGCAAAGGCAAATCTCAGATTGCCCCTCCATACATTAGGAATCACCTTAATGGACAAAAGAGGAAACATAGGTATTATCCAAGGAATCGTTCAAGGAACCGAGGAAGCTTTCCCACCTTTGAGGTGAGAATGAAGAGCATGAACTAGAGGAACTCCTAGCTTTGGAGAAACCCAAGAAAAAGAAGAATAAGGAAATTAGCCAAGTGTGGTGCAACAACTGCAAAGAGCTAGGCCATTATATATCAATTTGTCCAGAGAATATACATGAAGAACTCAACCTTGTCACATGTTACAAGTGTGGTAAGAAAGGACATTATGCAAGCAATTGTCTAGAGAAGTTTCAGCAAGATCCCAAGTAAGCCAAGATGTAATCTAGTTGGAATTTTTTTAAGGGTGGTAGTACCCTTGTTGTTTTGAAGACAACTTGTAACCTCTAGCATTCCCAAATCTCGGGACGAGATTTCTTTTAAGGGTGGTAGCCTGTCACATCCCAAAATTCTCCATATTTTGAAATGTGAAAAAAAAATTGTTGAAATTTAGGGTGAAAAGAAACTTTTTGATTCCAAATGGAAACATCAAAACCCATATTAAACAAACTTTGAATGAAAAAGGAATCAAACAAAATTTCAAACAAGTGAAATGCAATCAACAATGGATGTATCTTGAAATTCAAACTTGGAAAAAATAAACCAAAACCCAAAACCTTAATGGAAGAAAATTATTTCCAAGATCTCTCTAAGAATATGGATTCGATCCATTTAAAAATTTGTCAACAAACAATTATAAATGATCAATAATGATAAACAAAAATATTATAAAACCCTAGAATTTGGTTTCATTCAATATGGAACCATGGATAAAAACTTATGAATATAATAAGATAAGAGGAAATAATTTTCAAAGCTACTAAAGCTCCTATCTAAAATCCATACCAACTTATGAGAAAATAATTCTAAAGAGATATAAAAGGATAAACAAATATTAGATAAAAATTATACAAATTGGAATCACCAATTTTGGATCTATAAATAAAAATATATGGATTTTATAAGATAAAGATTAATAAATAGGGAATATTTAAAATCCAAATTAAATCATGGCCAAATTCATAATCAAATTAAAGATTATTGAATAATAAATAAGGGTAAACAATTATTTAAATAAAATCATAAGGATTGAACAACATCCAATTTTATTTAAATAAAGACAAGTTATTTAAACTAAATAATAAATCCCAATAAAATTATTTAGAAGAAATTTTAAAGATTGAATTAAATCCATAAGCAAATGGAATAAAGATAATCCAAATCCAAAGAAAATAAAGGGATAAAGAATATTCAAATAAAATAATATGACATTAACCAAATTCTATTCTATTTGAATAAGGACAAAATCCCTAATAGAAATGATTATTAAAATGATGGGAAAATAATCATTGGAATTAGCCCAAGTGGAATAAAAGTTATTTAATTAACTTAAATGGAATAAAAGAGTCATTGAATAAAAATTATATGGATTTAAAACCATATTGGATTTTATTTGAATAAAGACATTTGCCCAATTTAAATGATTAATAAATCATGTTAGAAATATTTCAAATAATTCAAAATGAATTATTTAACACCCTATTAAATAAATAAAACCTACTGAAAAGGTTTGGTGAAAATTGGAATTCAAATAAGGGTTTGAAAATATAATTAAATCTTATTTAAATAAAGGAAAGTGCCCATTTTAAATAAAATATAAATAAATTATTCCTAAAAAGGAATCTAAATACATGTTTATAAACAACATTAAAAGTTACTGAAAGTTTTGGGAAAAGTTTGAATTCAAACAAGTGTTTGAATCAATTGAATAAAATCAAAAGAGAAAAAGAAATCAGAAAAAGAAAACAGATGAAGAAAAAAATAAAAGAGCCAGCCCAGCCCAACCTGGCCCAGCTAGCCCAGCAAGCCCACATCTCTCCTCTCCCCCGAACCGTTTTCTTCTACTCACTAACGAACCCGCGCAGTTGATGATGATTGGACCCCACCGTACCCCCTTCCCACTCACTGACGCCGCTGCCCCACTTACCAGTCATCGTCTCCACCCCCGCAGACCAGTTCCCCCCTCCTCGGCGTTTCTGCCACAAATTCCGTCGATTAAATTCATCTTAATGGCCCAGAAATTCTGTCCCTTGATTACTCCCATTTAACCGCCTCCCTCCCCTCTATCTTTCCCCTCGGTCGCCAACTCCTCTCCGCCTCCAGGCTGTTTCAAATCAAGCCGAAACGACCACTGCCCCGACAAGCTACTCCGGCCAAATTTCGGTAACTCTGGCCACCCCTCCACTCCTAGTACTTACTAGCATGATCCCTGTCATCAGGCGCACCTGCCCATAGGCCCATCTCGCCCGCGCATGCCCTAGCGGCTCGACAACATCGACGTCTGAGCGCCATCGCCTCCTGCTCCAACTCTGGCAGCCTTCCCCGGTAAACTCAGAGCACCCCCTCCTCTCTGGGTGACTCGATTTTGTTCACCTAACCCACACGTGCCTGACACACCCTTTATTTTGACTTAGCATAGTCTGTAGCATCACCGATGTCTTCAATAGAGAGTGCCCACCGCCAGGACCATCTCCAGTGAGTAATTGCCAGCATATGCGAGCGCCCCTTCGTCTACAACAAGCACGTCGAGCTTCCCCACGACACTGCGATCACGGTGAGCCATCCCTATTACTTTATCGCTTCCTAGATCGTCGGCAACTTCACCGTCTGAGCACGCCGCCGCCAGCCACCATCGTTGCGCCGCCCATCTTTGGTCGTCTAGATCTGAGCCGTTAGATGTTGATCGTATGGATATGATAGATGACTTAACGAACCGGTATGACTAGATATGTTCCGCACGATCTAATTTTAATCCAACGCACCACACCGCTCGATCCAGACGAATCGGTATGGACCAATAAGAACTCACCACATGGCCTGTAGTTTGATTTAAAAACAGAAACATATCTATTGGAGGTTTAAACTTGCAAAATTCATAACTTTTAATCTACACGTCCAAATTTGCAAATTTTATATCAATGGAATCAGCAAGAAGAATTCTATCCAACCATGCCCTTTATTTAGTGATTTCATTCTGTAAAATTAGTTGTTTTTGCATAAACATGTGTAGGCATATTTTGTATATAAAATTATTCTAGAAATGTTTTTAGGATAAAATATTTTGTAAATGGATTGTTTTCAACCTACTGACCATAGAAACCAACTTTTGGGTTTAAAAATATATTTTGTGACACTTAGGAATAAATCTTTGAATAAAAGCATTTCTAGCTAAATAAAATATTGTTTATGTTTCTAAAATGCTTTTTGAGTAAAACCTTTTGAATTAAAATTTGACCCTAAACACCATGTTTTGGATTTAAAAATGTATTTGATTAACCCTAGAAAATTATTACTTTGTCTAAAGGCATTTCTAGCAAAATAAAATGTTGCTTTGATTTAAAAATGGTTTTTCGATGAAACCTTTGGAAAATGATTTAATATTAAACACTTTGACCATAAACACTAACATTTGTGTTTAAAAATATATTTGGCAAACACTAGAAAATATTCCTTTGATTTAAATCATTTTTAACAAAACAAAAATGATTTAAAGTGACCATTTTCACTAACTTAATATCAAATGGTTTTCCACTTTTATAAATGACCAATAGGTGTTTTATAATGTTTATAACCTATTACAAACCACTTTTCCAAACAAAACAATCTTTGGCATGCTTGCATGCATTTCTTTGTTTTTATTATTTTATGTGTTGAATTGTTTGAATGTTATTTTTGAAATTGTGCCTTGCTTGATTGAATTGTAGTGAACTTTGAAGAGTGTGACTATTGCAAGATCAAGGAGTGAACTTATATACTCTACCAAAAAGGCAAGTGGTGCTTCATACTTTTGTCCCATTACTTTCACTATGCATTAGTGATATTTCTAAGTAGGACTTGCATGGAATTTTCTATGTGTTAACTATGCCCTGGGAAATCCTAGTAGATGAAACCTTAGTAGAATTTTCCCTAAGTTAAGATTACTACTACTATCATGCTTTGCTTAGCTAGTAGAAAACAAGGGTGGATTATATTCATGCTATGAGATATTTCTAAGTCTATGACTTGTGTTTTGTTTAATAAAACAACTATGTGAATGAATCACCTGGGTGGAATGGGAAAGGATGGATTTATGTTGAGTGGTTACACAAGGCTAGGGGACTGGTGAACCTTGTGTATCACACTTGCGGAATGCCACCCAGGAACAAAGAGATTTGAGATGTCAAATGTTGAGCAGCTTCAAGTGCAGCCACATGGCATTATGGGCTCTGCCTGGATCATATAGGTTGCAATAACTTAGCCAAATGGACAATTGGTGGTAGGGGATGATAGGTTTGGAGCGCATCCATTTTGGTCTAAGGGAAGGCTTCTGAAAGATCTTGTCTTGATGCATGTCGAGTCTTGTGGGGAAAGTGCACCACCTCTCTCAAGAGTAAAATCTAAGTACTTAGCCGTGTCCCCGGCAATGGACAATTTGAGCATCAAGACATGGAAGCTATCAAGAATCTCCTCATCCCAATTTCTAAGTTAAAAACTTGTGGTTGAACAAGGGTTAAAGGATCTTCAATCTTTGATTGGTAGATGCCTTGGGTGATTTTTGACAAACAAAAACTTAGTGTTTTCAAATGATAAGGAAAATCTATCTTGATCAAAGAAAGACTATGCTCCACTTAGCCAAATGCATATAGATGATAGATACCACTATTCTACCATAGTATCACTTGCCAATACAAATCAAATTTATTGATCCTTGTGGCTGTAACTTATTATATTGCAGGTTTGTTTGATATTAGTGAAGTGTGTTGATTAGGATTACAAGTCTACAACCAACATGATTGCCTGTGGCACTTTGAAGATGGAGGACTCCATGCTATATAGTTATTTCTGCTGCATTGTAATGAGATAGCCAAATGAGCTATGTAAGATGTAATGAATTATTTTATTCCTGGTTATAAAGTTGTACTATGAACTTTGTTTCTTGATATTACATCTTAACGGTGGATGCTAGCTATTGATCCAGGGACTAGCATTGTAAACATAGGGATCTCTTCCTTATTAAAGGTTGGGACCTCTACAGCTTACTGGAACAGTTTGGATTCGAGATGCTTTATAACTTAGTTATAACAGACCAAAGTTAACTCTAAAACATATAACCAAGTTTTTAGCCTTATATTTAAAGTCTTGTGGACTAAAGTTAACTTTAAAAACATGGATATATTTAAGGTGTAATGCTTATGATATTTGTACCTTGTGTACTTTGTAATGTTTTCTTATGGTTACTTAAGAATTGTTGCACTTTTATTTAGTGTAGTGATCCCTTTATTTTGTAATGGAATAGAATCATTTGTCCTCTTATATATGTGGTTATAATGTATAAATAAGGAAATAATATTACTTAACTACTTATGGATTCACTATAGTGTTTTGATATCTTTGTAAACTTGTGGTTGGAGTAATGGAAAGGATTTAATTTAGTCACAAATTATTCTTTAAGGATTTTGTAACGAATAAGAATCCTTTTAGAAAATAATCTACACTTATGGTTGAAGGATAATTCAAAAAAATTGTATTTAAAATGTGTTGAACCAATATGTCTTCATATTATCAATATTTAAGACTAGTATTACTTATTAGACTTTAATTGGTTGAATTTAGAATATTAGCAAATTTTATTTACCCTTATATGAATTATCTGTTAAGGAAATAAGTTTAAGTTCAAGTTATTAAAGTATTTAAATTTTTATTTAACTCAACAGTGGAATATTATATTTTTAACATGTAGGTATTATTTTTGTGATCATTTTGGTATATTACATTTATTTTTATTATTTAGAAATAATAAGATATGATTTTTATAATATTTATTAATTTATAAATACTTAATACATAATAAATATTTAATTAAGTGAAACAATAATGTATGGTTATCATTTTAAAGTATTGTTTTTATTTTTCTAAGATTATTGGTATTTTATTTATATTTTTAATATTTACCAATATTAAAATATGGATTATCTAAGTTTTATTACTTATAAAACCTTTATTAAATAATATTTATTTAAATAAATATCATAATAATGTTTGATAATAGTTTTAAGTTGTAGATTTTATTTTTCTAAATATTTTCATATATTACACATATTTTTCTGAATTATAAAATAAAAGTTATTGATTTAATTTCATTTCTAGATCATTTTATTTCATTTCTGGAATATTGATATTTGAATCTATATTATTTTATAAATTTACTAAACATGGAATACTTTTTGTACCGAGGCTAAGCCTACCCAAGGTCACTGACTGGTGGGCTAGTGGCCACATCACATACCCCATTTTAGTAAATTCATTTGTTACCGAGCCTATTTCTACTCATAGTCTTTGACAGGTGGGCCCTAGGCCACGTCATACGCCACATGGGAAAAGACTAGTCAAAGCAGTTGACTGGGTGACTCGACGTGAGCCCGACGTCATGATGACGTCACCTTGTCGGTGACGCTCAGACGGCGATGATCTGGTGGCTTCTAGCGAATGTGACGGCTATGGTTCGAACCAGTACACTATGGCGAGACTAATAGTGGTGGTGCCGCTAGTATATGGTCAACGGAGGATGATAGCAACGATGTGACGCGGCGGTGCAGGCATATGGCCACTACGGTGGTGATTTCGGAAGCAAAGCAGAAGAAAGGCGGCACTGGCGTGTTCAGCAACTCACTAGGAACACGATGGTGTGGTCGGTGAAGACGATGGTGCTCCGGTACGGACTAATTGGCATGAACTCCGACGATCACTGACAGAAGGGAACGGCGAAATTCCCCCGATTCCAAACGCCCCTTGCTTCACGACTACCACTCATGCAACGAGTATGGCGAGGTGCTTCTTCCCGACTACCCCATGGCCTCAGGGGTGGTTTCTACCGGTGACAAGGAGTGGCTCCGGTGAGCTAGGGTTTTGGCCCTTCTCTAAATAGAGAGGATAAGGAGGAGTGGAGATGCGCGAGTGAGAGGATGAGGACGAGGGCTTCGTCGTGGCATTCTTATCCTCACAGAGCGACCTCAGCGGTGGCGGGAATCACAGCGACGACGGCGAACGGCATCGGCTTCGCCCACTCAGCTGCTTGCCTGCGTGAGGATAATGAAGGGGTGACAAACGACGAACCAGTATGGGCCATACTTGGGCCAAGTGGGCCGTGGTGTGACGCGCGGGAGCGACGGATAGGGCAAAGAGAAACTAGGCCATGGGCCAGAATTGTCTGTTTTTTCTCCCTTTATTCTTTTCTGTTTTCAATTTCCTGTTTTATTTTTAGATTTGTATTTTCAACATTTAATTTGAAATTTTCTTTATAAAGTTTATTTGCTGAATACTTGCAGCAACAATTGGTATTAATTGTGATTTATTTTGTGAACCTTTATGATAAATATTTTTATATTTCTTTATTTTCTTTATACGAATCCCTATTAATATTTTGTAGAAGCCTTGGTTATTAATCTTCTTTTTATAATAACCATGGCTTTATTACGTGATATTTCCTTATTTATTTATAAAACTTAATTCTAGTTAGTTCATAGTTTGGATGGAAATTTTTATATAATGATCATATATCATTATTTGATGCATGATATGCAAAGGCAATTATTTGGTTAATATTACTCCCATAGATCTTGGGAATAATAAAGTATATATATTTTATTATAACTAACATAGTAGTTAGGGTTTGAATTGTAAGTGCTTACCCTAGAGTTTAGGGTTCTTACCATACTTATATTCTTTTGTTGATGTGAGTAAAGATTTAATAGCTAAAACACATTATCTTTATGTTTGTGATCTTTAATGATATCACCTTTTAAAATAGAAAGTTATTAACTGGAATGTCTTATGAAAAGGATTGATAGAAATAACTCCTAAGCACATATGGTTATGATAATTGGAAATGACAGAGATGTGCTTAAGTGATTTGCTATAGGGAAATATTCCTATAAAACAATATGAAGATGAAATGATTTATCCAACAGATGAGATGGATGTTAAGCTTGATTATGGATTTAGGGTTTAGTGTTTACCAAGAATTCCTATCCTCCATAATTCATAATTCTGGACTTCTACCTTTCCTAGATATACTACTTATTCCTATCAATCATCATGGTTAACATGATGAACTTTACTTCACAAGAATATTCTTATCCACCTTTTATTCTTCTAAACCTATTTACAAATCCAATGAGTTTGTCACTAAAGCTTTTCATAATATTCACCTATCTAGACTTTGTTATATCAACTACTCTACTATTGATAATCTCCAATCCAACAAGTGATTACAATTGCCTCAATTTATACCCTTCCTTTATCCTCCATCACCAACATTACTCTAATAGATTCATTCATGATTATATATATATCAAATTCTAATTCACCTCAAGTGTTTAATATTTCCCAAGAGTAAAATACTGACTCTATAATTCACTTCTGCTCTAACATCATCCTAATCATACTATCTTATCTCAACTTGACTCCAATATCTTATATTAGAGTTCAATCATGTTTTACCCACCAATGTTACTTATAATGGATATAAGCATTCAATCTTGGTTACTAAGGCATGATCATTATAATCCTTTGATCCTTTATGGTTTAGGTTTCCAATTGGCTAAACAAAGCTTCATCAAAGCAATATTATAGTTGTATTGGATTTATCTTCCGTTTATCTCTATGGAACCAAGAGATATTATTCATTGACTATACCTACTTAATCCAATAGGATTACTCTTTGATAACTATCTTCAATGTTTATCCCTATAATCTTCTTCATCACCATATAATTATATAATCTAAATAACTCTTCTATTCATTCAGGAGTGAATGAACTCCATCAATTATCACATTGATCTTATTCTCTTCCAACACTCCCATCCTATAGATGATCTCTAAATCTAGCATTAGCACTTACCTCTTCTTACTTGTTTCTCTAAAAGAATTTAAGTGAATGCCAAGATAAGAACAAGAGTTGATAGATCAAGAATTGATAGGTTAAGAATTGGTGAATCAATAGTTTATTACTCAACTTTGATGAACAACAGATATTAGAATATGATTCACTAGAGATGATAAGGGTTGATATGGAAAGAAAGATATATGGTGAATGATCTTGACTTGGTTTCTTTCCTACTCCATCTCACTAAAGAGGTAAGGTTAGGTATTACCATGATACTCATGGTATAATTGGATACGTATAAAATAAGTCAAGGGTTAGTTAGTACATTCTGGTTACTTGGGTTACATTCTTAAATTGGTATTCATGGGTTGTTGTAGTGAATACTATGATATGATCCCTTAAGGATCAAATATAAATCATTAACTACTGTATTAGGGCTTAATTTTATTACATTTGATCTACCCTTATATCAAATCATGTTTCCCAAATAAGGTTTTAGCAAAGGTCATATTGAAATTTATCACAGTCAACTTGATGATCTACTTCAATTCCATCAAGTTGAGAGAAGCTTCATTCACTTTGACAAGTTTTGTTCACAAGCGCGAAAATTATTGGGATTTTCTATGCATGAATGTAATGCACACATCTAGGTTCAACTTATTACTAAGCTTTAATGCTGGGATGTTACAGACCCTCCCCCTTAAAATAAACTTCATCCCCGAAGTTCGCAAACTCTCACGTGGTTGCTACATTTCTCCACTCCATGGTGACTTCAAATGGGAATAGTTGTAGTAATCCATAGCCAGATAGTTTTATCATATTCTCATCATCCTTCAACTCTCCATTTTGGTTGTCTTATTCCTTCAAGGTTTATTTTACAATCCTCCTTTAGAGATATGTACTTATTATAACTCCTTAATTTTTGGGGTCTCTTATTTAGTTCCATATCCTGATTAGGTATCCTAATCCAAATATTTCACTTAATCACTGAAATTTGTTACTATGTTATATAAAGTCTAGGAAGTCTCACTAAAATAGGTTTTAAATTTCAATCTGCCAATAGTTGTGGTCAAAAGACTATATTTTTATTCTGTTCATAGAATAGTTGGTACTGGTTTCCTTCCAAAAATTGGATTTGAATTCATTTAGTTTATACCCATTGGAATTTATTGTTCCTCCACACATGTCCAATTTGATTTGCTTTATTCTCTCTTATGAATCACTTAAGAGTTGTTTCCTTTAGAATTAGTCTATTAAGATTAATCTATTTTATCTACTACAAATATTTACCTTATCGAGCTTTAGATAATCTCTTGTTATTACCTTAAGTACTTCTTCTCCAACCTTTACTTTGGAATTCAGAGAACTGTACTTATGTTTACCGTTTACTCCCCCCCTTAGGGTTTACTAATGGTCTCTAAACTGCATTTATAGTAATCATTGGCTTAATAACTAGAATGTAGGTCTTTGTCTAGCTTATTTCTACCTAGTTAAGTCGTATGAAGGATTGTACGGTGTATCCACATAATTGTGGATCTCCGAAGCAAATCTTTTAGCATATTAATCTTACTTACTATTTGTACATTTTAGCTTTGATAGACCTGACTTTGCGAAGCACTTCGAAAGACAATCGCCTTAAATTTTATACTCCTCTATGTCTTACTTAACTTAGGCCAAATTTTATGCTCTTTATGCAACTTTTAAAATTATCTGATTAACTATTTTAACCGTTACCTGCTGCGGCAAGTTACCGACTGTGGACCATCCTAGGGTGTATGTATTACCCTACGATTTCCGACATATTTCTGGCATTCACCCTAACTTATTCGAGTTTGGATACCACCTATTTCTAGTGAAATTAATTTCACTACTTCTTGTTCTTTTATTCTACGTGTAAACCTCCTTGGTATATGGAATTCGTCACTCCCTTAGACGGATTTCCATTCCTATCTAGGTCTATAACATCAAGTAATAACTAGGTGTTACATCATGCATTTTCACACCTAATTAAACTTCATGTACAGATCTAGCCATCAAGAAGATTCAAGAAAATCCAAAAGTCGATAAACAACAAAACATATACCATGTATTATACATAGGTTTTAAATAATTTACAATTGTACTAAACGTTCGAACGGTTTTCCCCTCACATACATTACATAACTACCTTACAACAACTTCCTGATCTTGTGAGTATATCTTCACTTATTTCGGCAAACCCTTCAAACTACAATACGTAATACCCTCTATGTACAATATTCAAGAACTCATCCCTTGGGATGTCGTTCCTTTCTTACTTTCATCTTCCTCTAGTGCTTCCTGGAGTTCCGTCCATGATGACGTGAAGTCCTACGACTGCCTTCTGGAGCGTAAGAGCATCCATGAGGTGCGTATTCTTGATTAGAAGTACCGATACTGAGATTAGTCATTGAAAAATGACTAGAGTTGGCGTAATCTTCTACAAGATATTCCTGGTTTTCCGGCAACGCTTCCTCAAAGTAAGTTGGCTCCTTAGCCTTTTCTTGGATCCATTCGTACATATTGGTATAGTAGCTATCAGGATACTCTTGTAAGTCGATTGGATTGGTATCATCCCCATATGGTCCATAAGGCTCTCTATGGTTATAGTTGGTCTCTTCTCTGATACCTGTATCACAAGGTATAGGATTTCCTATGGTTACACCTTAAGATTTTACTCCCCATTCATACTGGTTTTGCTTAGGGTTATTTGAAATAGCTCCAGCCCATTCCTGTTGTTCGGAGTTATACTTGGTCCATAGATCTTCAGGTGACTGGGGGTTATTTTGGTAATAGGCATAGTTTTATGAGTGTGGATCATCAAACTCAGTTTCCTCATACACTTCTCCTGAAGGTATGTATTTGGGATGCCTAGATTCTTTATCTAGCTTCTTCCTACGTGCCATTGCCTTATCAGGATCAGTAAAATACTCAGTGACCGCATCTAGTTCCTGAACTAAGACTTGGTGAGTGTTATGATAAGTGTTTAGCAAAGACCAATAACAATCCATATACTCTACAGCTAGAATAGGTTCAGTTTGGACTAGAGTAGAGTGATCTAACTCATGCTCTGTGTTTGAAGTTTCATGGGGTATAATGGTGTGAGTACTACCGTCTAGAGCTTGGTATTTCTGTTCTCGGATCATGGTTATGGCTGCTACTACGGTAATCTGATATGCAGATGCCATGCACCTTGCCTCTCCTGATGGAATTTATCCTTTAAGTCCTAACTTCTTGGGTAACATGATCATGACACAGTATTTAGCTAATACCTTCCCATCATAGTAATTGTAAATCTTGACCAAAAGTCTCGATTCACATTCCAAACTCCATAGAAGTTGTCGGACATTATCTGTCCAATCCCCTCCATAGTCATTCAGCGTCCTGTTCATCACTTGAACACTCCGGGGTGGATATCGAGGTGCCATGTAGAACTGTAGATAAGAAATTATCATCAGTCCCATAGAGTTAAAACTCTTGGTAGTGTTCAATATTGCAATCATACTAAAGAATTTCACACTAGCAACATGACAGGATTATTATCAAGTGAATATCCCTCATATCACTAGAGAACTCTTTATTGTTGCAGATATGTGTCCTATAGGTTTTACCCATTTATTAGGTTTCCAACCTAAGGTCAAAGCTTATGCTCTGATACCAACTACGGTGACCCAGCATACCACTGCATGATGTAGTACACTATAGTCGTTGACATAACACCAATGAAACACATGTTCACTAGTATTACATCCCTCAGAGTGGTACAACAGAAACACAGCGGGTCCAAGACATGGCTAAAGGTTACAATTCACTCTATACACAAGATCCAGAGAACACTATAGGTTAAAGAGAGAGAAAGAACTTCTTACAAAGAAGAATCAAAGATAAACATTGCAAAAACTATTATACTATTAAGTCTAGTATTTTAACTAAGGGGTTGACATTGCTGCTATTGCAATGCACTATAGAAATAGGTTCTTTGGTTAGAGAGTATATTCCTATCTAATCAGTAACTTCGTCTTCACTTGAGTTGATGTATATGTTGACTTCCTTGTCTTTGTTGAAGAGATTTAGCCTTGGATGATGATTCCTAGAGCATAACTTGATGTAGATGTTGTCTGCACTGGCTTCGGAATATAGCAAGGGTTAAGAAGATACGTTGAGTACGAGCGTACTCAGCAAGTCCACTAGAAAGGAGTGTTTGATGCACTATATCTACTGCCACAGACCGTAGGTCGTAGGCAATGCAAGTTTTCGTAATATTTCTTCAAAGGTTGCTTTTATTCTGAAAAGCTATGTCCATCAGACTTCAAGGGTTTACCAGAACTTTCATGGAGTTCCTTTCCCGCCGCGTTCGCAGGTCCTTCCCGGAACAGGGAGTAGTAAGTTACTGTTCTTACACTCTGCAGAGGTGTGTTACTTTACCCAGGAGAGATCAACTCCTTGTTGCACAACCGGGCAGCTTACCCGTCCATAATTCCATGTTGTGGGGCCTAGTAGATGATCCAAGCCAATCGCTGCCCTCTCCGCGACCTCATATGTCTGCACGATCCTTCGGGACTGGCTCACCTCCGTTAAGCCCCCTTTTGGGCAGGCTAAAACCCTGATGAGTTTCCGAAGACTCTATGACCTGGTGATGCCCGGACGAGTACAATTTAAATGGACTAGATCCCTAAACACCATCCATAGATGATCTAGACACCAAAAGTGTGGGGCGTAAGGGTGCCCACCCATATGTTGGATCCACACAAGTAATCACAACGTCACGTTAAGGGCGTCTTGCCTCCATACGAGAGGAAAAAGATACAGCTGACTTCTCCATACCATTCCAAATCTCATGGTTAACGCGTAATATACGGCGCAAGAATCACTGGCGACATTGGTTATTAAGTCCTAGATAATATGTTCCTTTACCACCGGAACTTCCATAGTAGGTTATTACCTCATGGTGATTAACCTATAATCACATTATAATCATTTCAGACCTTTTTCCAATGTAGGTGATGACAACACTAGATTTGTGAAATACTTTACAGAAAATAACCAAAGGACATGAGCAAGTGTGAACTTTCCTTTTGTGATTGCAAGATTATGCACTCACGATCTTCAAGTCAATATAAAATCCAATATCTGAAATTAGCATCATTGGTCCGGTAAGGACTAATGTTTAAATAAGTAGGATGCTTTTATGCATAAGTAATGTATTGTATTTTATAAACGCGAATCCCGGGGTTAACGTTGTTCTAGGGTTTGGATACTGGAAAGGGTTTCATTGGAATGTGTTGCCCTTTTTAGATTAAGTTCCACACTTGTGCTTCTTATTAAGGCTTGTGAGTGTGTGTGAACAACACGTATTTATCCAACAATAAGATACACATATATGAAATGCTACTCAAGATTGTTTACATTATAATTGTTTATCTTCAAATTTTATTTTACAAGTATTGTCACCTACTAGAAACTTAAGTGTTATCAATCATAAGTATGCAAGTAAAGTTTGAAACAAAGTGATTGTGATTAATTGTCATCTGTTGAGTATGATGAGAGTCCTTGAATTTAATTTGTTAAGAGTTGAAAATATGATTATATGGTTTGTTGATTGAAGTGGCAAAACGAATAATTTTGAAGAAAAGATTTCTTTATTAAGGTTTAAACAATTCTTGTGGTTATTCAGAGGTGGTCGATGTTGTTTGTGCTTACTGGAACAGTTTGGATTCGAGATGCTTTATAACTTAGTTATAACAGACCAAAGTTAACTGTAAAACATATAACCAGGTTTTTAGCCTTATTTCGAAAGTCTTTTAGACTAAAGTTAACTTTAAAAACATGGATAGATTTAAGGTGTAATGCTTATGACATTTGTACCTTATGTACTTTGTAATGTTTTCTTAAGGTTACTTAAGAATGGTAGAACTTTTATTTAGTGTAGTGGTCCCTTGATTTTGTAATGTTATAGAATCATTTATCCTCTTATAGATGAGTGGTTATAATTTATAAATAAGGAAATAATATTACTTAACTACTTATGGATTCACTATAGTGTTTTGATATCTTTGTAAACTTGTGGTTGGAGTAATGGAAAGGATTTAATTTAGTCACAAATTATTCTTTAAGGATTTTATAATGAATAAGAGTCCTTTTAGAAAATAATCTACACTTATGGTTGAAGGATAATTCAATAAAATTGTATTTAAAATGTGTTGAACCAATATGTCTTCATATTATCAATATTTAAGACTAGTATTACTTATTAGACTTTAATTGGTTGAATTTAGAATATTAGGAAATTTTGTTTACCCTTATATGAATTATCTGTTAAGGAAATAAGTTTAACTTCAAGTTATTAAAGTATTTCAATTTTTGTTTAACTCAATAGTGGAATATCATATTTTTAACATGTAGGTATTATTTTTGTGATCATTTTGGTATATTACATTTATTTTTATGATTTATAAATAATAAGATATGATTTTTATAAGATTTATTACTTTGTAAATACTTAATACATAATAAATATTGAATTAAGTGAAATAATAATGTATGATTATCATTTTAAAGTATTGTTTTTATTTTTCTAAGATTTTTGTTATTTTATTTATATTTTTAATATTTACCAATATTAAAATATGGATTATCTAAGTTTTATTACTTATAAAACCTTTATTAAATAATATTTATTTAAATAATTATCATAATAATGTTTGATAATAGCTTTAAGTTATAGATTTTATTTTTCTAAACATTTTCTCATATTACACATATTTTTCAGAATTATAAAACAAAAGTTATTGATTTGACAAGATTTAATCATTTTATTTCATTTCTGGAATATTGATATTTGAATCTATATTATTTTATCAATTTACTAAACATGGAATACTTTTTGTACCGAGGCTAAGCCTACCCAAGGTCACTGATTGGTGGGCTAGTGGCCACATCACATACCCCATTTTAGTAAATTCATTTGTTACCGAGCCTATTTCTACTCATTGTATTTGACAGGTGGGCCCTAGGCCACGTCATACGCCACATGGGCAAAGACTAGTCAAAGTAGTTGACTGGGTGACTCAACATGAGCCGGACGTCATGATGACGTCACATCGCTGGTGACGCTCAGACGGCGGACGACGGCGATGATCTGGTGGCTTCTAGCGAATGTGACGGCTATGGTTCGAACCAGTACACTATGGCGAGGCTAATAGTGGTGGCGCCGCTTCGTCGTGGCGTTCTTATCCTCGCAGAGCGACCTCGGCGATGGCGGGAATCGCAGCAGCGACGGCAAACGGCATCGGCGTCGCCCACGCAGCTGCTTGCCTGCGTGAGGATGACGAAGGGGTGACAAACGATGAACCAGTATGGGCCAGACTTGGGCCAAGTGGACCGCGGTGTGACACGCGGGAGAGACAGATAGGGTAAAGAGAAACTGGGCCATGGGCCAAAATTGTCTGTTGTTTTCTTCCTTTATTCTTTTCTGTTTTCAATTTCCTGTTTTATTTTCAAATTTGTATTTTCAACATTTAATTTGAACTTTTCTTTATAAAGTTTATTTGCTAAATACTTGCAGCAACAATTGGTATTAATTGTGATTTATTTTGTGAACCTTTATGATAAATATTTTTATATTTCTTTATTTTCTTTATATGAATCCCTTTTAAATTTTGTAGAAGCCTTTGTTATTACTCTTCTTTTTATAATAACCATAGCTTTATTACGTGATATTTCCTTATTTGTTTATAAAACTTAATTGTAGTTAGCTCATAGTTTGGATGGAAATATTTATATAATGATCATATATCATTATTTGATGCATGATATGCAAAGGAAATTATTTGGTTAATATTACTCCCATATATCTTGGGAATAATAAAGTATATATATTTTATTATAACTAACATAGTATTTAGGGTTTGAATTGTAAGTGCTTACCCTAGAGTTTAGGCTTCTTACCATACTTATATTGTTTTGTTGATATGAGTAAAGATTTAATAGCTAAAACACATTGTCTTTATGTTTGTGATCTTTAATGATATCACTGTAACATCCCAAAAATATTAAACTAGAATCATCAAACTCTAATCATAAAAACTTAGGATTAACGAAAACTTTTCTAAATAAAAATATGAAAGCATGCATGTGTGTGTGCATTCCAATTTGGATTCTTTTGAATTACCTTTCTTGTGTGTTTCTTTGCTTGTAAAAGTATTCTTAGGTGAACTTAACATCATCTAAACAATCCCCACACTTTTCCCAAAGACAAATAAATCAAAACAAACAAAATGAGTGAATGGTCACTTTGACCAATTTAACTCCCATGCCTACTTTGGCAGTCTCCAACTTTCAAAACTAAACAAAAACTTGTTTGGATCTTTACACCCCTTGATAGTACTCATAACAAAGTACCAGGGCCCACCTTGTGATCATCCAAAAGCATTTGAATGCATAGTTTAAATGACAGTTCAAAATTGAATCTATATCATATGGGAATATCCCACTTTATCAAAAACCACTCAAACAAGTTCAACTTTCAAAACCCAAGCATCCATAGACTCACCAGCACATGCCTAGCACACCCACCAAAAATGTTTTCAAAATTCAAAACTTGAATTCATGCGGCCATTTCATCAAACACCTTACAGATTCAAATCAAACAAAATCAAAACACTATAGTGTGCAGTGTTTTGGGCCTAACTTGTTCCCTCTCTGGACACCACTAGCCTTAGTAGATCATCTAACGACCCTAACAAATCCCTAGCACCACTATAAGCTTGACAATGTCATCAATGGTGAACAGCCGAGAGCACCCATGTCACCCCAGTCTGGACAACAGGCTAGAGGAAGAACTAGGCGTGCCAACCTTGTCTGGGAGGTAGCCCATGCTTCACAGCCCCCTCTCGACCAACCCTGTTTCGCGGACAGCAGCCAGAACCGCTAGGAACGCCGCGCCCGTGCCGCTGTCGACCATGCCGACCCACGCCGTAGAGCACGCGTTATTCCCATTTAACCAGACCACCTCGATCCCTTGCCGCCCGCCAACATGCTCCCCACCGTCCCAGGAGACCGCCAGACATGCCCATTTCACCGCCCGTACCCCGTAGCCACCGCTCGCCGTCGAAGACGCCGCCTCTGCCTCGCAGAGCATAGAGCGTTCCCGACCATTTGCCACCGCCCCTACACGCGCATTAAAGCCATAGAGCATCGCCAGGAGACCACCGATCGATCGCCACCCTCGGCCATGCCTCTAGCAGCCCGTAGCCGTGTCGCCACCGTCATATGCCCATCCCGTTCGGTCTCGCCGTCGAGCCTATAAAAGGAGACGACCCCCAGCCGAATTGAGCACACCATCTCACTCCCCTCACCTCACTGATCGTTCCACCTCATTCCCGAAGCAAGGCGAGCAGCGCATCGCCGGAATTTCACCGGAGCGTGCCGCTGCTAGAGAAGAAGGGAGCCAGCGATTGGAGCCGCCCCAGGAGAAGCTGCCGGTACCAGGAGGTTCGCCATCGTCGACTTCGTCGTTCGCCCACATCGCCGACCCTTGCCTGAGCCTCGGTGAGCCTCCCACGACCCCCACCTGCCGCGTTAGAGTTCTATCTTGCCGGCGTTGCCCGACGTGGACGATGAACCAGAGTCGTTGGATTAGAACTAGATCCCATGGTCCACGTTGCCCCGTACCGCTTGGGACCCGCCGTCTCACTGACGCATGGGGACAGCAACTTAACCAGCCGGCGTAAGCGCTGTGTGTAGCAGGCCGGCCCGTTAACCTTTCCCGCGCAGCCCACTCATTTGAATTTGGATTTTTCCATTTTCATTCAAACACAGTTCTGTACCTAGTTTCAAAAATCAATCCAGCTCGATTCAGTAAACCAAATTGAATGAAACCAATTTTGCTAGAAAGGTCTTTAAATGCTCAATCCAAGCCCGTTGGATTCAAATCATTTGGATCTGTAGATCACCCTTGGTAAAAATAACAAGGCAGAAGCTTTTCTGCATTCAAACATTTTTCAAATTTAAACCACAATAGCTTTTGAGTTGATTCCAACTCTCAAAAATCACATTTGATCATACCTTTCAGAATATATAAAAATATATGGTTTTACTTATAGAAATAATGTTCAAGTAATAAAAGAATGCCACGTAGGCATTTCTAGTCACTTATTTTATTTAAAATAAAAAGGTTAAACCTTATTAAATTGTGACACACTTTAAATCACATTCACATGGACTAAAATATGTGGTGATGACATGTGTCAACATGATCCCATGTTTGGTTTGGATAATATTAAATCTTAAGTAGTTTTTAAATGAGTAGAAATTACTTTTCTAAAAATAAAATCATTAAGTCAAATGCTTGAATCTTGTAACGTTAGTGATGATTCTAGATCATCTATAGAACCCCTTTGTGTGATGATTGCAAGTAGTTAAGTATTGTTTGGTGATTGTGTACCTCGTATTTATTTATAGACGCTAGTACCGACCAAGGATACGAGGAGGAAGGAGGATACTACGAAGAAGAAGCCGAGGAGAACTTCAACCACTGCTCTGCACAAGGCAAGCTTATACTGATACTGATGCAAGCCCATACTTGCAAGCCTAATACTACTAGTTGATTGAGCAAGCTAACACTTGCAATTATGAGATTTAAATAACCTATGCAATGCACTAAGCATGCTTTGGTTAGACACATTTGATGATACCCCCTCCTATTTTTACTTACAAGCTTTCTACTTTATTTTCTTTATCAAAGCTACTACTTAGAGCTTACTTGAGTAAATTGTAGATACTAGAAAGATAACTGAAGGTTGCATAAAGAGCATAAAACTTGGCCTAAGCTAGATAATCTTGATGTCATCCCAAGGCATGAGAGGTTACTTAGTTAAAACTCCACTTGTTTACCACCCCTCATTAGTAATCACCCCCACTTGTAGATGCTAGTGCTAAGCATAAAACTTGATCAACTTTAGATGGGAATACTTGGTGGAAAATGGTTATGAAAACCTTGGAATGATGGATCATTCTATTGAGATGTTTTGACATGTGTTTCCGAACACCAGATGATTTTGATGATGAAAATTTTGAGGCATGAGCCTTAGCCCTTTATAAAACTAATGGTTGTCTAGATGCGATACCATTCCAATTTTATCGTACAACCACAATACCCGAGAATTGGGTAGGGCTTGACTAGAAACTTAGATACCTTAGTATTGGTTCCCTCACGGCCAAGGTCTAAGCTGAGGCTACCTTGTGAAGATTGTCCACCTGTGCAGTACCCAAGATGAAAGTTGGTCATGGTTGGGAGGCCAAACTCATAGGAGAGGTGCTTATACTAGTGCGTGTAATTGAAAGGTTAGGATTGATTATCCGCATACTGAGTATGGTGAATTCAGGATTTGTTCCTGACGGATGTATCGAGTGTTGTGGTGAAAGTGTACAATCTCTGCAGAGTGTCAAACTATTCGAATAGCCGCATCCGCGGTTATGGACAGTTGGAGTGGCCATACTGTTCCCCGTGATATGTTTTCAAAATGACTTGTGAAATGAATTGAGACTTTGACTTGACCACAATAGAGTTGTGACATGAAATTCAAGTTCCCACTTAGATGTTATAAAATTTAATTATCTTGCTTGCTTCTGAACTTAGCAGAGGTAAATATGGCTTTCTGCAAAACAACCCTAGAGCTTAGTGTCCTATTACATAAAACCCCTTCACTTGTTAGTATTAGTTTGCGAGTACTTAAAGAGTACTCATGGCTTTTGTCCCTGGCTATTCCCGTGGACAGACTATGAAGAGGAGTACTAGGAGGATGGACCCCAGGAAGGTTACGACAACTAGGATCATCTCCCATCGTCAGCATTGCCTGTGACCCCGAAGATGGAGCTTCGCCTACGCTACCATTATTATTACGTATTTCCGCTCCTTGAGTTGTATTAAGAACTGAATCATGAGATCCTTATTTGTGTAATACCTAATGTATGGTTTGTAATGGATGATGTACTATGGTATCTAATTCTGTTATGTCTCGCAAAAATGATAATCCTGGGATTGCAATGTATGGCATAACAGGCATCTGGGATTATAAATCCGGGTGTTGACAAGTTGGTATCAGAGCCAGGTTGACCATAGGAGACCCTAGTTAGACTGGAAGTTTGAATCAAAAACTTAGTTTCAAAACCAAAGGAAGCAAATATTTACAAAAACTTATTCCCATTCTTATCACCTTGATTCTTTCATAAAAATTCATGTTCCTCAAAAAAAAACTCTTGCAAAATACATAAAATTTGACACACTTGATCACTCTACTAACTTACTCATCCTATATTCTTAATAGATGGACGTGAAGTACAGCAAGTTTTATCAGGTGGGGAATGGAGGAGACCTTATCTTTGAGAGGGATTTGGACCAGCTTTTGGAACTTCTGGAGCGTCCGCACCCCGAGTTCTTAGGAGCTCAGCTCAATGATCAAGGAGGAGAAGATCTGCATTGGCTTATTGTTGCAAGTCTCCGAGGAAAGATTGAACCTCCCACTGCTGAGGGAATTCAATTCACCTTAAGAGAGAACAACTGGCTCAATGGACTTGCCAGGGCTATGCAGGAAGCTCTTGCCCGTGTGTGGGCAGAGTATCAACCAGATCAAGGGTACACGCTTTGAGTTTTGCCCAAGGCGTGATGCTAATGGACAGCCAATGGAAGCCCCATACCACCACGAGCTGAAGACCCAATTGGACCACCTCAGCTTCATGATGTACAATCGTCAGCAGGAATTGGACAATTGCCGTGACTACTCCAACCAAAAGTCAGCCATCATCAAGACGAAGGATCAGAACATCGCCATGCTAGCGAAGGATCGCAAGTCTCATCGCTGTCAGCTCGACAAGAAGGAGCGCAACATTGCCCGTCTTCGCCACCGTATCTTGGATTTGGAGGAGACCATCCACGAGAGAGACATGCAGTTGGAGGAAAGGGAGAATGTCGGAGAGGATCTTCGTGGAGACCCTTACTCCTATCTCAGCGATGATGATGATTTTCTAGAGGATCAGGCTATGGACTTCTTCACCGATGAGGATGATTTCGCCTTCATTAATGATGATGATGATGATGACTACACCGACTCCGAGGAGTAGTAGCACTTGAGCACTAGCGTAATGAGTAGTATTCGGTCCCACTGTATCGTAGTTTCCAGAATGCTTCCTAAAACCATCTGTTTACCTTTGTTGTGGCGTGTGTTGTATCATGTGCTATGAGTGAATGAATGAAAAGCAAGTTGTAGAAAAATCTGAGTCAAACTTTAAAAACTTTTCCAAAGTCCCAGAACCTAGAAATTTCCCTCTTTTCTCATGATCTATCTCAATCTTCATATGCCACGCGGAGGAAGTGGTTCATCCCCGGACCCGATGTTGCAGATCCTGCAAATGTTGGTTTCTGAGCGCGAAGACGAAAGAGCCGAACGTCAAGCCAACCTAGCCACCCTTCAGCAGATAGCCCAGCTAGCCCACAACAATCAAGGCCAAGGAAATCAGGACAACCATGGATCTATGCTCAAGAATTTCCAGAACACCAACCCGCCTGTTTTCACTAAGTCAGAAGAGCCCCTAGATGCCGAAGATTGGCTGCAAACCATGGAAAATAACCTGGAAGTCGCCGGATGTCAACACCCGGATTTTTCAATCCTAGATGCCTATTATGCCATACATCGCAATCCCAGGATTACCATTTTTGCGAGACATAACAGAATTGGATACCATAGTACATCATCCATTACACACGATACATAAGTTCTTACACAAATAGGGATCTCATGATCCAGTTCTTAATACAACATCAAGCAGCGAAATACGTAATAATAATGGTAGAGTAGGCGGAGCTCCATCTTCGGGGTCACAGGCAATGCTGACGATGGGAGATGATCCTAATTGTCGTAACCTTCCTGGGGTCCATCCTCCAGGTACTCCTCTTCATAGTCTGGCCATGGGAATAGCAAGGGACATAGCCATGAGTACTCTTTAAGTACTCGCAAACTAATAGGTAAAAGGGGTTTTTGTATAATAGGACACTAGGCTCTAGGGTTGTTTTGCAAAAGCCAGATTATTTCTACTAAGTTTAGAAGCAACGAATGCTAGTTGAAAGTTTATGGCACCTAAGTGGGAACTTGTAATTCAGATCACAACCCTGTTGTGGTCAAGTCAAAGTCTCAATTCATTTCACAAGTCATTTTGAAAAGTCTGACGGGGGAACAGTATGGACACTCCAACTTTCCATAACCGCGGACGCGGCTATTCGAATAGTTTGACACTCTGCAGAGATTGTACACTTTCACCACAACATTCGATACATCCGTCAGTAACAAATCCTAAATTCACCATACTCATTATGCGGATAATCAATCCTAACCTTTGAATTGCACACACTAGTATAAGCACCTCTCCTGTGAGTTTGGCCTCCCAACCATGACCAACTGTCATCTTGGGTACTACACAGGTGGACAATCTTCACAAGGTAGCCTCAGCTCAGACCTTGGCCGTGAGGGAACTAATAGTAAGGTATATAAGTTTCCAGTCAAGCCCTACCCAATATTTGGGTATTGTGGTTGTACGATAAAATTGGAATGGTATCGCATCCAGACTACCATCAGTTTTAAAAAGGGCTAAGGCTAATGCCTCAACATTTTCATCACCAAAATCATCAGTTTGTTCGGAAACACATATCCAAAACATTTCAATAGAATGATCCATCATTCCAAGGTTTTCATAACCATTTTTCCACCAAGTACTCCCATCTAAAGTTGATCAAGTTTTATGCTTAGCACTAGCATCTATAGGTGGGGGTAAGCACTAATGAGGGGTGGTAGACTAGTGGAGTTTCAACTAAGTACAACCTTATGTATTAGGCTGACATCAAGGTTTCTAACTTAGGCCAAATTTTATGCTCTTTATGCAACCTTCACATATCTTTCTAGTATCTACCAATCTCTTAAGTAAACTCTAAGTAAGAGCTTTGATAAAGAAATAAAGTAAGAAGCTTGCAAGTAAAACTAGGATTGGTTTATCAAGTGGGTATGACCACTTATGCTTAAGGCATATAGTAGGCATGGTAACAAGCAAGTATTTTCTTGCATAGGTATAGTATCAGCTTGCATCAATATCAGTATAAGCTTGCCTTGTGCAGAGCAGTGGTTGAAGTTCTCCTCGACTTCTTCCTCATAGTATCCTCCTTCCTCCTCGTATCCTTGGTTGGTACTAGCGTCTATAAATAAATACGGGGTACACAATCACCGAACAATACTTAGCTACTTGCAATCATCACACACAAGGGTCCTATAGATGATCTAACATCATCTTTAACATTACAAGGTTAAGCCTTGGTTTAATTCCTTTTCATTTTAGAAAAGTAATTTCTACTCATTGAAATACTACTTAAGATTTAATATTCTCCAAACCAAACATGGGATCATGTTGACACATGTCATCACCACATATTTTATTCCATGGGAATGTGATTTAAAGTGGTGTCACAATTTAATAAGGTTTTACCCTTTTATTTTAATTAATTAAAGTGACTAGAAATGCCTATGGGGCATTCTTTTATTACTTGAACATTATTTCTGCAAGTAAACCTATATATTTTTATATAATCTGAAAGGTATGGTTAAATGTGATTTTTGAGAGTTGGAATCAACTCAAAATCTATTATGGTTTAAATTTGAAAAATGTTTGAATGCAGAAAAGCTTCTGCCTTGTTATTTTTACCATGAGTGATCTATAGATCCTAATGACTTGAATCCAACGGGCTTGGATTCAGCATTCCCAGACCTTTCTAGCAAAATTGGTTTCATTCAATTTGGTGCACTGAATCCATTTGGGTTGAATTTTGAAGTTGGGTACAGAAGTGAGTTTGAAACAAAAATGAAAAAGTTTTAATTCAAATAACTGGGTTGCGCGGGAAAAGTTAACGGGCCGGCCTGCTAAGCGCAATGCTCCCGCGGGCTGCTTAAGTGGGTGTCCCCACTCGTCAGTGAGACAGGAAGGGGCGAAGCGGTACGGGGCAACGTGGGTCGTTCGATCTGATTCTAATCCAACGGCTGGGAGTCATCGTCGACGCGAGGCAACGCCAGCGAGAAAGAAACCTAGCGCGGCCAGTGAGGGGTGCTGGGGGCTCACCGGGGTGCAGGCGAGGGTCAGCGAGGCGGGCGAACGACGAAGTCGACGACGGCGAACTCAGGGGTGGTCGCGGCAGCTCCTGGGTGGACGAAATCGATGGCGCCCTTCTTCTCCAGAGGCGGTGGGCTCCGGTGAAATTCCGGCGAGGTGGTGCTCGCCTTGCTCCAGAAACGGTGTGGTACGATCAGTGAGAAGAGGGGAGTGAGGTGGTGTGAAGAAATCGACTGGGGTGGCCTATATTTATAGTCGAGCGAGGGGACCGACGGGGCGCACGGTGAGCTCGTCGGGGGCGATGTTACAGGCGGCTATTGGCATGGGCGACGGTAGGGGACGATGCGGTGTTCCCTGGCGATGCTCAACGACATGGTTTTGAGGCGTGGGGCGGTGTGGCTTGGTCTGGAACATGCGACGCTCTGCACGGCAGAGGCGGCGTCTTCGACGGCAAGCGGTGGTTGTGTGGCACGGGGCGGCGAACGAGGATGTATGGCGGTCTCCTGGGTCGGTGGTGATCGTGTATGCATGCGGTGAGGGCGGTGCGCGGTCTGTGGGCTTCGGTCGAGGGTGGCGCTCTGGCGCATGCTCGGCATGGTCGCTGGCGAGGTTGGCATGGTTCGTGCATGTGGTCCAGGGCTTGGCAACGCTCGCGGCTGGGACAGGGGGTGGCGGTGGACGGTGGGCTGCCTCCCAGACATGCTGGCTAGGCTTGCTTCTCTTCATAGCTTGCTATCGACATGAGGGTGACAAGGTTGGCTTCGGCTGTTCACCATTGATGGTAATGCCAAGCTCACAGTGGTGCTAGTGTTTAGTTTAGTTAGCTAGATGATCTACTGAGATGGTTGTGAGCCAAAGAGGGGACAAGTTAGGCTCAAATCACTTATCCAAATAGTGTTTAGATTTTGTATGTTTGTGTCTGCAACCTGTTTGATGAAATGGCCGCATGAAATCAAGTTTTGAATTTTGAAAAGATTTTTGGTGGGTTTGCTAGATTGGTGCTGGTGAGTTTGCAGATGCTTGGGTTTTGAAAGTTGAGCTTGTTTGAGTGGTTTTTGAAAAAGTGGGATCTTCCCATATGATAAAGATTCAATTTTGAATTGTCATTTGAACTATGCATTTGAAAGTTTCTGGATGATCACAAAGTGGGCCTTGATACCTTGTTATGAGTACATTCAAGGGGTGCAAAGATCCAGAAAAGTTTCCATTAGGTTCTGAAAGTTTGAGACAGCCAAAGTAGGTATGGGAGTTAAATTGGTCAAAATGACCATTCCTTTATTATATTGGTTTTGATTTATTTGTCCTTAGGAAAAGTTTGGGAAATGTTTAGACAATGTTTATTTCACCTAAGAAACATTTTACAAGCAAGGAAACAAACAAACAAGGTGGTTCAAAAGAATTTCAAATTAAATGCATACACATATGCATGCCTTCAAAATTTTAATTAGAAAAGTTTTTGTTAACCCTAATTTTGATGATTAGAAATTGATGATCCAAGTTTTAGTAATTTTGGGATGTTACAAACCTTCCCCCCTTAAACAAAATCTCGTCCCGAGATTTGAAAAAGGACGAAAAGATTACCTAGGATTTGAAGAGATCGGGAAACTCCGTCCTGATGTGATCTTCACGTTCCCAGGTAGCTTCCTCTTCGGTGTGGTTGGTCCACTGAATCTTGAGAAACTTGATGCTTCGGGTTCAGGTAGTTCGAAAAGCTTCTTCCAAAATAAGGATGGGTACTTCGGGATAGGTCAGGTCATCGTTGATCTCTATGGTCCGATGATCGATATTCTTGAATACTTCGGTCTTCTCGGGGACTTCGAGACACTTGCGAAGTAACGAGATATGGAACACATTGTGCATGGCTGACATCTCTTCAGGTAGTTCCAATTGATACGATACTTCTCCTCGACGGTTCAAAATCTTGAAAGGTCCGATATATCTGGGGGCTAACTTTCCTTTGAGTTGGAAACGCTGCATTCCCTTCAATGGCGACACTGTCAGATAAACAAAATCTCCTATATTGAAGGCGAGGTCTCTACGTCTCTTGTCAGCGTAACTCTTCTGTCGGGATTGGGCGGTCTTGAGGTGCTCACGAATCTTGTGAACCTTCTCTTCTGCTTCCCGTAGAATGTCGGGTCCAAAAATCTGACTCTCTCCTACTTCCGACCAGTTCAAAGGGGTGCGACACTTCCTTATGTACATGAATTCAAATGGGGCCATTTGCAAACTGGCTTGATAACTGTTGTTGTACGAAAATTCTGCAAATGGCAGACAGTCTTCCCACTTGGATCCATATTCTAACACACATGCTCTCAGCATATCTTCGAGTATTTGATTTACTCGCTCCGTTTGTCCATCGGTCTAAGGGTGATACGCGGTACTGAAATCTAAACGGGTTCCTAAACCTTCTTGGACCTTCTTCCAGAATCTCGAGGTAAACTGAGTTCCTCGATCCGATACGATGTTCTTGGGGACTCCATGCAAACTAACGATTCTAGCTATGTACAACTCTGCTAGCTTCGAACTCTGATATGTGGTCTTGACGGGCAAGAAATGGGCGACTTTGGACAATCTGTCCACTATGAGCCAGATAGAGTCATTTCCCCTACTAGAAGTAGGTAGTCCAGTGATAAAGTCCATTCCTACAGAATCCCATTTCCATTACGGAATCTACAATGGTTGCAACAATCCAGCGGGTCTTTGATGTACGGCCTTGACTCGCTGACAAATATCACACTTGGCGATATAGCTTCCGATTTCTCTCTTCATCTGATGCCACCAAAATTGCTCTTTCAAGTCTTGATACATCTTAGTTCCTCCGGGATGGATAGAATAAAGAGTATCATGAGCCTCCTTCAAAATAACTTCTTTCAACTCAGAATCTGATGGTACACAAAGGCATCCTTTGTACCACAAAACTCCTTCTTCGTCCTCGGTGAATCCAGGTACTTTGCCTGTACCGATACAACGCTTGATTCCGTCAATACTAGCAATCTGCTAAGGGCATCGGCTACTACATTGTCTTTACCAGGGTGATAGTGAATGTCCAGATTGTAATCCTTGATTATCTCAATCCATCTTCTCTGCCTCATATTCAGCTCCTTCTGAGTGAATATATAATTTAGGCTCTTGTGATCCGAATAAATTTCACAACGGTTTCCCATTAGGTAATGTCTCCATGTTTTCAGGGCTAGAACTACGGCTGCGAGTTCAAGGTCATGGGTTGGGTAGTTTTGCTCATGTTGCTTCAGTTGTCGCGATAGATAAGATATAACTTTGTCTTCTTGCATTAGCACACATCCGAGACCAATCTTGGATGCATCACAATACACATCGAAGGGCTTCGTGATATCTGGCATGATCAAGATTGGGGCTGAAATCAATCTCCTCTTGAGTTCTTGAAAACTCGCTTCAAATTTGTCGGTCCATTCAAACTTCTTGTCCTTCTTCAGGAGTTGGGTCATGGCTCTAGCAATACTAGAGAATCCTTCTACGAATTTGCGGTAATATCCCGCCAATCTGAGAAATGCACGAACTTGGGTTTGAGTGGTTGGGGCTTGACAATCTTCTACATCTTTCACTTTGGCCGGGTCAACGGCAATTCCTCCGGCTGATACAATGTGACCGAGGAATCCTACCTCCTGTAACCAGAATTCACATTTGCTAAACTTTGCATACATCTGATGCTCTCTAAGGGTCCCAAGAATGGTCCTTAGGTGTAGCTCATGTTCTTCTTCTGATTTGGAATAAATCAGAATGTCATCGATGAAAACAACGACAAACTTATCCAGGAAGTCCATAAAAATCTTATTCATGAGATTCATGAAATAAGCGAGGGCATTGGTTAATCCAAAAGACATGACTGTATACTCGTACAATCCATATCTGGTGGTAAAGGCAGTCTTTGGAATATCCTCTGCACGAATTTTGAGTTGATGATAGCCAGTTCTAAGATCAATCTTAGAGAACACTTTGGCACCAGTCAACTGATCAAACAAATCTTCTATCTTGGGCAAGGGGTACTTGTTCTTGATGGTGACATCATTCAATTTCCTATAATCCGTACACAAACGGTTACCTTCATCCTTCTTGTCCACAAATAAGACAGGTGATCTCCATGGTGACACACTTGGTTGAATCAATCCAATTTCTAGCATGGAATCCAGTTGCTTCTTCAATTCTGCTAGCTCCGACGGGTTCATACTATAGGGTCTTTGGGCTATGGGTCCGGTTCCGGGGATTAGTTCAATGATAAACTCGATATCCCGATCTGGGGGCATACCGGGCAAAACATCTGGAAATACATCGGGGTATTCACAGACTATCCGGACTTGGTCAATGGTAGGTTGTGCTATACTCTTGTTGCATTTGAATTGGCGAGGTAAGGCTTCAGATATATGCTCGACTGATATTCCGGCGGTACTGGTCATAGTTATGGATTTCTTGGCACAGTCAATTAATCCTTTATGTTTGGACATCCAATCCATTCCTAGTACTACTTCCAAACCTTTAGTTCCGAGTACTATCAGATTTGCATAAAAATCTATGACATGGATTCGGATAGGGACGGCTTTGCAAATTTGCCTAGCCTTGGTGGTTGATCCGGGAATTTGAACAATCATGACATGCTTCAGTTTGGTTGGTTGAATTTTACTAGTGCATGCAAATTCTTCGGTGACAAATGAATGCGATGCACCAGAATCAAACAACACTCTTGCAAGTACTTAATTAACAGAAAACATACCCAGCACGACATCTGGCGCTTCCTGAGCTTCTTCAGCATGCATGAGAAAAAGACGGCCATTGCGGTTGAGTGAATTCCCTGGGGCAAATCTTCTTCCTGGCTGAACACGACGCTGCTGCTGAGCTGGGACATTGGCATTGGGAGCTGTAGCATTCTTCTTGTTGGGGCACTCGTTGGAATAGTGGCCTTTATTTCCACAGTCATAACAGGTCACTTGCGACTTGTCCTTGGATGCTACAGGCACAACATTGCTTCCAGTCCTCGGGGCAGTTTTGGTGTTGGCGGTAGCATTGTTGTTGTTGAACTTGGGTGGGGCATGATTGAAATTGCTAGTGTTGCCGGGGTTGTTGTGGTTTCCTCCGGGTCTAGGGTTTCCACGGTTGGGATAGGTCGGACGGTTCATCGGGGGTCTGTTGGTTCTTGGGGCAAATCCTGGAGATGGTTTAGGTCGATACTTTGGGGTCTGATGGGTTCCTGGCTGATGCATCATACGACGCTTGCGGTTCTCATTGGCTTGGTTGATCTTTCCTTCCATTTGGATAGCAGAGTCGACAAGGGCTTCAATATCCGCAAAGGGAATATTGACTAACACCGTCTGCATCTCATCATGCAGACCATTCAGAAATCTTTCTTTCTTCTTGGCTTCAGTGTCTATTTCATCCGGGGCATACCTATCTAATGACAAAAATTTGTCACGGTATTCCACTATAGTCATCCTTCCTTGCTTTAGCTCTCCGAACTCGTCTCTCATTCTCTTGATCAAACCCGGTGGCACATGGGTTCTGCTAAACTTGACCTTGAATTCCTCCTAGGTCATCATCTGGCCTCCGGTCATTGCGCGAACACTGTTCCACCATGCTCTGTCATCTCCGGCTAGATAGTGGGTGGCGAACAGGACTTTCTCGTTGGCTTCCACTCCTGCTACTTCTAAGTTATTTTCCATGGTTTGCAGCCAATCATCGACGTCTAGGGGTTCTTCTGACTTAGTGAAAATAGGTGGGTTGGTATTCTGGAAATTCTTGAGCTTAGATCCATGGTGGTCCTGATTTCCATGGCCTTGGTTGTTATGGGCTAGCAGGGCTATCAGCTGAAAGGTGGCCAGGTTGGCTTGACGTTCCGCTCTTTCAGCTTCACGGTCAGAAGTCAACATTTGCAGAATCTGCAACATCGGGTCCGGGGTTAAACCACTTCCTCCATGTGGCGTCTGAAGATTAAGGTAGATCATGAGAAAAGAGGGAAATTTGTAAAGTTTTGGGTTTTTGAAAAGTTTTTAAAGTTTGACTCAGATTTTCTAGCAACTTGCTTTTTCATTCATTCATTCATTCATTCATAGCACCCGATACAACACACACCACAACAAACAAAAACAGATGGTTTTAAGAACCATTCTGAGAACTACGATACAGTGGGACCGAATACTACTCACTACGTTGGTGCTCAAGTGCTACTATTCCTTGGAATCTGTGGCTTCGTCATCTTCATCATCATCGATGAAGGCGATATCGTCCTCATCGGTGAAGAAATCCATAGCCTGATCCTCCAGAAAATCGTCGTCATCGCTGAGATAGGAGCAGGGGTCTCCACGAAGATCCTCTCCGGCATTCTCCCTTTCCTCCAACTACATGTCTCTCTCGTGGATGGTCTCCTCCAGAGATGAGATGCGGTGGCGAAGACGGGCAATGATGCGCTCCTTCTTCTCGAGCTGGCGGTGGCGAGACTTGCGATCCTTTGCTAGCATGGCGATGGTCTGGTCCTTTGTCTTGATGATGGCAGACTTGTGGTTGCAGTAGTCACGGCAGTTGTCCAACTCCTGCTGACGATCATACATCATGAAGCTAAGGTGGTCCAATTGGGTCTTCAGCTCGGGGTGGTATGGGGCTTCCAGTGGTTGTCCATTTGCATCACGCCTTGGGCAAAATTCAAAGCGAGTACCCTTGATCTGATTGATGCTCTGCCCACACAGACGGGAAAGAGCTTCTTGCATGGCTCTGGCAAGTCCATCGAGCCAGTTGTTTTCTCTCAAGGTAAACTGAATTCCCTCCGCAGTGGGAGGTTCAATCTTTCCTCAGAGACTTGCAACAATTAGCCACTGCATGTCTTCTCCTCCTTGATCATTGAGCTGAGCTCCGAAGAACTCGGGGTGCGGACGCTCCAGAAGTTCCGAAAGCTAGTCCAAATCCCTCTCAAAGATTAGGTCTCCTCCATTCCCCAATTGGTAAAACTTGCTGTACTTCACCTCCATCTATAATAATAGAGGATGAGTACGTTAGCAGAGTGATCAAGTGTGTCAATTTTTTTTATTTTTTCAAGAGTTTTTGAGGAACATGAATTTTCATGAAAGAATCAAAGTTTTTGTAAATATTTGTTTCTTTGGTTTTGGAAACTAAGTTTTTGATTCAAACATACAATCTAACTAGGGTCTCCTATGGTCAGGATGGCTCTGATACCAACTTGTCAACACCCGGATTTTTCAATCCTAGATGCCTATTATGCCATACATCGCAATCCCAGGATTACCATTTTTGCGAGACATAACAGAATTGGATACCATAGTACATCATCCATTACACATGATACATAAGTTCTTACACAAATAGGGATCTCATGATCTAGTTCTTAATACAACATCAAGCAGCGGAATACGTAATAATAACGGTAGCGTAAGCGAAGCTCCATCTTCGGGGTCACAGGCAATGCTGACGATGGGAGATGATCCTAGTTGTCATAACCTTCCTGGGGTCCATCCTCTAGGTACTCCTCTTCATAGTCTGGCCATGGGAATAGCCAGGGACAAAGCCATGAGTACTCTTTAAATACTCGCAAACTAATACTAACAGGTAAAAGGGGTTTTTGGATAATAGGACACTAGGCTCTAAGGTTGTTTTGCAAAATCCAGATTTATCTCTACTAAGTTTAGAAGCAATGAATGCTAGTTGAAAGTTTATGGAACCTAAGCGGGAACTTGTAATTCAGATCACAACCTTGTTGTGGTCAAGTCGAAGTCTCAATTCATTTCACAAGTCATTTTGAAAAGTCTGACGGGGGAACAGTATGGACATCTGAATCGTCCATAATCATGACACGGCTATTCGAATAGTTTGACACTCTGTAGAGATTGTACACTTTCACCACAACATTCGATACATATGTCAGGAACAAATCCTGAATTCACCATACTCAGTATGCGGATAATCAATCCTAACCTTTCAATTACACGCCCTAGTATAAGCACCTCTCCTGTGAGTTTGGCCTCCAAACCATGACCAACTGTCATCTTGGGTACTGCACAGGTGGACAATCTTCACAAGGTAGCCTCAGCTCAGACCTTGGCCATGAGGGAACTAATACTAAGGTATATAAGTTTCCAGTCAAGCCCTACCCGATATTCGGGTATTGTTGTTCTACGATAAAATTGGAATGGTATCGCATCCAGACAACCATGAGCTTTAAAAATGGCCAAGGCTAATGCCTCAACATTTTCATCACCAAAATCATCAGTTTGTTCGGAAACACATATCCAAAACATTTCAATAGAATGATCCATCATTCCAAGGTTTTCATAACCATTTTCCCACCAAGTACTCCCATATAAAGTTGATCAAGTTTTATGCTTAGCACTAGCATCTATAGGTGGGGGTAAGCACTAATGAGGGGTGGTAGACTAGTGGAGTTTCAACTAAGTACAACCTTATGTATTAGGCTGACATCAAGGTTTCTAACTTAGGCCAAATTTTATGCTCTTTATGCAACCTTCGCATATCTTTCTAGTATCTACCGATCTCTTAAGTAAACTCTAAGTAAGAGCTTTGATAAAGAAATAAAGTAAGAAGCTTGCAAGTAAAACTAGGATTGGTTTATCAAGTGGGAATGACCACATATTCTTAAGGCATATAGTAGGCATGGTAACAAGCAAGTATTGTCTTGCATAGGTATAGTATCAGCTTGCATCAATATCAGTATAAGCTTGCCTTGTGCAGAGAAGTGGTTGAAGTTCTCCTTGGCTTCTTCCTCGTAGTATCCTCCTTCCTCCTCGTATCCTTGGTTGGTACTAGCGTCTATAAATAAATACGGGGTACACAATCACCAAACAATACTTAGCTACTTGCAGTCATCACACACAAGGGTCCTATAGATGATCTAACATCATCTTTAACATTACAAGGTTAAGCCTTGGTTTAATTCCTTTTAATTTTAGAAAAGTAATATCTACTCATTGAAATACTACTTAAAATTTAATATTCTCCAAACCAAACATGGGATCATGTTGACACATGTCATCACCACATATTTTAGTCCATGGGAATGTGATTTAAAGTGGTGTCACAATTTAATAAGGTTTTACCCTTTTATTTTAATTAATTAAAGTGACTAGAAATGCCTATGGGGCATTCTTTTATTACTTGAACATTATTTCTGCAAGTAAACCTATATATTTTTATATAATCTGAAAGGTATGGTTAAATGTGATTTTTGAGAGTTGGAATCAACTCAAAAGCTATTATGGTTTAAATTTGAAAAATGTTTAAATGAAGAAAAGCTTCTGCCTTGTTATTTTTACCATGAGTGATCTATAGATCCTAATGACTTGAATCCAACGGGCTTGGATTCAGCATTCCCAGACCTTTCTAGCAAAATTGGTTTCATTCAATTTGGTGCACTGAATCCATTTGGGTTGAATTTTGAAGTTGGGTACAGAAGTGAGTTTGAAACAAAAATGAAAAAGTTTTAATTCAAATAACTGGGTTGCGCGGGAAAAGTTAACGGGCCGGCCTGCTAAGCGCAATGCTCCCGCGGGCTGCTTAAGTGGGTGTCCCCACTCGTCAGTGAGACAGGAAGGGGCGAAGCGGTACGGGGCAACGTGGGTCGTTCGATCTGATTCTAATCCAACGGCTGGTAGTCATCGTCGACGCGAGGCAACGCCAGCGAGAAAGAAACCTAGCGCGGCCAGTGAGGGGTGCTGGGGGCTCACCGGGGTGCAGGCGAGGGTCGGCGAGGCAAGCGAACGACGAAGTCGACGACGGCGAACTCAGGGGTGGTCGCGGCAGCTCCTGGGTGGAAAAAATCGATGGCGCCCTTCTTCTCCAGAGGCGGCGGGCTCCGGTGAAATTCCGGCGAGGTGGTGCTCGCCTTGCTCCAGAAACGGTGTGGTACGATCAGTGAGAAGAGGGGAGTGAGGTGGTGTGAAGAAATCGACTGGGGGTAGCCTCTATTTATAGTCGAGCGAGGGGACCAACGGGGTGCACGGTGAGCTCGTCGGGGGCGATGTTACAGGCAGCTATTGGCATGGGCGACGGTAGGGGACGGTGCGGTGTTCCCTGGCGATGCTCAATGACATGGTTTTGAGGCGTGGGGCGGTGTGGCTTGGTCTAGAACATGCGACGCTCTGCGCGGCAGAGGCGGCGTCTTCGACAGCGAGCGGTGGATGTGCGACACGGGGCGGCGAACGAGGATGTATGGCGGTCTCCTGGGTCGGTGGTGATCGTGTATGCACACGGCTTCGGACGCTTCGGCATGGTCGCTGGCGAGGTTGGCATGTTTCGTGCGTGTGGTCCAGGGCTTGGCAACGCTAGCGGCTGGGACAGGGGGTGGCGGTGGACGGTGGGCTGCCTCCCAGACATGCTGGCTAAGCTTGCTTCTCTTCCTAGCTTGCTGTCGACATGAGGGTGACAAGGTTAGCTTCGGCTGTTCACCATTGATGGTATTGCCAAGCTCACAGTGGTGCTAGTGTTTAGTTTAGTTAGCTAGATGATCTACTGAGATGGTTGTGAGCCAAAGAGGGGACAAGTTAGGCTCAAATCACTGCTCCAAATAGTGTTTAGATTTTGTATGATTTGTGTCTGCAACCTGTTTGATGAAATGACCGCATGAAATCAAGTTTTGAATTTTGAAAAGATTTTTGGTGGGTTTGTTAGATTGGTGCTGGTGAGTCTGCAGATTATTGGATTTTGAAAGTTGAGCTTGTTTGTGTGGTTTTTGAAAAAGTGGGATCTTCCCATATGATAAAGATTCAATTTTGAATTGTCATTTAAACTATGCATTTGAAAGTTTCTGGATGATCACAAAGTGGGCCTTGATACCTTGTTATGAGTACATTCAAGGGGTGCAAAGATCCAGAAAAGTTTCCATTAGGTTCTGAAAGTTTGAGACAGCCAAAGTAGGTATGGGAGTTAAATTGGTCAAAATGACCATTCCTTTATTTTATTGGTTTTGATTTATTTGTCCTTAGGAAAAGTTTGGGAAATGTTTAGACGATGTTTATTTCACCTAAGAAACATTTTACAAGCAAGGAAACAAACAAACAAGGTGGTTCAAAAGAATTTCAAATTAAATGCATACACATATGCATGCCTTCATAATTTTAATTAGAAAAGTTTTTGTTAACCCTAATTCTGATGATTAGAAATTGATGATCCAAGTTTAGTATTTTTGGGATGTTACAAACCTTACCCCCTTATTTAAAATCTCGTCCCGAGATTTGAAAAAGGACAAAACGATTATCTAGGATTTGAAGAGATCGGGAAACTCCGTCCTGATGTGATCTTCGCGTTCCCAGGTAGCTTCCTCTTCGGTGTGGTTGCTCCACTGAATCTCGAGAAACTTGATGCTTCGGGTTCAGGTAGTTCGAAAAGCTTCTTACAAAATACGATGGGTACTTCGGGATAGGTAAGGTCATCGTTAATCAATATGGTCCGATGATCGATATTCTTGAATACTTCGGTCTTCTCGGGGACTTCGAGACACTTGCGAAGTAACGAGATATGGAACACATTGTGCACGGCTGACATCTCTTCAGGTAGTTCCAATTGATACGATTCTTCTCCTCGACGGTTCAGAATCTTGAAAGTTTCGATATATCTAGGGGCTAACTTTCCTTTGAGTTGGAAACGCTGCATTCCCTTCAATGGCGACACTTTCAGATAAACAAAATCTCCTATATTGAAGGCGAGGTCTCTACGTCTCATGTCAGCGTAACTCTTCTGTCGGGATTGGGCTGAAGGAAATCACAACAATCCCGGGAACTCTAGCAATTTC
Organism: Avena insularis; assembly: GCA_023614405.1. Taxonomy (NCBI): domain Eukaryota; kingdom Viridiplantae; phylum Streptophyta; class Magnoliopsida; order Poales; family Poaceae; genus Avena; species Avena insularis. The sequence continues at coordinate 191,400,492 of CM042689.1, read as the reverse complement.
AACCGTGCCCCACCCAAGTTCCACAACAATGATACCACCAACACCAACACTGCCCCGAGGACTGGAAGCAATGTTGTGTCTGTAGCAGCAAAGGACAAGTCACAAGTGACTTGTTATGACTGTGGAAATAAGGGCCACTATTCCAACGAGTGCCCCAACAAGAAGAATGTCGCAGCCCCCAATGCAAATGCCCCAGCTCAGCAGTAGCGTCGTGTTCAGCCAGGAAGAAGGTTTGCCCCAGGGAATTCGCTCAACCGCAACGGCCGTCTTTTCCTCATGCATGCTGAAGAAGCTCAGGAAGAGCCAGACGTCGTGCTGGGTATGTTTTTTGTTAATTCAGTACTTGCAAGAGTGTTGTTTGATTCTGGTGCATCGCATTCATTTGTCACCGAAGAATTTGCATGCACTAGTAAAATTCAACCAACAAACTGAAGCATGTTATGATCGTCCAAATTCTCGGATCAACCACCAAGGCTAGTCAAATTTGCAAGGCCGTCCCTATCCAAATCCATGGCATAGATTTTTATGCTAATCTGATAGTACTCGGAACTAAAGGTTTGGAAGTAGTACTAGGAATGGATTGGATGTCCAAACATAAAGGATTGATTGACTGTGCCAAGAAAGCCATAACCATGACCAGTACAGCCGGAATATCAGTCGAGCATATATCTGAAACCTTACCTCGCCAATTCAAGTGCAACAAGAGTATAGTCCAACCTACCATTGACCAAGTACGGATAGTCTGTGAATACCCCGATGTATTTCCAGATGTTTTGCTCGGTATGCCCCCAGATCGGGATATCGAGTTTATCCAGAGATAGGACCCATAACCCAGAGGCCCTATAGTATGAACCCATATGAACTAGCAGAACTGAAGAAGCAACTGGATTCCATGTTGGAAATTGGATTGATTCAACCAAGTGCGTCACCTTGGAGATCACCTATTTTGTTCGTAGACAAGATGGATGGAGGTAACCGCTTGTGTACGGATTATCGGAAGTTGAATGATGTCACCATCAAGAAAAAATACCCATTGCCCAAGATAGAAGATTTGTTTGATCAGTTGACCGGTGCCAAAGTGTTTTCTAAGATTGATATTAGAACTGGCTATCATGAACTCAATATTCTCGCAGAGGATATTCCCAAGACTGCCTTTACCACCAGATATGGATTATACGAGTATACCGTCATGTCTTTTGGATTAACCAATGCCCCCGCTTATTTCATGAATCTCATGAATAAGATTTTGATGGACTTCCTGGATAAGTTTGTCGTTGTTTTCGTCGATGACATTCTGATTTATTCCAAATCAGAAGAAGAACATGAGCTACACCTAAGGACCATTCGTGGAACCCTTAGAGAGCATCAGTTGTATGCCAAGTTTAGCAAATGTGAATTCTGGTTACAGGCGGTAGGATTCCTCGGTCACATTGTATCAGCCAGAGGAATTGCCGTTGAACCTGCAAAAGTAAAAGATGTAGAAGATTGGCAAGCCCCAACCACTCAAACCCAAGTTCGTGCATTTCTCGGATTGGCGGGATACTACCGCAAGTTCGTAGAAGGATTCTCGAGTATCGCCAGACCCATGACCCAATTGCTGAAGAAGGACAAGAAGTTTGAATGGACCGACAAATGTGAAGCGAGTTTTGAACAACTCAAAAGGAGATTGATTTCAGCCCCAATCTTAATCATGCCGGATATCACGAAGCCCTTCGACGTGTATTGTGATGCATCCAAGATCGGTCTCGGATGTGTGCTAATGCAAGAAGGCAAAGTTATATCTTATCTATCTCGACAACTGAAACAACATGAGCAAAATTACCCAACCCATGAACTCGAACTCGCAGCCGTAGTTCTAGCCCTGAAGACATGGAGGCATTACCTGATGGGAAACCGTTGTGAGATTTATTCGGATCACAAGAGCCTGAAGTATATACTCACTCAGAAGGAGCTGAATATGAGGCAGAGAAGATGGATTGAGCTAATCAAGGATTACGATCTGGACAGTCACTATCACCCTGGACAGGCAAAGTACCCGGATTCACAGAAGACGAAGGACTTCTATGGTACAAAGGACGCCTTTGTGTACCAGCAGATTCTGAGTTGAAAGAAGTTATTATGAAGGAAGATCATGATACTCTTTATTCCATCCACCCCAGAGGAACTAAGATGTATCAAGATTTTGAAAGAGCAATTTTGGTGGCATAAGATGAAGAGAGAAATCGGAAGCTATATCGCCAAGTGTGATATATGTCAGCGAGTCAAGGCAGGACATCAAAGACCTGCTGGATTGTTGCAACCATTGCAGATTCCGGAATGGAAATGGGATTCCGTTGGAATGGACTTCATCACCGGATTGCCTACTTCTAGTAGGGGAAATGACTCTATCTGGGTCATAGTGGACATATTGTCCAAAGTCGCCCATTTCTTACCAGTCAAGACCACATATCAGAGTTCGAAGCTAGCGGAGTTATACATCGCTAGAATCGTTAGTTTGCACGGAGTTCCCAAGAACATCGTATATGATCGAGGAACTCAATTTACCTCAAGATTCTGGAAGAAAGTCCAAGAAGGTTTAGGAACCCGCCTAGATTTCAGCACCGCGTATTACCCTCAGACCGATGGACAAACGGAGCGAGTAAATCAAATACTCGAAGATATGTTGAGAGCATGTGTGTTGGAATATGGATCTAAGTGGGAAGACTATCTGCCGTTTGCAAAATTTTCGTACAATAACAGTTATCAAGCTAGTTTGCAAATGGCCGCATTTGAATTCATGTATGGAAGGAAGTGCCGCACCCCTTTGAACTGGTCAGAACTAGGAGAGAGTCAGATTTTCGGACCTGACATCCTACGAGAAGCAGAAGAGAAGGTTCACAAGATACGTGAGCACCTCAAGACAGCCCAGTCCAGACAGAAGAGTTACGCCGACAAGAGACGTCGAGACCTCGCCTTCAACATAGGATATTTTGTGTATCTGAAAGTGTCGCCATTGACAGGAATGCAGCTTTTCCAACTCAAAGGAAAGTTAGCCCCCAGATATATCGGACCCTTCAAGATTCTGAACCGTCGAGGAGAAGTGTCGTATCAATTGGAACTACCCGAAGAGATGTCAGCCATGCACAATGTGTTCCATATCTCATTACTTCGCAAGTGCCTCGAAGTTCCAGAGAAGACCGAAGTGTTCAAGAATATCGATCACCGGACCATAGAGATCAACGATGACCTGACCTATCCTGAAGTACCCATCCGTATTTTGGAAGAAGCTTTCAGAACTACCAGAACCCGAAGCATCAAGTTTCTCAAGATTCAGTGGAGCAACCACATAGAAGATGAAGCTACCTGGGAGCGCGAAGATCACATCAGGACGGAGTTTCCCGATCTCTTCAAATCCTAGGTAATCTTTTCGTCCTTTTTCAAATCACGGGACGAGATTTTGTTTAAGGGGGGAAGGTTTGTAACATCCCAAAAATATTAAAATAGAATCATCAAACTCTAATCATCAAAAGTTAGGATTAACAAAAACTTTTCTAAATAAAAATATGAAAGCATGCATGTGTGTGTGCATTCCAATTTAGATTCTTTTGAGTTACCTTGCTTGTGTGTTTATTTGATTGTAAAAGGATTCTTAGGTGAAATAAACATCATCTAAACAATCCCCACACTTTCCCCAAAGACAAATAAATCAAAAAACAAACAAAATGAGTGAATGGTCACTTTGGACAATTTAACTCCCATGCCTACTTTGGCTATCTCTAACTTTCAAAACTTAGCAGAAACTTGTTTGGATCTTTACACCCCTTGATAGTACTCATAACAAAGTACCAAGGCCCACCTTGTGATCATCCAAAAGCATTTGAATGCATAGTTTAAATGACAGTTCAAAATTGAATCTATATCATATGGGAAGATCCCACTTTTTCAAACTCCAACAAGCTCAACTTTCAAAACCCAAGCATCCACAGACTCACCATCACATGCCTAGCACACCCACCAAAAATCTTTTCAAAATTCAAAACTTGAATTCATGCGGCCATTTCATCAAACACCTTGCAGATTCAAATCAAACAAAATCAAAACACTATAGTGTGCAGTGTTTTGGGCCTAACTTGTTCCCTCTCTGGACACCACTAGCCTTAGTAGATCATCTAACAACCCTAACTAATCCTTAGCACCACTATAAGCTTGACAATGTCATCAATGGTGAACAACCGAGAGCACCCTGTCACCCAAGTGTGGCAGCAGGCTAGAGGAAGAACTAGCCGTGCCAACCTTGTCTGGGAGGTAGCCCATGCTTCACCGCCCCCTCTCGACCAGCCCTGCCTCGTGGACAGAAGCAAGAACCGCCAGGACCGCCGCGCCCGTGCCGCTGTCGACCATGCCAACTCGCGCCATAGAGCACGCGTCGTTCCCATTCAACCAGACCACCTCGAGCCCTCGCCGCCCACCAACATGCTCCCCACCGTCCCAGGAGACTGCCAGACATGCCCATTTCACCGCCCATACCCCGTAGCCACCGCTGGCCGTCGAAGACGCCGCCTCTGCCTCGCAGAGCATCGAGCGTTCCCGACCATTTTCCACCGCCCCTACACGCGCATTAAAGCCATAGAAAATCTCCAGGACACCACTGATCGATCGCCACCCTCGTCCATGCCTCTAGCAGCCCGTAGCCGTGTCGCCACCGTTGTATGCCCATCCCGTTCGGTCTCGCCGTCGAGCCTATAAAAGGAGACGACCCCCAGCCGAATTGAGCACACCATCTCACTCCCCTCACCTCATTGATCATTCCACCTCATTCCCGAAGGAAGGCGAGCAGCGCATCGCTGGAATTTCACTGGAGCCCACCGCTGCTGGAAAAGAAGGGAGCGAGCGATTGGAGCCGCCCCAGGAGAAGCTGCCGGTACCAGGAGGTTCGCCGCCGTCGACTTTGTCGTTCGCCCGCATCGCCGACCCTCGCCTGAGCCCCGGTGAGCCTCCCACGACCCCACCTGCCGCGTTAGGGTTCTGTCTCGCCGGCGCTGCCCGACGTGGACGATGAACCAGAGCCGTTGGATTAGAACTAGATCCCACGGTCCACGTTGCCCCGTACAGCTTCGCACCCCCCGTCTCACTGACGCGTGGGGACAACAACTTAACCAGCCCGTGTAAGCGCTGTGCGTAGCAGGCCGGCCCATTAACCTTTCCCGCGCAGCCCACTCGTTTGAATTTGGATTTTCCATTTTCATTCAAACGCAGTTCTGTACCTAGTTTCAAAAATCAACCCAGATCGATTCAGTAAAACAAATTGAATGAAACCAATTTTGTTAGAAAGGTCTTGAAATGCTTAATCCAAGCCCGTTGGATTCAAATTATTTGGATCCGTAGATCACCCTTGGTAAAAATAACAAGGTAGACGCTTTTCTGCATTCAAAAAAATTTCAAATTTAAACCACAATAGCTTTTGAGTTGATTCCAACTCTCAAAAATCACATTTGATCATACCTTTCAGAATATATAAAAATATATGGGTTTACTTACAGAAATAATGTTCAAGTAATAAAATAATGCCACATAGGCATTTCTAGTCACTTATTTTATTTAAAATAAAAAGGTTAAACCTTATTAAATTGTGACACCACTTTAAATCACATTCCCATGGACTAAAATATGTGGTGATGACATGTGTCAACATGATCCCATGTTTGGTTTGGAGAATATTAAATCTTAAGAAGTTTTTCAATGAGTAGAAATTACTTTTCTAAAAATAAAATCATTAAGTCAAATGCTTGAATCTTGTAATGTTAGTGATGATGCTAGATCATCTATAAAACCCCTTTGTGTGATGATTGCAAGTAGTTAAGTATTGTTTGGTGATTGTGTACCTCGTATTTATTTATAGACGCTAGTACCGACCAAGGATACGAGGAGGAAGGAGGATACTACGAAGAAGAAGCCGAGGAGAACTTCAACCACTGCTCTGCACAAGGCAAGCTTATACTGATACTGATGCAAGCCCATACTTGCAATCCTAATACTACTAGTTGATTGAGCAAGCTAACACTTGCAATTATGTGAGTTAAATAACCTTTGCAATGCACTAAGCATGCTTGGTTAGACACATTTGATGATACCCCTCCTAGTTTTACTTACAAGCTTTCTACTTTATTTTCTTTATCAAAGCTACTACTTCGAGTTTACTTGAGTAAATTGTAGATACTAGAAAGATAACTGAAGGTAGCATAAAGAGCATAAAACTTGGCCTAAGCTAGATAATCTTGATGTCATCCCAAGGCATGAGAGTGTACTTAGTTAAAACTCCACTTGTTTACCACCCCTCATTAGTACTCCCCCACTTGTAGATGCTAGTGCTAAGCATACAACTTGATCAACTATAGATGGGAATACTTGGTGGAAAATGGTTATGAAATCCTTGGAATGATCGATCATTCTATTGAGATGTTTTGACATGTGTTTCCGAACACCAGATGATTTTGATGATGAAAATGTTGAGGCATGAGCCTTAGCCCTTTATAAAACTCATGATTGTCTGGATGCGATACCATTCCAATTTTATCGTACAACCACAATACCCGAGAATTGGGTAGGGCTTGACTGGAAACTTATATACCTTAGTATTGGTTCCCTCAAGGCCAAGGTCTGAGCTGAGGCTACCTTGTGAAGATTGTCCACCTGTGTAGTACCCAAGATGACAGTTGGTCATGGTTGGGAGGCCAAACTCACAGGAGAGGTGCTTATACTAGTGTGTGCAATTCAAAGGTTAGGATTGATTATCCGCATAATGAGTATGGTGAATTTAGGATTTGTTACTGACGGATGTATCGAATGTTGTAGTGAAAGTGTACAATCTCTGCAGAGTGTCAAACTATTCGAATAGCCGCGTCCGCGGTTATGGACAGTTGGAGTGGCCATACTGTTCCCCCGTCAGATGTTTTCAAAATGACTTGTGAAATGAATTGAGACTTTGACTTGACCACAATAGAGTTGTGACATGAAATTCAAGTTCCCACTTAGGTGTTATAAAATTTAACTATCTTGCTTGCTTCTGAACTTAGTAGAGGTAAATCTGGATTTTTGCAAAACAACCCTAGAGCTTAGTGTCCTATTACAAAAACCCCCTTCACTTGTTAGTATTAGTTTGCGAGTACTTAAAGAGTACTCATGGCTTTGTCCCTGGCTATTCCCGTGGCCAGACTATGAAGAGGGGTATCAGGAGGATGGACCCCAGGAAGGTTACGACAACTAGGATCATCTCCCATTGTCAGCATTGCCTGTGACCCCGAAGATGGAGCTTCGCCTACGCTACCGTTATTATTACGTATTTCCGCTACTTGAGTTGTATTAAGAACTGGATTATGAGATCCTTATTTGTGTAAGACCTTATGTATGGTTTGTAATGGATGATGTACTATGGTATCCAATTCTGTTATGTCTCGCAAAAATGGTAATCCTGGGATTGCGATGTATGGCATAACAGGCATCTGGGATTAAAAATCCGGGTGTTGACAATCACCTTTTAAAATAGAAAGTTATTAACTGGAATGTCTTATGAAAAGGATGGATATAAATAACTCCTAAGCACATATGGTTATGATAATTGGAAATGACAGAGATGTTCTTAAGTGATTTGCTATAGGGAAATATTCCTATAAAACATTGTGAAGATAACATGATTTATCCAACAGATGAGATGTATGTTAAGCTTGATTATGGATTTAGGGTTTAGTGTTTACCAAAAATTCCTATCCTCCATAATTCATAATTTTGTACTTCTAATTAAGGAATTCCTTTCCTAGATATACTACTTCTTCCTATTAATCATCATGGTTAACATGATGAGCTTTACTTCACAAGAATATTCTTATCCAACTTTTATTCTTCTAAACCTATTTACAAATCCAATGAGCTTGCCACTAAATCTTTTCATAATCTTCACCTATCCAGACTTGGTTATATCAACTACTCTACTTCTGATAATCTCAAATCCAACAAGTGGTTACAATTGCCTCAATTTATACCCTTCCTTTATCCTCCATCACCAATATTACTCTAATAGATTCATTCATAATTATATATGTATCAAATTCTACTTCACCTCAAGTGTTTAATATTTCCCAAGAGGAAAATACTGACTCTATAATTCACTTCTGCTCTACCATCATCCTAATCATACTATGTTATCTCAACATGACTCCATTATCTTATATTAGAGTTGAATCATGTTTTACCCACCAATGTTACTTATACTGGATATAAGCATTCAATCTTGGTGACTAAGGCATGATCAATATAATCCTTTGATCCTTTATGGTTTAGGTTTCCAATTGGCTAAACAAGGCTTCATCAAAGCAATATTATAGTTGTATTGGAATTATATTCTGTTTATCTCTATGGAACCAAGAGATATTATTCATTGACTATACCTACTTGATCCAATAGGATTACTCCTTGATAACGATCTTCAATGTTTATCCCTATAATCTTCTTTATCACCATATAATTATATAATCTAAATAACTCTTCTATTCATTAATGAGTGAATTAACTCCATCAATTATCACAATGATCTTATTCTCTTCCAACACTCCCAACCAATAGATGATCTCTAAATCTAGCATTAGCACTTACCTATTCTTCCTTCTTTCTCTAAAAGAATTTAAGTGAATGTCAAGATAAGAACAAGAGTTGATAGATCAAGAATTGATAGGTTAAGAATTGGTGAATCAATAGTTGATTACTCAACTGTAATATCCCAACATTAGAGACTAGAAATAAGCTGAATCCAGATGTGTGCATTGCATTTATGCATAGAAAATCCAAATAATTTTCGCGCTTTTAAACAAAACTTGTCAAAGTGATTGAAGCTTCTCTTAGCTTGATGGAATTGAAGTAGATCATCAAGTTGACTGTGATAAGTTTCAATAAGACATTTGTTAAAATCTCTTCTTGGGTAAGAGAGCTTTGATCTAAGGGTAGATCAAATGTACTATAAGTTAAATTCTAATACAATGTGAATTATATTTGATCATTAGGTGATCATGTTATAATATTCATTATAATCACTCATCAGTACCAAGTGAAAGATATAAAACAAATAATAAGAATGTAACCACTATATCTTAATCCCATCTACATACATCCTGAGTATCATAGTAACATCTAATCTTAAAAACTCCTTTGATGAGTTGGAGTTGGAAAGAGATTAAGACAAGATCATCCACTATATAGATATCTTTCTTTCTATATAATTTTCATAGAACTTATTTCAATATCTATTGTTTATCAATGTTGGATAATTCCTCATTGATTCACAAATTCTTTAACTATTAATCTTTGATCTATTACTTGATCTTATCAGAACATCTACTTAAATATTCTAATAAGGGAATAATCCATTAATAACCTTAATCCAATATAAGATACTAAGAAGATAATTTCCAGACAATAAAAGGTAGGATTAATAAAACCCTGCTTAGCCAACTAAGAACTTCAGTAATAAATGAGTAGAGTATTATCATGGTAATGTTTTCGCCACCAATATTAAATGCTTATATTTAGTATAAGTAATACTGGTGGGTAGAACATGATTGGAACCTTAGTAGAGATAAGTGATCCTAGAGTAGTCTTTGCAAACCACATAAATATAATTCAAGGATTGAAGTGTAAGTCATGAGAGTTAAGTAAATATAGGCTGATATTATTCAATTAAAGCTAGTATAGCATAGAGTTTAGAAGTAGTGTTATTTATCTTAAAGGATTGTTAACTTTAGAGAAAGGTAGTTGGATGCATACAACTAATAGAGATACATTATTAATGAATGATTAAGGAAGATTATGAGTGGAGTTTGAAGGAACTACTGGTTGGATGGAAGATTATCAACAGTAGAATAGTAAATACAATCAAGCATGGATATGATGAAGTTATGAACTATTTTAGTATCAAACTCATTGGATTCATTCATGAGTTTAGAAGAATGATATATGAATAAGAAGATTTAATGAGTAAAGCTCATCATGTTAATCATGATGATGGATAGGAAGAAGTATTATATCTAGGAAAGGAATTCCTTAATTAGAGATCCAAGATTATGAAACATAATTATATGTTATAAATCATCTTCCTATTAAATCTTGGTAAGCAATCAAATTTAAATCTCAAATCAAACATAATATCCATAGCATACTATGGATCCATCATCTGATGCCTATAACACTTTATAGAAACATTTCCCTATAACAAATTACATAAGCATATCCTTGTTAATTTCAACCATCATAACTATATGTGCCTAAGTATATTTTTATAAGTTCACTTCAATAAAAAAATCTAATTATAATTTTCTATTTAAAAGGGAGATTTCATCCAATACTATATACATAAGGCTATATACTTAGTTATTAAATCTTAACTCTTAAAAGGAATCTAAGCTTATAGAAAACCCTAAAGCCAAGGGTAGTACTCATGATTCAAAACTCAAAACTCCTTTGTTTATCACATTAGGGTATATACATTGCCATGCTCCAGATTAATAGGAGTAATAATCACCATATCAATGCCTTTATATTTCATGCATCAAGTAATGGTATAGGATCATTATACATATATATAAAGTTTCTATTCAAACTATGAGCTCACTAAAGTTGAGTTATAAACAAACAAGAATATATTACTCAAGAAGTCCCTAACTAAAATAAGGAGAGAAAAATAATAAGAAAAGTTTAAATCAAATATTAAAAGGGGTTCATATATTAAGAAAATACAAGGAATACAATAAGATATATATAATAAAGAAATTCACACATATTATTAACTATGTTTTAGTGTTATTGAAATAGTCCAGCAAAGAAATCCTGCAAAGAAAAGTTCAAAATATATAAAGCAAATTCAAATCTAAATAAGAAAACAGAAAATAGAAAAAGGATAAAACAAATAAAAACCAAACCTGGCCGCAGCCCAACAACCCTATATTTATCTGACGCCTATGTGCAGCCCATAACTGCCTAGTAACCAGCCCAGGTTCCTTTCTATCTGAGACTGACAAGTGGGGTCATCCAAGGACTGCGGGTTGAGAAGCAAAGATCGCCAGGGGTTTATCTGCAAAATGGTCATCGTCGTCATCGTCACGCACACAAACAGCTCGCTAGCGGAGCTCGCCGCCGCCCGATGTCGTCATCGTCGTCGTTGCGCCAAGATACTCACCGCCGTTGCCAGGAGGGGATAAGAAGGCCACCACGACGCATTGCCTCCATCCCTATCTCCAATTCCTCCTTATCCTATCAGATACGAACATGACCGAAACCCTAGCTCACTGGAGCCACCTCTCGCCGTCGAACCACATCTCCCCACACCATTCTAAGCCGTCATGGAGAAGCGCCTTCCTCCATAGATCCTCTAGGTAGAAGCTTGCATCAAGGGGAGCGCTGGAGCAGGTGAATTTGGTCATTTCCCTTCGCAGCATTTCGGACCGCGCCTGTTCTCGCCGACCACTCAATCATCATCAGGGTGAGTTCCTGAACTTCCCAGTAACATTCAATCGCTGGATCACGTTGTAAATCGTCGCTTCATCATACGCCACCGTCGACCACCATCGGAGTTCGTCGGAGCTGAAGCTACGATGACCATTTCCGAGCGGCACTGCCACTATTATGTTTAGTAGGTTGCGCTTATTCGAACTAGGTCTATTTCGCTTGCTAGGGCGCAGTAGATCGTCGCCGGCGACCAATCTCTAGCGGCGGTGGTGATGCTGATGCCATCGTGATGTCATGATCACACCATGTCAGCTAGTTTGACTGGTCTTTGCTAACGTGGCTGAATACCTGGCCTAGGGCCCATATGTCATTGATAGAGGGGTAAAGACTGGATCGGTAACTAGTGCATTTCTTTCATCTGAGAGATGAGGTGGACCATGGCCCACTAGTCAGTGACTGGGGCTAGCTCTAGGCGTGGTGTAAAAATTATTTTCTGTTAGGAAACAAATAAAATGTTATAATCAAATTAATAATATTCCAGAAATAAAATAAATGATTAAATTTTGTTTAATTAATAATTTTTGATTTATAATTCAGAAAAATATGTATAATATATGAAAATTTGTAGAAAAATAAAATCTACAACTTAAACTTATTATCAAATATTATTATGATGATTATTTAAATAAATATTTTTTAATAAAAGTTTTATAAGTAATAAAGCTTTGATAATTCATAAATTTAATTGTCGTAAATATTAAAAAATATAAATAAAATACCAAAAATCTTGGAAAAGTAATAATTACAATATAAGACTATAATTATGTATTATTATTTCACTTAAGTAAATACTTATTATCTACTTAGTAATTATAAAATAATAAGAATTATAAAAATCATATCTTATTATTTATTAATTACAAAAATAAATGTGATATACCAAAATGATCACAAAAATAATATCTACATGATAAAAATCTAATATTATACTTTTGAATTAAATAATGTCAACACCCGGATTTTTCAATCCTAGATGCCTGTTATGCCATACATCGTAATCCCAGGATTACCATTTTTGCGAGACATAACAGAATTGGATACCATAGTACATCATCCATTACAACGATACATAAGTTCTTACACAAATAGGGATCTCATGATCCAGTTCATAATACAACATCAAGCAGCGGAATACGGAATAATAACGGTAGCGTAGGCGAAGCTCCAACTTTAGGGTCACAGGCAATGCTGATGATGGGAGATGATCCTAGTTGTTATAACCTTCCTGGGGTCCATCTTCCAGGTACTCCTCTTCATAGTCTGGCCATGGGAATAGCCAGGGACAAAGCCATGAGTACTCTTTAAGTACTCGCAAACTAATACTAATAGGTAAGGGGTTTTTGGATAATGGGACACTAGGCTCTAAGGTTGTTTTGCAAAAAGCCAGGTTTATCTCTACTCAGTTCCAAAGCTAGTCACAATTTTATAACTCCTAAGTGGGATCTTGTACTTCAGGTCACAACTCTGTTGTGGTCAAGTCAAAGTCTTAATTCATTTCACAAGTCGTTTTGAAAAGTCTGACGGGGAACAGATGGCCTAAGCCTCCAATCATAACCGGCTGCTATTCGAATAGTTTGACACTCTGCAGAGATTGTACACTTTCACCACAACATTTGATACATCCATCAGGAAGAAATCCTGAATTCATCATACTCAGTATGCGGATAATCAATCCTAACCTTTCGATTACACGCCCTAGTATAAGCACCTCTCTTGTGAGTTTGGCCTCCCAACCATGACCAACTGTCATCTTGGGTACTGCACAGGTGGACAATCTTCACAAGGTAGCCTCAGCTCAGACCTTGGCCGTGAGGGAACTAATACTACGGAATATAAGTTTCCAGTCAAGCCCTACCCAATCTTCGGGTATTGTGGTTGTACGATAAAATTGGAATGGTATCGCATCCAGACAACCATCAGTTTTATAAAGGGCTAAGGCTCATGCCTCAACATTTTCATCACCGAAATCATCAAGTGTTTGGAAACACATGTCCAAAACATTTCAATAGAATGATCCATCATTCCAAGGTTTTCATAACCAATTTTCCACCAAGTATTCCCATCTAAGGTTGATCAAGTTTTATGCTTAGCACTAGCATCTACAAGTGGGGGTAGTACTAAGGAGGGGTGGTAAACTAGTGGAGTTTCAACTAAGTACAACCTTATGTATTAGGCTGAGATCAAGGTTTCTAACTTAGGCCAAATTTTATGCTCTTGATGCAACCTTCAGCACTTTCCAAAATCTACCAGTCACTTAAGTAAACTCTAAGTAAGCTTTGATAAAGAAATAAAGTAATAAGCTTGCACATAAAACTAGGATTGGTTTATCAAGTGGGTATGATCACTTGTACTTAAGGCATATAGTAGTCATAGCACAAGTATGGGTTTGTGGCATCAGTAAGGTATCTTGCAAGTGTTAGCTTGCATCAATATCAGTATAAGATTGCTAAATTGCAAGTGTTAGCTTGCAAGGTTAATAGCTTGCATCAGTGTCAATATAAGCTTGCCTTGTGCAGAGCAGTGGTTGAAGTTCTCCTCGGCTTCTTCTTCGTAGTATCCTCCTTCCTCCTCATATCCTTGGTCGGTACTAGCGTCTACGAATAAATACGAGGTAAACAATAACCAAACAATACTTAACTACTTGCAATCATCACACACAAGGGTCCTATAGATGATCTAGCATCATTCCTAATATTACAAGGTTAAGGCTTGGTTTAGTTTCTTTTTATTTTTAGAAAAGTAATTTCTACTCATTGAAAAACTACTTAAGATTTAATATTCTCCAAACTAAACATGGGATCATGTTGACACATGTCATCACCACATATTGTAGTCCATGGGAATGTGATTTAAAGTGGTGTCACAATTTAATAAGGTTTTACCCTTTTATTTTAATTAATTAAAGTGGCTAGAAATGCTTATGAGGCATTCTTTTATTACTTGAACATTATTTCTGCAAGTAAACCTATATATTTTTATATATTCTGAAAGGTATGGTTAAATGTGATTTTTGAGAGTTGGAATCAACTCAAAAGCTCTTATGGTTTAAATTTGAAAAATGTTTGAATGCAGAAAAGCTTCTACCTTGTTATTTTTACCATGGGTGATCTATAGATCCAAATGACTTGAGTCCAATGGTATTGGATTCAGCATTCACAGACCTTTCCAACAAAATTGGTTTCATTCAAATTGGTGCACTGAATCGGTCTGGGTTGATTTTGGAAGTTTGGTACATAAGTGTGTTTGAATTGAAATAGAAAAAGATTTAATTTGAATAACTGGGCTGCGCGGGAAAATCTAACGGGCCGGCCTGCTAAGCGCAGTGCTCCCGCGGGCTGCTTAAGTGGGTGTCCCCACTCGTCAGTGACACGGGGCTGGGCGAAGCGGTATGGGGCAACGTGGGTCGTTCGATCTAGTTCTAATCTAACGGCTGGGAGTCATCATCGACGCGAGACAACTCCGGCGAGAACCAAACCTAGCGCGGCCAGTGAGGGTCGCTAGGGGCTCACCGGGGTACTGGCGAGGGTCGGCGAGGTGGGTGAACGACAAAGTCGATGACGGCGAACTCAGGGGTGGTCGCGGCAGCTCCTAGGGTGGCTCCAATCGCTGGCTCCTTTCTTCTCCGGCAGTGGCAGGCTCTAGTGAAATTCCGGCGAGGTGGTGCTCGCCTTGCTCTAAGAATGGTGTGGCACGATCAGTGAGGAGAGGGGAGTGAGATGGTGTGAAGAAATCGTGCGGGGGTGGCCTCTATTTATAGTCGAGCGAGGGGACCGTCGGGGCGCACGGTGAGCTCGTCGAAGCGATATTACATGACTAATGGCATGGGCAAGGGTAGGGGACGGTGCTGTGTCTCCTGGCGATGCTCAACGACATGGTCGCGAGGCATGGGGCGGTGTGGTTTGGTCTGGAACGGGCGGTGCTCTGCGCGGCAGAGGCGGCGTCTTCGACGACGGGCGGTGGCTGTACGGCGCGGGGCGGAAAACGGGGATGTCTGGCGGTCTCCTGGGTTGATGGCGATCGTGTGTGCACGCGGCGAGGGCGGCGCGCGGTCTGTAGGTCATGGTCGATGGTGGCGCTATGGCGCACGCTCGGCATGGTTTGGGCGCGGCTTGTACGCGTGGTCCAGGGCTTGGCAACGCTTGCGGCTGGGACAGTGAGTGGCGGTGGACGGTGGGCTATCTCCTAGACAAGGTTGGCACGGATAGTTCTTCCTCTAGCTTCCTGTCCACAATGGGGTGACATGGGTGTGCTCGGCTGTTCACCATTAATGGCAATGGCAAGCTCACAGGGGTACTAGTGTTGGGCTAATCTTTCTAGATGATCTACTGAGCTGTGTGTGAGCTAACTAGGGAACAAGTTAGGCAAGAATCACTGCACACTATAGTGTTTGATGTTTTTTTTGATTTGTGTCTGCAACCTGTTTGATGAAATGGCCGCATAAAATCAAGTTTTGAATTTTGAAATGATTTTTGGTGGGTTTGCTAGATTGGTGCTGGGGAGTCTGCAGATGCTTGGGTTTTGAAAGTTGAGCTTGTTTGAGTGGGTTTTGAAAAAGTGGGATCTTCACATATGAAGAAGATTCAATTTTGAATTGTCATTTAAACTATGCATTTGAAAGTTTCTGGGTGATCACAAAGTGGGCCTTGATACTTTGTTATGAGTATAATCAAGGGGTGCAAAGATCCAGAAAAGTTTCTGTTAAGTTTTGAAAGTTTGGGATAGCGAAAGTAGGCATGAGAGTTAAATTGGTCAAAGTGACCATTCACTTAATATATTTGTTTTGATTTACTTGTCTTTAGGAAAAGTGTGGGAAATGTTTTAGATGATGTTAATTTCACCTAAGAAACATTTTACAAGCAATGGATCACACAAACAAGGTGGTTTTAAAGAAATTAAAAATCCATGCATACACATATGCATGCATTCATGATTTTATTTAGAAAAGTTTTTGTTAACCCTAATCTTGATGATTAGTGTTTGATGATCTAAGTTTAGGATTTTTGGGATGTTACAAACCTTCCCCACTTAAACAAAATCTCGTCCCAAGATTTGAAAAAGGACGAAAAGATTACCTAGGATTTGAAGAGATCGGGAAACTCCGTCCTGATGTGATCTTCACGTTCCCAGGTAGCTTCCTCTTCCGTGTGGTTGCTCCACTGAATCTTGAGAAACTTGATGCTTCGGGTTCGGTAGTTCGAAAAGCTTCTTCCAAAATGCGGATTGGTACTTCAGGATAGGTCAGGTCATCGTTGATCTCTATGGTCCGATGATCGATATTCTTGAACACTTTGGTCTTCTCGGGGACTTCGAGACACTTGCGAAGTAACGAGATATGGAACACATTGTGCACAGCTGACATCTCTTTAGGTAATTCCAGTTGATACGATACTTCTCCTCGACGGTTCAAAATTTTGAAAGGTCCGATATATCTGGGGGCTAACTTTCCTTTGAGTTGGAAACGCTGCATTCCCTTCAATGGCGACACTTTCAGATAAACAAAATCTCCTATATTGAAGGTGACGTCTCGACGTCTCTTGTCGGCATAACTCTACTTTCGGGATTGGGCGGTCTTGAGGTGCTCACGAATCTTGTGAACCTTTTCTTCTGCCTCTCGTAGGATATCGGGTCCGAAAATTTGACTCTCTCCTACTTCCGACCAGTTCAAAGGGGTGCGACACTTCCTTCCGTACATGAATTCAAATGGGGCCATTTGCAAGCTGGCTTGGTAACTATTGTTGTAGGAAAATTCTGCAAACGGCAGACAGTCTTCCCACTTGGATCCATATTCTAGTACACACGCTCTAAGCATATCTTCAAGTATTTGGTTTACTCGCTCCGTTTATCCATCGGTCTGAGGGTGATACGCAGTACTGAAATCTAGGCGGGTTCCTAAACCTTCTTGTACTTTCTTCCAGAATCTCGAGGTAAACTGAGTTCCTCGATCCGATACTATGTTCTTGGGGACTCCGTACAAACTAACTATTCTAGCGATGTATAACTCCGCTAGCTTCGAACTCTGATAGGAGGTTTTGACGGGCAAGAAATGGGTGACTTTGGACAATCTGTCCACTATGACCCAGATAGAGTCATTTCCCCTACTAGAAGTAGGTAGTCCAGTGATAAAGTCCATTCCTACAGAATCCCATTTCCATTCCGGAATTTGCAAAGGTTGCAACAATCCAGCGGGTCTTTGATGTCCTGCCTTGACTCGCTGACATATATCACACTTGGCGATATAGCTTCCGATTTCTCTCTTCATCTTATGCCACCAAAATTGCTCCTTCAAATCTTGATACATCTTAGTTCCTCCGGGATGGATAGAATAAAGAGTATCATGAGCCTCCTTCAATATAACTTCTTTCAACTCTGAATCTGCTGGTACACAAAGGCGTTCTTTGTACCACAGAACTCCTTCTTCGTCCTCGGTGAATCCGGGTACTTTGCCTGTACCGATACGACGCTTGATTCCGTCGATACTAGCATTTCCCTTCTGCGCTTCTTTAATCTGACTAATCAAAGTGGGCTGAAGTTATATGCTAGCCAAAAATTCTTCACTTACTAATTCTATTCGAAAATCTTCCATCTCCTTGTGTAGACTTGGTTGCTCCTTCAAATCATGGAGTTCAAGCGGCACGGCAATCTGCTAAGGGCATCTGCTACCACATTGGCTTTACCAGGGTGATAGTGAATGTCCAGATTGTAATCCTTGATTAGCTCAATCCATCTTCTCTTCCTCATATTCAACTCTTTCTGAGTAAATATACACTTTAGGCTCTTGTGATCCGAATAAATATCACAACGATTTCCCATCAGGTAATGTCTCCATGTCTTCAGGGCTAGAACTACGGCTGCGAGTTCGAGGTCATGGGTTAGGTAGTTTTGCTCATGTTGCTTGAATTGCCGAGATAGATAAGATATAACTTTGCCTTCTTGCATTAGCACACATCCGAGACCAATCTTGGATGCGTCACAATACACATCGAAGGGCATCGTGATATCCGGCATGATCAAGATTGGGGCTGAAATCAATCTCCTCTTGAGTTCTTGAAAACTCGCTTCACATTTGTCTGTCCATTCAAACTTCTTGTCCTTCTTCAGCAATTGGGTCATGGGTCGGGCGATACTCGAGAATCCTTCTACGAATTTGCGGTAATATCCCGCCAATCCGAGAAATGCACGAACTTGGGTTTGAGTGGTCGGGGCTTGCCAATCTTCTACATCTTTCACTTTGGCAGGGTCAACAGCAATTCCTCCGGCTGATACAATGTGACCGAGGAATCCTACCTCCTGTAACCAGAATTCACATTTGCTAAACTTTGCATACAACTGATGCTCTCTAAGGGTTCCAAGAATGGTCCTTAGGTGTAGCTCATGTTCTTCTTCTGATTTGGAATAAATCAGAATGTCATCGATGAAAACAACGACAAACTTATCCAGGAAGTCCATAAAAATCTTATTCATGAGGTTCATGAAATAAGCGGGGGCATTGGTTAATCCAAAAGACATGACTGTATACTCGTACAATCCATATCTGGTGGTAAAGGCAGTCTTTGGAATATCCTCTGCACGAATTTTGAGTTGATGATAGCCAGTTCTAAGATCAATCTTAGAAAACACTTGGGCACCGGTCAACTGATCAAACAAATCCTCTATCTTGGGCAAGGGGTACTTGTTCTTGATGGTGACATCATTCAACTTCCGATAATCCGTACACAAACGGTTACCTCCATCTTTCTTGTCCACAAACAAGACGGGTGATCTCCATGGTGACGCACTTGGTTGAATCAATCCGATTTCCAACATGGAATCCAGTTGCTTCTTCAGTTCTTCTAACTCCGATGGGTTCATACTATAGGGTCTCTGGGCTATGGGTCCTGTTCCGGGGATTAGTTCAATGATAAACTCGATATCCCGATCTGGGGGCATACCGGGCAAAACATCTGGAAATACATCAGGGTATTCACAGACTATCCGGAGTTGGTCAATGGTAGGTTGGGCTATACTCTTGTTACACTTGAATTGGCAAGGTAAGGTTTTAGATATATGCTCGACTGATATTCTGGTGGTACTGGTCATGGTGATGGCTTTCTTGGCACAGTCAATCAATCCTTTATGTTTGGACATCCAATCCATTCCTAGTAATACTTCCAAACCTTTGGTTTCGAGTACTATCAGATTAGCATAAAAATCTATGCCATGGATTCGGATAGGGACGGCTTTGCAAATTTGCCTAGCCTTGGTGGTTGATCCGGGGATTTGCACAATCATAACATGCTTCAGTTTGGTTGGTTGAATTTTACTAGTGCAGGCAAATTCTTTGGTGACAAATGAATGTGATGCACCAGAATCAAAAAACACTCTTGCAAGTACTGAATTAATAGAAAACATACCCAGCACGACGTCTGGCGCTTCCTGAGCTTCTTCAGCATGCATGAGAAAAAGACGGCCATTGCGGTTGAGTGAATTTCCTGGGGCAAATCTCCTTCCTGGCTGCACACAACGCTGTTGCTGAGCTGGGGCATTGGCATTAGGGGCTGTAGCATTCTTCTTGTTGGGGCACTCGTTGGAATAGTGGCCTTTATTTCCACAGTCATAACATGTCACTTGTGACTTGTCCTTGGCTGCGACAGGCACAGCATTGCTTCCAGTCCTCGGGGCAGTGTTGGGGTTGGCGGTAGCATTGTTGGTGTTGAACTTGGGTGGGGCACGGGTGAAATTGCTAGAGTTGCCGGGGTTGTTGTGATTTCCTCCGGGTCTAGGGTTTCCACGGTTGGGGTAGGTTGGACGGGTCATAGGGGGTCTATTGGTTCTTGGGGCAAATCCTGGAGATGGGTTAGGGCAATACTTTGGGGTCTGATGGTTTCCGGGTTGATGCATCATGCGACGCTTGTGGTTCTCATTGGCTTGGTTGATCTTTCCTTCCATCTGGATAGCAGAGTCAACAAGGGCTTCAATATCAGCAAAGGGGATATTGACTAACACCGTCTGCATCTCGTCATGCAGACCATTCAGGAATCTTTCTTTCTTCTTGGCTTCGGTGTCTATCTCGTCCGGGGCATACCTAGCTAATGACAAAACTTTGTCACGGTATTCCACTACAGTCATCCTTCCTTGCTTTAGCTCTCTGAACTCGTCTCTCATTCTCTTGATCAAACCTGGTGGCACATGGGTTCTGCTAAACTTGACCTTGAATTCCTCCCAGGTCATCATCTGGCCTCCGGTCATTGCACGAACACTGTTCCACCATGCCCTAGCATCTCCGTCTAGATAATGGGTGGCAAACAAAACTTTCTCGTTGGCTTCCACTCCTGCTACTTCTAAGTTATTTTCCATGGTTTGCAGCCAATCATCGGCGTCTAGGGGTTCTTCTGACTTGGTGAAAACATGTGGGTTGGTATTCTGGAAATTCTTGAGCTTAGATCCATGGTTGTCCTAATTTCCGTGGCCTTGGTTGTTGTGGGCTAGCTGGGCTATCTGTTGCAGAGTGGCTAGGTTGGCTTGACGTTCCGCTCTTTCAGCTTCGCGGTCAGAAGTCAACATTTGCAGAATCTGCAACATCGGATCCGGGGCTGAACCACTTCCTCCACGTGGCATCTGAAGATTGAGGTAGATCATGAGAAAAGAGGGAAATTTCTAAGGTTTTGGGGTCTTTGAAAAGTTTTTAAAGGTTTGACTCAGATTTTTCTAGCAACTTGATTTTTTTCATTCATTCATAGCACACAGTACAACACACACCACAACAAAGAAAAACAGATGGTTTTAAGAACCATTCTGAAATTTACGATACAGTGGGACCGACTTCTACTCACTACGCTAGTGCTCAGTGCTACTACTCCTTGGAGTCTGTGGCTTCATCAGCTTCATCATCATCGATGAAGGCGAAATCATCCTCATCGGTGAAGAAGTCCATGGCCTGATCCTCCAGAAAATCATCGTCATCGCTGAGATAAGATTAAGGGTGTCCACGAAGATCCTCTCCTGCATTCTCCCTTTCCTCCAACTGCATGTCTCTCTCGTGGATGGTCTCCTCCAGAGATGAGATGCGGTGGCGAAGACGGGCAATAATGCGCTCCTTTTTGTCGAGCTGACGGCAACGAGACTTGCGCTCCTTTGCTAGCATGGCTATGGTCTGATCCTTCATTTGGATGATGGCAGACTTGTGGTTGCAATAGTCACGGCAGTTGTCCAACTCTTGCCGACGATCATACATCATGAAGCTAAGGTGGTCCAATTGAGTATTCATCTCGGGGTGGTATGGGGCTTCCAGTGGTTGTCCATTTGCATCACGTCTTGGGAAAAACTCAAAGCGGGTTCCCTTGATCTGATTGATGCTCTGCCCACATAGACGGGAGAGAGATTCCTGCATTGCTCTGGCAAGTCCATCGAGCCAGTTGTTCTCTCTTAAGGTAAACTGAATTCCTTCCGCAGTGCGAGGTTCAATCTTTCCTCTGAGACTTGCAACAATTAGCCACTGCAGATCTTCTCCTCCTTGATCATTGAGTTGAGCTCCGAAGAACTCGGGGTGCGGACGCTCCAGAAGTTCCGAAAGCTGATCCAGATCCCTCTCAAAGATAAGGTCTCCTCCATTCCCCAACTGATAAAACTTGCTGTACTTCACGTCCATCTATAAAAATAGAGGATGAGTAGATTAGCAGAGTGATCAAGTGTGTCAAAATTTTATGGATTTTGCAAGAATTTTTGAGGAACATGAATTTTTATGAAAGAATCAAAGAGATAAGAATGAGAATAAGTTTTTGTAAATATTTGTTTTTCTTTGGTTTTGAAACTAAGTTTTTGGTTCAACATCCAGTCTAACTAGGGTCTCCTATGGTCAGGATGGCTCTGATACCAACTTGTCAACACCCGGATTTTTCAATCCTAGATGCCTATTATGCCATACATCGCAATCCCAGGATTACCATTTTTCCGAGACATAACAGAATTGGATACCATAGTACATCATCCATTACAACGATACATAAGTTCTTACACAAATAGGTATCTCATGATCCAGTTCATAATACAACATCAAGCAGCGGAATACGTAATAATAACGATAAGCGTGGGAGCTCCATCTTCGTGGTCACAGCAATGCGACGATGGGAGATGATCCTAGTTGTCGAACCTTCCGGGGTCCATCTTCCGGTACTCCTCTTCATAGTCTGGCCATGGGTATAGCTGGGACAAAGCCATGAGTACTCTTTAAGTACTACAAACTAATACTAACAGTAAGGTTTTTGGATAATGGGACACTAGGCTCTAAGGTTGTTTTGCAAAAAGCCAGGTTTATCTCTACTCAGTTCCAAAGCTAGTCACAATTTTATAACTCCTAAGTGGGATCTTGTACTTCAGGTCACAACTCTGTTGTGGTCAAGTCAAAGTCTTAATTCATTTCACAAGTCGTTTTGAAAAGTCGGCGGGGAACAGTATGGCCACTCCAATCGTCCATAATCATGACGCGGCTATTCGAATAGTTTGACACTCTGCAGAGATTGTACACTTTCACCACAACATTTGATACATCCGTCAGGAACAAATCCTGAATTCATCATACTCATTATGCGGATAATCAATCCTAACCTTTCGATTACATGCCCTAGTATAAGCACCTCTCCTGTGAGTTTGGCCTCCCAACCATGACCAACTGTCATCTTGGGTACTGCACAGGTGGACAATCTTCACAAGGTAGCCTCAGCTCAGACCTTGGCCGTGAGGGAACTAATACTACGGAATATAAGTTTCCAGTCAAGCCCTACCCAATCTTCGGGTATTGTGGTTGTACGATAAAATTGGAATGGTATTGCATCCAGACAACCATCAGTTTTATAAAGGGCTAAGGCTCATGCCTCAACATTTTCATCACCAAAATCATCAAGTGTTTGGAAACACATGTCCAATACATTTCAATAGAATGATCCATCATTCCAAGGTTTTCATAACCAATTTTCCACCAAGTATTCCCATCTAAGGTTGATAAAGTTTTATGCTTAGCACTAGCATCTACAAGTGGGGGTAGTACTAAGGAGGGGTGGTAAACTAGTGGAGTTTCAACTAACTACAACCTTATGTCTTAGGCTGAGATCAAGGTTTCTAACTTAGGCCAAATTTTATGCTCTTTATGCAACCTTCAGCACAATCTACCAGTCACTTAAGTAAACTCTAAGTAAGCTTTGATAAAGAAATAAAGTAAGAAGCTTGCACATAAAACTAGGATTGGTTTATCAAGTGGGTATGATCGCTTATGCTTAAGGCATATAGTAGTCATAGCACAAGTATGGGTTTGTGGCATTAGTAAGGTATCTTGCAAGTGTTAGCTTGCATCAATATCAGTATAAGCTTGCTAAATTGCAAGTGTTAGCTTGCAAGGTTAATAGCTTGCATCAGTGTCAATATAAGCTTGCCTTGTGCAGAGCAGTGGTTGAAGTTCTCCTCGGCTTCTTCTTCGTAGTATCCTCCTTCCTCCTCGTATCCTTGGTCGGTACTAGCGTCTACGAATAAATACGAGGTACACAATCACCAAACAATACTTTACTACTTGCAATTATCACACACAAGGGTCCTATAGATGATCTAGCATCATCCCTAATATTACAAGGTTAAGGCTTGGTTTATTTTCTTTTTATTTTTAGAAAAGTAATTTCTACTCATTGAAAAACTACTTAAGGTTTAATATTCTCCAAACTAAACATGGGATCATGTTGACACATGTCATCACCACATATTTTAGTCCATGGGAATGTGATTTAAAGTGGTGTCACAATTTAATAAGGTTTTACCCTTTTATTTTAATTAATTAAAGTGGCTAGAAATGCTTATGAGGCATTCTTTTATTACTTGAACATTATTTCTGCAAGTAAACCTATATATTTTTATATATTCTGAAAGGTATGGTTAAATGTGATTTTTGATAGTTGGAATCAACTCAAAATCTCTTATGGTTTAAATTTGAAAAATGTTTGAATGCAGAAAAGCTTCTGCCTTGTTATTTTTACCATGGGTGATCTATAGATCCAAATGACTTGAATCCAACGGTATTGGATTCAGCATTCACAGTCCTTTACAACAAAATTGGTTTCATTCAAATTGATGCACTGAATCGGTCTGGGTTGATTTTTGAAGTTTGGTACATAACTGTGTTTGAATTGAAATAGAAAAAGATTTAATTTGAATAACTGGGCTGCGCGGGAAAATCTAACGGGCCGGCCTACTAAGCGCAGTGCTCCCGCGGGTTGCTTAAGTGGGTGTCCCCACTCGTCAGTGACACGGGGCTGGGCGAAGCGGTATGGGGCAACGTGGGTCGTTCGATCTAGTTCTAATCTAACGGCTGGGAGTCATCGTCGACGCGAGACAACTCCGGCGAGAACGAAACCTAGCGCGGCCAGTGAGGGTCGCTGGGGGCTCACCGCGGTACTGGCGAGGGTCGGCGACGGCGAACTCAGGGGTGGTCGCGGCAGCTCCTGGGGTGGCTCCAATCGCTGGCTCCTTTCTTCTCCGGCAGCGGCAGGCTCCAGTGAAATTCCGGCGAGGTGGTGCTCGCCTTGCTCTGAGAATGGTGTGGCACGATCAGTGAGGAGAGGGGAGTGAGATGGTGTGAAGAAATCGTGCGGGGGTGGCCTCTATTTATAGTCGAGCGAGGGGACCGTCGGGGCGCACAGTGACCTCATCGGGGCGATGTTACAGGCGACTAATGGCATGGGCAAGGGTAGGGGACGGTGCTGTGTCTCCTGGCGATGCTCAACGACATGGTCGCGAGGCATGGGGCGGTATGGTTTGGTCTGGAACGGGCGGTGCTCTGCGCGGCAGAGGCGGCGTCTTCGACGGCGGGCGGTGGCTGTACGACACGGGACGGCAAACGGGGATGTCTGGGGGTCTCCTGGGTTGATGGCGATCGTGTGTGCACGCGGCGAGGGCGGCACGTGGTCTATGGGTGATGGTCGATGGTGGCGCTCTGGCGCACGCTCGGCATGGTCTGGGCGCTTGCTTCTGCGTGGTCCGTGGCTTTGGCAACGCTTGCGGCTGGGACAGTGAGTGGGTGTGGACGGTGGGCTGTCTCCTAGACAAGGTTGGCACGGCTAGTTCTTCCTCTACCTTCCTGTCCACAATGGGGTGACATGGGTGTGCTCGGTTGTTCACCATTAATGGCAATGGCAAGCTCACAGGGGTGCTAGTGTTGGTCTAATCTTTCTAGATGATCTACTGAGCTGTGTGTGAGCTAACTAGGGAACAAGTTAGGCAAGAATCACTGCACACTATAGTGTTTGATATTTTGTTTGATTTGTGTCTGCAACCTGTTTGATGAAATGGCAGCATGAAATCAAGTTTTGAATTTTGAAATGATTTTTTGTGGGTTTGCTAGAATGGTGCTGGTGAGTCTGTAGATGCTTGGGTTTTGAAAGTTGAGCTTGTTTGAGTGGGTTTTGAAAAAGTGGGATCTTCACATATGAAGAAGATTGAATTTTGAATTGTCATTTAAACTATGCATTTGAAAGTTTCTGGGTGATCACAAAGTGGTCCTTGATACTTTGTTATGAGTACAATTAAGGGGTTCAAAGATCCAGAAAAGTTTCTGTTAAGTTTTGAAAGTTTGGGATAGCCAAAGTAGGCATGAGAGTTAAATTGGTCAAAGTGACCATTCACTTAATATATTTGTTTTGATTTACTTGTCTTTAGGAAAAGTGTGGGAAATATTTTAGATGATGTTTATTTCACCTAAGAAACATTTTACAAGCAATGGATCACACAAACAAGGTGGTTTTAAAGAAATTAAAAATCCATGCATACACATATGCATGCATTCATGATTTTATTTAGAAAAGTTTTTGTTAACCCTAATCTTGATGATTAGTGTTTGATGATCTAAGTTTAGGATTTTTGGATGTTACAAATAAAAATTCAAATATTTTAATAACTCAAATTTAAACCTATTTACCTCATTAATAATTAATATAAGGATAAATAAAATTTATTAATATTTCTAAAATGAGTAAATTAAGTTTAATAAATAGTATAAATCTTGAATATTAATAAAATGAAACTTTAATGGTTTAAAAACATTATAAATATTTTTATTTAAATTATCATCAACTCTAAATAAAGATTATATTTTCAAAGTATTTCAAGTTATAATAAAAACCTTAATGAACAACTTATGAATACACCAAACCTTTTCTATCTATATTAACTACCAAATTGCAAAAACCACCAAAACATTATATAAACCCATAAGTAGTTAAGTAATAGTATGTTTTAGATTATCAACTATACTCACTTATCTATAAAAGATAAATGATATTACTCCATAATCAAATCAACAAACCATTATCCAAGTAAAAAGGATGACCATTCTTAAGTAACCTAAAGAAAACATTTCAGATACACTAGATACAAATGCTATAAGTATTATACTCTAAAAATCATCTTTGTTTTAAAGTTAACTTTAGTCTACAGAATCTTAATACAACACTATAAGCATTACTATATGTTTTATAGTTAAATTTGGTCTGAAGTAGTTAAATTATAAAGCAACTCAAGCCAAACCATTTGAGCAAACAAATAACATCAACCACCACTAACTAACCCCAAAGTTTGTTTAGACCTTAGAAGAGAAACCTTTTCTTCCAAGGTTATCCTTTTTGCCACTTTAAATAGGAACTCTTGTATTTGTAATCCTAACTAGTATGTCATAAGTATGTATACTTTACTCCTACATATGTGTTGTTTACAACCACTCATAAGCTCTAATAAAAGTACACAAATAAAACCTATTTAAAAGAACCACACATTCCAAAATAGGCACTCCCAGAATCCAAACCCTAGAACAACGTTATTCCCAGGATTTGCGTTTAGATCGTGCATCACATTACTTATGCATAAAGACATATTGCTTCTTTAAACATTAGTCCTTACCGGACCAATGATGCTGTTTTCAGATTTTGGATTTTATACATTGATCCGAAGACCGTGAGTGCATAATCTTGCAATCACAACAGGCAAGTTCACACTTGCTCATGTCCTTTGTTTATTTTCTGTAAAGTATTTTACAAATCCAGTGATGTCTTCACCTGGATTTGAAAAGGGTCAGAAAACACTATTTTCAATAATAATGAGAACTATTGATTACTGATCAAGGGTGATCAGTTAATCTATTAAGTCTGACAGTTGGAATACCACTGTTCAAAACTATATCACCTAGGACTTAACAACCAATGTCGCCAGTGATTCTTGCGCCGTATATTACGCGTTGACCATGAGATTTGGAATGGGATGGAGAAGTCAGCTATATATCTTCTTCCTCTCGCATGAAGCCAGACGTGTAGGTCGTGGCTGTTATCCTTGTAGCGTGCATATTAATTGGTAATTCATAGAGGATATGCAGCATATGGGTGGGAGCCCTCAATGTCCCACGATCGTTCTAGCATCTAACGGTTTGTACAAACCATTGCCATAATTCTTTATGTGGGCATGGTGTACACCAAGGAGGCATGCGAGGTCGCGAAGGGGGCAGTGATTGCTTGGATCATCTTCTGGGCCCCACATCATGGAATTGTGGACGGGAATAAGCTGCCTGGTTGTGCAACAAAGAGCTGATCTCTCATGGGTAAAGTAACGCACCTCTGTAGAGTGTAAGAACTGTAACTTGTTACTCCATGTTCCGTTAAGGAGCTGCGAACATGGCGGGAAAGGAACTCCATGAAAGTTCTGGTAAACCCATGAAGGCTAACGGACATAGCTTTTCAAAATAAAAGTAACCTTTGAAGAAATATTTATGAAAACTTGCATTTCCTATGACCTACGATCTATGGCTGTAAATATAGTGCATCAAACAATCCTTTTCTAGTGAATTTGCTGAGTACGCTCGTACTCAAAGTATCTTCTTAAGCCTTGCTAGATTCTGAAGCCATTAAGACGATGTCTTCATCAAGTTATGCCCCAGGACTTATCAAAACCAGCTAAAGCTCTTCAATGAAGACAAAGAACTCAACATATACCTCAACTCAACTGAAGACGAAGTTACTGATTAGATAGAAATACAATCTCTAGCCAAAGAACCTATCTCTGTAGTGCGTTGCAATAGCAGCAATGCCAATTCCTTAGTTAAATACTAGTTTTAATAGTATAATAGTTTTGTGTTATTTACCTTTGATTCTTCTTTGTAAGAAGTTCTTTATCTCTCTTTAACCTAGAGTGTTCTCTGGATCTTATGTAAAGAGTGAGTTGTAACCTTTAGCCATGTATTGGACCCACTGTGTTTCTGTTGTGCCATTTTGAGGGATGTAATACTAGTGAACATTGTTTCATTGGTGTTATGTCAACGACTATAGTATACTACATCATGCAGTGGTATGCTGGGTCACCGCGGTTGGTATCAGAGCATATGCTTTGATCTTAGGTTGGAAACCTAGTAAATGGGTAGAACCTGTAGGACACACCCTTGCAAAAATGAAGAGTTATCTAGTGATATGAGGGATATTCACTTGAGAATAATCCTGTTATGTTACTAGTGCGATAACTCTTTTATATGATTGCAATTTCCAATCATTACCCAAGAGTTTTAACTCTATGTGACTGATGATAATTTCTTATCCACAGTTCCACATGGCACCTCGGTATCCACCCCGGAATGTTCAAGTGATGAACATGACGTTGGATGACTACGGAGGGGATTAGACAGACAATCTCCAACAACTTCTATGGAGTTTGGAATGTGAATCAAGACTTTTGGTCAAGATTTACAGTTACAATGACGGGCAGGTATTAGCTAAATACCGTGTCATGATCATGTTACCCAAGAAGTTAGGACTTAAGGGAGAAATGCCAGCAGGAGAGGAAACGTGCATGGCATCTGCATATCAGATTGCCATAGCAGCAGCCATAACCGTGATCCGAAAGCATAAATCCCAAGCTCTAGAAGGTAGTACTCACACCATTATACCACATGAAACCTCAAACTCAGAGCATGAGTTAGATCACTCTACCTTAGTCCAAGCTGAACCTACTCTAGCTATAGAGTATATGGATCGTTATCGGTCTTTGCTAAACACTTATCATAACACTCACCAAGTCTTAGTTCAGGAGCCGGATATGGTCATTGAGGATTTTACTGATCCTGATAAAGCAATGGCTCGTAGGAAGAAGCTAGATAAAGAAGCTAGGCATCCCAAATACATACCTTCAGGAGAGGTGTTTGAGGAAACTGAGTTTGATGACCCAAACTTAGAAAATTATGCCTATTACCAAAATGACTTCAAGCCACCTGAAGACTTATGGACCAAGTACAATTCCGAACAACAGGAATGGAATAAAGTTATTCCAAATAAACCTGAGCCTAACAAGTATGGACAGGAAATAGAATCTCAAGGTAAAACCATAGGGAATCCTAAACCTTGTGATACAGGTATTGAAGAAGAGACCAACTATAACCATAGAGAGCCTTATGGACCATACGGGGGGTAAGACAAATCCAATCAACTTAGAAGAGTAGTCCAATAGCTATACCAATATATATGACTGGATCCAAGAAAAAGCTAAGGAACCAACTTACTATGAGGAAGCGTTGCCAGAAAACCCGGACTCTTCGGTGGAAGATTACGCCAACTCTAGTCATTTTTCAATGACTAATCTCAGTCTCGGTACTTCTAATCAAGAATACGCACCTCCTGGATGCTCCTATGCTCCAGAAGGCAGTCGTAGGACTTCACGTCATCATGGACGGAACTCCAGGAAGCACTAGAGGAAGATGAAAGTGAGAGAGAAACAATATCCCAAGGGATGAGGGCTTGAATAATGTATATAGAGGGTAATGCGTATTGTAGTTTCGAGAGTTTTCCGAATAAGTGAGGATATATCCACAAGAGCAAGAGGTTCTTGTAAGATAGTTGTGTAAATAGGTTTGGAGCAAACCGTGGGAACATCCAGTACATTTGTAAATTATCTAAAACCTATGTATGATACGGGGTATATGTTTTGTTGTTTATCGACTTTTTGGATCTTTTTGATTATTCTTGATTGACTAGATCTGTACATGAAGTGTAATCAGGTGTGCAAATGCATGATGTAACACCCAGTTATTACTTGATGTTATAGATCTAGATAGAAACGGGAGTTCGTGTAAGGAAGTGACGAGTTTCAAAGATCATAAGTAAGATTAACTTGAAGGATGTAGCATGATAGAAGGGGTATTTACACCATTTGGAGAATAGATAGAACATAAATCACATTCATGGTCAGTTTAGGAAGAAAGCATGGTGGAGGATATGTAATGGGTAACAAATATGATAAATTGAAAGTTCATTCAAAGTAGGTAAGATGCTAAGAAGTTAATGAAGAGTTGTATCAAGTTCATGGAAGTATCATGAAAAAGTACCAAGAAGAGGCCTTAGAACCAAAAGGGTATTCAAGGTCTGACAATCCAAAGAGAATGTATCTCGTAGGTCGGAAACTGTAAGATAATACCTACCACTCAGAATGTTCCGCCTGGGGTACCTAACCCCTTGTCGGCATTCTGATCTGCAGTCAGTATTTTGTCCGCAACCGGTATTTGGTTGACATAGTTAATCAAATTATCTTAAAAGTTGCATAAAGAGCATTAAATTTGGCCTAACCTAACTAAGACCTAAAGTAGGATAAAATTTAAAGGCGATCGTCTATCAAGATGCTCCACAAAGTCAAACTTATCCAAGAGAGCATGTCATAAGGTAAAGGGACATATAACGCTGAAAGATTTGCTTCGGAGATCCACAATTGTGTGGATACACCATACAATCTTTCATCATACCTTAATTAGGTGAAGTATAAACTGAACCGAGACCAACATTTTAGATATTAAGCCAATAAATGCTACACCTCCAATTTAAAAGACTATTAGTAAACCCTAAGGGAGAGAGCAAACACTATAAATTAAAGTTAAAGAAGTACTATAAGTAATACTGGGAGATTATCTAAAACTTAATAAGGTAAAGGTTTGAAGGTGATAAAGGATACATTTAACCTATAAATTCTAAAAAAAAGCAACTCTTAAGTAAACCTTAAGAAATAATAGAGAACTTCCAAGTAGACATAGGAAGAGAATAAGAATTCTAATAGGTATGGACTAAATGGGTTCCAATCCAATTTTGGAAGGAATGCCAGTATCAACTATGTTATAACAGTAATAGACGGGTAGTCTTTTAGTTACTAACACGGGTATATAGAAACTTAAAACTTATTCTTTAAGGAGGCCCCTACACTGTAGTTAAATTAGTAATAAAGTTTGATGCTTAGATAGAAAGAATTTGATTAGGATATTTAATCAGGTTATGGATACTCCAATGTCACATCCCAAGTTTTAGATTCGGTTCTGCATATCACTCATGTCATTCTGCATTCATGAATCTTTTGTCAAATTCAAAACCCTGCATTCAAGTCCTAGACGAAGTGCCTCAAGTGTTCTTCAAGGAGGAATAGTTGGACCCTTGGAGTTACTAGTTTGAAATAGGCTTTTTGTTGCTAAAAATGATCCTAGGATGATCCTTGGTATTTTAGAAAAATTCGAAGACAAGAATCAATTCAATTGGATTTCCTATTAAAAAGTTATAAAAGAAATAAGAAAAGAAAATTGAATAAAAGCAAAGGAACAAAAAAAACTAGCTAACCTAAACTACCCGGCCCAGCCCACCTGCCCCGCCTACCCTATCTGCCGCGCGCCTTCCCCACGAGCAGCGCGCAACGCAGCGGCAGCGCAGCCAGAGGCCCAGCGCCGGCCCAGCAGAGCACCCCGCAGCAGCCCACTCCGCTCCCCTCCTCCCCTGTGCCGCTGCCAGGCGGACCCCACCCTGCCTTCCTCTTCCTCCGGATGAACTCGTGTTCGTCACGGAGTCCAGCAACCGAACGGAATCCCGACAAAATCGGCGCTGATTCTTTCCCCTCTGCATGTTACCCCCTAAATATTTACCCCCTCCTCCGCCCCGTTCCGTTTCTTTCGCAAGTCTCGCAAGCCCTAGCCGCCACGAACCCCGCCGCCGCCGCCTCCATTGCCGAGCTTAAGAGCTCAAGGTTCTCGACACAGCAGCCGCCCCTTGGCCCTCCTGTTCCCCTCCTTCTCTCCCCCTCGATCCATCACACGTGCTGACTTGGTTCCCCTCCCTGCAGATCATCGCCGTCCCCTCCGATTGCTCGCCGGAGACCCAACGCCGCCCGCCTACTCCGGTCGCTCGCAGTCGACTTTCCAGGAAGCAATCAACGACCCCGACCTTGCCATCGAGCTCGCCGAGACGCCCCGCACCCCGTAGATGCCGCGACCTCGCCAGGGACCGCCGGAGCTCTCGCCGCCGCTGCCGTCTGCGCCCATCGCCGCCGCCAGCCGCCGCTCGCCGCCAAGGTGAGGACACGAGCTTCCCCCAGCCGTCCGATCTATTTTTAACGCGCGAGATTAGAACCGCGGCCGAACCGGTACCGGCCAGTACCAGCGCGCCGCGTGGCAGCCGCGTGGTAGCCGCGTGGATCCCGCGTGGACGCCACGTTGCAGCCGCGTCAACGCTGACTCGTCAGCCGCGTTGACTGCGCAGTAAAGATTTTTAAATAAATTTGGAAATTGTAGATAATAGCTGAAACTTGTAAAATTCATAGAAATTTATCTACTAGGCCAAAAATTGCAAATAAAATATGTGTAGATTCAGTAAGTCGAGTAGAATCTTGCTGTACCCTTGTTTCACACTTTTACAGCAAGTTTTTGTCCAGATTAATTAAATGAGTTAATGGCCTTTTTGGAGTAATTAATTCGTAGAAAAAGATCTGTAACTCCAAAAATTGCAAATAATATGTCCCTGGATTCAGTAGAACAAGGGGAATCTCAAAGTGAATTAAAAAGATAGGCTTACTGTAAAAACTTTTGCAGAAACTATTTAGTGGATTTCTGCAGTATTTTAATTACTCAGGGAGTTTTATAATTCCTTTTTGAGAAATTCCAATTGGTACTGATCCTAATTAACAATGTCTATACAGTAGAATTTTCCCAAGATTTTACAAATAGTATGTTTTCAGTAGTGAATTATTTGGTTTCTAACTCTAGTTTTGAGCATTATAAATTGCATGATAGTTTTCCTTGCGCTAAAATTTATTTTCCATGCATGCATTCAGTAGCTTTACTGAATAGGATTATGTGGTGCTGCTGTAGCATCAATCCACTTGTCATGCATGCATTCTTGCATCATCTTGTTTGCATATGCTTGCAGATGGTTTGTTTATGGATGCAATTGTATCGTGTAGATTGTGACGAGTGCAACGCTTGCTCGTGTGTGGATTGTTCTTCCGAGCGCTACAACCAAGGCAAGTAGATGCTACCTTGTTCATGATATTGTCCTACTATTTTCAATGCATTGTCGTGTATTTTGTAGATGCATGTGTAGGATGATACTATCGCTATGCTATGTCCTATTATGTGGTAGGGCTTTCCTTGTAGATGAACCACCGTTGGTAGATGTGCTTAGCCATGCTATGATGAACGAGGGCTGGGTTACATCACTGATAGTTGTTTCTAAATGTGTTGGTTTGCGAAAACTAAAACAACTTAATCAACGAATCTCCTGGGTGTGATGGGATTGATAAATTTTGGTGGTATCATTGCGAAAAGGCACCCAGGTATCGAGAGAAAATGATTGGCTTCTTTATTTTGTAGCTTATGTGTACAACCATGTGCCAATAATGAAATGGGCGGTTGGTTGGACTTAGTAGGTTGTGGTAACTCGAACCCGCGTATCCAGAGATGTAGAATTTTGGTAGGTTGGACCGGTGCGCGTCGAGATTGGGGAGCTACTTTCCGAACGGTCTCTTCTTGGACTTCTCCCTATAAAATGAGAGTGATGGTACGAGCTGGGCTGGCCAGGTCACATCGGTAAAGTGTACTAACCCCTGCAGGGTGTATAATCTAATCGATTAGCCGTGTCCCCGGTTATGGACATCTGAGTTGCTTGATATTGATTCCATGACATGTTTCTCGCTCATTCTAATTTCATAATAGTTTTAATATTGTT
This sequence comes from Avena insularis, assembly GCA_023614405.1. NCBI lineage: Eukaryota > Viridiplantae > Streptophyta > Magnoliopsida > Poales > Poaceae > Avena > Avena insularis. The sequence goes on along the minus strand of CM042689.1, from coordinate 191,365,960 downwards.
GGGTTAACTTAATTGGGATCTTTTCAAAGAAAATCAAAAACTTCTTATGAAAGTAGGACGAAGGTATTTGCAAATGCAAGCTAGCCACAGCTCCACTTGCCAAATATGCATGTAGATGTTAGCATTATTGTCTCCTTTATTAGCTCTACTTGCCATACATTCCATGTATTGACCCTTCGGGGCTGCTACGTTTCATGTTGCAGGATATTCCGATTCTGAGTAATTGATATAGGCCACGGTACTCCACTCGGCACTTGTTCACCTGTGGGCAATTTGAAGAATGGAGGATTTACTTTATTTATGTTGCTACCTGAATAATTGAGCTAGCCTTGAGCTAAGCTTTTATTGTAATAATGGTACTCTGGATCTTCGTTATTCATGATACACGGATATTTTGCTATGTTATTCATCTTATTCTATTGTGGGCCAATGAACCGATCCAGGGATTGGCATGTCACATAGAAGCCATGGTCTTTTCAGAACCGTGGTGTTACACGATGGTATCAGAGCCCGTGTGTCGACTGTAGGATCGTGACCTAGGATTGGATTAGGAAGCCATAGAATTATTAAAGATTATATTAACTCTGTGTTTCATCTTATGCCTTTCACTCTCGCAAATTCTTACCATATGCTATTCTCACACTTTCCTCTTTTAATTGATAGATGGGAGAAGTCAGGACTGAGTATGCAACCATGGAGTCACCAAGGCCCTTTGCAAGACAGTTAGCACAGCTCTCGCAGTCATTGGGATTGCCACTGCCCATGTTCAAGGGAAGAAGGTTGTACACCTATGGATATGGTGAGGATGCATGGGAGATCACTACCTTCATCTTCAAGGATGCCGCTTTGCCAAACCCTGTGCATCTGATCTACACCAAGACATACTGCAACTGGGGACTTGGAATCAACTTGGCCATACATGAAGCCCTGTCTCGCCAGTGCCATCATGTCTGACACCTACTACCAGCAGACTCACCCTACCGTGACTATGGGAGGCGTGATGAAGATGGACACATTGTGATTACCCCGGGCGACAGGAACAACATGCCGCCCCGTCGGAGGCACATAGAGGACATGGAAAGGGAGAATGGAGCTCTAGCTGAGAAAGTGATGATGATAAAGGAGATTGCAGATTTTGCCAGCAATGGTATGATGGTCCAAGGACAGGAGATTGACACCTTCCATGAAGCTGTGGGAGTTCTGGAGAATGCCCTGATAGGCAGGGATGCAACCATAGCTCATCTTCATGGTACTGTGCAGGAGAACACCCAGAACATACAACAGTTGCAAGGGACCGTCCAGGAAAGGGATCAAACTATTGAAGCTATGGCCGCCCAGATTGCCTCTCTCCAAGCACAACTGAATCCACCCTCTGATGATGACAATGGAGATGGTGGCAACAATGATGATGATGATGACAGTGGGAACGACGATGATGATGAGGACGAGGATGATGATGATGGAGAAGATGATGGTGGAGGAGATGAAGCTGTTGTAGTTGCAGCTGAAAGTGAAGAAGAAGAGGAGGATCCAGAAGAGGTGGAGTTTGAGATTTCAAGTGATGACTCAGGAGAGGTGTACACTCCGCCGCCGTGGTTGAACCGTGGACAGAAGCGCCAACGTATGAGTGCAAGGACCTACCGCAACCTCTTCAAGAAGTAGATAGAAGTCCACCAATTAGTCCTCGTTAGGTAAAATCGTTAGGATTAGTCTCGATCGATGTAAAACTTAATTACTATTAGTTAAGAGTGTTTAGTTGCTTATTTGTGTACTCCAATATCCCAGGAATTATTTGTGCGAATTTTATGAAAGAGTTATGGCAAGTTTGGTTAATATATGTGTTATTTTTCGCTGCAGTTTTCTACTGATACAGCAGTATTGTACAATTTTTCATATTTTTCTGGTATCTGGGAAAAAACTGAAAAGAATAGGGCTGGTGCAAAGCTCTCTGTACTGTATGTGAAAAAAATCAGCTAAAATTCCTGACGATTCTAAGTCAGGTAGAAAAATTCGTGAACACTGCTGGACTGTTCTGGCAGATTGCTGCTTTTGTTGCTTTGTTGATCAACTGTTTAGTTAACCATTGCCAACTCTTGTAAAACTATTTCAGTAGGTATATACTGCTAGGATAACCCCTGGGATGTTGCTGGATCACTTGTTTGTTGATGTGTTGCTTGCTTGAGATTGTCTTCTATTGTTTGTTGTTGTTTGATCATAATGCATGGGTAGAATCCTATTATCGTAGTTGATTCTTTCTAAGATTACCTGTGCTGAACCGCAGATGCCTCCCCGCCGTCAACCCACTGAGTTGGAGCAGCTCATGGCAGCTCAGGCACAGCTGACCCAAGTTATGACTCAGTTCATGGAAGCTCAGAACAACAACAACAACAATGGAAACAACCAGCCTCAGGGAGATGCTCTCACCAGATTTCTGAGGCTAAGGCCATCTAAGTTCTCTACTGCAATGGAACCAATGGTTGCTCTCGACTGGTTGCGATCAGTCAACAAGGATCTGGTAACTGTTGGATGCACTGATGCTGAGAAGGTGAGGTTTGCCGCTCACCTACTGGAGGGACCAGCCGCTTCTTGGTGGGACACTTTTCAGATCACCCACCCGCTGGACACTGTGACTTGGGCAATGTTTGAGGAAGGTTTTAGGACCAACCACGTGTCTTTAGGAGTTCTGAACCTAAAGAGGAAGGAGTTCCGCAACTTGCGCCAAACCAACCGCACCGTGGCTGAGTACATTGAGGAGTTCAACAACCTGTCCCGTTATGCACCTGAGGATGTTGACACTGATGCAAAAAGGAGGGAGAGATTCCTGGATGGCCTAAGTGACGAGCTTTCAGTGCAGCTACTGGTGGTTTATTGCCCCACTTTCCAGGAGCTTATGGACAAGGCCAGGATCTTGGAAGGGAAGCACAAGCAGGTGGAGAACCGCAAGAGAAAGAGCAAAAATCACCACTCTGGTTCACATCACAAGTCTCGCACATCATATGATGGGTACTCCAAGCATGGAGGGAGTGACCAGGGGAGCCATGATCGCCATCACCATGGAGGCGATGGACATCGCCATGACAACCACAAGAGCAGCCACCACAGCCACAAGGGAGGACACTCTCACCATTCTGGAGGACATAGTGGACATGACCGCAACCGTGATCGCAGCTTTGTGAAGAAGGATCTGAGTGAGGTGACATGCTTCAAGTGTGGCTAGAAGGGACATTATGCTGACAACTGTCCGGAGAGGAAGGGACTGAAGCCAACCAATAACCAGAAGGCCACAGTGAACCACATGAATGTGGAGGAGATCCCACATGAGCCTGACCTTGTGATTGGTAAGTTCCCAATCAACACTCACCCTGCTCTTATACTTTTCGATACTGGTGCATCGCATTCATTCATATCAAGAGCATTTGTGGATAAGTATAAGCTACCTACTGAGTCTATGAAAGAGTCTATTAGAGTGAGTTCACCTGGAGGGGATATGATAGCTAGCGCGGGATGCCGCGACTTAACTGTGAGGATTGGAACACACAATTTCATTGCACATCTGATAGTGTTGGAATCACAAGGGTTAGATGTTATTCTGGGTATGGATTGGATGTCTATGCATGAGGGACACATAGATTGTGCACAACGAGCTGTTTCACTCAAAACCCCGGATGGTAAGAGAATTAGGTTCAAGTCGGCTGTGCGACCGGGAAGGTGTAAGCTGAATTCTCTTAAGGGGTTAGCATGGATACTGTGCCTGTGATTAAGGATTACCCCGACGTGTTTCCGAAAGAGTTGCCAGGAATGCCACCTGACAGGGAAATGGAGTTTCTCATCGACCTGATGCCGGGAACATGACCTATAGCAAAGAGACCTTATAATATGGATGTGGATGAGCTGAAGGAATTGAGCTGAACGAATGGATTGACAATTGGGGAATTGCCCGAGGATTTGTGCAAGCAATTCAAGGACCTTAGACTGGAGGTAGTATCAGAAGGATACTTGGCAGCAATGGAATGGATGTTATTCTGGGTATGGATTGGATGTCTATGCATGAGGGACACATAGATTGTGCACAACGAGCTGTTTCACTCAAAACCCCGGATGGTAAGAGAATTAGGTTCAAGTCGGCTGTGCGACCGGGAAGGTGTAAGCTGAATTCTCTTAAGGGGTTAGCATGGATACTGTGTCTGTGATTAAGGATTACCCCGACGTGTTTCCGAAAGAGTTGCCAGGAATGCCACCTGATAGGGAAGTGGAGTTTCTCATCGACCTGATGCCGGGAACATGACCTATAACAAAGAGACCTTATAAGATGGATGTGGATGAGCTGACCTATAGCATAAACCTTCCGGCTCAGAGCATCTGCTACTACATTGGCCTTTCCTGGGTGGTATTGCAGATTCATATCATAGTCCTTGATAAGTTCCAACCATCTCCTTTGCCTCATATTCAGTTCCTTCTGGGTAAATATGTACTTCAGGATCTTGTGGTCAGTGTACACATCATAGTGTTTCCCCATCAAGTAGTGCCTCCATACCTTGAGCGCATGAACAATTGATGCTAGTTCCAAGTCGTGTGTGGGATAATTCCTCTCATGGTGTTTAAGTTGCCGCGAGGCATATGACACCACTCTCCCATCTTGCATCAGCACACTCCCAAGTCCCTGTCGAGAAGCATCATAGTACACTTGGAAATCCTTCTGAAGATCAGGTAAACACAGAACAGGTGCAGTCACTAGTCGACGCTTCAGTTCCTGAAAGCTGGCCTCACACACATCCGTCCATTCAAACTTCCTCTCCTTCTTCAGAAGTTCAGTCATCGGCTTAGCAATCTTGGAGAAGTTTTCAATGAACCTCCTGTAATATCCAGCAAGTCCCAAAAAGCTTCGTATATCTCCCGCATTCTTGGGTGCTTCCCACTCGGTTACTGCAGTCACTTTACTTGGATCAACAGCGACTCCTTCTCCTGACACCACGTGTCCAAGAAACCCAACAGTGTTAAGCCAGAATTAACACTTGCTGAATTTGGCATACAGCTTGTGTTCCCTCAGCTTCTCCATAATCAGTCGCAGATGTTTCTCATGCTTAGCATCATCCTTGGAATATATCAGTATGTCATCAATAAACACCACCACGAACTTGTCCAAGTACTCCATAAATACCTTGTTACTCATGGTCATGAAATATGCCGGGGCATTTGTTAGTCCAAAAGACATAACTGTATACTCATATAAGCCATACCTAGTGGTGAAAGCGGTTTTTGGTATGTCCTCCTCCCGGATCTTCAATTGGAAGTAGCCTGATCGCAGATCAATCTTGCTAAACACCTTCGCTCCTTCCAGTTGATCAAACAAATCATTTATGTTCGGCAGGGGGTATTTGTTCTTGATGGTCACCTCATTCTGCGAGCGATAGTCCATCACTAATCTCTTGCTGCTGTCTTTCTTTTCCACAAATAGAACAGGTGCACCCCATGACGACGAACTAGGCTGAATGAATCCCTTGTCCAACTGCTCTTTCAGCTGATTCTTCAGTTCCTTCAGCTCATCCACATCCATCTTATAAGGTCTCTTTGCTATAGGTCATGTTCCCGGCATCAGGTCGATGAGAAACTCCACTTCCCTGTCAGGTGGCATTCCTGGCAACTCTTTCGGAAACACGTCGGGGTAATCCTTAATCACAGGCACAGTATCCATGCTAACCCCTTAAGAGAATTCAGCTTACACCTTCCCTATGCGCAAGGCCGACTTGAACCTAATTCTCTTACCATCCGGGGTTTTGAGTGAAACAGCTCGTTGTGCACAATCTATGTGTCCCTCATGCATAGACATCCAATCCATACCCAGAATAACATCTAACCCTTGTGATTCAGCTCGATGTGGATGAGCTGAACGAATGGATTGACAATTGGGGAATTGCCCGAGGATTTGTGCAAGCAATTCAAGGACCTTAGACTGGAGGTAGTATCAGAAGGATACTTGGCAGCAATGGAAATCCAACCGACGCTACAGGACAGAATCAGGAAGGCTCAAGTGGGAGACAAGGAGATTGATGAAGTAAAGGAAAAGATGAAGGAGGATCGAGCAAGGGAATTCCGCGAGAATGAGCAAGGAACCTTGTGGTATGGAGATTGTCTGTGCGTTCCCAACGATCCGGAGATAAGGAAGTTGATTCTACAGGAAGCTCATGACTCGCTGTACTCCATACATCCGGGCAATACGAAGATGTATATGGACCTAAAGGACAGATTCTGGTGGAACAACATGAAGGGAGACATCGCGGAGCATATTGCCCTATGTGATGTGTGTAGCCGAGTGAAGGCGGAACACCAGAAGCCAGCAGGACTACTACAGCCATTGCCCGTGCCGGATTGGAAGTGGGATAGAGTGGGAATGAATTTTATCACAGGATTGCCCAGGACCAGGTCAGGATATGACTCCATTTGGGTAGTGGTCGACCATTTGACCAAGGTAGCCCACTTTATACCAGTGAAGACGACCTATACGAGTGCAAAGTTGGCCAAGATTTATATGGACAGAGTTGTGTGCCTACATGGAGTTCCCAAGAGTATTGTATCTGATAGAGGCACCCAATTTACCTCGCACTTCTGGCGCCAGCTGCACGAGTCACTTGAGACTAGGTTGGAGTTTAGCACATCGTTTCACCCACAGACTGATGGACAGACCGAGAGGGTGAATCAGATTTTGGAAGACATGCTGAGAGCTTGCGCTTTGGCTCATGGGTCTAGTTGGGATGAGAATTTGCCGTATGCTGAGTTTTCCTACAACAACAGCTATAAAACCAGCATCAGGACGTCACCGTTTGATGTACTGTATGGGAAACGGTGCCGGACACCATTGCTATGGGATGGAGTAGGAGAACGTCAGCTGTTTGGACCTGATTTGATCAAGGATGCTGAGGAGAAGGTCTCTTTGATTAGGGACAGGCTGAAGGTAGCACAATCAAGGCAGAAGAGCTACGCTGACGCAAAGCGCAAGGAAGTGGTGTATCAGATAGGTGATAGAGCATACCTCAGGGTGTCGCCACTTCGTGGAATCAAGAGATTTGGTATTAAGGGTAAGCTGGCACCTCGGTTTATTGGACCATATCGGGTCTTAGCACGCAAGGGAGAAGTTGCTTATCAGTTGGAGTTGCGGAGGCTCATCCATTGTTCACAATGTGTTCCACGTATCCCAGCTAAAGAAGTGCCATCCGGAGATGGTGGATACACCATTAAGAGACACTGTGCCACTAGAGGAGGTTCAGCTTGAGAATGACTTGACCTATGAGGAGAAGCCGGTCAAGATTCTGGAGACAGCGGAGAGGATCACCCGTACCAAGACGATCAGGTTTTGCAAGGTGCAGTGGAGCCACCACACCGAAGAGGAAGCCACTTGGGAGCGTGAGGATGACATTCGAGAGGACTATCCGCACCTATTTGCTAGCCACGCCGAATCTCGGGGACGAGATTCACCTTAAGGGGGTTAGTCTTGTCACATCCCAAGTTTTAGATTCGGTTCTGCATATCACTCATGTCATTCTGCATTCATGAATCTTTTGTCAAATTCAAAACCCTGCATTCAAGTCCTAGACGAAGTGCCTCAAGTGTTCTTACAAAGAGGAATAGTTGGACCCTTGGAGTCACTAGTTTGAAACAGGCTTTTTGTTGCTAAAAATGATCCTAGGATGATCCTTGGTATTTTAGAAAAATTCGAAGACAAGAATCAATTCAATTGGATTTCCTATTAAAAAGTTATAAAAGAAATAAGAAAAGCAAATTGAATAAAAGCAAAGGAACAAAAAAAAACTAGCTAACCTAAACTACCCGGCCCAGCCCACCTGTCCCGCCTACCCTATCTGCCGCGCGCCTTCCCCACGAGCAGCCTTGACAGCAAAGGCAGCCAGAGGCCCAGCGCAGGCCTAGCAGAGCACCCTGCAGTAGCCCACTCCGCTCCCCTCCTCCCCTGTGCCGCTGCCAGGCGGACCCCACCCTGCCTTCCTCTTCCTCCGGATGAACTCGTGCTCGTCACGGAGTCCAGCAACCGAACAGAATCCCGACGAAATCGGCGCTGATTCTTTCCCCTCTGCATGCTACCCCCTAAATATTTACCCCCTCCTCCGCCATGTTCCGTTTCTTTCGCAAGTCTCGCAAGCCCTAGCCACCACGAACCCCGCCGCCGCCGCCTCCATTGCCGAGCTTCAGAGCTCAAGGTTCTCGACACAGCAGTCGCCCCTTGGCCCTCCTGTTCCCCTCCTTCTCTCCCCCTCGATCCATCACACGCACTAACTTGGTTCCCCTCCCCGCAGATCGTCGTTGTCCCCTCCGATTGCTCGCCGGAGACCCAACGCCGCCCGCCTACTCCGGTCGCTCGCAGTCGACTTTCCAGGAAGCAATCAACGACCCCGACCTCGCCATCGAGCTCGCCGAGACGAACCGCACCCCGTAGATGCCGCGACCTCGCCAGGGACCGCCGGAGCTCTCGCCTCCGCCGCCGCCAGCCGCCGCTCGCTGCCAAGGTGAGGACGCGAGCTTCCCTCGGCCGTCCGATCTGTTTTCAACGCGCGAGATTAGAACCGCGGCCGAACCGGTACCAGCCAGTACCAGCGCACCGCGTGGCAGCCGCGTGGATCCCGCGTGGACGCCACGTCGCAGCCGCGTCAGCGCTGACTCGTCAGCCGCGTTGACTGCGCAGTAAAGATTTTTAAAATAAATTTGGAAATTGCAGATAATAGCTGAAACTTGTAAAATTCATAGAAATTAATCTACTGGGCCAAAAATTACAAATAAAATATGTGTAGATTCAGTAAGTCGAGTAGAATATTGCTGTACCCTTGTTTCACACTTTTACAGCAAGTTTTTGTCCAGATTAATTAAATGAGTGAATGGCCTTTTTGGAGTAATTAATTCGTAGAAAAAGATCTGTAACTCCAAAAATTGCAAATAAGATGTCCCTGGATTCAGTAGAACAAGGGGAATCGCAAAGTGAATTAAAAAGATAGGCTTACAGTAAAAACTTTTGCAGAAACTATTTAGTGGATTTCTGCAGTATTTTAATTACTCAGGGAGTTTTATAATTCCTTTTTGAGAAATTCCAATTGGTACTGATCCTAATTAACAATGTCTATACATTAGAATTTTCCCAAGATTTTAGAAACAGTATGTTTTCAGTAGTGAATTATTTGGTTTCTAACTCTAGTTTTGAGCATTATAAATTGCATGATAGTTTTCCTTGCGCTAAAATTTATTTTCCATGCATGCATTCAGTAGCTTTACTGAATAGGATTATGTGGTGTTGCTGTAGCATCAATCCACTTGTCATGCATGCATTCTTGCATCATCTTGTTTGCATATGCTTGCAGATGGTTTGTTTATGGATGGAATTGTATCGTGTAGATTGTGACGAGTGCAACGCTTGCTCGTGTGTGGATTGTTCTTCCGACCGCTACAACCAAGGAAAGTAGATGCTACCTTGTTCATGATATTGTCCTACTATTTTTAATGCATTGTCGTGTATTTTGTAGATGCATGTGTAGGATGATACTATTGCTATGCTATGTCCTATTATGTGGTAGGGCTTTCCTTGTAGATGAACCACTGTTGGTAGATGTGCTTAGCCATGCTATGATGAACGAGGGCTAGGTTACATCACTGAGAGTTGTTTCTAAATGTGTTGGTTTGCGAAAACTAAAAGAACTTAATCAATGAATCTCCTGGGTGTGATGGGATTGATAAATTTTGGTGGTATCATTGCGGAAAGGCACCCAGGTATCGAGAGAAAATGATTGGCTTCTTTATTTTGTAGCTTACGTGTATAACCATGTGCCAATAATGAAATGGGCGGTTGGTTGGACTTAGTAGGTTATGGTAACTCGAACCTGCGTATCCAGAGATGTAGAATTTTGGTAGGTTGGACCGGTGCGCGTCGGGATTGGGGAGCTACTTCCCGAACGGTCTCTTCTTGGACTTCTCCCTATCATCACCCAAAATGAGAGTGATGGTACGAGCTGGGCTGGCTAGGTCACATGGGTAAAGTGTACTAACCCCTGCAGGGTGTATAATCTAATCGATTAGCCGTGTCCCCGGTTATGGACATCTGAGTTTCTTGATATTGATTCCATGACATGTTTCTCGCTCATTATAATTTCATAATAGTTTTAATATTGTTGGGTTAACTTAATTGGGATCTTTTCAAAGAAAATCAAAAACTGCTTATGAAAGTAGGACGAAGGTATTTGCAAATGCAAGCTAGCCACAGCTCCACTTGCCAAATATGCATGTAGATGTTAGCATTATTGTCTCCTTTATTAGCTCTACTTGCCATACATTCCATGTATTGACCCTTCGGGGCTGCTACGTTTCATGTTACAGGATATTCCGATTCTGAGTAATCGATATAGGCCACGGCACTCCACTCGGCACTTGTTCACTTGTGGGAAATTTGAAGAATGGAGGATTTACTTTATTTATGTTGCTACCTGAATAATTGAGCTAGCCTTGAGCTAAGCTTTTATTGTAATAATGGTACTCTGGATCTTCGTTATTCATGATACACGGATATTTTGCTATGTTATTCATCTTATTCTATTGTGGGCCAATGAACCGATCCAGGGATTGGCATGTCACATAGAAGCCACGGTCTTTTCAGAACCGTGGTGTTACATCGAATTAATTCCATTTAAAGTCATCATGCAGTGGGGAATATTGCAATCACTGCAAAACAATTCTTACTCCGAAACATGAGAGTTTGTGAACTTCGAGGACGAAGTTTATTTTAAGGGGGAGAGTCTGTAACATCCCAGCATTAGAGCCTAGAAATAAGCTGAACCCAGATGTGTGCATTTCATTCATGCATAGAAAATCCGAATAATTTTCGTGCTTTTAAACAAAACTTGTCAAAGTGATTGAAGCTTCTTTTAGCTTGATGGAATTGAAGTAGATCATCAAGTTGACTGCGATAAGTTTCAATAAGACCTTTGTTAAAATCTCATCTTGGGTAAGAGGTCTTTGATCTAAGGGTAGATCAAATGTACTATAAGTTAAATTCTAATACAATGTGAATTATATTTGATCATTAGGTGATCATGTTATAATATTCATTATAATCACTCATCAGTACCAAGTTAAAGATATAAAACAAATAATAAGAATGTAACCACTATATCTTAATCCCATCTGCATACATCCTGAGTATCATAGTAACATCTAATCTTAAAAACTCCTTTGATGAGTTGGAGTTGGAAAGAGATTAAGCCAAGATCATCCACTATATAGATATCTTTATTTCTATAGAATTTTCATAGAACTTATTTCAATATCTGTTGTTTATCAATGTTGGATAATTCCTCGTTGATTCACAAATTCTTTAACTATTAATCTTTGATCTATTACTTGATCTTATCAGAACATCTACTTAAATCTTCTAATAATGGCATAATTCATTAATAACCTTAATCCAATATAAGATACTAAGAAGATAATTTCTAGACAATAAAAGGTAGGATTGATAAAACCCTGCTTAGCCAACTAAGAACTTCAGTAATAAATGAGTAGAGTATTATCATGGTAATGTTTTGGCCACCAATATTAAATGATTATATTTAGTATAAGTAATACTGGTGGGTAGAACATGATTGGAACCTTAGTAGAGATAAGTGATCCTAGAGTAGTCTTTGCAAACCACATAAATATAATTCAGGGATTGAAGTGTAAGTCATGAGAGTTTAGTAAATATAGGCTGATATTATTCAATTAAAGCTAGTATAGCATAGAGTTTAGAAGTAGTGTTATTTATCTTAAAGGATTGTTAACTTTAGAGAAAGGTAGTTGGATGCATACAACTAATAGAGATGCATTATTAAGGAAGATTATGAGTGTAGTTTGAAGGAACTACTGGTTGGATGGAAGATTATCAACAGTAGAATAGTAAATACAATCAAGCATGGATATGAATAAGTTATGAACTATTTTAGTATCAAACTCATTGGATTCATTCATGAGTTTAGAAGAATGATATATGAATAAGAAGATTTAATGAGTAAAGCTCATCATGTTAATCATGATGATGGATAGGAAGAAGTACTATATATAGGAAAGGAATTCCTTAATTAGAGATCCAAGATTATGAAACATAATTATATGTTATGGTAAGCAATCAAATTTAAATATCAAATCAAACATAATATCAGTCTCATACTGTTGACCCATCATCTGATGCCTATAACACTTTATAGAAACATTTCCCTATAAAAAATTACATAAGCATATCCTTGTTAATTTCAACCATCATAACTATATGTGCCTAAGTATATTTTTATAAGTTCACTTCTATAAAACACTCTAATTATAATTTTCTATTTAAAAGGGAGATTTCATCCAATACTATATACATAAGGCTATATACTTAGTTATTAAATCTTAACTCTTAAAAGGAATCTAAGCTTATACAAAACCCTAAAACCAAGGGCAATACTCATAATTCAAAACTCAAAACTCCTTTGTTTATCACATTAGGGTATATACATTGACATGCTCCAAATTAATAGGAGTAATAATCACCATATCAATGCCTTTATATTTCATGCATCAAGTAATGGTATATGATCATTATGCATATATATAAAGTTTCTATTCAAACTATGAGCTCACTAAAGTTGAGTTATAAACAAACAAGAATATATTACTCAAGAAGTACCTAACTAAAATAAGGAGAGAAAAATAATAAGAAAAGTTTAAATCAAATATTAAAAGGGGTTCATATATTAAGAAAATACAAGGAATATAATAATATATATATAATAAAGAAATTCACACATATTATTAACTATGTTTTAGTGTTAATGAAATAGTCCAGCAAAGAAATCCTGCAAAGAAAAGTTCAAAATATATAAATCAAATTCAAATCTGAATAAGAAAACAGAAAATATAAAAAGGATAAAACAAATAAAAACCAAACCTGGCCGCAACCCAATGTAACATCCCAAAATTCTTCCTATTTTGGAATGTCATAAATTAAATCAATAGCTTGAGTGATTGTTTGACTTTGTTGAAAATTCTCAAAGAGAAGAAACTTTTTGAATAGAAAATCCTCTCAACCTTGAATTCAAAATCTTATATTCTTTTGTTATGACCTAAGTAGCCATATAGGCAAAAGGGCATGGATTGATTTTGGATTGTAGAATTGGTGTGCAAGATTTAAAAATGAAAATCATGAAGTATACATAAGCATTTCATTACATCCATGCAAAGTTCTCACAAATTGAATCCAAATCCTGGTATCTAAATCGTATAGTTGATTCGCCCAAATGTTCCTAAAGGTAATTAAATTGACTTTATAAAACCCACTGTTGATAAGCCATAAATTATTGATAATTATAGCCTAAAGAGATTCAATTAATATTACAAAATTTAAGTAACAAAATTGAGCTCATTTGGAGCTATTATAAAAAAGTTATGGAATAACTACAGACAAATAAAGATATAAATAAAATGGAATATACAAGGATTTATAAACCCACTACTTGCAAACTAGTATAAAGATTATAAATATGATCCTATAATGATCTATTCGATTTTAGAAAATTTTAGAAACAAGAATCGTGTCATTTGGAGTTCGTATGCAAAAGATATGAGGGAAACACGTAAATAGAAAAAAGAAAAAGAAAAAACAAATGGGCCGGCCGAGCCAGCCGGCGGCCCAGCAAGGACCGGACCGAACCAGCCAGCCAGACGCGTACGTGACCGATGGTGTCCCAGGTGCTTTAAAAAGCGTGCAAAACAGTTTTTGACAAACCTATCTCTATTCAAACTGCTATATCTTTTTATCTATAACTCCGAATCGATTTTCGTTTGTTTCTACTTGTTCCTTACTACAATACCTATCTCTACACCATCCTAAATCTCCATATAAACTTGTGTAGCCATAGCTGTATTAGTTTCCCTTCTCAAAATCCCGAATCTACACATGTCCGAATCTTATTTCGCTTTTTAACCCATCTAGACTTTGTTGTTTGCCTTCGGCCAACAAACGAAGTTGTAGAACTCGTCGAAATCTTTCAACCCCGATAAACCTCACCTCTTTTCATCCACCACAGCCGGATAATTTCGCACCGCAATATTTCAGATATGACGGTGTAAATCTAAGATGTAATCGCGCTCGTTTCTTCAAATCCAAATTCCTTTGTTGAGAATGTAAGACTAATGATTCCCCACAACTTTCATGTTGTAAGTTTTTCAATTTGACCTACGGATTTGTCTCTAAAACACAGATCTATTACTTGTCTATTCTGAGCCAAAATCGGGTCAATCTCCTCTCCTAACCACTGGATCTCATCCCAACGGCCAGGATTAGATCTATTCCGTGAAGAGGTACGAGCCAACCGGATCTCGCCACATGTCAACGTCAGGTCAGCATCTAGTCCCAGTCAGTATGCAAAGTCAACCTGTCCAGTCAGCGGAATATTCTCTGGAATATTCCGTTCGAATTAAAAATTGCACATTATAGATCTAATTTGTAAACTTCATTAGAAATTCATACCACGTCCAAAAATTGCGTATAATATATCAAATTGAAGATAATTTTACGTAGAATCATCTTATCAGAATAGAACCAACCGTTACAGTACATACTTACTGTAATGATTTAATTAGTTTTAATGGTCTTTTAGGTTAATAAATTCATAAGAAATTATCTGTAACTCCGAAAAATATGAACAATATATCAAATTCAAGATACTATAATGTAGGTTAATAATATCTGGTTGGATCCAGCTTTTGCGGACTATTTACCCCATAGTGGTTTAATTAGTTTTAATGTCTTTATAAATCATTAAATTCATAGTAAATTATTTGCATATCACAAAAATATAAATAATATACCGATAGAAAGCGGGTTCCATGTAGATCATCAATATGCAAATGGTTCAGGCAAATACTGTAAGGTTCTGCAGCAATTAAATAAATAGATTAATGGATTATTTAGAGTATTAAAATCATAGTAATTCGAGTACTGCTCAGAAAATTACAAATAATATGTCCCTGGAATCACAATTCCGTGGAGATTACAGATATAATTTTAGTTTGAATTTTAGGCAACAGAAACTTTATAAATGATTTAAAAATCCATTATACACTCTTTAAATTATAAGAAAAGATTTATAAGGCCAATTAGGGTGAATCCAATTCCTACTGGTTCATATTAATGTCCTCTATACAGTATAACTTAGAACCAAATTTTACTCCACAATTAGGACAAAAGTTGCAACAAAACAATTAAAACCCCTTTATCAATATGTATTGATAAATACCCTATTGCTTTAATTGATCTTATACATGCATCATATGATCTATTAATGCTCAGAGAACTAAATATAACCATTGTAACATATTAAACCATCATGCATGTTTGTGATCATCCTTGTTGTGTTTGCTATTTTTGCAATTGTTTTGATTGGAACTACCTTGTCTTCGTATTAGATTGTTCGGAGAGTGCGATTGCTGCGGAGAAATACAATCAACACCCATATTATCAACATAAGGCAAGTTACACCACTTGTTCATAATTTTTGTCCCAGTTTTGATTATATGCATGTGATCTTCAAAATTCTGTAGTATGCATGTGTAGGATGTTTCTAGTAGAATTTTTCCTTAGTATTATTTTGCAAGTCCGATGATTTTGTAGTATACCATGAGGAGCTCTATACTTAGGATTTACCCTCCTAATAGGTTCCACTGTTTTGCTAAGTCTTGCTTGCTATGCTATATATATGTGTAAATTACCGTTGGGGGTTTGAAAGACAATGAATTTTTCTAAGTATAAAGGCTCTCTTGAGAAAACTTTTGTTCTCAAATCCACTTCAAAAAAAACTAAGTTTTCTTCTGGGTGGAATGGTTGTCGGGTCAACGAGTGAGATTTTGGTGGAGGACGGCCGCCCAGGAATCAAAGAAGTCTGCCATGTTTCAGAATTCAGAAGCTTCTAGTGCAACCACAATACATATGGGCTCTGTCTTGGCCTAGTACTTAGTGGGAAACCTCACCTGGGTACCAACATTTGGAGGTTCTTGGCACGACTGGATTCAGAAGGTAGAGGGGCTACTAAGGGAAAGCCTCGACATGGTCTTGTATGTAAAAGGACTTGATCGTGGATTGTGGGTAAAGTGCACAAACTCTCGAGAGTATTGCAATTTGATCAATCAGCCGTATTCACCGAAACAGAACAACATTGAGCATCTGAAGGATGGATCCTCTGAAGGATCTTCCCCTCTCTTTTCTAAACAAAGTTTGAAACCCCATGGCGTGAGTAATATCGCCAATTGGTGGGATTTTGGGAACTTGGTGCGTAATATCCAAGTGTCACTTGGTGAGTAATATTCAAGAGTTTGGTTGTTTGGACACTTGGTGAGTAATATCCTCGTGTGCCATTCGACCCTATTTTATCTAAGCAAATGTTTACAAAGTAGGGTAAAACTCTCTCTCTCTTTTATCCATACTTAGAGAAAATTAGCTTTATGCAAATAAACTCCAAAGCATAAACTATCCTTGCATGTAGAGTTAGTCTTCCTTCCTTGGTGTAATTTGCCAATACATTCAAAGTATTGACCCAACTTGTTGGCTGCACGTTTCACGTGTAGAATTTCGGAGATCGTTGAAAGGTGCGCTAGGATCGCGGATCTTCACTCAACCTGCCTGTGGCATTGATGGGACTCATGTTGTATATTTTTCGCTTTTGTTGTAATAATGTAAACTCTGGATTATTCGATTCATGTAATAAAGACTTGTGTTTTACATGATATTTCATCGACTGTGAGTGCTATCTATTGATCCAGGGACTAGCATGTTAATCACAGGGACTTAGGATCCTTACCGATCCGAGGTCGCTACACCCAACAACCCTATATTTATCTGACGCCTTACTTAGTAACCTTACTTAGGATCCTTACCGATCCGATCCTTACTTAGTAACCAGCCCAGGTTCCATTCTATCTGGGACTCACAAGTGGGGTCAGCCAAGGACTACGGGTTGAGAAGCAAAGATAGTCAAGGGGTTATCTGCAAAATGGTCATCGTCGTCATCGTCACGCACACAAACAACTCGGTGGCGGAGCTCGCCGCCGCCCGATGGCGTCATCGTCGTTGTTGCGCCAAGATACTCGCCGCCGTTGCCAGGAGGGGATAAGAAGGCCACCGCGACGCATTTTCTCCATCCCTATCTCCAATTCCTCCTTATCCTCTCAGATACGAACAAGACCGAAACCCTATCTCACCGGAGCCACCTCTTGCCGTCGAACCATGTCTCCCTACACCATTCTGAGCCGTCATGGAGAAGCGGCTTCCTCCGTAGATCCTATAGGTAGAAGCTTGCATCAAGGGGAGCGCTGGAGCAGGTGAATTTGGTCGTTTCCCTTCGCAGCAGTTCGTCAGAATCCTCGTCGAAAAGCTCATTTCCGACCGCGCATGTTCTCGCCGACCACTCAATCATCATCAGGGTGAGTTCCTGAACTTCCCAATAACGTTCAATCACCAGATCTCGTTTTAAATCATTGTTTCATCATACGCCACCGTCGGAGGTCGTCGGAGCTGAAGCTCCGATGACCATTTCCGAGCGGCGCTGCCACTATTAGGTTCCGTAGGTTGCGCTTATTCGAACTTGGTATATTCCGCTTGATGGGGCCCAGTAGATCGTCGCCTGCGACCAACCTCTGGCGGCGGTGGTGATGTTGACGCCATCGTGACGTCATGATCGCACCACGTCAGCTAGTTTGACTGGTCTTTGCTAACGTGGCTGAAGACCTGGCCTAGGGCCCTTATGTTATTGATAGGGGGTAAAGACTGGATCGGTAACTAATGCATTTCTTTCATCTGAGAGATGAGGTGGACCATGGCCCACTAGTCAGTAACTCGGGCTAGCTCTAGGCGTGGTGTAAAAAGGATTTTCTGTTAGGAAACAAATAAAATGTTATAATCCAATTAATAATATTCCAGAAATCAAATAAATGATTAAATTTTGTTTAATTAATAACTTTTGATTTATAATTCAGAAAAATATGTATAATATATGAAAATTTGTAGAAAAATAAAATCTACAACTTAAACTTATTTTCAAATATTATTATGATGATTATTTAAATAAATATTATTTAATAAAAGTTTTATAAGTAATAAAGCTTTGATAATTCATAAATTTAATTGTGGTAAATATTAAAAAATATAAATAAAATACCAAAAATCTTGGAAAAGTAATAATTACAATATAAGAATATAATTATGTATTATTATTTCACTTAAGTAAATACTTATTATCTACTTAGTAATTATAAAATAATAAGAATTATAAAAATCATATCTTATTATTTATTAATCACAAAAATAAATGTGATATACGAAAATGATCACAAAAATAATATCTACATGATAAAAATCTAATATTATACTTTTGAATTAAATAAAAATTCAATTATATTTATAACTCAAATTTAAACCTATTTACCTCATTAATAATTCATATAAGGATAAATAAAATTTATTAATATTTCTAAAATGAGTAAATTAAGTTTAATAAATAGTATAAATCTTGAATATTATTAAAATGAAACTTTAATGGTTTAAAAAAATTATAAATATTTTTATTTAAATTATCATCAACTCTAAATAAAGATTATATTTTCAAAGTATTTCAAGTTATAATAAAAACCTTAATGAACAACTTATGAATACACCAAACCTTTTCTATCTATATTAACTACCAAATTGAAAAAACCACCACAACATTATATAAACCCATAAGTAGTTAAGTAATAGTATGTTTTAGATTATCAACTATACTCACTTATCTATAAAAGATAAATGATATTACTCCATAATCAAATCAACAAACCATTATCCAAGTAAAAAGGATGACCATTCTTAAGTAACCTAAAGAAAACATTTCAGATACACTAGATACAAATGCTATAAGTATTATACTCTCAAAATCATCTTTGTTTTAAAGTTACCTTTAGTCTACAGAATCTTAATACAACACTATAAGCATTACTATATGTTTTATAGTTAACTTTGGTCTGAAGTAGTTAAATTATAAAGCAACTCAAGCCAAACCATTTGAGCAAACAAATAACATCAACCACCACTAACTAACCCCAAAGTTTGTTTAGACCTTAGAAGAGAAACCTTTTCTTCCAAGGTTATCCTTTTTGCCACTTTCAATAAGAACTCTTGTATAAGTAATCCTAACTAGTATGTCATAAGTATGTATACTTTACTCCTACATATGTGTTGTTTACAACCACTCATAAGCTCTAATAAAAGTACACAAATAAAACTTATTTAAAAGAACCATACATTCCAAAATAACCACTCCCGGAATCCAAACCCTAGAACAACGTTATTACCGGGATTTGCGTTTAGAACGTGCATCACATTACTTATGCATAAAGACATATTGCTTCTTTAAACATTAGTCCTTACCGAACTAATGATGCTGATTTCAGATTTTGGATTTTATATATTGACCCGAAGATCGTGAGTGCATAATCTTGCAATCACAAAAGGCAAGTTCACACTTGCTCATGTCCTATGTTTATTTTCTGTAAAGTATTTTACAAATCTAGTGTTGTCTTCACCTGCATTTGAAAAGGGTCAGAAAACACTATTTTCAATAATAATGAGAACTATTGATTACTGATCCAGGGTGATAAGTTAATCTATTAAGTCTGACAGTTGGAATACCACTGTTCAGAACTATATCACCTAGGACTTAACAACCAATGTCACCAGTGATTCTTGCGCCGTATATTACGCGTTGACCATGAGATTTGGAATGGGACGAAGAAGTCAGCTGTATATCTTCTTCCTCTCGCATGAAGCCGGATGTGCAGGTCGTGGCTGTTATCCTCGTAGCGTGCATATTAATTGGTAATTCGTAGAGGATATGCAGCATATGGGTGGGCACCCTCAACGTCCCACGATAGTTCTGGCATCTAACGGTTTGTACAAACCATTGCCGTAATTCTTTATGTGGGAATGGTGTACACCAAGGAGGCATGCGAGGTCGCGAAGGGGGCAGTGATTGGCTTGGATCATCTTCTGGGCCCCACATCATGGAATTGTGGACGGGAATAAGCTGCCCGGTTGTGCAACAAAGAGTTGATCTCTCATGGGTAAAGTAATGCACCTCTGCAGAGTGTAAGAACTGTAACTTGTTACTCCCTGTTCCGGGAAGGAGCGGTGAACGCGGCGGGAAAGGAACTCCATGAAAGTTCTGGTAAACCCGTGAAGGCTGACGGACATAGCTTTTCAGAATAAAAGTAACATTTGAAGAAATGTTTATGAAAACTTGCATTGCCTACGACCTACGGTCTGTGGCTGTAGATATAGTGCATCAAACAATCCTTTTCTAGTGAATTTGCTGAGTACGCTCGTACTCAAAGTATCTTCTTAACCCTTGTTAGATTCTGAAGCTATTAAGACGATGTCTTCATCCAGTTATGCCCCAGGACTTATCAAAACCAGCTAAAGATCTTCAATGAAGACAAAGAAGTCAACATATACCTCAACTCAAGTGAAGACGAAGTTACTGATTAGATAGAAATACAATCTCTAGCCAAAGAACCTATCTCTGTAGTGCTTTGCAATAGCAGCAATGCCAATTCCTTAGTTAAATACTAGTTTTAATAGTATAATAGTTTTGCGTTATTTATCTTTGATTCTTCTTCGTAAGAAGTTCTTTCTCTCTCTTTAACCTAGAGTGTTCTCTGGATCTTATGTAAAGAGTGAGTTGTAATCTTTAGCCATGTATTATACCCGCTGTATTTCTGTTGTGCCATTCTGAGGGATGTAATACTAGTGAACGGTGTTTCATTGGTGTTATGTCAACGACTATAGTATACTACATCATGCAGTGGTATGCTGGGTCACCGCATCAACTTTGATGAACAACAGATATTAGAATATGATTCAATAGAGATGATAAGGGTTGATATGGAAAGAAAGATATATGGTGAATGATATTGACTTGGTTTCTTTCCTACTCCATCTCACTAAAGAGTTGAGGTTAGGTATTACCATGATACTCATGGTATAATTGGATAAGAATAAAATAAGTCAAGGGTTAGTTATTACATTCTTATTACTTGGGTTACATTCTTAACTTGGTATTCATGGGTTGTTGTAGTGAATACTATGATATGATCCCTTAAGGATCAAATATAAATAATTAACTAATGTATTATGGCTTAATTTTATTACATTTGATCTACCCTTAGATCAAATCATGTTTTCCCAAATAAGGTTTTAGCAAAGGTAATATTGCAATTTATCACAGTCAACTTGATGATCTACTTCAATTCCATCAAGTTGAGAGAAGCTTCATTCACTTTGACAAGTTTTGTTCAAAAGCGCGAAAATTACTCGGATTTTTTATGCATGAATGCAATGCACACATCTGGGTTCAACTTATCTAAGATCTAATGCTGGGATGTTACAATTAACGGAGATGTAGTCCAATCTGAAGGATCGTGTAGACATATGGGGTCGCGGAGAGGGGAAGTGATTGGCTTGGATCATCTACTAGGCCCCACATCAAGTAATTGTGGACGGGAAAGTACACCCGGTTATGCAACAAGGATTTGATCTCTCATGGGTAAAGCAACGCACCTCTGCAGAGTGTAAGGATTGTGACATCTTACTCCCTGTTCCGGGAAGGAGTTACGAACGCGGCAGGAAAGGAACTCCATGATGTTTTGGTTAACCTGTGAAGGCTGATGGGCATAGTACTTTACACTAAAATCAGCCTTTGAAATTTTTACGAAAACAGCATAGTGACAAGGACTGATAGTCTGAGGTGGTAGATAGAGCATCAAACTTTCCACCTTGCATATAATAAGCTTGCTAGGTAACGCTGTTACTCACTCTTTCCATTGAACCTCTGCTTAGACTCTGAGGAGACAGAAGAAACTCCGATGCATGCTACTGAAGGACAGGAGGATGTCTACTACGAGGAACCAGACCTATCCAGAGGAGTGGAAGGGGTGGACTACGAGATACGTTATGGAGTTGGAGGCAACGAGTCAGAGTAGTTGCGTATAGTTATATAGTACTTAAATTGAGCCAAGCAACACAAACCTTATATAATAAGTTGTTGAGCTCAAGTTATGATATATGTTGAAGTTTAGTTCTTCAGCTGAAACTTATAAGTATAGTTTGTAAGATTTAATAACTTCAAAGTACTAATCTTTTGGTATTGTGATAATAATGTGTGCATGTTTGTAATTTGGACACGTAATGTTTCTATTGTACCACTTTGAGGGATGTGATATTTGAGGAACGGTGTTCTATTAGTGTCATGTCAACGACTATAGTATACTACATAGGAAGTGGTATGCTGGGTCACCACTTCGTTGCTCAAGAAGTGGGCCTGTCGAAGGTCAGGACGTGGCACCCCGGTTCCCAGTACCCCGACAGATGCCTCGGTGACACCTGATCTTTCGATCCGTTCACAAAACAAAAGAGGTGCCTGCAAAACCACGCAAGAAAACCCCATACTCGAAGCACATCGCACAAGAAAGAAAAACACGTAAAGAAGAATGCAAGGTACTTCTAGTACCATGTAATGGTGCATCATTTCATAATGACATACCAAGTATTGCTTATTGCATATGCTTCATATGATTGTGCACTTTATTTATTGGACCTCATGTGTTTGGTTTTTATCCGAATAGACGCTGACATAGGTATGCCCAATGGGCATACGACTACAGCCTACCTGGTGGGGCCCAACAGAAGCCCACTTGACGGCCTGCCAAGGTCCATGACGCTCATGACGTTTCGGCTAGCAAAGAATATCATATGGAAACATACTCCAAGAACGCAAAACAAGGAAAACTCATGACTAGAGTTTGAATGCAACTTGTAATCTACTCGTATTGGTAGCTGAGACCTATCCTCCCTATATATAAAGGTTATAAGGGTCCAACGAGGAGGGAAGAGCTCCACCTTCACAATAGACAATAGATCTAGACCTACGTTCAACCCTAGCACACACCCGCCAGATCTCATCTGCGCACCCTATGTAACCTTCAGTTTCGCCGATAATCAAGAGCCGTCAAGCAGGAGTAGGGTTTTCCGTCTAGGTCCTGAATCTGGGTAGTTAGCCGAACGCGATCTCCAGCACACCCCTCTTTCTCAAAATCCAAGTCCCTAACAATGGGTATTGACGAGTCGAACCATCATCAATTGGAACCGACAATAGAGACTGGAAGCATTAATGTTGCGATCTCGATGGCCCCAGTACCGACTATAGAGACTGGAAGCATTAATGTTGCGATCTCGATAGCCCCAGTACCAGGGATCTACGACTCGTCAACCTCCGGAAATAGTTCGACGAAGCGTGGAAAAATCAACTAAAAAAGTCGCACGGTAGGACCCTGACTTGACGCACGCAGGTGTCGTGCATGCCCAAGCCAGATTGAAGCCGGTAATGACATCAACTTGCGAGCAATTGCATGCGTCTGAAGCCAAAAAAAGAATCAATGAGCAGCAACGAGAAATTGATATGGAACCGGTTCAAGGGAAATTAACTCCCAACATAGCTGTTGAGATGTAGCCGGTCCACACCGAGCCCCCAACTACAAGGGGCTCCACTAAGGTACATGCAGGGATGTTAGCTAGAAAAAAATTGATAAATTAGCTAGTAGGATAGGCCTATGTACATATTACGTACGCAGCTATAGCGAAAGGCCAAATAGGCACCGAGCGCTCTGCTTGAACTCCGGCCTCCAGTCTAGGTCGCCTTTCCATTTCCTAATCACCGCCAATGTTAGGGCTCCACTTTTCCCAATAAAATCTTCTATAACATATACCATCCTCTTTGGTTAGTCTACTCTTTTTTTGCGAAAAGTCTAATCTAATTTAGCTGGTTAGTTCCGATCCGATTTGATGAGTTCTCCTCCTCATTCTTTATTGTCTTGAGAGAGACAAAATTTGCAAGAAGGGCAAACGCAAGGAGAATTGCGGATATTTTAAATAATAATTTAGTGAAAAAATTACTCTTAGAGATGTTCAATATATAAGTTCCTATTCAAATTATGAAAAAACACTTCTTAACTATTCGTGCATGGGGCCTCTTTCTTTTTCTTGCACCGGGCCCATATCATTTCAGGACCGCCCTATGCCAATAGCAAACTTCCACATGCAAATGCAATCAGTACGGGTCTAGCTCACTTGCAAAGAAAATGAAGAAATTACAAGAGTTAATTCCTTGTGCTGCTACACGTGGGATCAAATTATATACTCTCTCCGATTTCAAAATAATAAGATGTTTTAGGTCTATGAATAAAATATATCTAAACTTTTTTATGTGTTGATTTACTCCAAACTGAGTGAATCTATATACTAAAAGTAGTCCAAATACATTTGTTTTGAACTAAAATATCTTATACTTCCTCCGTTTTAAAATATAAGATGTTTTAGCTTTGTGAAGCAATGTATCTAGACTATTTTTAGTATATAGATTCACTCAGATTTGGAGTGAATCTACATACTAAAACAAGTCTAGATACATTTTCTTTACAAACTTAAAACACCTTATATTTTGAAACGGAGGGAATATTTTAAAACAGAGGAAATAGAAGAGTTTATTTGAGTTATGTCTGGACTATAGAAATTTAATCACATGTGAAGAGACCAGGATCCAGTTTATCCAGCGTTTCCGTACACACGCCGGATACTACGAGTTTGTAAGTAAAGTCAGTTTGTGTGTACGAAGGCAAGTTTCGGTTCACGAGAAAAAGGGCGCTATAAAGCATGCATGAACACACGATTAAGACATCTGACTTAAACTGGCTTTCAATTTCTAAAAGGATATGTATCTAGAAAAAGAACATTAACTGGCAGTCCGTCTAAATCAAGTGCACGCTTAAGACCGTTTTCCATATCGAGCTCACCCCTATTATCGACCCAGTCCAAAACCTGATCCACCTCAGCAAGCCTTTCCTCTCACAGCACCTAGCTGGCATTCCGTCAATCTCATACCCTTCTCAAGGGGACATAAAAGATATTTTAAAAGCACCTCGGCCGTGGGCCTGTCCTTGCGGCGAGCCCGGATCCTGTTGCGCCTGCAGCGCGCCCGACCCGGCATTCTTATTTTTCCGAACCGAATCAACTGTTCCCCGTTTCCCCTAAATATGGAAACAATAGAAGACATAAAAAAAGAAGACGTGTAGGGTTCAAACATATCCACTCATCAAGGACAAATAATCGAATTGGATCAAAGTATAATGATGGTAAATGCATCGCGTACAACAAAAAATTTCTAGTAGCGAAAACATACGCCGCTTGATCGCATGCTGTCATGCCTAATGGTTACATGCTTGGGGCTGTGCGGTGTCTACCTTGACTACATGTCTACCGCGTCGCTTTCTTCCGCCGGTGATGTCAACACCCGGATTTTTAATCCCAGATGCTTGTTATGCCATACATCGCAATCCCAGGATTACCATTTTTGCGAGACATAACAGAATTGGATACCATAGTACATCATCCATTACAACCGTACATAAGTTCTTACACAAATAGGGATCTCATGATCCAGTTCTTAATACAACATCAAGCAGCGGAATACGTAATAATAACTGTAGCGTAGGCGAACTCCATCTTCGGGGTCACAGGCAATGATGACGATGGGAGATGATCCTAGTTGTCGTAACCTTCACGGGGTCCATCCTCCAGGTACCCCTCTTCATAGTCTGGCCATGGGAATAGCCAGGGACAAAGCCATGAGTACTCTTTAAGTACTCGCAAACTAATACTAACAAGTGAAAGGGGGTTTTGATAATAGGACACTAGGCTCTAGGGTTATTTTGCAAAAGCCATATTTATCTCTACTAAGTTAAGGAGCAACGAATGCTGGTTAAAGTTTTATAACACCTAACTGGGGACTTGTATATCATATCACAACTCTGTTGTGGTCAAGTCAAAGTCTCAATTCATTTCACAAGTCATTTTGAAAAGTCTGACGGGGGACAGTATGGCCACTCCAACTGTCCATAACCGCGAATAGTTTGACACTCTGCAGAGATTGTACACTTTCACCACAATATTCGATACATCCGTCAGGAACAAATCCTGAATTCACCATACTTAGTATGCGGATAATCAATCCTAACCTTTCAATTACATGCCCTAGTATAAGCACCTCTCCTGTGAGTTTGGCCTCCCAACCATGACCAACTGTCATGTTGGATACTGCACAGGTGGACAATCTTTACAAGGTAGCCTCAGCTCAGACCTTGGCTGTGAGAGAACTAATACTAAGGTATATAAGTTTCCAGTCAAGCCCTACCCAATCTTCGGGTATTGTGGTTGTACGATAAAATTGGAATGGTATCGCATCCAGACAACCATCAGTTTTATAAAGGGCTAAGGCTCATGCCTGAACATTTTCATCACCAAAATCATCAGGTGTTCGGAAACACATGTCCAAAACATTTCAATAGAATGATCCATCATTCCAAGGTTTTCATAACCATTTTTCCACCAAGTATTCCCACCTAAAGTTGATCAAATTTTATGCTTAGAACTAGCATCTACAAGTGGGGGTAAGCACTAAATGAGGGGTGGTAAACTAGTGGAGTTTTGACTAAGTTCAATCTCATGTCTTAGGATGACATAAAGATTATCTAGCTTAGGCCTAATTTTATGCTCTTTATGCAACCTTCACATATCTTTCTAGTATCTACCATTCACTTAGGAAAAATCTAGGTAAGAGCTTTGATAAAGAAATAAAGTAAGAAGCTTGCAAGTAAAACAAGGATTGGTTTGTCAAGTGAGTATAATCACATATGCTTAAGGCATATAGTTGGCATGGTAACAAATAGTGGTTTGTTGCATCAGTAGAGTATCTTGCAAGGGTTAGCTTGCACATTCACTAGTAGTATTAGTCTTGCCTTGTGCAGAGGAGTGGTTGAAGTTCTCCTCGGCTTCTTCTTCGTAGTATCCTCCTTCCTCCTCGTATCCTTGGTCGGTACTAGCGTCTATAAATAAATACGATGTACACAATCACCAATCAATACTTAAATACTTGCATTCATCACACACAAGGGTCCTATAGATGATCTAGCATCATCACTAACATTACAAGGTTAAAGCTTGGTTTAATTCCTTTTATTTTTAGAAAAGTAATTTCTACTCATTGAAAAACTACTTAAGATTTAATATTCTCCAAACCAAACATGGGATCATGTTGACACATGTCATCACCACATATTTTAGTTCATGGGAATGTGATTTAAAGTGGTGTCACAATTTAATAAGGTTTTACCCTTTTATTTTAATTAATTAAAGTGACTAGAAATGCCTATGGAGCATTCTTTTATTACTTGAACATTATTTCTGCAAGTAAACCTATATATTTTTATATATTCTGAAAGGTATGGTTAAATGTGATTTTTGAGAGTTGGAATCAACTCAAAAGCTATTATGGTTTAAATTTTAAAAATGTTTGAATACAGAAAATCTTCTGCCTTGTTATTTTTACCATGGGTGATCTATAGATCCAATTGACTTGAATCCAACGGGCTTGGATTCAGCATTTCAAGGCCTTTCTAACAAAATTAGTTTCATTCAATTTGGTGCACTAAATCGACCTGGGTTGATTTTTGAAACCTGGGACAGAAGTGTGTTTGAAATAAAATGGAAAAGGTTTAATTCAAATAACTGGGCTGCGCGGGAAAAGTTAACGGGCCGGCCTGCTAAGTGTAGCGCTTCCGCGGGCTGCTTAAGTGGGTGTCCCCACGCGCCAGTGACACAGGGGGGTGCGAAGCGGTACGGGGCAACGTGGGACGTTCGATCTGGTTCTAATCCAACGGCTGGGAGTCATCGTCGACGTTGGGCAACGCCGGCGAGAAAGAAACCTAGCGCGGCCAGTGGGGGTTGCTGGGGGCTCACCGGGGTGCGGGCGAGGGTCGGCGAGGCGGGCGAACGACAAAGTCGACGACAGCGAATCTCCTGGTACCGGTGGCTCCTCCTGGGGCGGCTCCAATCGCTGGCTCCCTTCTTCTTCAGAGGCCGCGGGATCCGTTGAAATTCTGGCGATGCGCTGCTCGCCTTGCTCCGGGAATGGTGTGGCACGATCAGTGATGAGAGGGGAGTAGAATGGTGTGAAGAATTCGAGCGGGGGAGTCCTCTATTTATAGTCGAGCGAGGGGACCGACGGGACGCACGGTGAGCTTGTCGGGGGCGATGGTACAGACGGCTATTGGCATGGGCGAAGGTAGGGGACGATGCGGTGTTCCCTGGCGATGCTCAACGCTACGGTGGCGAGACGTGGGGCGGTGCGGGTTGGTCTGGAGCATGCGACGCTCTGCGCGGCAGAGGCGGTGTTTTCGACGGCGAGCGGTGGCTGTGCGTCACGGGGTGGCGAACGGGGATGTCTGGCGGTCTCCTGGGTCGGTGGCGATCGTGTGTGCACGCGGTGAGGGCGGCGCGCGGTCTGTGGGCTTCGGTCGAGGGTGGCGCTCTGGCGCACGCTCGGCATGGTCGCTGGCGGTCTGGGCGCGGTCCGTGCGTGTGGTCCAGTGGCTGGCAGGGTTTGAGCGCTGGACAGGGAGTGGCGATGGACGGTGGGCTGCCTCCCAGACAAGGTTGGCACGGCTTAATCTTCTCCCAGCTTGCTGTCTCCACTGGGGTGTCATGGGTGTGCTCGGCTGTTCACCATTGATGGCAATGCCAAGCTTACGGTGGGGCTAGTGCTTGGTTTAACTTGCTAGATGATCTACTGAGATGGTTGTGAGCTAGAGAGGGAACAATTTAGGCTTTAATCGCTGCTCACTATAGTGTTTAGATTTTGTATGATTTGTTTCTTCAATGTGTTTGATGAAATGGCCGCAAGAATTCAAGTTTTGAATTTTTAAAAGATTTTTGGTGGGTGTGCTAGGTTGGTGCTGGTGAGTCTGCAGATGCTTGGGTTTTTAAAGTTGAGCTTATTTGAGTGGTTTTTGAAAAAGTGGGATCTTCCCATATGATAAAGATTCAATTTTGAATTGTCGTTTAAACTATGCATTTGAAAGTTTCTGGATGATCACAAAGTGGGCCTTGATACTTTGTTATGAGTACATTCAAGGGGTGCAAAGATCTAGAAAAGTTTCTGTTAGGTTCTGAAAGTTTGAGACAACCAAAGTAGGCATGGGAGTTAAATTGGTCAAAGTGACCATTCCTTTATTTTTTTTGTTTTGATTTATTTGTCTTTGGGAAAAGTGTGGGATATGTTTTAGATGATGTTTATTTCACCTAAGAAACATTCTACAAGCAAAGAAATACACAAACAAGGTGGTTCAAAAGAATTCCAAATTCAATGCATACACATATGCATGATTTCCAAATTTTATTTAGAAAAGTTTTTGTTAACTCTAATTTTGATGATTTAAGTTTAGTATTTTTGGGATGTTACAGGTGATCCGATGGACACGTCCATGATACGTCATAAACGTATCTATAATTTTTTATATTCCATGATTCTTTACACTACTAGAAAAACCATCTTCGGTTCGATGTGAACAAGGCCAGCAGTCCTGGCCTGGCACAGCCCGCGACTAGTGGGAGCACTAGTCTCGGGCCGTGAGGCCTCTAATGGCTAGAAACGGCCATAGTCATTAGCTCCGGGCCGGACCAGGTCATTAGTCCCGGTCCGTAATATGGCCCGGGACTAATAACCTGGAGTAGGCCAGCTGGTCCTTTCGTAGACTATTAGTCCCGGGTCGTATCACGGCTCGGGACTAGTTGTCCACCACTATATATTCTGCCTCCTGTCCTGCTGCCCTAAAGCATATCGTGGCCATTTTTCTCAAAAAAGCAAGAGAGTTCATGCCATTTTTTTCTCAAGATTTGTCAAGATTTAGTTTGCAACACCTAAATCCAAATCTTTAAAAGGTTAGAACTTTATCCTTTCATCTCTTATTGCTACTTTAGCTCTATAATGATCTAGAAGTATAGAGATATGGATCAATGCATGCATGCTCTATAAGTATCTAGAAGGATTTTGATATATATGTGTAACAAATTTTGATTAGGCACATAGTTACTGAAAATTGAAATGTGTAATTTTAGAGTTTCAGAGCTTAGAATAGAATGAGGTTTTCACTGATAGAACAATAATAAAAAATTCCACATTTATCATGTTGATTGTTTTCTCCAATTCACAAATTGGTGCATGTAAATTTTTCAAAATTCAAAATTAATGCTCTAGAAGCTCTCAATATAACTTGTAATAATTTTATCATGTTGTGTAATGGTTTTTGATATACTTTTACTATAATACAGATGGTCCGGGAATGGATGTATGGTACTGACCGACGCTCTGGCGAGTTCATTAATGGCGCACATGAATTCATTCGTGTTGCTGATGCAAACAAGCGCAATGGTTTTGTATTCTGTCCATGTAATGGATGTAGGAATCAGAAGGATTACTGTGACTCAAAAATCCTTCACAACCACCTATTGATGTCCAGCTTCATGCCCAGTTATAATTGTTGGACCAAGCACGAAGAGAGAGGGGTTATAATTTCTATTATTAAGTTTATAGCTCAGCTCGTTCATTGCATTTAATATATTATCCTAACTATATACCCTTTTGTATGATGATATTATATTCTGCAGAATGAAGATGCTTGAATGCAAAAGAGCTAGAAGATACAATGTTGGGTTCATTGACTCATATATCGTTAATGAATATACGTTAAAGAATCACCCCAAGGACGTGGAGGAAGACCTGTGCAGGTTCTTAACCGAGAATAATTTTGTTAAGGAAATACTATTTCCTTACAAGTTCAAGTGAGTGTTTATATCTTGTACACATTTTATTTTTGCTTACTGGATGAGCTATGCATGTATGCTTATGTAAATGTCCGCAGATTCCACTGGATCTTGCTAAACATTCAAGTTGACAATTCCCTGGTTGAAGTCCACGACTCATTAAGTTGGGACCAAGAGCAGTGGAGCGACATGAAAGCAATGCTCCATAAGTAATTTCAATCATTGTCGCATTATATCATCCTCTTTCATTCATTTCCTGATATCAAGTAACTAATAACTCCTTTGTTCATTTTCTTTGCCGAGCAGGTGTTGGACACGGTTCAGACAGAAAATACCTGGTCCATTCAAAGAGGAGTTAACTTAAAAAATGGTGAAGAGTTTACAACAGCCACCGGGAACTCATTTATGTGGATACTACGTCTGCGAGTACATCCGCGAGTTGAACAGTGAGCGAAAAGTTGACTCACATTATATTTTTGATTTGAGAGAGAAACTAGAGCCAGACCAGCGCATAAGAGCAATTCAAGAGGAGCTGGCGGGATTTATGATGAAGGAAGTCCTTGATGTACATAGAGAGCATTATGCGGATGACGTGGAACTCGATTTTCCTTAGTCATCTTCATGTAGCTGATATGCTATATATATTCATCAATGACCA
Organism: Avena insularis; assembly: GCA_023614405.1. Taxonomy (NCBI): domain Eukaryota; kingdom Viridiplantae; phylum Streptophyta; class Magnoliopsida; order Poales; family Poaceae; genus Avena; species Avena insularis. Next base: position 191,334,509 of record CM042689.1, on the reverse strand, counting down.
TGTAATTTCAAAACATTTCTTCCTTTTGATATGATTGATTATATGTATGCTTGCAAGGGATCGAGTAATTATATAAATGCATCGACGTGTAGTGTGTATGTAGTAGCGTATAATATGTATACTGAAATATATGTTTGAATTATAGTGAACAACAAAACTAAAAATGAACGAAATGGTAAAAAAAAGGAAATACACAATCTCTGCCGCGGCAGGAAACCTTTTAGTCCCGGGTGGTGTTATGGCCCGAGACTAGAGGGTTTCCGCCCCCCGTGGCACTGAAACAGCCACATGGCTGTTATTAGTCGTGGGCCGTAGCGAGCCGGGACTAGAGGGGGGCTCTAGTCCCGTTTTCGCAGTCCCGGGCCCAAAACCGGGACTAGAGCCAGTTGCGTCCCGGGACTAGAGGCCCTTTTTCCACCAGTGTTAGTATCTACTTTGCTTTGCTTTGTCTACACTTTGAGGTGTTTTTATATTTTTTTTGGACTAACCTATTAACAAGGTGCCACAGTGCCAGTTGCCTATTTTCTTATATTTTTAGTTCCAGAAAAGGCAGAAAATCAATATTCTCGAAATTGGACAGGACAAAAGCCAAAGTCAATATTTTACCGTGGAAAACACGGATCCAGAATACGAGACGGAGGGGGGCCACCAGGGGGCCACACCCCTGGCCGCGCGGCTAACCCTAGCACGCGCCTGGGGGGGTGCGGCCGCCCTGGCTGCCCCTTGCCTCGCCTATTCGCCTATAAAGACCCCCCGATATCAAAAACCTAAGTACCCTATCAATATTCCACAAAACAGTTTGTAGCCTCCGCCACCATCGTCCCTAGATCAGGGGGTTCTGAAGATCTTCCCGGCACCCTGTCGGAGGGGAGATCATCCCAGAGTCCTTCTTCATCATCATGCCAGCTTCCGGTATGAAGCGTGAGTAGTTCCAGCTTGAACTACAGATCCATGTAGTAGCTAGATGGTTGTATCTCCTCCTTTGCGCTACCATGTTTAGATCTTGTGAGCTCCGTTCATGATCAAGATCATCTATTTGTAATCATTCATGTTGTGTTTGCGGGGATCCGATGGATATTGAGATTACTATGTCAGATTGATTAATGGTTTTGTCTTATTGATTCTATCATGCATGTGTTGTTTGTGATCTTGCATGCTCTCCATTTCTAGTAGCTATCTTGTCCAAGTAGATGCTAGTTACTCCAAGAGGGAGTATTCAACGCGTACTCAATGACCGCGACTCACCGTCGTCGACTTCGCCACCGCGGAATCTCCCTCGCGTACTCAACGCGCTACAGACAGCGCCACTTGCTGGTCGCCCAACCTCGTGTACTCAACGCGCTCGGGGACTCGGCGCGCTAGAGACAGCACCACTCGCCAGTCGCCCAACCTCACGTACTCGCCACACTCGGAGACTCGGCACGCTCCACGTTCGGGGACTCGCCACAACTAGCGGCTTCACCGACACCCTGCGTATTTCGCCAACTGGCCATCACCGACTGGCTCACGCTGACCGCCTCCCGTTTCACGGTTCTTTTCTCTGTTCAGGAGCTCGTCGCCGATTCACCATGACCCATCATCAAGACTCTCCGCGCCCTGCCTCAAGCCCGCGTCGAATCGACAACGCGCTCGGGGACTACTGATGTGGGAATACCAATCGGGGTATACCCACGAAGCGGAGTCTCCAGCTGGATCAAGCCGACTGAAACCTATCCCTGAGCGGGTCGACTCACCCAATACGACGACTGGCGCATGCTGGACCCAGAAGATTGGCGCTGACTGGAGGCCCAAGACCGCGACTTCAATACAAAGCCCACCAAATACTTGTAAACCCTAACTGGCTGCATATATAGAGCCACCAGGGGCACCCCCATGGGGCATCTTCTCCTATCTCATATTAGATCTAGTCTCTCCCACCGCCTCCGGCGACTCCCATGTAAACCAATCTATGATCATATACTAGATTGACACCAGGACGTAGCGATCCTCCACCGAGGGAACGTGAACCTGGGTACATCGTGTGCCAATCTCTCTCCCGAATTCTCCTACATCGTCTTGCTCCCTCTATGTAAGCTACCCCCAGTAGCATCTGCCGTGCAATACCACGACACCTAAAACAATACTAGAAGTGCTCCCTCTGAACTTGAAGTCATGCTCAAAGACTTTATTAGTAAACAAACCACTTTCAACAAGACTGTGGAGGAAAATCTTTTGAATGTTGAGAAAAATATTTCCTCTTTGTATGAAGCATGGTCCTCTTTGATTAATAAAATGGCTGATAAACCTGAAACTTTGGAAAGTACCTTTGCTACTACATGCCATACAAGTTACTATTAATGAAAATGTTAGACTGTTATCCCAACTACATGCTAAGTGGGAAAGAGAAGCTGAAATTGCTAGAAAAAATAGTGTGTGCACTATTACTACCACCAATATGGATGCCACTAAGCCACAAGAAGTCCCTATTCCTCCTACCACAATGCCTAAACCCAATGAGTCTACTACTAGTGATGCTAAGTTTGATTTTGATCTTGATGGTTGCAATATGTCTGAAGCGATTATGTTCCTACAAAAGCTTGCTAGAAGCCCTGATGCTAGTGATATGAATGTATCTTTCACCAAACATATTACATATGCTCTTATTAAAATTATGGAAGAAAAGTTGAAAATCAAAGCCTCTATTCCTAGGAAAGTAGAAGATAGTTGGGAACCCATTATTAATATGCAAGTGAATGACTTTGATCGCAAAGCTTCATGTGACCTTGGTTTTAGTGTGTCTATTATGCCTAGAAAGATTTATGAAATTCTTGATTTGCCACATTTGGAAGATTGTTATTTGGATGTCCCACTTAATGATAATGCTGAAAAGAAACTTGTCAACACCCGGATTTTTAATCCCAGATGCCTGTTATGCCATACATCGCAATCCCAGGATTACCATTTTTTTGTGAGACATAACAGATTTGGTTACCACATTACATCATCCATTACAAACCATACATAAGGTCTTACACAAATAAGGATCTCATGATCCAATTCTTAATACAACTCAAACAGCGGAATAACGTAATAATAACGGTAGCGTAGGCGAAGCTCCATCTTCGGGGTCAAAAGCAATGCTGACGATGGGAGATGATCCTATTTGTCGTAACCTTCCTGGGGTCCATCATCCTGGTAGTCCTCTTCATAGTCTGGCCACGGAAATAGCCAGGGACAAAGCCATGAGTACTCTTTAAGTACTCGCAAACTAATACTAACAAGTGAAGGGGGTTTTTTAGTAGGACACTAAGCTTTAGGGTTGTTTTGCAAAAAGCCAGATTTACCTCTACTAAGTTCAGAAGCAAGAAAATCTAGTTGAAATTTTATAACACCTAAGTGGGAACTTGAATTTCATATCACAACCATGTTGTGGTCAAGTCAAATTCTCAATTCATTTCATAAGTCATTTTGAAAACATCTGATGGGGGAACAGTATGGCCACTCCAACTGTCCATAACCGCGGATGCGGATATTCGAATAGTTTGACACTCTGCAGAGATTGTACACTTTCACCACAACATTCGATACATCCTTCAGGAACAAATCCTGAATTCACCATACTCAGTATGCGGATAATCAATCGTAACCTTTCCATTACACGCCCTAGTATAGGCACCTTGTAACATCCCAAAAATATTAAACTTGGATCATCAAACTCTAATCATCAAAATTAGGGTTAACAAAAACTTTTCCAATTAAAAATATGAAAGCATTCATATGTGTGAGTATTAAAATTTGGATTCTTTTGAATTGCCTTGGTTCTGTGTTTCTTTGCTTGTAAAATGATTCTTAGGTGAAATAAACATTATCTAAACAATCCCCAAACTTTTCCCAAAGACAAACAAGTCAAAACAAACAAATTAAGTGAATGGTCACTTTGGCCAGATTAACTCCCATGCCTACTTTGGCTATCCCTAACTTTCAGAACTTAACAGAAACATGTATAGATCTTTGCACCCCTTGATAGTACTCATACCAAGGTACCAAGGCCCACTTTGTGATCATCCAAAAACATTTAAATGCTTAGTTTAAATGAAAATTTAAAATTGAATCTATTTCATATGGGAAGATCCCACTATTTCAAAAACCACTCAAACAAGCTCAATTTTCAAAACCCAATCCTCCACAGAACGCTCAACACATGCCTAGCACACCCACCAAAAATATTTTCAAAATTCAAATCACAAGTTCATGCGGCCATTTCATCAAACAGGTTGCAGATTCAAATCAACAAAATCAAAAACACTATGTTGAGCAGTGTTTTGGCCAACCTTGTTCCCTCTCTGGTTACAACTAGCCTTAGTAGATCATCTAGAAACCTTAACTAACCTATAGCACCACTGTAAGCTGGCCATTGTCATCAATGGTGACCAGGCTGAGAGCACACATGTCACCCCAGTGTGGAAAGCAAGCTAGGAGAAGAACTAGCCGTGCTAACCTTGTCTAGTATGCAGCCCATACCTCACCGCCCCCTCTCGACCAGCCCTAGCTCGGAGATAGCGACCAGAGCCGCCAGGAACGCTGCGCCCGTGCCGCTGTCGACCATGCCGACGCGCACCGCAGAGCACGTGCCGTTCCCACGCAACCCGACCACCTCGAGCCCTTGCCGCCCGCCAGCATGCACCCCACCGTCCCAGGAAACCACCAGACATGTTCGTTTCACCGCCCGTACCCCGTAGCCACCGCTCACCGCGAAGTTCGACGCCTCTGCCTCGCAGAGCATCGCGTGTTCCCGACCAAATACCACCGCCCCTACCTGTGCATTTAAGGTCTAGAGCATCGCCAGGAGACCACCCATCGATCGCCAACCGCAGCCATGCCTCTAGCCGCCCGTAGCCGTGTCACCACCGTCGCCTGCCCATCCCTCTCGGTATCGCCGTCGAGCCTATAAAAGGAGACGACCCCCGCTCGATTTCTTCACACCATCTCACTCCCCTCACCTCAATTATCATTCCATCCCTTAGCCGGAGCACGAGGAGCAGCAGTTCGCCGGAATTGCGATGGAGCAGGCCGCCTCTAGAGAAGAAGGGAGCCGTTAATTTCTGTAACATCCCAAAAATATTAAACTAAGATCATCAAACTCTAGTCATCAAAATTAGGGTTAACAAAAACTTTTCTAAATAAAAATATGAAACATGCATGTGTGTATGCATCCCATTTTGAATTCTTTTGAATTGCCTTGTTTATGTGTTTCTTTGCTTGTAAATAGAGTCTTAGGTGAATTAAACATCATCTAAACAATTCCCAAACTTTTCTCAAAGACAAATAAATCAAAAACAAACAAAATAAGTGAATGGTCATTTTGACCAATTTAACTCCCATGCCTACTTTGGCTGTCCCAAACTTTCAGAACTTAACACAAAACTTGTTTGGATCTTTCCACCCCTTGATTGTACTCATAACAAAGTATCAAGGCCCACCTTGTGATCATCCAGAAACTTTCAAATGCATAGTTTAAATGACAATTCAAAATTGAATCTTTATCATATGGGAAGATCCCACTTTTTCAAAAACCACTCAAACAAGCTCAACTTTCAAAACCCAAGCATCTACAGACTCACCAGCACCAACCTAGCACACCCACCAAAAATCTTTTCAAAATTCAAGACTTGAATTCTTGCGGCCATTTCATCAAACACCTTGCAGATTCAAATTAAATAAAATCTAAACACTATTGTGAGCAGTGATTGGAGCCTAACTTGTTCCCTCTCTAGCTCACAGCAACCTACTATAAGCTTGGCAATTCCATCAATGATGAACAGCCGAAGCTCACCATGTCACCCCAGTGTGGACAACAAGCTAGGAGAAGAAACACGCCTAGCAGACATGTCTGGGAGCAAGCCAACACCCCACTGCCACTCCCTGTCCAGCGCTCGAACGTTGCCAACCCCTGGACCACACGCACAGACCGTGCCCAGCTCACCATTAACCATGCCGAGCATGCGCCAGAGTGCCACCCTCGACCGAAGCCCACAGACCGCGTGCCGCCCTTGCCGCGTGCATACACGATCACCACCGTCCAGGAGCGCCAGACATCCCCGTTTGCCGCCCCATGCCTCACAGCCTATGCTCGCCGTCGAAGACGCCGCCTCGGCCGCGCAGAGCATCGTACGTTCCAGACCATTTGCCACCGCCCCTACATGCGCATTAAAGCCGTAGAGCATCGCCAGGAGACCATCAAGCGATCGCCACCGCCGGCCATGCCTCTATCAGCCCGTAGCCATGTCGCCACCGTCGCCTGCCCATGCCGTTCGGTCTCGTCGTCGCGACTATAAATAGAGGCCACCCCAGCCAAATTGAGCACATCATCTCACTCCCCTCTCCTCACTGATCGTTCCATCCCGTTCCCGAAGCAAGGCGAGCAGCGCTTCGTCGGAATTTTACCGAAGCCCGCCGCTTCTGGAGAAGAAGGGAGCCAGCAATTGGAGCCGCCCCAAGAGAAGCTGCCAGCACCAGGAGGTTCGCCGTTGTCGACTTCGTCATTCGCCCGCCTCGCCGACCCTCGCCTGAGCCCCGGTGAGCCCCCAACAACCCTCACCTGCCGCGTTAGGTTTTAGTCTCACCGGAGTTGCCCGACGTGGACGACGACCCTTAGCCGTTAGATTAGAACAAGATCCCACAGCTCACATCGCCCCATACTGCTTCGCACCCCCTCGTCTCACTGACGCGTGGGGACAGCGACTTAACCATCCTGCGTAAGCGCTGTGCTTAGCAGGCCGGCCCAGTATCGCTTCCCGCGCAGCCCAGTCATTTGAAATTAACCTTTTTCATTTTATTTCAAACACACTTCTGCACCTATATTCAAAAATCAACCCAGATCGATTCAGTGAACCAAATTTAATGAAACCAATTTTGTTAGAAATGTCTGGAAATGCTGAATCCAAGCCCGTTGGATTCAAGTCATTTGGATCTGTAGATCATCCTTGGTAAAAATAACAAGGCAAAAGATTTTCAGCATTCAAACATTTTTAAAATTTAAACCATAACATCTTTTGAGTTGATTCCAACTCTCAAAAATCACATTTAACCATACCTTTCAGAATATATAAAAATATATAGGTTTACTTACAGAAATAATGACCAAGTAATAAAAGAATGCCACATAAGCATTTCTAGTCACTTTATTTAATTAAAATAAAAGGGTAAACCTTATTAAATTGTGACACCACTTTAAATCACATTCCCATGTACAGAAATATGTGGTGATGACATGTGTTAACATGATCCCATGTTTGGTTTGGAGAATATTAAATCTTAAGTAGTTTTTCAATGAGTAGAAATTACTTTTGTAAAAATAAAAGGAATTAAACCAAGCTTGGGTCTTGTAATGTTAGTGATGATGCTAGATCATTTATAGGACCCTTGTGTGTGATGATTGCAAGTAGTTAAGTATTGTTTGGTGATTGTGTACCTCGTATTTATTTATAGACGCTAGTACCGACCAAGGATACGAGGAGGAAGGAGGATACTACGAAGAAGAAGCCGAGGAGAACTTCAACCACTGCTCTGCACAAGGCAAGATTATACTGATACTGATGCAAGCCAATACTTGCAAGCTATTAACTTAGCAAGCCATACTAATCAAGTTGGCCCATGCAAGCTAATACTTGCTTCCTACCATGCCCACTATATGCCTTAAAGCATATATGATCATAACCACTTGATAAACCAATCCTAGTTTTACTTGCAAGCGTTATACTTTACTTCTTTATCAAAGATATTACTTAGAGTTTACTTAAGTGAATGGTAGATTCTAGAAGGATAAATGAAGGTTGCATAAAGAGCATAAAATTTGGCATAAGCTAGACAATCTTGATGTCATCCTAAGGCATGAGATTGAACTTAGTTAAAACTCCACTTGTTTACCACCCCTTATTAGTACTTACCCCCACTTGTAGATGCTAGTGCTAAGCATTAAACTTGATCAAATTTAGATGGGAATACTTGGTGGAAAAATGGTTATGAAAACCTTGGAATGATGGATCATTCTATTGAAATGTTTTGGACATGTGTTTCCGGATACCAGCTGATTTATGGTGATGAAAACGTTGAGGCATGAGCCTTAGCCCTTTATAAAACTGATGGTTGTCTGGATGCGATACCATTTAAATTTCATCGTACAACCACAATACTCGAGAATTGGGTAGGGCTTGACTGGAAACTTATATACCTTAGTATTAGTTCCCTCACGGCCAAGGTCTGAGCTGAGGCTACCTTGTGAAGATTGTCCACCTGTGTAGTACCCAAGATGACAGTTGGTCATGGTTGGGAGGCCAAACTCATAGGAGAGGTGCTTATACTAGGGCATGTAATTAAAAGGTTAGGATTGATTATCCGCATACTGAGTATGGTGAATTCAGGATTTGTTCCTGATGGATGTATCGAATGTTGTGGTGAAAGTGTACAATCTCTGCAGAGTGTCAAACTATTCGAATAGCCGCGTCCGTGGTTATGGACAGTTGGAGTGGCCATACTGTTCCCCCGTCTGATGTTTCCAAAATGACTTGTGAAATGATTTAAGACTTTGCCTTGACCACAACAGGGTTGTGATATGAAATACAAGTTCCCTCTTAGGTGTTATAAACTTCAACTAGCTCTCTTGCTTCTGAACTTAGTAGAGGTAAATCTCGCTTTTTGCAAAACAACCCTAGAGCCTAGTGTCCTATTACAAAAACCCCCTTCACTTGTTAGTATTAGTTTGCGAGTACTTAAAGAGTACTCATGGCTTTGTCCCTGGCTATTCCCATGGCCAGACTATGAAGAGGAGTACCTGGAGGATGGACCCCAGGAAGGTTACGACAACTAGGATCATCTCCCATCGTCAGCATTGCTTGTGACCCCGAAGATGGAGCTTCGCCTACGCTACCGTTATTATTATGTATTCCGCTGCTTGTGTTGTATTAAGACTGGATCATGAGATCCTTATTTGTGTAAGACCTTATGTATGGTTTGTAATGGATGATGTACTGTGGTATCCAATTCTGTTATGTCTCGCAAAAATAATAATCCGGGGATTGCCATGTATGGCATAACAGGCATCTGGGATTAAAAATCCGGGTGTTGACAAGTTGGTATCAGAGCCATCCTGACCATAGGAGACCCTAGTTAGACTGGATGTTTGATCAAAAACTTAGTTTCAAAACAAAAGGAAGCAAATATTTACAAAAAACATATTCCCATTCTTATCACTCACTTCTTTCATGAAAATTCATGTTACTCAAAAATTCTTGCAAAATAAATAAAATTTGACACACTTGACCACTCTACTAACTTACTCATCTTATATTCTTTTAGATGGACGTGAAGTACAACAAGTTTTACCAATTGGGAAATGGCGGAGACCTTATCTTTGAGAGGGATTTGCACCAGCTTTCGGAACTTCTGGAGCGTCCTCACCCCGAGTTCTTCGGAGCTCAGCTCAATGATCAAGGAGGAGAAGATCTGCAGTGGCTAATTGTTGCAAGTCTCCGAGGAAAGATTGAACCTCCCACTTCTGAGGGAATTCAGTTCACCTTAAGAGAGAACAACTGGCTCGATGGACTTGCCAGAGCAATGCAGGAAGCTCTTTCCCGTCTGTGTGGGTAGAGTATCAACCAGATCAAGGGTACTCGCTTTGAGTTTTGCCCAAGGCGTGATGCTAATGGACAACCCCTGGAAGCCCCATACCACCACGAGCTGAAAACTCAATTGGACCACCTTAGCTTCATGATGTACGATCGTCAACAAGAGTTGGACAACTGTCGTGACTACTCCAACCACAAGTCCGCCATCATCAAGACGAAGGATCATACCATCGCCATGCTAGAGAAGGATCGCAAGTCTCGCCGTCGTCAGCTCGACAAGAAGGAGCGCATCATTGCCCGTCTTCGCCACCGTATCTCGTCTTCGGAGGAGACCATCCATGAGAGAGACATGCAGTTGGAGGAAAGGGAGAATGCCGGAGAGGATCTTCGTGGGGACCCCTACTCCTATCTCAGTGATGATGATGATTTTCTGGAGGATCAGGCTATGGACTTCTTCATCGATGAGGATGATTTCTCCTTCATCGATGACGATTAGGATGATGAGTATGACGACTACACCAACTCCGAGGAGTAGTAGCACTTGAGCACTAGCGTAGTGAGTAGTATTCGGTCCCACTATATCGTAGTTTCCAGAATGGTTCTTAAAACCATCTGTTACCCTTTGTTGTGGTGTCTGTTGTACCGTGTGCTATGAATGAATGAATAAATGAAAAGCAAGTTGCTAGAAAAATCTGAGTCAAACTTTAAAAACTTCTCAAGGTCCTAGAACCTTAGAAATTTCCCTCTTTTCTCATGATCTATCTCAATCTTCAGATGCCACGCGGAGGAAGTGGTTCATCCCCAGACCCGATGTTGCAGATACTGCAAATGTTGACTTCTGACCGTGAAGCGGAAAGAGCCGAACGTCTAGCCAACCTAGCCCCCCTGCAACAGATAGCTCAGCTTGCCCACAACAACCAAGGCCACGGAAATCAGGACACCCATGGATCTAAGCTTAAGAATTTCTAGAACACCAACCCACCTGATTTCACTAAGTCGGAAGAGCCCTTAGACGCTGATGATTGGCTGCAAACCATGGAAAATAACCTAGAAGTCGCCGGAGTGGAAGCTAACGAGAAAGTTTTGTTCGCCACCCACTATCTAGCCGGAGATGCCAGAGCATGGTGGAACAGTGTTCGTGCAATGACCGGAGGCCAGATGATGACCTGGGAGGAATTCAAGGTCAAGTTTAGCAGAACCCATGTACCACCGTGTTTAATCAAGAGGATGAGAGACGAGTTCAGAGAACTGAAGCAAGGAAGGATGACTATAGTGGAATACCGTGACAAATTCTTGTCATTAGCTAGGTATGGCCCGGATGAGATCGACACCAAAGCCAAGAAGAAAGAAAGATTCTTGAATGGTCTGCATGATGAGATGCATACTGTGTTAGTCAATATCCCCTTTGCTGATATTTAAGCCCTGGTCGACTCTGCCATCCAAATGGAAGGAAAGATCAACCAAGCCAATGAGAATCGCAAGCATCGCATGATGCACCAGCCAGGAACCCATCAGACCCCAAAGTATCGCCCTAACCTATCTCCAGGATTTGCCCCAAGAACCAATAAACCCCCGATGAACCGTCCAACCTACCCCAACCGTGGAAACCCAAGGCCCGAAGGAAATCACAACAATCCCGGGAACTCTAGCAATTTCAACCGTGCCCCACCCAAGTTCAACAACAATGCTACCACCAACACCAACACTGCCCCGAGGACTGGAAGCAATGCTGTGCCTGTAGCAGCAAAGGACAAGTCACAAGTGACTTGTTATGACTGTGGAAATAAGGGGCACTATTCCAACGAGTGCCCCAACAAGAAGAATGCCGCAGCCCCCAATGCAAATTCCCCAGCTCAGCAGTAGTGTCGTGTTCAGCCAGGAAGAAGGTTTGCCCCAGGGAATTCGCTCAACCGCAACGGCCGTCTTTTCCTCATGCATGCTGAAGAAGCTCAGGAATCGCCAAACGTCGTGCTGGGTATGTTTTCTGTTAATTCAGTACTTGCAAGAGTGTTGTTTGATTCTGGTGCATCGCATTCATTTGTCACCGAAGAATTTGCATGCACTAGTAAAATTCAACCAACAAACTGAAGCATGTTATGATCGTCCAAATTCCCGGATCAACCACCAAGGCTAGACAAATTTGCAAGGCCGTCCCTATCCAAATCCATGGCATAGATTTTTATGCTAATCTGATAGTACTCGGAACTAAAGGTTTGGAAGTAGTACTAGGAATGGATTGGATGTACAAACATAAAGGATTGATTGACTCTGCCAAGAAAGCCATAACCATGACCAGTACAACTGGAATATCAGTCGAGCATATATCTGAAACCTTACCTCGCCAATTCAAGTGCAACAAGACTATAGTCCAACCTACCATTGACCAAGTCCGGATAGTTTGTGAATACCCCGATGTATTTCCAGATGTTTTGCTCGGTATGCTCCCAAATCGGGATATCGAGTTTATCATTGAACTAATCCCCGGAACAGGACCCATAACCCAGAGACCCTATAGTATGAACCCATACGAACTAGCAGAACTGAAGAAGCAACTGGATTCCATGTTGGAAATTGGATTGATTCAACCAAGTGCGTCACCTTGGAGATCACCTGTTTTGTTCATGGACAAGAAGGATGGAGGTAACCGTTTGTGTACGGATTACAGGAAGTTGAATGATGTCACCATCAAGAACAAGTATCCCTTGCCCATGATAGAAGATTTGTTTGATCAGTTGACCGGTGCCAAAGTGTTTTCTAAGATTTATCTTTGGACTGGCTATCATCAACTCAAGATTCGTTCAGAAGGTATTACCAAGACTGCCTTTACCACCTGATATGGATTATACGAGTATACTGTTATGTCCTTTGGATTAACCAATGCCCCCGCTTATTTCATGAATCTCATGAATAAGATTTTTATGGACATCCTGGATAAGTTTGTCATTGTTTGCATCGATGACATTCTGATTTATTCCAAATCGGAAGAAGAACATGAGCTACACCTAAGGACCATTCTTGGAACCCTTAGAGAGCATCAGTTGTATGCCAAGTTTAGCAAATGTGAATTCTGGTTACAAGAAGTAGGATTCCTCGGTCACATTGTATCAGCCGGAGGAATTGCTGTTGATCCTGCAAAGGTGAAAGATGTCAAAGATTGGCAAGCCCCAACCACTCAAACCCCAGTTCGTGCATTTCTCGGATTGGCGGGATATTACCGCAAGTTCGTAGAAGGATTCTCGAGTATCGCCAGACCCATGACCCAATTGCTGAAGAAGGACAAGAAGTTTGAATGGACCGACAAATTTGAAGCGACTTTTCAAGAACTCAAGAGGAGATTGATTTCAGCCCCAATCTTAATCATGCCGGATATCACGAAGCCCTTCGATGTGTATTGTGATGCATCCAAGATCGGTCCCGGATGTGTGCTAATGCAAGAAGGCAAAGTTATATCTTATCTCTCTCGACAACTGAAACAACATGAGCAAAATTACCCAACCCATGACCTCGAACTCGCAGCCGTAGTTCTAGCCCTGAAGACATGGAGACATTACCTAATGGGAAATCGTTGTGAGATTTATTCGGATCACAAGAGCTTGAAGTATATATTCACTCAGAAGGAACTGAATATGCAATAGAGAAGATGGATTGAGCTATTCAAGGATTACGACCTAGAGATTCACTAGCACCCCGGTAAAGCCAACATGGTAGCAGATGCCCTTAGCAGATTGCCATGCCGCTTGAACTCCATGATTTTAAAGGAGAAACCAAGCTTGCACAAAGAGATGCAAGATTTTCCAATGGAATTAGTAAGTGAAGGATTTTTGGCTAGCATAGAACTTCAACCCACTTTGATCAGTCAGATCAAAGAGGCGCAGAAGGGAAATGCTAGTATCGACGGAATCAAGCGTCACATTGGTACCGGCAAAGTACACGGATTCACCGAAGACTAAGAAGGAGTTCTGTGGTACAAAGGACGCCTTTGTGTACCAGCAGATTTTGAGTTGAAAGAAGTTATTCTGAAGGAAGTTCATGATACTCTTTATTCTATCCATCCCGGAGGAACTAAGATGTATCAAGATTTCAAAGAACAATTTTGGTGGCATAAGATTAAGAGAGAAATCGGAAGCTATATCGCCAAGTGTGATATATGTCAGCGAGTCAAGGCAGGACATCAAAGACCCGTTGGACTGTTGCAACCATTGCAGATTCCGTAATGGAAATGGGGTTCCGTTGGAATGGACTTTATCACCGGATTTCCTACTTCTAGTAGGGGAAATGATTCTATCTGGGTCAGAGTGGACAAATTGTCCAAAGTCACCCATTTCTTACCCATCAAGACCACATATCAGAGTTCGAAGCTAGCGGAGTTATACATCGCTAGGATAGTTAGTTTGCATGGAGTCCCCAAGAACATCGTATCTGATCGAGGAACTCAGTTTACCTCGAGATTCTGGAAGAAAGTCCAAGAAGGTTTAGGAACCCGCTTAGATTTCTGCACCGCATATCACCCTCAGACCGATGGATAAATGGAGCGAGTAAACCAAATACTCGAAGATATGCCGAGAGCATGTGTGTTAGAATATGGATCCAAGTGGGAAGACTGTCTGTCGTTTGCAGAATTTTCATACAACAACAGTTATCAAGCCAGTTTGCAAATGGCCCCATTTGAATTCATGTAAGGAAGGAAGTGTCGCACCCCTTTGAACTGGTCGGAAGTAGGAGAGAGTAAGATTTTTGGACCCGACATCCTACGAGAAGCAGAAGAGAAGGTTCACAAGATTCGTGAGCACCTCAAGACTGCCCAGTCCAGACAGAAGAGTTACACCGACAAGAGACGTCGAGACCTCGCCTTCAACATAGGAGATTTTGTGTATCTGAAGGTGTTGCCATTGAAGGGAATGCAGCGTTTCCAACTCAAAGGAAAGTTAGCCCCCATATATATCGGACCCTTCAAGATTCTGAACCATCGAGGAGAAGTGTCGTATCAATTGGGACTACCTGAAGAGATGTCAGTGGTGCACAATGTGTTCCATATCTCCTTACTTCCCAAGTGTGTCGAAGTCCCCGAGAAGACCGACGTGTTCAAGAATATCGATCATCGGACCATAGAGATCAACGATGACCTGATCTATCCTGAAGTACCCATCCGTATTTTGGAAGAAGCTTTCCGAACTACCCAAACCCAAAGCATCAAGTTTCTCAAGATTCAGTGGAGCAAGCACACAGAAGAGGAAGCTACCTGGGAGCGCGAAGATCACATCAGGACGGAGTTTCCCGATCTCTTCAAATCCTAGGTAATCTTTTCGTCCTTTTTCAAATCTCAGGACGAGATTTTGTTTAAGGGGGGAAGGTTTGTAACATCCAAAAATACTAAACTAAGATCATCAAACTCTAATCATCAAAATTAGGGTTAACACAAACTTTTCTAAATAAAAATATGAAAGCATGCATGTGTGTATGCATCCCATTTTGAATTCTTTTGAATTTCCTTGTTTATGTGTTTCTTTGCTTGTAAATAGATTCTTAGGTGAATTAAACATCATCTAAACAATTCCCAAACTTTTCCCAAAGACAAATAAATCAAAAACAAACAAAATAAGTGAATGGTCATTTTGACCAATTTAACTCCCATGTCTACTTTGACTGTCCCAAACTTTCAGAACTTAACAGAAACTTGTTGGATCTTTACACCCCTTGATTGTACTCATAACAAAGTATCAAGGCACACCTTGTGATCATCCAGAAACTTTGAAATGCATAGTTTAAATGATAATTCAAAATTGAATCTTTATCATATGGGAAGATCCCACTTTTTCAAAAACCACTCAAACAAGCTCAACTTTTAAAACCCAAGCATCTGCAGACTCACCAGCACCAACCTAGCACACCCACAATTTTTTTTTTCAAAATTCAAAACTTGAATTCTTGCGGCCATTTCATCAGACACCTTGCAGATTCAAATCAAATAAAATCTAAACACTATTGTGAGCAGTGATTGGAGCCTAACTTGTTCCCTCTCTAGCTCACAGCAACCTCAGTAGATCATCTAGCTAACTAAACCAAGCACTAGCCCCACTGTAAGCTTGGCAATGCCATCAATGGTGAACATCCGAAGCTCAGCATGTCACCCTTGTGCGGACAACAAGCTAGGAGAAAAAACAAGCCTAGCCAACATGTCTGTGAGCAAGCCAACACCCCACCGCCACTCCCTGTCCAGCGCTCGAACGTTGCCAACCCCTGGACCACACGCACATACCGTGCCCCAGCTCCCCAGCAACCATGCCGAGCATGCGTCAGAGCGCCACCATCGACCGAAGCCCACAGACCGCGCGCTGCCCTCGCCGCGTGCATACACGATCATCACCATCCCACGAGACCGCCAGACATCCCCATTTGCCGCCTGACGTGGTTATACCCTACGGGTACGTGACTTTAGCATACCTGGTCCAGCTCAAGGAAGGCCCACAACAGATATACGCTGGCCCATGAAGATTTTCGGGTGGCCAAGGCCCATGACGCCTTCGGATCCTTGGATAGCAAGACTAGCATAGATAGGAAATTCAAAGTGGTAAAACACTAGAACTTGTAACCGACTAGGACTATGCCCTGGACCTGCCTAAGTCTATATAAAGGCCAGGAGGGAACGTCCTAGATCTCTCGAATCATATGTTCGCACACGCACCTCCATGCCAGATCGAATTTGCGCACCCTGTAACCTTCGGTTCCGCCGTAATCAAGAGCAGACAAGCAGGAGTAGGATTTTCCCTCCGGGGGCCTGAACCTGGGTAAATCTCGTGTCCCCTGTGTAACATCCCAAAAATATCAAACTTAGATCATCAAAACACTAATCATCAAGTTTAGGGTTAACAAAAACTTTTCTAAATGAATTCATGAATGCATGTATATGTGTATGCATGAATTTTGAATTTCTTTAAAAACCACCTTGTTTGTGTGAACCATTGCTTGTAAAATGTTTCTTAGGTGAAAATAACATCATCTAAAACATTTCCCACACTTTTCCTAAAGACAAGTAAATCAAAACAAATATATTAAGTGAATGGTCATTTTGACCAATTTAACTCCCATGCCTACTTTGGCTGTCTCAAACTTTCAAAACCTAACAGAAACTTTTCTGGATCTTTGCACCCCTTGAATGTACTCATAACAAAGTATCAAGGCCCACTTTGTGATCATCCAGAAACTTTCAAATGCATAGTTTAAATGACAATTCAAAATTGAATCTTCTTCATATGGGAAGATCCCACTTTTCCAAAACCCACCCAAACAAGCTCAACTTTCAAAACCCAAGCATCTGCAGACTCACCAGAACCAATCTAGCAAACCCACCAAAAATCATTTCAAAATTCAAAACTTGATTTCATGGGCCATTTTATCAAACAGGTTGCAGACACAAATCAAACAGAACATCAAACACTATAGTGTGTAGTGTTTTGAGCCTAACTTGTTCCCTAGTTAGCTCACACACAACCCAGTAGATCATCTAGAAAGATTAGCCCAACACTAGCACCCCTGTGAGCTTGCCATTGCCATTAATGGTGAACAACCGAGCAACCCCATGTCACCCCATTGTGGACAGCAGGCTAGAGGAAGAACTAGCCGTGCCAACCTTGTCTGGGAGGCAGCCCATCGTCCATCGCCACTGCCTGTCCCAGCCACGAGCGTTGCCAAGCCCTGGACCACGCGCACAAGACACGCCCAGACCATGCCGAGCGTGCGCCAGAGCGCCACCCTCGACCATCACCCACAGACCGCGCGCCGCCCTCACCGCGTGCATACACGATCACCACCGACCTAGGAGACCGCCAGACACCCCCGTTTGCCGCCCCGTGCCATACAGCCACCGCCCGCCGTCGATTCCAGACCAAACCGCACCGCCCCATGCCTCGCGATCATGTCGTTGAGCATCGCCAAGAGACACAGCACCGTCCCCTACCCTTGCCCATGCCATTAGCCGCCTGTAACATCGCCCCCGACGAGCTCACCTTGCGCCCCGACGGTCCCCCCGCTTGACTATAAATAGAGGCCACCCCCGCACGATTTCTTCACACCATCTCACTCCCCTCTCCCCACTGACCGTGCCACACCATTCTCAGAGCAAGGCGAGCACCACATCGCCGGAATTTCACCGGAGCCTGCCGCTGCCGGAGAAGAAGGAGCCAGCGATTGAGCCGCCCAGAGAAGCCATCGTACCAGGAGGTTAGCCGTCGTCGAGTTCGTCGCTCGCCTCGCCGACCCTCGCCAAGCACTCCCGGTGAGCCCCAGCACCCCTCACTCGCCGCTTAGGTTTCGCTTCTCCGGAGCTGTCTCGCCGACGATGACCCTCACCGCTGGATTAGAACTAGATCGAACGATCCACGTTGCTAAACGCTTCCCAGCCCGTGTCACGACGAGTGGGGACACCCACTTACGCAGCCCAAGGAGCACTGCACTTAGCAGGCCCGGCCCGTTAGAATTTCCTTGCAGCCCAGCAATTCAAATTAAACCTTTTCTTTTTAAATTCAAACATACTTCTGTACCCAACTTCAAAAATCAACCCAGATCGATTCAGTGCACCAAATTGGATGAAACCAATTTTGTTGGAAAGGTCTGTGAATGCTTAATCCAAGCCCGTTGGATTCAAGTCATTTGGATCTATAGATCACCCATAGCAAAAATAACAAGGCAGAAGCTTTTCTGCATTCAAACAATTTCAAATTTAAACCATAAAAGCTTTTGAGTTGATTCCAACTCTCAAAAATCACATTTAAACATACCTTTCAGATTATATAAAAATATATAGGTTTACTTGCAGAAATAATGTTCAAGTAATAAAATAATTCTTCATAAGCATTTCTAGCCACTTTAATTAATTGAAATAAAAGGGTAAAACCTTATTAAATTATGACACTACTTTAAATCACATTCCCATGGACTACAATATGTGGTGATGACATGTGTCAAAATGATCCCATGTTTAGTTTGGAGAATATTAAATCTTAAGTAGTTTTTCAATGAGTAGAAATTACTTTTCTAAAAATAAAAGGAATTAAACCAAGCTTTAACCTTGTAATGTTAGAGATGATGCTAGATCATCTATAGGACCCTCGTGTGTGATGATTGCAAGTAGTTAAGTATTGTTTGGTGATTGTGTACCTCGTATTTATTCATAGACGCTAGTACCGACCAAGGATAATACGAGGAGGACGGAGGATACTACGAAGAGGAAGCCGAGGAGAACTTCAACCGCTGCTCTGCACAAGGCAAGCTAGTAACTATGCAAGCTTATATTGACACTGATGCAAGCTGATACTATACCAATGCAAGCTAACACTTGCAAGATACCCTACTAATGCCACAAACCCCTACTTGTGATATGAATATTATATGCCTTAAGCATATGTGATCATACTTACTTGCTAAACCAATCCTAGTTTTATGGCAAGCTTCTTACTTTATTTCTTTATCAAAGCTTACTTAGAGTCTACCTAAGAGTTCGGTAGATACTAGACAGTTGTGCTGAAGGTTGCTTAAAGAGCATAAAATTTGGCCTAAGCTAGAAACCTTGATCTCAGTCTAAGATATAATGTTGGACTTAGTGAAACTCCACTATTTACCACCCCTCATTAGTACCACCCCCACCTGTAGATGCTAGTTCTAAGCATATAACTTGATCAACTTTAGATGGGAATACTTGGTGGAAAAATGGTTATGAAAACCTTGGAATGATGGATCATTCTATTGAAATGTTTTGGACATGTGTTTCCAAACCCTTGATGATTTTGGTGATGAAAATGTTGAGGCATGAGCCTTAGCCCTTTATAAAACTGATGGTTGTCTGGATGCAATACCATTCCAATTTTTGCGTACAACCACAATACCCGAATATTGGGTAGGGCTTGACAGGAAACTTATATACCTTAGTATTAGTTCCCTCCTGGCCAAGGTCTGAGCTGAGGCTACCTTGTGAAGATTGTCCACCTGTGCAGTACCCAAGATGACAGTGGTCATGGTTGGGAGGCCAAACTCACAGGAGAGGTGCTTATACTAGGGCGTGTAATCGAAAGGTTAGGATTGATTATCCACATACTGAGTATGGTGAATTCAGGATTTGTTCCTGACGGATGTATCGAATGTTTTGGTGAAAGTGTATAATCTCTGCAGAGTGTCAAACTATTCGAATAGCCGCGTCCGCGGTTATGGACAGTTGGAGTGGCCATAGTGTTCCCCCGTCAGACTTTTAAAATGACTTGTGAAATGAATTGCGACTTTGACTTGACCACAACAGAGTTGTGACCTGGATTAAAAGATCCCACTTAGGAGTTATAAAACTGTGACTAGCTTCAGAACTTGTTAAAGATAAACCTGGATTTTTGCAAAACAACCCTAGAGCCTAGTGTCCTATTATCCAAAAACCCCTTACCTGTTAGTATTAGTTTGCGAGTACTTAAAGAGTACTCATGGCTTTGTCCCTGGCTATTCCCATGGCCAGACTATGAAGAGGAGTACCTGGAGGATGGACCCCAGGAAGGTTACGACAACTAGGATCATCTCCCATCGTCGCATTGCGTGACCTGAAGATGGAGCTTCGCCTACGCTACCGTTATTATTACATATTCCGCTGCTTGATGTTGTATTAAGAACTGGATCATGAGATCCCTATTTGTGTAAGAACTTATGTATCGTTTGTAATGGATGAAGTACTATGGTATCCAATTCTGTTATGTCTCGCAAAAATGGTAATCCTAGGATTGCGATGTATGGCATAATAGGCATCTAGGATTGAAAAATCCGGGTGTTGACAAGTTGGTATCAGAGCCATCCTGACCATAGGAGACCCTAGTTAGGTTGGACGTTGAACCAAAAAACATAGTTTCAAAAACCAAAGAAAACAAATATTTACAAAAACCTATTCTCATTCTTATCTCTTTAATTCTTTCATAAAACTTCATGTTCCCCAAAAACTCTTTCAAAATAGATAAAATTTTGACACACTTGATCACTCTGCTAATCTACTCATCCTCTATTTTTATAGATGGACGTGAAGTACAGCAAGTTTTATCAACTCGGGAATGGAGGAGACCTTATCTTTGAGAGGGATCTGGATCAGCTTTCGGAACTTCTGGAGCGTCCGCACCCCGAGTTCTTCGGAGCTCAGCTCAATGATCAAGGAGGAGAAGGTCTGCAGTGTCTAATTGTTGCAAGTCTCCGAGGAAAGATTGAACCTCCCACAGCGGAGGGAATTCAGTTTACCTTGAGGGAAAACAACTGGCTCGATGGACTTGCCAGAGCAATGCAGGAAGCTCTTTCCCGTCTGTGTGGGCAGAGCATCAATCGGATCAAGGGTACTCGCTTTGAGTTTTTCCCAAGACGTGATGCAAATGGACAACCACTGGAAGCCCCATACCACCCCGAGCTGAAGACTCAATTGGACCACCTTAGCTTCATGATGTATGATCGTCAACAAGAGTTGGACAACTGCCGTGACTATTGCAACCACAAGTCTGCCATCATCAAGACGAAGGATCAGACCATCGCCATGCTAGCAAAGGATCGCATGTCTCGCCGACGTCAGCTCGACAAGAAGGAGCGTATTATTTCCCGTCTTCGCCATCGCATCTCATCTCTGGAAGAGACCATCCACGAGAGGGACATGCAGTTGGAGGAAAGGGAGAATGCTAGAGAAGATCTTCGTGGAGACCCTTACTCCTATCTCAGCGATGACGATGATTTTCTGGAGGATCAGGCCATGGACTTCTTCACCGATGAGGATGATTTCGCCTTCATCAATGATCCTAAAGATGATGAAGCCACAGACTCCGAGGAGTAGTAGCACTGAGCACTAGCGTAGTGAGTAGTAGTCGGTCCCACTGTATCGTAGATTCTAGAATGGTTCTTAAAAACATCTGTTTTTCCTTGTTGTGGTGTGTGTTGTACTGTGTGATATGAGTGAATGAATGAAAAAGCAAGTTGCTAGAAAACTTGAGTCAAACTCCAAAAACTTTTCAAAAACCCAAAACCTTAGCAATTTCCCTCTTTTCTCATGATCTATCTAAATCTTCAGATGCCACGTGGAGGAAGTGGTTCAGCCCCGGACCCGATGTTGCAGATCCTGCAAATGTTGACTTCTGACCACGAAGCTGAAAGAGTGGAACGTCATGCCAACCTAGCCACTCTGCAACAGATAGCCCAGCTAGCCCACAACAACCAAGGCCATGGAAATCAGGACAACCACGGATCTAAGCTCAAGAATTTCCAGAATACCAACCCACCCGTTTTCACCAAGTCGGAAGAACCCCTAGACGCCGATGATTGGCTGCAAACCATGGAAAATAACTTAGAAGTAGCCGGAGTGGAAGCCAACGAGAAAGTCTTGTTCGCCACCCATTATCTAGCCGAGATGTTGTGGCATGGTGGAACAGTGTTCGTGCAATGACCGGAGGCCAGATGATGACCTGGGAGGAATTCAAGGTCAAGTTTAGCAGAACCCATGTGCCACCAGGTTTAATCAAGATAATGAGAGACGAGTTCAGAGAGTTGAAGCAAGGAAGGATGACTGTAGTGGAATACCGTGACAAATTTTTGTCATTAGCTAGGTATGCCCCGGACGAAATAGACACCGAACCAAAGAAGAACGAAAGATTCCTGAATGGTCTGCATGACGAGATGCAGACGGTGTTAGTCAATATCCCCTTTGTTGATATTGAAGCCCTTGTTGACTCTGCTATCCAAATGGAAGGAAAGATCAACCAAGCCAATGAGAACCGCAAGCGTCGCATGATGCATCAACCAGGAACCCATCAGACCCCAAAGTATAGCCCCAACCCATCTCCAGGATTTGCCCCAAGAACCAACAGACCCCCTATGACCCGTCCGACCTATCCCAACCGTGGAAACCCTAGACCCCCTATTAGCCGCCTGTAACGTCGCCCCCGACGAGCTCACCTTGCGCCCCGACGGTCCCCTCGCTCGACTATAAATAGAGGCCAACCCCACATGATTTCTTCACACCATCTCACTCCCCTCTCCCCACTGACCGTGCCACACCATTCTCAGAGCAAGGCGAGCACCACATCGCCGGAATTTCACCGGAGCCTGCCGCTGCCGGAGAAGGGAGCCAGCGATTGGAGCCACCCTAGGAGAAGCCACTGGTACCAGGAGGTTCGCCGTCGTCGAGTTCGTCGTTCGCCCGCCTCGCCGACCCTCGCCAGTACCCCGGTGAGCCCCCAGCACCCCTCACTGGCCGCGCTAGGTTTCGTTCTCGCCGGAGCTGTCTCGCGTCGACGATGACCTCAGCCGTTGGATTAGAACTAGATCGAACGATCCACGTTGCCCCATACCGCTTCGCCCAGCCCCGTGTCACTGAAGAGTGGGGACACCCACTTACGCAGCCTGCAGGAGCACTGCACTTAGCAGGCCGGCCCGTTAGAATTTCCCGCGCAGCCCAGCAATTCAAATTAAACCTTTTCTTTTTAAATTCAAACATACTTATGTACCCAACTTCAAAAATCAATCCAGATCGATTCATTGCACCAAACTGGATGAAACCAATTTTGTTGGAAAGGTCTGTGAATGCTTAATCCAAGCCCGTTGGATTCAAGTCATTTGGTTCTGTAGATCACCCATAGCAAAAATAACAAGGCAGAAGCTTTTCTGCATTCAAACATTTTTCAAATTTAAACCATAAAAGCTTTTGAGTTGATTCCAACTCTCAAAAATCACATTTAAACATACCTTTCAGATTATATAAAAATATATAGGTTTACTTGCAGAAATAATGTTCAAGTAATAAAATAATGCTTCATAAGCATTTCTAGCCACTTTAATTAATTGAAATAAAAGGGTAAAACCTTATTAAATGATGACACTACTTTAAATCACATTCCCATGGACTACAATATGTGGTGATGACATGTGTCAAAATGATCCCATGTTTAGTTTGGAGAATATTAAATCTTAAGTAGTTTTTCAATGAGTAGAAATTACTTTTCTAAAAATAAGAAGTTTTAAACCAAGCTTTAACCTTGTAATGTTAGAGATGATGCTAGATCATCTATAGGACCCTCGTGTGTGATGATTGCAAGTAGTTAAGTATTGTTTGGTGATTGTGTTCCTCGTATTTATTCATAGACGCTAGTACCGACCAAGGATACTACGAGGAGGACGGAGGATACTACGAAGAGGAAGCCGAGGAGAACTTCAACCGCTGCTCTGCACAAGGCAAGCTAGTAACTATGCAAGCTTATATTGACACTGATGCAAGCTGATACTATACCAATGCAAGCTAGCACTCGCAAGATACCCTACTGATGCCACAAACCCCTACTTGTGATATGAATACTATATGCCTTAAGCATATGTGATCATACCTACTTGCTAAACCAATCCTAGTTTTATGGCAAGCTTCTTACTTTATTTCTTTATCAAAGCTTACTTAGAGTCTACCTAACAGTTTGGTAGATACTAGACAGTTGTGCTGAAGGTTGCTTAAAGAGCATAAAATTTGGCCTAAGCTAGAAACCTTGATCTCAGTC
The DNA here is from genome assembly GCA_023614405.1 of Avena insularis. Taxonomy (NCBI): domain Eukaryota; kingdom Viridiplantae; phylum Streptophyta; class Magnoliopsida; order Poales; family Poaceae; genus Avena; species Avena insularis. The sequence continues at coordinate 191,310,376 of CM042689.1, read as the reverse complement.
TAAGATATAATGTTGGACTTAGTGAAACTCCACTAGTTACCACCCCTCATTAGTACCACCCCCACCTGTAGATGCTAGTGCTAAGCATAAAACTTGATCAACTTTAGATGGGAATACTTGGTGGAAAAATGGTTATGAAAACCTTGGAATGATGGATCATTCTATTGAAATGTTTTGGACATGTGTTTCCAAACCCTTGATGATTTTGGTGATGAAAATGTTGAGGCATGAGCCTTAGCCCTTTATAAAACTGATGGTTGTATGGATGCGATACCATTCCGATTTTTGCGTACAACCACAATACCCGAATATTGGGTAGGGCTTGACTGGAAACTTATATAACTTAGTATTAGTTCCCTCCCGGCCAAGGTCTGAGCTGAGGCTACCTTGTGAAGATTCTCCACCTGTGCAGTACCCAAGATGACAGTGGTCATGGTTGGGAGGCCAAACTCACAGGAGAGGTGCTTATACTAGGGCGTGTAATCGAAAGGTTAGGATTGATTATCCGCATCGAGTATGGTGAATTCAGGATTTGTTCTCACGGATGTATCGAATGTTGTGGTGAAAGTGTACAATCTCCGCAGAGTGTCAAACTATTCGAATAGCAGCCATGATGTTATGGACAGTTGGAGTGGCCATACTGTTCCCCCGTCAGACTTTTAAAATGACTTGTGAAATGAATTGCGACTTTGACTTGACCACAACAGAGTTGTGATCTGGATTACAAGATCCCACTTAGGAGTTATAAAACTGTGACTAGCTTCAGAACTTATTAAAGATAAATCTGGCTTTTTGCAAAACAACCCTAGAGCCTAGTGTCCTATTATCCAAAAACCCCTTACCTGTTAGTATTAGTTTGCGAGTACTTAAAGAGTACTCATGGCTTTGTCCCTGGCTATTCCCATGGCCAGACTATGAAGAGGAGTACCTGGAGGATGGACCCCAGGAAGGTTACGACAACTAGGATCATCTCCTATCGTCAGCATTGCCTATGACCCAGAAGATGGAGCTTCGCCTACGCTACCATTATTATTACGTATTCCGCTGCTTGATGTTGTATTAAGAACTGGATCATTAGATCCCTATTTGTGTAAGAACTTATGTATCGTTTGTAATGGATGAAGTACTATGGTATCCAATTCTGTTATGTCTCGCAAAAATGGTAATCCTGGGATTGTGATGTATGGCATAACAGGCATCTAGGATTGAAAAATCCGGGTGTTGACACCCTGGTTGCTTGTCTGTTAACCGTTCCATGATCTCCAGCATCCCCATCTTCTCCAAAACCCAAGTCCATAACAATGGGCATTGACGAGTCGAAACCTCATCAATTGGCACCGTCTGTGTGAATCGGGGATGCTGATTGTGCGATCGTGACGGTCCCGACCCGATCGATCTACAACTCCGCGGTGACGGAGAATCACCTCCTCTTCAGCGCTTTCGACTTCACCGCTCACTCGCCGGCGCCCATGAAGGATTTCGAGCCCGTAGGCGACGGACTCGAAATTCTATTCGGGAGCTTCTGCTTCCATGTGGGACAAACTGGCACCCTCCGCCTTCCTGAGCGGGTGCTCGTGCCATCAATCAGGCCCAGTTCATGGGCTCCACACCTCGTGCTGCGCACATCATCATCGACAGATGAGTTCTACGACAGCAACAACTGCAACTCCGATCTGTGCGATCCACCTTCGAATGAGGGGACCTACGGTTCTGTATCCGAAAACTGCAGCAGCAGCGGACCGATCTACGAGCGCTACCAATGCGCCGCGGTCATCCAGGAGCAGCAAACGCCTAACCCGCCGCCCAACACGAACCCCAACCTGCAGGACAGAAACGGTGAAAACAGCGGGAACAGAAGAAGCCAGTCCCCGCCACCCGACGGGGAAAACAATGGCCACGTCATCCAACTTAGCAAAGAAGGATGGGTCAAGGCACGCCGTGCCGTAGCAGGCGACATAGTCCTACCTGCAAACGCCTCACGTGAGCTACTGATGGCATACCACTACCTCCTCATCGAGGAGCACAAGAAGCAAGTCAAGATGCAGGAGACGCTCGACAAACGCAAGCAAGCAGCCTCTGAGTCCAGCACGCGACGAGCTGCGCTCTCCGCCATGGCACCCGGCTCTAGCACAAACAGAAACCAGGGAAACAAACACCGCTCTTGGGTGGAGAACATGGATCCCAGGGAACGCCGTGATGTGACCCGAACTCTCCACACATCGTTCATGGATATGGATGCCGACGACAACATCATACCGAAGACACCGCAATCTGCGATCATGGTAGCCACTGCGTATCTTGCGGCCCACCCTCCTCCGGAGGGGGACCCGAAAAGATCCATGCATAAATCCGCACTCACCGGACTCGGACTCGTCAGAGCTGCGCTCCACGAAGATGCTCCTGCGGATCTGAAGAAGAAAGCTCCGGCCAGGCGCGACCGGAGCCCCACCCCTTCATCCGAAGAGGAAGAGGAACACGACCTTCCTCGAAGGAAGAAGAGCTCGCATCGCCATAAACGCGACTACGACGCCAGGGACGCGCTTACACAGCGCAAAATCGACAAAGCACGAGCCAAACATGCATGCTCGTCTGAATCCGAGATGGACGAAGATGAAGGAGAACTCTGCGGAGCTCGATGCTTCAGCAGATCTGTTCGGCGAACGCAGATGCCATGCAATTTCAAGCTTCCTTTGGATACTCCGAAGTTCAACGGCACGCAAGATCCAAAATCCTGGCTCAGCGACCATCTGTCATCCGTCAAGCTTCACGGCGGCAACAAAGAAACCGCCATGCAATGCCTCCAGCTGCAGCTGACAGGCGCGACGCGGGTCTGGCTCAGCAGCCTATCATCAGGATCCATCCGAAGTTGGGAGGAGCTAGCTCACAACTTCATCCGAAATTTCAAGGGCACCAGCAAGAGGCCCGCCTCAATCGAAGAGTTGCGATCCTGCACTCAGAGAATGGGTGAGTCTATTCGCTCGTACATACTACGCTGGTCTACCACCAAGAACTCCGCAACACACATCTCCGAAGAGAGGGCCATCGACGCCTTCAGGGACGTCGTCAAACGCCAAGATTTCAAGGAGGAACTTGGGCGCGTCAAGCCCAAGACACTCGACCACCTCATGGACATCGCCAACAGGTGGGCAGACGGCGAAGATTGCATCCACCGCGCATAATCAAATGAAGAGGACGACTACGGCCGAAGGAGAGAACGCCGCAGCAAGAAGAGATCGCGCGTCTACGAGGACCGCGACGGACCCGACATGGTCGCGGCCGGCTACACCGACCACCGCAACGACAACAGCCGCAATAGCGGAGGATACCGCAGCGGAAACTTCCGCGACAACGGACGCCCAGCACAGTCATGGCAACGCCACGACCACGACAACGGACCCTCAGCATTCGACAAAGTTTCGGGTCCATGCACCATCCACTTCTACATCGACAAACAAGATGGCAAAAGAAAGCCAGCCACATGCTCAAGGACAACCGCGAGTTCCAAAAACTCAGCGAAAGCATGGTGCAGATGAGGCAACAGGCCCCAATCCCTGTGTTCGGAAACGCACCTGCGCCAGGTGAAGTAGCACACGGAGCTCCTCCACCGCCGCCTATTGGAGGCCCAAACCAACCAACAGTAGAACAACGCCGGGGTCGGGTAACCCCACCGAAAGGAGCACTAAATATGATCCAGAAGGGACGCCCCACGAATAGGCTGCAGAAGAAAATCACCCGACAAATCAACTTGGCCGTGGCAACTCCGCCTGCAATCCCTGAGTACCTCAGCGGATCGGAGTCCTGCATCACATTCACTCGCGCGGATCACCCTTGCCAGATCCCTCGCCCAGGTCATGCTGCCCTGGTGCTGGAGGCGCAGATCGGAGGCTTCGAGATGAGTCGCGTCTTCATGGACGGCGGCAGCGGCATCAACCTAATGTTCACAAGCACTCTAGCAGCAATGCGGATCCCACAATGCAGCCTGGAACAGTCAGACACAACATTCCATGGCATCGTTCCAGGGAAGGGCATATTCCCCCTGGGAAAAATAGGGCTCGACGTCATCTTCGGGAAGCCGGACAACTTTCGGCAGGAGTGACTCGAATTCGAAGTGGTGGACTGGTCGTCGCAATACCACGCCATCCTGGGGCGTGTAGCATTCGCAAGGTTCCTGGCCGTCCCACACTACGCATACCTACTACTCAAGATGCCAGGACCAAGAGGCGTCATCACAGTCCACGGGAGCTTCACCCGATCGGACCAATGCGACAAGGATTTCAACAAAATCTCCCACTCTTTCGGCATGCAAGACGAGCTTGTAAGGCTCCGTGAGGTAACGGACAATGGGGCACCCCTAGTCACACGACAGAATGCACCTGACATGTCCTTCGACTCCACCGTCAACACCAAGAAAGTGCAGGTCCATCCGACGGATACCTCCAAGACGGCTCTGATCGCCAACGACCTCATCAAGATAGAAGGCGCGCCGTCAATTCCTCCGTGAGCACTGGAAATCTTACGCCGGTGTCCTGCGGACATGCCAGAGTTCCTGTGGAATTCGCCGAGCATGCACTCAATGTCTTTCCGGACACCAAGCCAGTCAAGCAGTCCATCCGGAGACTGTCGGAGCCACGAGCCGAAGCCATCGGCAAGGAAATCAACAGATTACTCACTGCAGACTTCGTCAGGGAAATCAAGGAAAGCGAGTGGCTGGCAAACACAATCATGGTCCCAAACAAGGACACGGACATCCTGCGGATGTGCGTGGATTTCACGTCACTAAACACGCACTGCCAAAAAGGACCACTTCCCGCTTCCTCGGATCGATCAGATCATCGATTCGACTGCAGGTTGTGAGAAACTCTCCTTCCTCGACGCCTACTCAGGCTATAACCAGATTCGACTCAAGGTCGAAGATCAGGAGAAAACGGCGTTTATCACACCGTTCGGAGTATTCTGTTACAACACAATGCCCTTCGGGCTAAAGAACGCAGGTGCCACGTACCAGCGGTGCATGCAGGCCTGCCTCAAAGACCAGATCGGTCGCAATGTCCAGGTCTACGTCGACGACATAGTGATAAAAACCAAGGAGGCAAGGACACTCATCGACGATCTCCGCGAGACGTTCGATAACCTTGATCGCTACAGGATCAAGCTTAACCCCAAAAAGTGCGCCTTCGGCGTCCCATTGGGTCAGCTGCTTGGGTACTTCATCTCTTAGCGAGGGATCGAGGCGAACCCGAAGAAAATCAGAGCCATCATGGCAATGGAGAAGCCAAAAAACCTCAAAGGCGTCTAGCAGCTCGCAAGGCGAATAGCGGCGCTAAGCAGATTCATCATCCGCATGGGCGAGAAGGCCCTGCCATTCTACCAACTGTTGCGCAAGGCAGACAAGTTCGAGTGGACACCAGAAGCCGACGATGCATTCGAAAGCTTCAAACGGCTCCTCTCCACCTCGCCCGTTTTGGTCACACAAAGGAGCGCGAGCCCCTGCTGCTGTACATAGCAGCCACACACCAGGTGGTCAGCACCGTACTCGTTGTCGAACGACCCGAAGAGGGCAAGACCCACGGGGTCCAACGCCCAATTTACTACCTCAGCGAGGTACTGACATCAACAAAGCAGAGGTACCCTCACTACCAGAAGCTAGCCTACGGCATGTTCATGACGGCTCGGCGATTGAGCCACTACTACTAGGAGCATCAGGTGATGGTCGTCAACGAGGCACCCCTAAACAGCATCCTGAATAACCCGGAGGCCACAGGACGTGTGGCCCTGTGGGGCATCGAACTGTCACCTCTAGACATTGTCTATGAGAAGCGACTCGCAATCAAATCTCAAGTCCTTCCGGACTTCCTGGTACATTGGATGGAGCTGCAACTGCCAGACACCCCATACATGTCGCAGTCATGGACAATGCACTTCGACGGCTCCAAGAGAGAAGCTGGAGCAGGAGCAGGGGTCATACTGACCTCCCCGCAAGGAGACAAGATGAAGTACGTCCTCCGGATGAAATTCCGAGCCTCCAACATGGCATGAGGATGGCAAAGATATACGGCGCAACGCGCCTGGTCATCTATGGTGACTCCAACCTCGCCGTCCAGCAGACGATGAATGAGTGCGACGCACACGCCGAAAACATGATCGCGTACCGCGCGCTCTACAACGCACTCGAAGGAGAATTCGATGGCTGCGAGCTTCAACACGTTGGAAGAGAAAGCAACGAGGAAGCCGAAAGACTCGCCAACATCGGCTCCACTTGCGCAAAGGTGCCACCAGGTGTGTTCCTCGAACAGATCTGCGTGCCATCCATCAAGCGGAAATTCCCCAAGGGATCACCCGAAGAGGCAGAACACTCGGGGGCTACGCTACCCGAAGGACACGAAGGACCCGAGAAACTGGACACAGAGGTAGCCATGGTCAACCTAATGCAGGTCATGGCAGTCGAAGAAACTTGGACGCGACCATACCTCCAGTTCTTGATAAACGGAGAACTGTCTAACAGCCCGACAGATGCCCGGCGCGTATCTCGTCGGTCAAAATCCTTCACCATCATCAACGGCGAGCTGTACAAACGCAACATCACGGGTGTACTACAACGGTGCGTCACCATCGACGACGGCAAAGCCATACTCCAAGACATCCATGAGGGCATCTGCGGCCACCACGCAGGCAGCCGCTCCCTTGTTGCCAAAGCTCTATGAGCAGGATTCTACTGGCCAACGGCCATGAGCGACGCAAAGGACATCGTCCGAAGATGCAACGGATGTCAACGGTTCGCCGACAAACCGCACGCACCTGGGTCCGAGCTCAGACCCATACCCATAGCCTGGCCTTTTTTCTCAATGGGGCCTCGACATGATCGGCAAACTGCCAAAATCCTCGAAAGGGGGACATGTCTTCCTCCTGGTTGCAGTCGACAAATTCACCAAGTGGATCGAGGCCATGCCAGTCACCAACCAGAAAGGAAAAACTGCCGTCAAATTCTTCGAGTCCATTGTCTACAGGTTCGGCGTACCGCACAGCATCATCACCGACAACAGATCGAACTTCATCTCCGAAGAATTACAGGACTTCTTCGAAGGCCTTGGGATCAACATCACGTACGCCTCAGTGGCACACCCGCAAACGAACGGGCAAGTGGAAAAGGCCAACGGCCTAATCGGCGCTGGCATCAAGAAGCGCCTCATGAGTTCACTCGAACAAAAAGCTGGAGCACGGACGAAGAGCTACCATCCGTCTGTGGAGCTTACGGACTATGCCAAACAGCTCCAGCCACACACCGTTCTTCATGGTACGGAGCCGAGGCCGTGCTACCAGCCGGCACGCCACCAGGCCCCACGGTCTCTTACAATGCCGAATTCATGATTGCACTCGAAGACGCTGTCGACACACTCGATGAAGCACGGATATAGCAGCGGATCGGCGTGTACCAGCAGAGTCTCCGCAACTACCACCGGGTCACGCCCAAGGTCCTTCGTCGAAGGAGACCTCGTCTTCGACTCAAGCAAAAGCGACCGAATAAATTCGAGTCACCATGGAAGGACCCCTCGTCATCACCAAGTCATCCTGTGGCGCTATCGCCTCAAGCACGTGGAGTCCGAGTCGATACTCAACCCATGGAACATCGCGCACCTGCGACGATTCTATCCCTAGCTACCTACCCCTTTACTTTCAATAAGGCTTTCAGCCAAGGCTATTCAGCCGAACAATGTACCTCCTTCATTACGATATAAATAAAGCTATGTTTCTCGCCCCAAAACTTCAGTTCACTATTTTGCAACTTTACTACATGCTACAAACGCACTTGGGGGCTCCCCCACCTCATGATTTCATCGCCTGAGAATAAAACGTGTACACCTGAGTAGCTGACAACGTCAGGCAAACGAAAAGGACACGTACTCAATCAAAGCACTGCGTGCTCACAACAAACAAACCTTTACAACAAAGGGCACAACACGCCCAGCCGAAATATACAGATTTTACATCTATCTCTTTTTCAGGTACTATCTATTCTGAAGAATAATCCGAGCACGCTGCTAAAACAAATCTACGACCTGTTCGGCATACTGCCTTACAGCCGCGTAATGTGGGCGCATGTCCCACTCACCACCATCAGGCCGAAGAGGCGGCCCAGCGGCCACAGTAGCCAAATCTACATCAGGCCGATGCAGCCTCACAAGAGACAACGCAGCCTTCACTCCAGCGACGAGTTGTTGCCGCACCAACTCCTTGACATTGCTCACGCTTCGAAACTTCGACAGAAGACCCGCAAGGCTCGTCGGTACGGCATCCAAAGGAAACATGACGTGCAGCACCGAGGAACTTGGCGGAGCACCCGCGAAACTTGGTGAACACGATCCTGCACTTGGCGGAGCACCCGCGAAACTTGGTGAACACGATCCTGCACCGTCGCCAGAGCCATGGCGCGATCACGATCCATCCAGAAGAAGCCGCCAGCCTCCATGTCCTGCTGAGTCAAGCAATTGACCCGAACAGCGACACGTTCCTTTTCTTCCGTCGGAGCAAGGTTCGCACCTGCGATAAACGCACGAAATAAGAGTAAGGCCAGCAGGCCCATCCGAAGAACTGAGCTACAACTCGAACCAAAGAACAACTTACACTGTAGCTGCTCGGACAGCCGAACCAGCTCCGCCATCAAGTACTCCTCTCTGGCTGCACCACGATCCGCCTTGGACTTCCAAACATCGTCATGACCGCGTAACCCGAGCAACTCCCTCTCCAGACTACGCACACGATCCCGAAGAAAAGAGAGTTGCGAGGAATCATCCAAAGATGGTCGCAGCGGCACTGTGGATGGGGTGTCAGCAGGGTCAGCACCCGAAGGAACCTATAGCAGCAGAAAAACAAAGGAACACAGACATTCAGACAGTGATAGAGCACAACTCAGAAGAATTCATTAACATATAAGGCCACTACGTGGCACAAGGATCGTGTTCTTCAAGATATTTACAACAAAAGCAGACTACAAACTACCCTACGTCTACAACGCCTAAGATGCGGCACCCTGAGTCGCCTCGGAGCCGGACTGCCTAGCTTTGGCCCCGCCCTGCTGCCGCAGTGCATACTCAGACAGCAAATCAATGAGCTTGGGCCCATATCGCTTGCAGCGCGCAGAGTAGGCAGCAAAGGCTACCTCGGATCCATCCGCAGTCGTCGGCATCCAAGAGGTGATCTGGGGCAGATCCAGCTCCGCTCCAGCCGCCAAGGCCATCGCCAGCCCGACGGACACGCCGATGTTCTTCTGCTTGCGCTTGTACGCCGCAGGCGCTTCGGCTGACAGAGCCTCCGCCAGAGCATCCACATCATCGAGGGCCACGCCCTTAGGGACAAGCTCCTTGTAGAAGCGGCCAAGGACCTCCTTTGCCTTGGCAAGGGAGCTGACGACAGTGCGGCAGCGGTCTTCGACCGCCACAGTAGCATCATCTAGAGCACTCCCGTGCTCTAGAGCACCGCGGTCAAACTCGATGCCTGCGGCATCTAAGACAAAAAAAATAAGAAGGAAGACATGAAGAAAAGCAACAAAGAAGAAGACACGAGGCATGAAATAACAAGCACAAATCTAGCACTCACCCGAAAGAGCCTTGGCAGCAGCCATGAGCTTCGCTGCTACCTCTCTTTCATGAGCAGCCGCAACAGTGGCCAGCTGCTCCTCACGATCCGCGGCCTCCTGCTGCAGACGCTCCTTAGCTTCGGCTGATTTAGTCAGCTCTAGCTCAAGGCGTTCCTTCGCACCAACGGCAGCCTCGGCCTTCTGCTCCGATTGACCAAGGCTCTTCTTGAGAGCGTCGACCTCATGGAGAGAAGTGTTATGCTCCTCTGCATTCGAGACAAGCAAGTGTCAAAGAACAGGACCAGGATCCATAAGAGAGGCACTAAAAGGCAGATAGGTACCTTGAAGCTGCCGAAGGCTCGCTTCCAGCACCAAGCGCTCCTGCACCAGCCACTTGGCCTCCTGCACGAAAGCCTGAAGGAAAAGAAATAGCAGTAAGAAAAGGACTTGGGGGCTACGCCCAACACAAAGGAGTAAAAACAAAATTCGCACACGAAGACACTCGGGGGCTCCCCCCGTGGCATGAAGTAGAAAAAACTTACTTGCTCCGATGGCGACTCCGAAGGCCCGCCTGCGAAATTCTGAGGCGCAACCACCTGCACCTCCTGCAACGGAGGATCTGGAGCTGCGCCACCCGAAGTCGCCACCGTCTGAGGAGGAGGAGGCGCAATTTTCGACTCCCCCATCATTTCCCGCGCACCATCACTAGAGGATTCGTGGGAGGAATGCCTGCATACGAAGGAATTAGCACAAGTGCAAAATCAAGAAAAACAAGGGGAACAGCAATATAACAAGAAACTTACGAGCCCAACGAGCTCAAGTCGAAGACAGGAGGAGTCCTTCAGGATCTCTTCTCCTCTTTCTTATCTTCCTTCTTCTCCTCCTTTTTATCTTCCTTCTTCCGCTTCGCTGGCGGGTGTGGCGCTACAGCCCGCACAGGAATGGAAGGAATGGGAGAGGAAGAGCCTCCATGACCGTCACTATGACGCTCAAGGCCCAGAGGGTTCCTGGGAGTCGGAGGAGTCGAGGCATCCGAAGACTCGCTGGAGCTTCGTGATCGTTTGCGCGCATGGTCCTCACTCGACTCGTCAGCATCCTCCGCCGGAGATCGCGCCGACGGCAGCTCGGACACGGACTCAACCAATTCATTGTCCGGGGCATTCGGATACTTTTCGGGCAATGGCGGTACCATGCCCGGCACTTTGAAGCTCTGCAAAATCAGAAGAAACTTTGTTAGCAAACAAAGGAAATAAACACACGGCCGACAAAAAGCACTACGTGCACAAATCTACACCTGCGGTACGGCCAACGTCGAAGAAAATGGAGGAGTTAGCGATTTCCCCGGGATTTCTTCTCCGGCCTTGAACTTCAGCAGCGCGCGAAGGGCCCTGTCAAGATCCCCCTTGGAGATTTTCCTAGCCGAAACCCTCGTCGGATCACGGCGCCCAGAATAAAGAAACATCGGGTGCGCCCTCGCTTGGAGAGGCTGCACCCGACGCTCAAGAAAAGTCCGGATGATGTCCATGCCGTTCACCTCCTTCTCTGGAATCAGCTGGAGATCCTCCACCCGACGGTAAAGGGCCTCTACTTCCGCCACCTCACCGTCCAAGATTTGGTTTTTCCAAGACCTTTTCTTCTCAATCATTTGGGAGGGGTAAAAGGGAACAAGCCCAAAATCTTGCCCGGGCACTACGGAGTCGCGGATATAAAACCATCGCCTCCGCCAGTACTAGACAGATTCGGACATAGAAAAAGAAAAGAAGAGAAGGTTGGGACTCAGGGAGATGATGCAACCCCCAATGGAATACACACCATCCGAACCAGACTGCCTCTTCACGGAACAGAGCTTCCGGAAGAGGCCAAAGTGCGGCTCAATGCCAAGCCAGCACTCGCAAAAAGTGATAAAACAAGCAATGTGGAGATGAGAATTGGGAGACAGATGATGAAGCTGAATCCCATAGAAGAAGAGCAGTCCACGGAGGAAGTTGTGGACCGGAAAAGAAAACCCACGAATAACGAAGGCGAGAAACATAACCCGATACCCAGATGGGGGACGGGGGATTACCTCGTTGCCGGGGAGCCTGACGGCCTCCCTATCTTGTGGGATTAGACCCCGCTCGCGAAGCTTGCGGAGATCGCTCTCCCGCGTCTCTGATCGCCGCCAGCCACCGTCGGTGACGCGGGTAGCGGTGGTGTTCTTCTTTCCTCCGGCGGCGCTAGTACCAACGGCAGACAAGGATTTCTTGGGTTTCCCCATTGCGCTACTTATGGCGCGCCAAGGTGAAGACGCAGAAACAACGATGGAAATGTGGAAGGAAATCCCAGTGCGCAGCAAGAATCGCTAGAGCACAAGGAGGCAGTGAAAATAAGAACTGATGCAGTGAAAACAAACACGGCTTTCCCCAATGATTATAACTGCGAAGACGACGCATGGCAGCCGTCCATCCAGAAGACCTAACGCCAACGGCAGATCTGACCGTACACGTGTCAACATCACAACGAACCGTCGTTACCACGCCGTCCACTACGGGCGGAAATCGAGGAGACGCCGTAATTATCTCCACGCCGCGCGTGACCGGTCAATTCAAAGTCAGCAAGTGGGACCCACGTTCGTCCAGTCAAGTCATCTCTGGCGTAGCAGACGCTTGAGGTCATCGATCGTCAGCACTGATGTCATCAAAAGCTATACTAGCACCAACTACAATTTTTTGGCTCCACACCTAAGAGTACTCACTCGAATCTTCGATTCGACTAAATACTCGGGGGCTACTCCTATCAGGAGCGCTGGCTGCGCACCCGAAAGACGAATAAAGACAAATTATTTCTTTGAGTCCTACATCGAGTCTACGACTCCACTACGGACTCGGGGGCTACTCCCATAGGGAGGACGGATTTAAGCATCCGAATTTTTTTGTGTCCTACGGACTTACTACTGAAAAAAAAACACCTGAATAAAGTCTCCGCTCGAGTCTACGACTCGAACAGACACTCGGGGCTACTCCCATAGGGAGCGCTGGTCGCGCACCCTATGAAATCTTCGACTGCGATCTTTCGGATCAGCACGCAAAAACTTTTTGGCAACTGTGCCCCAACAAAATGCTGAGTGAGAGACAATCTCCTTGGCCACCCGAAGAACCTCCGTGGTGACAAATGTTCGGAGTCAGGCACACGCATATACTATTAATATATATTTGTTGGGTGAGTCAGGCACACCCATAGGGAGGACGGATCAGTCGAAACTGGCCCTGATCCGTCGGGTCAATCAGGCACACGCATCAACAATCCCTACACACATATACTATTAATATATAGTTGCACCCGAAGGATGGAAGAGTCCTCAGCCGAATCTACGATTCGACTGATCACTCGGGGGCTACTGACGTGGTTATACCCTACGGGTACGTGACTTTAGCATACCTGGTCCAGCCCAAGGAAGGCCCACAGTAGATATACGCTGGCCCATGAAGATTTTCGGGTGGCCAAGGCCCATGACGCCTTCGGATCCTTGGAGAGCAAGACTAGCATAGATAGGAAATTCAAAGGGGTAAAACGCTAGAACTTGTAACCGACTAGGACTATGCCCTGGACCTGCCTAAGTCTATATAAAGTCCAGGAGGGCACGTCCTAGATCTCTCGACTCATACTTTCGCACACGCACCTCCACGCCAGATCGAATCTAGACCTCAGAACCTTCGGTTCCGCCGTAATCAAGAGCAGACAAGCAGGAGTAGGGTTTTCCCTCCGGGGGCCTGAACCTGGGTAAATCTCATGTCCCCTGGTTGCTTGTCTGTTAACCGTTCCACGATCTCCAGCATCCCCATCTTCTCCAAAACCCAAGTCCATAACAATGGGCATTGACGAGTCGAAACCTCGTCACCGCCCCATGCCTCCCAGCCACCGCTCACCGTCGAAGACGCCGCCTCGGCCGCGCAGAGCATCGCACGTTCCAGACTATTTGCCACCGCCCCTACATGCGCATTAAAGCCGTAGAGCATCACCAGGAGACCATCAAGCGATATACAGCCCTGGCTATGTCGCCACCGTCGCCTGCCCATGTCGTTCGGTCTCTTCGTCGGGACTATAAATAGAGGCCACCCCCGACCGAATTGAGCACACCATCTCACTTCCCTATCCTCACTGATCGTTCCACCCCGTTCCCAGAGCAAGGAGAGCAGCACTTCGCTGGAATTTCACCGGAGCCCGCCGCTGCTGGAGAAGAAGGGAGCCATCGATTGGAGCCGCCCCAGGAGAAGCTGCCAGTACCAGGAGGTTTGCCGTCGTCGACTTCGTCGTTCGCCCGCCTCGCCGACCCTCGCCTGAGCCCCGGTGAGCCCCCAACGACCCTCACCCACCGCGTTAGGTTTCAGTCTCGCCGGAGTTTCCCGACGTAGACGACGACCCTCAGCCGTTAGATTAGAACAAGATCCCACGGCTCACATCGCCCCATACCGCACCCTCGCCTCTCACGTGGCGTGGGGACAGCGACTTAACCAGCCCGTGTAAGCGCTGTGCATAGCAGGCCGGCCCAGTATCGCTTCCCGCGCAGCCCAGTCATTTGAAATTAACCTTTTCCATTTTATTTCAAACACACTTCTGCACCTAGATTCAAAAATCAACCCAGATCGATTCGGTGAACCAAATTGAATGAAACCAATTTTGTTAGAAAGGTCTGGAAATGTTAAATCCAAGCCCGTTGGATTCAAGTCATTTGGATTTGTAGATCATCCTTGGTAAAAATAACAAGGCAGAAGATTTTCTGCATTCAAACATTTTTCAAATTTAAACCATAATAGCTTTTGAGTTGATTGCAACTCTCAAAAATCACATTTAACCATACCTTTCAGAATATATAAAAATATATAGGTTTACTTACAGAAATAATGACCAAGTAATAAAAGAATGCCACATAAGCATTTCTAGTCACTTTATTTAATTAAAATAAAAGGTTAAACTTTATTAAATTGTGACACCACTTTACATCACATTCCCATGTATTGAAATATGTGGTGATGACATGTGTCAACATGATCCCATGTTTGGTTTGGAGAATATTAAATCTTAAGTAGTTTTTCAATGAGTAGAAATTACTTTTCTAAAAATAAAAGGAATTAAACCAAGCTTGGGTCTTGTAATGTTAGTGATGATGCTAGATCATCTATAGGACCCTTGTGTGTGATGATTGCAAATAGTTAAGTATTGTTTGGTGATTGTGTACCTCGTATTTATTTATAGACGCTAGTACCGACCAAGGATACGAGGAGGAAGGAGGATACTACGAAGAAGAAGCCGAGGAGAACTTCAACCACTGCTCTGCACAAGGCAAGCTTATACTGATACTGATGCAAGACAATACTTGTAAGCTATTAACTTAGCAAGCCTTACTAATCAAGTTGACCCATGCAAGCTAATACTTGCTTTCTACCATGCCCACTATATGCCTTAAAGCATATATGATCATAACCACTTGATAAACCAATCCTAGTTTTACTTGCAAGCGTTATACTTTATTTCTTTATCAAAGCTATTACTTAGAGTTTACTTAAGTGAATGGTAGATTCTAGAAGGATAAATGAAGGTTGCATAAAGAGCATAAAATTTGGCATAAGCTAGACAATCTTGATGTCATCCTAAGGCATGAGATTGAACTTAGTTAAAACTCCACTTGTTTACCACCCCTTATTAGTACTTACCCCCACTTGTAGATGCTAGTGCTAAGCATAAAACTTGATCAAATTTAGATGGGAATACTTGGTGGAAAAATGGTTATGAAAAACTTGGAATGATGGATCATTCTATTGAAATGTTTTGGACATGTGTTTCCGAACACCAGCTGATTTATGGTGATGAAAACGTTGAGGCATGAGCATTAGCCCTTTATAAAATTGATGGTTGTCTAGATGCAATACCATTCCAATTTCATCGTACAACCACAATACCCGAGAATTGGGTAGGGTTTGACTGGAAACTTAAATACCTTAGTATTAGTTCCCTCATGGCCAAGGTCTGAGCTGAGGCTACCTTGTGAAGATTGTCCACCCAAGATGACAGTTGGTCATGGTTGGGAGGCCAAACTCACAGGAGAGGTGCCTATACTAGGGCGTGTAATCAAAAGGTTAGGATTGATTATGCGCATACTGAGTATGGTGAATTCAGGATTTGTTCCTGACGGATGTATCGACTGTTGTGGTTAAAGTGTACAATCTCTGCAGAGTGTCAAACTATTCGAATAGCCGCGTCCGCAGTTATGGACGGTTGGAGTGGCCATACTGTTCCCCCGTCAGATGTTTTCAAAATGACTTGTGAAATGAATTGAGATTTTGACTTGATCACAACAGAGTTGTGATATGAAATACAAGTTCCCACTTAGGTGTTATAAAATTTCAACTAGCTTTTCTTGCTTCTGAACTTAGTAAAGGTAAATCTGGCTTTTTGCAAAACAACTCTAGAGCTTAGTGTCCTACTACAAAAACCCCCCTTCACTTGTTAGTATTAGTTTGCGAGTACTTAAAGAGTACTCATGGCTTTGTCCCTGGCTATTCCCGTGGCCAGACTATGCAGAGGAGTACCAGGACGAAGGACCCTAGGAATGTTACGATAACTAGGATCATCTCCCATCGTCAGCATTGCTTGTGACCCCGAAGATGGAGCTTCGCCTACACTACCTTTATTATTACGTATTTCCGCTGCTTGAGTTGTACTAAGAACTGGATCATGAGATCCTTATTTGTGTAAAACCTTATGTATGGTTTGTAATGGATGATGTACGGTGGTATCCAATTCTGTTATGTCTCGCAAAAATGGTAATCCTGGGATTGCGATGTATGGCATAACAGGCATCTGGGATTAAAAATCCGGGTGTTGACAAGTTGGTATCAGAGCCATCCTGACCATAGGAGACCCTAGTTAGACTGGACGTCGCAATCAAAAACTTAGTTTCAAAACCAAAGGAAGAAAATATTTACAAAAACTTATTCCCATTCTTATCACCTTGTTTATTTCATAAAAATTCGTGATCCTCAAAAACTCTTGCAAAATACCTAAAATTCGACACACTTGATAACTCTACTAACTTACTCATCCTATATTCTTATGAAAACATCCGACGGGGAAATGGTCTCCAACCGTCCATAAGCTATTCAATAGTTTGACACTCAGAGATTGTACACTTTCACCACAATATTCGACATCCATCAGGAACAAATCCTGAATTCACCATACTGATGCGGATAATCAATCCTAACCTTTCAATTACACGCCCTAGTATAGGCACCTCCCATGAGTTTGGCCTCCCAACCATGACCAACTATCATCTTGGGTACGCATGTGGACAATCTTCACAAGGTAGCCTCAACTGCACCTTTGGCCGTGAGGGAACCCATACTACTAAGGTATATAAGTTTTTCAGTCAAGCCCTACCCAATTTTCGGGTATTGTGGTTGTACGTAAAATTGGAATGGTATCGCATCTAACCATCAGTTTTATAAAGGGCTAAGGCTCATGCCTCAACATTTTCATCATCAAAATCATCCGTGTTTGGAAACACATGTCAAAACATTTCAATAGAATGATCCATCATTCCAAGGTTTTCATAACCATTTTCCACCAAGTATTCCCATCTAAAGTTGATCAAGTTTTATGCTTAGCACTAGCATCTACAAGTGGGGGTAAGTACTAATGAGGGGTGGTAAACAAGTGGAGTTTAACTAAGTTCAATCTCATGCCTTAGGATGACATCAAGATTATCTAGCTTAGGCCAAATTTAATGCTCTTTTATGCAACCTTCAATTATCTTCCTAGAATCTACAAATCACTTAAGTAAGCTCTAAGAGAAAGCTTTGATAAAGAAATAAAGTAGAAAGCTTGCAAGTAAAACTAGGATTGGTATCATCAAGTGTATCAACCATGCTTAGTGCATTGCATAGGTCATCTAACTGGTTGCAAGTAACTTGGAAGTATTGGCTTGCATAGATATCGTATAGCTTGCATATGTCAACTGGTAGTAAGGCTTGCTAGGTGTATCTAGCAAGTGTTAGCTTGCCTTGAGCAACAGTGGTTGAAGTTCTCCTCGGCTTCTTCTTCGTAGTATCCTCCTTCCTCCTCGTATCCTTGGTACTAGCGCCTATGAATAAATACGAGGTACACAATCACCAAACAATACTTAACTATTTTCAATCATCAAAAGGTGTTCTATAGATGATCTAGCATCATCACTAACATATCACAAGAATTAAAGCATTTGTCTTATTTATTATTTTTAGAAAAGTAATTTCTACTCATTGAAAAACTACTTAAGATTTAATATTCTCCAACTCAAACATGGGATCATGTTGATACGTCATCATCACCACATATTTCAGTACATGGGAATGTGATTTAAAGTGGTGTCACAATTTAATAAGGTTTAACTTTTTATTTTAAATAAATAAAGTGACTAGAAATGCCTATGTGGCATCTTTTTATTACTTGAACATTATTTCTGTAAGTAAACCCATATGTTTTTATATATTCTGAAAGGTATGATCAAATGTGATTTTTGAGAGTTGGAATCAACTCAAAAGCTATTATGGTTGAAATTTGAAAATGTTTGAATGCAGACAAGCTTCGATTTTGTTATTTTTACCAAGGTTGATCTATAGATCCAAATGATTTGAATCCAACGGGCTTGGATTAAGCATTTCAATGCCTTTCTAACAAAATTGGTTTCATTCAATTTGGAATTGAATCTGGGTTGATTTTGAAGTTGGGTACAGAAGTGTGTTTGAAATTGAAATGAAAAGGTTTAATTTGAATCTGGGCTGCGGAAAAGTTTACGGGCCGGCTGCAAGCGCAGGCCTCTGGACTGGTTAAGTGTTGTCCCCTACGCGCCGACACGGGCTGGGCGAAGCGGGGGGCAACGTGGATCGTGATCTAGTTCTAACTCCAACGCTGAGGGTCATCGTCCACGACGCAGACAACGCCTGGAGAACTAAACCCAGCGCTGGGTGCTGGGGCTCACCGGGCTCAGGCGAGGGTCGGCGAGGGCTAACGGCGGTCAATACTGACGACGGCGAATCCCAGCTGTGGGCTTCTGGCGCTCCATGCCTCTTCTCCATCTCGGTCAAGAAATTCAGCGGTGGTGCTCGCTTTGCTCCGAGACGGTGGCACGATCAAGTGAGGAGAGGGGAGTGAGATGGTGAAGAAATCGAGGGGGTGGCCTCTATTTATAGTCGAGCGAGGGACCGTCATGCAGCAGCCTGAGCTCGCTTGCTGGGGGCTAAAGGCAGTATGGGCACGGGTAGGCGACTGAGGTTGGTGGTTCCCCGGCGATGCTCAATGGCTATGGTCGGCGAGCATGGGCGTGGTTTGTTGAACGGGCGGGTGCTCACCGACAGGCGGCGAATTCGGGCCAAGGGCGTGGTTAATGGCGGCACGGGCGGAAAACGGGGCATGTCAAGTGGTCCGGTCGGTGGTGATCATGTGTGCGGGCGCAGGGCGGCGGGTCTGTGGCGGGTCGAGGGTGGCGCCTCGCGATGCTCGGCCGGGGCGGTCGGGCGCTGGTCCATGGCTGGTCTGGGCTCGCTTGCGCAAGGCTGTCGACAGAGCATGGATTCGTGGGTCGCCTCATGCATATGTGACAAGGTTGGCATGGCTAGTTCTTCTCCTAGCTTGCTGTCCACACTAGGGTGACATGTGTGCTCTCGGCCTGCTCATCATTGATGACAATGGCCAGCTTACAGTGGTGCTAGAGGTTAGTTAAGGTTGCTAGATGATCTACTAAGGCTAGTTGTAACCCGGAGAGGGAATAAGTGTAGCTGAAACACTGCTCAACATAGTGTTTTTGATTTTGTTGATTTGAATCTACAACCTATTTAATGAAATGGCCGCATGAACTTGAGTTTTTAATTTTGAAAAGATTTTTGATGGGTGTGCTAGGCATGTGTTGAGGGTTCTGTGGATGCTTGGGTTTTGAAAATTGAGCTTGTTTGAGTGGTTTTTGAAATAGTGGGATCTTCCCATATGAAATAGATTCAATTTTAAATTGTCATTTAAACTAAGCATTTAAATGTTTTTGGATGATCAAAAAGTGGGCCTTGGTACCTTGGTATGAATACTATCAAGGGGTGCAAAGATCCATACATGTTTCTGTTAAGTTCTGAAAGTTAGGGATAGCCAAAGTAGGCATGGGAGTTAATTTGGCCAAAGTGACCATTCACTTAATTTGTTTGTTTTGACTTGTTTGTCTTTGGGAAAAGTTTGGGGATTGTTTAGATGATGTTTATTTCACCTAAGAATCATTTTACAAGCAAAGAAACACAGAACCAAGGCAATTCAAAAGAATCCAAATTTTAATACTCACACATATGAATGCTTTCATATTTTTAATTGGAAAAGTTTTTGTTAACCCTAGTTTTGATGATAGAGTTTGATGATCCAAGTTTAATATTTTTGGGATGTTACAAACCTTCCCCCCTTAAACAAAATCTCGTCCCGAGATTTGAAAAAGGACGAAAAAGATTACCTAGGATTTGAAGAGATACGAAAACTTCGTCCTGATGTGATCTTCGTGCTCCCAGGTAGCTTCCTTTTCTGTGTGGTTGCTCCACTGAATCTTGAGAAACTTGATGCTTCGAGTTCTGGTATTTCTGAAATCTTCTTCCAAAATACGGATGAGTACTTTGGGATAGGTCAGGTCATCATTGATTTCTATGGTCCGATGATCAATATTCTTGAACACTTCATTCTTCTCAGGAACTTCGAGGCACTTGCGAAGTAATGAGATATGGAACACATTATGCACAACTGACATCTCTTCGGGTAGTTCCAATTGATACGACACTTCTCCTCGACGATTCAGAATCTTGAAGGGGACGATATATCTGGGGGCTAACTTTCCCTTGAATTAGAAACGCTGCATTCCCTTCAATGGCGACACTTTTAGATACACAAAATATCCTATGTTGAAGGCGAGGTCTTGACGTCTCTTGTCGGCGTAACTCTTCTGCCTTGACTGGGCTGTCTTGAGGTGCTCACGCATCTTATGAACCTTCTCTTCTGCTTCTCATAGGATATCGGGTCCAAAAATCTGACTCTCTCCTACTTCCGACCAATTCAAAGGGGTGCGACACTTCCTTCTATACATGAATTCAAATGGGGCCATTTGCAAACTGGCTTGATAACTATTGTTGTATGAAAATTCTGCAAACGGTAGACAGTCTTCCCACTTAGATCCATTCTCTAACACACATGCTCTCAGCATATCTTCGAGTATTTGATTTACTCTCTCCGTTTTTCCATTGGTGTGAGGGTGATAAGCTGTGCTGAAATCTAGTCGGGTTCCTAAACCTTCTTGGACTTTCTTCCAGAATCTCGAGGTAAACTGAGTTCCTCGATCCGATACGATGTTCTTGGGAACTCCGTGCAAACTGACGATTATAGCGATGTATAACTCAGCTAGCTTCGATCTCTGATATCTGGTCTTGACTGGTAAGAAATGGGTGACTTTGGACAATCTGTCCACTATGACCCAGATAGAGTCATTTCCCCTACTAGAAGTAGGCAATCCGGTGATAAAGTCCATTCCAACAGAATCCCATTTCCATTCCGGAATCTGCAATGGTTGCAACAATCTTGCGGGTCTTTGATGTCCCGCCTTGACTCGCTGACATATATCATGCTTGGCGATATAGCTTCCGATTTCTCTCTTCATCTTATGCCACCAAAATTGCTCTTTCAAATCTTGATACATCTTCATTCCTCCGGGGGGTATAGAATAAAGAGTATCATGAGCTTCGTTCAGAATCACTTCTTTCAACTCAGAATCTGATGGTACACAAAGGCGTCCTTTGTACCATAGAACTCCTTTTTCATCTTCGGTGAATCCGGGTACTTTGCCTGTACGACGCTTGATTCCATTGATACTAGCATTTCCTTTTTGCGCCTCTTTGATCTGGCTGATCAAAGTGGGTTGAAGTTCCATTCTAGCCAAAAATCCTTCACTCACAAATTCCATTCGGAAATCTTCCATCTCTTTATGCAAGCTTGGTTGCTCCTTCAAAATCATGGAGTTCAAGCGGCACGGCAATCTGCTAAGGGCATCTGCTACCACGTTGGCTTTACCGGGGTGATAGTGAATGTCCAGATCGTAATCCTTGATTAACTCAATCCATCTTCTCTGTCTCATATTTAGCTCCTTCTGAGTGAATATATACTTCAGGCTCTTGTGATCCGAATAAGTCTCACAACGATTTCCCATCAGGTAATGCCTCCATGTCTACAGGGCTAGAACTACGGCTGCGAGCTCGAGGTCATGGGTTGGATAGTTCTGCTCATGTTGTTTTAGTTGTCGGGATAGATAAGATATAACTTTGCCCTCTTGCATTAGCACACATCCGAGACCGATCTTGGCTACATCACAATACACGTCAAAGGGCTTCGTGATATCCGGCATGATTAAGATTGGGGATGAAATCAATCTCTTCTTGAGTTCTTGAAAACTCGCTTCACATTTGTCTGTCCATTTAAACTTCTTGTCCTTCTTCAGCAATTGGGTCATGGGTCTGGCGATACTCGAGAATCCTTCTACGAATTTGCGGTAATATCCCGCCAATCCGAGAAATGCATGAACTTCGGTTTGAGTGGTTGGGGCTTCCTAATCTTCGACATCTTTCACCTTTGCAGGGTCAACGGCAATTCCTCCGGCTGATACAATGTGGCCGAGGAATCCTACCTCCTGTAACCAGAATTCACATTTGCTAAACTGGGCATACAACTGATGCTCTCTAAGGGTTCCAAGAATGGTCCTTAGGTGTAGCTCATGTTCTTCTTCTGATTTGGAATAAATCAGAATGTCATCGATGAAAACAACGACAAACTTATCCAGGAAGTCCATAAAAATCTTATTCATGAGATTCATGAAATAAGCGGGGGCATTGGTTAATCCAAAACACATGACAGTATACTCGTATAATCCATATCTGGTGGTGAAGGTAGTCTTTGTAATATCCTCTACACGAATCTTGAGTTGATGATATCTTGTTCTAAGATCAATCTTAGAAAACACTTTGGCACCGGTCAACTGATCAAACAAGTCTTCAATCTTGGGCAATGGGTACTTGTTCTTGATAGTGACATCATTCAACTTCCGATAATCCGTACACAAACGGTTACCTCCATCCTTCTTGTCCACGAACAAGACAGGTGATCTCCATGGTGACGCACTTGGTTGAATCAATCCAATTTCCGGCATGGCATCCAGTTGCTTCTTCAGTTCTGCTAGTTCAGACGGGTTCATACTATATGGTCTCTGAGCTATGGGTCCTGTTCCGGCATTAGTTCAATGATAATCTCGATATCCCGATCTGGGGGCATACCGGGCAAAACATCTGGAAATACATCGGAGTATTCACAGAATATCCAGACTTTGTCAATGGTAGGTTGGGCTACACTCTTGTTGCACTTGAATTGACTAGGTAAGGTTTCAGATACATGCTCAACTGATATTCCAGCGGTACTGGTCATGGTTATGGCTTTCTTGGCACAGTCAATTAATCCTTTATGTTTGGACATCCAATCCATTCCTAGTACTTCTTCCAAACCTTTACTTCCGAGTACTATCAGATTAGCATAAAAATCTATGCCATGGATTCAGATAGGGACGGCTTTGCAAATTTGCCTAGCTTTGTTGGTTGAACCGGGGATTTGAACAATCATAACATGCTTCAGTTTTGTTGGTTGAATCTTACTAGTGCATGCAAATTCTTTGGTGAAAAATGAGTGTGATGCATCAGAATAAATCAACACTCTAGCGAGTACTGAATTAACAGAATACATACCCAGCATGACATCTGGCGCCTCCTGGGCTTCTTCAGCATGCATGAGAAAAAGGCGGCAGTTGCGGTTGAGAGAGTTCCCTGTGGCAAACCTTCTTCCGGGCTGGACACGACGCTGCTGCTGAGCTGGGGCATTGGCATTGGGGGCTGCGGCATTCTTCTTGAGGCACTCATTGGAGTAGTGACCCTTATTTCCACAGTCATAACAAGTCACTTGCGACTTGTCCTTTGCTGCAACAGGCACAGCATTGCTTCCAGTCCTCGGGGCAGTGTTGGTTTTGGTGGCAGCATTGTTGTTGTTGAACTTGGGTGGTGGACGGTTGAAATTGTTAGAGTTGCCGGGGTTGTTGTGATTTCCTCTAGGCCTTGGGTTTCCATGGTTGGGATAGGTAGGACGGTTCATCGGGGGTGTGTTGGTTCTCGAGGCAAATCCTGGAGATGGGTTAGGGCGGTACTTTGGGGTCTGATGGGTTCCTGGCTGATGCATCATGCGACGCTTGCGGTTCTCATTGGCTTGGTTGATCTTTCCTTCCATCTGGATGGCAGAGTCGACAAGAGCTTCAATATCAGCAAAGGGGATATTGACCAACACCGTCTGCATCTCATCGTTCAGACCATTCAAGAATCTTTTTTATTCTTGGCTTCAGTGTCGATATCATCCGGGGCATACCTAGCTAATGACAAGAATTTTTCACGGTATTACACTACGGTCATCCTTCCTTGCTTCAGTTCTCTGAACTCAACTCTCATTCTCTTGATCAAACCCGGTGGCACATGGGTTCTGCTGAACTTGACCTTGAATTCCTCCCAGGTCATCATCTGTCCTCCGGTCATTGCACGAACGCTGTTCCACCATGCTCTTGCATCTCCGGCTAGATAGTGGGTGGCGAATAGAACTTTCTTGTTAGCTTCCACTTCGGTGACTTCTAGGTTGTTTTCCATGGTTTGTAGCCAATCATCTGCGTCTAAGGGCTCTTCGGACTTGGTGAAAATAGGTGGGTTGGTGTTCTGGAAATTCTTGAGCTTAGATCCATGGTTGTCCTGATTTCCCTGGCCTTGATTGTTGTGGGCCAGCTGAGCTATCTGCTGAAGGGTGGCTAGGTTGGCTTGACGTTCTTCTCTTTCAGCTTCACGGTCAGAAACCAACATTTGCAGGATCTATAACATCGGGTCCGGGGATGAACCACTTCCTCCGTGTGGCATCTGAAGATTGAGATAGATCATGAGAAAAGAGGGAAATTTCTAAGGTTCAGGGATTTTGAAATTTTTTTAAAGTTTGACTCGGATTTTTTTGCAACTTGCTTTTCATTCATTCATAGCACACGATACAAACACACACCACAAACCAAGAAAAACAGATGGTTTTAAGAACCATTCTGGAAACTACGATACAGTGGGACCGAATACAACTCACTACGCTAGTGCTCAAGTGCTACTACTCCTCGGAGTCGGTGTATTCATCATCCTCATCTTCCTCGTCATCATCGATGAAGGCGAAATCATCCTCATCGGTGAAGAAGTCATAGCCTGATCCTCCAGAAAATCATTTTCATCGCTGAGAAGGAGTAGGGGCTCCACGAAGATCTTCTCCGGCATTCTCCCTTTCTTCCAACTGCATGTCTCTCTCGTGGATAGTCTCCTCCAAATCCGAGATATGGTGGAGAAGACGAGCAATGATGCGCTCCTTCTTGTCCAGCTAACGGCGGCAAGACTTGCGACACTTCGCTAGCATGGCGATGGTCTGATCCTTCGTCTTGATAATGGCAGACTTGTGGTTGGAATAGTCATGGCAATTGTCCAATTCCTGCTGACGATCATACATCATGAAGCTAAGGTGGTCCAACTGGGTCTTCAGCTCGTGGTGGTATGGGGCTTCCAGTGGCTATCCCATAGCATCATGCCTTGGACAAAACTCAAAGAGGGTACCCTTGATATGGTTGATACTCTGCCCACACAGACAGGCAAGAGCTTCCTACATGGCCCTGGCAAGTCCATATAGCCAGTTGTTCTCTCTTAAGGTGAACTGAATTCCCTCGGCAGTGGGAGGTTCAATATTTCCACGGAGACTTGCAACAATTAGCCACTGCAGATCTTATGCTCCTTGCTCATTGAGCTGAGCTCCGAAGAACTTGGGGTGTGGACGCTCCAGAAGTTCCGAAAGCTGGTCCAAATCCCGCTCAAAGATGAGGTCTCCTCCATTCCCCAACTGATAAAATTTGCTATACTTCACGTCCATCTATAAGAATATAGGATGAGTAAGTTAGTAGAGTGATCAAGTGTGTCAAATTTTATGTATTTTGCAAGAGTTTTTGAGGAACATGAATTTTTAGGAAAGAAACAAAGTGATAAGAATGGGAATAAGATTTTGTAAATATTTGCTTCCTTTGGTTTTGAAACTAAGTTTTTGATTCAAACGTCCAGTCTAACTAGGGTCTCCTATGGTCAGGATGGCTCTGATACCAACTTGTCAACAACCGGATTTTTAATTCCAGATGCCTATTATGCCATACATCACAATCCCAGAATTACCAGTTTTGCGAGACATAACAGAATTGGATACCATAGTACATCATCCATTACAAACCATACATAAGGTTTTACACAAATAAGGATCTCATGATCCAGTTCTTAGTACAACTCAAGCAGCAGAAATACGTAATAATAAAGGTAGCGTAGGCGAAGCTCCATCTTCGGGGTCACAGGCAATGCTGATGATGGGAGATGATCCTAGTTGTCGTAACCTTCCTAGGGTCCTTCGTCCTGGTACTCCTCTTCATAGTCTGGCCACGGGAATAGCCAGGGACAAAGCCATGAGTACTCTTTAAGTACTCGCGAACTAATACTAACAAGTGAAGGGGGGTTTTGTAGTAGGACACTAAGCTCTAGAGTTGTTTTGCAAAAAGCCAGATTTACCTCTACTAAGTTCATAAGCAATAAAAGCTAGTTGAAATTTTACAACACCTAAGTGGGAACTTGTATTTCATATCACAACTCTGTTGTGGTCAAGTCAAATTCTCAATTCATTTCATAAGTCATTTTGAAAACATCTGACGGGGGAACAGTATGGCCACTCCAACTTTCCATAACCGCAGACGCGGATATTTGAATAGTTTGACACTCTGCAGAGATTGTACACTTTCACCACAACATTCGATACATCCGTCAGGAACAAACCCTGAATTCACCATACTCAGTATGCGGATAATCAATCCTAACCTTTCCATTACACGCCCTAGTATAGGCACCTCTCCTATGAGTTTGGCCTCCCAACCATGACCAACTGTCATCTTGGGTACTGCACAGGTGGACAATCTTCACAAGGTAGCCTCAGCTCAAACCTTGGCTGTGAGGGACCAATACTAAGGTATATATGTTTCCAGTCAAGCCCTACCCAATTTTCGGGTATTGTGGTTGTACGGAAAAATTGGAATGGTATCGCATCTAGACAACCATCAATTTTATAAAGGGCTAAGGCTCATGCCTCAACATTTTCATCATCAAAATCATCTGGTGTTCGGAAACACATGTCAAAACATCTCAGTAGAATGACTCCTCATTCTAAGGTTTTCATAACCATTTTACACCAAGTATTCACATCTAAAGTTGATCAAGTTTTATGCTTAGCACTAGCATCTACAAGTGGGATTAAGTACTAATGATGTAGTGGTAAAGAAGTGGGGATTAATTAAGTTCAATCTCATGCCTTAGGATGACATCAAGATTATCTAGCTTAGGCCAATTTTAATGCTCTTTATGCAACCTTCCATTATCTTTCTAGTATCTACAATTCACTATGTAACTCTAAGAGAATGCTTTGATAAAGAAATAAAGTGTAAAGCTTGCAAATAAAACTAGGATTGGGTTATCAAGTGGGTATGATCACATATGCTTGAGGCATATAGTTGGCATGGTAACCAACAAGTATTAGCTTGCATAGGTTAACTTGATTAGTGAGGCTTGCATAAGTATAAGTATAAGCTTGCTAAGTTAATAGCTTGCAAGTATTGGCTTGCACATCAACTAGTAGTAATTAGGCTTGCCTTGTGCAGAGCAGTGGTTGAAGTTCTCCTCGGTTTCTTCTTCGTAGTATCCTCCTTCCTCCTCGTATCCTTGGTCGGTACTAGCGCCTATGAATAAATACGAGGTACACAATCACCAAACAATACTTAACTATTTTCATTCATCACACAAAGGTTTTATATAGATGATCTAGCATCATCACTAACCTTACAAGAATAAAGTATTTGCATTATTTATTTATTTTTAGAAAAATAATTTCTACTCATTGAAAAACTAACTACTTAAGATTTAATATTCTCCAACTCAAACATGGGATCATGTTGAAACATGTCATCACCACATATTTCAGTACATGGGAATGTGATTTAAAGTGGTGTCACAATTTAATAAGGTTTTACTTTTTATTTTAAATACAATAAAGTGACTAGAAATGCCTATGTGGCATTCTTTTATTACCTGAACATTATTTCTGTAGGTAAACCCATATATTTTTATATATTCTGAAAGGTATGATCAAATGTGATTTTTGAGAGTTGGAATCAACTCAAAAGCTATTATGGTTGAAATTTGAAAAATGTTTGAATGCAGAAAAGCTTCTTCCTTGTTATTTTTACCAAGGTTGATCTACAGAGCCAAAGGGCTTGGATTAAGCATTTCAGTACCTTTCTAACGAAATTGGTTTTATGCAATTTGGTTCACTGAATCGAGCTGGGTTGATTTTTGAAACTAGGTACAGAATGGAGTTTGAATTAAAATAGAAAAAGATAAATTCAAACGGTTGGGCTGCGTGGGAGATGTTAATGGGCTGGCCCAGTGTCACTCCGCAGCATGGGGCTCAACTGACAGGGTGGTCTACCGGTCAGTGGCTCATAACACGCGAAGCGGTACGAGGCGATTTGGTTCGTTGGATTAGAAGTGAGATCAACGGTTGAGGGTCGTCGTCGACAATGAACATGTCACTGGCGAGCTCGAACCCTAGCGGCTCGGTGGGGGTGCATAGGGGGCATACCGGGGCTCTAGTGACGATGGCGAGGCGGGCAAACGACGAAGTCGATGACGGCAAACTCAGGGATGGTCGCGGTAGCTCCGGGGGTGGTCAAAATCAACGACTCACTTCTTCTCCAGAGGAGGCCTGCTCTGGTGCAATTC
The DNA here is from genome assembly GCA_023614405.1 of Avena insularis. Lineage (NCBI taxonomy): Eukaryota > Viridiplantae > Streptophyta > Magnoliopsida > Poales > Poaceae > Avena > Avena insularis. The sequence goes on along the minus strand of CM042689.1, from coordinate 191,281,828 downwards.
CGGCGAGCTGCTGCTCCTCGTGCTCCGGCTAAGGGGTGGAAGGATCAGTGAGGTGAGGGGAGTGAGATGGTGTGAAGAAATTGAGCGGAGTTCGTCTCCTTTTATAGGCTCGACGGCGAGACCGAGAGGGATGGGCAGGCGACGGTGGCGACATGGCTACGGTCGGCTAGAGGCATGGGCGAGGTTGGCGATCGACGAGCGGTCTCCTGGCGATGCTCTAGAGCTTAAATGCGCGTGTAGGGGCGGTGGCAATTGGTCGGGAACGTGCGGTGCTCTGCGAGGTAGAGGCGGTGAGCGGTGGCTACGGGGTACGGGCGGTGAAACGAACATGTCTGGTGGTCTCCTAGGACGGTGGGGTGCACGCTGGCGGGCGGCGAGGGATCGAGGTGTTCGGGTTGCGTGGGAACGGCGTGTGCTCCGCGGTGCGCGTCGGCATGGTCGACAGCAGTGCGGGCGTGGCATTCCTGGTGGTTCTGGTCGCTGTCTTCGAGCTAGGGCTGGTCGAGAGGGGGCGGTGAGGCATGGGCTGCATGCTAGACAAGGTTGGCACGGCTAGTTCTTCTCCTAGCTTGTTGTCCACACTCGGGTGACATGGTGCGGCTCGGCCTGCTCACCATTGATGGCATTGTCAAGCTCACAGTGGTGCTAGTGGTTAGTCAAGGGTGCTAGATGATCTACTAAGGCTAGTTGTAACCAGATAGGGAACAAGGTTGGCCCAAAACACTTCTCAACATAGTGTTTTTGATTTTGTTGATTTGAATCTGCAACTTGTTTGATGAAATGGCCGCATGAACTTAAGTTTTGAATTTTGAAAATATTTTTGGTGGGTGTGCTAGGAATGTGTTGAGGATTCTGTGGGTGCTTGGTTTTTGAAAATTGAGCTTGTTTGAGTGGTTTTTGAAATAGTGGGATCTTCCCATATGAGATAGATTCAATTATTTAAACTAAGCATTTAAATGTTTTTGGATGATCACAAAGTGGGCCTTGGTACCTTATTATGAGTACTATCAAGGGGTGCAAAGATCCATACATGTTTCTGTTAAGTTCTGAGAGTTAGGGATAGCCAAAGTAGGCATGGGAGTTAATTTGGCCAAAGTGACCATTCACTTAATTTATTAGTTTTGACTTGTTTGTATTTGGGAAAAGTTTGGGGATTGTTTAGATGATGTTTATTTCACCTAAGAATCATTTTACAAGCAAATAAACACAGAACCATGGCAATTCAAAAGAATCCAAATTTTAATACACACATATGAATGCTTTCATACTTTTAATTGGAAAAGTTTTTGTTAACCCTAATTTTGATGATTAGAGTTTGATGATCCAAGTTTAGTATTTTTGGGATGTTACAAAACTCATGGGGAGTGTTAATGATGTTCTTATTATGGTTAACAATGCTTATGTCCTTGCTGATTTCTATGTGTTGGATGTTGAATACAATGCTTCTTGTCCTATTACTTTGGGAAGACCTTTTCTTAGAACTGTTGGTGCTATCATTGATATGAAAGAAGGCACCATTAAATATCAATTTCCATTCAATAAAGGTAATGAACACTTCCCTATGAGGAAAGAGAAGTTGCTTTTTGCTCCTCCTTTGAAAGCAAGGTTTGATGTTAATGCGTCTTCATTTGAAAATACTTGATTCTTGTTTCTTGTGCCTAACTTAAAGGCGTTAAAGAAAAGTACTTACTGGGAGAAAACCCAAATTTTTTCTTGAGTCTTGGAAGTTATTAACTCAATAATGACCGCTCCTTATCCTTTTTATTTGATTTTTGTGCCAAGAATAACCTCTAATGAGAGGGAAGTAAGATTTGGGGAGTTGCTGTCCCGAATAGATTTTTGTGCTCCACCATAGAAATTATTGTAAAATCCCTGTAAATCGTATTGATCTGTAATTTTATGAATAAATCCATTAGTATGTTAGATAACTTTCTTTAGTTCAATACCTTTTGATTTGAGCAATAGAAGGTCTTAGAAAAAATCGGTTTCTACCTAATGGTCTGTTTTGACAGATTTATGCCATTATTTGCATTTGCTTCTTATTGATTCCTTTTTTGGTTCTTTTTGGGAAATTTTTGAGGGAATTGCTACAGTAAATTGTGTTTTTAGTGAAAGTTTTTCTGTTCTAAAACTAAACCCCAATGGTCTATTATATTTTGAATACACTAATGTTGCTAATGAAGATTGTGTGAAGTTTTGTATGAAGGAAAATTTTCAGGTATAGAGAAAGAATGATGTAATGAGATGAAGAGTGGACAAAAGCTCAAGATTGGGGATGCCACCTCGTGTCACCCCAGGAAATATTCAAGAGGTACAAGCGTCAAAGCTTGGGGATGCCCAAGGCATCTCCTTCTTCATCAATGAAAATCTCAGGTCTTTCTAGACACTTCATTTTTATTGTTTCATGCACTGTTGTTTTGTTCTTGGAGAGTTTTAGTATTTGTTTTAGTTTGCTTAATTTGCTTGAATAAAGTAGTTTGGACCCCCGTTCTTGCTGTGTTGTTTCAAATAAGTTGATTGGTGTTGGAGAGGAGTAGAAAGTTCTTGCTTGAATAGTACAAGAGGAGCTTGCTTTGACTGTGACTTAGACTTTAGCATGTCATGCTAGATGTTGTTTTGACCTTATGCTTAGTGATTATTGCTATAGCATAACTTGTTCCAAACATTTAGTATTTCTTAATGTGCCTTGAAGGAATCATGCATTGTTTTAGCATACAAAAGCATAGTATTGTGGTATTTTCCTTTGATGCATTGTTTGAGTTGACTTGGCACATGCTCACATCATGTTATGACTATGAACCAGTCACCATAGCCTCTATGATTATTTATTCCTTGACTTGTAGTACCGCTTTATGCTTTGATTAGTATGGTTTTGTCGCTCTGCATGATTATGGCCATCATTGCTCTCTTAGTTGGTCGCTCCCAGTCTTTTGCTAGCCTCCACTTGTATGAGTAAGCTCTACTCATGCATCCAACTCCCAAGAAACCAAGTTATTCCAAAGTTTCCACCATAAATTCCTATTCATGGTGTGTCACACCATTCCAAGTATATTCTTGTTTTCATCTATCTTCCAATTAAAAAGTATTTTGTTATGTGAAAACTTAGTGATTAAAGCTCTCACGAACTTGATGGCACAATTTATTTTTCTTGCCCCTAATAAACTTGAACCATTGTGTAATCTATGTTGTATATGCTTGCACTTATACGTTGGAATTAGCAGAACCATGTTGTCACGGGGAACACTTTCAACATTGCACTTGTACATTGTACATAGTTGATATCATGCTCTTTTGGTTATGGATGTCGTCGGTGTGAAATGAAACGGAACTTATAAGTCCATGGAGTTATGTATGTGTGTTAGAGAAACGCCTGGGCCGCTAGCCTAAGCCATGCCTAATCACGGTGGAAACTTTCAGCATCATAATAGTGAGAAATCTATGAAGCATTCTTCTGATAAAAAAGAGATAGAAAAAGAGATTGAGAAAAATAAAAAAAAGATGAGAAAAGAGGAAAGAGAGAAAAAAAGCACCATTTTCCCATGGTAAATAAGAAGATTGCTGAAATGCTCATTGCTGCTTGCCTTGTCATTTTGATTATGGGATAGCTCCTGTATCATGTGCAAGGGGTACCCCATTTGCGGTTCTCTAAGATACACATGTACTTACTATGGCAAGAACTTGCAAGTAACTAAACTTGAGTAGCATGAGGAGCGGCCCTCGTATTCAAGGGACATTAGATGTCCAACTTATACTTTGTCAAGCATATACTCCATAGTTTGCTCACTTTAACCTTAATCACTTCAAGATGCTTATGATAGTGGTAATGAGAGAAGAAAGCTAACAAGTACCATAATTTTTGGAAGCACTTTTTGAGACTTGAAATCCCTGGTTCCCTTTATGAATGGACTTTCTTCCACCATTATATTGAGTCTCCACCTTCTAACCTTAGGCACCAATTAAGAGAGCATAGTTTCCATTCTTAGTTCTATGTGCATTGTCCCAAAACTTATTGATTGATTCATATTGTTGATATTGCTTGTTATTGAACTACTTGTATCTAGCCACTCTTATGAACTTTGGAGGCGTCATGTGCATTTATTTGCTACTCCATGAGGGACAAGCTGAATGCCACTATGCTATGATTTATATATGTGAACCAAACAAACGTTTTTCAATGCATGTTATTTATGAATCTTTGTTTGTAACCTTTCATGTTGCATGCACAGTTACTTTGTCTTACTGTTAGAAATCCATCTTTCATGCTCATGTTTAGAGTTCTTTGATCCCAGCTTTCAACGCTTGCAAATGGTTTGATCTTGATTATTGATGGTGCATGTCACCTCAATGATTGTTCTTTTTATCACTTACCTACTCGAGGACGAGTCGGAGTTAAGCTTGGGGATGCTTTATACGTCATAAACATATCTATAATTATTGATGTTCCATGCTTGTTTAGTATCTACTTTGCTTTGCTTTGTCTAAACTTTGAGGTGTTTTTATATGTTTTTCTATACTAACCTATTAACAAGATGCCATAGTGCCAGTTGCCTGTTTTCTTCTGTTTTTGGTTCCAGAAAAGGCAGAAAAGCAATATTCTTGGAATTGGATGGGAAAAAGCCAAAGTCAATATTTTACCATGGGGAACACGGAGCTAGAATATGAGATGGAGGGGAGCCACCAGGGGGCCACACCCCTTGGCCGCACGGATAACCCTAGCCCACGCTTGGGGAGGTGCGTCACAGTGCCCTTGCCTCGCCTCTTCTGCTATAAAGACCCCCCGATACCAAAAACCGAAGTACCCGATCAATATTCCACTAAACAGTCTGTAGCCACCGCCACCATCATCCCTAGATCGGGGGGATCTGAAGCTCTTCCCGGCACCCTCACGGAGGGGAGATCATCGCAGAGGCCTTCTTCATCATCATGCCAGCCTCCGGTATGAAGCGTGAGTAGTTCCACCTTGGACTACGGGTCCATGTCGTAGCTAGATGGTTGTATCTCCTCCTTTGTGCTACCATGTTTAGATCTTGTGAGCTCCATTCATGATCAAGATCATCTATTTGTAATCATGCATGTTGTGTTTGTGGGGATCCGATGGATATTGAGATTACTATGTCAGATTGATTAATGGTTTTGTCTTATTGATTCTATCATGTCCGTGTTGTTTTTGATCTTGCATGCTCTCCATTTGTAGTAGCTATCTTGTCCAAGTAGATGCTAGTTACTCCAAGAGGGAGTATTTATGCTTGATAGTGGGTTCATGCCTCTATTTAATCTAACGGAAGTGACATAAATCTCTAAGATTGTAGATGTGTTGGTGCTACTAGGGAGAAAACAACTGTCTCTTCTTCATGGAACAAGTGATTGTTTACTTTACACACTTTGCTTCAAGCAGTTATTCGTTGCTTGCAACTTAATATTGGAGGGGGTTCGGATGATAAGCTGAAGGTGGATTAATAGTCATAGATGCAGTTGTATGGTGGTCTATGTATCTTGTTGTTGCCCAATCAGATCTCATAGGATCATGAATGTCTAGTATTGCATTGCTATGCCTTGCTCAGTCCTGTCAATTCCCCTGCTATAATTTGTTTACCCAGCATGCCATGCTTGTTTATCTTAAGGAGAACACATCTAGTGAACTATGGACCCCGGTCTAATATTGACCATTGATACATCTTCCACTATTACTATTTACTTTCTGCAAACCACCATTACCTTCCACACCATACAGTTAACCCTTTGTTTTCAGCAAACCAGTGAGATTGACAACCTCACTGTTCGTTGGGGCAAAGTCTTGAGTTTGTGTTGTGCAGGTTTCCAAGTTGCTAGCAACACCTTTGAGTCGTTTCCTTCCTCCTACTGGTTCAATAACCTTGGTTTCTTACTAAGGGAAAACTTGTTGCTGTGCTCATCACACCTTCCTCTTGGGGAATCCCAACGAAGCTCAACAATGAACTGAGCCACCATCAGTCCACTCTAGTCCACCGACACATCGACTTCGGTTCGTCGCACAACTCCATTAACCTCGACCACATGTCCGCCTGACGACTTTGTCGACCGCGTTAACTTTATGCCCAGGGGCTGCACCGACCCCGCCTTGTGACCTGCTATGGTCTTCGCCTCCGGTGAATCGATTGATCCTTTGGCTTCCGCGACCCGCCGTGGTCTTCGGTTGCGGCGACCCGCTATAGTCTTCGACTTTAGTGACTCATGGGCTTCTTCGTCCGCCGGTGACCTTCTGTGGTGTTCGACTGCGATGATCCACTACAATCTTCCACTACGGCGACCCGCATTTCTCGACCGCGATGACCCTCTACAGTCTTCTACTGTCATGACCATGATGCGCCGGTCGAATCAGCTATCGCGACCGCGATCCACCGGTTGCATTGTATCCCATGATCCCCCGATTATATTGGCTCACGCAACCCATTCAACTCTTCGACAACCAATAAAGCTAAGTTCTCTACTTAGAGCTGATTACTTTCTTAGTTTAATAGCACTGGATACACTCGGGGGTTGTATCCTCTTCGAGTAACCTAATATGCCATCGACTGCACGCACTCGAGAACCTCATACATGACAGCCGAGTAGCTGATTGTTCTTGATCATCGAATCCCTGAACTCAAAGTACCTCGACAAGGTACTGAGACTAAGGGTAATTGGCCTAACAAAAATACCTAGCATACAGTGCAAAAGTGTCAACTCGATTGGTACCAGAATTTTACCTTACAATCCAACAAGCAACTATTATTTAGAAGATACAAGTACTTCACATTTTTTTCCATTTTTTACAACTTACAAGGATGTCAACTACATTGATATATTCTATCGAATTCTCCAACCGAGTCTAATAACACTAGTCGCGTAAACATACATCAGAAGCGACTACATTGACCCGAGTCTACGGATGACCATGTTGCTTGGGAGGATTGGCCACGCACCCAACAGAAGTGACTACATTGACACCATCCACAATGTCGAGTCCTTCCGGCTAAGCGCCGCACGACTCCGCTGTTTCGACTCCGACTACAATGTCGACTATTGGTTCATTATGCATGAGATTCTATGTCGATGCACATCCGGGTCAGTGGCTTCTCATCGCATGATTTTCAACCACGTCTACAAGATACAAGACTCAATTCTACCACTCCTCCAAACACTAGGGGGCTACTCCAAACTGGAACGCTGGTCGCGCACATACATGATATTCAGGTGGCACGCTCCAATTCCTTACTGGAATAATCGATTCGACTAAGGACTCGGGGTTTACTCCCATAGGGAGCGCTGGCCATGCATTCAAACAAGCACCGACATTGATGGCATTTGCAAGATTATCCGAAACACTTATGGATTGATGTCTACGCAATCGACGACTATAAGTCTCTGCTTGAGTCTACGAGTCAAACCGATACTCGGGGGCTACTCCCATAGGGGGCCCTGGTCGCACACCCTATAGTCCATTGTGTTGATTGCGTGCACAATGTCGACTCTTTTACAACAACCGAACTCATTGGCGACTTCGCCCGCTATATACTATATTGTCAGGTTTAGAGATAACATCTCCCTGACCACCCGAATTACCTCCGCGGTGACAAATTTTCGGATGCTATGTCTACGATGTAAAGATAAGACCTACATATGCAATCTTATGGACTGGCAACCGCAGCCGCTGCGCTCTACCAGATAAATACTACGCCAGCAGGCGTGACAAAAATCCTGAAGGACGCGTTTGGTACATATGCATTAAAATTGGAGTTTGGCTTAGTAAGGCCTCCACGGCATGAGTCGAAGTACGCCTGCAATTTCTGAATCCGAGTCCGAGGACTCGATGGAATGGATCGTATGGGTACCTGGGAGGGGGGTGAATAGTTGCTACTCCAAATTTTAATTCTTTTTCAATTTTAGGCTTGACACAAAGTAAATTCTCTAGATAAGCAATTGAGAGAATTTCCCTATATGTAAACCTAGCTACTAAGTGTGTAAAGAGGAGCGAGGAAACCGTAGTGGATTTGTTTGACCATAGATCCTTCCTTGTTAAGGGAAGTACGTCTATGTTGGAGGGGTGGGCGGTTCTAAGACCACCACGCCACAAACGGCCCCACCCTATTCTCTGATGGATCTCGCCAACAAAGGCCTGATCCACCTTTCCACTATTGGTACCCTTCCAAGTGGGAACCGGTGCCTTTACAACGCTAGCAGGGCACACATCCACAACTGAATTGGAGGCTCCCGTGATGACAACAAGCTGCCACAAGAACAAGGAGTATCAAATAATTGAAGCAAAGATCTAGATATTTCCAAGAAATACTAGATCGAGAATCCTCCAAGTGAATGGTGGGGAAGTGAAGCGCTTGATTGCTGTTGATGAAGATCGAGGCCTCCTCCTTCGATTTCCCAAAGATCAAAGCCTTTGGGTGGACGAAGATGGAGATCTCGTGTTGGAGCTTGAAGATCAGGTCTAGACTTTTTCAAAATTAATCAAGAGTTCTAGCAGGAGGGGGTGAAGGGGATTAAAAACACCTACCAAAACTGGCCGTTTGAGATTTGGGGGGGGGGGCGGATTATCCACCCCCATATAGTACATCGCGCCTTCATTGTCTTCTCAAAACTCCTCGAGGGGGGCGTATTATCCGGCCTGGCTAAAAACTCCGGCCTTGGCTAGACAATCTGGGGGATTTTCCGCCCCCATGCAGTACGCTGTGCCATGGATCCCTTTGGTGAATTCCTTAGGGGGGATTATCCGCCCCCCTGGACACCTAAATAGAACTACTTCTCCCCCTTTGGCATCAAAATGCCAAAAAGGAAGAAGAGCAATGCTAACGCCCCAAGAGATCACTCCTCGTCATCGTCCTCGTCCCCATCCCCTTCCTATTCCTCATCATCATACTCTTCATCATCATCAGCAGTAGCATCAGGAGGTGTAGGCTCCCTCATCGGGGAAGGAAACTGGTGACACTCAAGTTCTCCATAGTTGAGACCTGAGGTGTACCACTGAGCATAAGGAGTTGGAGAAGTTGGAGCTGGAGGGTGGCCTGCCGCCCCTAACACATGATGAAGAATCAGATGATGGGTGTGGTACATCCCATGGCACTTCTTGGAAGGCTCATGCTGGCCCTTATGGGTATCAATCCCCATGCACAAGATGTTCCTCTGGAACCAGTTCAGCTTCTTGACCTCACAGGCCATAGAACGCACTAGGGGCCTATGCCTACTAGCTCAAGCATCACGCATGAAGGAATCTGGGGCTGAAGAGGGATGTGAGGTCTTCTAAGACTTGTTATAAAGCTTCTTGGCCCTGTAAACACCATCTAGATTATCGCCAAACTCCTCACGGGGAAGCATATGCTTGATGAGCATCATGATATATGGAGCATAAGAAATGGATAGCCTATTGAACATGGCATCAGTCATCTCATGGTAAATGAAATCCATCACGTCCAACTTGTATCCCACTGACACATTTGCATTTGTAGCACAATCATGAGATAAAGCAAGCAGCTGCAAGCTGACCACAAATCTTGTCATTGTTGCCTCCACTCGGAGAAATGCTATCCTGCAATAGTTCAACAAGTGCTGCATACAACAGAGAGAGACCGGAGAGAGTACCAACCATTCCATTGGTAACTAGGCATGGAGAGAGTGCAGTTTCCTTGCTGGGCTTGATCGGAGTGATAATGCGATGACCAGAAGGAGTGTCATGACCATGAAAGGAGTACCCAAGAAACTAACCAAAGGTGCGGAAATCATCCTAAATAAGGGTGTTCCTAGTCATCCACTTCATAGTGCGGTGCTCATCTCCATAGATAACAAGCATAGAAAATATTTTGTTCACCACAGACGAATCATAGTGGCATTGTAGAGTCATGAGTTGGTGCAGCCCCATCTGCTCAGCCACAGCCAAAGCCTCAACAAGTCTTGGTTTGTCTTTGCCTCTGTCATATCCAGAGGACGCATGGGGGTGAATCTTAAGAGAGGCGTAGATGTCATCATGAATATACCTGAAGTGGGAACACCAAAACAGATTGTCCTCCCACGGCTCATCATTATCAGCCTCATCATACAAGTCACAGCGGCGAATGGCAGAAAACTCAATGATATCCATATTATTGTAGATGACCCAGGCCTGCTTGCCCTTCCCCTTTCTCTGAGTGGTCCTCTTCATATACCTAGAACGTTTAGCCATCTTATCAGCCTCTCTTTGTTGTCTCATGTGTTCAACCTCGTCCACGAGGACATATTCTTTGTTTGACCTGAAGTAACGGGCACAGGGATGGAACTTGTAATTCTTGGTAGCACTCGAACCACCTATGAAGTGAATAAGATATGTAGCAAGGGGATAACCGCACACACAATTCTAGGAGGAATGCTAAAAACAGTAGTAAAGCAATCCATAGGCCCAATACAAATTATACTAGAAGATGTGGAAATTCTGAAACGGGGTGAACCTTCCAGGCCAGAAAATCCGGCCCTGGCAAAAATTGTCAGATCCTCACTCATTGGAGGCGGGATGTCCGGCAGCGGCTGGGAGGGAGACATAGGGATGGGGAGGAAGTGCTACTTTGTTTCATCCCTTACCCCGACCCCTAGTATTAATAGACAAAGAGGGTGGATAATCCGTCCCTCTCTAAACTATCTGTTATACATAGGTTCAGGCCAGTGCATCCCAAACAAAAACCCTCACAAGGTATCAATGGACTTGTGTGTAAGAATAGATGGCTCCGAGATGAGAAACGGCTTGGATTTAGAACACCAAACTGAGATGGTACTACACACCCAAAATTGCAAAACACAATCGAATAAAAATCAAAGACTGGGTGTGGTTTCCATAAGAACAAAATATATCCAATAAAATCCAAAAATATCCACAAGAAAGCAACTCTTCTAAAATAAGAGTGCGGTGGCCAAATCCACCATGTTGGAGCGAATGGCATGACACCACGTAGATATATCTTGAGTTCAAAACCAATGCTCATCAATAACCCACATATCACATAATGATATTAAGGGAAATGATTTTTCTTGCTTTCGGCATTATGGGGGGAGGGTTAGCACAATCAATTAGGACCGCACTCCCCCTATGTCTATCCCCGCATCTAAACCAAATAAAGGAAGAGATGTAAGTGAGCATGCAAGATTAGTCAAGCCAAGCTCCTTGAATCCATTATATTTAGCTCATTCCTCAAGTAAAAAACCTTGCCTCATCAAGTGGCTTCATTAGAATATCAACAAGTTGATTTTTCGTGCTCACAAAGGATAAGGAAATATCACCACGAGCAACATGATCCCGAATAAAATGATTGCAAATCTCAATATGCTTTGTCCTTGTGTGCTACACTGGATTGTAAGCAATTTTAAAAACACTTTCATTTTCACATAAAAGAGGCACTTTGTCACAATTGACACTGCATTCTTTTAAGGTTTGCCAAATCCATAATAATTGCGTACAAGCACTTGCAGCAGCCACATATTCAGCTTCAATAGTGGAGAGATATACAATTTTGTTTCTTTGAAGACCAACATACTAGAGACCTGCCCAAGAATAAACATGAACCAGAAGTTGATTTTCTATCATCCTTGTCACCATCCCAATCTGAGTCCGTGTATCCACATAGAGAAAAATTAGAGCCCTTGGGATACCATCGACCAAAGTTCGGGGAATGAACCAAATATTGGAAGATTCTCTTGACCGCCACTAGGTGGCTTTCTTTAGGAGCAGCTTGATACCTTGCACACACTCCTATACTCAACACAGTATCGGGTCTAGATGCACAAAGGTAAAGGAGAGAGCCGATCATGTATCGATATACCTTTTAGTCCACATCTTTACCTTTGGGATTAAGCTCAAGATGGCATTTAGTTTGCATCGGTGTAGCAACGCCATTAAGATCCATCATCTTGAACCTCTTGAGCATGTCTTGGATGTATTTTGCTTGATTAATAAAAAGTTCCTTCTCTTAGTTGCTTGATCTCGAAACCAAGAAAGAACCTTAATTCTCCCATCATAGACATCTCAAACCTGTCAGTCATAAGCTTTGAAAATTCATCATTAAAAGCTTGATTAGTAGAACCAAAGACAAGTCATCTACATATAGTTGGCATACAAAAAGCTCCCCCTTAACCATATTAGTAAAAAGAGTGGGATCGATTTTCCCTACCTCGAAGCCATGGTTTAACAAAAGCTCTTTAAGGTGCTCATACCATGCACCTAGGGCTTGTTTAAGGACATAGAGAACCTTATCAAGTTTGTAGACATGGTTCGGAAAATTGGGATCCTTGAAACCCAGGGGTTTCTTGACGTATACCAACTCATGTAGAGGACCATTAAGAAAATCACTATTAACATCCATTTTCTGTAATTGAAAATTATGATGAGCATCATAAGAAAGGAGGATACAAATGGACTCAAGGCGAGCCACTGGAGCATAAGTTTCACCAAAGTCAACGCCTTCCACTTGAGATAAACCTTGTGCCACCAATGTTGACTTGTTCCTCACAACAATTCCATTCTCATCTTGCTTGTTCTTGAAAATACACTTCGTGCCGATAACATTGCGACAATCTTTGGTCTTCTCTACTAGTTTCTAGACTTTGTCGCGCTCGAAATTATTCAGTTCTTCATGCATTGCAACAACCCAATCTGGATCTTCAAGAGGTACGAAAACTTTCTTGGGTTCCACCATAGAGATATGAGTTGATGATCCCTTCTTGTGGACACCCTTCTTAGATCACCTACAACTTTGTCAAGTGTATAACCTCTTAATTCGAGGTTCCTTTCAGCACAAAATTTGCGACAAGTTTCAATCTCCTTATTGTTTATTAGAGGGACTGTTTCATAATTTGAGTCCTCATCTTGACCATCAGCTTACCCTTGATCAACAACTTGTTTAGTGCGGACAGGAGATGAAGAACCTTGCCCTTGATTTTGATCAACAGTAACAGGAAGTTGCTGCTGTTCTGAAACTTCAATGCTGGATAATCCAACCTATGGAGGCGCCGGATTATCCGGCCTGGGAGTTATGCATGATCCTGATCTTCCTCTTCGTTCCTGGCATCGGATGAGGTAGGGCCAGATTACTGGAAAATCTGGCCTGGAGCTTCCAAATGCTTCAAAAGATGGCTGATCTTCACAGGGTTGTGGTGTTGGTGCAGTGGTTTCTCTAGCATGTTTAGCTTGTTGAGCTTGTGTACATGAGTGCTCTACTTGAGTAGAGCATTGTCCTTACCGATCAGCCAGAAGGGGTTCCTCAATGGGGCGGAAAAATCCCATGCCCATTCTTCTTATGGCATCTTGGGGTATTTCTGCATCTGCATCACAAACATCAACTTCCCCACATGGGAGCCATCATTTTCATTCAACACCACACTACAAGATTCTAGAATAGTTCCGGATAGCTTACTGTAGACTCTATAAGTCTGGGATTCAGCACCATAACAAACAAAAATACCTTCTAAAGCCTTAGACTCAAATTTAGACAAACTAACTTCTTTAATGAGAAAGAAACACTTACAACCGAACACTCGGAAATATGATATGGTTGGGATTGTTACCGGTAAGTATCTCATATTGAGTCTTGTCCATGATTTTGCGGAGGAAAATCCAGTTTGATGAGTGACATGCGGTGGAAATAGCTTCAGCCCAAAAGTTGTATGGTGACTTGAATTCAGCAACATAGACCTTGCCATATCCATTAGAGTCCGGTTTTTCCTCTTGGCTACAACATTTTTTGATGGGTGTACACAACGGAATATTGATGTATTATACCCTCTTCACTTAGAAATTCATTCAGGGTGCAGTTCTTGAACTCGGAGCCATTGTCACTTCTTATTGCCAATATTGGGACATTGTGTTAACGCTGAACCTCATTGGCAAAGTCAATGACAGTTTGTTCAGTCTCACTTTTTAGCTTGGAAAAAAAGACCCATGTGTATCTTGAATAATCATCAACTATGACTAGGCAATACTTCTTCCCACCGAGGCTTGCATGAGATTGAGGACCAAAGAGATCCACATGAAGTAGCTCCAAAATCCTCTTTGCTGATATAAGACTCTTCCTCTTGTGGGGAGGGTCATGCATCTTTCCTTCAACACAAGCCCTACAAACACGATCTTTGGCAAAGGAGACATTTTATTTTAGTCCAAGGATGTGGCCACCCTTGTGAAGACTTTGCAAAGTTCTCATGTTGACGTGGGCTAGACGACGATGCCATAACCATCCCGTATTTGTAGCATCCCAATTTCAGCAACCCTGATTTGCTGTCCAAAAGGCAAAAATCAGGGGGAACAAAAACTTTTTCCTGTTAAGAGTTGCAATGCTTTTTTACTTGTCTGCTTGTTTTCACGCAACTTATTGTGTACTATATGATATAATCCTTACATCAACCTTAGTTGACAAAAACTATTTTCTCAAAAGAGATGTCTTGGCTCATCTTTCATATTCTCAAATGTTGTATCATTTCAAACTTATCCAAGATGTCCGTGCCACAAGAAAATGTTTTACTAGTTTCTACTAACAAAACTATGGAGAGCTATATATAATATCCTTATGTTTTCAAGACAGAACTTTCAACTACTCTTATCTCTAGGTTCTCCAAAACCTTTCCTAAAAACCTTTTCATTCCAATCTTGGTAGAAATACCAAGAGGACCTTATCTTACTTAAAATCACAATCTCTTCAAAACACCCATGCTTACCTCAATCTAGGCTTGTTGGTAACCATAGTAGTAGTTGTATAAGTTTGATAAGATGAATTGCCTTGATCTGTTGTTTGATGAATTGCCTTGATCTGTTGTTTGATGAATTGCCTTGATCTGCTATGTAATGAATTGCTTTGATCTGCTTAGGAAGTAGCATGAGCCAATCTAGGAGCTCATACTTTAAGATCAAACCAATAGTTGGTTATCACCTATCTAAATCAAGTATCCTGAGATAAATCTATCTTAGTCACCAAGTGACCTTCTGATCCACTTAACTAGATCTTTTCTGATCTAATCCTTGTATTAGCATCCAACTCATCAAATATCAGATACAAGCATGAATCCCATATACACAAGTTATCCTTCAACATTATCCACTTGATGATAATATTTCACCCTTGCATACTCTCCAAAAACTTCCCCTCTTGCATACTAGTCCAACTCCACAAATCTGCCAATTTGGCTAAGTCTGGAATCATTAACTAGATTCAGTCTTTGGAACTCCACCTACTCCAATCTGTGTGCATTCTTGAGAATGTACTTGAACCATATTGTATTACACTAGTAGTACTACCAAATCCCACACTTTCCCTTGGAAAATCCCTACTTGTACCCACTCATCCTTGATGGTTTTGTAGACAAGAAACTATCCTGTTTCTGGAAATCATATCATCATGCCTACTTTGGTAGAAGCTCCAATCCATATGCTACCTTCCCTTGACCAAATATTTTCATGGTTATGATATAATAACCATGTTCTATAATTTCCATTGAAGCTTTGTGCTTCTTAAACCCACATGGTTTATGACGCTTCATGACACATCTGCTATGGTAGCCTTATTATCAACAAAGTCTGCCAACACTTCTAGACCACCCCAAATACAACCAAGCCCAACTCTTGCTGCCATTATCATATATATAACATGGTATAGCTATCCATATATCCCTTGCATCAAGGTGAGATCTAAGCTCCCTAATCCAACTAAGTTTAGGTGGTATGAAAATATGAATGCCCTAGATCCTCCAAATCCAGTTTCCTTTCAATTGCAAGGTAGATTTGCAAAACCCAAGGTTGATAATGATAGATACCTCAAGTCTAAAGTATCCACCTTGTATATAAACATTTACCAAATAATTCCCATAATTATTTGGAACCTAAAACTAATTAAATTCCCTTCTTTGAAAAATCTTCAAAACCTTGACCATAAAGGCAAGTTTGTTTTTATCCAAACTAATTTGCCAACTCAAGGCACATTTGAGTCCTATACATAATACTATACCTTCCCATTTCAAAAATGATTATTTTTGAGATTCTTGATTATTTCTTTTTGCCCTATTTCTTAAATAGCAAAGACAAGAAATACTGGCTTAAAAAAAAATTTACTTCCAAATAAATTACAAGAAAATTCTCCAAGTGTGATATCATATTTAGGACCATCTCACATCAAAAACCAATCTTGTCCAATGTAAAATATCAAATGAGCTTCAAGAAACCATTTCAGCACTAATTGAATAAATAGTTTTAAGTGGACTTTAAATCCTCAGATAAATCCAAAACAAATACTAGAGAGGTACCTTGACCTCATCTACCCACCAGTACCTTTGCCCTACCTTGTCAATACCTAATTGTTAGACTTACTTCATAAACCTCTATAAATATCCAAATTTTTAAACTATTCAAAATCATTCTAGGAACACCACCAAACCATCATCCAACCTTTCCTAGGAAGCCTGCACAACCACCCTACTTCCTTCTAGTAGAGCTACACTACATCTCTCCACTATATCAGCAACCCTCCCCTTATCATTTAGCTCTTGGAGAATGTGAGAGAGATGGGCATATCTTGCAAATAAATTATCATAGCAGTAGCCACCCCCTCTACCCCTCTGGTCATGTAACAGAGCCCACCTCACCCCTTCCACCTCCTCCCTCGACCAATACCTGTGCAATACCCCCTCTTCCCCCTCAAATGGAGATAGTCCATCAAGCACCACTTTGGTTTATCAGGCCATGATCCACCCCAACGCCCCATCTTTGTTTCATTTGCCCTCAACCTTCCCCAGTCACTTCCCCCGAAACCCACTCCCTCTCCCCAGCTCTGCCTGGCCTAAAGGAAGAAGGAGAGCAATCTCTTGGCCTCCTTGAAGGATTTGAGCAAGGCTCCTCCCTCACTGTCCATCTCCCTCTGCATGTCACACTCTCGTACTCCCCTTGCCTCCCTGATACTAATAGTGCCCCTCCCTTTGACATGCAACATCAATAGGAGAAATGTTGGCGAGCCCCGAAGGACGACACCATCGGGATCCACTCAAGCTCTGTCCCCGGTGCAAACACCCTCGTGCCTCCCCTCCCTAAAGTCACCGTCGACCGTCGCGCCGCCCCGGCACCTCTCCGCTGAGCTCTAGCCTGGGTGAGCCCTCCCTGACCCCTTCTTCTTCCGTCACATCATGGCCGGCGCGAGTTAGGCGATGATCGCCGACTATCGATCCAGCCTCTAATCCTATGGCCCCCATCGCCAGATTCCCCTTCACCCTCTACGCGTTGCTGACTTTCGGGCCCACTCTGGCTTTCAAATTTCCTGGCCTCCCGCGCGTGACCCTGTCCTGGTGGGTCGGAATTTCCCTGTGCGGCCCATGTCGGTCAAAAAGGGCATGGTTGTTGCCTTTTTATTTTCCTTTTTAGTATATTTCCATATCTACAACATACGTGTTAGTTTAAACCGATTTATTTTGAAAATGCATGATATCATCTAGATGACATATTTACCTTGTTCCCTAGAGTTTTCTTCAACAAGCAGAACAAACCCTCTGCCGAAAATAATATTCATCTTTTTCTAGTAAAACAAATATAAAGAGGTATCTGTTTTCACTAATAAATTTTTCTATAAGTTTTACAAATCTAAATGATGTAAAACATTTTTGTACTGAAAGGTATCCTACATACTTTGCATGTCCCCTGGCCCACCTAAAATTTCTTCCTAGATTACCCCTGGTAAAAATAACAAAAACAATCTAATTCTTCCTTTAGGAACTTATCCAGGTCAAACCAAATGTGGTCTTAATCTAATTTCAACTCTAGGACTTCAAAAAGTCTCATATCCTTCCAACCTTAGAAGCCCAATATTTATTGAGCTTTGGTTAAATTTTGACAAGTAAAGCATTTCTACATAAAGTTGTTTCACTAACAAAATCACTCCAGTAGTTCTGTATATCCAAAAATAGTGAATCCAATTTCTACATAAAGGTAATCTAGGTAGATAACCTGCGACTTTGGAATCATATCACAATCTCCTATAGATTAATTCTAGTTAAAAAACAAAAACCTTTCGGAACTACCTTTGGAAATTTCTTGAGGGCATTCTGGTAAATATTTTGAAGTGATTCCAACTCTCATGAACCAGTCCATCAAACACTACCCAACCATCCAAGTAAATAATTTTTGGACCTACGGAAACTTTCTAGTGAATTATTTCCTAAAACTAGGGTTTTTATCACTAGAAAATTCATAGTAAATCAAAGGAAATTAATAAAATAGTGAAACCACTTTTGTTGGTTTCATTTTATCAATACCTATCTAATAATATCATTTTTGCATATTGATATCCTACATCACTTGGCCTTGCTTTAAAACCCCTTTAATAAGTAGTTTTGGCCTCCAAAATGTTTAAGACAATCCTCAAATGCCCATTAGGCATTTCCAATTGCTTTAAATCCAACCACTCAACATCTACTAATTTATAAACATGTGTTGTCCTTTCTTGTTGTATGTATTGATGCTTGTATGACTTGTATTCATGCGGTATTGTTTGTTTGCATGTATGCTCGATTATGACGCAGTTGTATTGTGTCATGCCGAGAAGATGGAAGCATCTGATTTTATCATTATTATTATTTTTATCGGTATTATGTTATTCTAAATAATCCAAGAGACATCTCGCTAGTCACAGGAAAGCCACCTTCTTACTCATAATCCTTGTCCTACTGTTTTACTTATGCATGTTGTACCTATTGTTTATGAAACTGCATTGTTTTACTATATGCTAAGTTATCTTTGGTAGTGGCTTGGCTCCTCCAAACCATTAAGCTTTTGTACTACTAAGTGCAAACCCCTTGTCGACACCTACTTGCCCTTAGTATGGTAGATGGTACAACACCATACACCTTTTGGAGACCCTGTTTTAGCCGAAGCAAAAACTATAGGATGGTAAGACCCCGGAAAGTTTTAAAAAAAAATGCTTTGTGGCAAAACCTTTGTGAGGTTTGACCTACCAAGAGAAGTTCGAGAACTAAAAAGGTTTTTGTTCTACAAATGAATGAAAGATGGAGGAAAATTGTTTATGAAAATGCACCCGGTTCTTTGCAATTTTGCCAAAATAATTAAGCCGTGCAACCACATTACTCTAGAATGGGACAGGGCTGGGCTTGAAGTTTGCCACTCTGGTGTGGGAATTCTCACAGCTACTTATAAGGGATTATCTCCCTCTAATTCTGGGATTCCTTTATGAAAATGGTCAACTGTGGGATAGTCACTTGGAGGAATTGCGAGCTGTCCTTGGGAGCAGTCGAGTGATACTATGAGCCCCTCATTGAAAGTGTCCCTTCTCGAGGAGTCGGAAGGAACTATGGTTGGTCCATAGATCTAGACGTCCCGGTGTTGAGGGGAACAACTCATAGGGTAGGGCCTATACTAGAATGCCATCCAGAGAGTCTTGGTCGGTTACTCGACCCACGATCAATAGGGATCCTGGCTGGGTACCCGTTTGGTATGGGTAAGGTGTACAACCTCTGCAGATTGTAAATCTATTCGAATATCCTTGTACATGGTCATGGACAGTTGGGAAGGTTGCTGTAGAGTGGATCTGGTTTGGATTTCAAAAAGGACTTCAGAAAAGAAGGAAAGGTTTTGACCATGGGATGGTCAGAAAAGAATGAAACTAGTTTCATCATGGGATGACCGGAAAGAAGAACAAATGGGTGACCCAATCCTAGTGTTTTCCAAAACTCTTCGAAAAGACTTCCCAAATTTTATACAAAAGTTTTTCAACAAATATATAAACAGGCTATATCTACAATAGAAAAATACTTTATAAAAGAACCTATTATGGAGCCCTCCTACTACCACAGCCATATTACATATCCTTTATTATTGTTCTTTTAAGGTGGTTTACGAGTATATTCAGCCATATTCATTTTCTTTGCCGAGCAGGTGTTGGACACGGTTCAGACAGAAAATACCAGGTCCATTCAAAGAGGAGTTAACTTAAAAAATGGTGAAGAGTTTACAACAGCCACCGGGAACTCATTTATGTGGATACTACGTCTGCGAGTACATCCGCGAGTTAAACAGTGAGCGGAAAGTTGACTCACATTATATTTTTGATTTACGGGAGAAACTAGAGCCAGACCAGCGCATAAGAGAAATTCAAGAGGAGCTGGCAGGATTTATGATGAAGGAAGTCCTTGATGTACATGGAGAGCATTATGCGGATGACGTGGAACTCGATTTGCCTTAGTCATCTTCATGTAGCTGATATGCTATATATATTCATCAATTACCATGTAATTTCAAAACATTTCTTCCTTTTGATATGATTGATTATATGTATGCTTGCAAGGGATCGAGTAATTATATAAATGCATCAACGTGTAGTGTGTATGTAGTAGCGTATAATATGTATACTGAAATATATGTTTGAATTATAGTGAAAAACAAAACTAAAAATGAACGAAATGGCAAAAAAAAGGAAATACACAATCTCTGAGCTAGGGCTGCTCGAGAGGGGGCGGTGAGGCATGGGCTACATACTAGACAAGGTTGGCATGGCTAGTTCTTCTCCTAGCTTGCTGTCCACACTGGGGTGACATGTGTGCTCTCGGCCTGCTCACCATTGATGACAATGGCCAGCTTACAGTGGTGCTAGAGGTTAGTTAAGGTTGCTAGATGATCAACTAAGGCTAGTTGTAACCAGAGAGGGAACAAGGTTGGCCAAAACACTGCTCAACATAGTGTTTTTGATTTTGTTGATTTGAATCTACAATCTATTTGATGAAATGGCCGCATGAACTTGAGTTTTTAATTTTGAAAAGATTTTTGGTGGGTGTGCTAGGCATGTGTTGAGGGTTCTATGGATGCTTGGGTTTTGAAAATTGAGCTTGTTTGAGTGGTTTTTGAAATAGTGGGATCTTCCCATATGAAATAGATTCAATTTTAAATTGTCATTTAAACTAAGCATTTAAATGTTTTTGGATGATCAAAAAGTGGGCCTTGGTACCTTGGTATGAATACTATCAAGGGGTGCAAAGATCCATACATGTTTCATTAAGTTCGAAGTTAGGGATAGCCAAAGGCATGGGAGTTAATTTGGCCAAAGTGACCATTCACTTAATTTGTTTGTTTTGACTTGTTTGTCTTTGGGAAAAGTTTGGGGATTGTTTAGATGATGTTTATTTCACCTAGGAATCATTTTACAAGCAAAGAAACACAGAACCAAGGCAATTCAAAAGAATCCAAATTTTAATACTCACACATATGAATGCTTTCATATTTTTAATTGGAAAAGTTTTTGTTAACCCTAATTTTGATGATTAGAGTTTGATGATCCAAGTTTAATATTTTTGGGATGTTACAAACCTTCCCCCTTAAACAAAATCTCGTCCCGAGATTTGAAAAAGGGCGAAAAAGATTACCTAGGATTTGAAGAGATCAGGAAACTCCGTCCTGATGTGATCTTCGTGCTCCCAGGTAGCTTCCTCTTCTGTGTGGTTGCTCCACTGAATCTTGAGAAACTTGATGCTTCGAGTTCTGGTATTTCTGAAAGCTTCTTCCAAAATACGGATGGGTACTTTGGGATAGGTCAGGTCATCGTTGATTTCTATTGTCTGATGATCAATATTCTTGAAGACTTCATTCTTCTCTGGAACTTCGAGGCACTTGCGAAGTACTGAGATATGGAACACATTGTGCACAGCTGACATCTCTTCGGGTAGTTCCAATTGATACGACACTTCTCCTCGATGATTCGGAATCTTGAAGGGGCCGATATATCTGGGGGCTAACTTTCCCTTGAGTTAGAAACGCTGCATTCCCTTCAATGGCGACACTTTTAGATACACAAAATCTCCTATGTTGAAGGCGAGGTCTTGACGTATCTTGTCGGCGTAACTCTTCTGCCTTGACTGGGCTATCTTGAGGTGCTCACGCATCTTATGAACCTTCTCTTCTGTTTCTCGTAGGATATCGGGTCCAAAAATCTGACTCTCTCCTACTTCCGACCAATTCAAAGGGGTGCGACACTTCCTTCCATACATGAATTCAAACGGGGCCATTTGTAAACTGGCTTGATAACTATTGTTGTATGAAAAATCTACAAACGGTAGACAGTCTTCCCACTTAGATCCATACTCTAACACACATGCTCTCAGCATATCTTCGAGTATTTTTGATTTACTCTCTCCGTTTGTCCATTGGTGTGAGGGTGATAAGCTGTGCTGAAATCTAGTCGGGTTCCTAAACCTTCTTGGACTTTCTTCCAGAATCTCGAGGTAAACTGAGTTCCTAGATTCGATACGATGTTCTTGGGAACTCCGTGCAAACTGACGATTATAGCGATGTATAACTCAGCTAGCTTCGAACTCTGATATCTGGTCTTGACTGGTAAGAAATGGGCGACTTTGGACAATCTTTCCACTATGACCCAGATAGAGTCATTTCCCCTACTAGAAGTAGGCAATCCGGTGATAAAGTCCATTCCAACAGAATCCCATTTCCATTCCGGAATCTGCAATGGTTGCAACAATCTTGCGGGTCTTTGATGTCCCGCCTTGACTCGCTGACATATATCATGCTTGGCGATATAGCTTCCGATTTATCTCTTCATCTTATGCCACCAAAATTGCTCTTTCAAATCTGGATACATCTTCGTTCCTCCGGGGTGGATAGAATAAAGAGTATCATGAGCTTCCTTCAGAATCACATCTTTCAACTCAGAATCTGATGGTACACAAAGGCGTCCTTTGTACCATAGAACTCCTTTTTCATCTTCGGTGAATCCGGGTACTTTGCCTGTACCGATACGACGCTTGATTCCATTGATACTAGCATTTCCTTTTTGTGCCTCTTTGATCTGGCTGATCAAAGTGGGTTGAAGTTCCATGCTAGCCAAAAATCCTTCACTCACTAATTCCATTCGGAAATCTTCCATCTCTTTATGCAAGCTTGGTTGCTCCTTCAAAATCATGGAGTTCAAGCAGCACGGCAATCTGCTAAGGGCATCTGCTACCACGTTGGCTTTACCGGGGTGATAGTGAATGTCCAGATCGTAATCTTTGATTAACTCAATCCATCTTCTCTGTCTCATATTCAGCTCCTTCTTAGTGAATATATACTTCAGGCTCTTGTGATCCGAATAAATATCACAACGATTTCCCATCAGGTAATGCCTCCATGTCTTCAGGGCTAGAACTACGGCTGCGAGCTCGAGGTCATGGGTTGGATGGTTCTGCTCATGTTGTTTTAGTTGTCGGGATAGATAAGATATAACTTTGCCCTCTTGCATTAGCACACATCCGAGACCGATCTTGGATGCATCACAATACATGTCAAAGGGCTTCGTGATATCCGGCATGATTAAGATTTGGGCTGAAATCAATCTCCTCTTGAGTTCTTGAAAAATCGCTTCACATTTGTCTGTCCATTTAAACTTCTTGTCCTTCTTCAGCAATTGGGTCATGGGTCTGGCGATACTCGAGAATCCTTCTACGAACTTGCGGTAATATCCCGCCAATCCGAGAAATGCATGAACTTCGGTTTGAGTGGTTGGGGCTTGCTAATCTTCGACATCTTTCACCTTTGCAGGGTCAACGGCAATTCCTCCGGCTGATACAATGTGGCCGAGGAATCCTACCTCCTGTAACCAGAATTCACATTTGATAAACTTGGCATACAACTGATGCTCTCTAAGGGTTCCAAGAATGGTCCTTAGGTGTAGCTCATGTTCTTCTTCTGATTTGGAATAAATCAGAATGTCATCAATGAAAACAACGACAAACTTATCCAGGAAGTCCATAAAAATCTTATTCATGAGATTCATGAAATAAGCGGGGGCATTGGTTAATCCAAAAGACATGACAGTATACTCGTATAATCCATATCTGGTGGTAAAGGCAGTCTTTGTAATATCCTCTGCACGAATCTTGAGTTGATTATATCTTGTTCTAAGATCAATCTTAGAAAACACTTTGGCACCGGTCAACTGATCAAACAAATCTTCTATCTTGGGTAATGGGTACTTGTTCTTGATAGTGACATCATTCAACTTCCGATAATCCGTACACAAACGGTTACCTCCATCCTTCTTGTCCACGAACAAGCCAGGTGATCTCCATGGTGACGCACTTGGTTGAATCAATCCAATTTCCGGCATGGCATCCAGTTGCTTCTTCAGTTCTGCTAGTTCAGACGGGTTCATACTATATGGTCTCTGAGCTATGGGTCTTGTTTTGGGGATTAGTTCAATGATAATTTCGATATCCCGATCTGGGGGCATACCGGGCAAAACATCTGGAAATACATCGGAGTATTCATAGACTATCCGGACTTGGTCAATGGTAGGTTGGGCTACACTCTTGTTGCACTTGAATTGACTAGGTAAGGTTTCAGATACATGCTCAACTGATATTCCAGCGGTACTGGTCATGGTTATGGCTTTCTTGGCACAGTCAATTAATCCTTTATGTTTGGACATCCAATCCATTGCTAGTACTTCTTCCAAACCTTTACTTCCGAGTACTATCAGATTAGCATAAAAATCTATGCCATGGATTCAGATAGGGATGGCTTTGCAAATTTGCCTAGCTTTGTTGGTTGAACCGGGGATTTGAACAATCATAACATGCTTCAGTTTTGTTGATTGAATCTTACTAGTGCATGCAAATTCTTCGGTGACAAATGAGTGTGATGCATCAGAATAAAACAACACTCTAGCGAGTACTGAATTAACAGAATACATACCCAGCACGACATCTGGCGCTTCCTGGGCTTCTTCAGCATGCATGAGAAAAAGGCGGCCGTTGCGGTTGAGAGAGTTCCCTGGGGCAAACCTTCTTCCGGGCTGGACATGACGCTGCTGCTGAGCTGGGGCATTAGCATTGGGGGCTGCGGCATTCTTCTTGAGGCACTCATTGGAGTAGTGACCCTTACTTCCACAGTCATAACAAGTCACTTGCGACTTGTCCTTTGCTGCAACAGGCACAACATTGCTTCTAGTCCTCGTGGCAGTGTTGGTGTTGGTGGCAGCATTGTTGTTGTTGAACTTGGGTGGTGCACAGTTGAAATTGTTAGAGTTGCCGGGGTTGTTGTGATTTCCTTCAGGCCTTGGGTTTCCACGGTTGGGATAGGTAGGACGGTTCATCGAGGGTGTGTTGGTTCTCGGGGCAAATCCTGGAGATGGGTTAGGGCGATACTTTGGGGTCTGATGGGTTCCTGGCTGATGCATCATGCGACGCTTGCGGTTCTCATTGGCTTGGATGATCTTTCCTTCCATCTGGATGGCAGAGTCGACAAGAGCTTCAATATCAGCAAAGGGGATATTGACCAACACCGTCTGCATCTCATCGTTCAGACCATTCAAGAATATTTTGTATTCTTGGCTTCAGTGTCGATATCATCCGGGGCATACCTAGCTAATGACAAGAATTTGTCACGGTATTACACTACGGTCATCCTTCCTTGCTTCAGTTCTCTGAACTCATCTCTCATTCTCTTGATCAAACCCGGTGGCACATGGGTTCTGCTGAACTTGACCTTGAATTCCTCCAGGTCATCATATGTCCTCTGGTCATTGCACGAACACTGTTCCACCATGCTCTTGCATCTCCGGCTAGATAGTGGGTGGCGAATAGAACTTTCTTGTTAGCTTCCACTTTGGCGACTTCTAGGTTGTTTTCCATGGTTTGTAGCCAATCATCTGCGTCTAAGGGCTCTTCAGACTTGGTGAAAATAGGTGGGTTGGTGTTCTGGAAATTCTTGAGCTTAGATCCATGGTTGTCCTGATTTCCCTAGCCTTGATTGTTGTGGGCCAGCTGAGCTATCTGCTGAAGGGTGGCTAGGTTTGCTTGACGTTCTGCTCTTTCAGCTTCACGGTTAGAAACCAACATTTGCAGGATCTATAACATCGGGTCCGGGGATGAACCACTTCCTGCGCGTGGCATCTGAAGATTGAGATAGATCATGAGAAAAGAGGGAAATTTCTAAGGTTCAGGGACTTTGAAATTTTTTTAAAGTTTGACTCGGATTTTTTTGCAACTTGCTTTTCATTCATTCATTCATAGCACACGATACAAACACACACCACAAAACAAGAAAAACAGATGGTTTTAAGAACCATTCTAGAAACTACGATACAGTGGGACCGAATACAACTCACTACGCTAGTGCTCAAGTGCTACTACTCCTCGGAGTCGGTGTAGTCGTCATCCTCATCTTCCTCGTCATCATCGATGAAGGCGAAATCATCCTCATTGGTGAAGAAGTCATAGCCTGATCCTCCAGAAAATCATCGTCAT
Source organism: Avena insularis (assembly GCA_023614405.1). NCBI lineage: Eukaryota > Viridiplantae > Streptophyta > Magnoliopsida > Poales > Poaceae > Avena > Avena insularis. The sequence goes on along the minus strand of CM042689.1, from coordinate 191,255,572 downwards.
CGCTGAGATAGGAGTAGGGGTCTCCACGAAGATCTTCTCCGGCATTCTCCCTTTCTTCCAACTGCATGTCTCTCTCGTGGATAGTCTCCTCCAAATCCGAGATATGGTGGCGAAGATGAGCAATGATGCGTTCCTTCTTGTCCAGCTAACGGCGGCGAGACTTGCGACACTTCGCTAGCATGGCGATGGTCTGATCCTTCGTCTTGATGATGGCAGACTTGTGGTTGGAGTAGTCACGGCAATTGTCCAATTCCTGCTCACGATCATACATCATGAAGCTAAGGTGGTCCAACTGGGTCTTCAGCTCGTGGTGGTATGGGGCTTCCAGTGGCTATCCCATAGCATCACGCCTTGGACAAAACTCAAAGCGGGTACCGTTGATATGGTTGATACTCTGCCCACACAGACAGGCAAGAGCTTCCTACATGGCCCTGGCAAGTCCATATAGCCAGTTGTTCTCTCTTAAGGTGAACTGAATTCCCTCGGCAGTGGGAGGTTCAATCTTTCCTCGGAGACTTGCAACAATTAGCCACTGCAGATTTTCTGCTCCTTGATCATTGAGCTGAGCTCCGAAGAACTTGGGGTGTGGATGCTCCAGAAGTTCCGAAAGCTGGTCCAAATCCCGCTCAAAGATGAGGTCTCCTCCATTCCCCAGCTGATAAAATTTGCTATACTTCACGTCCATCTATAAGAATATAGGATGAGTAAGTTAGTAGAGTGATCAAGTGTGTCAAATTTTATGTATTTTGCAAGAGTTTTTGAGGAACATGATTTTTTAGGAAAGAAACAAAGTGATAAGAATGGGAATAAGTTTTTGTAAATATTTGCTTCCTTTGGTTTTGAAACTAAGTTTTTGATTCAAACGTCCAGTCTAACTAGGGTCTCCTATGGTCTGGATGGCTCTGATACCAACTTGTCAACAACCGGATTTTTAATTCCAGATGCCTATTATGCCATACATCACAATCCCAGGATTACCATTTTTGCGAGACATAATAGATTTGGATACCATAGTACATAATCCATTACAAACCATACATAAGGTTTTACACAAATAAGGATCTCATGATCTAGTCCTTAGTACAACTCAAGCAGCGGAAATACGCAATAAGAAAGGTAGCGTAGGCGAAGCTCCATCTTCGGGGTCAGAGGCAATGCTGACGATGGGAGATGATCCTAGTTGCCATAACCTTCCTAGGGTCCTTCGTCCTGGTACTCCTCTTCATAGTCTGGCCACGGGAATAGCCAGGGACAAAGCCATGGGTACTCTTTAAGTACTCGCAAACTAATACTAACAAGTGAAGGGGGTTTTTGTAGTAGGACACTAAGCTCTAGAGTTGTTTTGCAAAAAGACAGATTTACCTCTACTAAGTTCAGAAGCAAGAAAAGCTAGTTGAAATTTTACAACACCTTAGTGGGAACTTGTATTTCATATCACAACTCTGTTGTGGTCAAGTCAAATTCTCAATTCATTTCATAAGTCATTTTGAAAACATCTGACGGGGGAACAGTATGGCCACTCCAACTTTCCATAACCGCGGACGCGGATATTCGAATAGTTTGACACTCTGCAGAGATTGTACACTTTCACCACAACATTCGATACATCCGTCAGGAACAAATCCTGAATTCACCATACTCAGTATGCGGATAATCAATCCTAACCTTTCCATTACACACCCTAGTATAGGCACCTCTCCTGTGAGTTTGGCCTCCCAACCATGACCAACTGTCATCTTGGGTACTGCACAGGTGGACAATCTTCACAAGGTAGCCTCAGCTCAAACCTTGGCTGTGAGGGAACCCATACTAAGGTATATAAGTTTCCAGTCAAGCCCTACCCAATTTTCGGGTATTGTGGTTGTACGGAAAAAATGGAATGGTATCGCATCTAGACAACCATGAGTTTTATAAAGGGCTAAGGCTCATGCCTCAACATTTTCATCATCAAAATCATCTGGTGTTCAGAAACACATGTCAAAACATCTTAGTAGAATGACTCCTCATTCTAAGGTTTTCATAACCATTTTACACCAAGTATTCACATCTAAAGTTGATCAAGTTTTATGCTTAGCACTAGCATCTACAAGTGGGATTAGGTACTAATGATGTAGTGGTAAAGAAGTGGGGATTAATTAAGTTCAATCTCATGCCCTTAGGATGACATCAAGATTATCTAGCTTAGGCCAATTTTAATGCTCTTTATGCAACCTTCCATTATCTTTCTAGTATCTACAATTCACTATGTAACTCTAAGAGAAAGCTTTGATAAAGAAATAAAGTGTAAAGCTTGCAAATAAAACTAGGATTGGGTTATCAAGTGGGTATGATCACATATGCTTGAGGCATATAGTTGGCATGGTAACCAACAAGTATTAGCTTGCATAGGTCAACTTGATTAGTGAGGCTTGCATAAGTATCAGTATAAGCTTGCTAAGTTAATATCTTGCAAGTATTGGCTTGCACATTAACTAGTAGTAATTAGGCTTGCCTTGTGCAGAGCAGTGGTTGAAGTTCTCCTCGGCTTCTTCTTCGTAGTATCCTCCTTCCTCCTCGTATCCTTGGTCGGTACTAGCGCCTATGAATAAATACGAGGTACACAATCACCAAACAATACTTAACTATTTTCATTCATCACACAAAGGTTTTATATAGATGATCTAGCATCATCACTAACCTTAGAAGAATAAAGTATTTGCATTATTTATTTATTTTTAGAAAAATAATTTCTACTCATTGAAAAACTAACTACTTAAGATTTAATATTCTCCAACTCAAACATGGGATCATGTTGACACATGTCATCACCACATATTTCAGTACATGGGAATGTGATTTAAAGTGGTGTCACAATTTAATAAGGTTTAACTTTTTATTTTAAATACAATAAAGTGACTAGAAATGCCTATGTGGCATTCTTTTATTACTTGAACATTATTTCTGTAAGTAAACCCATATATTTTTATATATTCTGAAAGGTATGATCAAATGTGATTTTTGAGAGTTGGAATCAACTCAAAAGCTATTATGGTTGAAATTTGAAAAATGTTTGAATGCAGAAAAGCTTCTTCCTTGTTATTTTTACCAAGGTTGATCTACAGATCCAAATGATTTGAATCCAACGGGCTTGGATTAAGCATTTCAGTACCTTTCTAATGAAATTGGTTTTATGCAATTTGGTTCACTGAATCAAACTGGGTTGATTTTTGAAACTAGGTACAGAATGGAGTTTGAATTAAATAGAAAAAGATAAATTCAAACGGTTGGGATGCGTGGGAGATGTTAATGGGCTGTCCCAGTGTCACTCCGTAGCGTGGGGCTCAGCTGACAGGGTGGTCTACCGGTCAGTGGTTCATAACACGCAAAGCGGTACGGGGCGATTTGGTTCGTTGGATTAGAAGTGCGATCAACGGCTGAGGGTCGTCGTCGATGATGAACATGTCACCGGCGAGCTCGAACCCTAGCGGCTCGATGGGGGTGCATAGGAGGCATACCGGGGCTCCAGTGACGACGGAGAGGCGGGCAAACGACAAAGTCGATGACGGCGAACTCAGGGATGGTCGCGGCAGCTCCGGGGGTGGTCGAAATCAACGACTCACTTCTTCTCCAGAGGCGGCCTGCTCTGGCGTAATTCCGGCGAGATGCTGCTCCTCGTGCTCCGGCTAAGGGGTGGAAGGATCAGTGAGGTGAGGGGAGTGAGATGGTGTGAAGAAATTGAGCAGGGTTTGTCTCCTTTTATAGGCTCGACGGCGAGACCGAGAGGGATGGGCAGGCGACGGTGGCGACACGGCTACGGGCGGCTAGAGGCATGGCCGAGGTTGGCGATCGACGAGCAGTCTCCTGGCGATGCTCTAGAGCTTAAATGCACGTGTAGGGGCGGTGGAAATTGGTCGAGAACGTGCAGTGCTCTGCTAGGCAGAGGCGGCGAACTCCGCAGCGAGCGGTGGCTACAGGGTACGGGCGGTGAAACGAACATGTTTGGTGGTCTCCTGGGACGATGGGGTGCACGCTGGCGGGCGGAGAGGGATCGAGGTGTTCGGGTTGCGTGGGAACGGCGCGTGCTCTGCGGTGCACGTCGGCATGGTCGACAGCAGCGCTGGCGCGGCATTCCTGGTGGTTCTGGTCGCTGTCTTCGAGCTTGGGCTGGTCGAGAGGGGGCGGTGAGGCATGGGCTGCATGCTAGACAAGGTTGGCACGGCTAGTTCTTCTCCTAGCTTGCTGTCCACACTCGGGTGACATGGTGCGGCTCGGCCTGCTCACCATTGATGGCATTGTCAAGCTCACAGTGGTGCTAGTGGTTAGTCAAGGGTGCTAGATGATCTACTAAGGCTAGTTGTAACCAGATAGGGAACAAGGTTGGCCCAAAACACTTCTCAACATAGTGTTTTTGATTTTGTTGATTTGAATCTGCAACTTGTTTGATGAAATGGCCGCATGAACTTAAGTTTTGAATTTTGAAAAGTTTTTTGGTGGGTGTGCTAGGAATGTGTTGAGGATTCTGTGGGTGCTTGGTTTTTGAAAATTGAGCTTGTTTGAGTGGTTTTTGAAATAGTGGGATCTTCCCATATGAGATAGATTCAATTATTTAAACTAAGCATTTAAATGTTTTTGGATGATCACAAAGTGGGCCTTAGTACCTTATTATGAGTACTATCAAGGGGTGCAAATATCCATACATGTTTCTGTTAAGTTCTAAGAGTTAGGGATAGCCAAAGTAGGCATGGGAGTTAATTTGGCCAAAGTGACCATTCACTTTATTTATTAGTTTTGACTTGTTTGTCTTTGGGAAAAGTTTGGGGATTGTTTAGATGATGTTTATTTCACCTAAGAATCATTTTACAAGCAAATAAACACAGAACCATGGCAATTCAAAAGAGTCCAAATTTCAATACACACACATATGAATGCTTTCATACTTTTAATTGGAAAAGTTTTGTTAACCCTAATTTTGATGATTAGAGTTTGATGATCCAAGTTTAGTATTTTTGGGATGTTACAAAACTCATGGTCAGTGTTAATGATGTTCTTATTATGGTTAACAATGCTTATGTCCTTGCTGATTTCTATGTGTTGGATGGTGAATACAATGCTTCTTGTCCTATTACTTTGGGAAGACCTTTTCTTAGAACTGTTGGTGCCATCATTGATATGAAAGAAGGCACCATTAAATATCCCATTCAATAAAGGTATTGAACACTTCCCTATGAGGAAAGAGAAGTTGCTTTTTGCTCCTCCTTTCAAAGCAAGGTTTGATGTTAATGCGTCTTCATTTGAAAATACTTGATTCTTGTTTCTTATGCCTAACTTAAGGGCGTTAAAGAAAAGTACTTATTGGGAGAAAACCCAAATTTTTTCTTGAGTCTTGGAAGTTATTAACTCAATAATGACCGCTCCTTATCCTTTTTATTTGATTTTTGTGCCAAGAATAACCTCTAATGAGAGGGAAGTAAGATTTGGGGAGTTGCTGTCCCGAAATAGATTTTTGTGCTCCACCATAAAAATTATTGTAGAATCTCTGTAAATCGTATTTATCTGTAATTTTATGAATAAATCCCCCAGTATGTTAGATAACTTTCGTTAGTTTAATACTTTTTTATTTGAGCAATAGAAGGTCTTAGAAAAAATCGGTTTCTACCTAATGGTCTGTTTTGACAGATTTCTGCCATTATTTGCATTTGCTTCTTATTGATTCATTTTTTGGTTCTTTTTGGGAAATTGAGATTTTTGAGGGCATTGCTACAGTAGATTGTGTTTTTAGTGAAAGTTTTTCTGTTCTAAAACTAAACCCCAATGGTCTATTATATTTTGAATACACTAATGTTGCTAATGAAGATTGTGTGAAGTTTTGTATGAAGGAAAATTTTCAGGTATAGAAAAAGAATGATGTAATGCGATGAAGAGTGGACAAAAGCTCAAGATTGGGGATGCCACCTCGTGTCACCCCAGGAAATATTCAAGAGGTACAAGCGTCAAAGCTTGGGGATGTCCAAGGCATCTCCTTCTTCGTCAATAAAAATCTCAGGTCTTTCTAGACACTTCATTTTTATTGTTTCATGCACTGTTGTTTTGTTCTTGGAGCGTTTTAGTATTTGTTTTAGTTTGCTTAATTTGCTTGAATAAAGTAGTTTGGACCCCCGTTCTTGCTGTGTTGTTTCAAATAAGTTGATTGGTGTTGGAGAGGAGTAGAAAGTTCTTGCTTGAATAGTACAAGAGGAGCTTGCTTTGAATGTGACTTAGACTTTAGCATGTCATGCTAGATGTTGTTTTGACCTTATGGTTAGTGATTATTGCTATAGCATAACTTGTTCCAAACAATTAGTATTTCTTAATGTGCCTTGAAGGAATCATGCGTTGTTTTAGCATACAAAAGCATAGTATTGTGGTATTTTCCTTTGATGCATTGTTTGAGTTGACTTGGCACATTCTCACATCATGTTATGACTATGAACCATCATGTTATGACTATGAACCACCCTTAATGTGCCTTGAAGGAATCATGCGTTGTTTTAGCATAGTATTGTGGTATTTTCCTTTGATGCATTGTTTGAGTTGACTTGGCACATGCTCACATCATGTTATGACTATGAACCAATCACCATAGCCTCTATGATTATTTATTCCTTGACTTGTAGTACCGCTTTATGCTTTGATTAGTAATGTTTTGTCGCTCTGCATGATTATGGCCATCATTGCTCTCTTAGTTGGTCGCTCCCAGTCTTTTGCTAGCCTCCACTTGTATGAGTAAGCTCTACTCATGCATCCAACTCCCAAGAAACCAAATTATTCCAAAGTTTCCACTATAAATTCCTATTCATGGTGTGTCACACCATTCCAAGTATATTCTTGTTTTCATCTATCTTCCAATTAAAAAGTGTTTTGTTATGTGAAAACTTAGTGATTAAAGCTCTCACGAACTTGATGGCACAATTTATTTTTCTTGCCCCTAATAAACTTGAACCATTGTGTAATCTATGTTGTATATGCTTGCACTTATACGTTGGAATTAGCAGAACCATGTTGTCACAGGGAACACTTTCAACATTGCACTTGTACATTGTACATAGTTGATATCATGCTCTTTTGGTTATGGATGTCGTCGGTGTGAAATGAAACGGAACTTATAAGTCCATGGAGTTATGTATGTGTGTTAGAGAAACGCCTGGGCCGCTAGCCTAAGCCATGCCTAATCACGGTGGAAACTTGTAGCATCATAATAGTGAGAACTATATGAAGCATTCTTCTGATAAAAAAGAGATTGAGAAAAATAAAAAAAGAGGAGAAAAGAGGAAAGAGAGAAAAAAGCACCATTTTCCCATGGTAAATAAGAAGATTGGTGAAATGCTCATTGTCTGCTTGCCTTGTCATTTTTATTATGGGATAGCTCCTGTATCATGTGCAAGGGGTACCCCATTTGCGGTTCTCTAAGATACACATGTACTTACTATGGCAAGAACTTGCAAGTAACTAAACTTGAGTAGCATGAGGAGCGGCCCTCGTATTCAAGGGACATTAGATGTCCAACTTATACTTTGTCAAGCATATACTCCATAGTTTGTTCACTTTAACCTTAATCACTTCAAGATGCTTATGATAGGGGTAATGAGATAAGAAAGCTAACAAGTACCATAATTTTTGGAAGCACTTTTTGAGACTTGAAATCCCTGCTTCCCTTTATGAAGGGCCTTTCTTCCACCATTATATTGAGTCTCCACCTTCTAACCTTAGGCACCAATTAAGAGAGCATAGTTTCCATTCTTAGTTCTATGTGCATTGTCCCAAAACTTATTGATTGATTCATATTGTTGATATTGCTTGTTATTGAACTACTTGTATCTAGCCACTCTTATGAACTTTGGAGGCGTCCTGTGCATTTATTTGCTACTCCATGAGGGACAAGCTGAATGCCACTATGCTATGATTTCTATATGTGAAACAAACAAACGTTTTTCAATGCATGTTATTTATGAATCTTTGTTTGTAACCTTTCATGTTGCATGCACAGTTACTTTGTCTTACTGTTAGAAATCCATCTTTCATGCTCATGTTTAGAGTTCTTTGATCCCAGCTTTAAACGCTTGCAAATGGTTTGATCTTGATTATTGATGGTGCATGTCACCTCAATGATTATTCTTTTTATCGCTTACCTACTCGAGGACGAGTCGGAGTTAAGCTTGGGGATGATTTATACGTCGTAAACATATCTATAATTATTGATGTTCCATGCTTGTTTAGTATCTACTTTGCTTTTCTTTGTCTACACTTTGAGGTGTTTTTATATGTTTTTCTGTACTAACCTATTAACAAGATGCCATGGTGCCAGTTTCCTGTTTTCTTCTGTTTTTGGTTCCTGAAAAGGCAGAAAATCAATATTCTTGGAATTGGACGGGAAAAAGCCAAAGTCAATATTTTACCATGGGGAACACGGAGCTAGAATATGAGATGGAGGGGAGCCACCAGGGGGCCACACCCCTTGGCCGCACGGATAACCCTAGCCCGCCCTTGGGGAGGTGCGTCAGCCCTGGCTGCCCCTTGCCTCGCCTCTTCTGCTATAAAGACCCCCCGATACCAAAAACCTAAGTACCCGATCAATATTCCACTAAACAGTCTGTAGCCACCGCCACCATCATCCCTAGATCGGGGGGGATCTGAAGCTCTTCCCGGCACCCTCACGGAGGGGAGATCATCGCAGAGGCCTTCTTCATCATCATGCCAGCCTCCGGTATGAAGCGTGAGTAGTTCCACCTTGGACTACGGGTCCATGTCGTATCTAGATGGTTGTATCTCCTCCTTTGTGCTACCATGTTTAGATCTTGTGAGCTCCATTCATGATCAAGATCATCTATTTGTAATCATGCATGTTGTGTTTGTGGGGATCCGATGGATATTGAGATTACTATGTCAGATTGATTAATGGTTTTGTCTTATTGATTCTATCATGTCCGTGTTGTTTTTGATCTTGCATGCTCTCCATTTCTAGTAGCTATCTTGTCCAAGTAGATGCTAGTTACTCCAAGAGGGAGTATTTATGCTTGATAGTGGGTTCATGCCTCTATTTAATCTAAGGGAAGTGACATAAATATATAAGATTGTAGATGTGTTGGTGCTACTAGGGAGAAAACAACTGTCTCTTCTTCATGGAACAAGTGATTGTTTACTTTACACACTTTGCTTCAAGCAGTTATTTGTTGCTTGCAACTTAATATTGGAGGGGGTTCGGATGATAAGCTGAAGGTGGATTAATAGTCATAGATGCAGTTGTATGGTGGTCTATGTATCTTGTTGTTGCCCAATCAGATCTCATAGGATCATGAATGTCTAGTATTGCATTGCTATGCCTTGCTCAGTCCTGTCAATTCCCCTGCTATAATTTGTTTACCCAGCATGCCATGTTTGTTTATCTTAAGGAGAACACATCTAGTGAACTATGGACCCCGGTCTAATATTTACCATTGATACATCTTCCATTATTACTATTTACTTTCTGCAAACCACCATTACCTTCCACACTATACAGTTAACCCTTTGTTTTCAGCAAACCGGTGAGATTGACAACCTCACTGTTCGTTGGGGCAAAGTCTTGAGTTTGTGTTGTGCAGGTTTCCAAGTTGCTAGCAACACCTTTGAATCGTTTCCTTCCTCCTACTGGTTCAATAACCTTGGTTTCTTACTAAGGGAAAACTTGCTGTCGTGCTCATCACACCTTCCTCTTGGGGACTCCCAACGAAGCTCAACAATGAACTGAGCCACCATCAGTCCACTCTAGTCCATCGACACGTCGACTTCGGTTCGTCGTACGACTCCATTAACCTCGACCACATGTCCGCCTGACGACTTTGTCGACCGCGTTAACTTTATGCCCAGGGGCTGCACCGACCCCGCCTTGTGACCTGCTATGGTCTTCGCCTCCAGTGAATCGATTGATCCTTTGGCTTCCGCGACCCGCCGTGGTCTTCGGTTGCGGCGACCCGCTATAGTCTTCGACTTTAGTGACTCATGGGCTTCTTCGTCCGCCGGTGACCTTCTGTGGTGTTCGACTGCGATGATCCACTACAATCTTCCACTACGGCGACCCGCATTTCTCGACCGTGATGACCCTCTACAGTCTTCTACTGTCGTGACCACGACCCGCCGGTCGAATCAGCTATCGCGACCGCGACCCACCGGTTGCATTGTATCCCACGATCCCTCGATTATATTGGCTCACGCAACCCATTCAACTCTTCGAAAACTAATAAAGATAAGTTCTCTACTTAGAGTTGATTACTTTCTTAGTTTAATAGCACTGGATACACTCGGGGGTTGCATCCTCTTCGAGTAACCTAATATGCCATCGACTGCACGCACTCGAGAACCTCATACATGACAGCCAAGTAGCTGATTGTGCTTGATCATCGAATCCCTGAACTCAAAGTACCTCGACAAGGTACTGAGACTAAGGGTAATGGGCCTAACAAAAATACCTAGCATACAGTGCAAAAGTGTCAACTCGATTGGTACCAGAATTTTACCTTACAATCCAACAAGCAACTATTATTTAGAAGATACAAGTACTTCACAATTTTTTCCATTTTTTACAACTTACAAGGATGTCAACTACATTGATATATTCTATCGAATTCTCCAACCGAGTCTAATAACACTAGTCGCGTAAACATACATCAAGACCCGAGTCGACACTTTCTACGGATGACCATGTTGCTTGGGAGGATTGGCCACGCACCCAACAGAAGCGACTACATTGACACCATCCACAGTGTCGAGTCCTTCCGGCTAAGCGCCGCACGACTCCGCTGTGTCGACTCCGACTACAATGTCGACTCCGACTACAGTGTCGACTCCGACTACAATGTCGACTATTGGTTCATTATGCATGAGATTCTATGTCGATGCACATACGGGTCAGTGGCTTCTCATCGCATGATTTTCAACTACGTCTACAAGATACAAGACTCAATTCTACCACTCCTCCAAACACTTGGGGGCTACTCCAAACTGGAACGCTGGTCGCGCACATACAAGATATTCAGGTGGCACGCTCCAATTCCTTACTGGAATAAACGATTCGATTAAGGACTCGGGGGTTACTCCCATAGGGAGCGCTGGCCATGCATTCGAAAAAGCACCGACATTGATGGCATTTGCAAGATCATCCGAAACACTTATGGATTGATGTCTACGCAATCGACGACTATAAGTCTCTACTTGAGTCTACGAGTCAAACCGATACTCGGGGGCTACTCCCATAGGGGGCCCTGGTCGCACACCCTATAGTCCATTGTGTTGATTGCGTGCACAATGTCGACTCTTTTACAACAACCGAACTCATTGGCGACTTCGCCCGCTATATACTATATTGTCAGGTTTAGAGATAACATCTCCCTGACCACCCGAATTACCTCCGCGGTGACAAATTTTCGGATGCTATGTCTACGATGTAAAGATAAGACCTACATATGCAATCTTATGGACTGGCAACCGCAGCCGCTGCGCTCTACCAGATAAATACTGCGCCTGCAGGCATGACAAAAATCCTGAAGGACGCGTTTGGTACATATGCATTAAAATTGGAGTTTGGCTTAGTAAGGCCTCCACGGCATGAGTCGAAGTACGCCTGCAATTTCTGAATCCGAGTCCGAGGACTCGATGGAATGGATCGTATGGGTACCTGGGAGGGGGGGTGAATAGTTGCTACTCCAAATTTTAATTCTTTTTCAATTTTAGGCTTGACACAAAGTAAATTCTCTAGATAAGAAATTGAGAGAATTTCCCTATATGTAAACCTAGCTACTAAGTGTGTAAAGAGGAGCGAGGAAACCATAGTGGAGCCTGTGGAGACACATGGATTTGTTTGACCATAGATCCTTCCTTGTTAAGGGAAGTACGTCTATGTTGGAGGGGTGGGCGGTTCTAAGACCACAACGCCACAAACGGCCTCACCCTATTCTCTGATGGATCTCGCCAACAAAGGCCTGATCCACCTTTCCACTATTGGTACCCTTCCAAGTGGGAATCGGTGCCTTTACAACGCTAGCAGGGCACACATCCACAACTGAATTGAAGGCTCCCGTGATGACAACAAGCTGCCACAAGAACAAGGAGTATCAAATAATCGAAGCAAAGATCTAGATATTTCCAAGAAATACTGGATCGAGAATCCTCCAAGTGAATGGTGGGGAAGTGAAGCGCTTGATTGCTGTTGATGAAGATCGAGGCCTCCTCCTTCGATTTCCCAAAGATCAAAGCCTTTGGGTGGACGAAGATGGAGATCTCGTGTTGGAGCTTGAAGATCAGGTCTAGACTTTTTCAAAATTAATCAAGAGTTCTAGTAGGAGGGGGTGAAGGGGATTAAAAACACCTACCAAAACTGGCCGTTTGAGATTTTTTTTGGGGGGGGGGGGCGGATTATCCGCCCCGGAGCCAGAAAATCTGGGGGATTTTCCACCCGCATATAGTACATCGCACCTTTATTGTCTTCTCAAAACTCCTCGAGAGGGGCGGATTATCCGGCCTGGGCAAAAACTCCGGCCTTGGCTAGACAATCTGGGGGATTTTCCGCCCCCATGCAGTACGCTGTGCCATTGATCCCTTTGGTGAATTCCTTAGGGGGGATTATCCGCCCCCCTGGAGACCTAAATAGAACTACTTCTCCCCCTTTGGCATCAAAACGCCAAAAAGGAAGAAGAGCGATGCTAACGCCCCAAGAGATCACTCCTCGTCATCGTCCTCGTCCCCATCCCCTTCCTGTTCCTCATCATCATAGTCTTCATCATCATCATCATCAACAGTAGCATCAGGAGGTGTAGGCTCCCTCATCGGGGAAGGAAACTGGTGACACTCAAGTTCTCCATAGTTGAGACCTGAGGTGTACCACTGAGCATAAGGAGTTGGAGAAGTTGGAGCTGGAGGGTGGCCTGCCGCCCCTAACACATGATGAAGAATCAGATGATGGGTGTGGTACATCTCATGACACTTCTTGTAAGCCTCATACTGGCCCTTATGGGTATCAATCCCCATACACAAGATGTTCCTCTGAACCAGTTCAGCTTCTTGACCTCACAGGACATAGAACGCACTAGGGGCCTATGCCTACTAGCTCAAGCATCACGCATGAAGGAATCTGGGGCTGAAGAGGGATGGGAGGTCTTCTAAGACTTGTTATAAAGCTTCTTGGCCCTGTAAACACCATCTAGATTACCGCCAAACTCCTCACGGGGAAGCATATGCTTGATGAGCATCATGATATATGGATCATAAGAAATGGATAGCCTGTTGAACATGGCATCAGTCATCTCATGGTAAATGAAATCCATCACGTCCAACTTGTATCCCACTGACACATTTGCATTTGTAGCACAATCATGAGATAAAGCAAGCAGCTGCAAGGTGACCACGAATCTTGTCATTGTTGCCTCCACTCGGAGCAATGCTATCCAACAATAGTTCAACAAGTGCTGCATACAACAGAGAGAGACCGGAGAGAGTACCAACCACGCCATTGGTAACTAGGCATGGAGAGAGTGCAGTTTCCTTGCTGGGCTTGATCGGAGTGATAATGTGATGACCAGAAGGAGTGTCATGACCATGAAAGGAGTACCCAAAAAACTGACCAAAGGTGCAGAAATCAGCCTAAATAAGGGTGCTCCCAGTCATCCACTTCATAGTGCGGTGCTCATCTCCATAGATAACAAGCATAGAAAATACTTTGTTCACCACAGACGAATCATAGTTGCATTGCAGAGTCATGAGTTGGTGCAGCCCCATCTGCTCAGCCATAGCCAAAGCCTCAACAAGTCTTGGTTTGTCTTTGCCTCTGTCATATCCAGAGGACGCATGGGGGTGAATCTTAAGAGAGGCGTAGATGTCATCATGAATATACCTGAAGTGGGAACACCAAAACAGATTGTCCTCCCACGGCTCATCATTATCAGCCTCATCATACAAGTCACAGCGGCGAATGGCAGAAAACTCAATGATATCCATATTATTGTAGATGACCCAGGCCTGCTTGCCCTTCCCCTTTCTCTGAGTGGTCCTCTTCATATACCTAGAACGTTTAGCCATCTTATCAGCCTCTCTTTGTTGTCTCATGTGTTCAACCTCGTCCACGAGGACATATTCTTTGTTTGACCTGAAGTAACGGGCACAGGGATGGAACTTGTAATTCTTGGTAGCACTCGAACCACCTATGAAGTGAATAAGATATGTAGCAAGGGGATAACCGCACACACAATTCTAGGAGGAATGCTAAAAACAGTTGTAAAGCAATTCATAGGCCCAATACAAATAATACTAGAAGATGTGGAAATTCTGAAACGGGGTGAACCTTCCAGGCCAGAAAATCCGGCCCTGGCAAAAATTGTCAGATCCTCACTCATTGGAGTATCCTCTAAACCGAGTTGCTAGGATACGGTTCCTAACACGCATATGAATCAAATAGTATCCTCTAAACCGAGTTTCCACCACAAACAACAACTTCCATAGAAAAGATATGAATGGGAAAGTTACCCTCACTCATTGGAGGAAGAGCTCGGAGGAGAGAGTGCCTAGAGGCGCTGCAAAGAAATTCCGGTTAGGGCCCGGAGAATCCAGCGATCGAATCGGCTCTACGGAGAGGCGGGATGTCCGGCGGCGGCTGGGAGGGAGACATAGGGATGGGGAGGAAGTGCTGCTTTGTTTCATCCCTTACCCCGACCCCTAGTCTTAATAGACAAAGAGGATGCATAATCCGTCCCTCTCTAAACTATCTATTATACATAGGTTCAGGCCAACCCATCCCAAACAAAAACCCTCACAAGGTATCAATGGACTTGTGTGTAAGAATAGATGGCTCCGAGATGAGAAACGGCTTGGATTTAGAACACCAAACTGAGATGGTACTACACACCCAAAATTGCAAAACACAATCGAATAAAAATCAAAGATTAGGTGTGGTTTCCATAAGAACACAAGATATCCAATAAAATCCAAAAATATCCACAAGAAAGCAACTCTTCTAAAATAAGAGTGCGGTGGCCAAATCCACCATGTTGGAGCGAATGGCATGACACCGCGTAGATGTATCTTGAGTTCAAAACCAATGCTCATCAATAACCCACATATCACATAATGATATTAAGGGAAATGATTTTTCTTGCTTTCGGCATTATGGGGGGAGGGTTAGCACAATCAATTAGGACCGCACTCCCCCTATGTCTATCCCCGCATCTAAACCAAATAAAGGAAGAGATGTAAGTGAGCATGCAAGATTAGTCAAGCCAAGCTCCTTGAATCCATTATATTTAGCTCATTCCTCAAGTAAAAAACCTTGCCTCATCAAGTGGCTTCATTAGAATATCAACAAGTTGATTTTTCGTGCTCACAAAGGATAAGGAAATATCACCACGAGCAACATGATCCCGAATAAAATGATTGCAAATCTCAATATGCTTTGTCCTTGTGTGCTACACTGGATTGTAAGCAATTTTAAAAACACTTTCATTTTCACATAAAAGAGGCACTTTGTCACAATTGACACTGCATTCTTTTAAGGTTTGCCAAATCCATAATAATTGCGTACAAGCACTTGCAGCAGCCACATATTCAGCTTCAATAGTGGAGAGAGATATACAATTTTGTTTCTTTGAAGACCAACATACTAGAGACCTGCCCAAGAATTAACATGCACCAGAAGTTGATTTTCTATCATCCTTGTCACCATCCCAATCTGAGTCCGTGTATCCACATAGAGAAAAATTAGAGCCCTTGGGATACCATCGACCAAAGTTCGGGGAATGAACCAAATATTGGAAGATTCTCTTGACCGCCACTAGGTGGCTTTCTTTAGGAGCAGCTTGATACCTTGCACACACTCCTATACTCAACACAGTATCGGGTCTAGATGCACAAAGGTAAAGGAGAGAGCCGATCATGTATCGATATACCTTTTAGTCCACATCTTTACCTTTGGGATTAAGCTCAAGATGGCATTTAGTTTGCATCGGTGTAGCAACGCCATTAAGATCCATCATCTTGAACCTCTTGAGCATGTCTTGGATGTATTTTGCTTGATTAATAAAAAGTTCCTTCTCTTAGTTGCTTGATCTCGAAACCAAGAAAGAACCTTAATTCTCCCATCATAGACATCTCAAACCTGTCAGTCATAAGCTTTGAAAATTCATCATTAAAAGCTTGATTAGTAGAACCAAAGACAAGTCATCTACATATAGTTGGCATACAAAAAGCTCCCCCTTAACCATATTAGTAAAAAGAGTGGGATCGATTTTCCCTACCTCGAAGCCATGGTTTAACAAAAGCTCTTTAAGGTGCTCATACCATGCACCTAGGGCTTGTTTAAGGACATAGAGAACCTTATCAAGTTTGTAGACATGGTTCGGAAAATTGGGATCCTTGAAACCCAGGGGTTTCTTGGCGATACCAACTCATGTAGAGGACCATTAAGAAAATCACTATTAACATCCATTTTCTGTAATTGAAAATTATGATGAGCATCATAAGAAAGGAGGATACAAATGGACTCAAGGCGAGCCACTGGAGCATAAGTTTCACCAAAGTCAACGCCTTCCACTTGAGATAAACCTTGTGCCACCAATGTTGACTTGTTCCTCACAACAATTCCATTCTCATCTTGCTTGTTCTTGAAAATACACTTCGTGCCGATAACATTGCGACAATCTTTGGTCTTCTCTACTAGTTTCTAGACTTTGTCGCGCTCGAAATTATTCAGTTCTTCATGCATTGCAACAACCCAATCTGGATCTTCAAGAGGTACGAAAACTTTCTTGGGTTCCACCATAGAGATATGAGTTGATGATCCCTTCTTGTGGACACCCTTCTTAGATCACCTACAACTTTGTCAAGTGTATAACCTCTTAATTCGAGGTTCCTTTCAGCACAAAATTTGCGACAAGTTTCAATCTCCTTATTGTTTATTAGAGGGACTGTTTCATAATTTGAGTCCTCATCTGGACCATCAGCTTACCCTTGATCAACAACTTGTTTAGTGCGGACAGGAGATGAAGAACCTTGCCCTTGATTTTGATCAACAGTAATAGGAGGTTGGTGCTGTTCTGAAGCTTCAAGGCTAGATAATCCAGCCTATGGAGGGGCCGGATTATCCGGCCTGGGAGTTATGCATGATCCTGATCTTCCTCTTCGTTCCTGGCATCGGATGAGGTAGGGCCAGATTACTGGAAAATCCGGCATGGAGCTTCCAAATGCTTCAAATGATGGCTGATCTTCACAGGGTTGTGGTGTTGGTGTAGTGGTTTCTCTAGCATGTTTAGCTTGTTGAGCTTGTGTAGATGAGTGCTCTACTTGAGTAGAGCATTGTCCTTACCGATCAGCCAGAAGGGGTTCCTCAATGGCGCGGAAAAATCCCATGCCCATTCTTCTTATGGCATCTTGGGGTATTTCAGCATCTATATCACAAACATCAACTTCCCCACATGGGAGCCATCATTTTCCTTCAACACCACACTACAAGATTCTAGAATAGTTTCGGATAGCTTACTGTAGACTCTATAAGTCTGGGATTCGGCACCATAACCAACAAAAATACCTTCTAAAGCCTTAGACTCAAATTTAGACAAACTAACTTCTTTAATGAGAAAGAAACACTTACAACCGAACACTCGGAAATATGATATGGTTGGGATTATTACCGGTAAGTATCTCATACTGAGTCTTGTCCATGATTTTGCGGAGGAAAATCCAGTTTGATGAGTGACATGCGGTGGAAATAGCTTCAGCCGAAAAGTTGTATGGTGACTTGAATTCAGCAACATAGACCTTGCCATATCCATTAGAGTACGGTTTTTCCTCTTGGCTACAACATTTTTTTGATGGGTGTACACAACGGAATATTGATGTATTATCCCCTCTTCACTTAGAAATTCATTCAGGGTCCAGTTCTTGAACTCGGAGCCATTGTCACTTCTTATTGCCAATATTGGGACATTGTGTTGACGCTGAACCTCATTGTCAAAGTCAATGACAGTTTGTTCAGTCTCACTTTTCAGCTTGGAAAAAAAGACCCATGTGCATCTTGAATAATCATCAACTATGACTAGGCAATACTTCCCACCGAGGCTTGCATGAGATTGAGGACCAAAGAGATCCACATGAAGTAGCTCCAAAATCCTCTTTGCTGATATAAGACTCTTCCTCTTGTGGGGAGGGTCATGCATCTTTCCTTCAACACAAGCCCTACAAACACGATCTTTGGCAAAGGAGACATTTTATTTTAGTCCAAGGATGTGGCCACCCTTGTGAAGACTTTGCAAAGTTCTCATGTTGACGTGGGCTAGACGGCGATGCCATAACAAGCCCGTATTTGTAGCATCCCAATTTCAGCAACCCTGATTTGCTGTCCAAAAGGCAAAAATCAGGGGGAACAAAAACTTTTTCCTGTTAAGAGTTGCAATGCTTTTTTACTTGTGTGCTTGTTTTCACGCAACTTATTGTGTACTATATGATATAATCCTTACATCAACCTTAGTTGACAAAAACTATTTTCTCAAAAGAGATGTCTTGGCTCATCTTTCATATTCTCAAATGTTGTATCATTTCAAACTTATCCAAGATGACCGTGCCACAAGAAAATGTTTTACTAGTTTCTACTAACAAAACTATGGAGACCTATATATAATATCCTTATGTTTTCAAGACAGAACTTTCAACTACTCTTATCTCTAGGTTCTCCAAAACCTTTCCTAAAAACCTTTTCATTCCAATCTTGGTAGAAATACCAAGAGGCCCTTATCTTACTTAAAATCACAATCTCTTCAAAACACCCATGCTTACCTCAATCTAGGCTTGTTGGTAACCATAGTAGTAGTTGTATAAGTTTGATAAGATGAATTGCCTTGATCTGTTGTTTGATGAATTGCCTTGATCTGTTGTTTGATGAATTGCCTTGATCTGTTGTTTGATGAATTGCCTTGATCTGCTATGTAATGAATTGCTTTGATCTGCTTAGGAAGTAGCATGAGCCAATCTAGGAGCTCATACTTTAAGATCAAACCAATAGTTGGTTATCACCTATCTAAATCAAGTATCCTGAGATAAATCTATCTTAGTCACCAAGTGACCTTCTGATCCACTTAACTAGATCTTTTCTGATCTAATCCTTGTATTAGCATCCAACTCATCAAATATCAGATACAAGCATGAATCCCATATACACAAGTTATCCTTCAACATTATCCACTTGATGATAATATTGCACCCTTGCATACTCTCCAAAACTTCCCCTCTTGCATACTAGTCCAACTCCACAAATCTGCCAATTTGGCTAAGTCTGGAATCATTAACTAGATTCAGTCTTTGGAACTCCACCTACTCCAATCTGTGTGCATTCTTGAGAATGTACTTGAACCATCTTGTATTACACTAGTAGTACTACCAAAGCCCACACTTTCCCTTGGAAAATCCCTACTTGTACCCACTCATCCTTGATGGTTTTGTAGACAAGAAACTATCCTGTTTCTGGAAATCATATCATCATGCCTACTTTGGTAGAAGCTCCAATCCATATGCTACCTTCCCTTGACCAAATATTTTCATGGTTATGATATACTAACCATGTTCTATAATTTCCATTGAAGCTTTGTGCTTCTTAAACCCACATGGTTTATGACGCTTCATGACACATCTGCTATGGTAGCCTTATTATCAACAAAGTCTGCCAACACTTCTAGACCACCCCAAATACAACCAAGCCCAACTCTTGCTGCCATTATCATATATATAACATGGTCCTGCTATCCATATATCCCTTGCATCAAGGTGAGCTCTAAGCTCCCTAATCCAACTAAGTTTAGGTGGTATGAAAATATGAATGCCCTAGATCCTCCAAATCCAGTTTCCTTTCAATTGCAAGGTAGATTTGCAAAACCCAAGGTTGATAATGATAGATACCTCAAGTCTAAAGTATCCACCTTGTATATAAACATTTACCAAATAATTCCCATAATTATTTGGAACCTAAAACTAATTAAATTCCCTTCTTTGAAAAATCTTCAAAACCTTGACCATAAAGGCAAGTTTGTTTTTATCCAAACTAATTTGCCAACTCAAGGCACATTTGAGTCCTATACATAATACTCTACCTTCCCATTTCAAAAATGATTATTTTTGAGATTCTTGATTATTTCTTTTTGCCCTTTTTCTTAAATAGCAAAAACAAGAAATACTGGCTTAAAAAAAAATTTACTTCCCAATAAATTACAAGAAAATTCTCCAAGTGTGATATCATATTTAGGACCATCTCACATCAAAAACCAATCTTGTCCAATGTAAAATATCAAATGAGCTTCAAGAAACCATTTCAGCACTAATTGAATAAATAGTTTTAAGTGGACTTTAAATCCTCAGATAAATCCAAAACAAATCCTAGAGAGGTACCTTGACCTCATCTACCCACCAGTACCTTTGCCCTACCTTGTCAATACCTAATTGTTAGACTTACTTCATAAACCTCTATAAATATCCAAATTTTGAAACTATTCAAAATCATTCTAGGAACACCACCAAACCATCATCCAACCTTTCCTAGGAAGCTTGCACAACCACCCTACTTCCTTCTAGTAGAGCTACACTACATCTCTCCACTATATCAGCAACCCTCCCCTTATCATTTAGCTCTTGGAGAATGTGAGAGAGATGGGCATATCTTGCAAATAAATTATCATAGCAGTAGCCACCCCCTCTACCCCTCTGGTCATGTAACAGACCCCACCTCACCCCTTCCACCTCCTCCCTCGACCAATACCTGTGCAATACCCCCTCTTCCCCCTCAAATGGAGATAGTCCATCAAGCACCACTTTGGTTTATCAGGCCATGAGCCACCCCAACGCCCCATCTTTGTTTCATTTGCCCTCATCCTTCCCCAGTCACTTCCCCCGAAACCCACTCCCTCTCCCCAGCTCTGCCTGGCCTAAAGGAAGAAGGAGAGCAATCTCTTGGCCTCCTTGAAGGATTTGAGCAAGGCTCCTCCCTCACTGTCCATCTCCCTCTGCATGTCACACTCTCGTACTCCCCTTGCCTCCCTGATACTAATAGTGCCCCTCCCTTTGACATGCAACATCAATAGGAGAAATGTTGGCGAGCCCCGAAGGACGACACCATCGGGATCCACTCAAGCTCTGTCCCCGGTGCAAACACCCTCGTGCCTCCCCTCCCTAAAGTCACCGTCGACCGCCGCGCCGCCCCGGCACCTCTCCGCTGAGCTCTAGCCTGGGTGAGCCCTCCCTGACCCCTTCTTCTTCCGTCACATCGTGGCCGGCGCGAGTTAGGCGATGATCGCCGACTATCGATCCAGCCTCTAATCCTATGACCCCCATCGCCAGATTCCCCTTCACCCTCTACGCGTTGCTGACTTTCGGGCCCACTCTGGCTTTCAAATTTCCTGGCCTCCCGCGCGTGACCCTGTCCTGGTGGGTCGGAATTTCCCTGTGCGGCCCATGTCGGTCAAAAACGGCATGGTTGTTGCCTTTTTATTTTCCTTTTTAGTATATTTCCATATCTACAACATACGTGTTAGTTTAAACCGATTTTTTTTGAAAATGCATGATATCATCTAGATGACATATTTACCTTGTTCCCTAGAGTTTTCTTCAACAAGCAGAACAAACCCTCTGCCCAAAATAATATTCATCTTTTTCTAGTAAAACAAATATAAAGAGGTATCCGTTTTCACTAATAAATTTTTCTATAAGTTTTACAAATATAAATGATGTAAAACATTTTTGTACTGAAAGGTATCCTATATACTTTGCATGTCCCCTGGCCCACCTAAAATTGCTTCCTAGTTTACCCCTGGTAAAAATAACAAAAACAATCTAATTCTTCCTTTAGGAACTTATCCAGGTCAAACCAAATGTGGTATTGATCTAATTTCAACTCTAGGACTTCAAAAAGTCTCATATCCTTCCAACCTTAGAAGCCCAATATTTATTGAGCTTTGGTTAAATTTTGACAAGTAAAGCATTTCTACATAAAGTTGTTTCACTAACAAAATCACTCCAGTAGTTCTGTATATCCAAAAATAGTGAATCCAATTTCTACATAAAGGTAATCTAGGTAGATAACCTGCGACTTTGGAATCATATCACAATCTCCTATAGATTAATTCTAGTTAAAAAACAAAAACCTTTCGGAACTACCTTTGGAAATTTCTTGAGGGCATTCTGGTAAATATTTTGAAGTGATTCCAACTCTCATGAACCAGTCCATCAAACACTACCCAACCATCCAAGTAAATAATTTTTGGACCTACGGAAACTTTCTAGTGAATTATTTCCTAAAACTAGGGTTTTTATCACTAGAAAATTCATAGTAAATCAAAGGAAATTAATAAAATAGTGAAACCACTTTTGTTGGTTTCATTTTATCAATACCTATCTAATAATATCATTTTTGCATATTGATATCCTACAGCACTTGGCCTTGCTTTAAAACCCCTTTAATAAGTAGTTTTGGCCTCCAAAATGTTTAAGACAATCCTCAAATGCCCATTAGGCATTTCCAATTGCTTTAAATCCAACCACTCAACATCTACTAATTTATAAACATGTGTTGTCCTTTCTTGTTGTATGTATTGATGCTTGTATGACTTGTATTCATGCGGTATTGTTTGTTTGCATGTATGCTCGGTTATGACGCAGTTGTATTGTGTCATGCCGAGAAGATGGAAGCATCTGATTTTCTCATTATTATTATTTTTATCGGTATTATGTTATTCTAAATAATCCAAGAGACATCTCGCTGGTCACAGGAAAGCCACCTTCTTACTCATAATCCTTGTCCTACTGTTTTACTTATGCATGTTGTACCTATTGTTTATGAAACTGCATTGTTTTACTATATGCTAAGTTATCTTTGGTAGTGGCTTGGCTCCTCCAAACCATTAAGCTTTTGTACTACTAAGTGCAAACCCCTTGTCGACACCTAATTGCCCTTAGTATGGTAGATGGTACAACACCATACACCTTTTGGAGAACCTGTTTTAGCCGAAGCAAAAACTATAGGATGGTAAGACCCCGGAAAGTTTTTTTTAAAAAAGCTTTGTGGCAAAACCTTTGTGAGGTTTGACCTACCAAGAGAAGTTCGAGAACTAAAAAGGTTTTTGTTCTACAAATGAATGAAAGATGGAGGAAAATTGTTTATGAAAATGCACCCGGTTCTTTGCAGTTTTGCCAAAATAATTAAGCCGTGCAACCACATTACTCTAGAATGGGACAGGGCTGGGCTTGAAGTTTGCCACTCTGGTGTGGGAATTCTCACAGCTACTTATAAGGGATTATCTCCCTCTAATTCCGGCATTCCTTTATGAAAATGGTCAACTGTGGGATAGTCACTTGGAGGAATTGCGAGCTGTCCTTGGAAGCAGTCGAGTGATACTATGAGCCCCTCATTGAAAGAGTCCCTTCTCGAGGAGTCGGAAGGAACTATGGTTGGTCCATAGATCTAGACGTCCCGGTGTTGAGGGGAACAACTCATTGGGTAGGGCCTATACTAGAATGCCATCTAGAGAGTCTTGGTCGGTTACTCGACCCACGATCAGTAGGGATCATGGCTGGGTACCCGTTTGGTATGGGTAAGGTGTACAACCTCTGCAGAGTGTAAATCTATTCGAATATCCTTGTACATGGTCATGGACAGTTGGGAAGGTTGCTGTAGAGTGGATCTGGTTTGGATTTCAAAAAGGACTTCAAAAAAGAAGGAAAGGTTTTGACCATGGGATGGTAAGAAAAGAATGAAAGGAGTTTGGTCATGGGATGACCGGAAAGAAGAACAAATGGGTGACCCAATCCTAGTGTTTTCCAAAACTCTTCGAAAAGACTTCCCAAATTTTATACAAAAGTTTTTCAACAAAGATATAAACAGGCTATATCTACAATAGAAAAATACTTTCTAAAAGAACCTATTATGGAGCCCTCCTACTACCACAGCCATATTACATATCCTTTATTATTGTTCTTTTAAGGTGGTTTACGAGTATATTCAAACTACTCATCGGCATTGTCCCTGGCTATTTACTTGGCCAGAATTTTAGAGGATCAATAAGAATGATGGACATGCTTACATCTATGCGAGCTAGAACGTCTTCCTAGTCAGTTGCATGTAGGTTAAGGCTTGACATGGGCTCTGCGAATGAGGACTTCCACTATTGACGATTGTAATCGCCATAATGGCAATGATGTAAGTTTTGTACTCGTTACTGGATGGTGTATTGATACTCGTTGGTTATGCTCACGGATCACTGATCATGGGAACGTGAATTGCAGACATAAAACGGGGATTCTCGGACTATAAATCAGGGGTCCCACAGCGCCGGCTTTTCCGAATAAGCACATCGAACCCACAGTGGTTTTCCCTAAAAAGTCCACCACATACAGGTCATTTTCGACATACCCAACAAAAGAGACCTTTAGATACTTGCTCCACAAGAGAACCACTAAATCACCATCAATAAAAACATCAAAACCCATCTTACCAAGGGCACAAAAAGAAAGTAAATTTTAACCGAGGGTCTCAACAAGCATGACATCAACGAGAGAGATATTGTGGGCAACCAAAATCTTGCCACACACAATACCTCAGATTTTGACTTATCACCATAGGAGACGGTTATATGATCGTGATTAGGCCTCATCTCCATGATGATATCTTTACTTCTGGTCATATGACAAGTGCATCCACTATCCATCACCCATTTAGATCCACCAGAAGCATAGCCCTGCAAGAAAGTTACTTCTTGGTTTTAGGTACCCATTTTTCAGTGGGTCCTCTCATGTTAGTAACAAGGGTCTCATAATTAGGATTGTTAGTCCTCTCATGTTAGTACCTACAAAACTAGCATAGACATCACCATAATAATCACAAAACAACTCATAATTAGGATTGTTAGTCCCTACAAAACCAATATAATCAGTTTTGTCCTTTGTGATGTACTTTTTTGTAGTGCTTGTCTCGGCTTTTGCCTTATTGGTCTTCTTTTTCTTGTTCTGCTTCTTCTTGGACTTAGAGACAAAGCCAAGTACCTCTTTTCCATAGTTTGACATTTGCTTGCCAGGGATCTCATCATGGACATCCTTACCTTTGGGAGTAGATGCCTTGGCAAGCTCATCCTTCAACATAGCATTTTATTCATGGACTTCTTTATGTGCACAAGCTGATGTAGATGTTATAGGAATATCATACTTGCTCAGTCAAGTTTGGAGCTGATGATGAGACTCGTTGAGAATAGAGTATTCACTTTCCAAAGCCTTGTGAGTAATGTCAAGCTTCTCCAATTTCTCGGAGAGTCTAGTATGAGCAGCCCCAAATTCAACTTTATCCTTCTTTAACTACTTTGATTTGGCTACTACATTGTCACGTTCTTTTACTAGATTGATCACAACTTCTTCATGTAACTCCTCGATTGACTCAAGTGTCTCTTCTAGAGAGACTCGAGCCTCCTCTTCTTCTAAAGAATTTTTTAGGGATGCAATCTCCATTGCATCCTCCCTTTCAATTATGCCATTTTCTTCAATGAGCACTTCATGTTGAGCAAGCTGGTCCATGAGGGCCTCAAAGTGCATTTTGTGCTCACCTTGCAAGTTAGTGATAAAATAGTCCAAAGCAATAATTTTTTCCTTAACCTTAAGACTAGTAGAATCATCCATGTCAATCCTAGTCTTAGGAAAGGAAGTGATGGAAGATGATACCTCGGAACCTCTTGCCATGAAGCAAGTGACGTTCTTGTTGATGATGTTTTAATTAGGTGAGTCGAAGAGTGATGCCGGTGTAGACATGGTGGCTATCGCAGCCACTTCTCATGAGCTATCATCATCTTCTTCATCTTCACTTGTGGATGAGTACCCCTCTTGAGCCACCAAAACAATTTTTGGTTGCTTTTTGTATGGAGCATTCTTCTTCATAAATTGCTTCTTCCATGGAGCCTTTGACTTTTCTTTAACAATGATCCTTCCACCATTATCTTCTCTACTTTGATATGGACACTCAGCTACAAAGTTCAGCCGATCTCGACAGTTGAAGCAAGTTCTTAATTTAGTACCATTTTCCCTTCTTCCACTTGACCCACCCTTGCGTTCAAGTTCAGATTTAGCTTTAGCGGGGTCCTTCAAAAACTTTCTGGCATAGAAGTCCATGTACTCACCATGAGCCCTCTTGACATTCTCGGGACAGTCCATAGAATCAAATTCATCATCGTCGGCATTCTTGGCGACCACCTTGAAAGCTGCCATTTCTTGCATTAACTCATTGGAAGTCCTTTGGTGGTAATTGTGTCTACCTTGGAGGCTCTTCAAATCTTTAGGCTCAAAGGTAATAATAGCACTAACATACTTTCTATTAATCCACGCGTCATCAACATGGGAAGCATCATGATTTCTGAATGTGGTGGATATTGAATTGAGTCTTCAATACATATCCTCATGATCTTCGCTATCCATCATATAAAAAAATTCAGCTTGGTTACTCAAAGCATCAAATATATTCCTTCTCATGCTTTCATTTCCAATGAATAGCTCAGTGAGGGCATCCCAAGCTTCCTTTGAGGTGCTAAGATGTTCTATGTGGGGCATGTCCTTGGGACCCACACCAAGATGGATCATGTGTAGACCCGTTGCATTGAGTTGGCTGTCCACAAACTCTCTTCTTGTTAGGTTGTTTGGATCTCCAACATGTATACCATTCTCAATGATTTTCCCTAACTCAATGGATGAGCTACACACATGAGACTTCATTAGAAATTGCCATTAATTAAAAGGAGATGTAGAAAGCTTAGGTGGATCATCCCTATAGTTTATATGAGTGTGAGGGATAGGTGGATCAGGTGAATATACATGAGGAACCTCACTATATTCCTCCTTACCACTTCCCTTTTTCGAGGAGGAGCTCTTACTAGTGCCATCACCTACCACATCGTCTTCTTTTGATTTGGTGTTAGCCTTTTCATTAGATTGCAATGTGGCAGCCTTAGAGGCAGATGGAGGTGGGGCTACGTGCGTGGAGAGACGCATAATCATTTGACGCATATCTTCCATCTTACTCTCCATTTAACTAATCAAGGTTGTTTCCACCGTCTTGAGATCATTCATGGTGACCATGTCCGTAGCTTCACTCACATTTCCCTTGGTACCCATAGTTCTCTTAGGCATTTAAGCCCGAATAAAGAGCCAGGGCTCTGATACCAATTGAAATGGATCTTATGGGAACCTAGAGGGGATGAATAGGTGCTACTCCAAATTTTATTTTATTTTTAAATTTTAGGCTTGACATAATGTAAATTCTCTAGATATGCAATTACGAGAATTTCCCCATATTCAAAGCTAACTACTAACCATGTAAAGTGGATGGAGGAGGAAACCGTAGTGGAGCACGCGGAGACACAGGGATTTGTTTGACTGCAGTTCCTTCCTTGTTAAGGGAAGTACGTCTGTGTTGGGGGGGTGGGCGGTTCTAAGACCACCATGCCATAATAGGCCTCATCCTATTCTCCGATGGATCTTGCCACCAAAGGCGCGATCCACCTTTCCACTATTGGTAACCTTCAAGGCGGGAATCGGTGCCTTTACAATGCTAGAGGGGAACACATCCACAACTGAATTGGAGGATCTCATGATGACAACAAGCTACCATAAGAACAAGGATTATAAAATAATCGAAACAAGGATCTAGATATTTGCAAGAAATACTAGATCGAGAATCCTCCAAGTGAATGGATGGGACGTGAAGCGCTTGATTGTTGTTGATGAAGATCGAGGCCTCCTCCTCCGATTCCCCAAAGATCGAAGACTTTGGGTGGACGAAGATGGAGATATTGTGTTGGATCTTGAAGAACAGGTATGGACTTTTTCAAAATGAATCAAGAGTTCTAGTAGGAGGGGTGATGTCTACGCACTTCTATTCTTGTAGACAGTGTTGGGCCTCCAAATGTAGAAGTTTGTAGAACAACAAAAAGTTTACCTTAAGTGGATTACCCAAGTTTTATTGAACTCGGGGAGGAAGTGGTCAAAGGTATCCCTCTCAAGCAACCCTGCAATCAAGATACAAGAAATCTCTTGTGTCCCCAACACACCCAATACACTTGTCAGGTGTATAGGTGAACTAGTTCGGCGAAGAGATAGTAAAATACAAGTGGTATGGATGATTATAAGTGGTAATGGCGCTAGAAAAGAGCTTCTGACTAGTGAACATGGCCTAAGGAAAAAATATGGAAGCAAGCAAACATGCAACAGATCTATTTGTAAACGGTGTTTCAATGTTTAGAAACAAGGCCTAGGGATCATACTTTCACTAGTGAACACTCTCAATAAATATATTCTCTTCATGATACTACCCTAAACTACTCTTCGGTTATACACTCTAATCCATGGTAGGGCTATAACAACACTCCTCAAAGTCCACCTTTCCCATCTAGATAACCTCACACTGTCACCTTGAGCGCTAGATGGTTCCAACAAACACCACAATTTCATAGAGACAACCAACTCAAAATATACTCATGATAAGTATTTATGAACTCTAGCCTAAGTGCCACCACGGCGTGCATGCTATCACTTTCACACACGTGGGTAGAGCAGAGATCTATTGAAGCACTTGAGTATTTATGTAAACTCTAGCCTAAGTGCCACCACGGTATGCACGCTGTCACTTTCACAGATGTGGGGAGAGCTAGAGATCTATTAAAGCACTTGAGTAGCAGAGTTGATCTACTTGATTACAAAGCTAATGATCATAATAAGATCATGCATAGAGAGAGATGAACACATAGCTACAGGTAGAGCCCTTAGCCTCGAGGAAGAACTACTCCCTCCTCATCATGGGAATCAGCAATGGCGATGGAGATGGTGGTGGAGATCGATGGATACGGCTTCGGGGGCACTTCCCCGTCCCGGCAGGTACCGGAACAGAGACTTTCTGTCCCTCGAATCTCCCCTTTGGTGGCGGCGGCACTGCAGAACTTTTTCTGGATTTTTGCCCGCGCTAGGGTTTACATCTCGGGGAGACGTATATATAGGCAAAAGAGCAAGGTCGGTGGAGCCTCGAGGGGGCCACACCTAGGGCTAGCGCGACTAGGGGGGCCCGTGCCACCCTAGGGTGTGGCACCTCCTGGCCCCCATTCGTCTGTCCTTCTAGCTCTGTGTTCGCTTTGGAAAATAGTGACTTTGGCTTTTGTCCCGTCCAATTCGGAGAATATTTATTTTCTGGCTTTTCTGGAACCAAAAACAACAGAACACATGCAACTGGCACTGTGGCATCTTGTTAATAGGTTAGTCCCATAAAATGTATAAAAATACATCAAATTGTAGAGAAAGCAAAGCAAAGTTGATACTAAACAAGCATGGAACATAAAAAATTATAGATCCATTTACGACGTATCAAGCATCCCCAAGCTTAACTCCTGATCATCCTTTAGTAGATAAGTGATAAAAAGAATAATTTTTTAGGTGAAATGCATGTTGCCTAACAGAGAGGACTTCGTTGGAAACCCCTAGAGCAAGGTGTGATGAGCACAACAACAAGTCTTCCCTCAGTAGAGACCGAGGTTATCGAACCATAAGGAGGAATGAAACATCACACAGGTGTTGCTAGCAACGCGGAGACCTGCACAACACAAACTCAAGACTTTGCCCCAACGAATCAGTGAGGTTGTCAAGCTCACCGGTTTGCTGTAACAAAGGATTAAACGTATGGTGTGGAAGGTAATGGTTTGCAGCAAGTAAACAAGTAACAGTGGAAGATGTATCAATGGTAAAGATGTGACCGGGGTCCATAGTTCACTAGAGGTTCTCTCCTTAGATAAACAACATGGCATGAAGGGTAAAAAAATTACAGTAGGGCAATTGATAGGAACTGAGCAAGGCATAACAATGCAATTACTAGTCAGAAAGATCCTATGAGATTCGATTGGGCAATACAACAAGATACATAGACCGCCATCCAACTGCATCTATGACTAGAAGTCCACCTTCAGGTTATCATCCGAACCCCCTCCAGTATTAAGTTGCAAGCAACATACAACTGCTTTAAGCAAAGTGTGTAAGGTAAACAGTCCACATGTTCCATGAACAAGAGACTGTTGTTTTCTACCTAGTAGCAACAACACATTTACAACCGAAGAGATTATTGTCACTTCACTTGGAAACTAGAGGCATGAACCCACTATCGAGCATAAATACTCCCTCTTGGAGTCAATAGCAACTACTTGGCCAAGATAGCTACTAGCAACGGAGAGCATGCAAGATCACAAACAACACAGACATGATAGAATCATAAAGACAAAACCATTAATCAAACCAACATAATAATCTCAATACCTATCGGATCCCCGCAAAAACAACATGCATGATTACAAATAGATTAGATATTGATCATGAACGGAGCTCACAAGATCTATACATGAAAGCACAAAGGAGGAGATACAACCATCTCGCTACTACATCGACCCATAGTCCAAGGTGGAATTACTCACGCATCATACCGGAGAGAAGGCCTCCAGGATGATCTCCACTCCGGGAACTTTAGATCTCTCCCGATCTAGGGACGATGGTGGAGGCAGCTACAAACAGTTTCATGGAGATTTGATCGGGTACTTAGGGTTTCTGCATCGGGGGCTTCTTATAGGCGAAGGGGGAGGGCGAGGTGGTGGCCAGGGGCCCCACACCCTGCCTAGGCGCGGGGCAGGGCAAACCTGCGCCTAGGGGGTCTGGGTGCCCTGGCCCGCCTCTCCGGCTCCCCTCTGGACTTCTTGTTCCCCACGGAAAGTAATTGACTTTAACGTTTGTCCCATCCAATTCTGAGAATATTTCTTTACTAACTTTTCTGGAACCAAAAACAGCAGAAAACAGGCAACTGGCACTGTGGCAACTTGTTAATAGGTTAGTACCAGAAAACATGTAAAAAGCACCTCAAAGTGTAGACAAACCAAAGCAAAGTAGATACTAACAAGCATGGAACATAAAAAATTATAGATACGTTTCAGACGTATCAAGCATCTGCAAGCTTAACTCCTGCTCGTCCTCGAGTAGGTAAGTGATAAAAAGAATAATTTTTGAGGTGACATGCACCCTCACAATAAAGATCCAACCATTTGCAAGCATTGAAAGCTGGGATCAAAGAACTCTAAGCATGTGCATGAAATATGGAGTTATATCAATAGAAAATAGTAACTATGCATGCAACATGACAAGCTACAAACAAAGATCATGAATAACATGCATTGAAAAACATTTGTTTGTTTTACATAGAGAAAACATAGCATAGTGGTAATCAGGTTGTCCCTCATAGAGTAGCAATATAGATGCATAGGACACCTTCAAAGTTCACAAGGATGACTAGAAACAAATAGCACAAGAACAAGTAATATCACAATATGCATCAATCAATAAGCTTTGGAACAGTGCACACAGAATGACAACTATGCTCTCTTAATGGTGCCTAAAGTTAGAAGGTGGATACTCAAGTAATGGTGGAAGAAAAGCTTTTTTTGTAAAGGAAGCAGGAATTTCAAGTTTCAAAAAGAGCTTCCAAAAATTATGGTACTCGTTAGCTTTCAGCCCTCATTGCCCCTATTATAAGCATCTTGAAGTGATTAAGGTTAAAGTGAACAAAGATGGACTATATGCTTGGCGAAGTATAAGTTGGCAATCTCAAGTCCCTTGAATACGAGGGCCACACCTCATGCTACTCAAATTTAGTCACATGTAAGTTCTTGTCATTGTAAGTATTTGCATATCATAGAGAACCGCCAACGGGGTACCCCTTGCACATGGTATAGGAGCTATCCCATAACCAAAATGACAAGGCAAGCAGACAATGAGCATCTCGGCAATCTTCTTATTAACCATGGGAATATGGTGCTTTTTTCTGTCCTTCCTCTGTTCTCAATGTGTCTCTTTTTTGTAAGAAGAATGCTTCATAGATGTCACTGTGGTAATGCTGCAAGTTTCCACCATGATTAGGCATGGCTTAGGATAGCGTCCCAGACGTTTCTCTAACACAAGATACAAACTCCATGGACTTACAAGTTCCCTCTTTATTTCACACTGGTGACATCCATAGACAAAAGAGCATGATATCAACTGAGTACAAAGTACAAGTGCAATGTTGAAAACGTTCCCCATGATAGCACGATTCTGCTAATTCCAACGTATAAGTGCAAGCATATACAACATAGATGACACAATGGTTCAAGTTTATTAGGGGCAAAGAAATATAAAGTGTGCCATCAAGTTTGTGAGGGCTTTAATCACTAAGTTTTCACATAACAAAATAGTTTTTAATTGGAAGATGGCCGAATACAAGAATATACTTGGAATGGTGTAACGCACCATGCATAGGATTTTATAGTGGACACTTTGGAAAAACTTGGTTTCTTGCGAGTTGGAAGCATGAGTAGAACTTACTCATACAAGTGGAGGCTAGCAAAAGACTGGGAGCAACCAACTAAGAGAGCAATAATGGCCATAATTATGAAGTGCAACAAAGCATTGCTAATCAAGGCATAGAGTGGTACTACAAGTCAAGGACTAAATGATCATAGAGGCTAATGGTGACTTGTGAGAGTCATAAAATGCTGTGAGCATGTGCCAAGTCAACCCAAACAAAGCATCAAAAGAGAATACCACAATACTATGCTTTTTGCATGCTAAAACAATTCATAATTTCTTCAAGGCACACTAAGCAATACCAATTATTTGGAACAAGACATGATACATCAATAATCACAAAGAATAAGGTCAAAACAACACCTAGCATGTCATGCTAAAGTCTAAGTCACAGTCAATGCAAGCTCCTCTTGCACTTCAAGCAAGAACTTACTACTCCTTTCCAACACCAAGCAACTTATTTGCAAAACAACACAACGATAACGGGGTCCAAACTACTTTATTCAAGAAAACTAAACAACCTAAGCAAAGCAAATGAAAACTAAGACGCTCCAAGAACAACACAACTTCGCATGAAACAATAAAAACGAAGTGTATAGACAGACCTGAGCTTTTTATGGATGAAGAAGGGGATGCCTTGGGCATTCCCAAGCTTTGACGCTTGTACCTCTTGGATATTTATTGGGGTGACACCATGGTGGAATCCCCAAGTTTGAGCTTTTGTCCATTCTTCATCTCATTGCATCATTCTCTCTCTACACCTGAAATTTTTCCTTCATACAAAACTTCACACACTCTTCATTAGCAATATTAGTTTATTCAAAAGATATTAGACCTCTGGCAAAGTTTTGGAACATAAAGGCTTTTCACTAAAACAAATCTACTGTAGTAATCCTTCAAAAATCTCAATTTACCAAATAGAACTCAAAAAGGAATCAATAAGAAGCAAATGCAAATAATGGCAGAAATTTGTCAAAACAGACCAGCGGGTAGATACCGATTTTTTCGAACATCTTATGTTGCTCAAATCAAAAAAATGTTGAACAAACAAAAGTTAGATAACATACTGGGGGATTTATTCGTAAATTGTGAGCTCAATCCAAGTTCCAGAGACTCCTCACGAATTTTTGTGGTGGAGGACAGAAATCTGTTTTGGGACAGCAACTCCCCAAATCTTACTTCCCTCTCATTAGAGGTCATTCTTGGCACAAAAAGCAAACAAAAAGGATAAGAAGAGGTCATTAATGAATTAATAATTTCCAAGACTCAAGCAAACTATTGGGTTATCTCCCAATAAGTACTTTTCTTTAACGTCTTTAAGTTAGGCACAAGAAGCAAAGAGAATGGAGTATTTTCAAATGAAGAAGCATTAACATCAATACTTGCATAGTATTCAACTATGAAATTTATCTCATCCAAATGGGATTTGGAGGATCCCTTCTCATATCTCTTTGGTCTACTACTTTCATCAAAAACATTTCAGGTGCAATCCAATCAAAATTCTTTTCAAAGGCTTCATGCATTCCAACAAGCTTAAAGGGTATGTGTATCTTAAATTCTTCTCTAGGCATAGTTTTATCAGAAATACCCACAACATCTACATTTGATCCTAGCATATTGAAATGCTCAAAGTCCTTTTTGGCTTCCTCGGCAATGGCGCCAGAAAACCTGTTGCCTAACAGGGAGGACTTCATTGGAAACCCCAAGAGCAAGGTGTGATGAGCACATCAACAAGTCTTCCCTCAGTAGAGACCGAGTTTATCGAACCAAAAGGAGGAAGGAAACATCACACAGGTGCTACTAGCAACGCGGAGACCTGCACAATACAAACTCAAGACTTTTCC
The DNA here is from genome assembly GCA_023614405.1 of Avena insularis. Taxonomy (NCBI): domain Eukaryota; kingdom Viridiplantae; phylum Streptophyta; class Magnoliopsida; order Poales; family Poaceae; genus Avena; species Avena insularis. The sequence continues at coordinate 191,221,331 of CM042689.1, read as the reverse complement.
CCAATGAATCAGTGAGGTTGTCAAGCTCACCGGTGTGTTGTAACAAGGATTAAACGTATGGTGTGGAAGGTAATGGTTTGCAGCAAGTAAAAATGTAACAGTGGAACATGTATCAATGGTAAAGATTGGACCGGGGTCCATAGTTCACTAGAGGTGCGCTCCTTAGATGGCATGAAGGGTAAAAAAATTACAGTAGGGCAATTGACAGGAACTGAGCAAGGCATAACAATACAATTACTAGTCAGAAAAATCCTATGAGATTCGATTGGGCAATACAACAAGATACATAGACCGCCAGGTCCACAGGTGGGCATCTATGACTAGAATTCCACCTTCAGGTTATCATCTGAACCCCCTCTAGTATTAAGTTCCAAGCAACAGACAACTGCTTTAAGCGAAGTGTGTAAGGTAAACAGTCCACATGTTCCATGAACAAGAGACCGTTGTTTTATCCCTAGTAGCAACAACACATCTACAACCAAAGAGATTATTGTCAATTCCCTTGGAAACTAGAGGCATGAACCCACTATCGAGCAAAAATACTCCGTCTTGGAGTCACTAGCAACTACTTGGCCAAGATAGCTACTAACAACGGAGAGCATGCAAGATCACAAACAACACATACATGATAGAATCATAAAGACAAAATTATTAATCAAACAAACATAATAATCTCAATATCCATCGGATCCCCGCAAACACAACATGCATGGTTACAAATAGGTTAGATATTGATCATGAACGGAGCTCACAATATATATACATGAAAGCACAAAGGAGGAGATACAACCATCTAGCTACTACATGGACCCATAGTCCAAGGTGGAACTACTCACGCATCATACCGGATAGAAGGCCTCCGGGATGATCTCCCCTCTGGCTGGGTGCCGGGAAGAACTTCAGACCCCCCCGATCTAGGGACGATGGCGGTGGTGGCTACAGACGGTTTCATGGAGATTTGATCGGGTACTTAGGGTTTCTGCATAGGGGTCTTCTTATAGGCGAAGGGGGAGGCCGAGGCGGTGGCCAGGAGCGCCACACCCTGCCTAGGCGCGGGGCAGGGCCCACCCACGCCTATGGGGGTCTGGGCGCCCTGGACTGCCTCTCCGGCTCCCCTATGGACTTCTTGTTCCCCATGGAAAGTAATTGACTTTGACGTTTGTCCCGTCCAATTCCGAGAATATTTCTTTACTAACTTTTCTGGAACCAAACATAGCAGAAAACAGGCAACTGGCACTATGGCAACTTACTTATAGGTTAGTACCAGAAAACATGTAAAAAGCATGTAGAGGTCCCAACCTTTAATAAGGTAGAGGTCCCAACCTTTAATAAGATGTAATATCCAGAAACAAAGGTCATAATACAACTTTATAACTAGGAATAAAATAATTTATTACATCTTACATAGCTCACTTGGCTATCTCATTACAATGCAGCAGAAATAACTATAGCATGGAGTCCTTCATCTTCAAAGTGCCACAGGCAATCATGTTGGTTGTAGACATGCAATCCTAATCAACACACTTCACTAACATCAAACAAACCTGCAACATAATAAGTTACAGCCAGAAGGGTCAATACATTTGAATTGTATTGGCAAGTGATACTATGGTAGTATAGTGGAGTCTGTCATCTATATGCATTTGGCTAAGTGGAGCTTAGGCTTGCTTTGCTCAAAATAGATTTTCCTTATCTTTTTAAAAAGACTAAGTTTTTGTTTGTCAAAAAATCACCCAAGGCATCTCCCAATAGAAATTGGTGATCCTTCAACCCTTGTTCAACCACAAAATTTTAACTTAGAAATTGGGATGAGGAGATTCTTGATAGCTTCCATGTATTGATGCTCAAATTGTCCTTCGCCAGGGACATGGCTAAGTACTTAGATTTTACACTATGCAGAGTTGGTGCACTTTCCACACAAGACTTGTTTTCACCAAGACAAGATCTTTCAGAAGCCTTCCCTTAGACCAGAATGGACGCATTCCAACCTATCATCCCCTACCACCAACTGTCCATTTGGCTAAGTTATTGCAACCTATATGATCCAGGCAGAGCCCATAATTCCAAGTGGCTACACTTGAAGCTTCTCAACATTTGACATCTCAAATCTCTTTGTTGCTAGGTGGCATTCCACAAGTGAGATACACAAGGTAAACCATAGAAATGGGCCTTGTATAACCACTCAACACAAACCATTCCTTCCATTCCACCCAGGTGTTTCATTCACTTAGTTGTTTTATTAAACAAAACACAAGTCCTTGACTTAGAAATATTCCATAGTATGAATATATTCCACCCTTGTTTTCTACTAACTAAGCTAAGCATGATAGTAGTAGGAATCTTAACTTAGGAAATTTTCTACTAAGGTTTCATCTACTAGGATTTCCCATGGCATAGTTTACACTTAGCAAAAATTCCATGCAAGTCCTACTTAGAAATATCACTAATGCATAGTGAAAATAATGGGACAAAAGTATGAAGCATCACTTGCCTTTTTGGTAGAGAATATAAGTTCACTCCTTGATCTTGCAATATTCACACTCTTCAAATTCCACTACAATTCAATCAAACAAGGCACAATTTCAATCTACCATTCAAGCAAACATCACATAAAATAATAGAAACAAAGCAATGCATGCAAGCATGCTAAAGATTGTTTTATTTGGAAAAGTGGTTTATAATAGGTTATAAACATTCTAAAACACCTATTGGTCATTTTATATAAGTGGCAAAATTATTTGCAAAAGATTTTACCTATAAACCATTTTTAAACCAAATCAATATTTTATGTGGTTGAAAATACCTTTAGCAAAGCAATAATCTTTATAGGGTTCACCAAATACATTTTTAATTCTAAATCTTGGTGTTTGGGGTCAGAGAGTTTATTCCAAATCATTTCCCAAAGATTTTTCTCCAAAAAGTATTTTTAACATATAAATCACATTTTTATTTGACTAGAAATGCTTTAATTCAAAGATTTATTCTCTTGCTTCACAAAATAAGTTTTTGAATCCACAAGTTGATTTATATGGTCAGTAGGTGCAAAACAATTCATTTGCCAAAGATTTCATCACAAACACAATTTTACGATGAATTTTATATTCAAAATATGCCTACACACGTTTCTGCAAAAACAACCATTTTACCAAAATCAATTCATTAAACAAAGTGCATGGTTGGATAGTACTTGTCTTGCTGATTCCATTGATATAAAATTTGCAAAATTTGGAAGTGTGGATCAAAAGTTATGAATTTTACAAACTTGAACATCTAATAGAACATTTCTGGATTTTATAAAACGGACTGGGCCACGTGGAGCGATTCTATTGGGCAATAACGGTTCGCGTGGATCGACAGATACAGGTCGTTCGGTTAAAAGAGATCTGTGCGGCTCTGATCATCGTATACCCCTTCGTTAAGTGAAACTATCATATCGCTCCGATCTGGATCTGACGGCTCTCAGTGCCTCGACCGTAAATCATGGCGGCTCTGACGGTGAAGCTACCGACAAAATAGGACGCGCGGGGAAGAGTGGGGATGCTTACCAGAATCATCGTGAAGCACTGATTCTCGTCGATTCTATGGTTGGCCAAGGGGAGCACGGAGGTGTTGCCGATTGCTCGACTGAGTCCGCACGGCGTCGGGCACGCTCTGGTCGTCGTAGTTGGCAAGGCTACAGGCCACCCAAAGGCAAGAGATAGGTGTCGTTAGATGCGGGCGAGAGTGTAGATCACAGGAGCGTCAACAGGGGAAACAGGGGCGGACGGAGGATACCTGGGGAGTTCGCCGGAGTCCAAGCCGAAGACGGTGGCGAGCGGCGTTGAGGTTGCCGATGCTAGGGAGCTTGCGCCGCTGAGCTCGGAGTACTGGAAGATGTGCCAGAGGCCAGGGAATGTGCTCGTGTGGTCGAGGGGCGAGGGGCGACGGCGGCTGGCCAGAATTCTCACTGGAAGACGTCGGAGGCAGTGGCGGTGTGAAGACGAATTGGGACGGCCTGACGGCAGAAAGGAAGGGGCGAGAGAGGGGAAATGGAGAGGAGGAGAAGACGCTTAAGAGGGCGTGGTCAGGGGCTGGTTAAATGGCGTAGTTACCGCGTATTTAATCAAAGAAACGGTGACAGAACGGCTCGCGAAGGAGGGCGTGGTCAAGGGCGGGTGAAGAAGATGATCTGACCGGTGGGGTCTGCCTGACAACGAAAGAGAGAGAGGAAGAGTTGGACCTTGCGGTCAACGATTGAGTGGGTGGCTTTCTGAGTGAAAAAGATTCATTGCGGGGGGGGGGGGGGAAGATGGGCTTGCTGGGTTGGACTGGGCCAGGTTGGGTTGGGCTGGCTTTGTTCTTTTTTTTGTTCTGCTTCTCTTTTTCTATTTCCATTTCTATTATTCTGTTTTGATTTTGTTTAATCATTTCAAACAACAATTTGAATTCAAACTTCAACCAAACTTTGGGTATAATCAAACACTTTATATTAACATAATCTAAAGTTAAATTTAGAATAATTCTTTTATTCTTTTTTAGGGTATATTGATTATTTAAAGTAGGCCCTTGTTTTAAATTCAAACATGATTTTAAATATAATTTTAACTCTTATTTAAATTCAAATTTTTACCAAACCTTTTCAGTAGGTTTTATTTATTTAATAGGGTGTCAAATAATTCACCTTGAATTATTTGGAACATTTTTAATATGATTTATTAATCATTTTAAAATGGGTATTCATCTTTATTCGAATGAAATTAAATATGGTTTTAATTCCATAAATTTTATTTAGTTGATTTCTTTGATCCCATTTAAGTTAATTAAACAACTTTTATTCCACTTGCGTAAATTCCAAATACTATTTTCCCATGATTTAATTAATCATTCTTATTAGGGAATTTGTTTTAATCCAATGGAATAGAATTTGGTTAAGGCCACATTATTTTATTTCCATATTATTTATTCATTTAATTCATTTGAACTTGAATTATGTTTATTCCATTTACTTATGGTCTTGGCCAAATTTGGATTTTAAAATACTCCTTATTTATTATTTCTTTCTTTATCTTATAGAATCCATATCTTTTTATTTAAAGATCCAAACTTGGTGATTCCAATTTGTATAATCTTATTTAATATTTGTTTATACTTTTAAATATCTTTAGGATTATTTTATCACCATTTGGTATGGATTTTTAGATGGTGCTTTATTAACTTGGAAATTCAATTTCCTGTTCTTACTAAATTCATAAGATTTTATCTATGGCTCCAAATTAAGTGAAACCAATTTCTATGGTTTTATAATATTTCTATTTGTCATTATTGATCATTTATAAATGTTTGTTGACAAATTTTTATATGGATCAAATCCATGGTCTTGAGATAACTTGGAAATGTTTTTCTTCCATTAGGGTTTTAGGGTTTTGGTTTTAACTTTTCCATGTGTTTAAATTTCAAGATACATTCATTGAGGAATGCATTTCACTTGATTTGGATTTAGTTGGATTCAAACTTTATTCAAAGTTTGTTCAGATGGGATTTTAAGTTTCCATTTAGAAACAAAAGTTTCTTTTCACCCTAAATTTCAACAATTATTTATTTTGTTTATTGATTTTTCACATTACAAGATTTGGAAAATTTCGGGATGTGACAGGATACCACCCTTAAAAGAAATCTCGTCCCGAGATTTGGGAAAGATAGGGGGTTACAAGCTGGCTCAAAGCAACTAGGGTACTACCACCCTTAAAAAATTTCCACTAGATTACTTCTTGGCTTGCTTGGGGTCTTGATGATACTTCTCTGGGCAAACATCTGCATAGTGTCCTTTGTTTCCACACTTGAAACATGTGACAAGGCTGAGATCCTTCATAGGCTTGTTTATCTTGTGCTTAATCTTTTATGGACAATTGCTGGCATAGTGTCCCATCTCTTTGCAATTGTAACATTGCAACTAGCTTATGTCCTTCTTCTTCTTTTTGGGTCTCTCCAAAGTTAGGAGTTCTTATAGTTCATGCTCTTCACATTTCACCACAAAGGTGGGAAATCTTTCTCTCTTCTTGGGGCAGTTACTAGAGATATGACCTTCTTCTTCACAAGAGTAGCAACACTTTGTGGTCACTTTGTATTTGGCCTTATGATGCATGGTTTTGACTTTGCCTTCATCCTTCTTGGCAGAAGTTGTTCCTTCATGAAGGTTTACAAACTGTTGATGCACTCCATCTTGTTTCCTTTGTTGAACTATGGTATAGATGGGGCATTGGGTAGGAGCATGATTATTTCCTTCACATGGGAAACAAGTAGCTTGAGATGTGGGGCATTGATTAGTTGGATGTTTCTCTTCACAATTGGGGCATTGATCTTCGTGCTCTTTGGAAGTGTGATCCTTGTCTCCACAAACATTGCAAGCTTGGTTTCCTTCTAGAATATCATCCTTGACATCCTTGTTGTCACAAATACTTTGGGAAGAGTTGTCTCCCATGTTGATCATTTGACTTGTCATCCTATGCAACAATTGGGTTTGGGTTTCCAAAAATCTTTGCATGGTTGGGTCTAAATCATTGTTGTTGGCCCAAAATTGAGTTGTCACTTGGTTCAACTGGGTTTGGGTTACTATGAGTTTCTCATGTGCATCTTTTGGTTGTTGTTGTCACCATTCTTGATGTTGGAGTTTCTTGGAGTAGTCATCTATTTGGGTTGGATTGGGATTAGAATAGGCAAAAGATTTCTAAGGAATTAATTCTAATCACACACGTCACAATTCACACAAGCAATGTGCAAGCATTCAATCATTCCACTCAAACAACAAGTTTCAAGCACATTTTTAGGCAATAAAATATTTTTGCTACACCACATAAGTTGGTGTGTTTGATTTAAACTAAATATGGTGGTCCAACTGTATGGTTCACTTGAGATCATTCCATCCTTCCTTGTTGTTTCTTCTTGAATGAGATCATGGTTTCCTTGGGAAGAATTCTTGTGTCTTGGTTACAAACTCCAAAAATTATGATGATTCTTCTAAGTTGTGTTCCCTTAGTCTTCAAGTCTTGAGTAACATTTCTTGGCTCACTTGTAGTCCTTAGTGATATCCAGGTTGAAGTCCTTGGTGAAAATAAAGTTGAAGTCATTTGAGTTGGTGAAGTCCTTTGCTCATGTTGAAGTCTTTGCTCATGGTGGAGGCTTTATCCGTCAAGTTGAAATAGAAGAGATGTAGAATCAAAACCACAAATGGTTGAGGAAAGAGTTTACAAGATTGTTTTTAAATAAGTTTTGGAACAAATTCAACTCCTATTTTTCTAAGGGTTTTGTCCAATCCTAGGGTTACAATCCAACAGGCCACACAGTGCTCTGATACCATCTGTAGAGGTCCCAACCTTTAATAAGGTAGAGATCCTTGTGTTTACAATGCTAGTCCCTGGATCAATAGCTAGCATCCACAGTTAAGATGTAATATCCAGAAACAAAGGTCATAATACAACTATATAACCCGGAATAAAATAATTTATTACATCTTACATAGCTCATTTGGCTGTCTCATTACAATGCAGGAGAAATAACTATAGCATGGAGTCCTTCATCTTCAAAGTGCCACAGGCAATCATGTTGGTTGTAGACTTGTAATCCTAATCAACACACTTCACTAACATCACACAAACCTGCAACATAATAAGTTACAGCCACAAGGGTCAATACATTTGAATTGTATTGGCAAGTGATACTATGGTAGTATAGTGGATTCTATCATCTATATGCATTTGGCTAAGTGGAGCTTAGGATTGCTTTGCTCAAAATAGATTTTCCTTATCTTTTGAAAAACACTATGTTTTTGTTTATCAAAAAATCACCCAAGGCATCTCCCAATAGAAATTGGTGATCCTTCAACCCTTGTTCAACCACAAAATTTTAACTTAGAAATTGGGATGACGAGATTCTTGATAGCTTCCATGTCTTGATGCTCAAATTGTCCTTTGCCAGGGACATGGCTAAGTACTTAGATTTTACACTCTGCAGAGGTGGTGCACCTTCCCCACAAGACTTGGTTTCACCAAGACAAGATCTTTCAAAAGCCTTCCCTTAGACCAGAATGGACGCGTTCCAACCTATCATCCCCTACCACCAACTGTCCATTTGGCTAAGTTATTGCAACCTATATGATCGAGGCAGAGCCCATAATGCCAAGTGGCTGCACTTGAAGCTTCTCAACATTTGACATCTCAAATCTCTTTGTTCCTAGGTGGCATTCCACAAGTGAGATACACAAGGTAAACCATAGAAATGGGCCTTGTATAACCACTCAACACAAACCATTCCTTCCATTCCACCCAGGTGTTTCATTCACTTAGTTTTTTGATTAAACAAAACACAAGTCCTTGACTTAGAAATATTCCATAGTATGAATATATTCCACCCTTGTTTTCTACTAGCTAAGCTAAGCATGATAGTAGTAGGAATCTTAACTTAGGAAATTTTCTACTAAGGTTTCATCTACTAGTATTTCCCATGGCATAGTTTACACTTAGCAAAAATTCCATGCAAGTCATACTTAGAAATATCACTAATGCATAGTGAAAATAATGGGACAAAAGTATGAAGCATCACTTGCCTTTTTGGTAGAGAATATAAGTTCACTCCTTGATCTTGCAATATTCACACTCTTCAAATTCCACTACAATTCAATCAAACAAGGCACAATTTCAATCTACCATTCAAGCAAACATCACATAAAATAATAGAAACAAAGCAATGCATGCAAGCATGCTAAAGATTGTTTTATTTGGAAAAGTGGTTTCTAATAGGTTATAAACATTCTAAAACACCTATTGGTCATTTTATATAAGTGGAAAAATTATTTGCAAAAGATTTTACCTATAAACCATTTTTAAACCAAATCAATATTTTATGTGGTTGAAAATACCTTTAGCAAAGCAATAATCTTTATAGGGTTCACCAAATACATTTTTAATTATAAATCTTGGTGTTTGGGGTCAGAGAGTTTATTCCAAATCATTTCCCAAAGATTTTTCTCCAAAAAGTATTTTTAACATATAAATCACATTTTTATTTGACTATAAATGCTTTAATTCAAAGATTTATTCTCTTGCTTCACAAAATAAGTTTTTGAATCCACAAGTTGATTTATATGGTCAGTAGGTTCAAAAAAATTCATTTGCGAAAGATTTCATCACAAACACAATTTTAGGACGAATTTTACATTCAAAATATGCCTACACAAGTTTCTGCAAAAACAACCATTTTACCAGAAGCAATTCATTAAAAAAGTAAATGGTTGGATAGTACTTATCTTGCTGATTCCATTGATATAAAATTTGCAAAATTTGGACGTGTGGATCAAAAGTTATGAATTTTACAAACTTGAACATCTAATAGAACATTTCTGGTTTTTATAAAACAGACTGGGCCACATGGAGCGATTCTATTGGGCAATAACGGTTCGCGTGGATCGATAGATACAGGCCATTGGATTAAAAGAGATCTGTGCGTCTCTGATCATGGCATACCCCTTCGTTAAGTGAAATTATCCTATCACTCTGATCTAGATATGACGGCTCGAAGTGCCTCGACCAGAAACTGGCGGCGCTCAACGGTGGCATGCGGCGGCGCGGCTCTGACGGTGAAGCTGCCGACGAACTAGGACGCGCGGGGAAGAGTGGGGATGCCTAACAGAATTGCCGTGAAGCACTGATTCTCGTCGATTCTTTTGTTGGCCAAGGGGAGCACGAAGGTGTTGACGATTGCTTGCCGGAGTCCGCACGGCGTCGGGCACGCTCGGGTCGTCGTAGTTGGTGAGGCTACATGCCACCCGAAGGCAAGAGAGAGGTGTCGTTAGACGCGGGCGAGAGTGTAGATCACAGGAGCGTCAACAGGGGAAATAGGGGCGGACAGAGGATACCTGGGGAGTTCGCCGGAGTCCAAGCCAAAGACGGTGGCGAGCGGTGTTGAGGTTGCCGATGCTAGGGAGCTTGCGCGGCTGAGCTCAGAGTACTAGAAGATGCGCTAGAGGCTAGGGAGTGTGCTCGTGTGGTCGAGGGGGCGAGGGGCGACGGCGGCTGGACGGAATTCTCACCGGAAGACGTCGGAGGCAGTGGCGGTGTGAAGACGAATTGGGACGGCCTGACGGCAGAAAGGGAGGGGCGAGAGAGGGGAAATGGAGAGGAGGGGCAGACACTTAATAGGGCGTGGTCAGGGGGTGGTTAAATGGCGTAGTTACCGCGTATTTAATCGAAGAAACGACGACAGAATGGCTCGCGGAGGAGGGCGTGGTCAAGGGCGGGTGAAGAAGATGATCTGACCGGTGGGGTCTGCCTGACAGCGAAAGAGAGAGAGGAAGAGTGGGACCTTACGGTCAGCGATTGAGTGGGTGGCTTTCTGAGTGAAAAACGATTCATTGCGGGGGAGGGAAGATGGGCTTGCTGGGCTGGAATGGGCCAGGTTGGGTTGGGCTGGCTTTGTTCATTTTTTTTTGTTCTGCTTCTCTTCTTCTTTTTCCATTTCTATTATTCTGTTTTGATTTTGTTTAATCATTTCAAACAACAATTTGAATTCAAACTTCAACCAAACTTTGGGTATAATCAAACACTGTTTATTAACATAATCTGAAGTTAAATTTAGAATAATTCTTTTATTCTTGTTTGTAGGGTATATTGATTATTTAAAGTAGGCCCTTGTTTTAAATTCAAACATGATTTTAAATATAATTTTAACTCTCATTTGAATTCAAATTTTTACCAAACCTTTCAGGAGGTTTTATTTATTTAATAGGGTGTCAAATAATTCACCTTGAATTATTTGGAATATTTTTAATATGATTTATTAATCATTTTAAAATGGGTATTCATCTTTATTCCAATGGAATTAAATATGAGTTTAATTCCATAAATTTTATTTAGTTGATTTCTTTGATCCCATTTAAGTTAATTAAACAACTTTTATTCCACTATGGTAAATTCCAAATACTATTTTCCCATGATTTAATTAATCATTCTTATTAGGGAATTTGTTTTAATCCAATGGAATAGAATTTGGTTAAGGCCATATTATTTTATTACCATATTATTTATTCATTTAATTCATTTGAACTTGAATTATGTTTATTCCATTTACTTATGGTCTTGGCCAAATTTGGATTTTAAAATACTCCTTATTTATTATTTCTTTCTTTATCTTATAGAATCCATATCTTTTTATTTAAAGATCCAAACTTGGTGATTCCAATTTGTATAATCTTATTTAATATTTATTTATACTTTTAAATATCTTTAGGATTATTTTCTCACCATTTGGTATTGTAAGATCCCTCCTTTGTAAAGGAAAAGGATCCCTGTGATTGCAATGCTAGTCCCTGGATCATTGCTAGCATCCACAGTTTAAGATGAAGTACACAGATACAAAGGTCATTTATTACATTCATTCCAGAGATAAAACATAGTCTTTTACAACTCAGGGCCACAAGCCTAATACAAGAGTTTTGGAATAAGTAAATAAACATAAGTCTTCATCTTCATGTGCCACAGGCAAGCATGTTGAGTGTAGACTCATGACACCTAATCATCATCGGAGTAACCTGCAACATCACAAGTTACAGCCACAGTGGGTCAATACTTTGGAATAGTATTGGCAAGTGATACCTTAGTAAATTTTTTAGTGGACTATATTACTATATGCTTTTTTTGGCTAAGTGTAGCTTGGCTTGCTTTGCTCAAAATATGTTTTTCTTATTAGTTGAAATCACTAAGTTTTTCTTTGTCGAAAACTTTCCCAAGAAACCACCAATAGACATTGGGGTCCTTCACCCTTGTTCACCCACAAGTTTTTACTTAGAAGTTGGAGTGATGAGATTCTTGATAGCTTCCATGTCTTGATGCTCAAGTTGTCCATTACCATGGACTTGGCTAAGTACTTAGATTTTCCATCTGCAGAGGTTGTGCACTTTCCCCACCAGACTTGGTTTCCCAAGACAGGACCTTTCAGAAGCCTTCCCTTAGCCAAATGGACGCGTTCCAACCTATCATCCCACTACCACGAACTGTCCAAATGACTAAGTTCTAGCAACCTATATAATCAAGGCAAAGCCCATATTGCCAAGTGGTTGCACTATAAGCTTCTCAACACTTGGCCTCCAAATCCCTTTGTGCCTGGGTGGCATACCACAAGTGTGATACACAAGGTAAACCATGTCCATGGGCCTTGTGTAACCACTCAACCAAAAACCACCATTCAAGTCCCATTCCACCCAGGAGGTTCATTGACTTAGTTATTTTATTAAGAAAACTTAAGTCCAAAGACTTAGAAATATTTTCATCATAGCATGTATATACTTTACCAACCCTTGTTTGCTACTAGCTAGGATAAGCATGGCATAGTAACTTAACTTAGGAAATTCCCTAGCAATTCTACAATTCTACAACTACTTAGGATTTCCCATCATAGCATTTGGCAAAATAGTAACATGCAAGACTTAGCAAAATATTTCTAATGCTTGTACAAAAATATAGGGATGGAAATATTCATGAAGTACCACTTGCCTTGGTAATGGGGAGAGTAGCACTCTTCACAATCACAGTCACTAGCAAAATCTACACAAAAATTTGTAGCACAAAATTACACACAATTCATATACAAACAAAAATATGAATGCATGCATGCAAGAAAATGCTAAGTGATGATTTTTGAAAACTCCACCAAGCAAGTGCATGATACAGAAACATAACCAAGTCAAAAACTTGCTAACTAAACTTATTTAGCACTAAAACAATTTACTAAACAAATTCTATACTCAAAATAGTCCTAAACAAGTTTCTGCATAAAAAGTCATTTTAACAAAAACATTTCCCTAAAAACATTGCAGATTCAGAAAGGGCTTGTCTCCCTGATTCCAATGGTATAAAATTTGCAAAAATCTAACGTGGGAAACAAAAGTTATAGCCCTTTGAAATTTGGATCTAAATCTGATTTGAATTCTGTTTTTGAATCTAACCCTAGCCACGCGTCATGTTTCTATTGGCTGATACCGATCCGTTCAGGATCACCCTCCCACGCCGTTGGATCTTTTTAAATCTCACGGATCAGATCCACCCATAACGCTTCGCTAAAAGATCTAATCCTATACATTGGATCCAGATCTGATGGCTCTGGATCAAACGACCAAAAGGGGGCGGCGCTGGCGGCGGCTACTGGCGGCGGCGAGTTTTGTCTATGGCGGTGTGGCACTACAGGTCGTCCGGAGGGGCAGGAGGATGCTTACCAGGTTCGCAGCGTCGAGGAGAAGCTCAACCTAGCAGTGGCTTGACGAGGGGCGCACGGGCACGGTCTCTGGGGCTCGTCGGAGTTGCGGCGGCGTCTGTTGCTTGCAGTCGAGGTCACTGGCGAGGTTTGGCGTCGCCCTAGCACGAACCAGAGGGGTCAGCGGGTGCACAAGACGCAGGCGAACAAATTCGTATGGAAGAGGGGGCAAGGGGCGCTTGGGTTTTACCTCAATTGGTCGCCGGAGTCAAGCGGCGGCACAGGTGGTTGCGGTCGTGAATGGAAACGACGACCTGGGTCACGAGCAGGCAAAAGAAAGGTGTCAGCAGGTGCACAAGGTCATGCTGAGCATCATCGTTTGAACCAGAGAGAGGGGGGCGGTCTTGGCTCACCGGAATCGGTCGCCGGAGTCGTTGGTACTGCGGGGCTTTGAGAGCAAATGCGCGCAGCCTGGTGGCGGAGTGAGCGAGGAGAGTGGGGGGAAATGACCGCGGTGCAGAGGGGATTAAATAGGCCAAAGCGCGACAGGAAACGCCTGCGGCATCAAGGCTAATTACGCCGCGCCATTACCGGCATCACTGCAGCGGCGACAGGGTCTGCGGGCGCGATTTGGGGAAGACGAGGGCGACGTGGAGAGGGCCCGCTCGTCAGCGAAGCGCGCAGAAAGGAGGTGGGGTCTGGTCGTCAGCGGCTGTGGGGGTGCGCTTGCGCGTGCGAGAGGGAGAGGAATGGCCCGGGTGGGCTAGTTGGGCCAGTTCTGTTGCTGGGCTAGAATCCTGGCGCCGGCCCTTTTCTAATTCTTTCTCCTTTTTCTTTTTCTGTTTCAATTTTCTGAATTGATTTTCAAATGAATTCAAGTTCCATTTGAATTCAAATCTTCTTGGGATTTTTGAAGTGAGCAGTAGTCTCAAATATAGGCATAAAATCATGTGGTTGCTTTGCAAAGGCTTGGCCAAGCTTGGAGAACAAAATATCAGAGACTTGGCACTTGGTTTGCAAAATGTGAGAAATGGTTTTTGAAACTATTTCCAATTTGTAAATCTTGGTTTAAATTCTACACTCAAACCTTTCCTCATAGAAGGCAACAAACTTGGTTCATAAACAATCAAACTTTCAAATGGGGATGGCCATTTGGTTTAAGATTGTTCACATAAAATCATAGCACTATGTGCTTCTGTTTTTCTGAAATGAGTTTGAAATTGATCTCAAATATCTATATGCATGCATGAATGATATGCAAACTTTGAAATTATGATTTTAGGGATGTTACAAATCTAACCCCCTTAAGGTGAATCTCGCCCTCGAGATTCGGATTGGCTAGCAAATAGGTGAGGGTGGTCTTTCCGAAGATCATCTTCTCTTTCCCATGTTGCTTCCTCTTCGGAATGATGATTCCATTGCACTTTGCAGAATTTGATAGTCTTTGTCCTTGTGACTCTCTCTGCAGCCTCAAGAATCTTGATAGGTTTCTCCTCATATGTGAGGTCACTTTCTAGTTGAATCTCCTCCAAAGGTATAGTATCCTTCAAAGAAGTTTCTTCCATTTCTGGGTGACATTTCTTAAGCTGACTCACATGAAATACATTATGGACTGCTGATAGAGATGCTGGCAGTTCAATTTCATAAGCAACTTCTCCCTTGCGACTTAAAATCTTGAATGGCCCAACATATCTTGGTGCAAATTTTCCTTTGACTCCGAATCTTTTCACTCCACGAAGTGGTGATACTCTAAGATAGGCTCTATCACCAATCTGTCCTTAACCAATGTAACCTTCTCTTCGGCTTCTTTGACAAGATCTGGCCCGAATAAACTTCTTTCTCCCACACCATTCCATAACAATGGGGTGGTACACTTTCTTCCGTAGAGAAACTCAAATGGTGCCATCTCAGTGCTGGCTTGATAGCTGTTGTTATACGAAAATTCTGCGTAAGGCAGACTTTCATCCCAACTTGCTCCATAGTCTAGGGCACATGCCCTCAACATGTCTTCTAGAATTTGATTAGTCCTTTTTGTTTGTCCATCGGTTTGAGGATGAAAAGCAGTACTGAATTCCAACCTCGTTCCCAATGACTCATGTAGCTGTCTCCAAAAATGGGAAGTGAATTGGGTTCCCCTATCAGACACAATACTCTTGGGCACACCATGTAGACATACAATTCTACTCATGTAGATTTTGGCTAACTTGGCACTTGTATAAGTTGTCTTCACGGGTATGAAATGAGCCACTTTAGTTAGGCGATCCACTACTACCCATATGGAATCATATCCTGATCTGGTCCTTGGTAATCCGGTAATGAAATCCATACCAATTTTGTCCCATTTCGAATCAGGAATCGGTAGTGGTTGAAGCAAACCTGCTGGTTTCTGATGCTCCGCTTTTACTCTACTACACACATCACACAAAGCAATATGTTCGGCGATGTCCCTCTTGAGATTGTTCCACCAAAATCTTTCTTTCATGTCCATGTACATTTTGGTGTTACCCGAGTGAATAGAATACGGGGAGTTGTGCGCTTCCTGCAAATTCAGTTTCCGTAACTCCGGATCTTGTGGAACACAGATACGTTTCCCATGCCATAATGTACCCTGTTCGTCTTCATGGAAATTTTTAGCTCTCCCTTGGCCAATCTTTTCCTTAATCTCTTCAATTTCTTTATCAGTCTTTTGAGCTTCTTGAATCTTGTCCAACAAAGTGGGTTGGACATCTAAAGACATGAGATGTCCCTCTGGCACAATCTCCAATCTGAGTTCTCTGAATTGGGCACACAAATCATCTGGCAATTCTCCTTTGGTAAGGCCATTCACAAATACCTTACGACTTAGAGCATCTGCTACAACATTTGCTTTACCGGGGTGGTATTGCAAACTTAGGTCATAATCTTTGATAAGCTCTAACCATCTTCTTTGTCTCATATTGATTTCCTTTTGGGTGAAGATATACTTCAAACTCTTGTGATCGGTGAACACTTCGCAACGCTTTCCCAAAAGGTAGTGCCTCCATGTTTTGAGTGCATGGACGACAGAGGCTAACTCCAAATCATGAGTAGGATAGTTCACCTCATGAGTTTTGAGTTGTCTCGAGGCATAAGCTACAACTTTACCGTCTTGCATAAGTACGGCACCCAAACCTTGATGAGACGCATCACAATATACTTGGAAATCCTTTTCCAAATCCGGCAGACATAGAACTGGTGCTGTCACAAATCTCTTCTTCAATTCTTGAAAGCTGACTTCACAACCTTCAGACCAAGCAAACTTGTCTTTCTTTAACAATTCAGTCATTGGTTTAGAAACTTTTGAGAAATTCTCAATGAACCTTCTGTAGTAACCTGCTAAGCCAAGGAAACTGCGAACCTCCTTCACGTTCTTAGGAGATTCCCATTCAGTCACAGCTGAAACTTTAGCAGGATCAACTGCTACACCATCCTTAGTCATAACATGACCAAGAAATCCAACTTCCTCTAACCAGAACTCACACTTGCTGAATTTGGCGTGAAGTTTATGCTCTCTTAACTTCTCAAGTATCAAGCGCAAATGCCCTTCATGCTCTTCTTTGCTTTTGGAGTAGACTAAGATGTCATCGATGAAAACGACAACAAACTTGTCAAGGAATTCCATGAACACCTTGTTCATCATATTCATGAAGTATGCTGGAGCATTGGTCAAGCCAAAAGGCATTACGGTATACTCATATAATCCATACCTTGTGGTGAATGCTATTTTAGGTATGTCTTGCTCTCTTATCTTGAGTTGAAAATAGCCTGACCTTAGATCAATCTTTGAGAACACACATGCTCCTTCAAGCTGATCAAATAAGTCGTTGATTCTACGCAAGGGATATTTGTTCTTGATAGTTACCTCGTTGAGTGAACGGTAATCTATGCATAACCTTTGGCTTCTATCCTTCTTCTCCACGAACAAAACTGGGGCTCCCCAAGATGAAGAACTTGGTTGAATAAATCCTTTCTGCAACTGTTCTCCTAGTTGCTTCTTGAGTTCTTTCAGTTCATCCACTGACATCTTATAAGGCCTCTTTGCTATTGGTCCAGAACCTGGTACCAAATCTATCAGAAACTCCACATCTCTATCTGGTGGCATTCCTGGTAATTCTTCCGGGAATACATCCGGATACTCACACACAATTGGCACACTGTCCATGCTAACCCCCTTAAGAGAATTAAGCATACTCCTTTTTGCTCCAAAGCTGGTCTTGAATCTGATCCTTTTATTTTCCGGAGTTGTGAGGGAGACAGTATGGCTGGCACAATCTATCACTCCTTTGTACTTAGTCATCCAGTCCATTCCCAGAATGACATCCAAACCTTGGGAGTTTAATATTATCAAGTTAACGGGAAACTTATACTTCCCAAATTCTATGACTAGGTCATGGCATCCTGAATTCACTATCATTTCGCCACCAGGAGAACTTACTTTTATAGGACACCCAATAGTTTCTACCGGTAGTTCATTTCTTTCAACAAATGCTCTTGATATGAATGAATGAGATGCACCAGTATCAAAGAGTACAAATGCTAGAATGGAATTGAGTCTGAACTTACCAGCAACAGCGTTAGGTTCCTCATAGACCACTTCCACATTAATATGGTTCACCTGACCCTTCTGGAAAGGATTGGGCTTGACAGGTCCTTCAACTTTCTTTTCGGGGCACTCATTTGCATAGTGTCCCATCTTCTTGCATTTGAAGCATTCAACCTGACTGATGTCCCTTTTAGCAGGCTAACTTCCACTTCCACTACCATTTCCACTGTGGTGGCTCTTATGTCCACTCTTGTGGTTCTTGTACTTGTCATTGTCATGACTGTGGTGATGCTTGTTGTCATGACGGTTGTGGTTGTGGTGCTTGTTGAATTTCCCATGCTTGTGGGATCCTGAGCTTCCACTATCATCATAGTGAGATCGTTTGTGAGACGATCCCGAGTTGTGCTTGTCGGAGTGTTTCCTCTTCCTACTCTCGACTTGCTTCATTTTGTTCTCCAATATAGCAGCCTTGTCACAAAGCGACTGATAAGTGGGAACATATGCCACAGCCAGCTGCAGATTCAGGTCATCATTCAGGCCTTCCAGAAATTTTTCCTTTCTTTTGGCATCTGTGTCAACCTCGTCCGGTGCGTAACGCGCCAGATTGTTGAACTCTTCTATGTATTCAGCCACGCTGCGATGCTATTGCCGGATTGTGGAACTCTTTCTTTTTCAGGCTCATTATTCCCGATGAGATATGAGCGGTGCGAAAGCCATCCTCAAAGATAGCCCAAGTCACCTCATTTATAGGAGTGGTGATTTGGAAGTTGTCCCACCAAGTGGCGGCTGGTCCTTCCAGCAGATGTGCTGCAAATCTGACCTTTTCAGCGTCCGTGCAGCCCACAGTCACTAAGTCCTTGTTTACAGAACATAGCCAATCATTGGCCACCATGGGATCAGTCGTCCCCGAGAACTTAGCTGGCTTCAAACGCAAAAATCTGGTGAGCATATCAAAGCCCGGAGGGTTGTTGTTGTTGTTATTGTTGTTGTTATTGGGGTTGTTGTTGTTATTATTCTGGTTCTGGATGAATGTTGTCATCATCTGCATAAGCTGTGTTTGAGCATTCATCATTTGCTGCATTTCCGGAGTTATGTTGTTGTTGTTGGGGTTGGGGTTTGCGCGACGGGGAGGCATCTGTGGTTTGTTCAAATAGAGATAAGAATGAGATACTCATAGATGTTTTTATGCACATTACATCACATAAGCAAACACATAGCATGCAACAGAAGATAAAAGTTCAATAACCAGATAACAAGTTCTCAAAGTAAAACACACAAGTGGCAAGCCATCCACATGTCGGATGGTCCAATAACAAGTTCACAAATAACAGTACGATAATAAAAGATAAACGAGTAGTCAAGTCTACTCATCAGCATCAATCTCCTCCTCGACAAAGGTAAGACCTGCGTTCTCCATCGCGGTCTTGTTCTCCTCAATAGTAGTGGTCAAGGACTCGATCTTGGCCTTGATAGCCCTCTTCTGGGAACGAAGCCTCTCAATCACCATCTGCTGCTGCTCTAGCTCGAAGTCCTTGGACTTCAGTTCTTCAGTCATGTCCCGGATCTTCTTGTTCCTATCCTGGACGCGTTTCTCCTGACTCTTGAACTTCCGGTCCTGGGTCTCGAACTTCGCCTCCATTTCCTTGACTATCTCGTCCTGCTGTGCGAAAAGCTTGTCCTTCTCGCGAAGCTGCACCTGGAGCTCGTCATTACTAAGCATGACATTGGTCTTGTCTGTGTCCACGTGCCTAATGAGAGACTCTAAGTCCTGGAGATACAGACGTATCGGCTCTGCTGCGTCCCTCGAGTCGTCCTCAAAGTCGATGGACTCTCCATCCTCATCATGTCTTCCGAAGACGTGGAAGTGGGTGCCTCTAACCTGTCGGGAGTGACGGCCTAGCAGACGTCCTATCAGGTCCTGCATGACTACCTCCATGCCTCTCTCCCTGTCATCGTGCATAAGCTTGAAGACGATGGCCTCCGTAGTAGGCTCTGTCTGGCGTCCGGGCTGGTTCACCTTGAAGCCCCAGAGGTCCTTCCTCTCGAACTTGGTGAGTGAATGCACCATGATGGTGGGAAGAGGGAGATTGAGCAAAGTGGTGAGCTCAACGATACGAGGACCAAAGCGGGTAACCTGGAACTCCTGAACAGTGCTGATGGTAATAGGCATCTATTTATAAGATAGAAAAGTTAGGACAACACAATTTAAGATAAAACAAGACAAACATCTCATACATATCCTTGGAACACAAAATCACACAAGTCATGCATACATGAATCCAATACATCAACCAAGGTCCAAACTTATTTAAGGTATCATTTTGGAAAATAAGGTGATAGGTGGTGGTCCAACTAACGAAGTACGTTTACAATCCTATCTCACTGGATCTGTTGGCTAACACAATGTTCCTAGAGGCAATCAGCCTATCTTGCTCACATGATTCCATCACTAAGTCTATAATATCTCCCCTTAAGGTTTGGTTGGTGGCTTCCAACTCTTGGGTATGTTCCTTCTCTTTCTCTAAGTATTTTTGGAGGTTGAGCATTCTGCACTTGACTCTAGCACTAAGTTCTTTTGATAGTCCTCCAAGCTGCTTCTCTTGCTGACTCAAAGAATGTGGTGTGCACCATAGTGTTGGTGTACATGCAGAATCCTCTTTCTTTGTGGTTGTCTTCCTTGCTTTTGTACAAGTGAAGTTGCACCCACCAGTACTCAACTCCTTCATCCATCACTGGAAAGCCTTTGTACACAGCTGCACCATGTATTTCCATTGCCACCATGAGGTCCTTGAGAATCTTGGGAAATTCAGTCTCACACTCCAAGGTC
The DNA here is from genome assembly GCA_023614405.1 of Avena insularis. Taxonomy (NCBI): domain Eukaryota; kingdom Viridiplantae; phylum Streptophyta; class Magnoliopsida; order Poales; family Poaceae; genus Avena; species Avena insularis. The sequence continues at coordinate 191,200,728 of CM042689.1, read as the reverse complement.
ATGGTCATGATTGGTCCTTTCTTCATGGCTTCGTTGATGGAGTTCATCTACAAATAGAGATGAGAATGAGAAGATTAGAAAAGTTTACGAGAAGAATAGACAAGTGTAGAAGTAGTTGAAAATTTTTCCTTAGTGGTTTCCAATCCTAGGGTCATAATCCTACAGGCAACACAGTGCTCTGATACCATCTGTAAGATCCCTCCTTTGTAAAGGAAAAGGATCCCTGTGATTGCAATGCTAGTCCCTGGATCATTGCTAGCATCCATAGTTTAAGATGAAGTACACAGATACAAAGGTCATTTATTACATTCATTCCAGAGATAAAACATAGTCTTTTACAACTCAGGGCCACAGGCCTAATACAAGAGTTTTGGAATAAGTAAATAAACATAAGTCTTCATCTTCATGTGCCACGGGCAAGCATGTTGAGTGTAGACTCATGACACCTAATCATCATCGGAGTAACCTGCAACATCACAAGTTACAGCCACAGTGGGTCAATACTTTGGAATAGTATTGGCAAGTGATACCTTAGTAAATTTTTAAGTGGACTATATTACTATATGCTTTTTTTGGCTAAGTGTAGCTTGGCTTGCTTTGCTCAAAATATGTTTTTCTTATTAGTTGAAATCACTAAGTTCTTCTTTGTCGAAAACTTTCCCAAGAAACCACCAATAGACATTGAGGTCCTTCACCCTTGTTCACCCACAAGTTTTTACTTAGAAGTTGGAGTGATGAGATTCTTGATATCTTCCATGTCTTGATGCTCAAGTTGTCCATTACCATAGACTTGGCTAAGTACTTAGATTTTCCATCTGCAGAGGTTGTGCACTTTCCCCACCAGACTTGGTTTCCCAAGACAGGACCTTTCAGAAGCCTTCCCTTAGCCAAATGGACGCGTTCCAACCTATCATCCCACTACCACGAACTATCCAAATGACTAAGTTCTAGCAACCTATATGATCAAGGCAGAGCCCATATTGCCAAGTGGTTGCACTATAAGCTTCTCAACACTTGGCCTCCAAATCCCTTTGTGCCTGGGTGGCATACCACAAGTGTGATACACAAGGTAAACCATGTCCATGGGCCTTGTGTAACCACTCAACCAAAAACCACCATTCAAGTCCCATTCCACCTAGGAGGTTCATTGACTTAGTTGTTTTATTAAGAAAACTTAAGTCCAAAGACTTAGAAATATTTTCATCATAGCATGTATATACTTTACCAACCCTTGTTTGCTACTAGCTAGGATAAGCATGGCATAGTAACTTAACTTAGGAAATTCCCTAGCAATTCTACAATTCTACAACTACTTAGGATTTCCCATCATAGCATTTGGCAAAATAGTAACATGCAAGACTTAGCAAAATATTTCTAATGCTTGTACAAAAATATAGGGATGGAAATATTCATGAAGTACCACTTGCCTTGGTAATGGGGAGAGTAGCACTCTTCACAATCACAGTCACTAGCAAAATCTACACAAAAATTTGTAGCACAAAATTACACACAATTCATATACAAACAAAAATATGAATGCATGCATGCAAGAAAATGCTAAGTGATGATTTTTGAAAACTCCACCAAGCAAGTGCATGATACAGAAACATAACCAAGTCAAAAACTTGCTAACTAAACTTCTTTAGCACTAAAACAATTTACTAAACAAATTCTATACTCAAAATAGTCCTAAACAAGTTTCTGCATAAAAATTCAATTTAACAGAAACATTTCCCTAAAAACATTGCAGATTCAGAAAGGGCTTGTCTCCCTGATTCCAACGGTATAAAATTTGCAAAAATCTAACATGGGAAACAAAAGTTATAGCCCTTTGAAATTTGGATCTAAATCTGATTTGAATTCTGTTTTTGAATCTAACCCTAGCCACGCGTCATGTTTCTATTGGCTGATACCGATTCGTTCAGGATCACCCTCCCGCACCGTTGGATCTTTTTAAATCTCACGGATCAGATCCACCCATAACGCTTCGCTAAAAGATCTAATCCTATACGTTGGATCCAGATCTGATGGCTCTGGATCAAACGACCAAAAGGGGGCGGCGCTAGCGGCGGATACTGGCGGCGGCGAGTTCTGTCTACGGCGGCGCGGTGCTACAGGTCGTCCGGAGGGGCAGGAGGATGCTTACCAGGTTCGCAGCGTCGAGGATAAGCTCAACCTAGCAGTGGCTTGACGAGGGGCGCACAGGCACGGTCTCTGGGGCTCGTCGGAGTTGCGGCGGCGTCTGTTGCTTGCAGTCGAGGTCACTGGCGAGGTTTGGCATCGCCCTAGCACGAACCAGAGGGGTCAGGGTGTGCACAAGACGCAGGTGAACAAATTCATATGGAAGAGGGGGCAAGGGGCGCTCGGGTTTTACCTCAATTGGTCACCGGAGTCAAGTGGCGGCGCAGGTGGTTGCGGTCTTGAATGGAAACGACGACCTGGGTCACGAGCAGGCAAAAGAAAGGTGTCAGCAGGTGCACAAGGTCATGCTGAGCATCATCGTTTGAACCAGAGAGAGGGGGGCAGTCTTGGCTCACCGGAATCGGTCGCCGGAGTCGTCGGTACTGCGGGGCTTTGAGAGCAAATGCGCGCAGCCTGGTGGCAGAGTGAGCGAGGAGAGTGGGGGGAAATGACCGTGGTGCAGAGGGGATTAAATAGGCCAAAGCGCGACAGGAAACGCCTGCGGCATCAAGGCTAATTACGCCGTGCCATTACCGGTATCACTGCAGCGGCGGCGAAGCGCGATTTGGGAAGACGAGGCGGCGTGGAGAGGGCCTTGCCGCTGACAGAAGGAGGTGGGGTCTGGTCAAAGGAGTTGTGGGGGGCGCTTAACGTGTGCGAGAGGGAGAGGAATGGCCCGGGTGGGCTAGTTGGGCCAGTTCTGTTGCTGGGCTAGAATCCTGGCGCCGGCCCTTTTCTAATTCTTTCTCCTTTTTCTTTTTCTGTTTCAATTTTCTGAATTGATTTTCAAATGAATTCAAGTTCCATTTGAATTCAAATCTTCTTGGGATTTTTGCAGTGAGCAGTAGTCTCAAATATAGGCATAAAATCATGTGGTTGCTTTGCAAAGGCTTGGCCAAGCTTGGAGAACAAAATATCAGAGACTTGGCACTTGGTTTGCAAAATGTGAGAAATGGTTTTTGAAACTATTTCCAATTTGTAAATCTTGGTTTAAATTCTACACTCAAACCTTTCCTCATAGAAGGCAACAAACTTGGTTCATAAACAATCAAACTTTCAAATGGGGATGGCCATTTGATTTAAGATTGTTCACATAAAATCATAGCACTATGTGCTTCTGTTTTTCTGAAATGAGTTTGAAATTGATCTCAAATCTATATGCATGCATGAATGATATGCAAACTTTGAAATTATGATTTTAGGGATGTTATAGGTATGGATTTTTAGATGGTGCTTTATTAACTTTGGAAATTCAATTTACGGTTCTTATTAAATTAATAATATTTTATCTATGGCTCCAAATTAAGTGAAACCAATTTCTATGTTTTATAATATTTCTATTTGTCATTATTGATCATTTATAAATGTTTGTTGACAAATTTTTATATGGATCAAATCCATGGTCTTGAGATAACTTGGAAATTTTTTTCTTCCATTAGGGTTTTAGGGTTTTGGTTTTAACTTTTCCATGTGTTTAAATTTCAAGATACATTCATTGAGGAATGCATTTCACTTGATTTGGATTTAGTTGGATTCAAACTTTATTCAAAGTTTGTTCAGATGGGATTTTAAGTTTCCATTTAGAAACAAAAGTTTCTTTTCACCCTAAATTTCAACAATTATTTATTTTTCACATTACAAAATTTGGAAAATTTTGGGATGTGACAAAGCACCTCAAAGTGTAGATAAAGCAAATCAAAGTAGATACTAAGAAGCATGGAACATCAAAAATTATAGATACGTTTCCGACGTATCAATGCACCATCACAATCTTGATCAAACCATTTGTAAAGCATTGAAATCTGGGATCAAAGTACTCTAAACATGTGCATGAAAGATATAGTTCTAACAATAAGACATAGCAACTATGCTGCAACAAGAAAGGATACAAACAAAGATTATGAATAACAATGCATTGAAAGACGTTTGTTTGTTTCACATATAGGAAACATAGCATAGTGGTATTCAGCTTGTCCCTCATGGAGTAGCAAAACATAAATGCATAGGACACCTTCAAAGTTCATAAGGGTGACTAGATACAAATAGTTCAAGAACAAGAAATATCAACATTATGAATCGATCAATAAGTTTTGGGACAATGCACATAGAACTAAGAATGACAACTATGCTGTCTTAATTGCCTAAGGATAGAAGCTAAAGACTCAATATAAAAGTGTAAGAAAGTCCCTTCAAAGGGAAGCAGGGATTTCAAGTTTCATAAAGAGCTTCCAAAAATTATGGTAGTTGTTAGCTTTCAGCTCTCATTACACCTATCATAAGCATCTTGAAGTGATTAAGGTTAAAGTGAACAAAGTATGGAGTATATGCTTGACAAAGTATAAGTTGGCAATCTCATGTCCCTTGAGTATGAGGGTCACTCCTCATGCTACTCAACTTTAGTTACCGGTAAGTTCTTGTCATAGTATGTACATGTATATCATAGAGAACCGCCAACGGGTACCCCTTGCCCCATGATACAGGAGATATCCCATATCAAAATGACAAGGCAAGCAGACAATGAGCATCTCAGCAATCTTCTTATTTACCATGGGAAAATGGTGCTTTTTTCTCTCTTTCCTCCTTTTTGTCTTTTTCTCTTTTTTCTATCTCTCTTTTTTTATAATAAGAATGCTTCATAGATTGCTCACTATGGTGATGCTGCAAGTTTCCACCATGATTGGCCATGGCTTATGCTAGCAGCCCAGGCGTTTCTCTAACACATATACATAACTCCATGGACTTACAAGCTCCCCTTTTATTTCACACCGACGACATCCATAAACAAAAGAGCATGATATAAACTGGGTAGATATTTATAGGTGTTGAAAGCGTTCCCCGTGACAACACAGTTTTGATAATTCCCAACGTATAAGTGCAAGCAAATACAACATAGATGACACAATGGTTCAAGTTTATTAGGTGCAAGAAAGTAAAGTGTGCCATCAATTTTGTGAGAGCTTTAATCAGTAATTTTCACATAACAAGTTTAATTTGGAAGATAGATAAAAAAAGAATATACTTGGAATGGTGTAACACACCATGCATAGGAATTTATAGTGGACTCTTTGGAATAACTTGGTTTCTTGGGACTTGGATGCATGAGTAGAGCTTATTCAATACAAGTGGAGGCTAGCAAAAGACTGGGAGTGACCAACTAAGAGAGCAATAATGGCCATAATCATGTAGGGTGAAAAAACATTACTAATCAAAGCATAAAGTGATATCACAAGTCAAAAACTAAATGATCATAGAGGCTAAGGTGACTGGTTCATAGTCTTAACATGGTGTAAGCATGTGCCAAGTCAACCCAAACAAAGCATCAAAGGAGAATACCACAATATTATGCTTTTGTATGCTAAAACAACGCACGATTCTTTCTAACGAGGTTTAATCTCGTCAATGCCCATTGTTATGGACTTGGGTTTTGGAGAAGATGGGGATGCTGGAGATCGTGGCACGGTTAACAGACAAGCAACCAGGGGACACGAGATTTACCCAGGTTCAGGCCCCCGGAGGGAAAACCCTACTCCTGCTTGTCTGCTCTTTGATTACGGCGGAACCGAAGGTTCTGAGGTCTTGTGATTCGATCTGGCGTGGATCCGTGTGCGAAAGTATGAGTCGAGTGATCTAGGGCGTGCCTTCCTGGCCTTTATATAGACTTAGGCAGGTCCCGGGCATAGTCCTAGTCGGTTACAAGTTCTAGGGTTTTACCCCTTTGAATTTCCTATCTCCGCTAGTCTTGTTCTCCAAGGATCCGAAGGCGTCATGGGCCTTGGCCACCCGAAAATCTTCATGGGACAGCGTATTTCTGCTGTGGGCCTTCCTTGGGCTGGACCAAGTATGCTGAAGTCACGTACCCGTAGGGTATAACCATGTCAGTAGCCCCGAGTGATCAGTCGAATCGTAGATTCGGCTGAGGACTCTTCCATTCTTCGGGTGCAACTATGTTTTAACAGTATATAATCGTAGGGATTGTTGATGCGTGTGCCTGACTACCGACGGATCGAAGTCGATTAAGCATCTTAGGGCGAAACGACACGATCTTCTTCAGATTCGGTCCCTCAACCCGGACCTGGAACATATCTTGGCGTAATTCGACTCGGCAGCGGAGGACTTACAGAGTGGAATTCCGGTGATTTTAATTGGTGTACCAGCGTCCATTGTGATTTTTCATCGTACTGACACGGCTTCATACTAGCGAGGCCTTGATCAGGTGCGTTGCCAGGCCATCAGATGATATCTGTAGGTCTTATCTTTGTGTCGCAGACACAGCATCCGAATGTTTGTCACCGCGGAGGTGTTTCGGGTGGCCAAGGAGATTGTTGCTCACTTAGCGTTTTGTTGGGGCAGAGTTGCCAAAAAGTTTTTGTGTGCTAATCCGAAAGATCGCAGTCGAAGATTTCATAGGGTGCGCGACCAGCGCTCCCTATGGGAGTAGCCCCCAAGTGACTGTTCGAGTCATAGACTCGAACGGAGACTTTAGTTCAAGCATTGTTTCAGTTGTTAAGTCCGCAGGACTCGAAAATTTTCGGATGCTTAAATCCATCCTCCCTATGGGAGTAGCCCCCGAGTCCGTAGTGGAGTCGTAGACTCGACGTAGGACTCAGAGAAGTAATTTTGTCCTCATTTGTTTGTCGGGTGCGCGGCCAGCTCTCCTGATAGGAGTAGCCCCCGAGTATTTAATCGAATCGTAGATTCGAGTGAGTACTCTTAGCTGTACAGCCGAAGTTGGTGCTAGTATAGCTTTTGATGACGTCAGTGCTGACGATCTATGACCTCAAGCGTCTTTCGCCGAGATGACTGGACGAAGCATGGGTCCCACTTCCTGACTTTGAATTGACCGGTCACGCGCGGCGTGGAGATGATTACGGCGTCTCCTCGATTTCCGCGCGTAGTGGACGGCGTGGTAACGACGGTTCGTTGTGATGCTGACACGTGTACGGCCAGATCTACCGTTGGCGTTAGGTCTTCTTGATGGACGGCCAGCGTGCGTCGTGTTCGCTGTTATAATCCCTGGTGAAATCGTGGTTTGTTTTTCACCGCACCAGTTCATCTGTTCACTGCCTCCTTGCTCTTGAGCAATTCTTGCTGCGCGCTAAGAGTTTCTCCCACATTTCCTTTGTTCTTTCTTCATTGGCAACGCCACCACCGCCGTAGCGCCATGGGGAAAGCGAAGAAGTCTTCATCTGCGGTTGGGACCAGCGCCGCCGGAGGCAAGAAGGGCACCACCGCTGCTCGTGTCACCGATGGTGGCTGGCGGCGATCGGAGACGCGAGAGAGAGATCTCCGCAAACTGCGCGAGCGGGGCCTGATCCCACAAGATACGACAAGGCCTCGTGAGGTAATCCCCCGTCCCCCATCTGGGTACCGGGTTATGTTTGTTGCCTTCGTGATTCGCTGGTTTTCTTTTCCGGTCCACGACTTCCTCCGTGGACTGCTCTTCTTCTATGGGGTTGAACTCCATCATCTGTCTCCCAACTCTCTTCTCCACATTGCGTGTTTTATCAAACTTTGTGAGTGTTGGCTTGGCATTGAGCCGCATTTTGGCCTCTTCCGGAAGCTTTATTCCGTGAAGAGGCAGTCTGGTTCGGATGGTGTGTATCCCATTAGGGGTTTCATCATCTCTCTCAGTCCCAATGTGCAGTTCTTTTCCTTTTCCATGTCCGAATCTGTCCAGTACTGGCGGAGGCGATGGTTTTACATCCGTGACTCCGTTTTGCCTGGGCAAGATTTTGGTCTTGTTCCCTTTGACCCCTCCCAATTGATTGAGAAGAAAAGGTCCTGGAAAAACCAAATCCTGGACGGTGAGGTGGCGAAGATAAAGGCCCTTTACCGTCGGGTGGAGGATCTCCAACTGATTCCTGAGAAGGAGGTGAACGGCGTGGACATCATCCGGACGTTTCTTGAGCATCGGGTGCAGCCTCTCCAGGCGAGGGCGCATCCGATGTTTCTTTATTCTGGGCGCCGTGATCCGACGAGGGTTTCGAGTGAGAAAATCTCCGAGGGGAATCTTGACAAGGATCTTCGCGTGCTGCTGAAGTTCAAGGCCGGAGAAGAAATCCCGGGGAAGTCGCTGACTCCTCCCTTTTCTTCGACGTTGGTCGTGCCGAAGGTGTAGATTTGTGCACGTAGTGCTCCCCTTTTTTTTGTTGAGTGTGCTTTTGTTTCCTTTGTTTGCTAACAAAGTTTCTTCTCATCTTGCAGAGCTTCAAAGTGCCGGGCATGGTACCACCATTGCCCGAAAGGTATCCGAATGCCCCGGACAATGCAGTGGTTGATTCCGTGTCCGAGCTTCCTTCGGTGCAATCTCCGGCGGAATATGCCGACGAGTCGAGTGAGGACCATACGCGCAAGCGATCGCGGAGCTCGAGCGAGTCTTCGGATGCCTCAACTCCTCCGACTCCCAGAAATCCTCTGGGCCTTGAGCGCCATAGTGATGGTCATGGAGGTTCTTCCTCTCCCCTTCCTGCTATTCCTGTGCGAGTTGTTGCTCCGCACCCGCCAGCAAAGCGGAAGAAGGAAGAAAAGAAGGAGGAGAAGAAGGAAGAAAAGAAAGAGGAGAAGAGGGCCCGAAGGGCTTCTCCTATCTTCGACCTGAGCACATTGGGCTCGTAAGTTTTCTTGTTGTACTGTTGTCCTTTTCCCTTCATGATTTTTTTGTACTTGTGCTGATTGATTTGGATGCAGGCAATCCTCCGACGGCTCCAGTGATGGTGCGGGGGAGATGATGGGGGAGTCGAACATTGCGTCGCCTCCTCCTCAAACGGTGGCGACTTCGGGTGGCGCCGCTCCAGATCCTCCTGTGCGGGAGGGGCTGGTGGTTGCTCCTCAGAATTTCGCAGGCGGGCCTTCGGGGTCGCCATCAGAGCACGTAAGTTTTCTGCTTCATGTCACGGTGGGAGCCCCCGAGTGTCTTCGTGTGATGATGTTGTTTTGCTTCTTTGTATTGGGCGTGGCCCCCAAGTCCTGTTCTTACTGCCATTGCCTTTTCCTGCAGCCTTTTATCCAAGAGGCCAAGCGGCTGGTGGAGGAATGCCTGACGCTCGAGGCAAAACTGCGGCAGCTTCAAGGTATTTGTCTGCCTTTTAGTATCTCTCTTTTTTATCCTGTCCTGTTCTTTGACACTTGCTTGTCTTAAATGCAGAGGAGCATAATGACTCTCTCCGTGAGGTCGACGCTCTTAAAAAGAGCCTAGGCCAATCGGAGCAGAAAGCCGAAGCCGCCATTGGCGCAAAAGAGCGCCTTGAGCTGGAGCTGTCGAAGGCAGCCGAAGCGAAGGAGCGTCCGCAGCAGGAGGCCGCAGATCGTGAGGAGCAGCTGGCCACTGTTGCGGCTGCTCGTGAAAGAGGGGTGGCGTCGAAGCTCATGGCTGCTGCCAAGGCTATTTCGGGTGAGTGCTGGATTTTTGTACTTGCTTCCTTTTCTACGGGTCTTCTTCTATGTTGCCTTTCTTCATGCTTTTCTTCATTTTTGTCTCAGATGCCGCAGGCATCGAGTTCGACCGCGGTGCTCTGGAGCACAGGAGTGCTCTGGATGATGCCACTATGGCGGTCGAAGACTGCTGCGGCACCGTCGTCAACTCCCTTGCCAAGGCGAAAGAGGTCCTTGGTCGCTTCTACCAGGAGCTCTTCTCGAAGGGCGCAACCCTTGAGGATGTGGACGCCCTGGCGGAGGCTTTGTCAGCCGAAGCGCCTGCGGCGTACAAGCGCAAGCAGAAGGGCATCGGCGCGTCCGTCGGGCTGGCGATGGCCATGGCGGCTGGAGCGGAGCTGGACTTTCCCCAGATCACCTCTCGGATGCCGACGGCTGCCGATGGATCCGAGGTAGCCTTCGCTGCCTACTCCGCTCGCTGCAGACGATATGGGCCCAAGCTCATTGACTTGCTATCTGAGTACGCGATGCGGCAGCAGGGCGAGGCCAAAGCTAGGCAGTCTGGCTCTGAGGCGACTCAGTGTCCTGCTCCTTAGGCATGGTAGATGTAGGGTAGTATGTAGTTTACTTTTGTTGTAAATATCTTTTGTAGTACCATCCTTGTGCCACGCAGTGGCCTTATATATTTAATGAATTCCTCCGAGTTGTGCTCTATCCTTGGCTGAATGTCTGTGTGCCTTCTTTTTTCTGCTTCTATAGGTTCCTTCGGGTGCTGACCCAGTTGATACTTCATCCGCAAAGCCCTTGCGGCCATCGTTGGATGATTCCTCGCAGCTCGCTTTCCTTCGAGATCGCGTGCGCAGCTTGGAGAGGGAACTGCTCGGGTTGCGCGGCCATGCAGACGTGTGGAAATCCAAGGCGGATCGTGGTGCAGCCAGAGAGGAGTACTTGATGGCGGAGCTCGGTCGGCTATCCAAGCAACTGCAATGTAAGTTGGTCCTTGTTTCGGGCTGTATCTCAGTTCTTTGGGTGAGCCTGCTAGCCTTATACTTGTCTTGTGCGGTTGTCGTAGGTGCGAATCTTGCTCCGAGGGAAGAAAAAGAGCGTGTCGCTGTTCGGGTCAACTGCTTGACTCAGCAGGACATGGAGGCCGGCGGCTTCTTCTGGATGGATCGCGATCGCGCCCTGGTTCTGGCGACGGTGCAGGATCGTGTTCATCAAGTTTCGCGGGTGCTCCGCCAGGTGCAGACGTCACTTTCCTCGGTGCTGCACGTCATGTTTCCTTTGGATGCCGTGCCGACGACCCTTGCAGGTCTTCTGTCGAGGTTTCGGAGTGCCAGCAATGTCAAGGAGCTGGTGCGGCAGCAGCTCATCGCAGGAGTAAAGGTTGCCTTGTCTCTTGTGAGGGTGCACCGCCCTGACGTAGATTTGGCTGCTGTGGCAGCTGGGCCACCTCTTCGACCGGATGGTGGCGAGTGGAATATGCGTCCGCATTACGCGGCTGTAAGGCAGTATGCCGAACAGATTGTAGATTTGTTTGAGCAGCATGCTCAGGTTATTCTTCAGAATAGGTAGGACCTGAAAATAGACAGAGAGATGTAAAATTTGTATATTTCGGCTGGGCGTTTTGTGCCCTTTGTTGTAAAGGTTTGCTTTTTTGTGAGCACGCAGTGCTTTGATTGAGTACGTGTCCTTTTCGTTTGCCTGACGTGGTCAGCTACTCAGGTGTACACGTTTGGTCCTCAGTCGATGAAAATCGTGAGGTAGGGGGAGCCCCCGAGTGCGTTTGTAGCATGTAATAAAGTTGCAGAAAAGTAGTCAACCGAAGGTTGGGGGCGAGACACTTAGCTTTATTTATATTGTAATGGAGGAGGTACATGGTTCGGCTGAGTAGCCTTGGCTGTAAGCCTTATTGAAAGTAAAAAGGGGTAGGTTGCTATGGGTAGAATCGTCGCAGGTGCGAGATATTCCATGGGTTGGAGTATGCGACTCCAGACTCCACGTGCTTGAGGCGATAGGCGCCACCTGGGATGACTTCGGTGATGACATAGGGTCCTTCCCATGGTGACTCGAGTTTATTCGGTCGCTTTTGCTTGAGTCGTAAGACGAGGTCTCCTTCGACGAAGGACCTTGGGCGCAGCCGGCGGCTGTGGTAGTTACGGAGACTCTGCTGGTACACCGTTGATCGAGCTGCTGCTATATCTCGTGCCTCGTCGAGTGTGTCGACGGCATCTTCGAGTGAAGCCGTGGATTCGGATTCGCTGTACGCGACGACTCGTGGAGCCTGGTGGCGATTGCCGGTGGTATACGGCCTCAGCGTGCACCATGAAGAACGGTGTAGCGGTGGAGCTGTTTGGCGTGGTCCGTAAGCTCCACAGATGCACGGTAGCTCCTTCGTCCAGTTTCCAGCTTTGTGCTCGAGTGAGCTCATGAGGCGCTTCTTGATGCCGGCGCCGATTAGACCGTTGGCCTTTTCCACTTGCCCGTTTGTTTGCGGGTGTGCCACTGAGGCATATGTGATGTTGATTCTGAGGCCTTCGCAGAAGTCCTGGAATTCTTCGGAGATGAAGTTCGATCCGTTGTCGGTGATGATACTGTGCGGCACGCCGAACCTGTAGACAATGGATTCGAAGAATTTGACGGTGGTTTTGCCCTTCTGGTTGGTGACTGGCATGGCCTCGATCCACTTGGTGAATTTGTCGACTGCGACCAGGAGGAAGACGTGTCCCCCTTTCGAGGACTTTGGCAGTTTGCCGATCATGTCGAGTCCCCATTGAGCAAAAGTCCAAGCTATGGGTATGGGTCTAAGTTCAGACCCAGGTGCGTGCGGTTTGTCGGTGAACCGTTGGCACCCGTTGCATCTGCGTCGCTCATGGCCGTTGGCCAGTAGAATCCTGCTCGTAGAGCTTTGGCGACAAGGGAGCGGCTGCCGGCGTGGTGGCCGCAGATGCCCTCATGGATGTCTTGGAGTATGGCCTTGCTGTCGTCGATGGTGACGCACCGTTGTAGCACACCCGTAATGCTGCGTTTGTACAGCTCGCCGTTGATGATGGTAAAGGCTTTTGACCGACGAGATATGCGCCGGGCATCTGTCGGGCTGTTAGGTAGTTCTCCGTTGATCAGGAATTGGAGGTATGGTCGCGTCCAAGTTTCTTCGACTGCCATGACCTGCATCAGGTTGACCATAGCAACTTCGGTATCCAACTTTTCGGGTCCTTCATGACCTTCGGGTAGCGTAGCCCCCGAGTGTTCTGCTTCTTCAGGTGATCCCTTGGGGAATTTCCGCTTGATGGATGGTATGCAGATCTGTTGGAGGAACACACCTGGTGGCACCTTTGCGCAAGTGGAGCCGATGTTGGCGAGTTTATCGGCTTCCTCGTTGCTTTCTCGTCCGACGTGCCGAAGCTCGCAGCCGTCGAATTCTCCTTCGAGTGCGTTGTAGAGCGCGCGGTACGCGATCATGTTTTGGCGTGTGCGTCACACTCATTTATCGTTTGCTGGACTACGAGGTTGGAGTCACCGTAGATGACCAGGCGCGTTGCGCCGCATATTTTTGCCATCTTCATGCCATGGATGAGGGCTTTGTATTCGGCCTCGTTGTTGGAGGCTCTGAATTTCATCCGAAGAACGTACTTCATCTTGTCACCATGCGGGGAGGTCAGTATGACTCCTGCCCCTGCTCCGGCTTCGCGCTTGGAGCCGTCGAAATGCATTGTCCAGGACTGCGACATGTTTGGGGTGTCTGGCAGCTACAGCTCCATCCAGTGCACCAGGAAGTCCGGAAGGACTTGAGATTTGATTGCGTGTCGCTTCTCGTAGACGATGTCTAAGGGCGATAGTTTGATGCCCCACAGGGCCACGCGTCCTGTGGCCTCTGGGTTATTCAGGATGTTGTTCAGGGTGCTTCGTTGACGACCATCACCTGATGCTACTGGAAGTAGTGGCTCAGCCGTCGAGCCGTCATGAACACGCCGTAGGCTAGCTTCTGGTAGTGCGGGTACCGCTGTTTTGTTGGTGTCAGTACCTCGTTGAGGTAGTAAATTGGACGCTGGACCCCATGGGTCTTGCCTTCTTCGGGTCGTTCGACCACGAGTATGGTGCTTACCACCTGGTGTGTGGCTGCTATGTACAGCAGCAGGGGCTCGCGCTCTTTTGGCGTAACCAAGACGGGCGAGGTGGAGAGGAGCCGCTTGAGGCTTTCGAATGCGTCGTTGGCTTCTGGTGTCCACTCGAACTTGTCTGCCTTGCGCAGCAGCTGGTAGAATGGTAGGGCCTTTTCGCCCATGCGGCTGATGAACCTGCTTAGTGCCGCTACTCGCCCTGCGAGCTGCTAAACGCCCTTGAGGTTTTTCGGCTTCTCCATTGTCATGATTGCTTTGATTTTCTTCGGGTTCGCCTCGATCCCTCGTTGAGAGATGAAGTACCCGAGCAGTTGACCCGAGGGGACGCCGAAAGCGCACTTTTCGGGATTGAGCTTGATCCTGTAACGATCAAGGTTGTCGAACGTCTCGTGGAGATCGTCGATAAGTGTCCTTGCCTCCTTGGTTTTTATTACTATGTCGTCGACATAGACTTGGACGTTGCGACCGATCTGGTCTTTGAGGCAGGCCTGCATGCATCGCTGGTACGTGGCACCCGCGTTCTTTAGCCCGAAGGGCATGGTGTTGTAGCAGAATACTCCGAACGGTGTGATGAACGCCGTTTTCTCTTGATCTTCGACCTTGAGTCGAATCTGGTTATAGCCTGAGTAGGCAACGAGGAAGGAGAGTTTCTCACAACCTGCAGTCGAATCGATGATCTGATCGATCCGAGGAAGAGGGAAGTGGTCCTTTGGGCAATGTTTGTTTAGTGATGTGAAGTCTACGCACATCCGCAGGATGTCCGTGTCTTTCTTCGGGACCATCACCGTGTTTGCCAGCCATTCGCTTTCCTTGATTTCCCGGATGAAGTCTGCTGTGAGTAATCTATTGATTTACTTGCCGATAGCTTCGGCTCGTGGCTCCGACAGTCTTCGGATGGACTGCTTGACTGGCTTGGTGTCTGGAAAGACAATGAGTGCGTGCTTGGCGAATTCCCTGGGAACTCCTGGCATGTCCGCAGGACACCAGGCAAAGATTTCAGCGCCACGGAGAATTGACGAAGCGCGCCTTCCTATGCGGTGCTGAGGTCGTTGGCGATCAGCACCGTCTTGGAGGCGTCCGTCGGATGGACCTGCACTTTCTTGGTGTTGACGGTGGAGTCGAAGGACATGTCAGGTGCGTTCTGCCTTGTGGTAGGGGTAGCCATTGTCGTCACCTCGCGAGCCTTACACGCTTCGTCTTGCATGCGAAGGCGGGAGATTTTGTTGAAATCCCTGTCGCATTGGTCCGATCGGGTGAAGCTCCCGTGGACTGTGATGACGCCCCTTGGTCCTGGCATCTTGAGTAGTAGGTATGCGTAGTGTGGGACAGCCAGGAATCTTGCGAATGCTACACGCCCCAAGATGGCGTGGTATTGCGACGGCCAGTCCACCACTTCGAATTCTAGGCGCTCCTGCCGAAAGTTGTCCGGCTTCCCGAAGATGACGTCGAGCCCTATTTTGCCCAGGGGGAATATGCCCTTTCCTGGGACAATGCCGTGGAACGTTGTATCTGATTGTTCCAGGCTGCATTGCGGGATCCGCATAGCTGCTAGAGTGCTTGCGAACATTAGGTTGATGTCGCTACCGCCGTCCATGAAGACGCGACTCATCTCGAAGCCTCCGATCTGCGCCTCCAGCACCAGGGCAGCATGACCTGGGCGAGGGATCTGGCAAGGGTGATCCGCGCGAGTGAATGTAATGCAGGACTCCGATCCGCTGAGGTACTCAGGGATTGCAGGCGGAGTTGCCACGGCCAAGTTGATTTGTCGGGTGATTTTCTTCTGCACCCTGTTGGTGGGGCGTCCCTTCTGGATCATGTTTAGTGCTCCCTTTGGTGGGGGGTATGGGACCCCGGCATTGTTTTGCGCTGGTGCGACTGGTTGATTTGGGCCTCCAATGGGCGGAGGTGGAGGAGCTCCGTGTGCTATTTCACCTGGCGCAGGTGCGTTTCCAAACGCAAGGATTGGGGCTTGTTGCCTCATCTGCACCATGCCTTCGCTGAGTTTCTGAAACTCGCGGCAGTCCTTGAGCATGTGGCTGGCTTTCTTTTTGCCATCCTGTTTGTCGATGTAGAAGTGGATGGTGCATGGACCCGAAAGTTTGTTGAATGCTGAGGGTCCACTGTCGCGGTCGCGGCGTTGCCACGACTGCGTTGGTCGTCCGCTGTCGCGGAAGTTTCCGCTGCGGTATCCTCCGTTGTTGCGGCTGTTGTCGTTACGGCGGTCGGCGTAGCCGGCCGCGACCATGTCGGGTCCGTCGCGGTCTTCATAGACGCGCGATCTCCTCTTGCTGCGACGTTCACGTCTTCGGCCGTAGTCGTCCTCTTCATATGATTGCGCTCGCTGGATGCAATCTTCGCCGTCTGCCCAACTGTTGGCGATTTCCATGAGGTGGTCGAGTGTCTTGGGCTTTACACGCCCAAGTTCCTCCTTGAAGTCTGGGCGCTTGACACCGTCGCTGAAGGCGTCGATGGCCCGCTCTTCGGAGATGTGTGCTGCGGAGTTCTTGGTTGTAGACAAGCGTAGTATGTACGAGCGAATAGATTCACCCGTTCTCTGAGTGCAGGCTCGCAATTCTTCGATTGAAGCGGGCCTCTTGCTAGTGCCTTTGAAATTTCGGATGAAGCTGTAAGCGACCTCCTCCCAGCTTCGGATGGATCCTGATGATAGGCTGCTAAGCCAGACCCACGCCGCACCCGTCAGCTGCAGCTGAAGGCATTACATGGCGGTTTCTTTGTTGCGTCCGTGAAGCTTGATGGATGACAGATGGTCGCTGAGCCAGGACTTTGGATCTTGCGTGCCGTTGAACTTCGGAGTATCCGAAGGAAGCTTGAAGTTGCGTGGCATCTGTGTTCGCCAAACGGATCTGCTGAAGCATCGAGCTCCGCAGAGTTCTCCTTCGTCTTCATCCATCTCAGATTCGGACGAGCATGCGCGCTTAGCGCGTGCTTTGTCGATCCTGCGCTGTGTAAGCTTGTCTCTGGCGTCGTAGTCGCGCTTATGGCGGTGCGAGCTCTTCTTCCTTCGAGGAAGATCGTGCTCCTCTTCCTCTTCGGATGAGGGGGTGGGGCTCTGGTCGCGCCTGGCCGGAGCTTTCTTCTTCGGCTCCGCAGGAGCGTCTTCGTGGAGCGCAGCTCCGATTAGTCCTAGTCCAGTAAGTGCGGACCTATGCATGGCCCTTTTAGGGTCCCCCTCCGGAGGTGGGTGAGCCGCGAGATACGCAGTGGCTGCCATGATCGCAGCTTGTGGCGTCTTTGGGATGATGTTGCCGTCGGCATCCATATCCATGAACGGTGTGTGGAGAGTTCGGGTCACATCACGCCGCTCATTGGGATCCATGTTCTCCACCCGAGAGCAGTGCTTGTTTCCCTGCTTTCCGTTTGTGCTAGAGCCGGGTTCCATGGCGGAGAGCGCATCTCGTCGCGCGCTGGACTCGGAGGCTGCTTGCTTGCGTTTGTCGAGCGTCTCCTGCATCTTGACTTGTTTCTTGTGCTCCTCGATGAGGAGGTAGTGGTATGCCATCAGTAGGTCACGTGAGGCGTCTGCAGGTAAGACGGCGTCACCTGCGAGAGCACGGCGCGCCTGCACCCATCCTTCTTTGCTAAGTTGGATGACGTGGCCGTTGCTTTCCCTGTTGGGTGGGGGGGACTGGCTTCTTCTGTTTTCGCTGTTTTCGCCGTTTCGGTTGGGCGGCGGTTTGGGCGTTTCCTTGTCGGTTTGGATGACTGCGGCGCATAGATAGCGCTTGCAGATTGGTTGACTGCTGCCACAGCTTTCGGATCCGGAACCGTAGGTTCCTTCATCCGAAGGTGGATCGCACAGATCGGAGTTGCAGCTGCTGCTGCTGTAGAACTCATCTGTCGATGGTGACGTGCGTAGCACGGGGTGTGGAGCCCACGAGGCGGGCCTGATTGGCCACGGGCACCCCCGCAGGAGGCGGAGGTGCCGTTGTCCCACAGGAAGCGAAGCTCCCGAACAAAATTTTGAGTCTGTCGCCTACGGGCTCGAAATCATTCATGGTGGCCGGCGAGTGGGCGGTGAAGTCGAAAGCGCCGAAGAGGAGGTGATTCTCCGTCGGCGCGGAGTTGTAGATCGATCGGGTCGGAACCATCACGACCGCACAATCAGCAGCCCCAGTTCCCACAGACGGCGCCAATTGACGAGGTTTAATCTCGTCAATGCCCATTGTTATGGACTTGGGTTTTGGAGAAGATGGGGATGCTGGAGATCGTGGCACGGTTAACAGACATGCAACCAGGGGACACGAGATTTACCCAGGTTCAGGCCCCCGGAGGGAAAACCCTACTCCTGCTTGTCTGCTCTTTGATTACGGTGGAACCGAAGGTTACAGGGTGCGCAGATTCGATCTGGCGTGGATGCGTGTGCGAATGTACGAGTCAAGTGATCTAGGGCGTGCCCTCCTGGCCTTTATATAGACT
Source organism: Avena insularis (assembly GCA_023614405.1). Classification (NCBI taxonomy): domain Eukaryota; kingdom Viridiplantae; phylum Streptophyta; class Magnoliopsida; order Poales; family Poaceae; genus Avena; species Avena insularis. Next base: position 191,182,618 of record CM042689.1, on the reverse strand, counting down.
TAGGCAGGTCCCAGGCATAGTCCTAGTCGGTTACAAGTTCTAGGGTTTTACCCCTTTGAATTTCCTATCTCCGCTAGTCTTGTTCTCCAAGGATCCGAAGGCGTCATGGGCCTTGGCCACCCGAAAATCTCCATGTCACTTTCAAGGCACACTAAGAAATCTCAATTGTTTGGAACAAGTCATGATACAACAATAATCACTAACATAAGGTCAAAGCAACATCTAGCATGACATGATAAAGTCTAGGCCATAGTCAAAACAAGCTCCTTTTTGTACCACGATAGCATGAAACTTTCTACTCTTTTCCAACACTAATGAACTTATTTGAAACAACCCAGAAAGATAATAAACAATAAAGATTAGTGAGCTTGTATCACAAATCCACAAATAATAACTGAAAAGTTCTAAGCTGAAAGCATAAGGAAACTAAGGGTAAACGCAATGCAAGCAAAAGGGAACACTCATAAGACAATAAGAATGAAAACTAGAGTGTTCTTGGAAAATAAAACAGAGTGTGTCACTCTCCAAAAGAAGTGTGCTGGGATCCAACCAACTTATTGCAGCAAACCAAACAAACGAAAACTAAAAACAAAACAAAGACGCTCCAAGAACAACACAACAGTGCATGAAATAATAAAAACGAAGTGTCTAGAAAGACCTTAGATCTTTATTGACGAAGAAGGGGATGCCTTGGGCACCCCCAAGCTTTAATGCTTGTACCTCTTGAATATTTCTTGGGGTGACATGGGGTGGCATCCTCAAGCTTGAGATTTTGTCCATTCTTCATCTCATTACACCATTCTTCTCTACACTTGAAAATTTTCCTTCATACAAAACTTCACACAATCTTCATTACCAACATTAGAGCATTCTAAAGCAATAAACCATGGGGTTTAGTTTCAACACAGCAAAACTTCCATTAAAAACACAAGCTACTGAAGCAATTCCTCTAAAAATCTCAGTTTACCAAAGAGAACTCAAAAAGAAATCGATAAGAGGCAAATGCAAATAATGGCAGAAATCTTTCAAAACATACCAGCAGGGAAAACCGATTTTTTCGAAGACCTTGTGTTCCTCAAATTGAAAAGTGTTGAACTAGCAAAAGTTAGCTAACAACCTGGGGGATTTATTTAGAAAATTACAGCTCAATCTGACATACAGGGGTTTTTCATGAATTTTTACAGTGAAGCACAAAAATCTGTTTCGGGGCAGCAACTTCCCCAAATCTTACTTCCCTCTCATTAGAGGTAATTCTTGGGACAAAAATCAAGCAAAAAGTATAAGGAGAGGTTATTATAGAAGTAATAAATTCCAAGACTCAAGAAAACTATTGGGTTATCTCCCAAGAAGTCCTTTTCTTTACCGCCTTTAAGTTAGGCTTGATAGTTTGAGAAGATGCTCACATAAGAAATATGAATTGAAGTAAAAGAGAGCATCAAGAAGAAAATTCAAAACACATTTACGTCTAACCCACTTCCTATGAAAAATAATCTTGTAAAGAAACAAGTCATGAAAGAACAAAGAAACAAGCATAAGAAGGCAAAACAAATGCAATTTCAAAAATTCAACATAAAGAGGGGAAACTTAATATTGTTGAGATACATAAGACCATGTTTCCCTCTCTCATAATAACTTTCAGTAGCATCATGAATAAAATTAACGATATAACTATCACATAAAACATTCTTATCATGAGCCACATGCATAAAATAATTATTACTCTCCACATAAGCATAGTCATTCTCATTAATTATAGTGGGAGAAAATTCAAAAAAATAGCTATCATTATTATTCTCATCACCATAATCATCAAATATAGGAGGCATATTATAGTCATAATTAATTTTCTCCTCAATAGTAGGTGGACTAAAAATATCATATTCATCATTGTAATCATCATATATTGGAGGTAAAGTATCATCATAAGCAATAGAATAGCTATCTTCCAAAGCTGGGGAACTAAAAACATCATTTTCATAAAAACTAGCTTCCCCAAGCTTAGATATTTCCATAGCATTAGCAATAATGGTGTTCAACGAATTCATACTAATAACATTGCTATTAGAATGCAAATAAAGTTCCATAGGTTTTTTAATTTTCTCTTCAAACACTTCATGTCCTAACTCAAGATTAATATTATAAATCTCTCTAATTATTGATGTTTTCAATTAAGCCTAACTAGTTAAAACAAGAAACAAAAAGACAAAATTGCAGAATCTAATGGAAATAACTTCGAGCACTCACACACCAAGAGGATGTGAGTACCTTTTACCTTACCTCCCCGGCAATGGCGCCAGAAAATAGCATGATATATACGCACTTCTATTCTTGTAGACAATGTTGGGCCTCCAAGTGCAGAGGTTTATAAAACAGTAGCAAGTTTTCCTTAAGTGGATTACCCAAGGTTTATCGAACTCAGAGAGGAAGTGGTCAAAGGTATCCCTCTCAAGCAACCCTACAATCAAGATACAAGTCTCTTGTGTCCCCAACACACCCAATACACTTGTCAGGTGTATAGGTGCACTAGTTCGGCGAAGAGATAGTAAAATACAAGTGGTATAGATGATTATAAGTGGTAACGCCGCTAGAAAAGAGATTCTCACTGGGAGGAAAAGAATAAAGGAAAAAATATGGAAGCAAGCAAACATGCAACATATCTAGTTGTAAACGGTGTTTCAAATTTTACAAAACAAGGCTTAGGGATCATACTTTCACTAGTGAACACTCTCAATAAATATACTCTCTTCATGACACTACCCTGAACTACTCTTCGGTTGGACACTCTAATCCATGTTAGGGCTATATCAGGACTCCTAAAAGTACGCCTTCCCCATCTAGATAACCCCACACTATCACCTTGAGAGCTAGATGGTTCCAACAAAATCCACAATTTCATAGAGACAACCAACTCAAAATATACTCATGATAAGTATTTATGATCTCTAGCCTATGTGGCACCACGGCGTGCACGCTGTCACTTTCACACACGTGGAGAGAGCAGATATCTATTGAAGCACTTGAGTATTTATGTAAACTCTAGCCTAAGTGCCACCACGGTATGCACGTTGTCACTTTCACATACATGGGGAGAGCTAGAGATCTATTAAAGCACTTGAGTAGGAGAGTAGATCTACTTGATTACAAAGCTCATGATCACAATATGATCATGTATATATAGAGAGAGAGAGAAGAACACATAGCTACCGGTAGAGACCTTAGCCCTAAGGATGAACTACTCCCTCCTCATCATGGGAATCAGCAAATGAGATGGAGATGGTGGTGGAGATCGATGGAGATGGCTCCGAGGGCACTTTCCCATCCCGGCAGGGTGCCAAAACAGACTTTCTGTCCCCCGAATCTCTCGTGCTAGGCTTTACGTCTTGGGGAGACGTATATATATGCGAAAGGGCAAGGTAGTTGGAGCCTCGAGGGGGCCACACATAGTGATGGCACGGCTAGCAGGGACCCGCGCCACCCTAGGGTGTGGCCACCTCCTAGACCCCCTTCGCCTGTCCTTCTGGCTCTGTGTTCGCTCCGGAAAATAGTGACTTTGTCTTTTGTTCCATCCAATTCCGAGAATATTTATTTTCTGGCTTTTCTGGAACCAAAAACAGCACAAATCAGGCAACTGGCACTGTGGCATCTTGTTAATAGGTTAGTCCCAGAAAATGTATAAAACTATCTCAAAGTGTAGACAAAGCAAAGCAAAGTATATACTAAACAAGCATGGAACATCAAAAATTATAGATACGTTTACAACGTATCAAGGGGGTGAAGGGGATTAAATACCCCTGCCAAAACTGGCCGTTGGAAATTTTGGGCGACGGATTATCCGGCCCTAGTGGGGGCCGGGTTATCCGCTCCGAGGAAAAATCCGCCCCGGAGTCGGAAAATCCTATCAAACTCCTCGAGGTGGCGGATTATCTGGCCCCCCTAGGGGTGGATTGTCCGGCCCGGGCAAAAACTTCGGCCCTAGCCGGACAATCCGGGTGATTTTCCGCCCCCATGTAGTACACCGCACCTTGGCTCCCTTTGGTGAATTCCTTGGGGGAGGATTATTTGGCCACTTGGAGTTAGGGAAGGGCCGAATTATCTGGCCCTTGGCAGGGCGGATAATCCGCCCCCCAAATAAATATTTTTGCTTCTTCTGAATAGGCCAAGATTTGTGGCACTTCAAAACACACTAAATAATCCTTGGCATTGTTATGTAACACACAAAACACTAGAGATCATCAAATGTTCTTTCACTCGAGTTTGAGTAGGTGAAGTTGTTTTTGCCCAAGAGCAATTAACTGATCTCGATCCGTCGAGCGCACCAGGCACTTTTTCCAGCATCCCTATGAACGGCTACAAATTTGGCTGACCCGATGAACTTCCGGGTGAAGTGCTTCACACTCGACACAACTGTCGACTCCGACATCCAAATGCAAGGCTCAAAGACATCTATGTCTCCACCGGAATCTATGATTTGGATGGACACTCGGGGGCTACTGACATACACTAGTACAATTTTCCATAGGCCTTAGACATCAATTTTCCATAGGCCTCAGACGGTTTCTCGTTTTGGCTCAAGTGCATAGATTCTAGGAGCACACCACCTGAGACGGTTTTCCTTTGCGGATCTAAGATACACAACCCTAGATGGTGCAAAAAGGAATAAGCCTCTAACATGTACAAGCTAGAGACGGCCAATATTTCTGACTGCTTGCAAGAACTCCTCAACCTCAGACGGCCTATATTAGGGACCGTCTCAAATAGTCAGGCGACCTGAGTAGGATTCTAACAAAGACTGTCTCTATTACTAGTGTGCCTCGAAGCGGCTTTTTAAAGTGACCGTCTCTAGTGTGTGTAAACCATTTTAAATAGTAGCATGCTAATTTTAACTCGATCAGAGATAACATAACACATAATCATGATGCAGCAACTAGATAGACAGATTAACTCAAGAACATATAGCAGCTCGATCGCAGTAATATTATCCAGATAGTTGGCGAAATCCATAAAATTTAGCCATTACACATTATGGTAGTACATACAAACTACAGTCAATAAATCATTCAAATAGAATAATTAGTACTCTCCAACAAACTAGCATTTCATTTGTAATGGGCCACCCGGTGGAAGTTGCTGAACCAGGATATGTACCTCCCCATTATTTTTTTCAGCAAAGCAAAAAAGGACAATGCTACCCTGCTTTAAGTTGAGACTTCTCACATCCTTCTCCCATCCAATTGTCAAGATTGCATTTGACCCAGCTCCTATCTTCATCCATTACTGTGTGCCCTCATTTCAAGCGACTAATATAACACATGAAGCCAGTTATGGGCTTATCAAACAAGGTGAAGATGAACATATCTTCTTTTTTGATTTGAGCAGCATCAACAATGTTTGACCAGTTGGTTGTCATATGGGAAACATCGTTATTTCCTTTGATGAACTGAACATGCTCACGTCCTACTACACAATCTGCAATTATGGAAGGGATCTCCATAGGCAGATATTGGTTGAGGTAAGCATTATTGTACCTAGCTGAAAAGTACTGGAGGTGGAGAATAAATTTAGTTGCTGACTATAGTTCAATGTGCATAAGTAGATTCAAAGAGTAAAATATCAAAAGTTTACCATATTGGCCTTCCCAGGGATGACATTTGACTTTGTCATCTTGCACACATAGAGTGGTATAGGTGGATGGTATTGTGAAACAACTCTGAGATACGAATCTTGGTTTGAAGTCAATTCCATATCGTTTTCAAACACACAGTAATCATCGAAGTCCTCGCTTCCCTTCATCAAGGTACCTAGATTGACAGTATTACAATCTAATCTATAGCATCATCAGAATGATTGTAACATTAAGCCAATGTATATGAATCTAACCTCTAGTAAGGTCCCTCGGTTTCTCAGATTTCTTGGCTGCAGGTTGCTTCACCTCGTCATCAGATGGAACATTGTAGCCTTTCTTTTTAGCCTAAAATAGACAATGTGCTAATTAGTATGTTTTGTTTTGATGCTATACAGTAGGTTTCATTACTATGTTAGTGCCAGTGTAAACCTGCTCATGTATGTCGCTAGCATTCATATCGCAGAACCTGCAATCCTCACAATTCATCCTACCTGCCTTGGAGAGTAAATACAAAAAATAAATTAAAAGAACAAGCATCAAGTGACTACTACTTCGTGGGACCTATACCTAGATGGAGTGTTTACCGGGGACCTAGACCTAGATCGACCGTGCGGACCTAGACTCGTCGCTGGTGACCTAGAGCTAGGAAGCATTGTCGATGCGGTGACCTAGATTAAGCACATATGCACAGTCGTGGAACATGGAGGCGATGCATTGAGATAGGTCAGCAAGAACTTACCCATGATCCTACAGCCACCACCGCCGCCGTCGTCGCCAGGGAGGGGAGAGGATATTGAGGCCGCCGGGTATGGGAGCAGATTTAATGGTTGCCTTGGAGGGGACCAGATTTGGTCCTAGATTTGGTGGTCGTCGGAGATAGCAGAGTGGTGGGGACTAAGGAGGGTTAAGAAAGCAACACAATGATGAGTGGGTCCCATGCAAGAACAGATTTTAGTCCAACACTCAGCGGTCTCGCTCAAGTTTCCAAACTGGCCTCAAAAATTCAGAAAATGTGAACAACCACCAAGGAAGTTATGTGAAAATGCATCACCCCATTTTTAATAAATACTATATATCATTTAGTGGCCAAATAACCAATTGGCTCCACCTAGATCCTCTCGGCGCAACCCCTGATATAAACAAGTTTCTATCGGTCTTGTAGGAGGGGGCCCAAATTTCTCCTAGAGCTACCTCGTAGCTATCTCGGTAATTTTCCAAAAAAATATTTCTACGTACAAAACATGGCATTTCTTTAGAGATCCAACGAGAGATTAGCAAGACATGGAAAATATCCAGGAACCATAACTGCCACGGTATCGGCCAATTATCGAAACTGGCCTAAAAAATTAAATGAAATTCATAAAATATGAAACCTTCGCACATTAAGGCAGGTAAAAAACATGGCTTTTCTTTATATATCCAACAAGATATTAGCAAGACCCGGCATATATCCAGGAATCCTAACTGTCGCGGTATCGGCCGAGTTTTGAAATCGGCCTAAAAACTGAAAAAATGTGAAACCTTCGCACATTGCCATTTCATGTTGCCTAGTTGCATGCAAAAATAGCAAACATGGAATATAGGGGTTATTCTATAAAAGTGTTCATAGAAATGACCTACCGCCTTCGGGGATTCATGGCTTTCAGGGCAAAAGAGCTAGCTCATGACCACAACCATGGCATAGTTTGCCTTAATGCTCAAATTTTTTCGTGCATGGGTGTATATTGTAATTCCTGATCCATTTTACATTTTCCAAGTGCCGAAAAGGGCTCATTTTATGAAGCAGACACCAAGGAAGTGATGTGAAAATGCATCAACCTATTTTTAATAAATACTATAGAGAATTTTGTGGCCAAATCACCAATTGGCTCCAGCTAAAACGTCTCGGCGCAACCAGGGGCGGTCCTTACAGGATATGGGTCTGGTGCAATAAAAAAAGGGCCCCATGCACGAATAATTAAGAAGTGTTTTTATAATTTGAATAGCAACTTATATATGGAACATCTCTAAATTATAAAGAGTAATTTTTATCTCTAAATAATCATTTAAAATATTCACAATTCTCCTTGTGTTTGAACCCTTCTTCCACATGTTGTCTTTCTCAAGACAATGAAGAATGAGGAGGAAAACTCATCAAATCGGGTCAGACCTAACCAGATGAATTAGAGTAGACTTTTCGCAAAAAAGGAGTAGACTAACCAAAGGAGATAGTATATGTTATAGAAGATTTTACTGGGAAAAGTGGAGCCCCGACTCGGCGATGATTAGGGAATGGGAAGGCGACCTAGACCGGACACCGGAGTTCAAGCAGAGCGCTCGGTGCCTCTTTGGCCTTTCGCTATACCTGCGTACATAATATGTACATCGGCCTATGCTACTAGCTGATCGGTTTATCAATTTTTTTGCCTAAGCTAACATACCTGCATGTACGAGTACCTTAGTGGGGCCCCTTGTAGTTGGGGGCCCATTGCGCCCGCACCGGCTACACATGCTCAAGGCTGGCCCTGGGCGCAACCCCGCGATATAAACAAGTTTCTGCCAGACTTGCTGGAGGGGGCCTAAACTTAGCCTGGATCTACCTTGTAGCTATCTCGGTAATTTTCCAAAAAATCATTTCCACGTACAAAACCTGGCATTTCTTTACAGATCCAATGGGAGATTAGCAAGAACCGACACATAGCCAGCAACCCTAACTGCCGTGATATCAGCCAAATTTTGAAACCGGCCTCAAAAACTCAAAAAAAAATCAAAAAATGTGAAACATTCACACATTGCAATTTCATCTTGCCTAGATTCATGCAAAAATAGAAAACCTGGAATATGGGGTTATTCTAAAAAAGTGTTCACGGAAATGACCTACCGCCCTCGTGGATTCATGGCTTTCAGGGCAAGTGAGCTAGGTCATGACCGCAACCATTGCATAGTTTGACTTAATACACCCATATTCTGCACACGGGTGTATATTGTGATGTCAAATAATATTACTTCATGAAGTTTTCACATTCTCCGCACAGAAAATCTATTTTCTATTTTCCTAGTGCCGATAAAGGCTCATTTTGTGAAGCAGCCACCAAGGAATTGATGTGAAAATGCATCACCCCATTTTTATTAAATACTATAGATAATTTAGTGGCCAAAACACCAATTGTCTCCAGCTAGAACCTCTCGGCACAACCCCGCGATATAAACAATTTTCTGTCGGTCTTGCTAGAGGGGGCCCAAATTTACCCTTGAGCTACCTCATAGCTATCTCGGTAATTTTCCAAAAAATCATTTCCAGGTAAAAACATGGCATTTCTTCAGAGATCCAACGACAGATTAGGAAGACCCGACACATAGACAAGAACCCTAACTGCCGTTATATCGTCTAAATTTCGAAACCGGTCTCAAAATTTATTTTAGCCACACATCATGCATCCAGCGGCCAAAAATTTTGGGTTTTGGTCCTCCCCTCACGTTATAGAGCGAATTTTGGCAACCAAAAATTTCACGGCTGGGCACGCAAATTCCTGCGCCAAAAAGTGAAACTTTCGCGCGCTGATATTACCGTCCAGCCCTCTCACATAGGACAACCAAAGGATTCGTGCAGAGGGCATATACGTAATCTATGCAAAAACCTCTTTTAGGCCCTCACCAAGAGGATACAAATCCAATCACCGCCCACCGCCCCCACCCCAGCCATCCACCCCTGCTGCTGCCGCCCGTCGCAGCCTCCAACACGCGTTGCCATCCGTTCGACGAGTAGTCGTCTAACCGTCGCCCTATCCCATCCTCACATTTCCATTTTCCTGCCACGACGTCAAGCTCGCAGAACTGCTACCTCACCGTGGAGGACTCCCATCTCGCCATCAGCCTCATCAGCAAGGTCTGCAACTCGCCAACAAGGTCTTGACCCTCTTTGTTAACCTGGGCATGAAGGTCCTCTATGTCACTGTCCTTCTTACCAAAAATTTCTATCTTCTCGCTGTACATCTCGTCGTCAAGGTCTACCACTTCTCTTCTCACAATGCCATCAAGGCACGCTAGATCATCGTCCACCTCGCTGACAAGGTCTGCCACCAAGGTTCCCGGCAAGAAGCACACAAAGAAAAGGGCCCTACTAAATGCAGGCAAGGAAACAATCACATTGTTTTAATGCTCTTTTAAGCCTGCTCGATGCTCATGTGTGTTTGCCTATTTGAGGCAATAATATTTTTGCCCGTAAATTTCTTGTCTGATAGGCTGTTCATTATCCTGCTCATGTTTTCTCTAGGACAATTAACACCATACGATTATATTTTGTTTAATTTGTAGCTTACTTAGACTTCTTTATTAATTTTAAATCCTCAAATGCATCCCATGGAAGAAAGTCGGCTGAAAAACATCATGAGGAACAATAAATGGTTGCAACAACTGGGTGTTAGGCCCTTTGTAAGTCTTTTCGCATCGCCAACTATATTATCTCATAAAAAGAGGAAAAATGAAGGCTCTGGATCTGACTATGATTCTGAAGAGGAGGAATATGCCACTGAACAATAATAAGATGATGTCAGTGAGGAGGATGAGCTGCAGGTCGACCCCTTACTTACCCATCTTGTGTTGAATTTTTGCTAACTGATTTATCCATATATTTGTTGCATTGACTGGTAAATATGAAATTTGTAGCCTGAGAAGATGAAATGCAAGAAGACATCTACCGTTAGAACAAAGTATTCTCCTGCTGGTGTAGAAACTGCTCGGAAGCGCGTCTTGGAAGGCCTAGGTGCAGGCACAGAAACTTCAAGTAAAACGAGGTACAAGGGGAAGCAACCAGTTGTCCAAGGCACTCGGACAGCTCCCCAAGCAGAGCACACACCTCCCAAGGCTAGCATCTAGGTCCCTGCCGTCCGCCAACACCTCCCCAAGTCCAGCAACCAGCTCCATGCCTTCCGCGGCCACCTTCCCAAGTCCAACGGCCAGGTCCATGCCATCAGCAGGCACCTCCCAAATTCCAGCAGACATATCCATGCATTTCGTGGGCACCGCCCCAAGGCCAGCGGACAGGTCCCTTCCGCCCGCCGGCACCTCCCAAAGTCCAGCATCCAGGTCCCTGCCTTTCGCAGGCACCTCCCCAAGGCCAGCGGCCAGTTCCCTGCCATCCACCAGCACCTCCACAAGTCTAGAAGCCAGATCCGTGCCTTCCGCTGGGACCTCCCGAAGTCCAGCAGCCAGGTCCCTGCCATATGTCGGCACCTCCCGAAGTCCAGCAGCCAGGTCCCTGCCTTCCGCGGGCACCTCTCCAAGGCCAGCACACAGGTCCCTGCTGTTTGCCTACACCTCCCCAAGTCTAGCAGTCAGGTATGTTTGTTCCGTGGAACCTCCACAAGGCTAGCAACTAGTTTCCCGCCATCCGCATGCACCTTCCCAAGGCCAGCAGCCCGCTCCCTGCCTTCCGCGGTGTAACACCCTCAGAATTGGCCCTATGCAAGTTTTAGCGATTCCAGCCAAACCCGCATAGAAACGATTCAAAGGTGCCCACCAGGCACTTGCGTGCGGGTGGAAAACAAAGTAATATCATTACACAATAGTCCACGATGGAACCCACAGAACAGATATATACAACAATGACTCAAAGAGTCAATAATACAAATATACAGTATAAAGATCCAATTCACCTTGAAAATGATAGAACATCCGACTACGGACAAGATGCAAATGGGGCTAAGAGCCCTGAAGAATAACCAATGGCGTCCATAACCCTGCCCAGGCCAAGCCGGAAGGGTAACGCTGCTAACGACGTCGATCTCAAAACCTGCTAAAACAAAAGGGGTGCCAACAAAGGGCAAAGGAAAAAGAGAGCGGTCAGTACTGAGGCCAGTACACGGCGAGACTAGAATTCGACGGTCCTCGCCTACATAGGTATGGTGCACTGAAGCGGCAGCGCATCATACACTAAACAACCTATAGAGACTCAATACAACTAGCGGATATTAGATAGGGATAAGAAAGACCTATTCGGATCCAACCTGAAACTTTCATCAAGCAAACCCATCCTGGTATTTCCCCCTCGAGACCAAACGAGGAAGTCAACCGAGAAACTCACACAGTTGGCAGTTTTATTCATTTCGTTATAGTTGCGGCAATTACTAGTCAGGTATAGATAGCATGAATCATCCTGATATAATAAGCAGTGGGTAGTTTTAGTTAATCATTTCGTTGTAGTTGTAGTACTTACTAGTCCGATACATATAGCATGAGGCATCCCAAAACCCAGCAGTTGTTGGTACTTTTATTTAGCCATTCCGTTGTAGTTGCAATACTTACTAGTCAGATACAATGGTAACAGGTGACAACCCAAACCCGCAATTGTTGGCACTTTTATTTAGCCATTCCATTGTAGTGAAGCTGATTACTAGTCATTATAAAGTCAAATTTATAGCACTACTTTAGTTATAGTTGTCTATGATCGAGATACTGTGTTCCAAGTCGTCCATAACCGTGGACACGGCTTTCAGAAAGTTTTACCCTGCAGGGGGACACAAATAGCAACACACGCACGATCAACCTCGAGAAAAACCAAATGAAAACCCAATGAGGCATCACGACAGAGAAATTGCAAGATTCATATAAATTTCAGGGGGCCACCCCACTAAGCAACCCGCGAAGAAGTTGGCCGGCTCCGAGACGGACCCAGAGGTTTGTGTCAATGGCTATAAACGACTGGGAACCCGAAAGTGTGACTCGGCTTGTCGATACCGCGGAAACATTCCAAATTTATTCCTAAACAGTACAGGCGCTACACGCGCAATCGTAAATAAAGCAGTAAAGCATGCAATAAGTACAAGATAGTAATAAAGCCCCAAACTACTTTGTGGCCCCAAGAAATAAATATGACTCAAGCTCTGGATAGGGGGATTCATGGTCCCACATGCGGATAGTGCGAATATTCAAAGAACAGATATCAAGTACTCGGGGTACTACAGGAGACAAGTGGACGGTTAAAAACCAAATAACATCTATTGCCCACCTGTGCCTCTGCATTATTTATCTACTTCAATTTTAGTGATTAAACGGTAATTAAAGTTATAATCATCTCCAACATAAAGCATATGGCATTCTTCCAACAACTGTGGTACTTGACGACACGAACAACACTTGAGCAAGCGACTACGACACGCAAGTCCAACTATCTACCAAGCAACAGGTAATAGGATGTGTCCAACGCAATATAAGGCTGCAAGGGATATCACTGGTATGAAAACTAGAGCATCGCAACACAGATAGCAATAGATCAACAGGAGAAAATAAAGACTAGAAAGGTAAAATAGGTAGAAAGAGGGAGAATGCTCGCTTGAAAACATCGTCAAAGGTTCATCCGAAGATCGGGTCAACACTCGCGTCAACTCATCGGCCTAATCCGTGAAGAAACACCGGATGCAATATTTAATACTACGGGAGAAGATCAGGCATGATGCATATATGATGTATGACATGGCAAGAATGCGATGCAATTAGGCCATATTAAGCGGAACCGAGGTCCCGACAATTATTTAGCTGGTTCATATTATTTAGATACCCCGCAATTTAGATGTTGTCTTAACAAGGCAAAATATGTTATCGGCTCGCTACACAAATTAAAATAGAGCCCATATAGGCCTAGAATAGCCCGCATATGGACTTCATATTTAGTTATTAGGTGAGTAGACAAAATACCCCAAACAGATAAATATGTATGCGAGCATGAACAATTTATATGCAACAAGTATATGGAAGGCAAATTAAGATTGATTGCATTTTTTTATCCAAATTCATGTATAACTTCTTCTCAAATACTCTATGAGATAATGGATACAAAATTAAGGTTGCAAAAAGAAAGGAATAGAACGAGAAGAAAGATGATATGAATCTGGCAGAGGTGACGCTGGCAATGGGCTGCTAGAGGGGTTAAGGTATTTCTATGGATGTGATAAAATTAAAAGAAAGGATAAATCCAGTGGAGATAGGAATTGATCTGGTGATCTCATTGCTAGGAAGACAGTGAAGAAAGCCACCACGATTTGTCATAGTTCTTGTACAATGTGGGAACCATGCATATTTGAAACAGTTCTTGGACCAGGATCTGGGAAAAACAACAGAGCAAAAAGTGCGAATTTAAATGGACCATGCTGGAATTTGATCTCTCAGTCGGGAGTATAGAGCCAAAGATGTAGCCACTAATCTGCAGTACTATTTATTTACAAGTAGAGAACAGAGTTAACTGAACCACCATCGTAGATGATTCAAAGATGAAATCAACACAAAAATGGGCAGAATTAGATAGTAGTCTGTGGGGATTTGAACTAGGATCAAGAGAATAAACGTATAGGGCTAATGTCACATCAATACTCCTTGGATGTTGATCAGTAAGAGGCTCGACAATACATTGTATGTTAAATGCGGAACCTTCAGTGAATAAAAAGAGGAAACATGAGTGATGTGGTGATTGAGACTGATGGGAGTGGAACCTAGATCACAAGATTCACTAGATGGGTAGCATAGCCACTGGACCGGTATCAAGTTCGTGTACAGCAGATGGCGCCTATATTTCTTTTTAACTAGATCCAATCCGGATTTTGGGAACTGACAAAAACTTAAAAAAAATAGGGAATGAACCTGAATTTCTAGGAGACGTTGCACAGGTGGCGGCAGACGCTGATGGCCTCTAGTGAATTGGCGGGTAGGGCTTGAACGAGACATAGGAGAGCGGGAATGGAACAGAGAGCTCACCCAGATGTTGTTGAAGTGCTCGGTAGCGACGGAGAAGTCACGGGGGCGTCAAATTTGGGCGAGGAAGAGCAAGCGGTCGCCATGGACGTTGAGGACTGAGTCGTGGCGTGCGTGGCTTCCCCGCAAGATTCCTTGGTCAATGACGTTCCTGGTGGTGAGGCAGAGGTCCTGGGCTGCATCGGCTTGGCTTAAGGACGAGCATGGCGGTGGGGCGACGGTGAGGTGCAACGCTGGTTCTCTCAGTACTCACCCGTGAAGGATTTTGTGGAGAAGAAGGAACCTACCTGCCGGCGGTGGACAAAAAGGGAGTAACTAGGGTTCCCATGAGGTCTCAGTTAGGTGGGGATAGAAGGGTACGGCAGGTGAGAACATGTGGAGGAGAAGGAATCGCTGCCAGAAACATGACTAGCTTGAGTTTTCTCTGTATGCTGAAGATAAACAGGGAAAAGAGATAGAAAGTTTTTCTTTTAATTTCTTGTTTCAACTTTCTGTTGCTATTTTTTAAAAAAGTTTTATAATGTTTGAACTTGTTTTGGTTTAATTTGTTTTTGAACCAGGGATACCGAACTAGAATAGAAAAGGGAGTGCTGCAAGTTTTATAATAAGAATCTTGAACACTTAATATAGGTATTGTAAAAATATTGGCTTATTTAAATAAAGAGGAGAGGGAATATGTGCAAATACTAGGATTTGAAAAGAGAGTTTTCAAATAGATAGGATTTGATGATTGGTCGTAAACACACTAGCACACAAGGTACAACCTTGTTCCTAAAAGAACAAGCCAAGCATGAGGGGAAGGGGGAAAAGATGAAACAAAATAAGAGGAATATGCAAGCATGCAAACAGGGATGATCCATGCAATGTGGTAGATGACCATGGTTATAATTCATGATGATGCAATAAAGTAAAATAACAAGCAAATTATAATCGAAGAATTTTCGGGGTGCTAAAATTCGACACCACTAATAATGGATCTCGCCCTCGAGATCCGCCTCATGGTAAGGGGAAGAAGGCCGACGATCTGAATATTCGCACTTCATGTAGATCCTCGCGACACCACTAACAAGGGTTCTTTCTCCATCTTGAAATCGACGACACTACCAACAAGAGATCGTTGATCATGTTCGTCGAGAAACACTCCGGAGAGATAAAGACAAAGTTAAAGGTCTCAAAAGATAAGACCACCTCTATCTTTTGTGGAAAGAGTAAAATTGCTTGATCCACCGATTCAATGTACAAAAGCGAATGATAAGGGTAGTCGGATGGTGATCAGTCCATCGCGCACGCAAAGCATTACTCTGCACATGAATAGGAGAATTATGCAACCAACTCTCGGAATTCAGACTGAAGATCTCGACAAGCAAGGTTCGGAAACAAAGGAGGGATGAAGATTCTCATCAGATCTAATGTAGATGACTTCATTGTATCGGAAAACACCGGAGGATAGAAAGGAAAAATTTAGTGAACTTTCGGTCCATCGAAAGGTACAACAGATAAAAGATTCATCAGATAGCATGAATGTCGGATGTTGAAGCACCGTTACAAGAGGATGGAAGCGAAACCCTGAAGGTACAACGAAACCCCAACCACGAGAAATCCTAGACTAGAAGAAAAGATAAGAAAGCAGATTCAAAACACGTCGAGATAAGAGGAGAATAGCAGAGGGGTAAGAAGTAAAAGAATACCTAATCAGATCTATCCAACCGATTTTCAAATATAGTTTTGACACTATACGACGGCCGTTAGCTAGGTTATCCTACAGGCTGGACCAGTGGGTGTCGTAACTGCTGAGCTCTGATACCACTCTGTAACACCCTCAGAATCGGCCCTATGCAAGTTTTAGCGATTCCAGCCAAACCCGCATAGAAACGATTCAAAGGTGCCCACCAGGCACTTGCATGGAGGTGGAAAACAAAGTAATATCATTACACAATAGTCCACGATGGAACACACAGAACAGATATATACAACAATGACTCAAAGAGTCAAGAATACAAATATACAGTATAAAGATCCAATTCACCTTGAAAACGATACAACATCCGACTACGGACAAGATGCAAATGGGGCTAAGAGCCCTGAAGAATAACCAATGGCGTCCATAACCCTGCCCAGGCCAAGCCGGAAGGGTAACCCTGCTAACGACATCGATCTCAAAACCTTCTAAAACAAAAGGGGTGCCGACAAAGGGCAAAGGAAAAAGAGAGCGGTCAGTACTGAGGCCAGTACACGGCGAGACTAGAATTCAGCGGTCCTCGCCTAGATAGGTATGGTGGACTGAAGCGGCAGCGCGACATACACTAAACAACCTATAGAGACTCAATACAACTAACGGCTATCAGATAGGGATAAGAAAGACCTATCCGGATCCAACCTGAAACTATCATCAAGCATACCCATCCTGGTATTTCCCCCTCGAGACCAAACGAGGAAGTCAACCGAGGAACTCACACAGTTGGCAGTTTTATTCATTTTGTTATAGTTGCGGCAATTACCAGTCAGGTATAGATAGCATGAATCATCCTGATATAATAAGCAGTGGGTAGTTTTAGTTAATCATTCCATTGTAGTTGTAGGACTTACTAGTCCGATACATATAGCATGAGGCATCCCAAAACCCAGCAGTTGTTGGTACTTTTATTTAGCCATTCCGTTGTAGTTGCAATACTTACTAGTCATATACAATGGTAACAGGTGACAACCCAAACCAGCAATTGTTGGCACTTTTATTTAGCCATTCCGTTGTAGTGAAGCTGATTACTAGTCATTATAAAGTCAAATTTATAGCACTACTTTAGTTATAGTTGTCTATGATCGAGATACTTTGCTCCAAGTCGTCCATAACCATGGACACGGCTTTCAGAAAGTTTTACCCTGCAGGGGGACACAAATTGCAACACACGCATGATAAACTTCGGGAAAAACCAAATGAAAACACAACGAGGCATCACGACAGAGCAATTAAAAGATTCATATAAATTTTAGGGGGCCACCCCACTAAGCAACCCGCGAAGAAGTTGGCCGGCTCCGAGACGGACCCAGAGGTTTGTGTCAATGGCTGTAAACGACTGGGAACCCGAAAGTGTGACTCGGCTTGTCGATACCGCGGAAACATTCCACATTTATTCCTAAACAGTACAGGCGCTACACGCGCAATCATAAATAAAGCAGTAAAGCATGCAATAAATACAAGATAGTAATAAAGCCCCAAACTACTTTGTGGCCCCAAGAAATAAATATGACTCAAGCTCTGGCTAGGGGGATTCATGGTCCCACATGCGGATAGTGCGAATATTCAAAGAACAGGTATCAAGTACTCGGGGTACTACAGGAGACAAGTGGACGGTTAAAAACCAAATAACATCTATTGCCCACCTGTGCCTCTGCATTATTTATCTACTTTAATTTTAGTGATTACACGGTAATTAAAGTTATAATCATCTCCAACATAAAGCATATGGCATTCTTCCAACAACTGTGGTACTTGACGACACGAACAACACTTGAGCAAGCGACTACGACACGCAAGTCCAACTATCTACCAAGCAACAGGTAATAGGATGTGTCCAACGCAATATAAGGCTGCAAGGGATATCACTGGTATGAAAACTAGAGCATCGCAACACAGATAGCAATAGATCAACAGGAGAAAATAAAGACTAGAAAGGTAAAATAGGTAGAAAGAGGGAGAATGCTCGCTTGAAAACATCGTCAAAGGTTCATCCGAAGATCGGGTCAACACTCGAATCAACTCATCGGCCTAATCCGTGAAAAAGCAAAGCACTAGAAGAAACACCGGATGCAATATTTAATACTACGGCAGAAGATCGGGCATGATGAATATATGATGTATGACATGGCAAGGATGCGATGCAATTAGGCCATGTTAAGCGGAACCAAGGTCCCGACAATTATTTAGCTGGTTCATATTATTTAGATACCCCGCAATTTAGATGTTGTCTTAACAAGGCAAAATATGTTATCGGCTCGCTACAGAAATTAAAATAGAGCCCATATAGGCCTAGAATAGCCTGCATATGGACTTCATATTTAGTTATTAGGTGAGTAGACAAAATACCCCAAACAGATAAATATGTATGCGAGCATGAACAATTTATATGCAACAAGTATATGGAAGGCAAATTAAGATTGATTGCATTTTTTATCCAAATTCATGTATAACTTCTTCTCAAATACTCTATGAGATAATAGATACAAAATTAAGGTTACAAAAAGAAAGGAATAGAACGAGAAGGAAGATGATATGAATCTGGCAGAGGTGACGCTGGCAATGGGCTGCTAGAGGGGTTAAGGTATTTCTATGGATGTGATAAAATTAAAAGATAGGATAAATCCAGTGGAGATAGGAATTGATCCGGTGATCTCATCGCTGGGAAGACAGTGAAGAAAGCCACCACGATTTGTCACAGTTCTTGTACAATGTGGCAACCATGCATATTTGAAACAGTTCTCAGACCAGGATCTGGGAAAAACAACAGAGCAAAAGGTGCGAATTTAAATGGACCAGGCTGGAATTTGATCTCTCAGTCGGGAGTATAGAGCCAAAGATGTAGCCACTAATCTGCGGTACTATTTATTTACAAGTAGAGAACAGAGTTAACTGAACCACCATCATAGATGATTCAGATATGAAATCAACACAAAATGGACAGAATTAGATAGTAGTCTGTGGGGATTTGAACTAGGATCAAGAGAATAAACGTACAGGGCTAATGTCACATCAATACTCTTTGGATATTGATCAGTAAGAGGCTCGGCAATACATTGTATGTTAAACGCAGAACCTTCAGTGAATAAAAAGAGGAAACATGAGTGATGTGGTGATTGAGACTGATGGGAGTGGAACCTAGATCGCAAGATTCCACTAGATGGGTAACGTAGCCACTGGACTGGTATCAAGTTCGTGTACAACAAATGCCGCCTATATTTCTTTTTAACTGGATCCAATCCGTATTTTGGGAACTGACAAAAACTAAAAAAAAACAGGGAATGGAACCTGAATTTCTGGGAGACGTTGCACAGGTGGCGGCAGATGCTGATGGCCTCTAGTGAATTGGCAGGTAGGGCTTGAACGAGACATAGGAGAGCGGGAATGGAACAGAGAGCTCACCCAGATGTTGTTGAAGTGCTCGGTAGCGACGGAGAAGTCACGGGGGCGTCAAATTTGGGCGAGGAAGAGCAAGCGGTCGCCATGGACGTCGAGGACCGAGTCGTGGCGTGCGTGGCTTCCCCGCAAGATTCCTTGTTCGATGACGTTCCTGGTGGTGAGGCAGAGGTCCTGGGCTGCATCGGCTTGGCTTGAGGACGAGCATGGCGGTGGGGCGACGGTGAGGTACAACGCTGGTTCTCTCAGTACTCACCTGTGAAGGATTTTGTGGAGAAGAAGGAACCTACCTGCCGGCGGTGGACATAAAGGGAGTAGCTAGGGTTCCCATGAGGTCTCAGTTAGGTGGGGATAGAAGGGTGCGGCAGGTGAGAACATGTGGAGGAGAAGGCATCGCTGCCAGAAACATGACTAGCTTGAGTTTTCTCTGTATGTTGAATATAAACAGGGAAAAGAGATAGAAAGGTGGGCTAGACTAGCTGCAAGTTGGGCTGCTGCCAGGTAATACCCGGGTAAGGTTTTTGTTTTAATTTCTTGTTTCAACTTTCTGTTGCTATTATTTTTATTTTTATTTTTAAAAAGTTTTACAATGTTTGAACTTGTTTTGGGTTAATTTGTTTTTGAACCAGGGATACCGAACTAGAATAGAAAAGGGAGTGCTGCAAGTTTTATAAAAAAATCTAGAACACTTAATATAGGTATTGTAAAAATATTGGCTTATTTAAATAAAGAGGAGAGGGAATATGTGCAAATACTAGGATTTGAAAAGAGAGTTTTCAAATAGATAGGATTTGATGATTGGTCGTAAACACACAAGTACACAAGGTACTACCTTGTTCCTAAAAGAACAAGCCAAGCATGAGGGGAAGGGGGAAAAAGATGAAACAAAATACGAGGAATCTGCAAGCATGCAAACAGGGATGATCCATGCAATGTGGCAGATGACCATGATTATGATATCATGATGATGTAATAAAGTAAAATAACAAGCAAATTATAATTGAAGAATTTTCGGGGTGCTACACGCGGGCACCTACCCAAGGCAAGCATCATCCCCCACCCAGCCATGCACTGACACCTCTCCAAGGCGACCTTGCAACTGAGGGTTCAGCTACCCTAGGCGAGGGGTCAGATTCTTATCGTGATGGATGGTTCTTTGACCGTTTTGACTAGAATCAAGAAGGTAACATGTTAAAACGATTGCTTCCTCACACTTATTGCATTTTTCTGTTCTATACGCATTATATTCTTGTAGATGCATTTGTCCATAATCATTCTGAAGACACTAGTATGCTTGATGATCATCAGTTTGTGGTTGACACGATTCCCATAGAACCAAAACTTGCACTTGTGGTTCCTGTAGGAAGAACTAGACCAGTGTCATCACTGATTGCTGCTAAGTTTGCCACTGAGTGTGCAGTAATAGTCAGGACTAAGATGCCCATCTTCCCGAATTAGAAATATTATAGGGAAAGACTGGATGTCAGAGCATCCTTTTACGAAAAAGTTTTTGTATTTTCTATAACACTCAGCTGTCCCTTTCTTCCATTGTTGTTTATGCCAAGGATAATGATCCTTGTTTTATTTTAGCAAAAGTTTATCATGGACCCCTCTCTACCAGATGTGCATTTTGCTTGTGACAAGCAGTTCATGAGGCACGCAAGAAATCAACGACGTAATCTGAACAAGGTGTTTTTTGACCCCATCCCAAAGAATGAAGTTACAAGGGTATATCCTATGGAACACATCAATGATGAGGAATGGTGCAGGCTTATCAATTTTTGGTCTGACCTCAAGAACCAGGTCATGTCTTGTTTACTCAACTTCCCTCCTGTTTGAATTGTTTAAGCAGGACTAACTCTATGCTCCCTGTTTGTGTAGGATCTATCTGCAAAAAATAATACTAGCAGACAGTCAGTCAAATACCCTCATGCCACTGGTGCTTAGAACTATGAGGTTTTGTGCGACATGGAGGAACTGTAGGGTTCGCAGCATAGAAAACAAAAATTTTCCTACGATGGGAACTATGTACCAAGATCTATCTACTAGATATAAACAACGGGCGGATGTATATCCGTAGAGAACATATCCTTGAGGACCGACAAAGCTTAACGAGTTCAACTTGTGGTTGATGTAGACGATCTCCTGCCGATCTCAAGATCGAGAGGAAGTCCTAGCGCCGCAAATCAACAGTGCATCCGTGCTCGCACACACGTTCGAGGCACCGAGCAACCTCCGCCTCCTCGCTCCAGCGATGCAGCGGAAGCACAACTCTTTCTTGCCGAATAGCCACCGGGAACATGTATCTCGCTATTCCGAGACCATGGGGGATAAATTCTAGAGGGGAAGAGAGATCCTTCACGAGGAGGTGTGTGAGACAAGTGAGGAGGGGGGCTCCTTTTATAGGAGGAGGGGGGGACCCCAAGGGGGTGGCCGGCGCATGGGGGCTGCCCCCTTGCCCTCCCCTCTTCATGTGGGTGGACACTCCACTCACAAAATTCCTTTAAATTCCCTCCACTCAAAAGTCCACTCAAATTCCCATTAAATTTCCACCAAATTTAATGCAAACTCTCATTAAATAAAACTCTTTTATTTTATTCAGAATTTTGTCAATTACTTTAATGACAAATATTCACAAATAACCCCTTGCTAGAATTCCATTTCACATGCATAACCACTTTATGCAATTTCACCCGAAAACCTGTTTCGGTATCTAGTGAAATAAATTCATGCGCTTGTTTATTCTTTCGGCATAAAACATTTGCTCCAATTGGATGTCGGTTTTCTTAAGTGTGTCGCCCTACAGTTCGTGAAAAATACAGACATGATCGAGACTCGGCCTGTAAGTGGGCACACCCATGGGCACCCACCAGCTGATCACTTCTGTTTGCTTAACTAAAATGGGACGATCAGGTGTGTCTATTTAAACCTGTGAGATAAAGTGGACGTCCATCTACCCACCTATACCCGCCAAATAATCAAGTTGTATTCCGGTTCTGTACACAAATACACAGACGAGCTAGCTTTTTTGAGAGAAAGGAGGGCCTTAGCTTTAACACGAAGTATCAGAACATATTCCATCTATTATTCCGACAGCCTAAAACATTGCAAAAATACCAGATTACCCGCAACCGATTCAGATCGAAATTACAACACAACTTCTTCGTTGCCGATCACGACCCTCCCCATGCCTCCTTCACCGACCCCTCGCTCTGGCTATCTCCAAGCGCTCGCGCAGCACCTCGCTCGGGCCACCTCCTCACCTGCCACCAGGGGAGAAGGCCAGCGAGAGAGCAACTCACCGGCAACCAAGAGAGAAGGCCAGCGGAGCAACTCTTCCCCAGGCCGCGTCTCTTCACCCAGCAACCATGTTCCTCACCTCCATTGATCAATAGAACCACAGGGGTACCTCTGGGCTCGGTGCTCCTCGCCAGCTCCATCTCCTCCGCCCCAGCAATAGCAGATCTGCAAGACATGGTTCTTCGCGACCTGAATTTTAGTCCACCTGAAGAAGAAGATCATAATACAGTCTAAGAAACAGAGGAACAGGTAGCTGTATTTCAGAACAATGTAGAAACAACACATATATATATATATATATATAGTTCATATAGATATATACTGGAGTAGTCTATTGACAGCAGCAATTGACAGTAGCAAATAAACTAGAGCTGCTAACATGTGCCAGGCTTGCTCATAGCTCATTGTTGATCTTTTCAACTATGGAATCTGATCCACTCCTCAAAGTATCTATGTTGTAGCCTGCAGAAAACATGGTTGTTTATTTCTACTTTAGTTCATCTACTCCCACAAATTAAGCAAGTTCATTGAACACATACAAATATATATTCAGTGCTCCAGAATAAATGGAGTACATTCAGTTTATCCAGAGTGTTGACTTGTGATATTGAAGATCAAACGGCACATGCTGTCCTCTGTCACATAGTAGGAGGTCCAAGTAAATTATTCCTTGTCTTCATTTTGCTTCCTTTTCTGCATCTGAATGCTCCACGAGTAATGCTTCTTACTAACATCAATCATATCTCACCACATTAACTCATACTCCGGCTGCATGCTAGTTCAAGTTGAGTCATTTTGCCTCTGGTTCCCGTCTGATTGTATTGTGTTCTTGCAGGCCAGCTGCTTGTGATTTTGGCAAAGCAACATCCCTTATGGTTCTTGAAGAATGTAGTCCACATACCAGATTATAATACAAGTACCATCAATGTTGCAAGGCATACCAGTACAAATGCCAATGGTAAATAGACATGGCAATATAATCCCATAGAGTGACAAAAAGTATTGACGATGATGCACTTTGTATGATGGTAACAGTAATCAATAGTCGTTCCTGCATACCATGGAAAAGAAGTAGTGGGACTTCTCTGAATCAATTTCTGATTGTAGCATACTAGAGTACCATTCAGTCATTCGTCTGAATTTATATTTTTAAAAGGTGAAAATACTTGATCTGGAAAAATTAGATTGGTTTAATCAGCTTGAACGTACCGAGGTAGTCGCCGAGGTAGAACGTCTTGGTGGCAGCGAAGGAGAAGGAGTTGCCCGACGTGGTGTTGCTGGTCGCGTTGAAGAACTATCCATCGGCGTCCCCAACCGTCTGGTTCTCCCCACCGATCCCGCCGGCCGCCGGCTGCTGCCCACAGATCTCGCCGGAGATTTGCCGCTTGAGTGATTGGATGAACCTGACTGGGGAGTAGGAGTAGAGAGGAGGGGCTGAGTGATGGATCTCGATAACATTGGCATGGAGCCTCGATGCGGTGGGGAAGAGCGAAGGGGGCGCACTTTCCCTAGCCATGGCGACTCGTGGCGGTGTGGCGGCGGTAGCGGACGGGTGGTGGGTGTCTATCATATTTTTTGGCTAAGCCGTGGGTATCCAGTTAACAAAAAAAAGTGGGATGGGCTGGCGGCGCCGTGGGCAGCCCAGCCCCACTTACAGGTTGATTCGAGACCCCTCTCGGATCAATAATCAGAAGCGGGATCTGGAGATCCATACTGACTCCAACACATTCAACGATGACTTTCTTGTGATCGTCGAAACCTTTTACGCTAGTATCTTAATCCCTTTGTTTCACGATATATTACATGTCCGAGATTCGATCATCGGTATCTCCATACCTAGTTTGATCTCGTTACCGACATGCACTCTTTTCTCGTTCCCGTGATATAACATTCTAGTGATCAAATCACTTGCTTGCAAGCTAATCAATGTGATATCACCGAGAGGGCCCAGAGTATATCCATCCGTCATCGGGATGAACAAATTCCACTCTCGATCCATGAGCCTCAACATAACACTTTATTAGTTCTGAATCCATCTTTATAATCACCCTATTACGGTGTGACGTTTGATGTTATCAAGAAACTCTTTCGGTGTTAGTGATTGACATGATCTCATGGTCTAAGGATTAGGATCACTTCGTAAGTTGTTATAGCAATATAAACTCAATGACTTTGATCATAATGCTATACTTCGGATGAATGTTCATCACATCATTACACTAATGTTGTGATCCCGTTATTAACAACATCCAATGTCCATGATCAGGAAACCTTGATCATCTTGTTAATCAACGAGCTAGTTTATGAGAGGCATAACTAGGAACTTTCTGTTTGTTTATTAAACACACATGTATTAACATTTCCTTATTAATACAATTATAGCATGCAAAATAAACATCTATCATATACTTGGAATACACATAATAAACACTTTATTATTGCCTCTCAGGGCATATTCCCTTCAGTCTCCCACTTGCACTAGAGACAATAATCTAGTTACATAGTGATAAATCTAACACCCATTGAGTTCTGGTGTTGATCATGTTTTGCTCTAGGGAGAGTTTTAGTCAACGGATCTGCTACATTGAGATCTGTATGTACTTTACAAATCTTTATATCTCCATCCTTGACATGCTCGCGGATGGAGTGAAACCGGCGCTTAATATGCTTGGAATGCTTGTGAGACCTTGGTTCTTTGGCATTGGCAATGGCTCCATTGTTGTCACAATAGATCACCATTGGGTACAACGCGTTTGCAACCACTCCTAGTTCGGATATGAACTCCTTCATCCAAACTGCTTCCTGAGCCGCTTCTGAAGCAGTAACATATTCGGCCTCCGTTGTTGATCCCGCTACCACAGGTTGTTTGGAGCTCCTCCAACTAACCGCTGCGCCATTCATGAGAAAAACCTATCCGGATTGAGACTTAGAGTCATCCGGATCGGTGTCAAAGCTAGCGTCAACATAACACTTAGCGACGAGCTCTTCTTCACCTCCGTATACAAGAAACATATCCTTAGTTCTTCGTAAGTACTTAAGGATATTCTTGACCGCTATATAGTGTTCCGAACCTGGATCCGATTGGTACCTACTAGTCAAACTAATAGCATGTGCCACATTCGGTCTTGTACATAGCATGGCGTACATTATAGAGCCTATGGCTGAAGCATAGGGGACTTTGTCCATTATATCTCTTTCTTCCGCCGCAGCCGGACTTTGAGTCTTACTCAATGTCTTGCCTTGCAACATAGGTAAGAACCCCTTCTTACTTCTGTCCATTTTAAACTTCTTTAAAATCTTATCAAGGTATGTACTTTGTGATAGCCCTATTAGGCGCCTAGATCTATCTCTATAGATCTTTATGCCTAATATGTATGACGCTTCACCTAGGTCCTTCATTGAAAATTTCATGTTTAGATAACTTTTAACACTGTTTAAAAGATCTATATCATTTCCGATCAATAATATGTCATCCACATATAATATCAGAAATGCCACATTGCTCCCACTCACTTTCTTGTAAATACAAGCTTCTCCATAAGTTTGGACAAATCCAAACTCTTTGATCACCTCATCAAAGCGGAGATTCCAACTTCGTGATGCTTGCTTCAATCCATAGATGGATCGCTGAAGCTTGCACACCTTGTTAGCATCCTTAGGATCGACAAAACCCTTTGGTTGTATCATATACAACTCTTCTTCAATATTACCATTGAGAAACGCGGTTTTGACATCCATCTGCCATATCTCATAATCGAAATATGCAGCAATTGCTAACATAATCCTAACTGACTTTAGCATCGCTACGGGAGAGAATGTCTCATCGTAGTCAACTCCTTGAATTTGTCGAAACCCCTTTGCGACAAGTCGAGCTTTATAGACGGTCACATTACCATCAACATCAGTTTTCCTTTTGAAAATCCATTTGTTCTCCACGGCCTTTCGGTCGTGAGGTAATTCCACCAAGTTCCAAACTTGATTTTCATACATGGATTCCATCTCGGATTTCATGGCTTCTAACCATTTGTTGGAATCCGGGCTCATCATCGCTTCTTCATACGTCGCAGGGTCATCATTTTCATCAACCATGAAATTCATGACAGGATTTCCGTACTCGGGAGCTGCACGTCTGCTTGACCTGCGAGGTTCGATAGTACTCTCTTCGGAGTTTCATGATCATTATCATTAGTTCCCTCTTCAGGTGGAGCCAACTCGAACAACTTCCGCGCCCGCTACTCGCCATACTTTGAAGAGAAGGTTCAATAACCTCTTCGAGTTCTATTTTCCGACTACTCACACCTTTCGCGAGAAACTCTTTCTCTAGAAAGGATCCATTCTTGGCAACAAAAACCTTGCCCTCGGATCTATGATAGAAGGAATACCTAATAGTTTCCTTAGGGTATCCTATGAAGACGCATTTTTCGCTTTGGGTTCGAGTTTATCCGGTTGAAGTTTCTTCACATAAACATCGCATCCCCAAACTTTAAGAAAAGACAGCTTAGGTTTGTTTCCAAACCACAATTCATACGGTGTCTTTTCAACGGATTTAGATGGTGCCCGATTTAAAGTGAATGCAGCAGTTTCTAGTGCATAACCCCAAAATGACAACGGCAAGTCCGTCAGAGACATCATAGATCGAACCATATCTAATAATGTACGATTACGACGTTCCGACACACCATTTCTTTGTGGTGTTCCGGCAGGTGTGAGTTGTGAAAAAATTCCACACTCTTTCATGTGAGTGCTAAACTCGTAACTTAGATACTCACCTCCTCGGTCGGACCATAGAAATTTGATCTTTCTATTACGATGATTTTCCACTTCATTCTAAAATTCCTTGAATTTTTCAAAGGTTTTAGACTTGTGTTTCATCAAGTAGATATAACCGTATCTACTCAAATAATCCGTGAAAGTAACAAAATAACGATATCCACCTTGCGCCGACACACTCATTGGACCACATACATCAGAATGTATGATTTCCAACAAATCTGTCGCCCGTTCCATTGAACCAGAAAACGGCGTTCTAGTCATCTTGCCCATAAGGCATGGATCACATGTATCAAATGATTCATAATCAAGTGATTCCAAAAGTCCATCCGAATGGAGCTTCTTCATGCATTTAACGCCAATATGACCTAAACGGCAGTGCCACATATATGTGGATATATCATCATTAAGTTTAGTCTTCTTAGCATCAACATTATGAATATGTGTAACATTATCATCGAGATCTAAAAGAAATAAACCATTCATCATCGGTGCATGACCATAAAAGATTTCATTCATATAAATGGAACAACCATTGTTCTCGGATTTAAATGAATAACCACTTCGCATCAAACACGATCCAGATACAATGTTCATGCTCAGTGCAGGCACCAGATAACAATTATTCAAGTTTATAACTAATCCCGACGGCAAGTGGAGAGGTAGCGTTCCGACGGCGATCACATCAATGCTTGATCCATTGCCGACATGCATCTTGACCTCACCCCTTGCTAGCGGTCGCTTGTTCCGCAGCCCCTGATTTGAGTTACAAATATTAGCAACTGAACCGGTATCAAATACCCAGGTGCTACTGCGAGCACTAGTCAAGTACACATCAATAACATGTATATCATATATACCTTTGTTTGCCTTGCCGGCCTTCTTGTCTGCCAGATACTTGGGGCAGTTGCGCTTCCAGTGGCCAGTCCCCTTACAATAGTAGCACTCGGTATCAGACTTAGGTCCAACTCGGGGTTTCTTTTCAGGCACGGCAACAGGCTTTCCGCCCTTACTTCCCTTCCGTTTTCCCTTCTTGTCTTTCTTGAAACCAGTGTTCCTATTGATCATCAACACTTGATGTTCCTTTTTGATCTCCACTTCTGCAGTTTTAAGCATTGACAGAAGCTCGGGGAGAGACTTCTTCATGCCTTGCATATTATAGTTCATCACGAAGCTCTTATAGCTAGGTGGCAGAGACTGCAGAACACGATGGATGCCTAAGTCAATGGGAATCGATATTCCCAAAGACACAAGCTTATCGGCGTAACCCGACATCTTGAGTACATGCTCACTAACGGAGCTGTGCTCTTCCATCATGCAACTAAAGAACTTTTCTGAAGCATTGTAGCTCTCTACAGCAGCATGTGTGTCGAAAATCATTTTCAACTCACCCATTGTATCAAATGCATTGCCATTTTCGAAACGCTTTCGAAGTTCCGGCTCTAGCCCATACAATATGCCGCAATGAACTAAGTTGTGGTCCTCCTGACGAGTCTGATAGACATTCTTCTCCTCGTCAGGGGCATCATCAAAAGGTGGGGCCCTAACGGCGCTTCTAGCACATATTGCTTTTGTGCAGCAGAGAGGAGAATCCTCAAATTCATGGCCCATTCGGTAAAGTTGCTACCGTTCGTTGCTAGTTTCTCTTTCTCCATGAACACATTGAAATTAGAAGCAGGTGGTGCCATCTACAACAGAATTTGTAAAGTGTAGACTAAGTGTATGATAGATTGAGTTCAACTAATCCATATTATGAATGAACTCCCACTCAAAAACGACATCCCTCGTGCCTTATTGGTGATTACATGAACCAAATCCACTATACCAAGTCCGATCATCACGTGAGTCGGTATAGCTTCAAAGACGAGCATCAAATGGGCATCATATCAACTATATGACTCATGCTTAACCTTTCGGTCCGTGTTCTGAGGCCATGTCTGTACATGCTAGGCTCGCCAAGTTAGAACCTTAGTATTCGCGTGTGTAACTGTTTTACACCCGAAATATGGTCGTGGATCCAAGAACACCCGATCATCACGTGATGTCTTGGAGCGACGAAACATAATCGGTGCATACTAAAGGAAGAACACATTCTTATCTTGATATTTAAATGAGGGATCATCTTATTATTCTAACAAAGCGCTAAACAAGCAATATAAGATGCTATCAAACATCACATGTTTATTAGTGAAATGTTATGGTTCCCGCATATGATCTCTATCACTATCATACCTATATGTGTAAATCCAAGGTCTATGGAGTTTACACGCTATGTGTGTTGTAAGAGTATCATCTCATACTTCTACTTACAACACTACCATATCATAACACTAGCCCAGCAACAATCTAAACTAGACGCCTCTAATTTATCCATTGCAAGTTTTACGTGGCTTAGGGATTTCGAGATAGAACCGTTCTTACCTACGAACATGAACCACAACGAGGATAATCAAATTTTTGACAACTCGCTTGCAAAATAGATATTGACTATAGTAGGAGAGACAGACACCCGCTAGCCACTTATGCAACTAGTTGCATGTCAAGCGTGGAACAGGTCTCATGTGCGAGGACATGTAAAGTTTGTCCGGGCCGCTTCATCCCACTATGCCACCAATATACAAAATTACAACAAAGGAGCAACAACATGATCATCATCGCCCACATACTCATATGTGTACTACCTGTGTAAAGCATCTATGCATAGATCCGGCTCTGATACCACTGTAGGGTTCGCAGCATAGGAAACAAAAATTTTCCTACGATGGGAACTATGTACCAAGATCTATATACTAGATACAAACAACGAGCAGATGTATATCCGTAGAGAACATACCCTTGAAGACCGACAAAGCTTAACGAGTTCAACTCGTGGTTGATGTAGACGATCTCTTGCCGATCTCAAGATCGAGAGGAAGTCCTAGCGCCGCAAATCAGCAGCGCATCCGTGCTCGCACACACGTTCGAGGCATCGAGCAACCTCCGCCTCCTCGCTCCAGCGATGCAGCGGAAGCACAACTCTTTCTTGCAGAATAGCCACCAGGAACATGTATCTCGCTAGTCCGAGACCATGGGGGATAAATTCTAGAGGAGGAGAGAGATCCTTCACGAGGAGGTGTGTGAGACAAGTGAGGAGGGGGGCTCCTTTTATAGGAGGAGGGGGGAACCCCAAGGGGGTGGACGACGCATGGGGGCTGCCCCCTTGCCCTCCCCTCTTCATGTGGGTGGACACTCCACTCACAAAATTCCTTTAAATTCCCTCCACTCAAAAGTCCACTCAAATTCCCATTAAATTTCCACCAAATTTAATGCAAACTCTCATTAAATAAAACTCTTTTATTTTATTCAGAATTTTGTCAATTACTTTAATGAAAAACATTCACAAATAACCCCTTGCTAGAATTCCATTTCACATGCATAACCACTTTATGCAATTTCACCCGAAAACCTGTTTCGGTATCTAGTGAAATAAATTCCTGCGCTTGTTTATTCTTTCGGCATGAAACATTTGCTCCAATTGGATGTCGGTGTCTCTTAAGTGTGTCACCCTACGGTTCGTGAATAATGCGGACATGATCGAGACCCCTCTCGGATCAATAATCGAAGCGGATCTGGAGACCCATACTGACTCCCACACATTCAATGATGACTTTCTTGTGATCGTCGGAACCTTTTACGCTAGTATCTTAATCCCTTTGTTTCACGATATATTACATGTCCGAGATTCTATCATCGGTATCTCCATACCTAGTTTGATCTCGTTACCGACATGCACTCTTTTCTCGTTCCCGTGATATAACATTCTAGTGATCAAATCACTTGCTTGCAAGCTAATCAATGTGATATCACCGAGAGGGCCCAGAGTATATCTATCCGTCATCGGGATGAACAAATTCCACTCTCGATCCATGAGCCTCAACATAACACTTTATTAGTTCTAAATCCATCTTTATAATCACCCTGTTACGGTGTGACGTTTGATGTTATCAAGAAACTCTTCCGGTGTTAGTGATTGACATGATCTCATGGTATAAGGATTAGGATCACTTCGTAAGTTGTTATAGCAATATAAACTCAATGACTTTGATCGTAATGCTATACTTCGGATGAATGTTCATCACATCATTACACTAATGTTGTGATCCCGTTATTAACAACATCCAATGTACATGATCAGGAAACCTTGATCATCTTGTTAATCAACGAGCTAGTTTATGAGAGAGGCATAACTAGGAACTTTCTGTTTGTTTATTAAACACACATGTATTAACGTTTCCGTATTAATACAATTATATCATGCAAAATAAATATCTATCATGTACTTGGAATACACATAATAAACACTTTATTATTGCCTCTCAGGGCATATTCCCTTCAGGAACATTCCAATGAACTTCTTCCAAATGGCAGTGTGAAAGAATTAACAGTAAGTGGTCCATAATACTATCCATCTTCGTAAAATTCAGTGATATTTTCTTCTCTCAAAAGTATGTGATGTGTTTATAATTTGCTCGCTATGTTTCTCATATTCTCTTTTATTGCTAAAACTGGTAGGCAGTCATGGAAAGCAATATGGTGCCATCTACTTCAGAAGATGGCATAAACGATGAACCAAATCCTTCCAACGAAGATGTGCACTGTGTGTTGTCGCGGGATAAGAGAAAGCCAACTTTCCCAAAGAAGATGGTCATCCATGCAAGTACTTCAAGACCAACCAAGTCTTGGCTAGAAGTGCAACTCGAGGATTCGAGAGCAGGTAATATGGAACTACGTTATACCATCAAGGAGTTGTAGAAGGTGAACGAATATAGCGAGGCAGATGGCTGAAGTATTTGGAAGACCTAGGAGCAACGCGTAAGAAACAAGAAGACCTGAATAATAAACAAGAAGAGGCAAATGCATCAATTCAACAAGTGTTGGATCAGCTGTTGGAACCAGAAGAGGCAATTTGGTAAGTGAACTGATATTGTGAATATTATGGTGAATCTGTGGAAATTTGGCCAAGAAACATTTATGATGTACGGTAGTATTATGGTGTTGAACCTTTTATGTGAGTTTCTTTGAAGCTGGTATTCATTTCTGTGAAGTGAAACATTTGTACTGAAATTTATATAAGCGTCAACATAGAGATTGTTTCATTAAAAAATACTTCTGTCATGCATAGATGTCAATGTGGAGCGTAGAGGCTAGCCCACTACCATGACAAAATAGTAACGTCAAGAAAAGTTAGGCCACGTGTCTCTCTCTGATTAGTCCACGTGTTATCCTACCAGTAAGCCACATCTTATCATTTTAATGGACCACGTGCATGCCTACTGGAGGCAACCTATGACGAATAAAATTCTTCATGGATGAGGAAGACATCTTAAATGAAGGAAATATGCCCTAGAGGCAATCATAGAGATGATTATATTTCTTATGTATCCATGAGTTATTGTAATGTTCCTTGAATATCCATATCAGGCAACTTGTATTGATTGGCAATTATGTGAATTGTTTGTGAAACTCTTTACTTGTATGGTTATTTAAGAGTTGTCCCTAGTCGAAGTTCATGTGAGGACACACGGGAATATTAGACTAGCACATCGATTGTTTGATGACTATGTTTCGCAAGTCATAGACATGGAGATGTCAAACCAATGATGTGGACACATGTTATGAACATGGGGTTGGACTGACCCAACATGAGACTGGCAATTAGACTTGTAGCTCTCTATACACATCATGTACGTTTTGTCCTTGAGATTGTCTCATGTACTTGAGATGTGGATCGACCTACTTTGGGGCTATAAGACGCTACTCCGTAACTGGGTAATTATAAAGGTAGCTTTCGGGTTTGTCCTGAAACATGCTGCAAGGCATGGTCAATCAAGATGGGATTTGCCCCTCTCTACTTGAGAGAGATATCTCTGGGGCCCTCGAGTGATTGGATCCAGAAATGCATGGCCGTGCTATATAAGGTTAAGAGTTAACCTAGTAAAGGGATTCCGAGTTACGGTATCGAGAAAGAGAGGTCAGCTTGGAGCTAGACCAAATATCGTGAGGCAAAGGGAAAGACATGTACTAAACCTTGTGATGGTTCGTCCGATATGATCTTTGTATGTGTTTAGGAGTTGGCACGTCTTGCTAGAGGCCGCTACCAACTATTGACAGAATAAGTGTATTCGTGTCATGTCTACACGTATATGAACCTATAGGGTCACACACTTAAGGTGCTGGAATCCTAATGAGGATTAGATCCGAATTAGACCAGGCTTAGGCTGCTAATGGGCTGCTAATGTAGAAGCCCACTAGGGATGCCTATATCAGAGAGGGTGGGGCGAGCTGACCAGGGTTAGACCATTCCACCCAGCCGCCACTCCTCACGCCTGTGTTGCACGCGCGGACCTAGCAGTCCGACGTAAAGCGCTTCCACCCCGCACATGTGGATACCTCGGAGGTGCTACATCTATGGCACTTGGACGAGCCGCACAAGGGGAGGTTATCGTGGGACGAGGATAAGGAGGAGACGTGGAACGTCTTAACTGCCTCGACGCGCTTCATCGATTTCGCAACTGCGCGGCTAGTGGTAATCCCGTGATCTATGACAACAGTAATCCTGGTATAGGCGGTAGAATTTTTTTGATTTGCGCTAGTGTAGCCTACCTGTATCCCTTCATTAAACGTCATGATAACGTGAGAAACCTGCATTAACAGAATGAAGCCGCGATTAAAAAGAAACGTCAGGACAATGATGACGTCACTAACGGCCGACATGACATTAGCTGATGTCACTTGGACACCCGCGGTTCCGTCCGCCACATGGAATGGGCCATGACGAAAAAATAACGTCAAGGATGATTGGTCCTGGGCCGGGCCGATCCCGTTGTCCGCGACAAAATAGAAGGAACGTCATGGACGACCGTGACGTTTTCAGATGGAAAAAATGTCACAGATCAGATTATGAAGTGAGGTTCACAAATTTTATTTTCGTCGCAAAATCTGTCGCTGATGGTGATCTACGACGTTTTTCCCCTGATCCACAATGATATTAGATCATCATGTACCATCCAGATTCTTGTAGTGGCTATGGACCGTAAACTTTCGGGCCCAGTACTGTTTTGTCCTACACTATTTCACATGGGCCCATTTGTGCAGCCCTTTATGGCCCGTAACTTTTTGGGCCCATAACTTCTTTGCCCTAAACTGTTTGAAATGGGCCCATTTGTGTAGCCTATTTTGGCCCGTAAAATTTTGGACCCGTTGATGTTCTGGCCTAAAGAAAGCCCGCCTTGGCTCTACACTATGCGGCCCATTAGCGGTCGGCGGAGAGTCGGCCCGTTAGTGTTAGGGACTGCGGCTGACTCGTTACTGTTCTTATAGCCCATAAAAGGTCCATTATTGTTCTGGCCTTCTACTGTTCAGGTCCATACGTGGCCTATTATGGTTTTGTCCTTTTACTATTCTGGCCATTTATTGTTCTGGTCGTTTACTATTCTGGCCTTTTACTATTAAATGGATACAGGTCATCACCCGCTACTACATAGAAGCATGGTAGGTAATGACTGCAAGTGCATAGAGCAATTGTAGCTAGTTTTCAAATAAGAGTATCGAACCCATAGAGAGATACTTGGTTAGGGTCTTTACGTCCCTCGTCACTATCTACCAAAGGATACTTGTAACATGCCTTTGATTTCAAGTAAAGGGTGTTTGAAAGGTTTTTGGTTTGAGTGCAAGAAAGTAAATAAAACAAGTAAAAACAAAGCAAGTAAAAAGAGCGCTTGAAATGGTGGTTGAACTCAATAGGGCTAGTACATTCTCGGGGATGTAGGATACACCACTAGCATGTTGTAATTAATCATAATTAGGATAACCTATTTCTTGTGTCATGATATGTGTGGAGAGAGTTTCGTAATAATATGTTCACTCAAGGCTTGTAGGAAGTCACTTTGTTGAGCCAGTACTGAGGTCATCTCTAAATAACCACTATGATGCGTGGAAGTAGTCACCTTGCAGACCATCGCAATTAAGGATTTCCACGTGGATATCGTAATTAGCTTAGTGAATCTCCCTTTGTTCCCCTTCTATTGTGTTGGGTGCTAGCGGCGCTTACAGTCACAATAGCTTTCGGCACAGTCATCCAAGCACGTTCAAAGGGTTTCACCCTCTTACTTTAGACTCGTAGGAAAATGATTTGTGGCCAACTACACATACCATCTAAAGGGAGAGATCAAACACACATCATAGATCAATGGATCTTGTACACAAGTAATAAATCATATTCATTTCATTTCATATTAATGCTAGGGTTTCTCCATCGCCCCAAGAACAAAGGGAACTACTCACACATGGAAGCAATCAACAACATCACCATAATCAAATGGATGGATAAAGCTAATGGAATGAATCTAGTGCAAACCATAATTGAATCTAGAATTACAACAAGATCTAAAGAATGGAAGATGGGGGTAGAGATGGTGATGGACATGTAGTGGTTGATGATGTAGTAGATGATGCGTTGTCCTCCGATGATCTGTGCAGCAGCAAGGATTTTCCCTTCTCCAAGTTCCTCCTTCAAATCACTTTCTGGCATGGTTTTTCATGGTTGGAGGTTTCTATGAATGTCGGATCTGTGATCTGTTTTCGCGAGGTGGAAGTACTTGACGAGGCGATTGAAATGGATCGTATGGGCACCTAGAGGGGATGGGGTGGGGTGAATAGGTGCTACTCAATTTTTAGTTCTTTTTCAGTTTTAGGCTTGACACAAAGTAAATTCTCTAGATATGCAACTACGAAATTTCCCTATATGCAACCCTAGCTACTACGAACGTAAAGAGAGGAGAGAGGATTTGTTTTACTGGAGTTCCTTCCTTGTTAAGGGAAGTACATCTGCATTGCAGGGGTGGGCGGTTCTAAGACCACCACGCCACAATAGGCCTCACCCTATTCTCCGATGAATCTCCCCACGAAAGTCCTGATCCACCTTCTCCACTATTGGTACCCTTCGAGGCGGGAACTGGTGCCTTTAGAACTCTAGCAGGGAACACACCCACAACCGAATTGGGGGCTCCCGTAATGACAACAAGCTGTCACAAGAACAAGGATTATAAGTATAATCAACACAAGGATCTAGATATTTGCAAGAAATACTAGATCGAAGATTCTCCAAATGAATGGAGAGGAGATGAAGCCCTTGATTGCAGTTTGAGAAGATCGAGCCCTCCTCCTTCGATACCCAAAGGAACGGGGCCTTTGGGTGGATGAAGGTGGAGATCTCTTAGATGAAACTTGAGGAGCAGATCTTGTCTTTTTCGAATGAACCAAGAGTTATGGCAAGAGGGAGATGGATGGTTTAAATACCCCCTGCACAGATCTGGCAGTTGGTGAAGTTTGGGGGCGGATTATCCGCCCCCGCTAGGGGCGGACTATCCGCCCTGGGGAAAACTCCGCCCCCTGGACGCAAAGTGTGGGGGAAAATCTGCCCCCTATATGATGGTGGCGCCGAACTTGACTTGGTGAAATTCCTCGAGGGGGCGGATTATCCGCCCCCTTAAGGGGGCGGACTATCTGCCCTGGGGAGAAAATCCGCCCTAGAGACAGAAAGTCTGGGGGAAACTCCGCCCCCTCTCTGAGTGATGCGCCGTGGAAAACCTTGAAGAAGATCCTGGGGGGGCACTATCCGGCCCCCTGGAGGGGCGGATTATCCGGCCCGGGCAAGAACTCCGTCCCTGGACGGCAAATTCGCGAGATATTCCGCCCCCATACTTAGGGTTGCGCCCTTGCGCCATTTTGAGTTTGGGGAGGGGCGGATTATCCGCCCCCCAAAATCAGTTTCAGGCTCCTTTTCAAGGTAAAGATCTACAACACTTCAACACACATTAAATAATCCTTGGTATTGTTATCTAACACACAAAACACTATGGATCATGAAATGTTCTTTCAATCTACCCCTGTTTAGTGTTAGATGACAATACTAGGATTTGCAATGAAACCTACTAACAACACTTAAGGAAATGAAAGAGGCTCCCCCTAAATGTGTGCATATTTATAATTTGCATTTGAATACAAATGCACACACTAAAGATCAAGACAATTTTATAACATTGACAAATATAAGAAGGTGAGTTATGGAACATAGTAATACCACTGGGATGTGAAATAGCCAATGTGAACAATGAGAATATTAGTCCTCAAACACATCCCACCATATTGATGCAATCAATAGATAACTCCATAATTCCATATGCCATCAACATAATTCCATACTCCATAGATAAATCCAGAATTCCATATGAATAGTTCCACAAGATAAATCTAGAATTCCAGAATAGTTCCACAAGATAAATAGTACCACACTATATAGTCTTATACATACCAAGCACAAATAAGTTCAATGCTAAAAGGGTACAAGCAAGCAAATGGAGAAAACAAATGATAAAGAGGCAAATGCTTGCGCCTGACCCATGCAAATCTGAGACCTAATAAAACTACTTCTCCCCCTTTTCGCATTGAAATGCCAAAAAGGAAGAAGAGCGATGCTAACACCCCAGAAGATCCCTCCTCCTCCTATTCCTTGTCGTAGTCATCCCCGTCCCCTTCCTTGTCATCATACTCATCATCATCATCATCAACTGGAGGTGTAGGAGCCATCGGTGGTGGAGGAAACAGGTGACTCTCGAGCTCTCCATAGTTTATACCTGAGGTGTTCCACTGAGTATACGGTTCCGGAGCTGAAGGAGGTGATGGATGGCCAGTTGCCCCATATACATGGTGAAGAATGAGCTGCTGGGTGTGGGCCATCTCATGGCTCCTCCTGTAGGCATCATACTGGCCCTTATGAGTGTCGATGCCCATGCAAAGGATATGCCACTGAAACCAGTTGAGCTGCTTGATGTCAGGTGCCATGGGGGACACCGCGGGTCGACGACCACTAGCCCTTGCATCACGCATGAAGGACACGGGGGCAGTGGAAGGGTGAGAGGTCTTCTGGGCCTTGTTGTAGATCTTCTTGGGCTTGTGAATGCCATCCAAACCAGTACCAAAATCCTCATGTGGTGGCATGTGCTTGATGAGCATCATAATAAAGGGAGCATACGATATGGAGAGCCGGTTGCACATAGCATCAGTCATCTCATGATAGATATAATCCATAACATCCAACTTGTAACCTGTAGATGATCCAGCATTGGTGGCACACTCATGTGCAAAAGCAAGCAAGGGAACCAGGTGACCACAGATCTTATCATTGTTTACCCTACTTGGAGAGATGCTGTCCTAAACAAGCCAACAAGAGCGGCATACAAAGGAGAGAGACCAGCAAAGGTACCAGCAATACCATCAGACGACATGCAAGGAGCAAAAGTAGTGTCCTTGGATGGCTTGAGAGGAGAAATGATGCGGTGGCCAGAAGCTGTGTGACACCCATGAAAGGCATACGCAAGGACCTGACCAAAAAATACGGAAGTCTGACTGAATAATAGTTTTCACGGTCATCCACTTCATGGTGTGAAGCTCATCTTCGCAGATCACAAGGGTATAGAAAAACTTCTTCACAACAGAGGAGTCATAGTGGCACTCAGTGTCATAAGGTGATGCAGCCCCATCTTATTAGTCACATCCAAGGCCTTACAAAGTCTTGCCTTGGTTTGAGCCTCAGTCATATTCAGAGGATGCATAGGGCGAATCTTGAGAGTAGCATAAACATCATCATGAATGGATCGAAAGTGAGAGCACCAAAACATGGGATACTCCGGAGGACCATTACTGTCAGCCTTGGCATAATAATCAATGTAGCGAATGGATGAGTACTCAATGCTATCCATGTCCTTATAGTTGGGCCAGGACTGCTTGCCCTTGCCCTTGCGAGATGCAACCCTCTTGGCTTTCCTTGTTGCCTCGGCCATCCGTTCAGACTCTCTTGCTAACCTGCGGACTTCAGTTTCGTCAACGAGCTTACCCTCTGCGTTGGGCCTGAGATAACAGGCACGGGGACGACACTTGTAGGTCTTAGGAGCATTGGAACCACCTATGAAAATCATGGGATAAGTAGCATGGGGATAAGCACACACACAAGTCCAAGAGGAATATTAGAAACAGTAGGAAAACAATCCATGGTCCAAAGATATGCATTGTGAAAATCTATGTCAAACCAGAATAGGCAGTGAGCCTCCAGGCCGGATTATCCGTCCCTGGCAGGGGCGGATAATCCGCCCCCTGCAAAAATTCTCTGGTTCATCCCAGATTCACCATGGCAACATATATCGGGCACTGGGGTTGCAATACTACTGAATCTAACAAGCAAGGGAAACACATAGTATCTTGTACAACGAGATTTCTACCACAAACAATGAATTCCACAAAAAGGAGATGGATGGGTGAGTTACCCTCACTCATTGGAGGAAAAGCTCGGAGGACAAGGTACCCGGAGGCATGGGGAAGAAGATCCGGGGAGAGCTCGGAGTATCTGGTGGTCGAATCGACTCCGGGGAGGGGAGGAGGCTCCGGCGGCGGCTTGGGGAAGAGCATGGGTTGGGGGAGGACTGGCTGCTCTGTTTGAGCCCTTCCTCCCGAGCCCATCCCTTAGAGGGCAGATTCGCCTGGGGCGGATTATCCAGCCCCGACTTGGGGCGGATAGTCCGCCCCCTCTGAATTTTCTGTTAGCACAGGTTCAGGCTAGAGCACCCCTTGCAAAACCCCTCGCAAGTATAAAAAGGACTTGTGTGAAAGAATAGATGGTTCAAGGAGGGAAAAAGGCTTGGGTTTAGAGCAACAAACTGAGATGGTACTACTAATGACTCCTAGGGTGCACCAGAGAACTTGGTGCTTGATGTGGAGTCTTGTTGGGAACCCCAAGAGCAAGGTGTGAAGAGCATAGAAGCAAGTCTTCCCTCAGTTGAGACTGAGGTTATCAAACCAGAAGGAGGAAGGAAACGTCACACAGGTGTTGCAAGCAACGCGGAGACCTGCACAACACAAACTCAAGACTTTGTCCCAACGAATCGGTGAGGTTGTCAAGCTCACCGGTTTGCTGTAACAAAGGATTAAACGTATGGTGTGGAAGGTAATGGTTTGCAGCAAGTAAACAGGTAATAGTGGAAACTGTATCAATGGTAAAGATTGGACCGGGGTCCATAGTTCACTAGAGGTGCTCTCCTTAGATAAACAACATGGCATGAAGGGTAAACAAATTACAGCAGGGCAATTGACACGAACTAAGCAAGGCATACCAATGCAATTAATATCCAGAAAGATCCTATGAGGTTTATTGGGAAATAAAACAATATACATAGACCATCATCCAACTGCATCTATGACTAGAAGTCCACCTTCAGGTTATCATCCGAACACCCTCCAGTATTAAGTTGCAAGCAACAGACAACTGCTTTAAGTAAAGTGTGTAAGGTAAATAGTCCACATGTTCCATGAACAAGAGAACGTTGTTTTCTCCCTAGTAGCAAAAGCACATCTACAAGCGAAGAGATTTCTGTCACTTCCCTTGGAAACTAGAGGCATGAACCCACTATCGAGCATAAATACCCCCTCTTGGAGTCACTAGCAACTACTTGGCCAAGATAATCACTAGCAACGGAGAGCATGCAAGATCACAAACAACACAGACATCATAGAATCATAAAGATAAAACCATTAATCAAACCAACATAATAATCTCAATATCCATCAGATCCCCGCAAACACAACATGCATGATTACAAATAGATTAGATCTTGATCATGAACGGAGCTCAGAAGATCTATACATGAAAGAACAAAGGAGGAGATATAACCATCTAGCTACTACATGGACCCATAGTCCAAGGTGGAACTACTCATGCATCATACCGAAGAGAAGGCCTCCAGGATGATCTCCCCTCCGATAGGGTGCCGGGAAGAACTTCAGATCCCCCCCGTTCTAGGGACGATGGTGGTGGCGGCTACAGACGGTTTCGTGGATTTCTGATCGGGTACTCAGGGTTTCTGCATCGGGGGCTTCTTATAGGCGAAAAGGCGAGACCGGGAGGCGGCCCGGGCCACCAAACCCTAGCCAGGCGCGGGCCCACCTTCCCCCGCGCCTGGGGTGGGTCTGGCCCCCCTGGCCGGCCCCTCCGGCTCTCATCTGGACTTCTTGTTCCCCACAGAAAGTAATTGACTTTGACGTTTGTCCCGTCCAATTCCGAGAATATTTCTTTACTAACTTTTCTGAAACCAAAAATAGCAGAAAACAGGCATCTGGCACTTTTGCAACTTGTTAATAGGTTAGTACCAGAAAACATGTAAAAAACACCTCAAAGTGTAGACAAGTAAAGCAAGGTAGATACAAAACAAGCATGGAGCATCAAAAATTATAGATACATTTCCAACGTATCACCATCCCCAAGCTTAACTCCTGCTCGTCCTCGAGTAGGTAAGTGATAAACAGAATAATTTGTGAGGTGACATGCACCCTAACAATAAATATCCAACCATTTGCAAACATTGAAAGCTGGGATCAAAGAACTCTAACATGTGCATGAAATATGGAGTTCTAATAATAGACATAGTAACTATGCATGCAACATGACAAGCTACAAACAAAGATCATGAATACTATGCATTGAAAAATGTTTGTTTGTTTCACATGCAGAAAACATAGTATAGTGGTAATCAGCTTGTCCCTCATAGAGTAGCAATATAATGCATAGGACACCTGCAAAGTTCACAAGGGTGACTAGAAACAAGTAGTACAAGAACAAGTAATATCACAATATGCATCAATTAATAAGATTTGAAACATTGCACACAAAATGACAACTATGCTCTCTTAATGGTGCCTAAAGGTAGAACGTGGAGACTCAATAGTGGTGGAAGGAAGACCTTTTTGTAAAGGAAGTAGGGATTACATGTTTCAGAAAGAGCTTCCAAAATTATGGTACTTGTTAGCTTTCAGCCCTCATTTCCCCTATCATAAGCATCTTGAAGTGGTTAAGGTTAAAGTGGCAAAGCTGGAGTATATGCTTGACAAAGTATAAGTTGGCAATCTCATGCCCCTTGAATACGAGGGCCACACCTCATGCATACTCAAATTTGGGTCCAGGTAAGTTCTTGTCACTATAAGTATTTGCATATCATTGAGAACCGCCAATGGGGTACCCCTTGCACATGGTACAGGAGCTTTCCCATAACCAAAATGACAAGGCAAGCAGACAATGAGCATTTTGGCAATCTTATTATTAACCATGGGAATATGGTGCTTTTTTCTCTCTTTCCTCTGTTCTCAATGTGTCTCTTTTTTATAAGAAGAATGCTTCATAGATGTCACTGTGGTAATGCTGCAAGTTTCCACCATGATTAGGCATGGCTTAGGCTAGCGGCCCAGGCGTTTCTCTAACACATGATACAAACTCCATGGACTTACAAGTTCCCTCTTTATTTCACACCGGTGACATCCATAGACAAAAGAACATGATATCAACTGAGTACAACAAGGTACAAGTGCAATTTCGAAAACGTTCCCCGTGACAGCACGGTTATGCTAATTCCAACTTATAAGTGCAAGCATATACAAAAAAGTTGTCTCAATGGTTCAAGTTTATTAGGGGCAACGAATAAATTGTGCCATCAAGTTTGTGAGGGCTTTAATCACTAAGTTTTCACATAACAAAATAGTTTTTTAATTGGAAGATAGATGAAAACAAGAATATACTTGGAATGGTGTAACACACCATGCATAGGAATTTATGGTGGAAACTTTGGAATAACTTGGTTTCTTGGGAGTTGGAAACATGAGTAGAACTTACTGATACAACTGGAGGCTAGCAAAAGACTAGGAGCAACCAACTAAAAGAGCAATAATGGCCATAATCATGCAATGCAACAAAGCATACTAATCAAAGCAATGAGTGGTACTACAAGTCAAGGACTAAATGATCATAGAGGATAATGGTGACTTGTGATAGTCATAACATGGTGTGAGCATGTGCCAAGTCAACCCGAGCGAAACATCAAAGGAGAATACCATAATAATATGCTTTTGCATGCTAAAACAACGCATAATTTCTTCAAGGCACACTAAGCAATCCCAATTGTTTGAAACAAGACATGCTACAACAATAATTACTAAGCATAATGCTAAAACAACACCTAGTATGTCATGCTAAAGTCTAAGTCACAGTCAATGCAAGCTCCTCTTGCACTTCAAGCAAGAACTTACTACTCCTTTCCTAACACCAGGCAACTTATTTGCAAAACAACACAGCGAGAATGGGGGTCCAAACTACTTAAGAAAACTAAACAAACTAAGCAAAGCAAACGAAAACTAAGACGCTCCAAGAACAACACATATGTGCAGGAAACAATAAAAACGAAGTGTCTAGACAGACCTGAGCTTTTTATTGATTAAGAAGGGGATGCCTTGGGCATCCCCAAGCTTTGACGCTTGTACCTCTTGGATATTTCTTCGGGTGACACCATGGTGGCATCCCCAAGATTGAGCTTTTGTCCATTCTTCCTCTCATTACATCATTCTCTCTCTACACCTGAATGTTTTCCTTCATACAAAACTTCACACAATCTTCATTAGCAACATTAGCTTATTCAAAATATATTAGACCACTGGCAAAGCTTTGGAACAACAAGGATTTTCACTAAAAACACAAGCTACTGTAGTAACTCCTTCAAAAAAGCTCAATTTACCTGAAGAGAACTAAAAAAGGAACCAATAAGAAGCAAATGCAAATAATGGCAGAGATCTGTCAAAATAGACCAGCAGGTAGAAACGAATTTTTTCGAACGTCTTATATTGCTCAAATCAAAAAGTGTTGAACTAACGACAGTTACCTAACATACTGGGAGATTTATTCGTAAATTTTGAGCTCAATCCGAGATTACAGAGCCTCCTCACAATTTTTTTTTGGCGGAGGACAGAAATCTATTTCGGGA
The DNA here is from genome assembly GCA_023614405.1 of Avena insularis. NCBI lineage: Eukaryota > Viridiplantae > Streptophyta > Magnoliopsida > Poales > Poaceae > Avena > Avena insularis. The sequence goes on along the minus strand of CM042689.1, from coordinate 191,138,187 downwards.
CAACAACTCCCTAAATCTTACTTCCCTCTCATTAAAGGTTATTCTTGGCACAAAAAGCAAACAAAAAGGATAAGGAGACGTTATTATAGAAGTAGTAACTTCCAAGACTCAAGGAAACTCTTGGGTTATCTCCCAACAAGTACTTTTCTTTAACGCCTTTAAGTTAGGCACAAGAAGCAAGAAGAATCAAGTATTTTCAAATGACGAAGCATTAACATCAAATCTTGCTTTCAAAGGAGGAGCAAAAAGAAACTTATCTCTTCTCATTGGGAAGTGTTCAATACCTTTCTTTAATGGAAAATGATATTTAATGGTGCCTTCTTTCATATCAATGATGGCACCAATTGTTCTAAGAAAAAGTCTTCCCAAAGTAATAGGACAAGAAGCATTGTATTCAATATCCAAAACATAGAAATCAACAGGGACATAAGCATTGTTAACCATAATGAGAACATCATTAACACTCCCCATGAGTTTCTTATTAGCATTATCATTAAGTGGGACATCCAAATGACAATCTTCCAAAGGTGGCAAATCAAGCATTTCATAAATCTTCCTAGGCATAATAGAGACACTAGAACCAAGATAACATGAAGCTTTGAGATCAAAATCATTCACTTGCATATTAATAATGGGTTCCCAACTATCTTTTACTTTCCTAGGAATAGAAGCTTTGTGTTTTAACTTATCTTCCTTAATCTTAACAAGAGCATATGTAATATGTTTAGTGAAAGCAATATGCATATCACTAGCATCAGGACTTCTAGCAAGTTTTTGCTGGAACAAAATCACTTCAGAAATATTGCAACCATCAATATCAAATCAAACTTAGCATCACTAGTGGTAGGCATAGTAGGAGGAGGAATAGGGGCTACTTGTGGTTTAGTGGTGATAGTGCACACACTATTGTTTCTATCAATTTCAGCTTCCTTTTCCCACCTAGCATGAAGTTGAGCTCACAACCTAACATTTTCATGAATAGTAACTTGTATGGCATGAGCAGTAGCAAAGGTATTTTCCATAGTTTCAGGTTTAGCAGCCATTTTATTAACCAAGGAAGTTTGAGCTTCTGACAAAGAGGATATATTTTTCTCAACAGTTAAAAGATTTTCCTCTATAGTCTTATTGAAAGTGTTTTGTTTAGTAATAAAGTCTTTGAGCATGACTTCAAGTTCAGAGGGGGCACTTCTAGCATTATTGTAAGATCTTCCATAGAAGTTGCCATTATTAGGAGGATAAGGCCTATAATTGTTGTTGCTACCAAAATTATTCATGTAGGCATTGTTGTTGAAATTGTTGTTTCTAATGAAGTTCACATCAACTTGCTCTTCTTGAACTACCAAAGAGTCTATGGGAACACTATTAGGATCTAGAGGAGCTTTCCCATTAACAAGCATGGCCATAATAACATCAATCTTTTCACTCAAAGAGGAAGTTTCCTCAACAGAATTTACCTTCTTACCATGTGGAGCTATCTCAACGTGCCATTCAGACTAGTTAACCATCATATTATCAAGGAACCTTGTTGCAGCACCCAAAGTGAGGCCCATGATGGTACCTCCAGCAGTAGAATTCAACAGGTTTCTTGAGGAGAAGTTCAAACCTGTATAAAAAGTATGGATAATCATCCAAGCAGTGAGTCCATGAGTAGGGAAATTTTTAACCAAAGATTTCATGCTTTCCCAAGCAGGAACAACATGTTCACTATCAAGTTGTTTAAATTTCATAATGTCACTTCTCATAGCAATAATCTTAGAAGGCGGATAGTACTTTCCAATAAAAGCATCTTTGCAGTTAGTCCAAGAATCAATACTATTTTTAGGCAAAGACAACAACCATTCTTTAGCTTTTCCCCTCAAGGAGAAAGAAAAAGCCTGAGCTTAATAATATCTCCATCTACATCCTTATACTTCTGCATCTCACAAATTTCAACAAAGCTATTGAGATGGGCAGCAGGATCATCAGAACCAGCACCAGAAAATTGCTCTCTCATCACAAGATTCAACAAAGTAGGCTTAATTTCATAAAAGGTAGCATCAGGAGCAGGTGGAGCAATACGAGTTCTTAGGAAATCATTGTTGTTGGTGCTAGTGAAGTCACATAACTTGGTGTTATCAGCAGAGTTCATTTTGGCAAAGGTGGGCAAGCCAAAAACAAGACATCAACTAAAGCAGGAACTAATTTTTTTGGTGTTTCTGAATAAAGCAAGCAAACCAAACTAGTATATTTTTTTCGGGTTTTTAGAAAGAGGCAAACAAAACCAGGCAAAATAAACAAAGCAAACTAAAAACAAAGTAAAAATAAAGGAAGTGAAGGACTCCCCTAGTGAAGACGTCCTTGGCCTCCCAGGCAACGACGCTAGAAATCTTGTTGATGACTCCTAGGGCGCACTAGAGAACTTGGTGCTTGATGTGGAGTCTTGTTGGGAACCCGAGAAAGATGTGAAGAGCACAACGGCAAGTCTTCCATCAGTTGAGGCCGAGGTTATCTAACTAGAAGGAGGAAGGAAACGACACACAGGTGTTGCAAGTAACGCGAAGACCTGCACAACACAAACTCAAGACTTTGCCCCAATGAATCAGTGAGGTTGTCAAGCTCACCGGTGTTCTGTAACAAAGGATTAAACGTATGGTGTGGAAGGTAATGGTTTGCAGCAAGTAAACGGGTAATTGTGGAAAATGTATCAATGGTAAAGATTGGACCGGGGTCCATAGTTCACTAGAGGTGCTCTCCTTAGATAAACAACATGGCATGTAGGGTAAACAAATTACAGCGGGGTAATTGACCGGAACTGAGCAAGGCATAACAATGCAATTACTAGCCAGAAAGATCCTATGAGGTTGTAACATCCCAAAAACAGAAGCCAATTATTTCAACTGAACAAGTTTGCACATCATTCATGCATCCTCATACATTTTAAATTAATTTCAAACAAGATTGCAAAACAGAAGCCAATTGTTGCCTATTATTTTTATGCAAGAAAGGCAAAGGCTTCATTTCCATTTTAAATCATGAGAATACTTTGTTTCAACTAGAAAAGGTTTGAATGTTGATTTCAAAACTTGTTCAAAATTTCAAAACAAGAATCTAAATTTAAAACCATTTATATGCCTATTATAAATATTTAAATTAGGCATGGTTTTAATTCTATTTTAAATGGACCAAAGTATTTGTGAGCAAACAAAAATGTTTTATACACAAATATATGCTTGGATTATTTTACAAAAATCCAAAACTAGTTTGAAATCAAACTCATTTGAATATTATTTGAAAATGAGTTCAGAATATCAAAATAGAAAAAGAAAAAGAATAAGAAAATAAGAAAAGGCCGGCGCCACCTATTCAGCCTAGCACCAGAAGCAGCCCAGCAAGCCCACCCGGGACTTTCCTCTCTCTCTCACGTGACACAAGCCTACCCCGCGCTCACTGACCGATAGCCCCAGACACCACGCAGTCATCGTCCCCAAACCCTGGACCCCCCGACCCCGTCATCGCTGCCGTTACCAGCATCACTGCCGTGATTGAAGCAGGCTTAATTGTCGATCAATGCCGCATAATCTCCTCGCCCTTCACCGGCTGTTTAACCCCCTCCCCTCTCTGCTCCTTTCCCCTCACTCATCGCTCCTTCTCCGCCACCAGGCTGCCCACAATTCCATTTACACCGCCACTGTCCCGAGCAATTCCGGCGGCGTATTCCGATAAGCATAGTGCCCCCCTTCACCTCTAGTTCATACGAGTTTGTTCGCCTGATGATTGCGCATGTTTACACCCTCTCTGTTTGCTCTGCAATGCCCCAGGACGTTGCCTTCGTCGAGCTCAATGAACGTCTTAAGCTCCGCTTGACTCCGACGAGAAATCCTGGTAGTCTTCGAACGCCCCCTACCTTCTGCTTGTCCCTGTCGAGTTTGCCATATCCTTGAGCATCTCCTAATACACCTGGTTTGTGCTAGGGCGATCCATAGCGTCGCCCACGTCTTCGCCACCGTACGCCCGACGCCTCCAGCAACTCCGACAATCCCTAGCCACCGCTACAGCACACCCCAACCCCAGCTGCATCCACTTTGAGCATCCCCACGACCTCGCGATCTCGGTAAGCGCCTACACTCCCCCTCCTACCCCGTAGCTTCGCCGATCCATCATCGGCAGAACCGTCGCCGCCGATGTGGCCATAAGCGCCGCTGATTTAGGGTAGGAGCGCTTTGAACCACTAGATCTAGATCCAGTGGTCTAGATTAGACGCCAGCCCGAAGGGGTATGGGCAGATCTGAGCCATTAGATCTCACTTAGATCTAACGGTGTGCGTGCGTGATCCGCGCGAAACGGTACCGTCTAATCAGAGGCCGCCGCGTGTCTGCGTTTTTCTTTTAAATTTCAGATTTGATTTAATTAGAGGATTAAACTTGTAAATTCAAGAACTTTTGTTCTGTTTATCCAAAAAATACAAATAATATATCATTGGAATCACAAAAATAAATCCTACACAACTATAGGCTTGGTTTTGTGATTTTCTTCTATTAAAATAGAATTTTATGCAGAGACATTTGTAGGCCTATTTTGTGTATAAAAATTATTTGGAAAATATTTTAAAGGCCAAATTAAGTTTAATTTGTGTGTAAATGTTTTGCTTAATGATCCGTACTGTTTTACTTGTCTTGTTAAGGTTAGAAAAATCATCACATGGCATTTGCATGAATTCGTATATTTTTGCTTGATTATTTGAGATATGAATTTGGTGCTATCATTTTATGTGTAGATTTTGGTGCTAGTGGTCATTGTGACTGTGAGGATTGTTGTTACTCCCCCAAATACCAAGGCAATTGGTTCTTCATATTTTTGTCCCAATATTTTGGCTACGCCTTAGTGGTATTTTGTATAGGGCTTGCATGATAATTTTTGTTAAGTATCTATATGCTATGCTTGGGAAATCCTAGTAGTAGTAGAATTGTTAGAATTTTCTCTAAGTTAAGATACTTGCTATTGCCATGCTTAGCCTAGCTACTAGTAACCAAGGGTGGAATATATACATGCTATGGAAAATATTGCTAAGTCTTTTGACTTGTGTTTTTGCTTAATAAAACAACTAAGTGAATGAACCACCAAGGTGGAATGGTATGTTTGGGTTATGTTGAGTGGTTACACAAGGCCCATATCTATGGTCTACCTTGTGTATCACACTTGTGGAAAGCCACCCAGGAACAAAGGGATTTGAGATGCCATATGTTAAGAAGCTTCTAGTGCAGCCACATGGCATTATGGGCTCTGCCTGGATCACATAGGTTGCAATAACTTAGCCAAATGGACAGTTGGTGGTAGGGGGTGATAGGTTTGGAGAGCTTCCATTCTGGTCTAAGGGAAGGCTTCTGAAAGGTCTTGTATCGATGCATGTCGAGTCTTGTGGGGAAAGTGCACCACCTCTCGAGAAGGAAGAATCTAAGTACTTAGCCGTGTCCCCGGCAATGGACAATTTGAGCATCAAGACATGGAAGCTATCAAGATTCTCCTCATCCCAACTTCTAAGTTAAAAACTTGTGGTTTAACAAGGGTAAAGGTTCACCAATGTCTATTGGTGGTTCCTTGGGAGTTTTTGCCAAACAAAAACTTAGTGTTTTCAACTTATAGGCAAAACCTATTTTTAGCAAAGAAAGCCTAAGCTAAACTTAGCCAAATTCATGTAGAAGCTAGAAACTATTATTCTACTAAGGTATCACTTGCCAATACTATTCATATGTATTGACCCATTGTGGCTGTAACTTGTGATGTTGCAGGTTACTCTGATGAGGATTAGGGTTATGAGTCTACACTCAACATGCTTGCCTATGGCACATGAAGATGAAGACTTTTATTTATATTGTTAAGTTAAACTCTTGTACTAGCATATGGCTATGAAGTTGTAAAAGACTATGTTATCTCTCGAATGACGGTGTAATAGTGACCTTTGTTTCTGTGTACTTCATCTTAAACTATGGATGCTAGCATTTGATCCATGGACTAGCATTGCAATCACATGGACCTTTACCTTTATAAAGGTGGGGTCTTACAGATGGTATCAGAGCACTGTGTTGCCTGTAGGATTATGACCCTAGGATTGGATTAGACTAAGAAACCACTATGGAAAATTTCAACACTTTGAAAAATTTCCACACTTGTCTTTTTCTTCTCATAAACTTTTCTAATCTTCTTTCTCATCTCTATTTGTAGATGTACTCCTTCAACAAAGCCGTCAGGAAGGGACCACTCATGACCATGACTTTGGAGTGTGAGACTGAATTTCCCAAGGCACTCAAGAACCTTATGGTTACAATGGGGATACATGGTGCAGCTGTGTACAAGGGATTCCCTGTGATGGATGAAGGAGAAGAGTATTGGTGGGTGCAACTTCACTTGTACAAAAACAAGGAAGACAACCACAAGGAGTCAGGATTTTGCATGGTCACCAACTCCGAAATGCACACAACATTCTTTGACTCTGTAAGAAATGCAGCTTGGAATGCCATCAAGGAGCTTGGTGATAGACTCAAGTGCAGAATGCTCAACACCCAAAATTACATTAGATAAGAAAAGAAGCATACCCAAGAATTAGACACTACCAACCAACAACTAAGGGGAGACATCATAGACTTAATATGGGAGTCTTGTGAACAAGATAGACAGATGGCCACTAAGGATGCCCTGATAGCTATTTTGTCTAGTGAGTGAAAATTGTAACGTACTTCGTTAGTTGGACCACCACACTTATCATTTTTACTTCCAAATTTTTTTCTAAGTTATGTTGAACCTTTGGTGTTTGTAATGGATTTGTGTATACCATGACTTGTGTGTTTGATGCTAAAATAAGTGCTTATCATATTTTGTCTTGTGAATTTTCTCTACTTGTGTTGGTTCTAACTTTTCTCTATCTTATAAAAGTAGATGCCTAATGTTGTTATCAGCACAGTCGAGGAGTTCAAGGGAACTCGTTTTGGTACTCGTCTCATTAATCTCACTAGTGTGCTCAAACTTCCACTTCCTAGCATCACGACACTTCAGCTCACCAAGTTTGAGAGGAAGGACCTATGGGGCTTCAGAGTCACACAGCCGGGACGCCAGGAAGAGCCACCCATCGAGGCTATCACTTTCGAGCTGATGCATGACGACAAGGAGAGAGGCTTAGATGTAGTCATGCAGGAGTTACTTGGACGCCTGGTAGGGAGGCACTCCACCGAGCTTAGAGGTCTTTACTTTCACCCCTTCGGGAGACGCAACGAGGAGGGTGAGGCTATAGAGTACAATGATGCTACTAGTGAGACGATGGAGCCGATTCGTCTGTACCTTCAGGACCTAGAGGGTCTTATTAGACACCTTGATACTGATAGGACCAACGTCATGCTTAGCAATGACGAGCTCCAGGTTCAGCTACGAGAGAAGGACAAGCTCTTCGCGGAGCAAGACGAGATCATCAAGGAAATGGAGGCCAAATTTGAAAGCCAGGACACAAAGTTCAATAGCCAGGAGAAAAGAGTCCAAGACAAGAACAAGAAGATCCGGGAGATGAAGGAAGAGTTAGAGGCCAAGGACTTCGAGATTGAGCACCAGCAGGGAGTGATCGAGAGGCTTCGCTCACAGAAGAGGGCTCTTAGGGCCAAGATTGAGGCCTTGACCACTAGTGTTGATGAGTATAAGACCGCCATGGAGAATGCAGGTCTTACCTTTGTTGATGTGGAGATTGATGTGGAGAAGTAGTATAGACTAATCGATTATCTTTCATCTACCGTACTTTGGTTGTTGAGTCGCAATGACCATCCAACATGTCGATGGCTTGCTATGGTGTCTTTGCATTTTCAAAACTTGTTGTTTATGTCGTTCAAACTCTATGTTATTTTGATGCTTGGTTATTGTGATTGTTATATGTGATGTAATGTGCACATCTCATTCTTATCCTTATTAAAACCACAGATGCCTCCTCGCCGTGCCAACCCCAACCAAAACAACAACAACAACATCACTCCCGAGATGCAGCAGTTGATGACAGCACAAGATCAACTGATGCAAATGATGATGCGGTTCATGCAGAACCAGAACCATAATAATAACAACAACAACAACAACAACAACAACAACAACAATAACAACAACAATCAGAATAATCCTCCGGGATTTGACATGCTCACCAGATTTCTGAGACTAAGGCCTGCAAAGTTCTCGGGAACCACTGATCCAATGATAGCCAATGACTGGTTACGTTCAGTGAACAAGGACTTAGTGACTGTTGGCTACACCGATGAAGAAAAGGTCACGTTCGCAACACATCTGCTTGAAGGGCCAGCAGCAACATGGTGGGATAACTTCCAGATCACCACTCCCATTGAGGATGTGACTTGGGCTATCTTTGAGGATGGATTCCATACAGCTCACATCTCATCCGGAGTGATGAATTTGAAGAAGAAAGAGTTCCAAAATCTGAAGAAACGTCACTGCAGTGTGGCTGAGTATATTGAGGAATTCAACAATCTCGCACGCTATGCACCAGATGAAGTTGATACTGATGCAAAGAGGAAGGAGAAATTCCTCAAAGTACTAAATGATGATTTGAACCTGCAGCTGTCTGTTGCATATGTTCCAACCAACCAATCACTTTGTGACAAGGCTACCATCTTGGAGAACAAGATGAAACAACTTGAGAGCATAAAGAGGAAGCATAGCTTTGATAAGCACAGCTCGGTATCGTCTCACAAGCATTCCCATCATGATGATAGTGGTAGTTCTGGATCCCACAAACACGGAAAGTACAACAACCACCACATCCACAACCGCCATCATGACAACAAGCATCACCGCAGTCATGATAATGACAAGTATAAGAACCACAAGAGTGGACACAAGAGCCACCATAGTGAAGGTGGAAGTGGAAGTGGGAGTCAGCCTGTAAAGAAAGATCTCAGTCGGGTTGAATGCTTAAAGTGTAAGAAGATGGGGCACTATGCTAATGAGTGCCCAAAAAAGAAAGTTGATGGTGACAATAAGCCCAATCCCTTCCAAAAGGGACAAGTGAACCACATCAATGTGGAAGAAAAATATGAAGAATCTGATGCCGTGGTTGGTAAGTTCAAACTCAATTCTATTCCAGCACTTGTTATTTTCGATACTGGCGCATCAGATTCATTCATATCAAGAGAATTTGTTGATAAGAATGGATTTCCAACTGAAAATATTGGGTGTCCTATAAAAGTAAGTTCTCCCAATGGAGATATGATAGTAAGTCTTGGATGTCGTGATCTAGTAATAAAATTTGGAAGGCATAAGTTTCCAGTTAGTCTGATAATCCTAGATTCCCAAGGATTGGATGTTATTTTGTGAATGGATTGGATGACCAAGTATGAAGGAGTACTAGATTATGCCAATCATAGTGTCACACTCACAACCCCGGATAATAAAAGGATTAGATTCAAGTCTAACTTTGAATCAAAAGGGAGTAAGCTAAATTCTCTTAAGGGGGTTAGCATAGATAGTGTGCTAATTATGAGAGAATATCCGGATGTGTTTCCGGAGGAATTGCCTGGAATGCCCCCAGATAGGGATGTTGAGTTTCTGATTGACTTGCTGCCAGGATCAGGACCAATAGCAAAGAGACCTTACAAGATGTCAGTTGATGAGTTGAAAGAACTCAAGAAACAACTTCGAGAACAGTTACAAAGGATTTATTCAACCAAGTTCTTCATCTTGGGGTGCACCAGTTTTGTTTGTTGAAAAGAAAGATATAAGTCAAAGGTTATGCATAGATTACCGTTCACTCAATGAGGTGACTATCAAGAACAAGTATCCTTTGCCCAGAATCAATGATTTGTTTGATCAGTTAGAAGGAGACCTTGTGTTCTCAAAGATTGATCTCCGGTCAGGCTACTTTCAGCTAAAGATAAGGGAACAAGACATACCTAAGAATGCTTTCACCACTAGGTATGGATTGTATGAGCACACCGTGATGCCGTTTGGTTTGACAAATGCACCAGCCTACTTCATGAATATGATGAACAAGGTGTTCATGGAATTTCTTGAAAAATTTGTTGTCGTTTTCATCGATGACATTTTGATCTATTCCAAGAGCAATGAAGAGCATGAAGAAAATTTTCGATTGATACTTGAGAAGCTTAGGGAGCATAAGCTGTATGCCAAATTCAGCAAGTGTGAATTCTGGCTGAATGAGGTTGGATTTCTTGGACACATTGTATCAGAAGATGGTGTAGCAGTTGATCCCGCAAAAGTGTCAGCTGTAACTGAGTGGGAATCTCCTAAGTCAGTGAAAGAAGTTCGTAGTTTCCTTGGCTTGGCAGGATACTATAGAAGATTCATTGAGAATTTCTCAAAGGTAGCTAAGCCAATGACGGAATTACTTAAGAAAGACAAGAAATTTGATTGGACTGAAGGATGTGAACTCAGTTTCCAAGATTTGAAGAAGAGACTAGTGACAGCACCAGTCTTATGTCTACCATATTTGGAGAAATATTTTCAAGTATATTGTGATGCATCTCACCCAGGATTAGGTGCAGTTGTGATGCAAGAAGGGAAAGTTGTGGCTTATGCCTCAAGACAACTCAAAACTCATGAAGTGAATTATCCTACTAATGATTTGGAGTTAGCCTCTGTTGTCCATACACTCAAAACATGGAGACACTATCTTTTGGGAAAGCGTTGTGAAGTATTCACAGATCACAAAAGTTTGAAGTATATCTTCACTCGGAAAGAAATCAACATGAGACAAATAAGATGGCTAGAACTCATCAAGGAATATGACTTGAGTTTGCAATACCACCCCGATAAAGCAAATGTTGTAGCGGATGCATTAAGCCATAAGGTTTATGTGTATGGCCTTACTAAGGGAGAATTTCTAGATGATATGTGTGCCCAATTCAAAGATCTCAGATTGGATATAGTGCCTGAAGGACATCTCATGTCATGGATGTTCAACCCACATTGTTGGACAGGATAAAGGAAGCCCAAAAGTTGGACAAGGAAATTGAAGAGATTAAGGAAAAAATTAGTAAAGGGAAAGCCAAAGGATTCCATGAAGACAAACATGGTACTTTATGGTATGGAAAACGTATCTGCGTTCCGCAAGTTCCGGAGCTTCGGAAACTGATTTTACAAGAAGCACACAACTCACCTTAGTCCATTCATCCTGGTAATACCAAAATGTACATGGATGTGAAGGAAATATTTTGCTGGAATAATCTCAAGAAGGACATCGCCGAACATATTGCTTTGTGTGATGTATGTAGTAGAGTGAAAGCGGAACATCAGAAACCGGCAGGACTGTTACAACCACTACCTATTCCTGATTGGAAGTGGGACAAGATTGGCATGGACTTCATCACCGAACTGCCAAGGACTAGATCAGGATATGATTCTATTTGGGTATGGTAGATCGCCTAACTAAAGTGGCTCATTTCATACCCATAAAGACAACCTATACAAGTGCTAAGTTAGCCAATATTTATATGAATAGGAATGTATGTCTGCATGGAGTACCCAAGAGTATTGTGTCTAATAGGGGAACTCAATTCACTTCCCATTTTTGGATACAACTGCATGAGTCATTGGGAACAAGATTGGAATGGAGCACTGCTTTTCATCCCTAGACTAATGGACAGACAGAAAGGACCAACCAGATTCTAGAGGATATGTTGAGGGCATGTGCCCTAGATTATGGTGCTAGTTGGGATGAAAGTCTACCTTACGCAGAATTCTCTTACAACAACAGCTATCAAGCCAGTATTGAGATGGCACCGTTTGAATTTCTCTATGGGAGAAAGTGTACTACCCCATTACTATGGAATGGTGTTGGAGAAAGAAATTTGTTCGGGCCAGAACTAATCAAGGAAGCTGAAGAGAAAGTCAAGTTGGTAAAGGACAGGTTGAAGATAGCACAGTCCCGACAAAAGAGCTACACATATCCAAAGCGTAGGGAAGTCACCTATGAGGTGGGTGATAGAGCCTATCTTAGAGTGTCACCACTTCGTGGAGTGAAGAGATTTGGAGTCAAAGGAAAATTGGCACCAAGATATGTTGGACCATTCAAGATTCTAAGCCGTAAAGGAGAAGTAGCATATGAGATTGAATTGCCTAAATCATTGTCTGCCATTCACAATGTGTTTCACGTAAGTCAGCTAAAGAAATGCCATCCGGAGATGGAAGAGACTTCTTTGAAGGATACTATACCTTTGGAAGAGGTCCAACTGGAAAGTGATCTCACCTATGAGGAGAAGCCTATCAAGATTATCGAGACTGCAGAAAGAGTTACTCGGACTAAGACTATCAAGTTTTGCAAAGTTCAAACCACCATTCCAAAGAGGAAGCAACTTGGGAAAGAGAAGATGATCTTCAGAAAGACCACCCTCACCTATTTGCTAGCCAATCCGAATCTCGAGGGCGAGATTCACCTTAAGGGGGTTAGATTGTAACATCCCAAAAATCATGATTTATAAAGCTTGCACATCATTCATGCATCCTCATACATTTTAAATTAATTTCAAACAAGATTGCAAAACAGAAGCCAATTGTTGCCTATTATTTTTATGTAAGAAAGGCAAAGGCTTCATTTCCATTTTAAATCATGAGAATACTTTGTTTCAACTATAAAAGGTTTGAATGTTGATTTCAAAACTTGTTCAAAATTTCAAAACAAGAATCTAAATTTAAAACCATTTATATGCCTATTATAAATATTTAAATTAGGCATGGTTTTAATTCTATTTTCAATGGACCAAAAGTATTTGTGAGCAAACAACAATGTTTTATACACAAATTATCACATCCCAAAATTTTCCAAATTTTGAAATGTGAAAAATAAATAAACAAAAGAAATGATTGTTGAAATTTAGGGTGAAAAGAAACTTTTTATTAATAGAAGGAAACATCAAAAACCTAAAACCCTAAAGGAATAAATCATTTCCAAGATCTCTAAAAGACTATGGATTTAATCCATATGAAAATTGGTCAACAAACATTTATAAATGATCAAGAATGATAAATAACAATATTATAAAACCATAGAAATTTGTTTCACTTAATTTGGAGTCATGGATAAAAACTTATGAATTTATTAAGATAAAAGGGAATTAATTTCCAAAGCTATTAAAGCCCTATCTAAAATCCATGCCAAATCTTGAGCAAATAAATCCTAAAGGGATTTAAAAAGATAAAAAAATATTAAATAAAGTTATGCAAATTGGAATCACCAATTTTGAATCTTTAAATAAAAAGATATGGATTTATAAGGCAAAGGAAGAAAAAAAATAAGGAATATTTAAAAATGAAATTAAATCTTGGCCAAACAAATAATATGAAATATTATTGATAATTCAAAGAGTAAAGGATTATTTAAATAAAATCATAAGGATTTATTAATATCCAATAAAGACAATTCCCAATTTAAATGAACATTAAATCATATTAAAGTATTTTAAATAATAATTCAAAATGAATTATTTTGCACTAAAGAATAATAAAACCTACTAAAAAAGGTTTGGTAAAATTTAGAATTCAAATAGAGTTTGAAAGCATATTTAAAACTTATTTGAAATAAAGAAAAATGTCTATTTTAAATAAATAATAGACCCTAAAAGAATAAAAGAAATATTCAAAATGGCCTTTAGAATATACTCAAAGTTTGGTACAAGTTTGAATTCAAATAGTGTTTGAACTATTTAAAAAAAATCAAAGCAGAAAAAAGAAAAAGAAAAAGAAAAATATTCAGTATAAAAAAAGTGGAAAGAAGCAAACCAACCCATCTGGCCCAACTAAAGCCTAGCAGCGCAGCCCAATACTTTCCCTCACGCGAAACGTTTTCCACCCACGCGCTCACCCACTCGGTCACTGAACGACAGACCCCACCTAACTCCCACTTACCTCGGTGACGAACAGGACCCACTGGGCACATCATCATCATCTACCCCGCAACGACCGTTCCCCCTCGCAACCTCGCCGTTTCTGCCGATATTAACTCCGATGAAATTCGCGTCAATGCGCGGTTAATTCTCGCCAGTGATGACTCACACTTAAACGCCCATGCTCCATCTCCATTTTCCCTGAGGCTTCACTCCCTCTCTGCCACCGGGCTGCCACAATCGCAACCTTGAACCCCTCTGCTCCGACGAGCTCCTTCGTTGATTCTTGCTAGGACCGTCACCCCCACGACCCCTGCTTCACACGAGTTTGATCCCCAGACCATTGCGCATCTACCCGTGGTGCCATCTTGGCTGCACTTGCCCTAGAGCATCGACAAGGATGACCTCTAAACGCCGCCGCCGTCTGCCACTTCTCCGGTGACCCCTCCCCGTAAGTACAGACTTCCCCTCCTCTCTGGTTGTTAGCCGCATGTTCAGCATCTTCGCGCGAACCTATCAGTGTCATCCATTTGCTTTGGCATGGCCTATAACCTCGCCCATGTCCATGAACAGAGACGCCTGGCGCCGCCGTGATCTCCGGTGAGCAATCACTGCTATTCCCGTGCGCCCCCTGCCCAACGACGAGCACCTTGAGCATCACCGCGACGTTGCGAACCCAGTGAGCCCTTCCTCCCCTTCTATCGCCTCCTAGCATGGCCGTACCACCTTAGATAGAGTGCTCCGCCGCTCGCCGTCGCGCCAGCGCCGCCAGTTCCTGGTCGAACTGCTGAGAGCCGTCAGATGTTGATCCAACGGACGCGATAGGATGCTTAAGTGAACATGTACGAAGCGATCTGAGCCGTGCGATGCGCTTTAGATCCAACATCCCACAGAGCGCGATCCGCGCGAACCGGTAAACGCCAGTAAGATTAATACGCATGTCACTGACTTCGATTTAAAAACATAAATGTTCTATTAAATGATTGATTTTATAAAATCCACACGTCCAAATTTTACAAATTTTAGATCACTGGATTCAGAAAAATGTGAACTTTACAACCATGCACATTTTTTGTATTTTGGTGCTGTAAAATTGATTTTTTTGCAGAAACATGTTTGGGCTTATTTTGAGTATAAAATATATTCTAAAAATGTTTTTAGGGTAAAATCTTTTGTAAATGGATTGTTTTGAACCTACTGACCATAGAAATCAACTTGTAGATTTAAAAGTATATTTGTGACACTTGGGAATTAAATCTTTGAATAAAAACATTTCTAGCTAAAAAAAAATATTGATCTAGGTTTAAAAATGCTTCTTGACTAAAACCTTTGGAAAATGGTTTGATTTAAACTCTCTGACCCTAAACACCAAGTTTTGGGATTTGAAAACATATTTGATGAAGCTTAGTAAATCATTACTTTGTTAAAGGCATTTCTAGCAAAAAAAATATTGCTTTGAATTAAAAATGGGAATTTGGATGAAACCTTTTGCAAATAGATTAATATTAAACACTTTGACCATAGACACTAACATTTGTGTTTAAAAATATATTTAGCTAACACTACAAAATATTACTTTGATTTAAATCATTTTTAGCAAAACAAAAATGATTTAAATGGACATTTTCACCAACTTGAATTTAAATGGTTTTACCACTTTTGTTAATGACCAATAGGAGCTTTAAAATGATTAGAGCCTAATATCAACCACTTTTCCAAATAAAACCATCTATTGCATGCTTGCATGTATTACTTGATGTTATTGTTTTATGTGGTGAATTGTTTGAATGTTGATTTGAATATGTGCTTGCTTGATTGAATTGTAATAAAAATTGAAGAGTGTGATTGTTGCAAGATCAAGGAGTGACCCAATATTCTCTACTAAAAAGGCAAGTGACAGTATCATCCATGTCCTACTATTTTCAGTACACTTAGTGGTATTTTTGTAGTATGCATGATAGTATGCTACTATGTTATTATTCTATTTAGGAAATCCATCTTCCTTAGTGAAAACATCATAGTTGTAGTATGCCTAGGCCTGCTATAGATTTGGGATGGAATACATGATATGATTATATCAAGTGTTGGAAAAATAAATGTTTTATATAATAAAACAAGTACTCAATGAACCACCTGGGTGGAATGAGGATACTCAATTTTGGACAAGGTGGCAACAAAGGGAACCATGTTTATATGGCTATATTTTTGTATGTGCACTAGAAGAAAACCACCCAGGGACTTAGAGATTGAACATGTTTCTCGTATAGTGGCTTCCCTGTACAGCCACATGCTAAATGGGCTCTGGCTTAGTCAACTACGTAGTGGAAGACCCTTGCATTGGCATCTTCAGGTTAACTAGAATTGTGTTTTGGAAATATATCCTTACATGGGTGCCTGGTAGACAAGCTCGCATTGTGTATTGGGAGGACTTCTATGGAAAGACTTTTTCACATTCTCGATCTGCCGGTACTCCATTTGGTGTGTACTTATCCAGCGGCCACTGGTGGCGTCAAGACGAGATTGTGTCATGTGGGTAAAGTGTACATCTTCTGCAGAAGATCAAAATTCTAAGTACTTAGCCGTGTCCCCGATTATGGACAACTCTGAGCAACTAAGGCCTGAAGCTATGGAAGATCTCGACATTCCAATTTCTCAAAGTAAATTTTGATGGTGTCAACAAGGGATTAGAAGCACTTGGAGTTTTCCAAGGAGTTCAGAAAGATTGTCAAAATATCAAAACTATTTTGAAAAGATAGGATAAAACTATATTGCTTTCTGCAAATGAGCCTAAACCCTACTTAGCCAAATATGCATATATTAATAGGTTCCACTTATTTCTACATAGTAGTGAAACTTGCCAATACAATTCAAATGTAATGACCCTTGTGGCTGTAACTTATAATGTTGCATGTTTGTTTGACGTTAGTGAAGTGTGTTGATTAGGATTACAAGTCTACAACCAACATGATTGCCTGTGGCACTTTGAAGATGAAGGACTCCATGCTATAGTTATTTCTGTTGCTTTCTAATCAGATAGCCAAATGAGCTATGTAATATGTAATGACTTATTTTATTCCTGGTTATAAAGTTGTATTATGACCTTTGCTTCTTGATATTACATCTTAACTGTGGATGCTAGCTATTGATCTAGGGACTAGCATTGTAAACACAGGGACCTCTACCTTATTAAAGGCTGGGACCTCTACAGATGGTATTAGAGCACTGTGTTGCCTGTAGGATTGTAACCCTAGGATTGGATAAAACCCCTTAGAAAAATAGGAGTTGTATTTGTTCCAAAACTTATTTACAAACAATCTTGTAAACTCTTTCCTCAACCTTTTTGGTTTTGATTCTACATCTCTTCCTTTTCAACTTGATGGATAAAGCCTCCACCATGACCAATGACTTCAACTTTAGTTTCACCAAGGACTTCAACTTAGACATCACTAAGGACTACAAGTGAAAACCAAGAGACATTAGATTGCCTACCAACTATCTAAAACATTGATATCATGTTAGTGTATGGATCATATTGACCTATGAGGTATGACTATACTAGGATGATTGTTTCAATAAAACTTGTTGTTTCCTTCAACTCATGAGTTAAGCTCATAAGTTGTTAAGTGAATAGTTGCTTGACTTGATTCTTTGGGTTGTGTATTAGAACTTCCGTATATCTGTCTATCATTACTTATCCCTATCAAACCAACAGATGCCTCCCCGTCGTGCCAACCCCAACCAAAACAACAACCTCACTTCCGAGATGCAGCAGTTGATGACAGCTCAAGCTCAACTGACGCAGATGATGATGCAGTTTATGCAAAATCAGAACAACAAAAACAACAACAACAATGAGAATAATCCTCCAGTACTTGACATGCTCACCTGATTTCTAAAACTAAGGCCTGCAAGGTTCTCTGGAACAACTGACCCAATGGTAGCTAATGACTGGTTACGTTCGGTGAACAAGGACTTAGTGACTGTTGGCTACAACGACGAGAAAAAAGTTAGGTTTGCAGCATATCTGCTCGAAGGACCAGCAGCAACATGGTGGGACAACTTTCAGATCACCACTCCCCTTGAGGATGTGACTTGGGCTATTTTTGAGGATGGTTTCCGTACAACTCACATCTCATCTGGAGTGATGAACTTGAAGAAAAAGGAGTTCCACAATCTGAAACAACGTCACCTCAGTGTGGCTGAGTACATCGAGGAGTTCAACAATCTGGCACGCTATGCACCGGATAAAGTTGATACAGATGCTAAGAGGAAAGATAAATTCCTCGAAGGACTTAATGATGAGTTGAACCTGCAGCTGTCTGTTGCATATGTCCCAACTTATCAATCACTCTGTGACAAAGCCACCATCTTGGAAAACAAGATGAATCAAGTTGAGAATAGAAAGAGGAAGCATAAACTCAAGTATCACTCAGGATCATCACAAAAGAAGCATTCATTGAAAAAGAGCAATGAAGATTATGGACCACATCAGCATCACCACAACAACAATGGAAGTGATAATAATTGGAATGATACTGACAATGGAGATGACTTTGGTCAGAACCAACATGGCAATCCCAGGAAGAAAGATATTAGCCATTTGCAGTGTTATAATTGTAAGGAACTTGGACTCTATGCATCAGACTGTCCTGAGAAGAAAAAGATAAAGGATGCTAGAAACTCCAATGGAAGTGATTCCAATGTAGCCTAGAAAGGACATGTGAACCACATCGACATGTGTGGGACCCTTGAAGAATTGGATGATGTGGATGACAGGAATTAGTTAACTCAGTTGAGTCAAATAAGGATTCCTTGTTTGGATATCAATTATTGAACACATAGACAAGTGAACCATCAATGTAACCCTATAAGACTTTCTTTTAAGGGTGGTAGTACCCTAGTTGTATTCAAGCCAACTTGTAACCTCTAGCCTTCCCAAATCTCGGGACGAGATTTCTTTTAAGGGTGGTAGCCTGTCACATCCCAAAGTTTTCCAAATTTTGAAATGGGAAAAATAAATAAACAAAAGAAATTATTGTTGAAATTTAGGGTGAAAAGAAACTTTTTATTTCTAAAAGGAAACATCAAAAACCTAAAACCCTAAAGGAATAAATCATTTCCAAGATCTCTAAAAGACTATGGATTTGATCCATATGAAAACTGGTCAACAAACATTTATAAATGATCAAGAATGATAAATAAGAATATTATAAGACCATAGAAATTGGTTTCACTTAATTTGGAGTCATGGATAAAACTTATGCATTTATAAAGATAAAAGGGAATTAATTTACAAAGCTAATAAAGCCCTATCTAAAATACATGCCAAATCTTGAGCAAATAAATCCTAAAGGGATTTAAAAAGATAAACAAATATTAAATAAAGTTATGCAAATTGGAATCACCAATTTTGAATCTTTAAATAAAAAGATATGGATTTATAAGGCAAAGGAAGAAATAAATAAATAAGGAATATTTAAAAATCAAATTAAATCTTGACCAAAAAATAATATGAAAGATTATTGATTAATAAAAAGAATAAAGGATTATTTAAATAAAATCATAAGGATTTATTAATATCCAATATATACAATTCCCAGTTTAAATGAACATTAAATCATATTAAAGTATTTTAAATAATAATTCAAAATGAATTATTTTGCACTAAAGAATAATAAAACATACTGAAAAAGGTTTGGTAAAATTTACAATTCAAATAGAGTTTGAAATCATATTTAAAACTTATATGAAATAAAGACAAATGTCTATTTTAAATAAATAATAGACCCTAAAAGAATAAAAGAAATATCCTAAATTGGACTTTAGAATATGTTAATGAACAATATTAAAAATATACTCAAAGTTTGGTAAAGGTTTGAATTCAAATAGTGTTTGAATTATTTGAACAAAAATCAAAACAGAAAAATAGAAAAAGAAAAATAAAAAGATTTAGTATAAAAAAAGAGGAAAGAGGCAAACCAACCCATCTAGCCCAACTAAAGCCCAACAGTGCAGCCCACTACTTTCCCTCTCGCGAAACGTTTTCCACCCACGCGCTCACCCACTCGGTCATTGAACGACGGACCCCACCTAACCCCCACTCACCTGGCTGACGAACATGACCCACTGGCCACATCATCATCGTCTACCCCGTGACGACCGTCTCCCTCGCAACCTCGCCGTTTCTACCACGATTAACTGCGATGAAATTCGCTTCAATGTGCGGTTAATTCTCGCCAGTGATGACGCACACTTAAACGCCCACGCTCCCTCTCCATTTTCCCCCAGGCTTCACTCCCTCTCTGCCATCGGGCTGTCACAATCGCAACCTCGAACCCCTCTGCTCCAACGAGCTCCTTTGTCGATTCCTGCGAGGACAGTCACCCCCACGACACTTGCTTCACACGAGTTTGATCCCCAGACCATTGCGCATCTACTCGTGGTGCCAGCTTGGCCGCGCTTGCCCCAGAGCGTCGACAAGGACGACCTCTGAATGCCGCCGCCGTATGCCACTTCTCCGGCGACCCCTCCCCGTAAGTACAGACTGCCCCCTCCTCTCTGGTTGTTAGCCGCATGTTCAACATCTTCGCGCGCACCTAATAGTGTTATCCATATGCTGGCTTGTAACCTCGCCCCCTTCGATGAATAGAGACGTCTGGCGCCACCGCAAACTCCGGTGAGAAATCACTGCTATTCCTGTGTGCCCCCTACCCAATGACGAGCACCTTGAGCATCACCACGATGTTGTGAACCCGGTGAGCCCTTCCTCCCCTTCTCTCGCCTCCTAGAATGGCCGAACCACAACAGACAGAGCGCTCCGCCGCTCGCCGTCAGATGTTGATCTAGAGGACGCTATAGGATGCTTAAGTGAATAGGTATGAATCGATCCGAGCCGTGCGATGCGCTTTATATCCAACAGCCCACAGAGTACGATCTGCGCAAACCGGTACACGCCAGTAAGATTAAGACGCGTGGCACTGACTTCGATTTAAAAACAGAAATGTTCTATTAGATGATTGATTTTATAAAATTTATAACTTTCAATTCACACGTAAAAATTTTACAATTTTTGTATCACTGGATTCAGAAAAATGTGAACTTTCCAACCATGCACTTTGTTTAGTATTTTGGTTCTGTAAAATTGATTGTTTTTTCATAAACATGTTTAGGCTTATTTTCAGTATAAAATAAATTCTAAAAATGTTTTTAGGGTAAAATCTTTTGTAAATGGATTGTTTTGAATCTACTCACCATAGAAACCAACTTGTAGATTTAAAAGTATATTTATGACACTTAGGAAAGAGAACAATATGGTAAAGACCGTTGGTAGGCCACCCTGGTCAGCGAGTCCTGCGGGTATACCTGGAAAGTATATCCCCAATAGTAGCCCCCGAAAGTCTCCAAGATCCAAAGTCGGATAAATCGTCTAGCTTGATGGTTTTTTGTCTTGAGAATCTTGAAGGGTTCCCGAAAACTTCATTCAGTAATGTAGGATTCCGAGTCAATTGAGTCGGATATGTTTTGCTCTGACTTTAGTCTTTTCCTCGCTCAGTTTGAAACATAAGCTGGATTTTTTCAGCGGCGTGCAGACTGACAACTTTTCACACCAGGTCTTCTCATTGACAGGACTCCTGTCAGAACGACCATTGGTGGGTCCGCTCTTTACGGAACAGAATGCTGTTTCAATGCCTACACGAATATAGAGGGGGAGGAAGAGTCGCGAGGAAGCTAACTCCCCTCTCCTATACGTGTAGCACTAATCGCGCGTGTTAACACACGAATATTGACACAGAGACAAAAAAAGAGGGGAGAAAACCCTTACTCTCAGATTTATCTCTCCATCGATTCATTCACTACCTCCTCGTACTCCTCGAGCACTCCACACTCGTTCCCATGTGCACACCGTGAGAAAAAATCTCACTCCCCCACCAGTCCTTTTCCTCCAAGATCCATGTCGTCTGCCTCGACCTCAGGAGCGACGGAGGGTTCGTCAGTGCCGGAGGAGAAGAAGATGCGGGGCCTTTGGATTCCCAGTGCCATGGACAACGCTGAACTCCAAGTCATGGAGGACGAAGGATTCATCATCGCCGGTGCATGGTGGAGCGCCTTAGGGAACGCCGTACCTGCGCAGTGCGACGGCGAGAAGGTGCTGTTCGGCATGCACGTCGACTCCGGCCTCAGCTGGCCACTGTCGGACGTCCTCGTCGAGGTCCTCAACTACTACAGTCTGCAACTTCATAATCTTCCTCCCAACTCTCTGTTCGATCTTAGCACTCATGCAGCTTTGTGCGAGGGGTTTCTTGGCATTACGCCAAGTCTCACCCCTTTCCGGTACTACTATGCTACTCGGAAGAATTCCATTAGCGCCGGTGTTCCTTACATCATCAGTACTCTTAGTTTAGTCCTTAGGAGAAACCGAGTCTATCCTAGTATTAACGCTAGTGAATCCGTCAAACGTTGGGCCGGAACCTTCTTTTATCACAAGGATATTCCGGCTCCTGGAAACGCGGAAGGTCTTATGGCGTTTGCCAACGGCGCCGCTCCCCACCAGAATTCATGGGACGCGGAGGCGCCGGAGCTGTCGGATATCTTGATCCTCGCCAAGAGGCGGATTGAGTTTCTGATGAAGCATGAGGGCCTCCGTGGATCTGACTTGATCCACTGCTAGATGGAGCGCTGGATTCAGCCTCTCTAGCACCATGGAGATCGCCTCATGCACCAGATCACGAGCGACAAGAAGGACAAGATGCGGGTCAGTTCGAGCCAGATTCTGACGAAGGACTATAGGAACCTTATGCAATATTTGATCAAGGAAAGACTGGAACGAAAGGTTCCAGAAGTTTCCATGAAGATGTATACGACCAACCGTCCTTTAACTCCAGTAAATATTTCAACTCTGCTTTTGCGTTTCATCGTTCTTTTTTTTTCTTTTTCCGACTCTATTTTTATCGATGCCTTTTGACTTTGTTATCTCGATAAACTCTCTGAGTCTGAGTTAGCTCCACTAGAGGGCTATCCTTCAGACGATCTGGAGGCAACTGAGGATGATGAGGTGCAGGAAGTTGCCGCCCCCTCCTCCAAGAAGCGCAACGCGAAAGAAGTTGTTGTTACTGCTGGTAGCCAAATGCTACAGTAGTTGAAAAGTAAGCACCCTATCTTTTATTTTTAGTACTATTGTACCTTTATTTCTTTCCAGAGCGCACTGATATTTAGGTTTTTCATGTTCTAGAGCTAAATCAGCTTTGAAGAGTAAGATCAAGCTAGACAGAAAGTCGGGCAAGCAGATGCGTCAGTAAAAGCTTTTTATTTCTCCTACCGTGCCGCCACCAACTCCATCCAGTACTCCATCAGCACAGGAATCTTCTGGCTCTCCTAATGCTGGCAACATCTCGAAAGCCCTGGTCATCATTATGATCAGGCAACTAACAAGGGTGAACCGTCAAGGGTAATGATCCCATGGTAACATCTACAAAAGCGATGGATGAAGTGGCCGGCTCCGCTATCTCTGGCCTGAAGAGGAAAGAGAAAGAAGAGATCCTCAGACTAGCTCAATCTAGTCTTGAGAAGCAAACCTTGACCCAGAGGCAGCGAGCCAGGAGGAGGAGGACGTCAAGCTGGTCAGCCTCCTGGACCAAATTTTGGTCCGGGACGCTAAATTAGAATCTGGCGAATTCCCAGCGACGGATATTCCTTCCCTCACCCTTACCGAGAAGGTGTTTCACAGCTCCAAGCTCGGATTTGAAAAGTTGCATCTGGAACACATTGTAAGTTTCCGATTCATATTTTCATTTATTATCATATCCTCTAGCCCCCAATCATAAAGCCGGATAAACATCGTTGGATCAGACTTGATGCTTTTAGGTCGCAAAAGAACGATGTAGTGTAGCCCCCAAGGCTCGTGCTATAATTTTACTTAGTTAAATTTGCAGCTCGAGTCTTAGTAGCCGTCTGACGGTATTCCGTCTCTAAACTTATAGAAAATTGCATCTTCCAACTAGGAATTGCTCAAGAAAATTTGCAATAAATGCAATAAATCAAAGCTTTGCACCTTGAGAATTCAAAGTTGAAAATTGAGAAAGATGAAGCAGAAGGTAAACTTTTCCAACTTCCTCTTTGTCAGTTAACTTTTTATCATAGCCAAACTTGTTTTGTCCAACTAATATTTTTTCCTTTGCAAAACTGTTGTGCCAGTCCAGGAAGATGGTGGAGCAATCCGAAAACTTCAAGGTCTTGGAAATAGAGAATGCTGAGCTCCGGGACAAGCCAGAGAAACTAACTTTAGAATCGTAGGAATCCGTAGTTGCTATCCTAGAATCAAGCAGTCATGAGACTGTGAGGCTCGAGAAGCTAATAGCCCTCTAACATAAAGAACTAGCTGATCTCAAGAAGGACTTCGATATTCAGAGGGATCTTGCCCAGGCCACAACTAATGAACTAAACAGCCTCTGCAAGGAGCATGCTAAATGGAATCACTCTGTGCTAGGTAAGATTTCTGAATCTTTCTTTTTGTTGATTTTTCGACTTTCTTTCAATCGAATTTTGACTTTTTGGTTCTTTCCCAGCCCCCATGAATCTTTCCGACTCTCCTACCTCTGAACCTCGTCTCGAGTGCATTAAGCTTGTCGGAGATGTCTTGTACGAGTTCCGCCAAACTCTTGAAGAGGCTGGCAAGTCCGTCAAGCTTTTCGACTTGCACACAATGCCAGTGCACAAGTTGAGGGACAGGGTTAAGGAGATTCAGAAGCTTATCGAAGACTGGAAGATCTCCTACGCTCGGACTTGTACTCAGACTGCTCTTACCATGGTGATGATCCCCCACAGTGAGATGGAAATCTGGCATGTCACCAAAGGTATTGCCGAGGAGGATGATGAGGGTAACCCACAGGACATCATAGTCCATCCAAGAGTCTTGTGCAGGTTATACTTGTCGTGTGGCGGAGATGACCAACTATACGACGTCATTCTTCTAATACGTTGTCGCGCCTCCCTCGCCCCAAGAGCCAGAAGCCAGCATTACTTCCGAGTCTGAGATCGAGGGCGAAAATGCTGTCGAGTCCAGTTCTCCACCTGCTTCATCGCCTCCACCTGATTCTACAGCATAAACAATTTTTATGCATTATTTTGAACTTATGGCAATGTAATTGTAACATCCCTAAAAATCATGTTTCAAAACTCATTCATATCATTCTTGCATCATTCATTCATATAGGGTTTTTCTCAAAAATCATTTAGAGGCAGAAGTTTGAGCTATGATTTCATGTGGGCATTTTATCTCAAATGGCCATCACCCTTTGGGTTTTGTTTGTTTAGGGACTTGTTTGCTTGCCTCCATGATTGGAAAGATTAGGAGTAGCATTTAAACCCAAGATTCCAATTTAGAAATATTTTCTAAACCCTATTCCAAATTTTTGCAAAGAGACAAAGTCTCTGTTTATTTCAAAGACCCAAGCTTGACCAAGCCTTGCAAGGTGACCACATGGTTATTTGACTGCATTTGAACCCACAAGAACCTGCAAAATCCCCAAGAAGTTTGAATTCAAAAGGATTTGAATTCATATCAAATTCATTCAGAAAATGAAATTAGAAAAAAAGAAAAGGCTAAGGAAAAGAAAAGGGCGGCGGCCAGAATCGCCCAGAGATCCAGCCCAGCAAGCCCACCGGGATCTTCTTTTTCTTCTCTCACAGCCATAGCGCCTTGAGCTTGAGCAGACCTGAACCCCACCGCGCACCTCGCTGAGCCGGGCCCGGTCCATCGCCCTCGTCTTCCCAGACCGCCTGCGACCACGTCGCCATGGCGATGAAAACGGTAATGGCGCGGCGTAAATGGGCATTAAACCCGGCGTTTCTGTCGATTCCCGGCTATAAGATCCTCTACGCTCCGATCTTTTTCCCCCAGACACCTCGCTCACTCCGCCACCAGGCTGCCCTCAATCAGCTTTGCACCGCCGCGGACAGAGCCTCTCCGGCGATCGATTCCGGTGAGCCCAGTGTTCCCCTCTGCCTCTCGTTCTTGCTATCACCTTTCGGTGAATCCTTGCGCATCTATCGACCTCGCTAGTCATCTGTCTTGCCCAGTGCGCGGTTCCACTTGACACCGCGAGCACCGACGGCGACATCAACTCCGGCGAGCTCTAGTGGTAAGTCCAGACCGCCCGCCTCCTAGTTCATGCTCACTACGCCGTCTCGACTCGGTGAATCTAACCGTGTCCTCGTCATGCCTTGGGTGATTCACGGCGTCCCCGACGACCACCCGACGCAAGCGCCCGCGAACTCCGGTGAGGAATCGCAGCCGTGACGAGCCCTTGACCAACCGCACGACGAAGCCGCCGTGACCTCCTGAGCCGGTGAGCTACTCCTCGATCTTCCTTACTCTGCATCATCGGCAACGTCGTTGACCGACGGTTCGCCGCCGGTAGCCACCTTAGCGCCGCCATCTGTGGCGGCGGCCGTTAGATCTGGATCGACGCCTCGATAGATCACTTAAACCCGAGCGATGCAGCGATCTGAGCCGCACCTGCCCTTTAGATCCCTACGGCTGTGGAGCTCGATCCAGCGAACGAACTGCAATCGAGAACATGACGACGCGTGGCTAGGTTAGATCTGAGAATAGAATTTAAAACCAGAAATTTGATCCAAATTCAAATGCCTATATCTTTTGAATGCCACGTTGGAATTTTGCAAACTTTATACCGTTGGATTCAGAAAACAAGACCTTTCTGCCTATCCTCTTTATATAGCATATAGTAACCATTAGATGTGTTTAAAATGCAGAGACTTGTTCGAGGTCTTTTGAGTATAGATTTAGTTTAGTATTTTGTTTAGAGCTAACTAAGGTGCCTTGGCTATTTTGTGACTTGTTTTAGTTTCTGTATTCATGCACTTGCTTGGTTGAAGTTTTCAAAAATCATCACTTGGTAGATTCATGCATGCATGCATTCATAATACTTTTGTTTGTATATATTTGTGTGTAATTGTATGCTACAACTTTGTGTGTAGATTTTGCTAGTGATTGTGATTGTGACAGTGCTACTCTCCACACTACCAAGGCAAGTGATATATTCATGAATATTCCCTACCTATATTTTATACTTGCATTAGATATATTTTGTTAGGACTTGCATGCTACTTTTGTCAACTAATGATGGGAAATCCTATTTAGAATAGAATGCTAGAATTGCTAGGAAATTCCCTAAGGACAAGTTGCCATGCCATGCTTAGCCTAGCTACTAGAAAACAAGGGTGGTTTATATATTCACACTATGGAAAAATATTCTAAGTCTAAGGACTTGTTTTTATTTAACAAAACAACTAAGTTAATGAATCACTGGGTGGAATGGAAAGAATGGGATATGTTGAGTGGTTACACAAGGCCAGGGGTACTGGTGAACCTTGTGTATCTCACTTGTGGATGGCCACCCAGGAACAAAGAGATTTGAGTTGTCAAATGTTGAGAAGCTTCAAGTGCAACCACTTGGTAATATGGGCTCTGCCATGATCTTAGGATGCTGGAACTTAGTCTCTTGGACAGTGGGTGGTAGATGGGTTGATAGGTTGGAGCGTCCATTTGACTAAGGAAAGGCTCTGAAGGATCATGTCTTGGGAAACCAAGGCTTGTGGGAAAGTGCACCACCTCTGCAGTGTAAAACCTAAGTACTTAGCCATGTCCAGTAAAGGACAATTTGAGCATCAAAACATGGAAACTTCAAGAATCTCATCACTCCAATTTCTAAATAAAACTTGTGGGTGAACAAGGGTTAAAGGATCTTCAGTCTTTGATTGGTAGATGCCGGAGTGGATCTTGATCTCTGATTGGTAGATACCTTGGGATGGACTTTGTCAAGCAAAAACTTAGTGTTTTCCAAAAGTTAAGGAAAAATCTATTTTGAGCAATGCAAGCCTAAGCTCCACCAGCCAAATGCATATAGTCTTATAGTCCACTTAAATATATACTAAGGTATCACTTGCCAATACTATTCCAAAGTATTGACCCTCTAAGGCTGTAACTTATGATGTTGCAGGTTACTCTGATGATGAATAGGAGTCATGAGTCTACACTCAACATGCTTGCCTGTGGCACATGAAGATGAAGACTTATGTTTATTTACATATTCCATAAACTCTTGTACTAGGCCTTTGGCCATGAGTTGTAAAAGACTATGTTTTATCTCTGGAATGACTGTAATAAACGACCTTTGTATCTGTGTACTTCATCTTAAACTGTGGATGCTAGCTTTGATCCAGGGACTAGCATTGCAATCACAGGGATCTTTTCCTTTAATAAGGAGGGATCTTACAGATGGTATCGAGCACCATGTTGCCTGTAGGATTATGACCCTAGGATTGGAAACCACTAAGGAAAATTTTAACTTCTTCTACACTTGTCTATTCTTCTCGTAAACTTTTCTAATCTTCTCATTCTCATCTCTATTTGTAGATGAACTCCGTCAACGAAGCCGTGAAGAAAGGACCACTCATGACCATGACCTTGGAGTGTGAGGAGTTTCCCAAGATTCTCAAGGACCTCATGGAAACCATGGGAGTACATGGTGCAGCAGTGTACAAAGGCTTTCCAGTGATGGAGGATGGAGTGGAGTATTGGTGGGTGCAACTTCACTTGTACAAGAACAAGGAAGACAACCACAAAGAAAAAGGCTTCTGCATGTACACCAACACTTTTATGCACACCACATTCTTTGAGTCAGCAAAAGCAGCTTGGAAGACTATCAAAGAACTCAGTGCTAGAGTCAAGTGCAGGATGCTCAACCTCCAAAAAGACTTAGAGAAAGAGAAGGAACATACCCAAGAGTTGGAAGTCACCAACCAATCCTTAAGAGGAGATATTATAGACTTAGTGATAGAAGCATGTGAACAAGATAGGGTGATTGCCACTAGGAACATTGTGTTAGCCACCAGATCCAATGAGATAGGATTGTAAGCGCGCCGTTAGTTGACCACCACCTATCGCCTTATTTTCCAAAATAAGACCTTAAATAAGTTTGAACCTTGGTTGATGTAATGAATTTATGTATGCATGACTTGTGTGATTTTGTGTTCCATGGTTATGCTTGAATGTTTGACTTGTTAAATTTAAAATTGAGTTGTTCTAACTTTTCAATCTTATAAATAGATGCCTATTGCCATCAGCCTGTTGAGGAGTTCCAGTTACCCGTTTTGGTCCTCGTATCGTAGAGCTTACTACTTTACTCGATCTCCCTCTTCCTATCATTACGGTGCACCCACTCACCAAGTTTGAGAGGAAGGACCTTTGGGCTTCAAGGTGAACCAGCCGGGGCCTTGACAGAGCCTACTCGGAGGCCATCGTCTTCAAGCTTATGCACGATGTGGGAGAGAGGCATGGAGGTTGTCATGCAGGATCTGATAGGACGACTGTTAGGACGTCACTCCCGACAGGTTAGAGGCACTCACTTCCACGCTTTCGGAAGGCGTGATGATGACGGAGAGTCCATTGACTTTGAGGACGACTCGAGGGTCACAAAGAGCCGATACGCTGTACCTCCGGACTTAGAGACTCTTATTAGGCACGTGGATACCGATAGGACCAACGTCATGCTTAGTAATGACGAGCTCAGTGCAGCCATGAGAAGGACAAGCTCTTCAAGCAGCGGGGCAGAGATAGTCAAGGAGATGGAGGCAAGGTTCGAGACCCAAGACCGTAAGTTCAAGAGTCAAGAGAAGCGTGTCCAGGATAGGAACAAGAGGATTCGTGATATGACCGAGGAACTACAGTCCAAGGACTTCGAGTTAGAGCAGCAGCAGCGAATTGAGAGGCTTGTTCCCGAAGAGGGCTCTCGAGGCCAAGATCGACTCTTTGACCACTACCATCGAGGAGAACAAGACCGCAATGGAGAACGCAGGTCTTACCTTTGTCGAGGAGGAGATTGATGCCGACGAGTAGATTTGACTACTCAGTTATCTTTATTTTCCGCACTTGTTATTTGAGAACTTATTGTTGGACCATCCGACATGTGGATGGCTTGCCACTTGTATGTTTGTACTTTGAGACTTTTGTTATCTTGTTGTTTAGGTTTTATCCTAGTGTTGCTTGCTATGTGTTGCATGTGTGATGTATTGTGCATAAATCATGTAAGGGTATCTCATTCTTATCTCTATATGAATAAACCACAGATGCCTCCCCGTCGCGCAAACACCAACCCCAACCCCAACATTACCCCGGAAATGCAACAAATGATGAATGCGCAAACACAGCTTATGCAAATGATGACGACGTTCATCCAGAACCAGAACAACAACAACAACAACCCCAATCCCAACAACAACAACAATAACAACAACAACCCTCCAGGTTTTGATATGCTCACCAGATTTCTGCGTCTGAGGCCAGCAAAGTTTTCAGGAACGACTGATCCCATGGTGGCCAATGATTGGCTACGTTCTGTGAACAAAGACTTAGTGACCGTAGGATGCACAGATGCTGAAAAGGTCAGGTTTGCAGCACATCTGTTGGAAGGACCAGCCGCAGCATGGTGGGACAACTTCCAGATTACCACGCCTATTGATGAGGTAACTTGGGCTATCTTTGAAGATGGATTTCGTACCACTCATATCTCACCAGGTATGATGAGCCTGAAAAAGAAGGAATTTCACAACCTGAAACAGCGCCACCACAGTAGCTGAATACATCGAAGAGTTCAACAATCTGGCGCGCTATGCACCGGATGAGGTTGACACTGATGCCAAAAGGAAGGAAAAGTTTCTAGAAGGCTTGAATGATGAGCTAAATCTGCGGTATGCGTGGCATATGTTCCAACTTATCAGTCGCTGTGTGACAAGGCTGTTATTGTGGAAAATAAAATGAAGCAAGTTGAGAGTAGAAATAGGAAACACTCCGACAAGCATAGCTCGGGATCGTATCATAAACGATCTCACTATGATGATAGTGTCAGCTCTGGATCCCACAAGCATGGGAAGTTTAACAAGCACCACAACCACAACCGTCATGACAACAAGCATCATCGCAGTCATGACAATGATAAGTACAAGAACCACAAGAGTGGATATAAGAGCCACCATAGTGGAAGTGGAAGTGGAAGTCAACCTAAAAAGGACAACAGTCAGGTTGAATGCTTCAAATGCAAGAAGCTGGGGCATTATGCTAATGAGTGCCCTGAGAAGAACGTTGAAGGACCTAACAAACCCAATCCTTTTCAGAAAGGACAGGTTAACCACATCAATGTGGAGGAAGTCTATGAAGAACCTGATGCCGTTGCTGGTAAGTTCAGACTCAATTCCATCTCAGCATTTGTACTCTTTGACACTGGTGCATCTCATTCATTCATATCTAAAGCATTTGTCGAAAGAAATGGGTTTGCATCTGAAAACATTGGGTGTCCGATAAAAGTTAGCTCTCCGGGAGGGGATATGATAGTGAGTCTTGGATGCCGGGATCTAGTCATAGAGATCGGAAAACATAAGTTTCCAGTAAACCTAATAATCCTAAATTCCCAAGGATTGGATGTAATTTTAGGAATGGATTGGATGGCTAAGTATGAGGGAGTACTAGATTGTGCAAATCGCACAATTTCACTCACAACCCCTGCAGGTAAGAGGATAACATTTAAGTCCAATTTTAAATCTAAAGGGAGTAAGCTGAATTCTCTTAAGGGGGTTAGCTTGGACAGTGTGCCAATTGTGTGTGAGTATCCGGATGTGTTCCCGGAAGAGTTACCAGGAATGCCACCAGATAGAGATGTGGAGTTTATAATAGAATTGGTACCAGGATCTGGACCAAGGGCAAAGAGACCTTATAAAATGTCAGTTGACGAACTTAAGGAACTCAAGAAACAACTTGGAGAACAATTGCAGAAAGGATTCATCCAGCCAAGTTCTTCATCTTGGGGAGCTCCAGTTTTGTTCGTAGAAAAGAGATAGAACTCAAAGATTATGCATAGATTACCGTTCTCTCAACGAGGTAACCATCAAGAACAAATATCCTTTGCCAAGAATCAATGACTTGTTTGATCAGCTAGAAGGAGCTTGTGTGTTCTCAAAGATTGACCTTCGGTCAGGCTATTTTCAACTCAAGATAAGAGAGCAAGACATACCTAAAACAGCATTTACCACGAGGTATGGATTGTATGAGTACACGGTGATGCCTTTTGGATTAACCAACGCTCCAGCATACTTCATGAATATGATGAACAAAGTGTTCATGGAATTTCTCGACAAGTTTGTTGTCGTTTTCATCGATGACATCTTAGTCTACTCCAAGAGCAAGGAAGAACATGAAGGACATCTACGCTTGATACTTGAGAAACTAAGGGAACATAAACTTTATGCAAAGTTCAGCAAGTGTGAGTTTTGGTTAGAGGAAGTTGGATTTCTTGGTCATGTTATGACAAAGGATGGTGTAGCAGTTGACCCTGCTAAGGTTTCAGCCGTAACAGAATGGGAATCTCCTAAGAATGTAAAAGAGGTTCGTAGTTTCCTTGGTTTAGCAGGTTACTACAGAAGATTCATTGAAAATTTTTCTAAGGTTGCTAAACCAATGACGGAATTGTTAAAGAAAGATAAGAAATTTGCTTGGTCTGAAGGATGTGAACTCAGCTTTCAAAAATTAAAGAAGAGACTTGTGTCAAGACCAGCTCAGGTTTACCAGATTTGGAAAAGGATTTCCAAGTGTATTGTGATGCTTCGCATCAAGGATTAGGAGGAGCCGTTATGCAAGGCGGAAAAGTTGGCTTATGCCTCGAGACAACTCAAAACTCATGAAGTAAATTATCCTACTCATGATTTAGAGTTAGCCGCTGTTGTCCATGCACTCAAAACATGGAGACATTACCTTTTGGGAAAACGTTGTGAAGTGTTCACCGACCATAAGAGTTTGAAATATATCTTCAGACCGAAGGAGATCAATATGAGACAAAGAAGATGGCTAGAACTTATCAAGGATTATGACTTGAATTTGCAATACCACCCCGGTAAAGCAAATGTAGTAGCAGATGCTCTAAGTCGTAAGGCGTTTGTAAATGGTCTTACCAAAGGTGAATTGCCTGATGATTTGTGTAAGCAATTCAAGGAACTCAGGTTGGAGATTGTGCCAGAAGGACATCTTATGTCCTTGGACGTTCAACCCACTCTGTTGGATAAGATTAAAGAAGCCCAAAAGACGGATAAAGAAATCGAAGAGATTAAGGAAAGGATTAGCCAAGGGAAAGCTAAAAGTTTCCATATGGACGAACAAGGTACTTTATGGCACGAGAAACGTATTTGTGTTCCACAAGATCCGGAAATGCGGAAACTGATTCTGCAAGAAGCCCATAACTCTCCGTATTCTATTCACCCGGGAAACACCAAAATGTATATGGATATGAAAGAAAGATTTTGGTGGAACAATCTTAAAAGGGACATCGCCGAACACATTGCTTTGTGTGATGTGTGTAGTAGAGTGAAAGCGGAGCATCAGAAACCAGCAGGTTTGCTTCAACCAATGCCTATTCCTGAATGGAAGTGGGAAAATATTGGTATGGATTTCATTACCGGATTACCAAGGACCAGGTCAGGGTATGATTCCATATGGGTAATAGTAGATCGCCTAACTAAAGTGGCTCATTTTATACCCGTAAAGACAACTTATACCAGTGCAAAGTTAGCCAAAATCTACATGAGCAGAATTGTATGCCTTCACGGTGTACCTAAGAGTATTGTGTCTGATAGAGGAACTCAGTTCACTTCTCACTTTTGGAGACAGCTTCATGAATCTCTAGGAACGAGGTTGGAATTCAGCACTGCTTTTCATCCTCAAACTGATGGACAAACAGAAAGGACTAATCAAATTCTTGAAGACATGTTGAGGGCATGTGCCCTGGACTATGGAGCAAGTTGGGATGAAAGTCTGCCTTACGCAGAGTTCTCTTACAACAACAGTCACCAATCTAGTATTGGGATGGCACCATTTGAGTTTCTATACGGAAGAAAGTGTACCACCCCATTGCTATGGAATGGTGTGGGAGAAAGAAGTTTGTTTGGACCAGACCTTATCAAAGACGCCGAAGAAAAGGTCAAATTGGTTAGAGACAGATTGAAGATAGCACAATCTAGACAGAAAAGCTACGCAGATGCTAAGCGTAGAGAAGTCACTTACGAAGTTGGTGATAGAGCTTATCTTAGAGTATCACCCCTTCGTGGAGTAAAAAGATTTGGAGTCAAAGGAAAGTTAGCACCAAGATATGTGGGACCATTCAATATTTTAAGTCGCAAGGGAGAAGCTGCATATGAAATCGAACTGCCAGCATCTTTACTAGCAGTCCATAATGTTTTTCATGTGAGCCAGCTCAAGAAATGTCACCCAGAAATGGAAGAAACATCTTTGAAAGATACCATATCTTTGGAAGAAGTTCAACTAGAAAGTGATCTCACCTATGAAGAAAAGCCTGTCAAGATACTTGAGACCACAGAAAGAGTCACGAGAACAAAGACTATCAAGTTTTGCAAAGTACAATGGAATCATCATTCCGAAGAAGAAGCAACATGGGAAAGAGAAGATGATCTTCGGAAAGACCACCCTCACCTATTTGCTATCCAATCCGAATCTCGAGGGCGAGATTCATTTTAAGGGGGTTAGATTTGTAACATCCTAAAAATCATGTTTCAAAACTCATTCATATCATTCTTGCATCATTCATTCATATAGGGTTTTTCTCAAAATCATTTAGAGGCAGAAGTTTGAGCTATGATTTCATGTGGGCATTTTATCTCAAATGGCCATCACCCTTTGGGTTTTGTTTGTTTAGGGACTTGTTTGCTTGCCTCCATGATTGGAAAGATTAGGAGTAGCATTTAAACCCAAGATTCCAATTTAGAAATATTTTCTAAACCCTATTCCAAATTTTTGCAAAGAGACAAAGTCTCTGTTTATTTCAAAGACCCAAGCTTGACCAAGCCTTGCAAGGTGACCACATGGTTATTTGACTGCATTTGAACCCACAAGAACCCTGCAAAAATCCCCAAAGAAGTTTGAATTCAAAAGGATTTGAATTCATATCAAATTCATTCCAGAAAATGAAATTAGAAAAAGAAAAAGGCTAAGGAAAAGAAAAGGGCCGAGCGCAATCTGCCCAGCAGCAGATCTAGCCCAGAAGCCCACCCGGATCTTCTTTTCTTCTCTCACGCCAAGCAGACCGCTGGAATTTAGTGATGCAGACCCCCCACACCGCGCAAGACTCGCCGATTTAACGGCCCGGGTCCACGCCGCCTCGTCTTCCCCAGATCACGCATGCGACCACGCCGGCCAGATGAAGGCCGGTAATGGCGCGGCGTAAATGGGCATTAAACCCGAGCGTTTCGTCGATTCCCGGCTATAAGATCCTCTCGCCCACGATCTTTTTCCCCAGACACCTCGCCACTCCGCCACCAGGCCCTCAATCAGCTTTGCACCTCCATGATGAGCCTCTCCGCGATCGATTCCGGTGAGCCCAGTGTTCCTCCGCCTCGTTCTTGCTATCCTGCTCGGTGAATCCTGCGCATTCATCGACCTCGCTAGTCTGTCTCTTGCCCAGTCGCCGGTTCCACTTGACACCGCGAGCACCGACGGCGACATCAACTCCGACGAGCTCTAGTGGTAAGTCCAGACCGCCCCGCGCCTCCTAGTTCATGCTCACTACTTCGTCTCGACTCGGTGAATCTAACCGTGTCCTCGTCATGCCTTGGGGTGATTCACAGCGACGTCCCCGACGACCACCCGACGCACCCGACGCCGCCGCGAACTCCGGTGAGGAATCGCAGCCGTGACAGAGCGCCCCTTGACCAACCGCAAGTACGACGAGCTTCGCCGTGACCTCCTGAGCCCGGTGAGCTACTCCTCGATCTTCCTTACTCTCTGCATCATCGGCAACGTCGTTGACCGACGGTTCCGCCGCCGGTAGCCACCGCGCAGCGCCGCCCATCTGTGGCCAGGCAGCAGCAGCCGTTAGATCTGGATCGAACGCCTACGATAGATCACTTAAACCCGAAGCGGTACGCGATCTGAGCCGCACCTGCCCCTTTAGATCCTACGGCTGTGGAGCTCGATCCAGCGAAACTGCACGGTAGCGAGTCAGAACATGACGCGTGGCTAGGTTAGATCTGAGAATAGAATTTAAAACCAGAAATTTGATCCAAATTCAAATGCCTATATCTTTTGAATGCCACGTTGGAATTTTGCAAACTTTATACCGTTGGATTCAGAAAAACAAGACCTTTCTGCCTATCCTCTTTATATAGCATATAGTAACCATTAGATGTGTTTAAAATGCAGAGACTTGTTTGAGGTCTTTTTGAGTATAGATTTAGTTTAGTATTTTTGTTTAGAGCTAAATAAGTTGCCTTGGCTATTTTGTGACTTGTTTTAGTTTCTGTATTCATGCACTTGCTTGGTTGAAGTTTTCAAAAATCATCACTTGGTAGATTCATGCATGCATGCATTCATAATACTTTTGTTTGTATATATTTGTGTGTAATTGTATGCTACAACTTTGTGTGTAGATTTTGCTAGTGATTGTGATTGTGACGAGTGCTACTCTCCACATACCAAGGCAAGTGATATCTTCATGAATATTCCCTACCTATATTTTATACTTGCATTAGATATATTTTGTTAGGACTTGCATGCTACTTTTGTCAACTAATGATGGGAAATCCTATTTAGAATAGAATGCTAGAATTGCTAGGAAATTCCCTAAGGACAAGTTGCCATGCCATGCTTAGCCTAGCTACTAGAAAACAAGGTGGTTTATATATTCACACTATGGAAAAATATTCTAAGTCTAAGGACTTGTTTTATTTAACAAAACAACTAAGTTAATGAATCACCAGGTGGAATGGAAAGAATGGGATATGTTGAGTGGTTACACAAGGCCAGGGGTACTGGTGAACCTTGTGTATCTCACTTGTGGATGGCCACCCAGGAACAAAGAGATTTGAGTTGTCAAATGTTGAGAAGCTTCAAGTGCAACCACTTGGTAATATGGGCTCTGCCATGATCTTAGGATGCTGGAACTTAGTCTCTTGGACAGTGGGTGGTAGATGGGTTGATAGGTTGGAGCGCGTCCATTTGACTAAGGAAAGGCTACTGAAGGATCATGTCTTGGGAAACCAAGGCTTGTGGGAAAGTGCACCACCTCTGCAGTGTAAAACCTAAGTACTTAGCCATGTCCACAGTAAAGGACAATTTGAGCATCAAAACATGGAAACTTCAAGAATCTCATCACTCCAATTTCTAAATAAAACTTGTGGGTGAACAAGGGTTAAAGGATCTTCAGTCTTTGATTGGTAGATGCCCGGAGTGGATCTTCAGTCTCTGATTGGTAGATACCTTGGGATGGACTTTGTCAAGCAAAAACTTAGTGTTTTCAAAAAGTTAAGGAAAAATCTATTTTGAGCAATGCAAGCCTAAGCTCCACCAGCCAAATGCATATAGTCTTATAGTCCACTTAAATATATACTAAGGTATCACTTGCCAATACTATTCCAAAGTATTGACCCTCTGTGGCTGTAACTTATGATGTTGCGTTACTCGATGATGAATAGGAGTCATGAGTCTACACTCAACATGCTTGCCTGTGGCACATGAAGATGAAGACTTATGTTTATTTACATATTCCATAAACTCTTGTACTAGGCCTTTGGCCATGAGTTGTAAAAGACTATGTTTTATCTCTGGAATGACTGTAATAAACGACCTTTGTATCTGTGTACTTCATCTTAAACTGTGGATGCTAGCTTTGATCCAGGGACTAGCATTGCAATCACAGGGATCTTTTCCTTTAATAAGGAGGGATCTTACAGTAATGATGGAAACAATGTTTTCTTTTTGTGCTGGTCTTGTAAAAACTAATCGTAGCGCTTTATGCTTATATATTTTTTATGCATGTGCTTGAAAATTTCCGAAGCACTCTGTGTTTTTATGCCTATACTTGGCGTTTTATCTGGCTCTCTGCCTCGTCCCTTTCATGGGATGGCCAACCTTTAGCATGGAAACTTTGCCGAGCAACGGAGCGCAATTGCTAAACCAGTTTAAACTCGGAAATAAAGCCGGCTTCCAGTACCAACAACTCATTACTCGGAAAATGCCCGCGCCTAAGCAATCAGATAAAAAACCAAAGTATATACGATAAATTAAATTTTGTATGCTAAGGTAACACTTTTAGATATTAAAAAATCGTAACCAAAACGAACATGAGCATAAAGTACTTTCAAGCATTCTGGGATTTTTGAAAAAATGACATGCTATTTTGGAAATAAGATGGAAAAAACTTCTAAAAGATAACATATGAGGAAACCAACACTTTATTTCACTTTGAACATGTACATATATGATTACAAGGAAAT
Organism: Avena insularis; assembly: GCA_023614405.1. NCBI lineage: Eukaryota > Viridiplantae > Streptophyta > Magnoliopsida > Poales > Poaceae > Avena > Avena insularis. Next base: position 191,099,986 of record CM042689.1, on the reverse strand, counting down.
ATAACTAAAAATAGAAGGGACGTAGTTGTGCAATATTCCATGGACGGTCTATTTCATCCGGGTCTGTGCTGCCACCAGCTCTCTTTCTCTTTCGAGTATCAGGTCTTTCCTTGACTGGTCTCATATCGGTTAAATAATATGACCCATTATGCAGAACTCTGCTAACCATAAAAGGTCCATCCCAAATCGGGGAAAGTTTGTGGTTTCTCTTTTGCACAAGTCGGAGAACCAAATCGCCTTTTCTGAAAGAACGGTTTTGCACTCTCTGACTATGATACTTGCGAAACTTCTGCTGATAGGCTGTAGATCTCTGCTCAGCAACGACGCATACTTCTTCAATTATATCGAGATCATCTTGTCGAGAAACTCCTGCATCTTCTTCGATATACGCTTTGACTTGTGGAGACTAATGAATTAGATCACTTGGAAGAACTTCTTGTGCACCAGAGGCCAAGAAGAAAGGAGTATAGCCGGTTGATCTGTTAGGAGTTGTACATAAGCTCCATATGACAGACGGTAATTCTTCCGCCCAAGCCCCCGCGGCCCGACGAAGAGGTGCCTCAAGGAGAGGTCGGATTCCTTGTAAAATAAGGCCATTAGTTCTTTTGACTTGTCCTTTAGCTTGTGGATTTGCGACTGGTGCAATATCGAGTCGGATCCCTTGTTCTTCGAGAATTCGGCAAGTTCGCCCATGGAAAAATTGCTCCCATTGTTAGTAGTTATACTGAGCGGATATCCGAATCGGATGATTACGTCCTCGACAAGCTTTCTGGCTGTGGCTCCATCGCAACTTGTTACGGGTTTAGCCTCAATCCACTTTGTAAATATATCCAACCATCACTAGTAGGTGAGTAAATCCACATTGTGCCATGCGAAACAGCCCTACCATATGAAGCCCCTAGACCATGAACGGCCATGTAGTAGGGATAGTTCGCAGCTGTTCAGCCGGAGCATGTGCCTGATGAGCATACTTTTGACAGCCTCTGCAAGTTTTGACCAGTTTATCGGCATCTGACTTAGCTGTAAGCAAAAATAATCAGTGATGAAAAGCTTTTGCCACTAAGGATCTGGCTGCAGCATGATGACCACACTCGCCTTCATGGATTTCTCTTAAGATTTCCACTCTTCCTTTCGAAGAAATACATCACTGAAACATGCCAGAAACACTCCGTTTATAGAGCTCACCATTTATTATAGTGTAGTCTTTTTCTCGTCGAACAATCTGTTGGCTCAAGACTTTGTCTTCGGGGAGTTTTCCATCTATCATGAAATCCAGATATGGTTTATTCTAGCTGGGAATTACAGCCAGAACTGCTATTAAAGGTCAGTCGGATTTCGTCGGATAGTCCTCATAAACTCCTACTATGGAGGGGAACCTTAAATGCTCTAAAAAGCGCCATCCGATACTTGTTTCCGCGTAGATCCTATCCTTGATAGAGCGTCTGCTTCCTCATTTTCTGCTCGAGGGATGTGTTGAACCTCAAAACCCTCGAACGATTTAGATAGTTCATCCACAACAACTTTGTATGCTGTCATGTGCTTGTTTGCATTGCATATATTGGATACTTGCTAAGCAACTAAATCCGAGTCTCCGTAATACATGAGTTTTGATATGCCAATATTTTTTAGGGATGCATATTCCATGCAGTAGTGCTTCATACTCGGCAATATTATTGGTTGCTGTGAAGTGTATTTGCAACGCATAGAATAGCTTATCTCCTTGGGGTGATTTGAGCACCACGCCAGCCCACGAGCCTCCTCGCGCTTTTGATCCGTCAAAGTGAAGGGTCCAAAATGCTGAGTCTAGAGGACCTGTGTTTTCTGCCGTCTCTGTCCAATCAACAACAAAGTCGGCAAGTATTTGGGACTTGATTGTTGTACGTGGTTCGTACTCAATGTAGAAAGCTACAACCTCTATTCCCCACTTTGAGACACATCATGTGGCGTCGCGGTTATTGATTATATCTCGCAGGGGAGCAGTGCTCACCACTATGAACTTGTGCTCTTGAAAATAGTGGCGTAGCTTTCTGGATGCAAAGAACACTCCATAGGCTAGCTTTTGATGGTGTGGATACCGTTATTTTGATTCTGTCAGGACCTCACTCAGATAATAAGTTGGCCGTTGCACCTTATGCTCTTGGCCTTTTTCCTTGCGCTCGACTACTGTTACCACACTTATGACCTTGTTGGTCGCTCCAATATAGAGTAACATAGGTTCCTTAGGTTCCGACACTGCGAGAACTGGTGGGTTTGAAAGTGGATCTTTCAAACTTTGCTGGGCAGTTTCGGCTTCCTGAGTCCAGAAAATTTTGTTGGTTTACTTCAAGAGTTTGTACAAAGGTGCGGCTCTTTTGCCGAGCCGGCTGACGAACCGACTCACTACTGCAATGCAACGGGTGAGATGTTGTACGTCCTCCAGGCGAGTTGGCCTGGTAATATTTAGTATAGCCTTGATTTTGTCCTGGTTCACCTCTATGCCTCGCTCAGAGACGATGAAACCTAACAATTTTCTGGCTGGAATTCCAAAGAAACACTTCTTGGGATTTAGCATCATATTGAATTTTCGTAGATTAGCAAATGTTTCATCCAAGTCGGAAATTACAGTTTCCGTCTTTTTCATCATAACTGCTATGTCGTCTACGTATACATGGATGTTGTGTCTGATTTGGTAGTTGAGACAACGTTGCATAGTACGTTGATACGTTGCTCCTGCGTTCTTTAAGCCAAAAGGCATAGTTTTGTAGCAGAAGGTTCCAAAAGGAGTGACGAAAGACATCTTAATTTGATCCGACTTTTTCATCGGTATTTGGTGATATCTGGAATATGCGTCGAGAAAACAGAGTAGTTCCGACCCTGCCGTTGAGTCGATAACTTGATCCATTCTTGGCAAAGCAAATGGATCTTTTGGGCATGCCTTATTCAAAGAGGTATAATCAACACATATCCTTAAATCAATGGTGTCCTTTTTAGGGATGAGTACAGGATTTGACACCCAATCTGTATGGATGACCTCTGTTATAAAATCCGCTAATTCTAGTCAGGCTAATTCCTTGGCTATTGCTTTGCGCTTTTCATCACCAAACCATCATAAGGACTGTTTGACGGGTTTATCGTCAGGGTACACATTAAGAGAGTGCTCGACAAGTTCCCTAGGTACTCCGGTCATGTGAGAAGGCTGCCATGCAAAGATATCACTCTTAGCTTGGAGGAACTCGATGAGCACGCTTTCCTATGCGTGGCCTAAGCCTACCCCTATGTTTGTCGTCTTGGAGGGATCATCTTCCTTCAGCGACATCTTCTTCGTCTCTTACGATGCCTTGAACTGCAAACTTGGCTTCAGCACCTCGTTCTTCGTAGCAGGCATCTCAGACGGATTGATGGTCTTCTTGATCTCCTGGTACTCCTGGGCGTGCAGCACGGCTTCGACGAAGCCAACAGATCCTTCATCGCACTCTCGCGCCTTCCTCGGATTTCCCCGTACGGTGATTATGCCCTTTGGACCTAGGAGTTTGATCATGTTGTAGATGTAATAGGGACGAGCCATGAATGCCCAGTAAGCCGGACGTCCGAAGATGGCGTGGTAAGCATTTTTTAACGGTACCAGCTCAAAAGAGAATGGCTCCGATAATTATCTCAGGTTCCCAATGTCACGTCCAGAGTAATCTCAACCAAAGAATCCACATGTCTCCCTCGTACAATGCCATGGAAAGTTACACTACTGTAACTCAACTAGCTCTCGTGTAGCATCATGCGGTGGAGCGTCTCGATGTAGAGGATGTTGATGCTACTTCCACCGTCCATAAGAGGATTGACGACCAGTGGGTACTTTCCCCGACGATGTGTTTTCCTTGGGTGATTTGAGCGATCAAACGTGATGGTTACCTCCAACCAATCCAGAAACAATGGAACAGCTGGAACCGTGGCATTGAGCTCACGAAGAACCGCCTTCTTGTCTTTAGCAGGTTGGGATCCAAGGAAGCAGACGTATGCGTCTTTCTTAGTCGGAAAAGTCTTCTTTCCATCCGACTTGGGTTCTGCAGTTGCTTCCACTTCTTCCATGTCAGAATCTTCCTTGGGCTCCTTTCCTTTTTCAGAAATTTTCTTTCCTTTTTGTCGCTTGGCTCTGTAGCCAGCGGAACCGTCTTCCTTGATGTCATCATTGAAACGACACTCGACATTTGTGTGGGTAGAACCTCCGTTAATATCCAAGTGGTGGACAAAGGGATTATTGGCAATGTCGGCCCAGGTATAGGTTCTTTCGGGTTGCTGATCTCCTCGGTCCTGGATTCGCGAAGTTCCACGGCCTCTACCCCGGCCGCCTCCTCGCCTCCTCGTCCTCTAGATCCGAACGTTGCGTTGATGGATACGTTGTCCAGAGCCAGCTTTTCGTCCGAGGTGTTCTTGCGCTTCTGAGGTTGTTTTGGCTGTTTGGACGCATCCCTTCCGAATCATCATCGGCATCAGCATATTTGCTTGCCATTTCTATCATTTCTCCCAAATCTGTGACGTGGTCACACTTCACTCTATGACATAAAAGTCCGACTGGAAGTCCTGCAATAAAAGCTTCTATCGCAGTTTGCTCGTTTACTCCTTCGCAAGAGTTCTTCATGTCAATCCAGCGTCTGAGGTAATCCCAGCAGGTTTCTCCGGGTCTTTGTGTGCAACGCTGCAAGTCTCCGACTGTGCAGGGCCTCCTGTATGTTCCCTCGAAGTTTGAAAAGAACGCACTTTGCATATCATACCAGTTTTGAATTGAATTCTCTGGTAGTTCATTGAGCCATGATCGAGCCATCTTCCTCAGCGGCGGGAGATATCGGACTGCGACTAGGTTGTTTCCTCTTTTGGAGATACAACAGGCCTGGAAGAAATCTTGGAGCCAGGTATCTGGTCGAGCTGTGCCATCGTAGGGCTGAATGTGTTTGGCAATTCCAAAGTCAACCGGAAATTTGGTCTAACGTATGCGTGGTCCAAAACATTTGGGTCCCACATACACGTCTTGTTCCTCGTACTGCCGCGCTTCTATGTTTGATTCAATGTGATGGAGAGCGTCGTTTGGCGAGAGAGATCTGCGCCTTAGAGGCTCACGGCTTCTTTGCGGAAGAGTCGTATTTCTTCTTCTCCTTTCACCATTGCCGCCTCCGCCCCTGCGACTTCCATGGCTGTGCCTGGATCCTTCATGACTCGCTGCTAGGAGGCGATGGTAGCCCTGTTGGATTATTTCCGACTGGATTACACGGTGGTGGAGGTGGACCCTCATTATGCTGACTCTGATGCCTGTTTCTTCGAGAATCATCCCTACTTGATTCAGGACAATCCAGATCATCTCTTCGTCCAACATTGCCAGCCGGATGGCTCGGTGGTGGCATCCGTAGCCGATCTTGCTCCTCTCGCTGGCGGCGTGTTTCTGGGTCTACTCTATAGCGGTTGTTTTGCCGACGATGGTCCTGATGAGGAACCATTTCCCTGATGGCGTCTTCGGATGCAGCCGGAATAACTCTTGCCCATTCATGTACCGGCCGACGAGAGTGGTTGTTTGAGCCGGTTCTTGAATTCTCTTCTTCTCCACAGGGACGATAGCGTTGATTCGTATCTGTCGTGGTATTGCCAATGAGTACGCCATGGAGGGGTTCTCACAGTGCGTGTTTAGAGACGAGGGGAAGGCGGACGGTTGACGGGTATGAGGTAACACATCTTACCCAGGTTCAGATCCCACGACGGTGGCGGAATCCTACTCCTTCTATAAATCACTATAATGGCAATACGCCGAGTTACAGGGATCGGTTCGCTGTGCGAGGTATGAGTTAATTGGTGCCCTAAAGGCTCCCATAGGCCCGACTTATATAGTCGCCAGTTCCTAGGGTTACAGGTAAAGTCCTTGCCGGACAGGTTACAGAGTCCTACACCGCCTATAATTAGTCTAACATGTCTTTTACTCCAAGGCTCCAGGTACATCGGTGACTCCTCCGTAGCCTTCCTTTATCCGGCATGGGCCTCCCTTCTAGATCCATCTAACTGGGCCGCCCAGCAGGCCATGGGTCATGCTACCAACTGTGGGCCACCCGGGTTATCCGGATAGGAGACATGCTATGAGGATACCCATATAGCATATCCCCAATAGTAGCCCCCGGAGAACTCCGAGATCTTGCGCCATCTTGCCTCTTCAGGTTGAATGCTCCGTCTAGATGGATGTCGGCAAATTGTCAAGCAATATCTTGTAGTCCTCCCAAAGAACCCTGCAAGGTTTTCTCTGTCTTTCAACTTGTAAGTCGGAGAATTGTTGAATCTTCCATCGTACTCTTCCATAGCCGTATTGGATCCGTCCATGCCGGAATCTTCCGATGTGATGGTTCATCTGCCAGTGAGAGCTATGGCGACGTAGACGTAGGTCAGCAATGCCTCATAACTCACACATGCAGAGAATGCAATCATGTCCAATTTTCCCCGCGAGCGATACGAAACATTGGCGGCGACGGTTGGCAACGTGGCGACATTTCCGCGCATGCGCCCGCACACGTTGTCCACGCGTCAACCGTTCGATCATTCCGCATGAATCTTGATGCCGGAGGCTATAAATTGTAACAGCGGCGGAAATTTTACTTTTCACCTCATTCTCCTTTGCATCATCTTCTTCCTCCAGCGAGCGCCTCCCCGAGCTCTCCGTGCATTGTGCGAAAAAACCCTAACTCCTCGACCTTCCCAGTCACCACCGTAACCCCTCCAATGGCCAGCAGCAGTTCCGCCCCCTCCATGATGGTGTCAGGAGATGCCGCAGCGAAGCCGGTGAGGTCCGTCATATTTCCCCCAGAGGGTCTGGTGATCCCTAAATCCGCGGTGGTCGAAGCCACCGGCGGCGACCATAATCCAGCGGCGCTGGAGCTGCTTAGAGGAGGAGTACGACACCCACAAGGGCGAGTGGCACGGTTCGGATATTACAGACCGCGACATCAAGGAATTGATCATCAAGGGCTACCTCCCTACGACGGAGAGGCTCGCCTGGCGGGCGGCGCCGGCCGGCGAGGTCACTCCTTCTCCCAAGTCAGAGAAAAGGTGTACCTCAAAGCGCAACAGGTATGCGGCGTCTCCCTGCCCATCTCCAATTTCTTCCTAGCAGTCCTCAACCATTACCGAGTACAACCTCAGAACCTCTCCCCCAATAGCATCCTCGCGCTTAGCAACTACACGACACTTTGTGAGGGTTACTTAGGGATTAGTCATAGGCTAGATAACTTTATATACTTTTTCACCATCAAGCACGAAGCCGAAGACGGCAAGGACGAGCTCAGGAATTGTGGCACCATTAGTTTTAAGATCCGGCCTGGCCGGCGCTTCCTCGACATCGTCGGCCATGAGTCCTGCAAGCACTGGCAACAGACGTACTTCTACGACCCAGATATCCCTCTGGCCGGCCGAGAAGTAACGTACCTAGACTTCGTCGATGGAGCTACCGCCGAAGCCTCGACATGGAGATCCCAGGCCTCCCTTCCCTCCGACATCGACGCTTCCCACGCTATAAGGCGGATAGAGTGGTTCCTAGAGACGGGTCTAACCGGATTGGACCTGGCCATGTGCTGGTTCATCAGGCAGATCCAGTCTCTGCAGCACCGCTCGAAGTTGATGCATGAGTATACCAACGAGAGGAAGGATAGCCTACGCATCTCCGAGGACAACTTCTCGAGCGACTCCGTCAATCTCCGCCTCAAGGACATCGTCAAGGTGAAGGATAAGAAGCATGGCTTCACCATCACCTACAACATGTTCGTAGAGAGCAAGTGCCCAAAGGTACCTGTTTATCTTCCGTGTATGACATATACTCCAGTTCTTCCATCTAGCCATTAACATCTCATCTAACACTGTGGGTTTTCACTTAACAGCTCATCGATCTAGAGGAGGATAGCATGGCTGTCCAAATCTATGATCCAAAGATGAAGGAAGTCACGGTCGTGTCCGACGACGAGGTACTGTTGGCATGAAAGCGGAAGAGCTCCACCTCTAACGCTGCCGACGGAGGCAATAAGAAGAAGATGGAGGGTGGAACCTCCAAGAAGACTACCGCCGCCCTGGAGGCGTAGAAAAGAAAGGTTACCGGGATCCCCTCTGCCAAAGAACCCCCTCTTGTGTAAGCTTCTTTCTCTCCGACATTGTCCATTGTTTGTCTTACTCCTATACTTATACTTTTTGTACGTTTCAGGAAGAAAGCCACTACTAGTTTGAAGAAGACCTCCAAGACTTTGGGGGCTTCTAAAAACATTAAGGATATGTTGCATCGTGACGTTTCCTCCCACGCATCTCCTGCCATCGCCCTGTCACTCCCAGTGTCCAGCCTGCGCCAGCTCCGACAAGCTCTCTAGCCAAAGAAACATCTGGCCCTTCTGCCATGGAAGTGGACTCAGGTGCCTCCACGGAGCATGCTATTATCGGCGAACATGCAACACAGGAGAGTGCCACAAACCAAATGGCTGAAGCTCCGGCTAAGGATGCCATCGATAGCGGTAAGGCGGTGGTGGAAGGTGGTACGTCTGCCGAAGGTGGCGCCTCCGCACCCAAGAAGACCATAGAGTTCCCGAAGATAGTCTATCCAGTACTTACGCCGGGTAGCACTGCTCTGGTTCCTGGTGCGGCACCGACATCTCCAACATGCGGTCTTGAGGAGCTTCTCTGGCAAGCAGAAATCTTGCAAGGAAATAATTTTCCTTTGGCAAGTTTATTGTCGAGAGTGCTACAAATCTCAAGATCATTGCGCTTGTAGTTTTATTTGCCTTTTGCATTTCATATGAGTATCCCACTATAGCCCCCGAGGATTTAGACTGAAAACCATAGGTCTTTGCATCTAAATGCTCTGAGAGTGACTAAGCTAGAAAACTTCTCACTGTAGCCCCCAAGCATATAGTTTGAATGAATTATTCCGACTAGATGCTTTTAGAGTAGCATATGTAGTGTTTGTAAATTTCGATACTGTAGCCCCCAAGCATCTAGTTGTAACTGAATTAGTTCCAACTAGATTCTTAAAGAGAAGCTAAGCATATGACCGAGTTAAAAACTTTATACTGTAGCCTCCAAGCTTCTAATCGAAAACTGAATTAGTTCCGACTAGATGCTTAAAGAAAGACTAAGCATAGTGCTAAGTTAAAAAAAACTCTCGCTGTAGCCCCCGAGCTTGTAGGTGGAAATTTTCCGGCTAGATGCTCTAAGTAGACCAAACAACGTTTAACTTTCTTCTTTCCACAGAATGAGAATGCTCGGAGGGGCGTGGCCAACGACAAGTACCAGAAGATGCGCGCGGACTTGGAAGCCGAAAAGGGTAACACTGTCTTCTTGAAGGAACAAATCACCAAGAGCAAGCATCTGTTTTTCCATTATTTTTCGTATTCTGACTTGGTCTTGTTCCAACATTCTCCGAGTACTCACTTTGTACTGTTCTTTCTCTGACTTGCAGAAACCATTTCCAAGGCTAAGGATATTGTTGATCAATCCAAGCATATTCAACAGCTGGATAGCGAAAACAAGATCCTTAAACAGAAGAGGAAGGACATGCTGAAGATGCATGAAGACTCAATGAAATCCCTACAAGACTCCACTAGTGAGGAGATGAACCGCTTGAAGGAGTAAATTGCGATCCTGAAAGAGCAAAAGAAAGACGCTGATGAGAAAAATCAGCGCCATATGGACGCGTACAGGATCCTCCGACAAGAACGGGACTTCATGGCGGAGACTCTCCAGCAGGCTTAAGTTAGCATCTTCAGTAAGTGATTCTCCGTCTTGGACTTCTATAAGCTAGATACTATGAACTTTTTGTGTTATTGAACTCATTTGCTCCTTTGTTGGAAATTTGCAGCTCCTATAGGTTTAACCCAATCGCCTCCCCCGCCAAAGGAATGCATGGTCCTTGCCAACAACTTTATCAACACCGCCATCAAGCAGACCAAGGAGATATCCAAGCCCCTCCAGATTAACATCAAGGCGGCAGACTCTGTGACGAAGTTCTCGGAGATCCTGCGTCGATCCCCTAAGCGTATCTCAAGCTGGAAAGCTTTGTGTGCACGGGCCGGCGCTGTCAATGGTCAAGGCACATTACGAAAATGACAATATAGACATGGTGACCTCCGGTATCCCCGACGTAGACAACGAAGGACAAAAGATAGATCACGAGGCTATCTTGGCGTCGCTCATGGGTTTTGACACTAGGGTCGCCGAGTTGGTCGACCTTAATGTCTTTGTGACCATGAAAACCATTGAAGGCGGCAGTCAAAGCTCCTCCGAGTCCTTCAACACTACCGACTTCGAGGAAGGTGACTCTCCTGCTGTTGACGATGTTTCGTCCAATCCCCTGCACTAGAGGAATGAAAAAACAATATTTAATATTTGTTTCCTATGTAATTTGTATACGGAAAAAACAATGTGTTAACTTAAGGCGAAAAACAATGATTGTTATGTCCTGCTACTCAAGAACTGGTTCCAGCGTGTATATATTTTTTAAGCAAGTGTTGGCTTATCCATTACTCTGGTTTTTATGCTTGACTTTTCGTGAGTCAGAAGACTCGTTGTTGGAACCATGTGCTCAGGTGATGATGCCCAATGGCACCGTCAATAACCTAAGCACAAAATCACCGACAATAAGTGCCAAAAGTCACTACTCCAGAATCCACATAAAAACGACAAAGAACGTGTAGACCAGAAAACTTAAGCTAACGCCCGTAGGCGGAATTTTCACAAGTGAAATCGCAAAGATTGTGCTTAAATGTTTTATAATATCCAAAAATGAACACTAAAAGAGGTAAAAGACTCAGAAATATGAGTGAACCAGAGAGCTTTATTTTATTGATCATATAAGAGGTACACAATAGATAAAAAATGCTAAGTGTAGAAAGGACGTAGCTCTGCTATGTTCCATGACCGATCAAGCTCCGGGTAGTCATCATCCGGGTCACGTCGCTTACGCTTATGATCCTCTTTGGGTCTATCCTTCAGTTCACCGTAAGACCCATTGAGTAGCGCCTTGCTTATGATGAACGGTCCTTCCCATGGCGGGGATAATTTGTGTGACTTCCTCTGCTTAAGTTGGAGCACCAAATCCCCCTCTTTAAACGAGCGATGCCAGACGCGGCAACTATGGTAGCTGCGTAGCTTCTACTGGTAGATGGAGGATCTTTCGCATTCCAAAAGGCGCTCCTCCTCTAGAAGGTCCACATCTAGGCGTCTGGATTCTTCGGCGTCATCTTTGTCATAGGCGGCAACTCTTGGTGCATCGTGAAGGATGTCGGAAGGCAGGATGGCTTCTGCTCCATATACCATGAAGTAAGGGGTGTAGACGGTTGATCTGTTGGGTGTAGTTCGTAAACTCCATAGCACAGATGGCAATTCTTCCGCCCAGGCTCCAACTGCTCTATGCAGCGGTGCCTCAAGACGTGGCTTGATTCCCTGCAGAACTAATCCATTGGCTCGCTCAACCTGACCATTGGACTGTGGGTGTGCCACAGATGCAAGGTCAAGTCGGATGCCTTTATCCCAACAATAAGCCTCCACTTCTCCGAGTGACAAGTTGATGCCGTTGTCGGTGATGATGCTATGTGGGAGACCAAAACTCACCACTAGATCCCGGACAAACCTAAGGGCAGTTGCCCCATCGAGCTTTCTAATGGGTTTAGCTTCGATCCATTTGGTGAATTTATCAACTTCTACTAGGAGATGCCTAAACCCACATGGTGCCGTCTGTAATGGACCCACCATGTCCAGCCCCCAGACTGCAAACGGCCAAGTTATTGGTATTGTTCGCAATTCTTCAGTAGGAACATGTGGTTGTCGGGCATAGTACTGGCATCCCATGCATGTCTAAACCAATTTGTCGGCGTCTGCCTTCGTGGTCAGCCAGTATAATCCTTGCCGGAAAGCTTTAGCAACCAATGATCGGGAGCAGCGTGATGCCCGCAATCTCCGAGATAGATTTCACGGAGGATTTCAATACCTTCTTACTGGGAAACACACTTAAGGTACACACCATTAGTTCTTCTTTTGTAGAGCTATCCATTGATTATGGTATAGCACTTTGCTCGACATATTATTTGCCATCTTTCGACCTCATCGTCGGGCAAAGTTCCGTGTTCGAGATACTCCATGAACGGTTTTGTCCAAGCCGGAGGGACCTTTGCCACCATGTGGACGAAAGAGTCTACTCTGTCCGGGTTGTCGATGTCTGCTCCCTTCACGGATGGTGTCTGTAGATGCTCCAGCAAAACTCCAGGCGGAACTCGTGTGCGCCCTGAACCAATCTTAGACAACAGATCAGCCGCTTCGTTTTGCTCCCTAGGTACATACCTGCTGGGCAACCAAGTCGGAATCTCCACAGCAAACTATGCGCTTGATGCCAATATCCTTGGCTACGCGTAATCCGTGAATCAGTGCTTCATACTCCGCCATGTTGTTCGTAGCCTCGAACTGGATCTGCAGAACATAGTGTAGCTTGTCCCCAGTTGGTGATTGTAGAAGTACACCAGCCCCCGAGCCGTTGAGCAGCTTTGATCCGTCAAAGTGCATCACCAAGTATTCTGGTTCCGGCAATGGGGTACCATCTGGCATCTCCATCCAATCTGCGATAAAATCCTCCAAGGCTTGTGACTTGATAGCGTCGCGTCTCTTGTAGGTGATCTCGAAGGCGGCAAGTTCAATGCCCCACTTCGCGACCCTTCCTGTAGCATCGCTGTTGTTGATGATGTCGGACAGTGGAGTCTTTCTCACCACTGTAATGGGGTGCTCCTGGAAATAGTACCTCAGCTTTCGAGAAGCAAGGAATACTCCATAAGCTATCTTTTGGTAGTGCGGGTAATGCTTCTTGGACTCCGTCAAGACCTCGCTTACATAGTAAACTGGTCGTTGAACTCCGTGCTCATAGCTGGTTCCTTCCACTCTACCACGACGACGATGGTGATACCCGGTTGGTGTCCGCCATGTAAATTAACATGGGCTCTCTAGGCTCGGGCGCTGCAAGGATAGGCGCTGAGAAAAGAATCTCCTTGAGCTGCTTCAATGCTACATTTGCTTCGTCCGTCCATGTGAATTTGTCCGCCTTCTTCAGCAACTTGTACAGCGGCAGCGCCTTCTCTCCAAGTCGGCTGACGAACCGACTAACTGCTACAACACAACCTGTTAGCCGTTGTATGTCCTTTAGGCATGTCAGACGGTTTATGTTTAAGATGGACTTGGTTTTATCTGGGTTGACCTCGATTCCACGCTGGGAAACGATGAAGCCCAATAATTTGCCGGCTGGAACCCCGAAGACGCACTTCTTAGGGTTAAGCATCATGTTGTATTTCCGGAGATTATCAAAGGTTTCTTTTAAGTCGAAGATTAAGTCGTTTGACTTTTAGACATCACCGCTATATCGTCCACATAGGCGTGAACGTTCTGACCAATTTGGTCGTGTAGGCAACGTTGCATTGTCCGCTGGTACGTGGCACCTGCGTTTTTCAGCCCAAAGGGCATTGTGACATAGCAAAACGTGTCGTAAGGTGTAGTGAGCGAAGTGGCCAATTGGTCCAACTTCCTCATCTTGATCTGGTGGTATCCTAAGTATGCATAGAGAAAACACAAAAGTTCCGAGCCAGCCGTCGAGTCAATGACTTGGTCAATGCGAGGCAAAGCCGGTGTAATCAATGCACATTCTCAATTCTTTGGTTCCCTTTTTGGGGACAAGTACAGGATTGGCCACCCATTGGGTGTGAAGGACTTCTCGGATAAAACTAGCCTTGAGTAACCTAGATATCTCTTTGCCTATGGCGCGTCTCTTCTCATCTCCAAAGCGTCATAGAGGTTTTTTCACTGGTTTACATTTTGGATCAATGTTGAAGCTGTGCTTGGCAAGTTCTCTAGGTACACCTTTCATGTTGGCAGGCTGTCAGGAAAATATGTCCGTATTCTCACGGAGGAACTCGACGAGCGCGCTTTCCTATTTGGGATCCAGGTTCGTCCCAATGGCGGTGGTCTTGGAGGCATCGCCTACCACAAGTTCAACCGGCTTGGTCTCGATGGCGGCCTTGAATGCTGGAGCGGAGTCAGAGATTTGTTTCTTCGACGCGGGCATCTCTGAGGCATCGACCTTGCTCTGGATCTCCTTGAATTCTTCGCTATAGAGGACAACTTCTGCATAGGCTGCTTCTCCAATCTCGCAGTCCTGTTCCTTGGTAAAGCTTCTGGATACGGTGATGACACCGTTTGGTCCGGGTATCTTGAGTTTGTTGTAGACGAATCATGGCTTGGCCATGAAGGTGTGGAATATGTCGCGACCGAATATGATGTGGTACACGCTCTTGAAGGGGACCACCTCAAAGGTCATGCGTTCTTGGCGGTAATTATTAAAATCACCAAAAGTGACCTGAAGTGTGATGCACCCAAGGACCGAGCCTCCCGACTAGGAACTACGTCGTGGAAGATGGTGTTGGTCCGCCTTAGGTTTGCCTCCGTCAAGTTCATCTTCTGCAGTGTATCCAGGTACATGATGTTGATGCTGCTTCCACTATCCACCATACATTTGGTGAACTCATTGCCGTCAATCAATGGGTTGATGACCATGGCGTATTTGTTCTCCATAGGGATGAGGTCTAGGTGATCCTTCCTGTCCCAAGTATTTGGAATCTCCGACCAGCGCATGAACTGGGGAACTGGGGGTAGTGTGGCCATCAGTATCCTCATGGAGGTCTTCTGTTGTTGGACGGTCGGGGTGCCAAGGAAAGTGTGGAAAATTGCCGCCTTCTTCTCGAAGGGGTTCTTTCCCTTGCCGTCTCTCTTGGCAGCGTGCTTGTTGGGCCACACGGAGATAAAATAAAATTTTCCTCTAACGTGGTGATCCCAAGATCTAGCTGAGGTAGAAGGCCACGAGGTTTACCACTAGACGCGCAGTTGCGGATTACTGATGAAGCGCCCGCTTGATGCAAAGGCAGTCCTAACGATCTGATCGTCCCGGTGCTGATCGCACAAGACCTCTGCTGGTATCCACATCGCATAAGGAGGAGCGCCGGCGACTGCTAGGTTCACACGGCGCTACTGTGTGGAGCTAGGGTTTCCAACACATGGAATGACCTAACCAACAACGATTAACCTTTATGGGTTAAGGTGCTCCACTATATATAGGAGTGAACGTGGGCTCGTCATGCCCATTCACTAAAGCCCATATAACACTAGTCACCGTGAGTCCAACTCACTAACTCAATCCTAATCTGGTTTAGGTCCAACCCAACCAGATTACAGATTCGGATCCAATCCGAACTTGATCCTGCTCTTAAGTGTGTGACCCCGCAGGCTCATGGTTACTTGGACACGATTGGAGTCCGACTCACAATCGATCAGTCAGTAGCGGCTCCTAGCAGAACGTGCCGACTCCCAAGTACCAAAGAGTCATGACGACTTGCCTTTCCAATGCGACTTACGTCCGAGTCCCTTTTGCCTCACGATATACCTTGTCAGACTATAGGCGAATATATGTCATCCCTTAAATAGTCCGACTCTCTTCTCGATCCGAGAAAAGTGATTCACCCGACTAACTCTTAGTCGATCGCCTCGGTTAACACTTAACCGAGTCGTGCATGGCCATGCTTTCCGAATCATATCTCACGAGAGGGCCCAGAGAATATCTCTCTGAGTGGAGGGGCAAAATCCCATCTTGGTTATTCACATCACGCAGCTTGATTCTCAGTCGACCCGAACCCCGCTTTATAACGCCGATTCACGGATCAGCGTTGTAATCTAAGTCGGTGATCCTCAACTCGGACTATGCAACAACCTCAGGTCTAAGGATTACATTGATTGAGATATACAAATGACAGCTAGTTCGTTGCACCTCAATATGGGTCAATCCGACTCGCTAAACTCTTTAGCCGAATCTGTAAGTTGAATAGCATCTCCATGCCCATGACAAGTGGAACCGAGTCATCAAGCCAACTTTCACATTGGTCTAAGTTGTGTGTCCAGCACAACCTCAATGACCAAGGATATTTAGTACAAACAACATGAATGCATAGTTCCACAACCGAATCACATATTCAATGATACACATCAGATGTTCATACAAGGACTACTTAATAACTTTATGAATACAATGGGAAATATCATCATACATGATTGCCTCTAGGGCATATTCCCAACAGTCTCCCACTTGCACTAGAGTCAATCTTTCGACATCATATGTCTAAGCATCTAATGCCCATAGCTCTCAGGTGCGCCTCATGCTTCGGCTGGGGTAACGGCTTTGTCAACGGATCCGCAATATTTGCATCCGTGTGTACCTTGCATAACTTGATATCACCCTGATCCACGAACTGGCGAATCAGGTGGTACCGCATGAGTATGTGCTTGTTCTTCGGTGTCTAGGTTCCTTGGCTTGTGCAATAGCACCATTGTTGTCACAATACACGTCTAACGGATTGGACGAGCCCTGAACCACACCAAGATCCATGAGGAAATTCCTCATCCAAACAACTTCCTTTGCTGCCTCCGAGGCGGCAATATACTCAGCCTCTGTTGTAGACGCAGACACAGTCTCTTGCTTGGAACTCTTCCAGCTCACAGCACCTCCGTTTACAATAAACACGTATCCGGATTGCGAGCGAGAATCATCAGCGGTGAGATAACTCGCATCCGTGTAACCCTTTACACTGAGTTCATCTTCACCACCATAAACCAAGAACATATCCTTAGTCCTTCTCAAGTACTTTAGGATATTTTTAGCCGCTGTCCAGTGGATCTCTCCAGGATCAGCCTGGTATCTGCTCACAACACTTAGAGCATAGGAATCATCCGTCCTAGTACAAATCATGGCGTACATGATGGATCCGACTACAGAAGCATATGGAATCGCACTCATCCGACTTCGCTCATCAGTTGTCGAAGGACACTGAGTCTTGCTAAGTGTTACACCATGGGACATCGGTAAGAACCCCTTCTTAGACGATTCCATGTTGAACTTCTTCAACACTTTGTCCAAATAAGTACTCTGACTCAATCCAATGAGCCTCCTTGATCTATCTCTATAGATCCGGATTCCGAGGATGTATGTTGCCTCACCCAAGTCTTTCATTGAGAAACTCCTTTCCAATGATTCATTGCTTTCTTGCAACATCTGGACATCATTTCCAATAAGTAATATGTCATCCACATATAAGATTAGAAAATTTACTTTGTTCCCACTAAACTTCTTGTACAAACAAGAATCATGATCACTCTTGATGAATCCAAACGATTTGACTACCTCATCAAAGCAAATATTCCAACTCCGAGATGCTTGCTTCAACCCATAAATGGATTTCTGAAGTTTGCATACCTTGTCAGCATTAGCCGGATCGACAAAACCCTCGGGCTGTATCATATACACGTCCTCAGTTAAATTTCCGTTAAGGAAAGCCGTTTTGACATCCATCTGCCATATCTCATAGTCGAAATAGGCTGCTATAGCTAACATGATCCGAACTGATTTAAGCATCGCTACGGGCGAGAAAGTCTCGTCGTAATCAACTCCTTGAACTTGTCGGAACCCCTTCGCGACAAGGCGTGCTTTATAGACGGAAACATTTCCATCCATATCAGTTTTCTTCTTAAAGACCCATTTGCACTCGACGGGTCTTGCACCGTCTGGCAGATCAACCAAGTTCCAAACTGGATTTTCATCCATGGACTTTAACTCGGATCTCATGGCTCCAAGCCATGACTCGGAATCAGATCCCACCATCGCTTCCGAATAATTTGCCGGCTCATCACTGTCTAACAGTAACACATCACGAACACTTCGTAATCTTGCCGATCTTCGTAGTACTTTGCCGCTCAACACGCCACGGCTCAACCTCCATGGTTTTTGCCAACTCGCTACTAGCCGGTTCCTCTCGAATTTCTTCGAGTTGCACCGTGCTCCCACTTACTCCCCGACTGAGAAACTCTTTCTCAAGGAATACACCGTTCCGAGCGACAAACACTTTGCCCTCTTCTCGGTTGTAGAAGTAGTAACCCAAGGTTTCCCTCGGATACCCCAATTTAAAATACACTTATCCGACTTGGCTGTAAGCTTGTCCGACTGGAGTCGCTTGACAAAAGCTTCACAACCCCAAATCTTAAGAAAATACAAACTCGGCCTTTTGCCCGTCCACATCTCATGCGGTGTCTTCTCTACCGATTTTGATGGTACTCTGTTTAGTGTGAACGCCGCTGTTTCTAGACAATAACCCCAAAATGATAAAGGCAGATCTGTCCGACTCATCATTGATCGTACCATGTCCAACAAGGTCCGATTCCGCCTTTCCGAAACACCATTCCTTTGTGGCGTTCCTGGCGGAGTAAGTTGAGGAACTATTCCACAACTTTTCAGATGGTCATCAAACTCATGGCTCATGTACTCGCCTCCTCGGTCCGACCGAAGAAACTTTATTTTCTTGCCGAGTTGATTCTGTGCTTCATTCTGGAATTCTTTGAACTTTTCAAAGGCTTCCGACTTATGTTTCATCAAGTAGATATATCCATACCTACTCAAATCATCAGTGAAGGTAATGAAGTACTCATAACCACCCCCTGTCGTGCTCATTGGTCCACATACATCACTATGTACTAGTCCCAACAAGTCGGACGCCCTTTCGCAACTCTTTGCAAAAGGTGTCTTGGTCATTTTGCCGAGTAGGCAAGATTCGCATGTCTCGAACGACTCCAAGTCGAACAAAGTTAGGAGTCCATCATCATGGAGCTTCTTCATGCGTTTCCAACTTATATGACCAAGCCGACAGTGCCAAAAGTAAGTCATATTCAGATCATTTGGTTTCAACCTTCTAACATTTATGTTATAAACCGACTCACCATCAAGATTCAAAATAAATAACCCGTCCTGGACGGGTGCAAAGCCGTGAAACATATCATTCAAATACAAAGAACAACCATTATTCTTGATATTCGACTCATAGCCTTGCCTCATCAAACATGAAGCAGAAATAATGTTTCGACTGAGCACTGGAACATAATAACAATTATTTAGTTCCATAATGAATCCGGAAGGTAAATGAAGTTGCATCGTGCCGACTTCCAACGCAGCAACTCTTGCTTTGTTGCCGACTCGAATATCAACCTCGCCTCTTGCTACGCTCCTAGTTCTTACCAGTCCCTGCAACGAGTTGCAGATGTGAATAACTGATCCGGTATCATATACCCAAGAACTATTAGGTGCATCAGCAAGATATATGTCTATAACATTGCAAACAAGTGTACCTGAGTCGGAAGTCATACCTCCACTCTTGGCTTTGTCGGCCAAGTACTTGCTGCAGTTCCTCTTCCAGTGGCCATCCGCCTTGCAGTAGAAGCAAGTGGATCCGGCTGAAGGAGATGGTTTAGTCCCTGAGGAAGCGCTTGGGACCGGGTCCTGATCCTGCTTTCCTCGACTTAGCTTCTTCTTAGTCCAAGAACTCTTCTTGAACTTAGCCTTATTCTGCACCATCAACACTTGACTGGTGCCCTTCTTGAGATCCGCCTCTGCCTGCTTGAGCATCCCATGCAATTCAGTGAGCTTCTTATCCATACCATGCATGTGGTAGTTCGAAATGAACTGCCCATATGCACTAGGAAGAGAGTTCAGAATTATATCCGTAGCGAACTCTTCGCTAATGGGGTAGCCAAGCCTCTCCAAAGACTGCACGTAACCAACCATTTTGATCACATGCGGACTTAGTGGATCACCATCCTTAAGCTTGCAACTCAGCAAAGCCTGAGAGACTTGATACCTCTCAGTCTTCGCCTGAGCTTGGAACATACTTTTGAGGATTTTGATCATATCGTAGGCCTCAACATGCTCGAACTGCTTTTGCAAGTCCGGTTCCATGTGAGCAAGCATAAGACAGCTAATATCCGTGGACTCATCCTTAGCCCGACGGTAGGCATTGGTGGCTGCGACAGTCGCATTCTCATTCGGCTCATATGGAAGTGGGTTGTCTAGGACATGGTCCTTCTTTTCTTGTTTGAGAACTATTCTCAGATTTCGATACCAGTTGGTAAAATTAGTGTCGTTCAGTTTATCTTTCTCAAGAATGGTTCTCAACGCAAAACCGGATATCTGAGAGTGAATGCTACTTGGTGCCATGATCTACAACAGAAAATATGCAAAAACACTTAAGACATGTATTCATAAAAAGAGCAAGCATATTAAACATTTTAATATTTTATGCTCCCACTAGAACCAACACCCCTCCGATGGTTACTTAGTGATTCAGGATCCTAAATAAGCAAGTCGGCTAGTGAGCTTTAGCATCACCGCTAGCCGCCAAGTGATCTAGGTAGACAACTCCTTGTCAATCGCATCTCATGTGACTCCTGTTGGACGGGTGGCATCACATGCCCCGGCTCCCATCCGACTTTTCCCCGAGTCCCACAACTGCTGTGATAGACCCGCCTAGCTTACCAGTGTTTCTGCAGAAGAGTCTGACTGAACCCACCTAGTCGGTAAGAATTGGCAGCACCTCAATTTTATGAGCCCACTACCAAAAATGTCCGACTTGTGATGGTGCAAACACTGGCGGGAAAACCGACTAGACCTTCTTTGAGGGATTAAATTTTACCAACTATCTAATAGAGGTAAAACTGAGACATAACAATAACACAAAATAAAGCAATTATAATGTGAAATGGTATGGCTCTCTTCATGGCGATCTCCATCTCCACAAAGCTCAGAATCCCACTCGTGCCAACTCTTGTCACTTGTCGCCTTACTCCATGTCCGACATGTACAACGCCTTGCATGCCTTCCGGTTCTCCAAACAGCTACACTAGCTTAGTAAAGTAAATTACATAGAGAACCGACACGCAGGTCGTTATACAATAAAATGATGACAAGACCTAGGCTCCAAATGTGACATAAACCGTGATTCGCAGATCACGTATGGATTACACACATACATCACATGCACATGAACCATACCATTCACAACTTCCTGCAAAAACAAGTTATGCATAGATACAATATCTACCGGCGTTGTGAAACTCGCAACGACATCTAAGGGGTATGTCGTTCCACGACCTCAGCAGTATGATCACGGAAATCAGATCTACCATTCCCCGAGTACAGTTGATCCAATCAACTTCATACAAAACCGATCTATCTCATAGAACGACCACCAAACAGCATATAGATCTCATCTACATCCTACCGCATATCACATATGCGAAATCTCGAGCCTAAAACCAGAAGCTATCGCCCTGATACCACTGTTGGGCCACGCGGAGATAAAATAAAATTTTCCTCTAACGTGGTGATCCCAAGATCTAGCTAAGGTAGAAGGCAACGAGGTTTACCACTAGACGCGCTAGCCATGGATTATCGATGAAGCGTTAGTTGATGCAAAGGCAGTCCTAACGATCTGATCATCCCGGTGCGATCGCACAAGACCTCTCTTTGGTATCCACACGCATAAGGAGGAGGAGCGCCGCTAACTGCTAGGTTCGATTCGCTGACTAGACTGTTGTGGAGCTAGGGTTTCCAACACATGGAATGACCTAACCGAACAACGATTAACCTTTATGGGTTAAGGTGCTCCACTATATATAGGGAGTGAACATGGGCTCTGCTCGCACGACCCATTCACTAAAGCCCATATAACACTAGTCAACGTGAGTCCAACTCACTAACTCAGTCCTAATCTGGTTTAGGTCCAACCAAACCAGATTACAGATTCGGATCCAATCCGAACTTGCTCCTGCTCTTAAGTGTGTGACCCCGCAGGCTCATGGTTACTTGGACACGATTGGAGTCCGACTCACAATAGATCAGTCGGTAGCGGCTCCTAGCAGAACGTGCCGACTCCCGAGTACCAAAGAGTCATGACGACTTGCCTTTCCAATGCGACTTACGTCCGAGTCCCTTTTGCCTCACGATATACCTTGTCAGACTATATGCGAATATATGTCATCCCTTAAATAGTCCGACTCTCTTCTCGATCCGAGATAAGTGATTCACCCGACTAACTCTTAGTCGATCGCCTCGGTTAACACTTAACCGAGTCGTGCATGGCCATGCTTTCCGAATCATATCTCACGAGAGGGCCCAAAGAATATCTCTCCGAGTGGAGGGGCAAAATCCCATCTTGGTTATTCACAACACGCAGCTTGATTCTCAGTCGACCCGAACCCTGCCTTTATAACTGCCCAGTTACGGATCAACGTTTGACAGAACCTAAGTCGGTGATCCTCAACTCGGACTATGCAACAACCTCAGGTCTAAGGATTACATTGATTGAGATATACAAATGACAGCTAGTTCGTTGCACCTCAATATGGGTCAATCCGACTCGCTAAACTCTTTAGTCAATCTGTAAGTTGGAATAGCATCTCCATGCCCATGACAAGTGGAACCGAGTCATCAAGCCAACTTTCACATTGGTCTAAGTTGTGTGTCCAGCACAACCTCAATGACCAAGGATATTTAGTACAAACAACATGAATGCATAGTTCCACAACCGAATCACATATTCAATGATACACATCAGATGTTCATACAAGGACTACTTAATAACTTTATGAATACAATGGGAAATATCATCATACATGATTGCCTCTAGGGCATATTCCCAACAGTGCTTGGGGTCAACATCCTCGTCCATGTCACTTGAATCCTTGGAATCCTCCTCTTCCTTTTTCCCCTTGCCCTTGCCTCGCGGTCTGTTCTTCCGACTTTGCTTGTATCCGGACTCCGGGTCCTCCTTGAGATCGTTGACGAATTTGCAATGGTGATTGGTGTGTGTGGCTTTGCCGTTGGCATCGAGGTGTACGAGGCATGGCATATCGCGGTACTCCTCGTAGGTCTGGGGAACACAGAGTGCTGCATAGGTAGTTTCACTTCCTCGCTGCTGCCCACGACCAACTCCCCGTCCTCGGCCACGCTGTCCGCCATCACCTCTCCCTGCAAAGGTCATGGCGAAAATGTCGGATGCTTGCTTTTCTTCTGGCGGATTATTCAGCTTTGTGCTGCTGTTCCTCTTATCTTGGGTTGGAATTTCTACTGCCGTCCACGATCCGCGAGCGTCGTTGTCGGCGACCGCGAACTCACTAGCCAGCTAGATCAGCTGATTGAGGTCGAGCTGATGGTTGTCCTGTAGGCGCTTCGACGTATGTTGGAGCAACGTACCTCTTTCCAACCCGTCGATGAAGGCTGACATGGCGGTCTGGGAGTGCACAGCTGCACAGGAATTCTTCATGTCCAGCCAGCGGGAGAGGTAGGCGCGAGATGACTCGTCTTTTTCCTACACGCACCGCTACAAGTCGCCAACAGTACAGGGACGCTTATACGTACCCTCGAAATTCTTGGTGAACGCTTCTTGGATGTCTAACCAATTGTAGCTAGATTTTTCTAGCAAGTCATTGATCCATTGTCGGGAAATGCCCGCCAGCATCAATGGGAGGACTTGACGGCGATGTTGCGGTTTCCCCCAGCGATCTCCACTGCGTTGCCATAGTCCTGCAACCATGTAGCTGGTTTGGCGGTGCCGTCATAGGGCTTGATGATCTTGTCAATCCGGAAACCTTTAGGGTAATTTGCAGACCGTATCGCAGGTCCAAAGCAGCGTAGTACCAGGCATGCACCATCTCGGGCCTCATGGATCTTGTCCAGATGTGATCTTGCGTTGTATGGCTCTGGGCATCTTTTCTTCTTTTTGGCATCAGGGGATGGGTTGCGTAAACGATGCGGGCCCCCTCCGCCATGGTGGCTGCTAGGTGGCAACGGAGGCGGAGGTGGCGGTGGGTTAGCTTACTTGCTGTTACCCTCCTGCGACGCCTCACACTTGTCGCGGTTGCTTGTCGGACTCAAAGGGTCATGGCATGACCTGCTCTTGTGTCCTTTGTTGCGCTCTCCGTCATGACAGGTCTGCTCCGTGTTCTCGCGGATGACGATGCCGCTCTGCCTTGGCGGCGACATATCTGTACGACGGTGAGCCTTGGTTCCTTCGTGATGTCGGGGGGAGCATGGCGGTGGCGATGGGCGACGAGGTTGGGCCCTACCTCCATGGTTGGAGGATATGGCGATAGTGTCTTTCCTATTGCGCGCATCCCTCCGTCTTTGTTCTGACGAACCCGTCTGGGACCCGACATCCTGAGGAGATCTATCCCTTGGCGGCTTATGGTGGCTAGACTAGCAGAACGCTGGGTCAGACTCAAGCCTCTAGGAGGTGGCCTTTTCCTGTTGTATTACCGCCTTGGCCACAAGGTCATAGACCTGCTCCACTGCTTCGGGTAATCTATCCTACTCCAGAAGGGTCTTGGCGATAGCGAGGTTAAGGAGAGGAGTGGGAATCACCTGCCTGCCTTCACTATCAATGTATGGCTTGGCCTGTGCCGGTTTCGAGGGAGCCCATCCTAGGTTTCATCGTACACCAGGATCGTTCATGACGCGAGCTGGAGCTTTCTTAGCCTTCTGCTGCTGGAGCAGAGTCTTGTACTCGGCCTCCATGGCTCTAGCTTTCTCTATGGACTTCTGTGCGTTGGCCAGATCTCGATCTAGCTTTGCGCCTTGCTCCGCGATGGCTTGCGCTTCCTCCAACAGTTGTTGTTGCTTCTCATCAAGATGTCTTACGTTCCGGATATGAGCTACGGTCAAGGGCTCGACGAGGAGATTGCCGTACATCACTCTATCAGCTGGATTAACTTGGGCAGCAGCAGACGTGGATGCCGGAGGCGGCGGGTTTGCGGTGTTGTTGTTGCTCGGGCCGGTGCCGAGTTCCTGCGGCTGTTGCACTGGGTTAGGCGGAGGGGGCATGACCTTTTCATGATCCTTGTCGGCAGCAACAGGTGGTCCCTTCCCCTTGTCCAGCGTTGTAGGCGGAACTCGTGCGGGTTGGTCTTCTTCCATCACAGCCCCAATGGCGACAAACACCTCTCGGGATGTGATGGCCTTGTTAGCTTGCTCGTCGCGCTGATAATCCTCCTCCATCTCCTGCATAGCTGAATCTAGCTGGTCCGGGCTGAGGTATATTTCCTCCGAGTAAGTGCTGAAGTCGGCGTAGAGCGCGTCGAGCACAGAGTCAGAGGGTGCCGGGGCTTCCGCAACAATGGGTGATGGCGGGGCGGCGACGTTGATGATGACTGGAGGTGGTGGTGGTGCTACAGCGATAACGATTGGAGGCGGTTGTAACACCCCCGGTCACTCCGGACCGACGGCTGTCACTTCTGGCAGCTCAATAGGATCTCTAGACTAACCCCACAGACAAACACTAGTCTTTTCTGCGCACTTTTTCCTTACTCATGCGCACCCAGTACCCACTTCCCGGTTGGTCACCCATCCTAGAATTGCTCTAGGCCAAGCACGCTTAACCTTAGAGTTCTTTTCGAATGAGCTTCCGGAAAAGAAGTTGCAACTTGTTGGTATGGATTTCCTATCAATCCTATTGAGTCATGCACCAGGGTCTCACATACACCTACCCTTAGAAGATTGACGTCCTCGTCGATCAACCACAAGCCAGGAACGTCCCCTCTTGGCACTCGTTTGTGCGTCCAATGCCGGCACATTGCCATGCCGTGTCCACTCCGGGCCACACGCGCCATACTACACATGTCCGCACTGACCCGCACACGCCCATGTAACCGCGAGGGTCGGCTCTGATACCACTTGTAACACCCAGGGTCACTCCGGACCGACGGCTGTCACTTCTGGCAGCTCAATAGAATCTCTAGACTAACCCCACATACCAACACTAGTCTTTTCTGCGCACTTTGTCCTCACTCGTGCACACCCGGCACCCACTTCCCGGTTGGTCACCCATGCTAGAATTGCTCTAGGCCAAGCACGCTTAACCTTAGAGTTATTTTCGAATGAGCTTCTAGAAAAGAAGTTGCAACTTGTTGGTATGGGTTTCCTATCAATCCTATTGAGCCATGCGCTAGGGTCTCACAGCGGTGGCGGTGGTGCGGCGATGACCGCTGGAGGAGGTGGTGGTTGCTGAGGCGAGGGTGCGCTGCCAATGAGCGCGGGCGCTGCATGGGGTGCCAACTCGGCCTCTGCATAGCTATTGACGGTGTTCACCATGCTCTCGAAGGTGAGGCGTCCCGCGGCCTACTGCCGCCTTAGCGAATGCCGGAGAAGCGTACCCTGGTCCAGTCCGTCCACAAAGTGATACATAGCATCATCATTGGGGTATTGCGCCAGATCGGCCCGTATACGGAACCATCTGGCAAGGTAATCACGGAGGGTTTCTCCCTCTATCTGAACGCAATGCGCCAGATCGAAGATGGTTACCACTCAGACGAACTTGGATCTCTGTTGTCTAGACGCACGGACGAAGCCGGTGGACTTGCAGCGATCTTCCACCATTTATCCTGCACAGGGGTGGTTTGGGTGGCCCTTGAATTTTTTCGATCTTTGCCGGCAAACTCCAAGGAGAGATCTGACATTGATCCTTCCGCGAATTTGTCCTGCCCGTAGGAGGTCCGTGCGGGTCTTGACGCTCCTCCGACTCCCAGGGAACTAGTGCCCGAGTCGGTTTCGCCGATGAAGAGGTGGATGTCTCCGACAGGGACGATCGAGCACCGCATAGGGTTCGTCTTCTCCGGGATCCATAACTCGTCGGCAGGGACAATCGGAACGTTGCTGGAGAAGAGAACACGACTGATGGCTACGGCTTCGCCGATTCCCGCGAAGATCTTGGTCCTCGCTCACTGAAGATCCTGAAGCGCCTCTTGCCCCATGGTGGGCGCCAACTGTCGTGGTATTGCCGACGAGTACGGCATGGAGGGGTCCTCACAGTGCGTGTTTAGAGACGGGGGGAAGGTAGACGGTTGACGGGTACGAGGTAACACAGCTTACCAAGGTTCAGATCCCACGACGGTGGCGGAATCCTACTCCTGTTATAAATCACTATAATGGAAATACACCAAGTTACAGAGATCGGTTCCCCGTGCGAGGTATGAGTTAATTGGTTCCCTAAACGATCCCATAGCCCAACTTATATAGTCGCCAGGTCCTAGGGTTACAGGTAAAGTCCTTGCCGGACAGGTTACAGAGTCCTACACCGCCTACAATTAGTCTAACGTGTCTTGTACTCCAAGGCTCCGGGTACGTCGGTGACTCCTCCATAGCCTTCCTTTATCCGGCATGGGCCTCCCTTCTGGATCCATCTAACTGGGCCGCCCAGCAGGTCATGGGCCATGCTACCAACTGTGGGCCACCTGGGTTATCTGGATAGGAGACATGCTATGAGGATACCCATATAGCATATCCCCAACAGTATCCCTGCGAAGTCTTACGTCAGCGCTTTGGTCAGCGCCAGTGTGGCAAAAATCAAACTTCGAGGCCAGCTTGCCACTAAATGACGCAGCCTTTTTTTTCTGCTTTAATCCTTTGTACAGCAACACGGTGCAGTGTTAGACCTGTTGCAGAGACGGATTGTTGGCGAGGATGGCTCGAGCTGCAGCATCGTTTTCCAATGGCGTGCTGTAGACTCGGATCATCTCTCCATCTTTTCCGTCGAATAAATCTTTGTGGATATCTGGGTTCTTGTTAGCAAGAAACGGACCTCCCCTTATCTTGTTTGGATGTCACTTGAAATCTGACTGATATTTGGCAGGATCACTGTCTAACTGCTGCCTCATCTCGACGATGCGTGCGGCCTCTTCGATTAGAAACATACGGTGCTTTTCCAGGTCCTCAACCCTTTTCTCCCATGCCTCCGGTGTGATATCCCAAGCCGTTGGGATTGGAATCATGAGAGCATCTCCGTAAATTTCACATGCACCCTTGGTGACGATGTGTCCATCCACAGGAGGGTCGATTGGGGTGGTATTAATCGGATCTCCATCCTGATTCTCCATCTCGATCTCTTCATCAACTTTTTCTTCATTGGTTTCCTCGACGTCCGGCTTTGCCAGTGTCGGATTTTTGTTGTTGTTGTTCTTCTTCTTCTTTCACCGCGCAGTAGCCTTAAAGTGCGTACTAGTGGCAAATACAGCTTTCGGTCCGATATCAGGGGATAAACTTCCATCAGTACTTTTCGTCATGGTTGGCTTGTGGACCTCGGAGGAATCTCCGGTATCCATATCATCCTGCGAGGTGTGGCTTTCATCCATGGTATCATATGGACTAGGATAATTTTCCGGCTCACCTTGTGTTTCTTGGAGACGTTCTCTTGTTCGTACTCCTCCATGCCTTTGTCAAAGTCTCGAAGTTCTTGCAACGTGATTGACTCCTAAGGGGAGCCAGCTGAGTCGGCGTTTTCTTTGATTGCTTCTAGGAACAAATTTCTACCAACTCCATCATCGATAGAGTCGGATCCAGTGCTTATGTGGTACACGAAACAGTGCTTCTTCTTGTTCATATTCTTGAGGTAGTGGCACAGCTGGGTTTCCGCCTCCTCCATCTCAAATTTCTCCTTGATGTCGGCAATTGCTTCGTAATCGATGTAGGGGCGTTACATCATCTCCTTTATCTTGTGCTTCAAGGGTAGTTTTTCTGCTATGACGTCTGGGAGGACGGATCCGCAGCAGATATATTCCTCAGCCGTGTATCCAATCTCATCAGGGAGATCAGTTCCGGATTTTTCTTCCACCTCTTCTTCCACTACAGGAGTGGGATGGGTGGGTTTGATTTTCTCCGGAACCTTGAACTCTTCCGCCTCTACGGACAAAGTAGATCCGGATTTTTCTTCTGTCGTGGTCATCACCTCAAGGGTGGGTTGGGCGGGTTCAGCGAAACCGAAGTAGATATCGATCTCGCCGATGGACATGATCATGTAGGTCGTCACGGGTTTTGAAGCCGGAATCCAGGTCACATCGAGAAGGACGAGAGGGACATCACTGGTGTAGACCATGCGACCCATGGTGATTGTTTTGCCGATTCCTGCACGCGCATATTCCTCCTGGAATGATGCTCCAAAGGTCGGCCTGCCCCATGGTGGGCATCAACTGTCATCAGATTGTATACAAGTACGCCATAGGGGGTCCTAGTAGCGTTGGAAAGATGGGGTGTGAGACATCGGATGTTCCAGGAGCGGTGAGCACAAGTTTACCCAGGCTGAGATCGGACTGCGGTGATCGGATCCTACTCCTGCTAGCAACCCAGTAATATATCAGCATAAGCGGGATGTTACAGCGGATTACGAGAGAGGTTCACTTGTGCGAGTTGATTGTGGTGTTGCGATTGATTGGTTGGTTGATTTCCCTAAAGGCTCCCATAGGGCCGGTTTATATAGTCATCAGGGCCTAGGGTTACAGGAGAGACCTATCCGGCTGCGTTATAGAGTTGGTAACTAGATACAGCTTGGACTACAAGTAATACTACAGGCCTAAGTCGGTAACTCTTCTGGGCCTTATCGTAGCCGGAACTGGCTCCTCCTCTTTCTCTAACTGGGCCACCCTGATCAGCGAGTACTATGGGTATACCCGGAAAGTAAATCCCCAACAGGTTGCTTGACGTATACCAACTCATGTAGTGGACCATTAAGAAAAGCACTCTTAACATCCATTTGCTGTAATTTAATATTATGATGAGAAGCATAAACAAGAAGGATACAGATGGAATCAAGGCGAGCCACAGGAGCATAGGTTTCACCGAAATCAATGCCTTCCACTTGAGAGAATCCTTGAGCCACAAGCCTTGCTTTATTCGTTACAACAATGCCATTTTCATCTTGTTTGTTCTTGAAAATCCACTTTGTTCATATAACATTGCGACACTCTTTGGGTTTCTCTACGAGCTTCCAAACATTGTTGTGTTCGAAGTTATTCAGTTCCTCGTGCATTGCAACCACCCAATCGGGATCTTCAAGAGCATCAAATACCTTCTTTGGTTCAACCATTGATATGTGTGCTTGATGATCAAAGAAGCTAGCAAGTTCTGTTCTAGTAGACACTCTTCTTCTTAGATCACCTACAACCTTGTCAAGTGTGTGGCCCCTTAACTCAAGATTCCGATCAGCGGGAGCTTTGCGACGAGCCTCAATTTCCTTAATGTTTCTGGACGAAGTTGATTCAGCATTCGGATCCTTGTCTTGGCCACTACCTTGCCCTTGATCTTGATCTGAGCTGATAACATGAGACTGTTGCTGTATTGGTTCTTCAGGGCCAGACAATCGGCCCATGGGTGGGGCCGTATTATCTGGCCTGGGAGATGCGGCCACATATTCTTCTACCTGAACATCCCTGATAGAACTTGGAGTTCCAGCACCGGATAATCCGCCCCTAGGGGCCGAAGAATCCGGCCTGGGATATTTTGGACTTGTTTGCTCTTCAAGATGTCCCTTGGAGCGAGTTGGAGTGCCAGGGACGGACAGTCCACCCCTTGCAGGGGCGGGATAGTCCGTCCTAGGACTACCAATTTGCTCAGAAGACAGGTGATCTTCAGGAGGTTATGTAGTTGGTGTAGTGGTTTCTCGAGAAGTAGGGGCTTGTTGATCTTGTGTAGATCAGGGCTCCACTTGAGTGGAGCATTGTCCTTCCCGATCCGCCACAAGGGGTTCCTCAATGGGGAAGAAAAATCCCACTCCCATTCTTCTTATGGCATCTTGGGGTATTTCAACATCTTCATCACAAACATCAACTTGCCCCACATGGGAGCCATCATTTTCATCGAATTCCAGATTATAAGATTCTACAGCAATTCCAAAGAGCTTTTTGTAGACTCTATAAGTGTGGGATTCGGCACCATAACCAACAAAAATACCTTCTAAAGCCTTAGAATCAAATTTAGACAAGCAAACTCCTTTGATGAGAAACAAACACTTACAACCGAATACCCGGAAGTACGAAATGTTGGGCTTGTTACTGGTAAGTATTTCATATGGTGTTTTGTCCAAGATCTTGCAGAGGTAGAGCCAATTTGATGAATGACAAGCGGTAGATATGGCTTCAGCCCAAAAGTTGTATCGAGACTTGAGTTCAGCCAACATTGATCTAGCCATATCCATCAAAGTGCGGTTCTTCCTCTCGGATACACCATTTTGTTGAGGGGTGTACGTAGCGGAATATTGATATCTTATCCCCTCTTAACTTAGAAATTCATTTAATTTGTAGTTCTTGAACTCGGAGCCATTGTCACTTCTTATTGCCAAAATGAGAACATTGTGTTAACGTTCAACCTCATTGGCGAATTCAATGACAGTTTGTTGAGTCTCACTCTTTAGCTTGAAGAAATAGACCCCATGTGTATCTTGAGTAATAATCGAGTATCATGAAGCAATATTTCTTCCCACCGAGGCTAGCATGAGATGGAGGAGCAAATAAGTCCACATGAAGTAATTCCAATATCCTCTTTGAAGAAACAATAGTTTTCCTCTTGTTGGGAGAGTCATGCATCTTGCCTTCAACACAAGCTCTGCAAACACGATCTTTGGCAAAGGAAACATTGTCTTTTAGTCCAAGGATGTGGCCACCCTTGTGAAGACTTTGCAAAGTTCTCATGTTGACATGGGCTAAACAACGATGCCATAGCCAGCCCACATCGGGCTTTCTGAAAAGCACATCGCACCCGAAGTGGTTTTCCCCTAAAAGTCCACCACATACAGGTCATTTTCGACGTACCCAACAAAAGAGACCTTTAGAGACTTGCTCCACAAGAGTACCACTAAGTCACCATCAATGAAAACAGAAAATGCCATCTTACCAAGGGCACGAATAAAAAGTAAGTTTTAACGGAGGGTTTCAACAAGCATGACGTCCACGAGAGAGATATCATGGGCGACCACAACCTTGCCAAGACCCAATACATCAGATTTAGACTTGTCACCATAGGAGACTGTAATATGATCATGATTGGGTCGCATCTCGGTGATGATCTATTTGCTTCCGGTCATATGACTAGTGCACCCACTGTCCAGCACCCATTTATACCCACCGGAAGCATAGACCTACATGAGAATTACTTCTTGGTTTTAGGTACCCATTTTTCAATGGGTCCTCTCATGTTAGTAACAAGGGTCTTTGGAACCCAAATAGACCAAGCAACATATTCATCAAAAGGAACAACATAATAATCATAGACATCACCATAATAATCACAAAAAAGTTCATAATTTGGATTGTGAGACCCTGCAAAACCAATATGGTAAGTTTTGACTTTTGTGACATTCTTCTCAACGGTGTTTGTCTTTGCTTGTTCACTCTTTTTCTTCTTCTTGTTCTTCTTCTTCTTGGACTTGGTGACATATCCAAGTCCCTCTTTTCCAAGATTTTATCTTAATTTTCTTGCCAAGAATATCATCAAGTACACCCTTAACTTTGGGAGTGGTGTCATTGACAAGCTCATCTTCCACCCTAGCATTTTCCTTGTGAATATATTTTGATTTAAATGTGCTAGGAACACCATACTTGGTAAATTTAATTTGGAGCTAATCATGTGTCTCATTGAGAATGGAGAATTCACTTTTCAAAGCCTTGTGAGCGATGTCAAGTTTCTCAAATTCATAGGAGAGTCTAGCATGAGCAGCCCCAAAGTCAAACTTTTCTTTCTTTAGTTTCTTTGCTTTGCTTACTACATTGTCACGTTCCTTAAGAAGCTTTGTCACCACTTCTTCATGTGACTCCTCAATAGACTCAAGTCTCTCTTCAAGAGAAACATGAGCCTCTTCCTCTTCTTCTAGAGCATTTTTTAAGGATGCAATTTCCATTGCATCCTCCCTTTCAATCATGCCCTTTTCTTCAAGAAGCACTTCATTTTGGGTCAGCTGGTCCATAAGAGCCTCAAAATGTATTTTGTGCTCACCTTGCAAGTTAGTGAAGAAATAGTCCAAAGCAATAATTTCTTCTTTAACCTTAAAACTAGTAGGATCATCCATGTCAATCATAGCCTTAGGAAAATAAGTTTTAGAAGATGATACCTCAGAACCTCTTGCCATGAGACAAGTAGCATTCTTGTTGATGACATTTTCGTTCGGTGAGTCGAAGAGAGATGTTGGTGTGGATGTAGTGACTATAGCAGCCACCTCTCGAGAGCTATCATCCTCGTCTTCATCTTCAATTCCCGGAGTATATTCTTCTTGAGCCACTAGAACAATCTTTGGTTGCTTCTTGAAAGGAGCATTCTTCTTCACAAATTGTTTCTTTCGTGGATCCTTTGAATTTTACTTGAGAATGAGTCTTCGTCCATTATCTTATCTACTTTGATAAGGACACTCAGCTACGAAGTGCAGCCGGTCTCCACAGTTGAAACACGTTCTTAGCTTGGGACCGTTTCCCTTCTTCCATTTGCTCCAATCTTGCGTTCTAGTTCAGATTTGGCTTTGGCTAGATCCTTCCAAAAGTTTCTAGTATAGAAGGCCATGTATTCTCCATGATCTCTTTTTACATCCTCGGGATAGTCCATATCTTCTATGTCATCTTCATTATGCTCAACCACACTTGTCTTCAAGGCCATGTTAACCCCCTTTTGCATCTCAATGGCTCGTGCACGAGCATCTTTGGCATTCTAGGCAGCCACTTTGAAATCTGCCATCTCTTGCATTACCTCATTGGATGTCATTAGGTGGTAGCTATGCCTTCCTTGGAGACTCTTCAAATCTATGGGCTCAAATGGCATAAGATCACTGACATACTTGCGCTTGATCAAAGCATCATCAACATGAGAGGCACCATGATTTCTGAAAGTGGTGGCTATTGACTTGAGCCTCCTATACATGTCCTCGTGGTCTTATCCATCCAACATATAGAAACCTTCAGCTTCATTACTCAAAGCATCATATCTATTTCTTCTCATGCTTTCATTTCCAATGAAGAGCTCGGTGAGGGCATCCCAAGCTTCCTTAGCTGTGTTGAGATGGTCAATGTGTGTCATGTCTTTGTTACCCACAGCAAGCTGAATCATGTGTTGAGCCGTTGCATTGAGTTGACTGTCCACAACCTCTCTTCTTGTTATGTTGTTGGGATCTCCAACATGAAGACCATTCTCTATGATTTTCCACAACTCAATGGACGAGTTGCACACATGAGACTTCATAAAAAATTGCTATTGATTAAAGGTAGATGCTGAAAGTTTGGGTGGATCACCCCTATTATGTATATGAGGATGTGGGATAGGTGGATCAGGCGAATACATATGGGAAACCTCATTGTATCCTTCCTTACCACTATCCTTTTTCGAGGAGAAGCTCTTGGTAGTGCCATCACCAACCACTTCGTTCTCTTTGGAATTGGTTTTACCCGTTTCCTTGGATTGTGGAGTGGTAGCCTCATAGTCAGATGGAGGTGATGATGCGGATGTGGAGAGACGCATTATCATTTGACGCATCTCTTCCATCTAAGCCTGCGTGGAACTAATCAAGGTTGTTTCCAATGTCTTGACAACGTTCATGGTGACTACCTCCAAATTAAGATTCATGGCTTTGATACCAATTGAAATGGATCGTATGGGAATCTAGAGCGGGGGGAGATGAATAGGTGATACTCAATTTTTAGTTCTTTTTCATTTTTAGGCTTCACACAAAGTAAATTCTCTAGATATGCAACTACGAGAATTTCCATATATGCAACCCTAGCTACTAAGCACGTAAAAGAGGAGCGAGGGAACCGTAGTGGAGCACGCAGAGACACAGGGATTTGTTTTACCGCAGTTCCTTCTTTATAAAGGGAAGTACATCTGTGTTGGAGGGGTGGGCGGTTCTAAGACCACCATGCCACAATAGGCCTCACCCTATTCTCCGATGGATCTCGCCATGAAAGGCTTGATCCACCTTCTCCACTATTGGTACCCTTCGAGGCGGGAACCTGTCCCTTTACAACTCTAGCAGGGCACACACCCACAACCGAATTGGGGGCTCCCGTAATGACAACAAGATGTCACAAGAACAATGATTATCAATATAATCAACACAAGGATCTAGATATTTGCAAGAAATACTAGATCGAAGATTCTCCAAATGAATGGAGAGGACATGAAGCGATTGATTGCAGTCGGAGAATATCGAGCGCTCCTCCTTCGATTCCCCAAGGAACGGGGCCTTTGGGTGGATGAAGGTGGAGATCTCTTGGAAGAAACTTGAGGAGCAGATCTTGTCTTTTTCGAATGAACCAAGAGTTCTGGGAGGAGGGAGATGGCTGGTTTAAATACCACCTGCACAGATATGGACGTTGGT
Organism: Avena insularis; assembly: GCA_023614405.1. Lineage (NCBI taxonomy): Eukaryota > Viridiplantae > Streptophyta > Magnoliopsida > Poales > Poaceae > Avena > Avena insularis. The sequence continues at coordinate 191,064,944 of CM042689.1, read as the reverse complement.
GATGTTTGGGGGAGGATTATCCGCCCCCCACTAGGGGAGGACTATCCGCCCTAGGGGAAAACTCCGCCCCCTGGATGGAAAGTCCGGGGGAAATCCGCCACCTCTCATGATGGCGCCGAACTTGACTTGTTGAAATTCCTTGACGGGGTGGATTATCCGTCCCCCTCAAGGGGGGGACTATCCGCCCTAGGGAGAAAATCCGCCTCAGAGACTGAATGTCCGGGGGAAACTCCGCCCCCTCTCTGAGTGATGCGCCGTGGCAAACCTTGAAGGAGATCTTGGTGGGCGGACTATCCGGCCCCCTGGAGGGGCGGATTATCCAGCCTATGCAAAAACTCCGGCCCTGACCGGGAAATTCGCGATATATTCCGCCCCCCATACCGAGGGTTGCGCCCTTGCGCCCTTTTGAGTTTGGGGAGGGGCGGATTATCCGCCCCCCAAAATCAGTTTCAGGCTCCTTTTCAAGGTAAAGATCTGCAACACTTTAACACACATTAAATAATCCTTGGTATTTTTATCTAACACACAAAACACTAGGGATCATGAAATGTTCTTTCAGCGATCTCGTCGCTCGCTGGTATGGGTGCATGGTACGGGTGGGCTCCGCCCATACTACTGGTCATTACGTGGGCTGGAACCTCTTGGGCACAGGTGTAACATCCCAAAAATATTAAACAAGATTATCAAGTTCCAATCACCCAAGTTTAGGGTTAACAAAAACTTTTATTATTAAAATCAATATGAATGCATGTGTGTGTGTGATGAATGCATGAATGCTTGCAATGCCATGTTTGATTTCTATGAATGCCAAGGATTGGTTTAAAGATGAAAACAATATCATCTAGATCATTTCCAAGCAGAATCAAATGAAGAGAAAATCAAATATAAATAATATAAGCAAATGGTCATTTTGACCAAAGTTAACCACTGGACTACTTTGAGTGTTCCTAGTCTAAGTTTTCTAACAGAAATAAATCCAATTATTTTCACCCCTTGCTAGACCAAGTAAAAGTGAACCCATGCCCACTTTACAAACCAACATAAACAAATTCTAAATCTAAGCAAACAACAATTCAAAATTGAATCATGTGTAGGTACTAAGATCACCATTTCTCAAAAACCACTCAAACCAGTTCCACTTGACAAACCCAAGCAACCATAGACTACCAAGCATGTGACCAGAGCACTCACCAAAATTCAAATGTAAAGTTCATGCGGCCATTTTATCAAACAGATGGTGAGCACAGTAAACCACTGCCTAACCGCGCCACCCGAAGCTCACTCGCCAACCGACCATGGCCATCACGCAGGACGCAACGCCGCGCCCATCCACGATGTCCAGGAGGTAGGCCACTGTCCACTGCCACCCCGTGTCCACCCCTCGAGCGCAGCTAGGCCCTGGACCACTGAGAACATCCATGCCCATTTCCTCACTGCCATGCCGAGAGAGCACCAGAGCGCCGCTGCCGACACGCACGCACATGCCGTGCCTCGCCGTCACCGCGCGTTCCTGCACTCACCGTGACACCAACTACCCCCAGACATGCCCATTAGCCGCCACGTAACAAGTAGCACCTGTGCGTCGTCGAAAACATCGTCGGTAATGCGTAGAGCGTCGACCCATTCGACCGTTCTTGACCTCCCCGTGCCGCGCAATTAAGCCAGCAATGACCGCCAGGAGACATTGCACCGTCCTACGCCCTTCGCCATGCCCGTAGCTCGTTGTACTAACGACGCCGGAGGAGCCTGCCCATGCTAAACTTCCCCTCTCGCCGGTGTATAAATAGAGTCCACCCCCGCCTCGATTGTTCACACCATCTCACTCCCCTCTCTCACAGACCACCCACAATCTTTCCCTGGAGCAAGGCAAGCTCCGCTTCACCGGAATTTCACCGGACTCCGCCGCTGCAGAGGATGAGCGGAGCTGTTGATTGGAGCCACCCAGGAGCCGCCGTGACCACCATTCAAACCGCCGTCGTTGACAACATCGTTCGCCCCCATCACCGACCCTAGCTAGAGCCTTGGTAAGCCGCCGCGTAGCCCCATCATCGCCGTTAGGGTTCGGTCTCGTCGGAGTTGTTCGACGAAGACGACGCACCACAGTCGTAGATCTTGTTCTAATCGTAGGGCTCAGATTGAAAGATACAGCTTCACGTAATTAGATCCGCTGGCGCGTGGGACCCCTCTGTTAGCAGCCCGCTACGCGTGATGTGCAGTTGAGCCGGCCCAGTTTAGTTCCCGCGCTTAGCCCAGTAATTCAAATAGAGATTTTCCAATTTTATTCAAACCCTAGTTCTGCCAGTAGATTCAAAAATCAATTCAAAGATATTTACTGAACCAAATTGCATGAAACCAATTTTGGTAGAAATGTATTGAAATTATCAATCAAAGCCGTTGGATTCAAACCATTTGAAATTATATATCACCTATAACAAAAATAACAAGACATAGACTTTTCTACATTCAAACATTTTTCAAAAATCAACCATAAATGCTTTTTAGTTGGTTCCAACTCTCAAATGTCACATTTGACAAGATCTAACTGAATATGTAAAAAAATTTAGGTTTACATGCAGTAATCTTGGACAAGTATTAAAAGAATGCTACATAGGCTTTTCTAGTCACTTTAATTATTTAAAATAATAACTTTAAACTTATTAAATTGTGACACCACTTTAAATCACATTCCCAGGTATTAAAATATGTGGTGATGACATGTGTCAACATGATCCCATATTTTAATTGGAGAATATTAAATCTTAAGTAGTTTTCAATGAGTATAAATTACTTTTCCAAAAGAAAATAAATAAGACTAGGTCTTTATTTCTTGTGATGATTGTGATGATGCTAGATCATCTAGTGTGAGCCCTTGTTTGCTAAATAGAAGTAGTTAAGTATTATTTGGTGATTGTGTACGTCGTATTTATTTATAGACGCTAGCACAGACCAAGGCTACGAGGAGGAGGATTACTACAAAGAAGAAGAAGAAAACTTCAACCGCTGCACCAACCAAGGAAAGCTACCACTTGCAAGTTTCTTAACCATGCAAGATAACACTTGCAACTTTGCAAGCTAGATAACCTATGCAATGCATTAGAAATGTTTTGGTTATGCAACCTTGATTATACCAAATCCCAGATTTACTTGCAAGATTTATTATTTTATTTCTTTATCAAAGTTCTTTATTAATTCTAGTTAGTGTTTTGTGATTTTTGGAAAGATATTATAGGTAGCATAAAGAGCATAAACTTGGCCTAAGTTAGTTAGAACTAGATGTCATACTAAGGCATGAGATCACGATTTGGGATAGTCCCACTTGATTAGCACCCCTCATTAGGTGTACCCTCAATTTTAGTGGCTAGTGCTAAGCATAAAAGTTGATCACTTTAGATGGGATTACTTGGTGAAAAGGATTATGAAAACCTTGGAATGATGAGTCAGTCTAATGAAATGTTTTGACATGTGTTATGAACACCAGATGATTTGATGATGAAAATATTGAGGCATGAGCCTTAGATATTTTATAAAACTGATGGTTTGGTTCAGATGCGATACTATTCCAATTTTATCGTACAACCACAATACCCGAATTTGGGTAGGGCTTGACTAGAAGTTTATATATCTTAGTATGGGTTCCCTTGTGGAAGAGGTGTGAGCTGAGGCTACCTCATGATGATTGTCCACCTGTGCAGTTCCCAAGATGACAAATGGTCATGGTTGGGAGGCCAAACTCATAGGGGAGGTGCCTATACTAGGATGTGTAATTGAAAGGTTAGGATTGATTATCCGCATAATGAGTATGGTGATTCAGGATTGTTCCTGACAGATGTATCGAATGTTGTGGTGAAAGTGTACCACCTCTATAGAGTGTCAAACTATTCGAATACCCGCGTCCGTGGTTATGGACAGTTGGAGTGGCCATACTATTCTGTCGTCATATGTTTTCAAAATGACTTATGAAATGAACTATGACTTTGACTTGACCACAACAGGGTTGTGAACATGAAAACTAAGTTCCCACTTAGGTTTTGTAAAACATTAAGTTAGTTTTATTTACTTCTAAACTTGGTTAGAGATAAACCTGTCTTTTTGTAAATAAAACTAGAGCTTAGGATTCCTACTCGAACTACTTATTTGTTAGTTATAGTTTGCGAGTACTTAAAGAGTACTCTTGGCTTTGTCCCTGGCTATTCCTATGGCCAGACTATGAAGAGGACTACCAAGATGATGGACAGCAGGAAGTCTATGACAACTAGGATCATCTCCCATCGTCAGCATTGCATGTGACCCTCAAGATGGAGCTTCAACCATGCTACCCTTATTATTATTCTGTTGCATTGATTGTATTAAGACTGGATCATGAGATCCTGTATTTGTAAGACCTTTATTATGGTTTGTAATGGATGGTGAACTATGGTACCAATATGTTATGTCTCGCAAAAATGGTAATCATGGGATTGCGATGGATGGCATAACATGCATCTGGTATTAAAAATCTGGGTGTTGTCAAGTTGGTATCAGAGCCATACTGACAATAGGAGACCCTAGTTAGAATGGACGCTTGAATCAAAATCTTAGTTTCAAAACAAAAACGTGAGTATTTATGAAACCTATTCTCATTCTTATCACTAAGATTCTTTCAAAAACCGATTCATGTTCCTAAAAAATTCTTGCAATCTTACCTAAAATTTGACACACTTGATCACTCTACTAACTTACTTATCCTACATTCTTATAGATGGAGGTCAAGTATAGCAAGTTGTACCATTTGGGCAATGGAGGACAGCTCATCTTTGAGCGTGATTTAGACAAACTCTCGAACTTCTTGAGCACCTGCACCCCGAGTTCTTCGGAGCATAGCTCAATGATCAGCAAGGAGGAGAACTACAATGGCTGATCGTTGCAAATCTCAGAGGCAATATGGAGGCACCCACCTCGAAAGGGATCCAATTCAGCTTAAGAGATAACAACTGGCTACATGGACTCACTAGGGATATGCAGGAGGATCTTGCCCGTCTATGTGCACAAAGCATCAACCAGATCAAGGGCCCCTTCTTTGAGTACTACGCAAGACGTGATTCTATGGGACAGCCATTGGAGGTGCCACACCATCCGGAGCTGAAGCATCAGGTGGATCATCTCAGCTTCATGATGTATGACAGAGCATAAGGAGTTGAACAACGCCCGCGCCTACGCCAACCACAACTATGCCATTGTAGTAAACAAGGACCAGACCCTCGCCATCCTTGCGAAGGAGCGCAAGTCATTTCGCCATCTGCATGACAAGAAGGATCGCATCATTGCTCTCCTTCGTCACAAAGTGTCAGACTTGGAGGAGACCATCCATGTGTGGGACATGCAGCTTGAGGAGAGGTATAATGCAGGGGAAGATATTCATGGAGATCCCTACTCCTACCTTAGTGATGATGATGACTACCTGGAGGACCAAGCCATGGACTTCCACACTGATGATGATTTTGCCTTCATTGATGATGATGATGAAGCCATCGATTCTGATGAGTAGTACTTGAGCACTATCATAGGTGTGAGTTGTATCCGGTCCCATTGTATCGTAGTTTCACAGAATGGTTCTTAAAACCATCTGCTACCTTAGTGTGGTGTGTGTTTGTATTGGGTGCTATGAATGAATGAATGAATGAATGAAAATAAAGTTGTTAGTTCGCAAAACTAGAGTCAAACTCAAAGTTAAAAGCTTTTCAAAAACAAATCCATGAACCTTAGAAATTTCCCCCTTGTCTCATAATCTATCTCAATCTTCAGATGCCTCACGGAGGGAGCAACTCATCTTAGGACCCAATGCTGCAAATTTTGCAAATGTTGGTTTCTGACCATGAAGCTGAAAGAGCTGAACGTCAAGCCAATTTAGCCACCCTTCAATAGATTTCTCAGATGGGCAATAATAATCAAGGCCATGGAAACCAGGACAACCATGGATCCAAGCTCAAGAACTTTCAGAACACCAATCCACCCATATTTAGCAAGTCTGAAGAGCCATTAGATGCTGATGACTAGCTACAGACCACGGAGAACAACTTAGAAGTTGCAGGAGTGGAGGCCAATGAGAAAGTACTGTTTGCCACCCATTATCTAGCAGGTGATGCAAGAGCTTGGTGGAATAGCATTCATACCATGAATGGAGGACATATGATGACATGGGATGAATTCAAACTCAAGTTCAATAGAACCCATGTGCCCCCGGGTTTAGTCGAGAGGACGGGAGATGAGTTCAGAGAATTGAAGCAAGGGAGGATGACAGTAGTTGAGTACCGTGACAAATTTCTGTCATTAGCTAGGTATGCACCAGATGAGATTGACACTAAAGCCAAGAAGAAGGAGATATTCTTGAATGCTCTGCATGATGAGATGTAAACGGTATTAGTCAACATTCCTTTCGCGGACATTGAAGCCTTAGTGAATTCTGCAATCCAGATGGATGGCAAGATCAACCAAGCCAATGAGAATCGCAAGCGTCGAATGATCCATCAACCAGGAACCCACCATACCCGGAGTATCGCCCCAACCCGTCTACAGGATATGCCCCGAGAAACAATAGACCCCCTATGTCCCGTCCGAACTATCCCAACTATGGAGGAGGAAACCCAAGTCCTAGAGGAAACCATAACAACAACCCCGGCAACTCCAATAATTTCAACCGTGCACCGCCCAAGTTCAACAACAACAACACCAATACTGCCCCAAGGAATAGAAGCAATGCTGTGCCTATTGCAGGAAAAGACAAGTCTCAGGTTACTTGTTTTGAATGCAGAGTCAAGGGTCACTATTCCAACGAGTGCCCCAAGAAGCTTGCAGCAGCCCATGTGAATGCCCCAGCTCAGCAGCAGCGCCATGTTCAGCCTAGAAGAAGATTTGCCCCAGGGAACTCACTCGAATGCAACGCCCGTCTGTTTCACATGAATGCTAAAAAAATCTCAGGAAGCGCCATATGTCGTGCTGGGTATGTTTTCTGTTAACTCAGTACTTGCAAGAGTGTTGTTTGATTCTGGAGCACCGCACTCATTTGTTACAGAAGAATTTGCATGCACCAGTAAGATTCAACCAACAAAATTGAAGCATGTTATGATAGTTCAAATACCCAGTTCAACCACCAAAGCTAGACAAATTTTCAAGGCCATACCTATCAGAATCCATAGAATATATTTTTATGCTAATCTAATAGTACTTGGAACCAAAGGTTTGGAAGTAGTACTAGGAATGGATTGGATGTCGAAACATAAAGGATTAATCGACTATGCCAAGAAAGCCATAACCATGACTAGTACCACTAGAGTATCAGTAGAGCACGTATTTGAAACTTTGCCCTATCAATTCAAGTGCAACAAGAGTCTAGCCCAACCAACCATTGACCAAGTCAGAGTAGTCTGTGAATACCCCGACGTATTCCCAGAAGTATTGCCCGGTATGCCCCCAGATCGGGATATCGAGTTTATCATTGAACTAATACATGGAACTAGACCCAGAGCTCAGAGAGCTTATAGTATGAACCCGTCTGAATTAGTGGAGCTAAAGAAGCAACTGGATGCTATGCTAGAGATAGGTTTGATTCAACCAAGTGCGTCGCCATGTAGATCACATGTTTTGTTTGTGGATAAGAAATATGGAGGTAACCGTTTGTGCATGGATTATTGGAAGCTGAATGACGTCACCATTAAGAACAAGTACCCACTACCAAAGATAGAAGATCCGTTTGAACAGTTGACCGATGCCAAAGTGTTTTCTAAGATTGATCTTAGAACTGGTTATCATCAACTCAAGATTCGCGCAGAGGATATTCCAAAGACCGCCTTCACCACCAGATATGGATTGTATGAGTACACTGTCATGTCTTTTGGATTAACCAATTCCCCCTCTTATTTCATAAACCTCATGAATAATATTTTTATGAACTTCCTGGATAAGTTTCACTACTAGGAAATAGGTCATTTGTGGCACACCTGTAAACAGCATCTGTGGCGCTCTAGGTGTGCGCCACGAGCCTCACGCTACGTCTATCTCCTAGCCGTGGCGCGCTGCCTGGTGCACCACGGTTGTGTCGATATAGGCTTAGCGCACCTGCTAGTGCTCCATGGCTATGTGGACAGGTGCGCTACGCTTTGGATCTTCTGTGGCGCATGTTGCAGTGCGCCACTAAGCTACGCAGGTGCACTTTAGATGTAGTGCGCCACAAAAGCTAGGTCATGTGCGCCACGGGTATTTTTTTTAATTTCAGAGCCAGATGATATACAATACAGATTATATACAATATTACAGGCAGTAATACACACACAGAAGCAACTTCTGAGGACAGCCGACTCTTCTTCATCTGCTCCTAGGGGTTGAATGGGATTTTCCAGGTCGTCGCAGCCCCTTAGCACCTGACTAATTTTAACCCTGTGCACGCTATCTGGCATCGGCCTTGAGTGGAATGTGCGTTGCAAGGGTTGAACGATGGTACCCTTGGCAACATCCCTCAGCTCGTTGTTCACGTAGCATAAGAGAGTGCAAGGAACATCCGTCTGCGGAAAACATGTACGGCATCGTCAGAGATTGCATAAGAGTAATAGATGGCATGAAAGGCGGTAAAGAAATTTGTTTACCGTGATGGCGTCGAGATCGGCTAATGTCGAGGCACCGCATACGGTGACGGGCGTGCAAGAGACGGAGGGGCTGCTTGATGGCGCGGTGCTGGCCGCCGGTGTATTCTCCCTACCGGGTGCTTGGAGCTCCGGTGCCGCCGCGACGATGGTAGGGGGCCACCAACATGTTCGGCGCCGTGGTGATGGCAGGGGGAGTCACCAACACTTTCTGCACCGCGGTGCTAGCGGGCGGAGTCACGAACATGTAGTTTGCCTGATTCGTCGGTGCCGTGTTGTTCGAGTGGTTGCTGACCATGCTTGGAATCTGGCACGTCCCTACTCGACCACCCGCACTCCAGTTCGCTATTGACTCCACCAAGGTAGGCAGGATGGACGTGAGGGTGATTGTCATGTTGTCTTGGACGATCTACAGGATCCGCGCCACTTGTTCCTTAAGTTCTTGAACCTCGCGGTTTTCCTCCTCGCTCCTTCCCGATGGCGCCACACGCATCCTCGGCGGTGGACCAAAATGATCCACCCAATTCTTACCCCCGAGGCCTGCCAGATGGCGAGCCGACGACGGCTTCTTCGTAACCGGCTCAATTGTTTTGGCCCGGTTCATCGCCCTATTAAAAGGGTTATCCCACCGGGTGGCCGCCGTCGACCCCTGGGATGAGGAACCCTGGGATCCATGACTAGCAACAATTTCCTCCTTCCGCAGAAGAAGTAACAGTGAATCGTTTAGAAACTAGACTTCATCAATTAGAATGCAATCGAGTTGATCCGTGGTAATTAGATTACTTACCACAATTTCGTTCACCGCAGGATCCGCGGTGATTTGTTTGGTTTTTGGGTCCACATGGTAACGGGCCCTGATGAAGTTTCGAATCTGCCCGGGTTCGAATTTTGCAAAGGGGTTTTCTATCCCCTTAGATCTATATTCTTCGTCCTCCTTATTCCATTTGGCCTCCACAGTTCTGTATCCACCAGATCCGAGATGGTGATGACCTATATTCATCACCTGCAGCACCTTTCCCCGATTACTATTGTCCAGGGATCTTTCAGATTCACACCTCTCCTTGAACTCTCGGAATTGATCTTTGGTGATCTGCGGGTCAATCTTCTGGATCTCCTCGAGACTTTTGCCTTCTTTATAGATCTTATTCTTTATCCGGGTTCTCCAGCTGGCCAGGGCGGTGCTCATCTTTGTGAGGGCAGATTTGTTTACTTTGTTCCCATGATAATTTGTGTTCTGATACTCAGCGGGGAACTTGTATCTTGGGTGCAGCTTCTCGAAGAGGAGTGTGCGCAAGTGGCCATTATATTTATGCCGGAGATTCTCGGTGTTGATCAAGATGGTTGTCCGGGTGATCGCCGCCACTTGCCCACCGTACCCTCTGACTACAAGGTCGGGCTCCAAAGGAACCCCTATTGGGATCACTTCGGTAATTTCCTCCCTGACGGTGCCGACCGTGTTCGAGCGATGTTCCTTCGGCTTCTTCTTCTTCTTAGGAGGATTGCTACCACTCCGTGTTCCCTCGCTGCCATCAGTGTTTTCATCACCCGCCATTCCTTCAGCTTCTTCCTCCGCATCTTCCATCCCATCATCCTCGCTCTCCGAAGGATGGTATTCTTCATCGTCTTCTAGCCGCTGGGCCGCCTCCCAGAATGTCAATTGTTTATTCGAAGGTATGAGTTCTCCTTCAGCGCTGACGCGCTTAGAATATCCAGCCTCGTCGTTGTCACACATGTTTGCACTAATAAAAAAAAATAGTTAAATGCACGGAAAAATCCGGAATGACCTTTGCTAATTTTCTTAAACTAGGAGTGCCCGATTTCTGCCTAAACGGAAGTTAATCAACATTTTTGCAAAAATCGGGACTCATTTCATACAAGAACCTGCATACAAGACATAATAAAGTGCTTCGTACAAGCACAAGCACAATTTCAAGTGCTACAACAATAACAAAAATGAGAATACACCATAACCAAGTGCTTCTGATCATAACCAAGTGCTAGCTTCCAAACAACTATCTCAGAACTTAACTAATGCTTGATGATATCAAATGACAACATGCAAATGATGATAGCACTTCATCATTTGCATGTATATTTATCACCAAAACCACTCCGTAAGTACTGTTTTTATTAGTCCCTGCATATGGAGTGTCCGTGTGACAGAAATGTCATTCAACATGCAACATTGAGCTAGTGCTGGCCATATCAGGTGTGACTATGATCACATATTAGTAGTATGTGACAATGGCTGATCATGCACATTACATGATCAGCGTATGCCTCTCAGAGAACTGAGATACAAAGTTACAGGTACAAACAGAACACCCCCGGCTGGCTAGATCCAACCGAGAGGATGTCCAGGGAAGTAACCTGACTGAACATCAGGACCCTGAAGCCACTCTGAGCAGCGGTTCTACGTCAAGAACCAATGCTGCTGCCCTGAGCAACTCAGCCGAAATCAAAACATAAAAGACCAAGACAAGAACCAAGCTCATAGAACATAAAACAATCGTTGACAAAGAATTGTAAACCCCATATCCCTGCATATCTGGAAGGAGGAACTACTCAGGAGATCGCTGGGATGATGATCATCAAGTGAAACAAACAAAGTGGCGCCAACAAATAGTAATCAGAGGCACATAAAAATCTGGAAGCTATCTATTCCAACAGAAGCCATGTTTCCATCAGGAAGCAGCAACTTCTACTAACTAGCATCTATATATTGGTGGGATGATCATCATCAACTCAAATGAACAAGTGACACCAGAAAATAGCAAGAAGAAGCACATAAATGTGACATCCATCCACTGATCCATTTCAACATAACACACATATATTCATATACCCAAATTCCATGCATCACCATCACTAGTACTTAGGGTGTTAGAACCCAGCATTCAACAGTAGCAACATACAGTACATAGAAGTACTTAGCAAGGATGTTTAGGGTGCTAGAACCCATTCAAAAGGAGCAAATGCTAATCTGAACCCTAACCTCACTGCCCAACCCTAATCTGAACCCTAACCTCTAATCTGAACCCTAACCATGGCCTGAAGAGAGAGGGGAGAGAGAGAGGGAGAGAGGGTAGGGGCGACGCACACCTCTGAGATGGGGACGACAATGGCGGGCGAGCGGACGACGATGGCTGGCGGGCGGATGAGGGCTCCTCCACGCACTCCTCCTCCTCGGACGCACATGGGCCTACTCCTCCTCGGATCGAGATAAGCGGTGTGGGCCTCCTCCTGCTCCACGGCCTCCTCCTCGAGCGGCGGCGGCTGGCGAGGCGGTGGATTAAGAGCACGACGGCACAGGGCTCGGGCTTGGGCTTGATTGAGATGGTGTCTGAGATGGCATGAGAGGCGGATGTGGCACGGTTGACTAGTCGTGCCCAGATAGGCGTAGCGCACTTGGGCATAGTGCGCTACGGATATCTGTAGCGCACTTGGGCATAGTGCGCTATGCCTATCGGCTTTTATCGACTATATAAGATGGCTGTAGCTCCACTATCTAACAACTACACTAGCCTATCCCACTGGTTCTTCCCTTAGCTCTATTCTCAATCTATGAGCACCCATGTTTGAATCCTGGTGCCCACCTTTTTTAATTTTATTTCAAAAATACTTTTAAATGTTTCAAAAAAAGCACAAAAGTGGTGATATATGCCATAGAAGTTTTGTTTTGTTTTTAAAAAATACTTTTAAATATTCCAAAAATGCCCAAAAGTGATAATATATGCCATAAAAGTGGTACAAATATGATTCAATGTATAAATAAATTTCATAATAATTTGTCCACGAATATTACAATCTTTTTTGACCACGCGTTTTACAATATTTTTTGAGCTAGCGTTTTAGAATCTTTTTTCCCTTCTTTGTCGCAGTTGAATAATTTAGCCCCGGCACTTTAATGTTTCTTCTTTCGAACGGGCTACCTTTTTGGGTAGGGTTGTCCTTTTTCTTCTTGTGATGTATGTTGCTACATCATAGTCATCGTCATCTTCAATCTTTGGATTTCCGTACTGGTCGAAGTCTTGCTCGTTGGCGACTCCATCCATTCCGATGATGTTTCTTTTTCCTCTCCTCACGACAACACGACTAGGCTTTGTCGGGTCCGTAATGAAAAAACATTGGTCCACTTTGGTAGCTAGTACCCACGGTTCATTTTTTGCGGCCACGTTCGCACCGGCAGCCTTGGATTTGGCTGCTTCGGGTATAACCATGGTTATGAAATACCGGTCTTCTCTTTCGATGCTCTTTGCCCATATGACACGGAACATCGGCACCTTTTCTCCACAGTATTCGAGCTCCCAGATCTCCTCGATTCTTCCGTAGAATATTTCCTTCACTTTGTCATCGGTGTAGAATTCCGACGTTACGCCTGAGTTCTGATAATCACACTTGTTGTCCTCTTCCTCCGTGTAGAATGTGTAGCTACGCCTGATAGGTCACCAGGTTTTGCATCGGTCCCTGCGACAAGGTGAATATGATCTTTTCCGTGTCAGAAGAATGCGATCGTGGGGGATTATCAAGGAGCGTCTGCCTACACTAACGCGTGAAATCTGAGTTGTGCTCTTTGATTATTTCTCCCTGCGTCCTCTATATGCCCCGGTCAATGTACTTCTTCTCGATTAACCTTTTGTGCTTCTGTACCCAAGGATCGACCAGTTCTAAATGCTGTAGCTCGACAAGGTTTTCTCGATCAAAGTCTGAGCGTCGAAAATCGAAGTCTGCATGCAGTATGCGACGACCCTCTCGGTGACCAGATCCGTCGAGCTTTCCAAGGTGCCTGTTGACGGGAAGACCGACAGGGTTCTCGATGTCTAGATAATTCATGCAGAAAGAGATGCACTCTTCGGTTAGAAAGCCCTTGGCTATGCTTCCATCTAGACGGGACCTGTTGCGAACGTATCCTTTGATGTGTCCGTTCATCCTTTCGAACGCCATCATGCTGCGGAGAACATCGGCTCGAGTTGGACGATGTCCTCCACGACATGGACCAGCAGATGCACCATAATGTCGAAGAATGCGGGCAGGAAGTAGACCTCAAGATCGCATAGTATCACCACGATCTCCTCCTGTAGCCTCCCGAGATGATTCACGCCAATCGACTTCCTAGAGATGACGTCGAAAAACTTGTAGAGGCCAAATAACGTTTCACGGAGGTGCTCGTCCATTATCCCTCTTAGTGCAACCGTAAGTACCTATGTCATTAGCACGGCACAGTCGTGAGACTTCATGCCACTGAACCTCTGCTTTGCCTCGTCTAGGTATCTGCTTATCTTGCCCGCGTAGCCGTAAGGAAATTTGACTCCTAGAAGGCACTGGAAAAACTGTTTGATCTTTTTACCCTTCCGACGACCTTGTGTCGTCTCCTACTCATGATCATCGTTATCTTCCTGATCATTAGGAGTAGTGCGTCCTCCGTGAAGCTCCTTCCGGATACCCATGAATATCAGGTCGTGCCTTGCTTTCGGACCATCTTTCGTCCTATCTGGCATGTTGATTATGGTGGCGACCAGACTCTTGCACACATTTTTCATGATATGCATGATATCGAGGCTATGAGGCATGCGGAGAAACTTCCAGTATGGAAACTCCCGGAAAACAGACCTTGTTTTCCATACCTTCATCAGCGGCTTGTCTTGCTGCCTCTTTTGCTTCTTTCTAGGCTTAGGACAATCTTTCCAGTTTTTCGGCAACTCTTCCACTTCTTCGCTGCTCCTATGCTCTGGGATTCCTCGGGTCTCGGATTTGCCATCGAACAGGCCTCCACCTTTTCTCCATGGATCATTCTTGCCGAGCCACCTCCGGTGCGCCATGAAAACGGTTTTCGAAGACCCTGGATCTTTCTCTAGTTGGAGATAGCTTGTGTTATCCATGCACCTAACGCATGCGCATAATCCTTGGATAATCTTGCCTGAGATATACCAGCAACCTGGATAGTCTTGCACCGTAGTGACCAACGCGGCTCTCATAGTGAAATAATCTTGTGGGGTATAGCGTCATAAGTATTGGCTCCAGATTCCCATAACGTGGCTAGCTCCTCGTTCAACAGCCCGAGATACAGATTGATGTCGGTACCAGGTTGTTTCGGCCCTTGAATTAGCATACTCATTTGTATGTACTTCTTCATGCACAACCATGGAGGGAGGTTGTACATCCATACAAACACGGGCCAAGTGTTGTGCGTGCTGCTCTGGCTACCGAACGGATTGAGTCCATCGGTGCTCGCACCAAGCCTGATGTTCCTCGAATCTCCACCGAATTCTAGGAATTCGAGGTCCAACGCTTGCCACTGGCTAGCATCTGAAGGGTGCATCAGCAGCTCATCCTTTTCGGGGTCATCGTCATCTCCTGGCTTCTTCCTTTCCGCATGCCATCGCATGAGCTTCGCTTCCTTAGGGTCCGCGAAATAGCGCTGCAGACGATGAGTGATAGGAAAGTACCATACCACTTTTCGAGGTGCTTTCTTCCCTTTCTTGTATCGACTCACGCCGCACACCGGACATGTGGTTTTCTTCGTGTCCTCGCCCTGATAAATGATGCAATCGTTGATGCATACGTGATATCTAACATGCGGTAGATCGAGAGGACAGACAATTTTCTTGGCGTCCTTGATACTAGTTGGACACGTGTTCCCCTTCGGGAGACGATCGTGCCAGAATGCCATCATATCATCGAAGCTTGCGTCGCTCAATTTGTGTTTTGCCTTCATCTCCATAGCCCTGAGCGTTACATTCAATCGGGTATCATCGGGCCTGCATCCTTCATACGATGGACTAACCGCGTCTTTCTCAAGTTGCGCAAGCTTGGCTTTCTCTCTAGCGGCAGCCCTGCCGTGACTCGTCTGCTTGAGAAGCAGATCTTGCACATAAGGGTCCCGCACCCAGCCTGACATTGTTCCATCGTTGTCTACTCCTCCGGCATCTAGATCATCATCATCCCGATCTGCTTCCACACCTTCACCATCTGCAGGAGACTCTTCATCATCTCGCCCGTCCTCGCCGTGATGATCATCGTCATGTTTCCCACCTTCACCGTCTCCATCGTCTTCGTCATCGCTTATCCAACGAGTGTATCCATCCATGAAACCATGGCGGAGCAGGTGCACCTGCAGATTATTCCCAGAAGCTGGGTCGATCACCCATTTGAGTTTGGATCTTCTACACGGACATCTTATCTCCGTCTTATTATTTCGTATCATGTCGACCGTCGCACATTTCAAAAATCTAGACACAATGCCTTCGCTCATTATGCGGACCATTTTTGCCTACACGGTGTACACAGTACAATTACAAGTCTATTAGAACCACATAATGAATGCATGCATGCAATGGTCGATAGAAAATTTCGGCATGACCTATCCTAAAATTAGGACCTTTGCGAAATGCCAAAGTCTTGCCAAATTGGAAATGAATCAAAATTTTGGAAAAAAATGGCAACTTGTTCACACACAAACACAAGAGAGAGACTGATCCATAGACACGTGAACATATCATTATCCTCTCCATACACACACATGCATGCATATGAGCATCGATACTCTCCATATATATACACTCACATAACCATCGATCCTCTCCATACACACATCATGAGCATCAATCATCTACATACATATGAGCATATCATCCATATACACATGAACACATCCTTACATGGACAACTTACCGAGATGAGAGACCGAGATCGCGAGAAGATGGAAAGGAGAGGTGCGTGCAGGACCGGAGAAGGAGATGAGAGACCGAAGAACTTCCTCTATTACGTATGTAACATCCAAGGAAAGTTCCACATGCTAAAAATGGTGAATCAGTGGAGAAATTGAGGTGGGAAGGAGAAGGATCCCGACTAGATCTAAGGAGGAAGAAGAAGGGGAAAGTAAAGTGTGGGGTGGTCGATGATCACATGACAACATGTGCACATGCATGGTCGACACATCCATGGCGCACATGGCCATAGTGAGCCACATGGAAAAATCACATCCGTGGCGCACATTCCAGAGTGCGCCACCGATGTTTCTGCCCATTTAAGGAGCAGAGGGGGCTTCACATAGGCGTAGCGCACTTTCCACATGTGCGCTATGGCTATCCCTAACAACCGTAGCACACCTCCCCCATGTGCGCTACGGGTATGCGGCATGCGGCCAGCAGGGCCCTGGCCCATATATATCTATGGCGCACTATGACCATGCGCGCCATGGTTGTTCTAGTTACTAGTAGGGCACTGCCCACAGGTGAGCCACGCCTGTTTTAGCCATGGGGCACTTCAACCATGTGATCCACGGATGTGCTGATTACCTCTAGCCATTTTCGTAGTAGTGTATGTCGTTGTTTTCATCGACGACACTCTGATATATTCCAAATCCGAAGAAGAATATGAGCTACACCTGAGGACCATCCTTGAAACCCTTAGAGATCATCAGTTGTATGCCAAGTTTAGCAAATGTGAATTCTGGTTAAAGGAAGTAGGATTCCTAGGACATATTGTGTCATCTGGAGGAATTGCTGTCAACCCTGCCAGGGTTAAGGATGTTGAATAATGGCAAGCCCCAACCACTCAAACCCAAGTTCATGCATTTCTCGGATTAGCATGATATCACTACAAGTTCGTAGAAGGATTTTCGAGCATCGGAAGACCCATGACCCAATTGTTGAAAAAGATAAGAAGTTTGAATGGACGGACAAATGTGGAGCAAGTTTTCAAGAGCTCAAGAAGAGATTGATCTCAGCCCCAATCTTGATTATGAAGGATATCACAAAGCCTTTTGATTTGTATTGTGACGCATCCAAGATTCGCCTCAGATGTATGCTGATGCAAGAAGGCAAAGTCATATCCTATCTATCCCGACAACTGAAGAAACACGAGCAGAATTACCCTACCCATGACCTCGAACTAGCAACCGTAGTTTTAGCCTTGAAGACATGGTGGCATTACCTCATGGGCAACCAGTGTGAGATTTATTTAGATCACAATAGTCTGAAGTATATTTTCACCCAGAAAGAGATAAATATGACGCAAAGGAGATGTATAGAGTTAATCGAGGACTATGAGCTTGACTTTCACTATCACCCCGGCAAATCCAATGTGGTAGAAGATGCTCTTAGCAGATTGCCGTGTCGATTGAACACCATGATTCTGAAGGAGCAACCAAGTTTGCACAAGGAGTTGGAAGATTTCAGAATGGAACTAGTTAGTGAAGGATTTTTGGCTAGCATAGAACTTCAACCCACGTTGATTAGTCAGATTCATTGAAGATAAAGGATTTTTGGCTGGCACAGAAAAGAAATGCTAGTCTAAACGGAATCAAACGTCGTATCGGTACAGGGAAGGTACCCAAATTCATTGAAGATGAAGGAGTTTTCTGGTATAAAGTATGAATATGTGTGCTAGCAGATTCAGAATCGAAGCCAGCTATTTTGCAAGAATCCCTTGATACTCTTTATTCTACCCACCCTGGAGGAATGAAGATGTATCAGGATTTGAAGGAGAAATTTTGGTGGCATAATATGAAGAGAGAAATTGGAAGCTACATACACAAATGTGATATCTATCAGAGAGTCAAAGCAGGACTTCAGAGACCCGCAGGACTTTTGCAACCTTTGTAGATTCCGTAATGGAAATGGGATTCAGTTGGAATGGATTTTATCACCGGTTTGCCTACATCTAGTAGGGGAAATGACTCTATCTGGGTCATAGTGGATAGACTGTCCAAAGTTGCTCATTTCTTACCGGTCAAGACCAGTTATCAGAGTTCGAAGCTAGATGAGTTATACATTGCTAGAATAGTCAGTTTGCATGGAGTCCCCAAGACCATTGTGTCGGATCGAGCAACCCAGTTTACCTCGAGATTTTGGAAGAAATTCCAAGAAGGATTAGGAACTAGACTGGATTTTAGCATAGCTTATCACCCGTAGATTGATGGACAAACGAAGCGAGTAAACCAAATACTCGAAGATATGTTGAGAGCTTGTGTGTTGGAATATGGATCTATATTGGAGGACTGTCTGCCTTTCACAGAATTCTCATACAACAACAGTTACCAAGCCAGTTTGCAAATGGCCCCATTTGAGTTTATGTCGTGGTGGTGTCACGACAGATGCCATGGGTAGGCTTAAGTTAGGGGCCGGATGGACGCTTGAGATAACCGGGGAGGGAGTGCACGGTGTAGCCACGCATGAAGAACAAGATGAACTCTCCACACTTAGGATTTTTATTGATCCAATAAGTTTACAAGTGCTCCTTGAGATGTTTGTGCATAGCCTTAGGGCACTAGTCTTCTACTTGGTCCTCCTTCCCTAAACCCTAGCTATGACCCTCCTTATATAGGCGCTAGCCAGCTAGGTTACATCCCTTTGGGTTCTAGGGTTACTTTTTAGATCTTGGTCCTTGCTGTGCGGGCCGGGTCATGGGCTAGCCCTGAGCCCTTGACCCAGTCTGCAAAGACACACAGCTAACGGTCTTCTCGTACATAGCCTCCAGCTCTTTTGGCGTCATACGGTGACTTTGTACGTCAACCCTTGCTTTGGGCGTCACCCGGCTCCTTTTGTGTCACTCGGCGTCACCCTTCTCTTTTGACCATGGTTTACCATGGTCCCTCCTGAATGTTACTCGGAAAGCTGCCACGCGTCCTTTCTGACTCATCCTTCCCTCGTGACACTCGGCTCGTTGCTTCCTGCAAGGTAAACAAACTTGTCTTATACGGACCGACATAATTCTTATGTTGGCCGCACACGACATTCTTACCCTACCGTTGTTACCCGGCCTGAGTTATCTTCTACTCAACATAGGCCAAGCTGGGCAATGTTTTACCCCTTACCACCCTATCGGGGATAATTCCCCCGACATTAGTCCCTGAAGCTGGTGAGGCCTAGCAGTTTTTGCTATTAGGCGTCTCCAGGTCCCTTGAACATGCTTGGAACTTCTCTTTCTCTCAGCATTTACTGCTTAGGGCGCACTATTTGGCGTAATCTTGATATTTGCTGAGTCTAACTTGCCCCTTTCGAGTCTCATCTGTGACTTTGTAGGACCTCGTGCCGAGTCACTTTCTATGCTGCCGAGTCATTTTTGGCTTTCCTTAGTCTTTGACAGCTTGTAATCATGATGTATTGCCTCAAATTTTGTCCCAAATCCTGACCGCACAGTGACGGCGGGGCAGTAACTCCCCGTCACTATGACAGTCCCATCGCTCCGCGCCTCGTGCCCTGCGCAGCATGACATGGTTGTAGATTTTCCGTGTATCGCCTACACGTGGCGCTCGCTGATGCGCTCACTCGGCCGAATACACGGCCACATGGTGGACACACGGCACAGAAGGATCCCACACCTGGGGTTTTTTACTCTCCTTAAGTAGGGGTGAGGGGAACTTAACTGCCTTTGCCTATTCAGGTTCCCCCTTGCCCTCTTCTTCCTCGCGCCTCCTAATCCTAAACTGCCTCATTGCGGTTCCTCTCTTCTGCTGCTTCTCTCCAGCGATTCTCTTCTTCCCCTTTCAATTCTACGACGGGTCCTTGCGTCTCCAGGCCCCTTCCAACAGCGAAAGAGCCCGAATCAAGCAATATTATGGATGATCGTGATGCCGGCGAGGAGTCGGAGGAGCATGAGGTCGCCACCAGCGAGCGCGGCGGTTGGGAGGGCTCTAAGGTTACAACAGAGGAACTTGAGTGGCTGCGCTCCACCAGGCGCATCTCGCTCGAAGTTGATTGTCGCCTTCCCTTAGGTGAGATCGTTCCTAAGCCCGAGGCCAACGAGAGGGTGTTTTTCCTCTCGCACTTCGAGCGTGGTTTTTCCCTTCCTGATAGCAATTTCTTTGTGTCTTTCCTCTCCACCTCGCATCTGCAAACTAACCATTTGCCTGCCAATGCCATTGGCTCTCTTTCCTACTTCATCTCTTCCTGCGAGGGCTATCTTTGTATCTGGCCTACCGTTCTTCTTTAGGGCAAGTATTTTAATTTTCGGATACAAGTCGTGCCTGATCGTGGCATTCCCAGCGCCAAGAAGAGGCCCACTAGGTGTGGTGCTGCTAGTATCACACCCAGGAAGGACTCGATCTTCCCTTGGGTCACTAGCATTGATTCTTGCTAGAAGTCGCATAAAACCCTTTTCTATGTCAAGAACAGCGGGTCCAATGACTACATCCGTCTTCCCCCTTCAAGGACGAGGTTCCCAACAAGGAGCTATGGAAGCTTGACCCACGCGACAAGAATGCCGCTGTGAACGAGGCTCATGGGATCATCGAGAGGCTGCTATTGTTGGATGAGAACTTCCACTTAACTGAAGAGGAACTCATGTGTGCTTTCATCGCATGCCGAGTCAGCCCCATCCAGGCCAGATGTCACAAGATGTGCTTCATGAGAGGCCCACGAGATCCTACCCGGCACTCCACTTTGGATCTCACCAATGACTCAGTGGCCTGCTGAGTCAGCTCGATCTTCAAGCTGAACTTAGCAGAAAACTGGGCCTAGAGCTGCCCCCCTTTCAACCGGGATAGGCCTGTCCCGTGGGTAAGCGTCCCAGTCATTGATTTGCTACTGACATAGCTTTCCTTTCGTTTACTCGCTATTCTATCTCTCTATTGATTTTATTTTGTTTGTCTTTCACAGAATCTTGTTCACCAGGTTGATGACAGCACCGTCCCTCCTGGTGGATATTTAGATGATCTCTCTGACGATGATGAGGTTGAGTTCGATTTGGAGTGCTTTATGCCAATCCCGCACGCTGCCACTACTTCCGCTTCGGGTAAGACCTCTACTTGAAATCCCTTCCGAGATTGGTCTGACGATGATGATGTGGACTGTGAAGTTCTGGTGGTACTTGTGTTTTGACCTTAACTTTCTGACTTATCCCATTGAGCTCGTCATTTACTCATGCAGCTCGCCAGGTACACGAGGAACCTCAACTTTCCGTAAGCGGGTATGGCAAGCTTCCTGCTGCCAAATCTAGTAAACGGCATGGGGCCTCCTCCAGCTCTCAACCTTAAAAGAAGCATCAACTCGATCTTGCCGCACCTCATGTTGCCACGTCATCATAGACCCACAAGACCACAGGGCGCCAGGTCACTTGTCGCATCCCGCACGACCCGACCGTCTCTGGGTAACTTTAGCTGCCCGTTGCCTTTCATTTTCTTTTACAGTTCTTTGCTTGTCCTCTCCTACGCTTCTGTTTTTATTTTTAGCACGGCCATGTCCGCCAGCCAAGCTACACCCAGCATGGTTTCATCCCCGTTAAGGCCTGCTTCTCCTCGGCGTGCTAACACAGGTGTGCAGAGCCCCGTCTGGGTAACTTCCCCCACCACTGAGGCTCACGGGTCTCAGAGTAAGGCCGAGCTGACGGTGCACCCTTCAGAGGAGACCCGACCTAGCTCTCTAGTTGCTTTACCTGAACAGACCCTTGAATCTGGCGCCAGCAATATCAGCGCCGAGAAGACCCCTGTTGTTAGCTCTCCCATTTCCAGTGTGCCCGTTGACCCAGTTGTGGCCCCTCAGATTGTTGTTGAGCCTACTCAGTCGACTCATGTATCTTCCTCAACCAGTTCCAGACATGTGGGGCCAGGCGTTCAGCGAGAGAGAGAAAAACGAGGTGGGGTCTGGTGGTGAACTTCTGGTGTGTTCTCACAGTGCGAGCGTTTTCCCATGGGAAGAGAAGATGGGCTAGCTAGGCCTAGTGGGCTGGTTGGGCTGGGTTGATTTCTTTCCCTTTTTTTTGTTCCGATGCATTTTTCTTTTTCTATTTTCTTTTTCTGTTTTTAATTCAAACTATCATTTGAATTAAGATTTCATTTTCAAATATTTTCCAAATAATCAATATGTTTTAATACTGTTTTAAACATGTATTTAAAGTCCATTTTTGAGTAATTATTTCATTTACACATGGTTTGTTGTTTATTTTAAATAGACATTTTTGTCTTTATTAAATAGGATTTTAAATATGATTCTAACCCATATTAATTATTCAAATGATTTAATTTTCTGTTTTAAATTCACATATTTTTCAAACCATTTTTAGTAAGTTTTATTTATTCAATAGGGTGTTAAATAATTCTTTTTGAATTATTTTAATATGTTTTATTAATCATTTAAATTTGGTATTTCCCTTAATTCAAATAGTATTCAATATGGTTTTAAATAACTTTCATTTCATTTAAGTTAATTAAATAACTTTTATTCAACTTGGGAAAATTCCATTTATTATTTTCCCATGATTTAATTAATCCTTTCTATTAGGGTTTTTGTCTTTATTCAAATAGAATAGAATTTGGTTTTTGTCATATAATTTTATTTTGAATATTATTTATCCTTTTATTTGATTTGATTTTGGATTATCTTTATTCCATTTGTTTATGGATTAGGCCAAGTTTCAATTTGACTTTAAATATTCCTTATTTATTTCTTTCTTTTTTTGTCTTACAAAATCCATATCTTTTTATTTATAGATCCAAAATTGGTGAATCCAATTTGTATAATTTTATTTAATATTTTTTTATCCCTTTAAATATCTTTAGGATTATTTTGCTCTCAATTTGGTATGGATTTTAGATAGGATATTTATTAGCTTTGGAAATTATTTCTTTTTAACTTATTAAATTCATAAGTTTTTATCCATGGTTCCAAATCGAATAGAATCAATTTCTATGGTTTTTATAATATTTCTATTTGTCATTCTTGATCATGTTAAAATGATTGTTGCTGAATTTTTATATGGATCAATTCCATAGTCTTAGAGAGATCTTGGAAATTATTTCTTCCATTTAGGGTTTTAGAGTTTTGGTTTATTTTCCAAGTGTTTAAATTTCAAGATGCATTTATGAAGAATGCATTTCACTTGATTTGAATTTAGTTGGATTCTCTTTCATTCAAATTTTGTTCAAGATGCGTTTTAATGTTTCTATTTAGAAACAAAAAGTTTCTTTTCACCCTAAATTTCAACAATTATTTATTTTGTTTATTTATTTTCGCATTACAAAATTTGGAAAATTTTGGGATGTGACATAGCCGAAGGTGATGACACCGATAGCGAGGCCACCGAGTCAGACGTGGCAGACTCGGTAGATGCAGCTGATCTGGCCAGCGCTCCAGACGATGCTCCTAGCTCCAGCCCCAAGAATGCCCCCTCGAGTATAGCTGTTTCTTAAGCTGGTGATATCAAAAACACATAATTCTGATGAGATCCCCGGTATGTCGGGTGCAGATGTAATATACAGTGCACTTATTTTGGGTATGCGTGCCTTTTTTTGAAGGATTAAACTTTTATTCTGCTTTGAATGCCAATCATCTAGGGGCAAGTCCTCGAGTTTCATTTGTCGTTTCCCTTTTTCCTTGAATTTTTCTCTTGTCTACCTTTTTTTGCGTTCGACATCAGAGTCTCAAAGTTCTAAGGATTCAGTTACCGGATATGAAACTAAACAACTTAACCTAGGGTCATTCCACATACAAACAAATATATCCTGCAATGGGTTAATTAAAGGCATACATAGATCCGACTCGCATTTCTTCCTTTACTTATCCGGTGTTCATGTTTACTCGTCGTTGATCTTTTCCTCTTGCTTGCCATGAAGCCGTGTTTTCTGACAACAGCATAGTCGAAGAGTTTATTTTATACGAGTAAACATTACTTATTCTGAGATAAGTCTTAAGTGTCAATGCCATCCGACATAGAATTTTCAAGAATAAACATAAGGGGTAGTCCCGGAGACAGTTTTTTGAGTCATACCATTTTATTATCAACACATAGCCGTCATAAGTATCCAGCATATGAGAGTTTGAAAGATACATATGCTGCTTCTTCTAAGTGTAGAAAGGACGTAGCAATGCCACATTCCACGGCCTTTTGGTCTTATCACCTGATCTGTCCACCTTGTTCTTTTGTGCTTCACGAGAATCTATTTAGGTAATATGAATCATTGTGCAATGCTTTGCTTACAATGAATGGTCATCCCCATGGGGGTGATAGTTTATGCATCCCAGATCTGCGTTGCACTAGCCTGAGCACCATATCCCCTTCTCGGAAGACACGAGGTTGGACTTTCTAACTATGATAGTGTCGGAGACTTTGTTGGTATATGGCAGATCTGGACAATGCCAATTCTCTTGCTTCTTCGAGTAAGTCAACTCCATCATCTCGGGCCTCTTTTACCTCAGCTTTCGAGTATTATCATATTCTTGGCGAGTCATACTCTATGTTGGCATGAAAAACCACTTCTGCCCCATACACAAGGAAGAACGGCGTATAGCCTGTTAACCAATTTGGAGTTGTCCTTACACTCCACGGTACTGAGGGTAGCTCCTCGATCCAATAGCCAGGTGATCTCTAGAGTGGTTCCATTAGGCGGGGTTTTCTCCCGGATAGAACTAAGCTGTTAGCTTGTTCAACTTGTCCATTTGATTCCGGATGAGCGGCTGACGCAACGTCAAGTCTTAATTGGTTTTTCCCACAAAAGAGAGTGAAATATCCTTCGGCAAAGTTTGTGCCATTATCTGTGATCACACAGTGCGGGTGACCATATCTCAGGATTATGTCTTTTAGAAATGTGACAGCTGTTTTTCCATCCTATTTTTTGATGGGCTTCACTTCTATCCATTTGGTGAACTTGTCAACCATTAGTAGTATGTGAGTCATGCCACCCCTCGCTGGTTTGAATGGTCCTACCATATTCAGGCACCATACTGCGAATGGCCAAGTGATTGGTATAGTTTTTAACTCGGATGCTGGTAAGTGTGACTTTGATGCATAATGCTGTGACACCCCCGCGATCAGGGCTAAACAAATCCCAGACCTCCGTCTAATATAAGCTTAACCTTGAGCTCGAGAATATCCAGTGAAGAATCAATAACACAATAGTGGCCCTACGACACAAAATTTATTACAGCAATCTCATAACTGAGTAGAGAACCAAATTATTACAAGTAGAGGTCACTAAGAGGCCTGAAGCATAACGATGACGTCCCAACCCATAGATTCTAGGCTGCCGTCCGGGAACCCCAATCTACTCGTCGATGTTGATGCAGTACGGTACTTCTCTTCAAAGGAACACTTACTCTGCCAAAAGTATCAACAAAGCAAGGGTGAGTATAGGGTGTACTCCGCAAGACTTTTGGCTGGTGGAGTTGTTTTGCATAAAGCCATATTTGTTTATAAAACAAGACGGAGAGAAGAAGCTCGTCTAATCAGAATATTTTAAAAGGGAATAAGAGAGCAACATCTCCGAAGTATTGATCATCATCTTTTGATATCCACCAATCATCATCTACCAACTAGGATCACCTCCTAGTACCTATGAGGAAGCATCCTTAAGCACACGTTGATCTACCAAGTTTTAAGATTAGGTTCATGTTCTGTATGATCTAAGAATCTGTTCACCAAGCGTTCATAACCGTGAACACAGCTTTTCAAAAAGATTATTACCCTGCAGAGGTGTACAACTTTACCCACACGTACTAACCTTCTCTTAATTCCACTAGTAATAGCCCTCTTCCTTGGAAGGCCGGCAGAGGGTGGTTAGACATGACCTTTACCTTGCATTCGCCGAGACCATGACTCACGCAATAAGTATGGTTCCGCCGTAACGGGTCAAATCCCGAAGCCGATACTTAAAGATGTGAGGTTAGGTTGGTTCACCATGGGGCTCCATCGACCCCAAGCAACCCCAGCCATGCTTACCTACCTATTATGAATGCACCTTCACCCGACAAATCTTTCAAACGGTTTTCTATGCATATGTCGAATGGAACGCCCGAACTATGTGACTCATGGAATCTACTAGGCAAGTTAGTTGCTCGTGAGGTTTTCCAGGCCCCATGTGGTTGTACGCTCGTCTCGGTTCCAAAGGCAAGAACTCGGTTCCTAGTGGTGGCGAGCATGGGACTAGAAAAACCACATCCCATCGTGGCCTCCCATACAAGCCTTAGCATGTTTAACTCATATCGCCTCTGATATCATCTCATCACGTTCTCCTGTCATACTAGATTCTTTGCATATGATACATCATCTGGATGGACCAGAACTAACATCTATGCATGGCTAAGCAGACACATAAATAAGCTCTAGCAGTGCACACAAGCCAAACCTAGTTATGCTAGGAGCAGTGGATCTAGTAATATAAGATCAAAGAGAGTAATGCAATAGATAGGATACTCTATCTATTGATAAAATACCACAGTACAATCATATGCTTCATGGCAGGAATTGAATGCTTTGGAAAACATCGGATTACA
This sequence comes from Avena insularis, assembly GCA_023614405.1. Lineage (NCBI taxonomy): Eukaryota > Viridiplantae > Streptophyta > Magnoliopsida > Poales > Poaceae > Avena > Avena insularis. The sequence continues at coordinate 191,038,126 of CM042689.1, read as the reverse complement.
TCGTGGTGGGGCTATGCTTGCCTTTGCCCGTTGATAGCAGATAAATAGATCTTCAGAAGCCTTGTACTTGACTTGGTTAGAGTTGGTCAAGTATTGTTCGTCGATCTTCGATCTTCAATGGTGTTGTCCTCGGACTTCGATCTCGATCTCGACATCGTATTCTATCGGAAAGAACCAAATACAGGAAAGAGAGGGAACAATCAACAATGGCATCGATGCAATGCTCAAGCCAGGATGATGATATGACAAGTTGAATTGTATTGAAAAGTAACCCTAAGGCATGCTCGACAATTTAATCGGGGTTCCGAGGGGTGAAAACCCTAATTCGGAGAAACTCCGGAACATATGAGAGGGGTGAATTTGTTCTTATAATTAAACTTGTCATGAAATTTCTCTTTTTTCTAAACATTTTGATATATTACTTGTATTTTTCTGAATTACATATTAAAATTTATTAAATTTACAATATTATACCAATTTCAGAAATTATTAAAACCATTTCTGAATTTAAACAAAAGTGAAAACCTTTTTATACCGAGGCCACTGCTAGCCATAGTGACTGACAGAGGGGCCCCAGGCCACGTATGCAGACACGTTGGCCCGGCGGGGTCAGAGTTGTTTTTCACCGGGGTTGGCTCTAGCCAGAGAGGCTGACGGGTGGGTCTGGGCCACGCAGGCGCCACGTGGTCGCCACGCGGGAGCCACGTCGGCTCGCCGGCCAACGGGCCAGACGGCAGCAAGGAGTGGCAAGCGGGGACGCACGGGGCTGCGAGAGGAGGCGCGTTCGACGAGGGGCACTACGCTGGACCAACTAGTGGTGGCGTCACCCGCGGATGGTCACCGGAGCATGACGCACTACAGGCAGCGGCGGCGTCGCTTGCAGGATCCGACGCAAGAGCGGCAGAGAGTGACACAGAGAGCGAGGAGGGGTCCACAGAGGCCACAGGCTCACCATGATTCGATTGACGAGGTACGCTTGTCCATAGGGGGTCTAGATCGGCAGTAATGGCGCCGGCGGTGGTCATCAGTGATGAAGAATATGGAGCCGATGGCGATGACTCCGAGCGCCAGGGGTCGATTGCGTTGGAGGGGAGAGTCAACACGACAAGGCGGAGCTCGAGGTAGCCTTGGTTGAGCGAGGGGAGGCCAGGAGGGACGGGGCGCCGGCGAGGTCTGGGGCAAGGGTTCGGTCGCCTGGCGGGGAAGAGAGAGGGAGGTCGCTGGAGAGGGGGAAAAGAAATAGGGTCGAGGCCAGGGTGGTGTGGCGATCTCTTCCCCACATCGGGGCTCATCGGACGGCCAGGGGAAGGCTGCGGGGATCGACGGCGGCGCTCCGGACACCGAGCTGCTTCGTCGTCATCGAGGAAGAAGACAGGAGCGAAGGGCGAAGGGGTACAGGCTGCACTAGGATGGCTTGGGCTAGTGCTGGGCCGCTAGATACTGCACACGCGGGAGAGAGGGAAGGAGGAGGAAGATGGGTTGCGGCCCACTGGCTGCTGCTCTGTTTTATTTCGTGAAATCTGTTTTTCCAAATTCTCATTTGATTTCCTCTTTTAATTTTATGTCCAAATCCGTTTTGATTATTTCAAAATTACCAGAGAGTTTATAAAATATATAAAATATTGTAGAGCCCTTGTATTCAATTTGGGCTCCTCAACATTTGTATTTTCAAAATTTAAAACACTTTTCAATGCTTTTAGAGAGAGAGAGGGAAAACTAGCATTTTAGGGTTTACTTATTTTTCTTTGCATACAATTTTAGATATGATGCTCATGGATACACAATAAAACCCTAATTAAGGATTAGCTAAAACTGGGGTGTTACAGCTCTATCCCCCTTACGAGAATGTCGACCCGAGATTCCAAATGTAGGAAAGAGACAGAGAGAGAAAGAAACAGGGTCACTCTAATGATAAGAGAGAAACACACTAAATAACACACAAAGTATTTCATGGTCAACTCATGGATGGAGTGTTTAGAAACAACTCTGAGATGACAAACAAGAAACACGTCAAGGTAACAGAGGAAACAAGAGGAGAAGGTTTCAAGTTATTAGATCGATGGTCTTCTTAAGGATTGAGATCATGGAGCTTGTAGGAGGTTTTGAAGCTTCTGAAAAAGAAAGCTTCCAACAAAAATATCAGAACCACAGACTTCGAGAAATGAACCTCTACTAAACGGCTTAAGTAGAGATTTTAGGTTGCAGAGATTTGGATCAACAAAACCAAGTTGTTGAACTACTTTTGACATAGAAGGGTCACTATTTCATTCAACAGAAGGCTTAAGACAGAAAGGTGTTTCGTGGCGAGGACTCATAAGAGTCGCAAGAAACATGTAACAAGAGAAGCTTCTGATTACCAAAATCATAGTCGCTCTTAAAACATGGTTGATAAGAGGAAGGAAACTCTTTTTCATCCAGGTCTTATCAAAATCCTTGCCAAAGATCATGATATCACTTTTCACCACTAAGATGAATAGTTAAGAAGATTCCTGATGACACGAGAAGAAAGAAACTTCATTCGCAGACTTCAATTACTTGGCACAACAAAATGCTTGCCATCATAAAAGGGGCTGGAGGATCAACCGAGAGACATTTAGCAACACTACTTTAAATGTTCTCCTCGATGTTCGGGAAATCAAACACCAAGTAAAGGTCGGACTTCGGGTACAAAAGAAAACATAAGCACAACTTCTATAATGAATTATAGAAGAAGCCTCGTGAAGGGTGGTTGTTATTACTGATTCAAGAGAATATGACAAGAGGTCTTTCTGGCTAAGTTTGTGTCAACCATTACATCAATCTATGTCAAAACCTTGAGGAACACCAACCATCGTATCTGCTTGAGATTCAGATTTGGTTAGGTGGTATGATACTTTAGACTCAGCATGTCTGATTAGAAAGTTTGCAACATTTACCGCAATTGTAAAGTTACTAGATTCTCAAGACATGAACTACAGTTTAAAGCTCCAAAAGAAGAAGCTAGATTGTTATACCCATGTATTAACATCTTTTCGAAAGACAGCTGCATACATATAAAGTACTAGCAATAAAACACACATGTGTCCTAAAGAAAAGAAAGATAACTCTTCTCGAATCCATGGCGACATATTTCAACAATTGCACGTGAACCGGAGAAGGTTACTTCTAAAATCCAGAACACATACTTCGAGATAACACGAAGATGGTTCTCGAAATTTTCCAACATTAATGCCAATTGTTCCATATGAATACAATCTAACATGGGGAAAATAAGACTGTCATTGATGGGCTCAAAAAAAACTTACCAAGACACTCCAAGAAGATGAACTCGTATGTTGCATGAACAAAGCATAACTGTTGGTCAGACCAAAGACATGAGGATGTACTCAAGTGAAACATCACAAGTAGAAACACCATCAAGATAGTCCTTGGAACTGAGTTTGATTTGACGATAACCCAAATGAAATCAAAGGTGGGGAAAAATAATATATCCCCAAAGGAAATACTATCTTTCTTCAACACGAACAAAACTAGACATCCCTTTATGAAGGAACTGGGTCGGATAACACTTTTGTCTTACAACTCTCCAAGTTGTTGTTTAAGCTCAACCAACTAGTTCAGGGGTATCCAGTATGGATCATTGGAGAAACGACAAATTCGGAGAACTTGCTTGCTCAAGAACTTGACAACACGGTCATGTGTCAACAAGGAGATACTTCTAGTAGACATCTAGAATACCACGAACCACCGATATGTCACTTAGTTCGAGAGGAAACTTGCTTGGTAAGGCAAGAAGACATAGTCTTAGAGCTTCGGCACGAGCCTAACTCTTGACTGAAGAGAGTGCACCAGAATAACGGACTTGGTAGCACAATCATTCTTCGCTTAATGATAGGGTTAACCAATCACGCTAGTTATGACACAAATATCCTTAGATTTCAAAACAATAATAATTGATTGAATCTCAAATGACCACATTATTACGCACACCATCATTCACGAGCGCGAAAGCTCGAGTAAGGGTGGGTAACGATGTGTAAAAGCATCACTTCTTTAAGGGATCATAAAACTCAGCACGACCTCTTAGTATAAAAGAGTGTGAAACTTTAAGGTAGAACATACAAAAGATAATCAATGCCTCTTAATCTGCGGATTACAACACTTTTACCTGGTCCTAGATATGACGAGGTACTGGAGTTTGTTTCTCCTAGACATTCCAAAATGGTTTGTCTTGATGGACCACAAGAGTATCTTGCATCGGAAGACACCAATGCACATTTACTACTTGGCTACCAACTGGTAGACAAAGGTCAGAAAACAACAAGGGGAAAAGGAACATGCTCAGGTTAGAATCCCGAGATGTGGATGCATAAGTCAACAATCTTTCGAAGAACAATGCAGAGAGGGGAAGGTGTGGCAGAGTCACGAGTATAGATGCGAGACTCTCGAGGAGTACTCTTGTCGTGATCTATTTGGTTCCATTAAGGAACATCTGCCGTAGCTAGTGGTAGGGGAAGTCCTTAGTTGTCTCAATGCAATCACGACAAAGACCACAAGCTTGAAGGCAAGAATTATAGTACCAGCCATCCTGAGGTAATGTGTAAACATTAACAATAGGGGTCAAAGGAATGGATCTTGGATTAAAGGTCAGCTTCATGTACAAGATTCACAACACCAGAATCCAGCATAATCAGGGATCTTAAGTTCAAGTCCAAGGGTTATAACCAAAAGAAAGGAGTAACTAATACTTGAGTGACATAGTGTACACTTCAAGATAGTATTCACGAGGTAGCTTCCAAGAGAAGAAACGACTTCTGAAGTACCCAACAAACAAAAAGGAGGCACACAAGGCGAAAGGAAACCTCGAATCCTAGAACATCACACTGCAGATCCTACAATATAATATTGTGGGTCCCAAAAGAAAGGGAGATCATGATAGAAAGGAACTCTCATGTGAACAGGAGCAAAGGGGAACAAGGAATTCACAACACACACAACTCTAGAGAACTCAACACTAGGTCAACTGGATGAGAAACGGCATGCCAAGGAGGCACCTAAGTTTTGAAAGACAAGAAGAGATATCAAATTTTTTCCAAAATCATCACCAGATAAGATAACCCAGATGTCGTGGTGGTGGCACTGCAGATGCCATGGGTAGGCTTAAGTTGGGGGCCAAATGGGTGCTTGTGGTCACCGGGGAGGGAGTGCACGGTCAAGCCATGCACGAAGAACTCTCCAGACTTAGCAATTCGATTGATACCCCAAAGATTACAAGTGCTCCTTGAGCTGTATAAGCTAGAGTTCACAGCACTAGTTCCCTACTTGGTCCAACCTCCTTCTACTACTGCTACGTCCTCCCTTATATAGGTAGTGCTAGCTAGATAATACCCCTTTGGGTTCTAGGGTTTACTGTTTGGATCTTGGTCCCTACAATGTGGGCTATGTCATGGGCTTGCCCTAAGCCCAGTGGCCCGGTCCATAAAGCTTGACAGCTAATGGTCTTCTGTTATGCTACTTCTTGTTCTTTTTGGCGTCATGCTGTTACTTTGCACATCAGTGTATGCTTTGGGCGTCACCCGGCTCCTTTTGTGTAACCCGGCATCGCCCTTCTCTTTTGACCATACTTTACCATGGTCCCTCCTGAACCCTACTCGGAAAGGTGCCACGTGTCCTCCTTGACTCGACCCTTCCTCGGTCGACTCGGCTCGTTGGTTCCTGCAATGGTTACAACTTTGTCCTATGCGGGCCGACATACTTTGTATGTCGGATTTCATGCTTATCATACCCGTCCTTTCTTACCCGGCCTGGTTCTTCCTTTACTCGGAGCCAACCCAACTATGCTATGTTCCCCTCTCGTGACCCTACCGGGGGTTATCCCACCGACATTAGTCCCCGAAGCTGGTCAGGTCTAGCAGTTCAAGCTGTTAGGCGTCTCCAGGTTCCTTTTGTGTGAGTAGAACATAGTTTTTGTCTTTATCTGTCCCAATTTCGCACCTTGTCGGGTCAGTCTGACAATTTCCGGGTTGACTCTTTGACTTCTTGGCTCATTCTTGCCTCGAGCCGAGTTATTTTGGCCAATTCCGAGTCATTTTCGGCACGCTTCAGTCACTGATAGCTAGTAATCATGATTACTTGCCTCAATTTTTGTTCCAAGCTCTGGCGGCACAGTGACGGCTGCGCAGTTATTCCCCATCACTATGGTAGTCCCATCGGCATGCGCCTCTTGTCCTTCTAGTCATGATGTGGCACGGGATTTTTCGTGTATCCTTGGCTACGTGGCGCTTGCTGATTGGCTTTCCCGGCCTGATACACAGCCACACGCTGGCCGCACGGCACAGATACATCCCACGACTCGGGTTTTTACTGTCCTTAAGTAGGTTTTGGGGGTTTCCACTTCCCCCACGCCCGTTCAGTTTTCCCTTGCCCTTTCTTCTTCCTTGCGCCTGCAAAATCGAACTTCCCCCTTTGTGGTTCCTTCTTTCTCGTGTTCTTGTGTTACGATTGCCCCTTTCTTCTTTCCATTCCAGTACGGGTCCACGCTGTTCCAAGCCTCTTCCAACCGTGGAGGAGACTGACTCTGCCGATCTCATGGATGCTCGTGACGGCGCTGATGGTGCTGAGGAGCAGGAGATTCCCGCCGGCAAGCACGACGGCTGGGAAGGCTCGGAGGTCTCCACCGAATAGGTGGAGTGGCTCCGCTCCACGAGACGCATTCCACTGCAAGTGGATTGCCGTCTCCCCTCCGGTGAGATTTCTCCCAAAGCTCAAGCTGGCAAGTGGGTGGTTTTCCTTTCTCATTTTTAAAGTGGTTTCGCTCTTCCTGTGAGCACCTTCTTCTCCTTGTTTCTTTCCACCTTCCATCTGCAGACCCACCATCTTCCTGCCAATGCGATTGGCTCTCTTTCTTGTTTCATCTCCGCTTGTGAGGCCTACCTTGGAATTTGGCCTATAGTTCCTTTGTGGGCCAAATATTTTGGCTTTAAAGTTCAGGTTGTTCCCCAGCCTGGTGCTCCTCGATCCGAGAAGAGGCCGACCCGGTGCGGTGCTGCTAGCATCACTCCCAGGAGAGATTCTATCTTTCCTCGGGTTACTGGTTTTGAGTCCTATAAGAAGTGGCATAGAACCTTTTTCTATGTCAAAAACAGCGGGTCCACTGATAACATCCGGCTTCCCCCTTTCTCGGATGAGGTCCCCAATAAGAAGCACTGGCAGCTTGACCCACGCGACCAAGACGCTGCGGTAGACGAGGCTAACGCAATCTTGGAAAGGTTGATGTCGCCGGATGAAAACTTTCATCTCGCCGACTCTGACCTCATGTGCACCTTCGTCTAACGCCGGGTTAGCCCCATCCAAGCGAGGAGCCACAAGATGTGCTTGATGAGTGGCTCTCACGATCCCACTCGGCACTCCACTAAGGAGCTCAACCAAGACTCCATTGCCCGTCGAGTACGCTCAATATTTAAATTGAACTTGGCGGATGATTGGGCTTGGAGTTGCCATCCCTTTAGCCGGGTCAGACCTGTCCCCTGGGTAAGTTTTCCGAATCACTTTGTCGCCGAGTAGGCTTTAGCTCTTTTGCCACTCTTAGTTTAGTTTTTTAGTTTCTCATTTTGTTTGTCCTCCGCAGAATCTCCTTCACCAGGTTGATGACAGTACTGTCCCTCCTGCTGGTTATCACGGGGATCGCTCTGACTCGGATGAGGTCGAGTATGACCTGGAGTGCTTCATTCCTATCCCGCACGCTATGGCTGCTTCAGCTTCGGGTAAGAGTCAATCGCGCAATCCCTTACAAGATTGGTCTGACGATAATGAGGATGATGATTGTATGCTTTTGGAGGTATATACCTTGTGACCTTAATCTCCCAGCTTATCCAAGTAAGCCCGTTATTTACTTATGCAGCTGGGCAGGTACATGACGCTCCTCCTCTCGCCATGGGCGGAGTCGGCAAGATCCCCATCGCTAATCCGAAGCGACATGGAGCTTCCTCCAGCACTCAGCCGACCAAGAAGAGCAAGCCCACTCCGGTAGCTCCTGCTGCCTCTGCTGCTGCCAGCCTGGCTGAGACTCACCAAGTTGTTGGGCGCCGAGTCACACATCGAGTCGTCCGTGACACGGTTGTCACCGGGTAAGATTTTTTGTACTCAGCTCTCTCCGTTCTTTTCTTTTTCATCACTGACGTTCTCTTATATGTGTCTGGTTGTTTTCAGTGTCGCACCCTTGACGGCGAACCAGGCTGCTTCTAGCATTGCCTCGCCGCTTAGGCCTACGCCTCCTCTAGCTGACTCGGCGGTGCCGAGTCCCATCCGGGTTGAGGCTCGCACTTTTGAGGCTCACACTTCTCAGTGTCAGTCAGACCCGGTGGGTCATCCGGCTAGCGCCCTTGGCGCTGGCCAGGAAAAACTTCCTGATCTTGGTGCCCATGACTCTGGCAACGAGAAACCTTCCGCCACTAGTTCCTCTGGCATCGGCCCTCAGGACGGTGTGAATGAACAACTTCCTGATTTGGAGCCAGCAAAACCGCTGAGCCCAGTCAGCCGGCTCCACGATCTTCTCCAAATCCCCCTGCTCGCTCTCCAATTCTGTCAAAGGGCCAGACCCAGCCCAAGGCTTCTGGATCTTCTCGTCCTACATCCGGAAAATCCACCTCCTCTAAGTAGACAAAGATGGTCTGCGCTCCGGGTTCTGCTCCCCAGATCCGGCCTCCGACATTGGCGACCATGATCGCTTCAACGGGTAAGGGGGCGAATCTGCGGCTGCCGGGTCAGGCGATGGCTCTAAGGCTGTTACCCTCCATGCTAGTGCTGCAGTAACTCGTGCCAATGTGGGAACCACCCTGAAAACTGGTCGGGTTCTCACTCGGACGCTTAGTGGCAAGAGCCTAGGTTCGGCTGAGCCTTACACCGTGGCATGGAATGCAGCTGTCGAGCAGGAGGTCAGCACCCGTGCCGGCAAGAAGCTGAAGCTGGGACCTAAGGCCGTCTCTGACATGACCCAGCAGGCCATTACTCTGATGGCCCGCGCTGACGAAGTAAACGAGGTAAAGTAACTTCTTACTCTTTTGTACTGTTAAGTATTTCCTTTATACATATCACCTAGTCCCCGAGGTAACGACTGAGTAAGGAACTTACTCGGTCGTAAGCTCTCACTTAATCACTTTAATCTTTGAATCCCAAGCTTGCATGTTAGAGCTTCGATTCCTAGCCCTCGAGGTTACTATCGAGTGAGGAACTTACTCAGCTATAAGCTCTTAAGTTCTTTGATTTCTTTATGCCAAACTCATGTTAGAGCTTCAATCCCTATCCCTCGAGGTTACTATCGAGTGAGGAACTTACTCGGCTGTAAGCTCTTAAGATTTTTGATTCGGCAGGTTGCTTGACTCGACTCTTCCTTATTGTCTGTCTTCTTTGATTATCTCACGCATAACGAACGCACCAAAGTGGACCAAGCTCTCGTTCTGGCGCATCGCAAGCTCGAACTTGCGTATGAGAAGCTATAGACTGACACCCACGGCCAAGTTAATATCCTTATCCGTCCTTTTTCTTTTCAGTGTTCTTTTATTTGGTTCATTATCTCAATCTTCTCTTGCTCCTTTCTCACAGCCTCCGCTTAATCTACCATCGAAGCTCTTCACTCGCAGATCAGCGAGACCGAGAGTAAGCTCTTTGTCTCATCGATGCGATAACTGAAAGTTTCTGTTGGTGCTGACAAATAACTTGTTCCGAATAAGCAGAGAAGCACCAAGATGAACTCAAGAAGGAGCGAAATGAGGTGACTCGGCTAAAGAAGCTGATGACCGAGACGGAGCAGAAACACTTGGCCGAGGTGAAGGGGCTGAGGGAGGAGCTTCCCGAGAAGAGCGAGCAACAGGCTTCCAGCGCCAAGAAGACCAAGAGCTTGCTGGACGAGGCTGAGTCATTGGTCGAGTCGGCAAATATGAACTTCGATGCCCTCCAAGCCAAGACCAAAAATTGGCATAGCAAGATCGCCACCATCAATTTCTTTCTCGGTAGTGAGTTCGTACTATTTACGCATCGTATAAGTCCTTCTGGACTTCTTCCATCTGCCCTTGTTATTTGCTAACTTTCTCTTTTTGCTTGCAGAGAATTTTCCTGAGTCCAACATGTTTGCCATCCGAGCCATGAAGAAAATGAGGGCCGAAGCTGGTGCTCCTGCTGACGGCGAGGTGTCCATGGAGGAGCTTCTCGAGGAAGTGTCTGAACGGGTCAGGACCCTCAAGTCTTGCGGTGTGGAATTGCTCAAGTCGGCTATCCATACATTTCGCATGCTCTGGCAGGATGAAGACCCACCCAAACTCGTCGAACCACTTGCCGAGAGACTGCTCCTTACTGAAGACCGGCTAGATCAATGGCGTGAGTCGGCCGACCAAGCTGCAGCGGACAAGGCTCTCTCATTCGTGCTTTCATGGTACGAGGACATCAGCATTGACGTTCTTGCTCGCATAAGGGGGGATGGCAAATGGCTAAATGACCCGGAGCTGATCAAGAAGCGCCAGGAGCGAGCTTATGCCATTATCGAGTACACCATGGTGCATGCTTGGTGTGAAGGGCCCAGCTTCCTCGACCTTGGCGACCCGCTCATCGAAGTTGCTGATGAAGAGGGTGGCGATAGTGAAGAAATCGAGTCAGATGATCCGGATGACCCGGCCACGGATGCCCCTCACCCGGTTGATGCTGCAAGCACTACTCCTGGCTCCGAGAGTGCTCCTACGAGTTCTTCTGGTCCTTAGGCTAAGCAACACTCGAACTTTAATCAGATCCCCGGTATGCCGGGTACATATGTAACATACATTGCACTTTTAAGTTTGATTTTGCACCTGTTAATGGGTTTTATATATTTGCGTTATGTTCTGAGTGCGAATCATTCAAGAGCAAGTCCCCGAGTTTCATTTTGCCGTGTCACCTTTCCTTGCCTATGGCCCTTTTCTACCTTTTTCGGTGTTCGACATTAGAGTCTCAAAGTACTAAGGATATAGTTAACGGGTATGAAACTTGGATCACTTGCCCGAGATTACTCGACACGTAGGATAACGCGACCTGCAGAGAGTTAGGCAAAAAACTAAAGCCGACTCGCGTTTCTCCTTTGTACTTATCCGGCGTTCGTGTTTACCCGTCTTACATATTTTTCTCTTTCTTTCCATGAAGCCGTGTTTTCGGACAACAGCATAGTCGAAGAGTTGATTTCTTCCGAGTAAACAGTACTTGTTTCGAGATAAATTTCGGGTATCACGCCAGCCGACATAAAATAATTGAGATGGAAAATTTAAGGGGTAGTCCCCGAGTCAGTTTTTCGAACCATACCATTGTATTATCAGCACATAGCCAGCACACACGTACGACATATGCGAGTTCAAGTGATACATGCATTGCTTCTCCTAAGTATAAAAGGGACACAGTAGTGCCACATTCCATGGATTTTTGGTCTCATCTCCTGACCTGTCCGCCTTGTTCTTTTGCGCTTCACGAGCGTCTATGAGATAATAAGTATCATTGTGCAATGCTTTGCTTACAATGAACGGACCTTCCCATGGGGGTGATAACTTATGCATTCCTGCAGTGCGCTGCACTAGCCTGAGCACCAAATACCCTTCTCGAAAAACACGAGGTTGCACTTTCCGGCTATGGTAGCGTCGGAGATTTTGTTGATATATAGCAGATCTGGATAATGCCAGTTCCCTTGCTTCTTCGATTAAGTCTACTCCATCTTCTCGAGCCTCTTTTTCCTCGGCCTCCGAGTATTGCCTTATCCTTGGCGAGTCATATTCTATGCGGCAGGCAAAATTGCTTCAGCCCCATATACGAGGAAAAATGGCGTATAACCAGTTGATCGATTCGGAGTTGTTCTTAGGCTCCATAGTACTGAGGGTAGTTCCTCTATCCAACAACCAGGTGATCTCTCGAGTGGTTCCATTAAGCGGGGTTTTATCCCTGACAGAACTAAACCATTAGCCCGTTCAACTTGTCCATTTGATTCTGGATGGGCGACTGATGCTACATCGAGTCTTATTCAGTTTTTCCCACAGAAGCGAGCAAAAGATCCTTTAACAAAGTTCGTGCCATTGTCAGTGATCACACTGTGTGGATAACTGTATCTGAGGATTATATCCCTTAAGAATGTGACAGTTGTTTTACCGTCCAATTTCTTGATTGGTTTCACTTCTATCCACTTGGTCAACTTATCAATCATGACCAAGATATGAGTCATGCCTCCCCTTGCTGGTTTGAATGGTCCTACCATATCTAGGCACCATACTGCAAAAGGCCAAGTAATTGGTATAGGTCTCAACTCAGACGCTGGTAAATGCGACTTGGATGCATAGTGTTGACAACCACTGCACCTTCCGACTAACTCTTGCACTTGTGCCAATGCGCTTGGCCAGTAGAATCCATGTCGGAATGCCTTGGCTACCAATGCTCTTGATGACGCATGGTCCCCGCACTCTCCTTGATGGATGTCCAATAAAATCTCCTGGCCTTTCTCTGGGTTGATACAACGCTGCAGTACACTTGTCACACTTCGCTTGTAGAGTTCCTTGTTGATTATGGTGTACGCTTTTGCTCTTCGTGCGATTTGCCTTGCCAATGTTTCATCACTTGGCAAGGTCCCATCTTTCAAATAGCTGAATATTGGTTGTGCCCACGTTGGTATTGGTGGTTCCGGGTCTGCTTCAACATCAATATCCATTGGTTCCGCCGACATATGCTCTGCCGACATGACCTGAGGAGTCCTCGAGTGTGATTCGGCGATCCCTAAATTGAACGGATTAGTCCCCGAGTGACTCGATCCTACCCTTGAGTCGAAGTCCATTGGCACTGCATCTGATTCCTGACTCGCTGGGATGACCCTGATTGATTCGGACTCTGGTGACGGCTTGATCGATGGCTTCCTGAGATGCTCCAGCGCTACCCCTGGTGGTATTGCTTGCCTAGATGATCCTAGTTTGGATAGTACATCTGCTGCCTCATTTTCTTCTCTAGGAATGTGATGAAATTCACAACCGTCAAAATATCCCGAAATTTGTTGCACGTGGAAACGATATAATGCCATGTTTGCATCCAGCACATCCCAATGTCTAGACACTTGCTGAATCACCAAATCCGAATCGCCAAAACATATGATCCTTTTGATACCAATTTCCTTGGCTACTTTAATGCCATGGACAAGTGCTTCATACTCGACAACATTGTTAGAAGCAGCAAAATGAATCTGCAACACGTACCTCAGTTGATCCCTCTTTGGAGATGTGAGCACTATCCCAGCGCCCAGACCCATTTTCATCTTGGACCCTTCAAAATGCATTTTCCATTAATTCGGATCTGGCAGTGGTGGTTCGTACTGCATTTCCATCCATTCTACAAAGAAATCTGCAACAGCTTGAGATTTTATTGCATCTCTCCTATCATATTGTAGAGTGTATGGCGCCAGTTCGATGGCCCATTTGGCGACTCGGCCGCTGGCATCTTTGCTGCCCAATATATCCGAGATAGGTGCCTCGCATATTACCCGGATTGGGTGTTCTTGAAAATAATGTTTCAGCTTCTTTGCTGCCATATATACCCCATATGTCATCTTCTGATAATGCGGGTAATTCTGTTTCGAGACAGAGAGCACTTCGCTCAAGTAATACACCGGTCTTTGGACTGATTTGCCCCCTTCTTCATGTTCAACCACTATTACTTCACTTACAACTCTCTTGGTTGCGGCGACATAGAGCAACATTGGCTCCTTAGATAATGGTGATGCTAATATTGGTGTTGTTGCCAACATTTTCTTTAATTCATGGAAAGCGCTATCAGCTTGCTGTTTCCATGTGAATTTGTCTGATTTCTTCATCAGCTGATATAGTGGTAGGGATTTTTCACCTAGCCGACTAACAAACCTGCTCAACGAAGTTAGGCATCCAGTAAACTTCTAGACATCATTGAGAGTTTTTGGCAATTCCATTCTTTCGATGGCCCTGATCTTTGTAGGGTTAGCTTCGATTCCTCGGCTGGATACAAGGAATCTGAGTAACTTGCCAGCCGGGACACCAAATGTACATTTTTCCGGGTTAAGCTTCATCCGTAATCTTCTCAAGTTTTCGAATGTTTGACGCAAGTCCTCAATTAGAGTATGACTTTGTTTGGTTTTTATTACCACGTCAGCGACATGTACTTGAACATTTTTGTCCAATTGATCTTGCTAGCATTTTTGCATGCATCTTTGATATGTTGCACCTGCATTTCTGAATCTGAATGGCATGTTACGATAGCAATAAGCCCCGTACGGGGTGATAAAAGTTGTCTTTATTTGATCATTTGGATTCAGTAGTATCTGATGGAATCCTGAATACGCATCCACAAACGACAACAACTCACACCCAGCAGTAGAATCTATGACTTGATCGATACGAGGCAGGAGAAATGGATCTTTTGGACACGCCTTATTGAGGTTCGTGTAATCAATACACATGCGCCATACCACTGCCACGTTCGGGTCATCTTTTTTTATTCTCGACCAAGACTGGATTTGACAACCAGTCCGGGTGCAGTACTTCCATGATGAATCCAGCAGCTAAAAGTCTTGCAATCTCGGCAGCTATTACTTTCCTCCTATCTTCGGTGAAGCGGTGGAGGGGTTGCTTCACCGGCTTGGCTTATGGTCTTACATGAAGAGAGTGTTCAGCCAGCTCCCTCGGAACTCCTTGCAGATCTTGAGTGGACCATGCAAAGATATCCCGATTCTCATGGAGGAAGCTAGTGATCTCGCTTTCCTATTTGTCTGTAAGGCCAGCCCCAATGGTAACTGTGTGCTTTGGGAAAGTTTCATCTGCTTGCACCTTCTTGGTTTCCTTGGTAGCTTGAAATGACACACTGCCATGCGGGTTGGTGAGTGTCGGCATTGACACTTGTGCTGCTTTGGCCAATGTTGCCACTTCCAACATCTGACTTTTCTCTTGAGCTATGATGAGTGACTCGGCCAGTGAAGATCCGGCTAAGGCAAGAGCAATAGATATTTTGTAGTCCCCTTCAACTGTGATCACCCCACATGGGCCTGGCAGATTCATCTTTAAGTAAGCCATATGGGTAGTAGCCATGAATCTTGCCATTGCCAGCCTGCCGAGTAAGGCGTGATAAGAGCTGACCAAATCCACTACCTCAAACTCTATGGCCTAAGTGCGACAGTTCTCTCTGTTGCCGAATAAGACGTCGACCCAGATCTTGCCAATTGGCTCACAAGACAATCCCGACACAATACTGTGGAAAGTGGTCTTAGTCGGCTCCAGCATGTTCATGGTAATGCCTAACTTGAGCATTGTATCCTTATACATGATGTTGATGCTACTACCACCGTCAATCAGCACTTTTGAAAACTTGACATTGATATCTGGGCCCATGAATGTTGGATCCAAAACCAGAGCATATCCTCCTGGGGTTGGCATGATCTTGGGGTGATCTTTTATACACCAAGTTATCTCTTGCTCAGACCAATGCATGTACTTGGGGATTGCAGGAATCGTGGCATTCACCTCCATCATTCGTCGTTGCTGGCTCTTTTTGTCATTTGTCTCTATGACAAAGACAACATAACTCTGGTGATTTTCTCTGTACTCATTTCTAGTTCCATGACCAACATGAGCGTCGTCACCACTTGGATTGTGCACCTGGTGCACAGCTTCTCTTCTTTCTTGATTCTGATACCTCGGCTGCCTGTTTTCATATCTGTTGTCTGCTCCCACTATCTAAGAATTTCCTCCTGTAAGTGGTGGAGGGGGAGGTGGTGGAAGTTGCTTATTCGGGGAGTCCACTCTATCTCCTTTCTGAAACCAAGTGCATTGCCTTGTCGTGTGATTGGCTGGTTTACTCGGACTAGGCGTGTGAAACTTACATGGCTGATCCAGCATCATCTCATAGGTGTATTTTTGTCGGTCTTGATACTGCTTCCTATTATCGTATGGCCTTTCGCCATCAGTTTTTGGCACCCATTGTTGTTGTCCATTTGTCCTTTGATGCTGACTGCTTCCAGCATCTGGATGATCCTAACTCACAGCCGCAACCTGAGTCGAACCATACCTGTAATCTGGTCTTTCGTCTCTTCTCTTGCTTCTGTATTCGGATCTTTCCTGGCGCCTTTGCGACCTGGCAGCGTCATAGATCTGAGTTTTAGTCATCCCGTCTACCGACATGAGCAGCGGGTGAGTCGGATCTCCTAATGCATACGAGTCAGCGATTCTTATCATCTCTATCAGGCTTGCCGGCATATCTCTTTGTAACGTTTGCCATAGCACACTTCCATGTCTACATCCTTGTGCAAACCATACGATTGCTTGTGACTCGATTAACCCTTCACAAGAGTTACGCATCGTACACCACCTTGTGAGGAATTCCCTGTCTGTTTCATTCGGTCTTTGCTTGCACATTGCCAGTTGTTGTGGGCGATTCGGCCTCTTGTAAGTGCTCGTGAAATTGCTCACGAAAGCGTCGTGAAAATCGATCCAACTGTTGATGCTTCCGCGTGGCAAATTGTTCAACCATACTCGAGCTGGTCCTTCCAGCATCTGCGACACATAACATACTGCCCATCTCAAGTTTCCCTGCGCGATCTTCACAGCGGTTCCATAATCTATGAGCCAGTCCTGTGGCTTTGTGCTTCCATCATACGTTTTTGTCCCTCTGGCTAGCTAGAAATTTGGCACCGGTGGCCCCTTCATGATCCTTGGGCGAAAGCACGGTGGACCCCGCGGACCTTGCGATTCAATTATCTCTGCCATTTTTATGCGGTCAAGCTTCAGCCTTGCATCATCCGGCTGAAGGTTCCTGCCTCTGAATCTTGCTCCCATTGCTTGATATGCATGATCTGGAAGTTCATACCCGTCATTTACCATAGCCGGGTAACCATCATTATACTTATTCGCATTCGGGTCAGCAGGCTGTTGAACTTCTTTTCCCGCGCTTTGATGTCTTCTTTCTGGCTGAGCTAGTGCGTTATTCGAAGCTGGATTTCCTACTCCTGCCGAGTGAGTTCCGCGCCTAGAATGAGGCGCAAAATTTTGCCCTCCGTTGTCATTTCTTTGTCCTGCTTTTTCCTGGTTTTCATTTCCTTGGAGATTATTTCTTTTGCCCCCTGTGCATGCGCCGGGTTTCCTTGAACCACTGTCGAATCATAGGTGACCATCTGCTTGTTTCTTCTAGAATCCACACTTTTTTCTTTTCTCGGCCTAGGCGCCGCTCCGGGTGAGGATGCTATGTGCCCAACCAATCTTGCCAGGATAGGATTCACCGAGTGAACCAGCTGTGACCTCCCTGCTATACCCGGATTTTCTCTGTAATACGCCTCATTCAGCATGCTGGCTGCTTTTACTAGTTCATTGACTCGTTCTTGTTGCCTTTTCTTTGCTTCCCCGTCCAAGTGGGGTAATTCTGCCATTGTTGCTTCTGCTGCTCGCAGATTAGCTGCTGCCGTGTTATATGTTGGACGCATGGCTATCTCGTTGCTGTTCTCCGGTATTATCTTCGATGTCGCATCTTCCAGCTCTTCGTTGAGGTTCCTTCCTCTCAATCTCGTTGCATCAAGCCGGGTCTTTGTGCCCTTGACTCGATTTGCCGAGTTAAGCTCTCGGATGGTGATATCCACGTCCTGGTGTAACTGTGCTAGCTCTTTGGCTTTCTCCAGGACTTTTATCCTGGCTTCCTCCAACTCATCTTGCACACGTGCCGGGTCAGTTGCATGTGCCACTGGCTCTGCCAACTTGTCTATCGCTTCCTACAGCTCCTTATCCCTCTTACTCCTAGCTATGTTCTCTGGTTTTTCCTGTGGCGCCTTTGCTGTTCTTGCAGCCCTTGGAGTTTCCTCATGATTTCCTCCCTCTACGTTCTCATTCACTACTGGAACTACTGGGGGAGCTGCGGGGTTTGGGGCTGTCATCATTACCTCCATGGAGACGAGTTGGTGTGGTTTCCCAGCGACATGAGCCGTTGGAGGATCCGGTGCCAGGACGACGCGCTCAGGATATGCGCGCTCCACGTGCACCACGATGTAGACCTGGTGCTCGCCGAACTTGATGAAGCGACCACCCCTAGGGAACGGCTTGGTCCCGAAGCAGCCAGCGTTGTCGCTGACGAAGTTGAGCGCTCCAAACCTCAGGATGAGGCCGGAGTAGAAGCGCTCGCCTGTCTTGGTGATGATGTTGCCCGTCCGGATGAAGACTCCATCAAGCACCTGCTTCTGCCCCACGGTGGGCGCCAACTATCGTGGTGGTGGCACGGCAGATGCCATGGGTAGGCTTAAGTTGGGGGCCGAATGGGTGCTTGTGGTCACCGGCGAGGGAGTGCACGGTCGAGCCATGCACGAAGAACAAGAAGAACTCTCCAGACTTAGCAATTCGACTGATACCCCAAAGATTACAAGTGCTCCTTGAGCTGTATAAGCTAGAGTTCACAGCACTAGTTCCCTACTTGGTCCAACCTCCTTCTACTACTGCTATGCCCTCCCTTATATAGGTAGTGCTAGCTAGCTAATACCCCTTTGGGTTCTAGGGTTTACTGTTTGGATCTTGGTCCCTACAATGTGGGCCGGGACATGGGCTTCCCCTAAGCCTAGTGGCCCAGTCCATTAAGCTTGATAGCTAATGGTCTTCTGTTACACTGCTTCTTGTTCTTTTTGGCGTCATGCTGTTACTTTGCACGTTAGTGTATGCTTTGGGCGTCACCTGGCTCCTTTTGTGTCACCCAGCATCGCCCTTCTCTTTTGACCATGCTTTACCATGGTCCCTCCTGAACCCTACTCGGAAAGGTGCCACGCGTCCTCGACTCGGCCCTTCCTCGGTCGACTCGGCTCGTTGTTTCCTGCAAGGGTTACAACTTTGTCCTATGCGGGCCGACATAGTTTGTATGTCGGCTTTCATGCTCATCTTACCCGACCGTTCTTACCCGGCCTAGTTCTTCCTTTACTCGGAGCCAACCCAGTTGCGCTATGTTTCCCCTCTCGTGACCCTACGGGGGGTTATCCCCCCGACACCAGAGCTGGGGCGAAACTAGATAAGGAGTAAAAGGAGCATACTAGAATTTTCGCAAATACTTTTCAGCTTTAAAATAGTTTTCACAAACACTAGACTCAACATCGACCAATAGCAAGGTCTTCCTACAGTCGGTACTGCTCTGATACCAAAACCTGTGACACCCCAGGGATCAGGGCTAAACAAATCCTATACCTCTATCTGATATAAGCTTAACCTTGAGCTCGAGAATATCCAGTGAAGAATCGGTAACACAACAGTGACCCTACGACACAAAATTTATTACAGCAAGCTCATAACTGAGCAGAGAACCAAATTATTACAAGCAGAGGTCACTGACCATAAACATCAAACAACGGAAGGCAAATTATGCTATTAAGTATAGCAAACTTAACGAATGCACTAAGAGGCCTAAAGCATAACGATGACATCCCAGCCCACAGATTCCAGGCTGCCGGCCAGGAACCCCAAGCTACTCGTCGATGTCGATGTAGTACGGAATTTCTCTTCAAAGGAACACTTACTCTGCCAAAAGTATCAACAAAGAAAGGATGAGTACAGGGTGTACTCCGCAAGACTTTTAGCTGGTGGAGTTGTTTTGCATAAACCCATCTTTGTTTATAAAACAAGAGGGAGAGAAGAAGCATGTCTAATCAGAATATTTTAAAAGGGAATAAGAGAGAGACATCTCTAAAGTATTGATCATCATATTTTGATATCCACCAACCATCATCATCTACCAACTAGGATCACCCCCTCGTACCCATGAGGAAGCATCCTTAAGCACACGTTGATCTACCAAGTTTTAAGATTAGGTTCATGTTCTCTATAATCTTAGAATCTGGTCACCAAGCGTTCATAACCGTGAACATGGCTTTTCAAAAAGATTATTACCCTGTAGGGTTGTACAACTTGACCCACACGTATTAACCTTCTCTTGATGCCACTAGTAATAGCCCTCTTCCTAGGAAGGCCGACAGAGGGTGGTTAGACACGACCTTTACCTTGCTTTCGCCGAGACCATGAGTCACGCAATAAGTATGGTTCCGCCATAACGGGTCAAATCCCGAAGCAGGTACTTAAAGATGTGGGGTGAGGTTGGTTCACCAAGGGCTCCATCGACCCCAAGAAACCCCAGCCACGCTCACCTACCTGTTATGAATGCACCTTCACCCAGCAAATATTTCAAACGATTTTCTATGCATATGTCAAATGGAACACCCGAACTATGTGACTCATGGAATTTACTAGGCAAGTTAGTTTCTCTTGAGGTCTTCCAGGCTCCTTGTGGTTATACGCTCGTCTCGGTTCCAAAGGCAAGAACTCAGTTCCTAGTGGTGTCGAGCATGGGACTAGAAAAACCACATCATCACCAAGTGATTGGTATAGTTTTTAACTCGGATGCTGGTAAGTGTGACTTTGATGCATAATGCTGTGACACCCCCGCGATCAGGGCTAAACAAATCCCAGACCTCCGTCTAATATAAGCTTAACCTTGAGCTCGAGAATATCCAGTGAAGAATCAATAACACAATAGTGGCCCTACGACACAAAATTTATTACAGCAAGCTCATAACTGAGTAGAGAACCAAATTATTACAAGTAGAGGTCACTAAGAGGCCTGAAGCATAACGATGGAGTCCCAACCCATAGATTCTAGGCTGCCGTCCGGGAACCCCAATCTACTCGTCGATGTTGATGCAGTACGGTACTTCTCTTCAAAGGAACACTTACTCTGCCAAAAGTATCAACAAAGCAAGGGTGAGTATAGGGTGTACTCCGCAAGACTTTTGGCTGGTGGAGTTGTTTTGCATAAAGCCATATTTGTTTATAAAACAAGACGGAGAGAAGAAGCTCGTCTAATCAGAATATTTTAAAAGTGAATAAGAGAGCAACATCTCCGAAGTATTGATCATCATCTTTTGATATCCACCAATCATCATCTACCAACTAGGATCACCTCCTAGTACCTATGAGGAAGCATCCTTAAGCACACGTTGATCTACCAAGTTTTAAGATTAGGTTCATGTTCTGTATGATCTAAGAATCTGTTCACCAAGCGTTCATAACCGTGAACACAGCTTTTCAAAAAGATTATTACCCTGCAGAGGTGTACATCTTTACCCACACGTACTAACCTTCTCTTAATTCCACTAGTAATAGCCCTCTTCCTTGGAAGGCCGGCAGAGGGTGGTTAAACATGACCTTTACCTTGCATTCGCCAAGACCATGAGTCACGCAATAAGTATGGTTCCGCCGTAACGGGTCAAATCCCGAAGCCGATACTTAAAGATGTGAGGTTAGGTTGGTTCACCATGGGGCTCCATCGACCCCAAGCAACCCCAGCCATGCTTACCTACCTATTATGAATGCACCTTCACCCGACAAATCTTTCAAACGGTTTTCTATGCATATGTCGAATGGAACGCCCGAACTATGTGACTCATGGAATCTACTAGGCAAGTTAGTTGCTCGTGAGGTTTTCCAGGCCCCATGTGGTTGTACGCTCGTCTCGGTTCCAAAGGCAAGAACTCGGTTCCTAGTGGTGGCGAGCATGGGACTAGAAAAACCACATCCCATCGTGGCCTCCCATACAAGCCTTAGCATGTTTAACTCATATCGCCTCTGATATCATCTCATCACGTTCTCCTGTCATACTAGATTCTTTGCATATGATACATCATCTGGATGGACCAGAACTAACATCTATGCATGGCTAAGCAGACACATAAATAAGCTCTAGCAGTGCACACAAGCCAAACCTAGTTATGCTAGGAGCAGTGGATCTAGTAATATAAGATCAAAGAGAGTAATGCAATAGATAGGATACTCTATCTATTGATAAAATACCACAGTACAATCATATGCTTCATGGCAGGAATTGAATGCTTTGGAAAACATCGGATTACATCGTGGTGGGGCTATGCTTGCCTTTGCCCGTTGATAGCAGATAAATAGATCTTCAGAAGCCTTGTACTTGACTTGGTTAGAGTTGGTCAAGTATTGTTCGTCGATCTTCGATCTTCGATGGTGTTGTCCTCGGAGTTCGATCTTGATCTCGACATCGTATTCTACCGGAAAGAACCAAATACAGGAAAGAGAGGGAACAATCAACAATGGCATCGATGCAATTCTCAAGCAAGGATGATGATATGACAAGTTTAATTGTATTGAAAAGTAACCCTAAGGCATGCTCGACAATTTAATCAGGGATCCGAGGGGTGAAAACCCTAATTCGGAGAAACTCCAGAACATATGAGAGGGGTGCATTTGTTCTTCTAATTAAAATTGTCATGAAAGTTGATTAACAATGCATGATTATAGCTTAAAGAGGTATTTCTCATTTTTCTGAACATTTTGATATATTATTTGTATTTTTCTGAATTACAGATTAAAAGTTATTAAATTTACAATATTATACCAATTTCAGAAATTATTAAAACCATTTCTGAATTTAAACAAAACTGAAAACCTTTTTACACTGAGGCCAGTGCTAGCCATAGTGACTGACAGAGGGGCCCCAGGCCACGTATGCAGACATGTTGGCCGGGTGGGGTCAGTGTTGTTTTTCACCGGGGTTGGCTCTAGCCAGAGAGGCTGACGGGTGGGCCTGGGGCACGCAGGCACCACCCGGTCGCCACGCGGGAGCCACTTCGGCTCGCCGGCCAATGGGCCAGACGACGGAGAGGAGTGGCAAGAGGGGACACACGGGGCTGCGAGAGGAGGCGCGTTCGACGTGGGGCGCTGCGCTGGACCAACTAGTGGTGGGGCCGGCCGCGTATGGTCACCTGAGCATGACGCATGGCAGGCAGCGGAGGCGGCGCTTGCAGGCTCCGACACGAGAGCAGCACAGAGCGACACAGAGAGGGAGGAGGGGTCCACAGAGGCCATGGGCTCACCATGATTCGATTGGCGAGGTCAGCTTGGCGAGAGGGGGTCTAGGTCGGCAGTAATGGTGCCGGCGGTGGTCGTCGGTGATGAAGAAGACGGAGTCGCTGGCGATGACTCCGACCGCTAGGGCTCGATTCCATTGTAGGGGAGGGTCAACATGACAAGGCGTAGCTCAAGGTAGCCTTGGTTGAGCGAGGGGAGGCCGGGAGCGACGGGGCGCCGGCGAGGTTTGGGGCTAGGGTTCGGTCGCCTGGCGGGGAAGAGAGAGGGAGGTCGCTGGAGAGGGGGAAAAGAGATAGGGGTAAGGCCAGGGTGGCGTGGCGATCTTATCCCCACCTCGGGGCTCGTCGGACGGCCAGGGGAAGGCGGCAGGGATCGACAGCGGCGCTCGGGATACCGAGCTGCTTCGTCGTCGTCAAGGAAGAAGACATGAGCGAAGGGCGAAGGGGTACGGGCTGCACTGGGCTGGCTTGGGCCAGTGCTGGGCCACTAGCTACTGCACACACGCGGGAGAGAGGGAAGGAGGAGGAAGATGGGCTGCGGCCTACTGGCTGCTGCTCTGTTTTATTTCCTGAAATCTATTTTTCCATATTCTAATTTGATTTCCTCTTTGTAATTTCATTTCCAAATCCGTTTTGATTATTTCAAAATTACCAGAGAGTTTATAAAATATCTAAAATATTGTAGAGCCCTTGTATTCAATTTGGGCTCCTCAACTTTTGTATTTTCAAAATTTAAAACACTTTTGAATGCTTTTAGAGAGAGAGGGAAAACTAGGGTCTTAGGGTTTACTTATTTTTCTTTGCATACAATATTAGATATGATGCTCATGCATGCACAACAAAACCCTAATTAAGGATTAGCTAAAACTGGGGTGTTACACGCTGGCAACTGTTGCATTTTCTTACTAGCTCCTGCGCCTCTGCTAGTGCACTTGGCCAGTAGAATCCATGTCGAAATGCCTTGGCTACCAATGCTCTTGACGATGCATGGTTCCCACACTCTCCTTGGTGAATATCCTACAGTATTTCTTGGCCTTTCTATGGACTTATGCAACGCTGCGGTACACTCGTCACACTCCTTTTGTACAACTCCTTGTTGATTATTGTGTATGCTTTTGCTATTCACTCTATTTTTCTTGCTAATATCTCTTCATCCGGCAATGTTCCATCTCTCAAGTAGTTAAATATTGGTTGCGCCCAAGCTGGTATCACTGGTGTCGGATCTATTTCTCCATCAATTTCCATTGGATCAGCCAACATATGTTCTGTCGTCATAACCTGAGGAGTCCCCGAGTATGATTCGGTAGCCCCTAGGTTGAGCGGAACAATCCCCGAGTTACTCGAACCTGCCCCTATATCAATGTCCATTGGCACAACGTATAACTCCTGGTTCGCCGGGATGAATATTGACTGGGACTCTGGCGACGGCTTGATTGATTGTTTTCTGAGATGTTCCAACGCTACTCCTGGTGGTATTGCTTGCCGAGATGAGCCTAACTTGGATAGTACGTTAGCTGCCTCATTTTCTGCTCTGGTTATGTGATGAAATGCACACCTGTCAAAGTATCCCGAAATCTGTTGCACATGAAACCGATATAGTGCCATGTTTTCATCCAATGCATCCCAATTCCCAGACACTTGCTAGATTACCAAGTCTGAGTCACCAAAATACATGATCCTTTTGATGCCAATTTCCTTGGCCACTTTTATGCCATGGACAAGTGCTTCATACTCGGCTACATTATTGGATGTAGCGAAGTGGATCTGCAACACATACTTGAGCTGATCCTTCTTTGGTGATGTGAGTACTATCCTTACACCCGGACCCATCTTTGTCTTGGATCCGTCAAAGTGCGTCTTCCAATAATTCAGGTCCGGCAATGGTTGATCATATTGTATTTCCATCCAATACACGAAGAAATGAGCTACAGTTTGAGATTTAATTGTATCTCGTCTGTCATATAGTGGAGTGTACAGTGCTAGATCTATGGACCATTTTTCCACACGGCCACTGGAATCTTTGCTCTCCAATATATCCGAGATAGGTGCCTCGCATATTACCTAGATTGGGTGTTCTTGGAAATAGTGCTTCAACTTCTTTGCTGCCATATAAACCACATATGTCATTTTTTGGTAATGGGTGTAATTTTTCTTTGATGCAGAGAGAACTTTGCTTAGGTAATAAACTGGTCTTTGGACTGTTTTGCCCTCTTCTTCATGTTCTACCACTATCACCGCACTAACAACTCTGTAGGTTGCTGTGATATAGAGCAACATTGGCTCTTTGGATAATGGTGAAGCTAATATTGGTGATGTTGCCAACATCTTTTTGAGTTCACGGAAAGCGCTATCAGCTTGCTTTGTCCATTTGAATTTCTCCGTTTTTTTCATCAGTTGATATAATGGTAAGGCTTTTTCGCCTAGCCGGCTAACAAACCTACTCAACGAGGCCAGACACCCTTTAAACTTCTGGACATCGTTGAGGGTTTTCAGAAATTCCATTTTTTCGATGGCTCTGATCTTTGTCGGGTTAGCCTCAATTCCTCGGCTGGACACGAGAAATCCGAGTAATTTTCCAGCCGGGACACCAAATGTGCATTTTCCGGGTTAAGTTTCATCCGAAATCTTCTTAAGTTTGCGAATTTTTGACGCGAGTCCTCAATTAGAGTATGACTTTGTTTGGTTTTTATCACCACGTCATCGACGTATACTTGGACATTTTTGTCCAGTTGATCTTGCAAGCATTTGTGCATGGACCTTTGGTATGTTGCACCTGCATTTCTCAATCCGAATGGCATAGTACGATAGCAATAAGCCCCATATGGGGTGATAAAAACTGTCTTTATTTGATCATCCAGATTCAGTAGTATCTGGTGGAAACAAGAATATGCATCCACAAATGACAACAACTCACACCCGGTAGTAGAGTCAACGACTTGATCGATCCGTGGCAGGGGGAATGGATCTTTTGCACACGCCTTATTGAGGTTTGTGTAGTCAATACACATGCGCCACACCACTGCCACATTTGGGTCATCCTTTTTCTTCTCTACCAAGACTGGTTTGACAACCAATCTGGGTGCAGTATTTCCATGATAAACCCGGCAGCCAAGAGCCTGGCTATCTCGGCGGCCATCACTTTGCTCCTATCTTCGGCGAAGCGGCGGAGGGGTTGCTTCACCGGCTTGGCATCTGGCCTTACATGAATAGAGTGCTCAGCCAACTCTGTAAGGTTCCCAACCTTTAATAAGGTAGATATCCCTGTGTTTACAATGCTAGTCCCTGGATTAATAGCTAGCATCCACAGTTAAGATGTAATATCAAGAAACAAAAGTCATAATACAACTTTATAACCAGGAATAAAATAATATATTACATCTTACATAGCTCATTTGGCTATCTCATTACAATGTAGCAGAATATAACAATAGCATGGGGTCCCTCATCTTCAAAGTGCCACAGGCAGACATGTTGGTTGTAGACTTGTAATCCTAATTCAACAAACTTTACTAACATCAAACAAACCTGCAACATAACAAGTTACAGCCACAAGGGTCAATTCATTTGAATTGTATTGGCAAGTGATACTATGGTAGTATAGTGGAGTCTATCATCTATATGCATTTGGCTCAGTGGAGCTTAGGCTTGCATTGCACAAAATAGATTTTCCTTATCATTTGAAAACACTAAGTTTTTGCTTGACAAAATCTTTCCCCAGGCATCTCCCAATAGAAATTGGTTATCCTTCAACCCTTGTTCAACCAAAAGTTTCTAACTTAGAAATTGGGATGAGGAGATTCTTGATAGCTTCCATGTCTTGATGCTCAAATTTTCCTTGGCCAGGGACATGGCTAAGTACTTAGATTTTACACTCTGTAGAGGTGGTGCACTTTCCCCACAAGACTTGGTTTCACCAAGACAAGATCTTTCAGAAGCCTTCCCTTAGACCAGAATGGACGCGCTCCAACCTATCAATCCCCTACCACCAACTGTCCATTTGGCTAAGTTATCTCAAATATCTTTGTTCCTGGGTGGCCATCCACAAGTGAACCATAGAAATGGGCCTTGTAAACCACTCAACACAAACCATTCCTTCCATTCCACCCAGGTGATTCATTCACTTAGTTGTTTTATTAAACAAAACACAAGTCCTTGACTTGGAAATATTCTATAGTATGAATATATATTCCACCCTTGTTTTCTACTAGCTAAGCTAAGCATTATAGTAATAGGAATCTTAACTTAGGAAATTCTACTAAGGTTTCATGTACTAGGATTTCCCATGGCATAGTTTATACTTAGCAAAAATTCCATGCAAGTCCTACTTAGAAATATCACTAATGCATAGTGAAAATAATGGGACAGAAGTATGAAGCATCACTTGCCTTTTTGGTAGAGAATATAAGTTCACTCCTTGTCTTTGCAATGATCACACTCTTCAAATCACTACAATTCAATCAAGCAAGGCACAATTTCAATCTACCATTCAAGCAACATCACATAAAATAATAGAAACAAAACAATGCATGCAAGCATGCTAAAGATTGTTTTATTTGGAGAAGTGGTTTCTAATAGGTTATAAACATTTGAAAACACCTAATGATCATTTTATAAAGTTGCAAAACCATTTGCAAAAGATTTCACTTCATAAACCATTTTTAACCAAGTCATTATTTTATGTGGTTGAAAATGTCTTTAGCAAAGTAATAGTTTTATAGGGTTCACCAAATACATTTTAAAATCATAAAACTTGGTGTTTAGGGTCAGAGAGTTTAAATCAAAACATTTCCCAAAGGTTTTCCTACAAAATCATTTTTAACAATTAAACTAAATTTTTTATTTGACTAGAAATGGTTTAAACAAAGATTGCTTCTTTTGCTTCACCAAATACATTTTTGAAACCACCAATTGATTCCTAAGGTCAGTAGGTTCAAAACAAACCATTTGCCAAAGATTTTATCCCCAAAATCATTTTAGAACAAATTTTATATCCTAAACATGCATACACAAGTTTCTGCAAAAACAATCAATTTAACAGAAGCTTTTTACTAAACAAAGCGCGTGGTTAGAAAGTCCTTATCTTGCTCATTCCATTGATATAAAATTTGCAAAATTTGGACGTGTGGTTTGAAAGTTATGAATTTTGCAAGTTTACTAATTCAATAGATCAAATTCTGTTTTTAAATCAACACACTGGCCACGCGTCATGCTGCGATTGGTCGGTACCGCTTCGCTCGGATCGACAGAATCGAGCCGTTGGATCTAAGTGGGATCGCACGATGCAGAATCAAGCGTACCCCTTCGGGTTAGTTTCTATCGTGGCCACGCGATCAAGATCGGACGGCGCTCAGCACGCTTGCCAGAGATGGGCGGCGTTGGCGGCGGCAGGTGGTGGCGCTGGCTCTTCCTACGGCATCGCGGTGATTACAGGAAGCAAGGGAGGAAGAGGAGTGGCTCACAGTGATGGCAGGGGTATGGCGAAGCTCAAGGTGGTCTTCGGGTAGCAGGGGCGCACGGGTGTAGTCGGAATTCCTCGCCGGAGATGCTCATGGCGTCGGGTGCGGTCAGACGTTGACAGGGGCGAGGCTACAGCGCACGAGAAAGAAAAATAACGGTAGCTTTAGATCCGTAGAAGATTAGGGAGTGCGGGAGCATCACAGAGAAGGGGCGGCGCGGTCAGAGACTACCTGGAGGCGTCATCGGAGAAAAGGCAGACGGCGGCGCTGCTGGTCGTTGTTGTTGCCGAGGTTCTGGGGCGCGCGGGGGCGAGCTGGCGCTACGGGAAGGTTCGCCAGGAGGTGGGGAGCAAGTGAGCGTGCAGTGGGAGGCGAGAGGCGGCGGATACTGGCCGGAATCGAAGAAAATGTTCGCCGGAGTCCACGGCGGTGTAGGGTAAAATCGAGGCGGCCTGGTGGCAAGGAGGGCGTGGCGATGGAGGGGAAAGAGAGAGAGAGGGCAGGCGCTTATGTACGCGTGATTGCGGGGCGGTTAAATGGCGTCGTTACTGCGTATTAACTCGAGCAAATGGCGACAGAACGGCCGGGGAGGTGGTGGAGGCGTGGTCACCGCGGGGAGGACAAAGGTGAGGTGGCAGTGGGGTCGTCTGGCAGCGAGAGAGAGAGTGTGGGGGTGGGGTCCATCTGTCTGTCTCTGCGGGTGTGTGTTTGAGTGAGAAAGAAAAACGTTTCGGGGAGGTTAGTTGGGCTGCCGCTGGGTCAGTTGGGCCGGCTGGTTGGGCTGCGGTCCTTTTTGTATTTTTTTGTTCCTGTTTCTTTTTCTTTTCCAATTCTTATTATTCTGTTTTGATTTTGATTAAACTATTCAAACAATCATTTGAATTCAAACCTTTGCCAAATTTTGTGTAGATTTCAATATTGATTAGTAATATAATCTGAAGTCAATTATGGAATAAAATTTTATTCTTTTTGGGGTCTTTTAATTATTTAATTAGGCCCTTGTTTTAAATCAAATAATGTTTAATAATAATTTCAAACACCACTTAAATTATTTAAACCTTCCAAATCTTTTCATTAGGTTATTATTTGTTTAATAAGGTGTCAAAATATTCATCTAGAATCATTTGGAATACATTTAATATGATTCGTAAATCATTTGAATTGGGTATTTGTTTTATTTCCAATGATATTAAATATAGTTTTAATTCCATAATTTTATTTAGAGGATTTATTTTATTCAAATTAATTAAACAACTTTTATTCCACTTGGGTAAATTCCAAATATCTTTTCCCATGATTTAATTAATCATTTCTAATAGGGATTTTGTCTTTATTCAAATGGAAATGAAATTTGGTTAATGCCACTTTATTTTTATTTTGGAAATTCTTTATCCAATATTTTATTTGGATTTGGATTATATTCATTCCATTTGCTTATGGATTAGGCCAAGATTTAATTTGGTCTTTAAATAATCCTTATTTAATATTTCTTTCTTCATCTTATAAAATCCATATATTTTTATTTATAGATCCAAACTTGGTGATTCCAATTTGTAAAATCTTATTTGATATTTGTTTATCTTTTTAAATCCTTTTAGGTTTATTTGCTCACCATTTTGTATGCATTTTAGATAAGTTCTTTATTAGCTTTGGAAATTACTTTTCCTTATCTTATTTAAATTCATAAGATTTTATTTATGGTTCTAAATTAAGTGAAACCAATTTATATGGTCTTATAATATTTCCATTTGTCATTCTTGATCACTTGTAAATGTTTGTTGACAAATTTTTATGTGGATCAAATCCATAGGCTTGGAGATAACTTGGAGATAATTTTCTTCCATTAGGGTGTAGGGTTTGGATTTATTTTCCAAGTGTTTAAATTTCAAGATACATTCATTGAGGAATGCATTTCTCTTGATTTGGATTTTGTTGGATTCAAATTTTAAAGTTTGTTCAAGATGGGTTTTCAAGTTTCCATTTAGAAACAAAAGTTTCTTTTCACCCTGATTTTCAACAATAATTTATTTTGTTTATTTATTTTTCACATTACAAGATTTGAAAATCTTGGGATGTGACAAACTCCCTCGGAACTCCTTGCAGGTCTTGTGTGGACCATGCAAAGATATCCCGATTCTCACAGAGGAAGCTGGCGAGCTCGCTTTCCTATTTGTCAGTCTGCCCAGCACCAATGGTAATTGTGCACTCTGTGAAGGCCTCATCAACCTATATATTCTTTGTTTCCTTGGTAGCTTGGAAAGATACATCTCCATGCGGGTTAGTGAGTGTTGGCATAGACATTTGTGTCGCCTTGTCCAATGTTGCCACTTCCATCATTTGATGCTTTTCCTGTGCTATGACCAGTGACTCGGACAACGAAGATCCAGCTGAGGCGCATGCAATAGATCTCTTGTAATATCCCTCAACTTTGATAACTCCGCACGGACCTAGTAGCTTTATCTTTATGTAAGCAATATGAGGAGTAGCCATAAACTTTGCCATAGCCGGCCTGCCGAGTAAGGCATGGTATGAGCTGACCAGGTCAACCACCTCGAATTCTATGGCTTTAGTGCGACAATTTTCTCTGCTGCCGAATAAGACTTCCACCCAGATCTTGCCAATTGGCTCACAGGACAGTCCCGGCACAATACCATGGAAAGTTGTCTTAGTTATCTCCAACATGTTCATAGTGATGCCTAACTTGAGCATGGTATCCTTATACATGATGTTGATGATACTACCATCGTCTATCAGTACCTTGGAGAACTTCACATTGATATCTGGGCCCATGAACGTTGGATCCAAGACAAGAGCATAACCTCCTGGTGTTGGCATGATCTTGGGGTGGTCCTTTATGCTCCAAGTTATCTCCTATTCAGACCAATGCATGTACTTTGGTATTGCTGGCAGTGTGGCGTTCACTTCCATCATCTGTCTTTGTTGACTCTTCTTTTCATTCGGCTCTATGACAAATACAACATAGCTCTGGTGATGCTCTTTGTACTCATTTCTGGTTCCATGGCCGACATGAGCGTCATCACCTCTTGGGTTATGCACTTGATGCACAGACTCCCTTCTTTCTTGGTTATGATATCTCGGCCGCCTGTTCTCACATCTATGCTCGGCTCCAACAGCTTGAGCGTTTCCTCCTGCGAGCGGTGGTGGGGGAGGTGGTGGTAACTACCAAGTCGGCGAATCCACTATGTCTCCCTTCCGAAACCATGTGCATTGTCTTGTTGTTTTTACGGCTTACTCGGGCTTGGTGTGTGAAACTTACACGGTTGATCCAACATCATTTCGTAAGTATATTTCTGCCTGTCTTGATATGGCTTTCTTTGTTCATATGGCTTTTTTCCATCATGTTTTGGTATCCACTGTTGTTTCCCATTTGTTCTTAGACGTTTGCTGTTTCCAGCATCTGGATGATCCTGACTTACTACTGTGACTTGAGTCAAACCATATATGTAATGTGTTCTCTCATCCCTTCTTTTGCTTCTATACTTGGCCCATTCTTGACACCTTTGCGACCCGGTTGCGTCATAGATCTGAGTCTCAGTCATGTGGTCTGCCGACATAAGCAGAGGCTAAGTCGTATCTCCTAACGCGTACGAGTCGGCGATTCTTATTGTTTCTGCCAATATTGCCGACATATCTCTCTGTAATCTTTGCCACAGTACACTTCCATGCCTGCATCCTTGTGCAAACCATGCAATGGCCTGAGACTCGATTACCCCTTCACAAGAGTTGCGCATTGTGCACCACCTTGTCAGGAATTCCATGTCTGTTTCATTTGGCCTTTGCTTGCACATAGCTAGCTGTTGTGGGCGATTAGGCCTCTTGTACGTGCTTGTGAAATTGCTTATGAAAGCTTCCTGAAAATCAATCCAGCCGTTGATGCTTCCGGGTGGAAAATTATTTAGCCACACCCTTGCTGGTCCTTCTAGCATCTGCAGTAAATACCGCACTTCCCATCTCAGATTTCCCTGTGCGATTTTTACTACAGCTCCATAATCTATGAGCCAGCCTTCGGGCTTTGTGCTTCCATCGTAGGTCTTTGTCCCTCTGGCCAGCTAAAAGTTTGGCACTGGCGGCTCTTTCATGATCCCTGGGCCAAAACATGGTGGACCCTATGGACCTTGTGATTCGATCAGCTCTACCATCTTTATCCGATCAAGCTTTAGCCTTGCATCATCCGGCTGGAGATTTCTGCCTCCGAGTCTTGCTCCCATTGCTTGGTATACATGATCCGGCAATTCATACCCATCATTGACCATTGGCGAGTAACCATCATTGTATCTGTTGGCATTTGGTTCTATAGGTTGCTGCACTATTTTCCCGCGCTTTGCTGTCTCTTTTCGGGTTGGGCTGGCGGAGGATTCAGAGCTGGGTTTCCTCCTCCTGCCGAGTGAGTCTCGCGCCTAGGTTGAGGTGCAAAGTTCCGCCCCCTTGTCATTTCTTTGTGCTGCTTGCCTTTCTCGGCCAGCATTTTCCTGGTTCTCATTTCCCTGAACAACATTTCTTCTCGCTCCCTGGGCAAGGTCCGGGTTTCCTTGAACCGCTACCGGGTCATAAGCAACCATATGCTTGTTCCTTCCTGAATCCACACTCTTTTCTTTTCTCTGTCTTGGTGCCACTCCTGGTGAGGAGGCTGTATGGCCTGCTGATCTCGCCGGGATTGGAGTGCCAAGTGAACCAACTGTGACCTTCCAGCTACACCCGGATTTGCCCTGTAGTACGCTTCATTCAACATGCCTGTTGCTCTCACTAATTAATTGACTCGTTCCTGTTGTTTTCTCTTTGCTTCACCCGTCAGATAGGGCAACTCAGCCATTGCTGCCTCTGCGGCTCTCAAATTTGCTGCCGCCATGTTATATGTTGGTTGCATGGCTATTTCGTTGCTGTTTTCTGGTGTTATCTTTGGCATTGCATTCGCCAGTTCCTCATTGAGGTTTCTGCCTCTCAACCTTTTTGCATCAAGCCGGGTCTTAGCGCCCTTGACTCGATTTGCCGAGTTGAACTCTCGAATTGCAATATCCACATCATGCTGTAACTGCGCTAATTCCTTTGCCTTCTCCAAGACTTTTATCCTGGCCTCTTCTAACTCGGCCTGCACACACGCCGGATCAGTTGTTGGCGCTACTAGATCTGCTAACTTCTCTATTGCTTCTTGAAATTCTTTGGCTCTCTTACTCCTAGTTATGTTCTCTTTATTTTCTAGCGGTGCTTTTGTAGTTCTTGCCGCCCTTGTCATTTCTTCTGGATTTCCTTCCTTAGCATCCTCATTCACCACAGGGACTACTGGAGGTGCTTGGGGGTTCAGAGCTGTCATCATTACCTCAACGGAGACGAGTTGATGAAGCTTTCCTGCGACAGGAACCGCAGGTGGATCCGGCGCTAGTATGACGTGCTCCGAGTACGCGCGCTCCACGCGGACCGCGACATAGACCGGGTGCTCGCCGAACTTGATGAAGCGACCGCCCCTTGGGAACGTCTTGGTCATGAAGCAACCTGCGTTGTTGCTGAAGAAGTTAAGTGCCCCGAACCTCTGGATAAGGCCGGAATAGACGCGCTCGCCCGTCCTGGCGATAATGTTTCCCATCCGGATGAAAACTCCAGCAAGCACCTGCTTCAGCCCCACGGTGCGCGCCAACTGTCGTGGTGGAGTCACGGCATATGCCATGGGTAGGCTTAACTTGGGGGTCGGGTGGACTCTTGAGGTAACCAGGGAGGAGTGCACAGTCTAGCCGCGCACGAAGAACAAGATGAACTCTCCACACTTTGGATTTTTATTGATCCAAGAAGTTTACAAGTGCTCCTTGAGCTATTTGTGCATAGACTCAAGGCACTAGTTTTCTACTTGGTCCTCCTTCCCTAAATCCTAGCTATGCCCCTCCTTATATAGGCGATGTCCAGCTAGGTTACATCCTTTTGGGTTCTAGGGTTACTGTTTGGATCTTGGTCCTTAATGTGCAGGCCGGGTCATAGGCTAGCCCTGAGGCCATGACCCAGTCTGCAAAGCCACACAACTAACGGTCTTCTCGTACGTAGCCTCTAGGTCTTTTGGCGTCATACGGTGACTTTGTACGTCAACCCTTGTTTTGGGCGTCACCCGGCTCCTTTTGTATCACCTGGCGTCGCCCTTCTCTTTTGACCATGGTTTACCATGGTCCCTCCTGAATCTTACTCGGAAAGCTGCCACGCGTCCTTTCTGACTCGGCCTTCCCTCGTGAGACTTGGCTCGTTGCTTCCTGCAAGGTAAACAAACTTGTCTTATATGGGCCGACATAATTCTTATGTCGGCCGCACACGATGCGGTGACCCAGCATACCACTGTATGTGTAGTACACTATAGTCGTTGACATGATATCCATAGAACACCATTCCGTAAATATCACATCCCTCAGAGTGGTACAACAGAAACATTGCGGGTCCATATTACAAAAGTACACACATTATTATTATTATTACAATACCGGAAGTTCAATACTTCCAAAAGATCCAACTTACAAACCAAAATATAAAGTGTTTCAGCGGAATTTAAAAGTAACAACTCCGACTAGGAGTTGAGCTCAACAGCTTATTCTATTGTCAACACCCGGATTTTTCAATCCTAGATGCCTGTTATGCCATACATCGCAATCCCAGGATTACCATTTTTGCGAGACATAACAGAATTGGATACCATAGTACATCATCCATTACAAACGATACATAAGTTCTTACACAAATAGGGATCTCATGATCCAGTTCTTAATACAACTTCAAGCAGCGGAATACGTAATAATAAAGGTAGCGTAGGCGAAGCTCCATCTTCGGGGTCACAGGCAATGCTGACGATGGGAGATGATCCTAGTTGTTGTAACCTCCCTGGGGTCCATCCTCCAGGTACTCCACTTCATAGTCTGGCCATGGGAATAGCCAGGGACAAAGCCATGAGTACCCTTTAAGTACTTGCAAGCTAATACTAACAGGTAAAGGGGTTTTTGGATAATAGGACACTAGGCTCTAGGGTTGTTTTGCAAAAGCCAGATTTATCTCTACTAAGCTAGTCACAATTTTATAACTCCTAGGTGGGATCTTGTAACTAAGGTCACAACTCTGTTGTGGTCAAGTCAAAGTCTCAATTCATTTCATAAGTCATTTTGAAAAGTCTGACGGGGGAACAGTATGGCCACTCCAACTGTCCATAACCGCGGACGTGGCTATTCGAATAGTTTGACACTCTGCAGAGATTGTACACTTTCACCACAACATTCGATACATCCGTCAGGAACAAATCCTGAATTCACCATACTCAGTATGCAGATAATCAATCCTAACCTTTCAATTACACGCCCTAGTATAAGCACCTCTCCTATGAGTTTGGCCTCCCAACCATGACCAACTGTCATCTTGGGTACTGCACAGGTGGACAATCTTCACAAGGTAGCCTCAGCTCAGACCTTGACTGTGAGGGAACTAATACTAAGGTATATAAGTTTCCAGTCAAGTCCTACCCAATATTCAGGTATTGTGGTTGTACGATAAAATTGGAATGGTATCGCATCCAGACAACCATCAGTTTTATAAAGGGCTAAGGCTCATGCCTCATCATTTTCATCACCAAAATCATCAGGTGTTTGGAAACACACGTCCAAAACATTACAATAGAATGATCCATCATTCCAAGGTTTTCATAACCATTTTTCCACCAAGTAAACCCATCTAAAGTTGATCAAGTCTTATGCTTAGCACTAGCATCTACAGGTGGGGGTAGTACTAATGAGGGGTGGTAAACTAGTGGAGTTTCAACTAAGTACAACCTTATATCTTATGATGATATCAAGGTTTCTAACTTAGGCCAAATTTTATGCTCTTTATGCAACCTCCAGAATTTTTCTAGTATCTACAAGTCACTTAAGTCAACTCTAAGTTAAAGCTTTGATAAAGAAATAAAGTAAGTAGCTTGCAAATAAAACTAGAATTGGTTTATCAAGTGGGTATGATCACATATGCTTAAGGCATATAGTAGGCATAGTAACACGCAAGTATTTGCTTGCACAACATTAGTATAAGCTTGCTAAATTGCAAGTGTTAGCTTGCACAGGTCAACTTGATTAGTAAGGCTTGCCTTGTGCAGAGCAGTGGTTAAAGTTCTCCTCGGCTTCTTCTTCGTAGTATCCTCCTTCCTCCTCGTATCCTTGGTTGGTACTAGCGTCTATGAATAAATATGAGGTACACAATCACCAAACGATACTTAACTACTTTCAATCATCACACACAAGGGTCCTATAGATGATCTAGCATCATCTCTAACATTACAAGGTTAAGGCTTGATTTAATTCCTTTTATTTTTAGAAAAGTAATTTCTACTCATTGAAAAACTACTTAAGATTTAATATTCTCTAAACCAAACATGGGATCATGTTGACACATGTCATCACCACATATTGTAGTCCATGGGAATGTGATTTAAAGTGGTGTCACAATTTAATAAGGTTTTACCCTTTTATTCTAATTAATTAAAGTGGCTAGAAATGCCTATGTAGCATTCTTTTATTACTTGAACATTATTTCTGCAAGTAAACCTATATATTTTTATATATTCTGAAAGGTATGGTTAAATGTGATTTTTGAGAGTTGGAATCAACTCAAAAGCTATTATGGTTTAAAATTGAAAAATGTTTGAATGCAGAAAAGCTTCTGCCGTCTTATTTTTACTAAGGATGATCTACAGATCCAAATGACTTGAATCCAACGGGCTTGGATTCAGCATTCACAGACCTTTCCAACAAAATTGGTTTCCTTCAAATTGGTGCACTGAATCTATCTGAGTTGATTTTTGAAGTTGGGTGCAGAAGTGTGTTTGAATTGAAATGGAAAAAGTTTAATTCAAATCACTGGGCTGCGCGGGAAAAGTTAACGGGCCGGCCTGCTAAGCGCAGTGATCCCGCGATCTGCTTAAGTGGGTGTCCCCACTCGTCAGTGACACGGGGCTGGGCGAAGCGGTACGGGGCAACGTGGGTCGTTCGATCTGATTCTAATCCAACGGCTGGGAGTTATCGTCGACGCGAGACAACGCCGGTGAGAACGAAACCTAGCGCGGCCAGTGAGGGGTGCTGGCGGCTCACCGGGGTACGGGCGAGGGTCGGCGAGGCGGGCCAACGACGAAGTCGATGACGGCGAACTCAGGGGTGGTCGCGGCAGCTCCTGGGATGGACGAAATCGATGGCTCCCTTCTTCTCCGGAGGCGGCGGGCTCCGGTGAAATTCCGGCGGGGTGGTGCTCGCCGTGCTCTGAGAACGGTGTGGCACGATCAGTGAGGAGAGGGGAGTGAGATGGTGTGAAGAAATCGAGCGGGGGTGCCCTCTATTTATAGTCGAGCGAGGGGACCGTCAGGCGCCGGTGGCTCGTCGAAGCGATGTTACAGGCGGCTATTGGCATGGGCAAGGGTAGGGGACGGTGTGGTGTCTCCTGGCGATGCTCAACGACATGGTTTCGAGGCATGGGGCGGTGCGGCTTGGTCTGGAATGGGCGATGCTCTGCGCGGCAGAGGCGGCGTCTTCGACGGCGAGCGGTGGCTGTACGTCACGGGGCGGTGAACGGGGATGTCTGGCAGTCTCCTGGGTCGGTGGGGATTGTGTATGCACACGGCAAGGGCGGCGTGCGGTCTGTGGGCTTCGGTCGAGGGTGGTGCTCTGGCGCACGCTCGGCATGGTCTCTGGCGGTCTGGGCGCGGTCCGTGCGGGTGGTCCAGGGCTTGGCAAGGTTCGAGCGGTGGACAGGGAGTGGCGGTGGACGTTGGGCTGCCTGCCAGACATGCTGGCTAGGCTTGCTGCTGCTCCTAGCTTGCTATCGACTATGGGGTGGCAAGGGTGTGCTCGACTGTTCACCATTGATGGCAATGGCAAGTTCACAGTGGTGCTAGTGCTTGGTTAATCTTGCTAGATGACCTACTGAGCTGGTTGTGAGCTAAATGGGGAACAAGTTAGGCAAGAATCACTGCTCACAATAGTGTTTGATGTTTGTTTGATTTGTGTCTGCAACCTGTTTGATGAAATGGCCGCATGAAATCAAGTTTTGAATTTTGAAAAGATTTTTGGTGGGTTTGCTATATTGGTGCTGGTGAGTCTGCAGATGCTTGGGTTTTGAAAATTGAGCTTGTTTGAGTGGTTTTTGAAAAAGTGGGATCTTCCCATATGATAAAGATTCAATTTTGAATTGTCATTTAAACTATGCATTTAAAAGTTTCTGGATGATCACAAAGTGGGCCTTGATACTTTGTTGTGAGTACATTCAAGGGGTGCAAAGATCCAGAAAAGTTTCTATTAGGTTCTGAAAGTTTGAGACAGCCAAAGTAGGCATGAGAGTTAAATTGGTCAAAGTGACCATTCATTTAATATATGTGTTTTGATTTACTTGTCTTTAGGAAAAGTGTGGGAAATGTTTTAGATGATGTTTATTTCACCTAAGAAACATTTTACAAGCAAATAAACAAACAAGGTGGTTTTAAAAGAATTCAAAATCCATGCATACACATATGCATGCATTCATAATTTTATTTAGAAAAGTTTTTGTTAACCCTAAATTTGATGAATAGAGTTTAATGATCCAAGCTTAGTCTTTTTGGGATGTTACATCTATAGAGTTCATGCTGCTCGGCTCCATTGGTCACTACTAACTAGGAGTACTTAGTTGGACTCGTTATCATCAACACCGTAGCGGATCTCATAATCCACTCCTTCAACTCCTCCGGACAGATCAGGTTCCTCGTAGAACACATCTTCTTGACATTCGCCTGCATACATTGGCACGTCTTCGGAATCCTCAGAGTCTAAGCAAGGGACCAAAGGAAAGAATGAGTAACAGCGTTACCCAACAAGTTCATTGTATGCAAGGTGGGAAGTTTGATGCTCTAACTACCACCTCGGATTATAAATCCATGGCACTATGCAATTTTGTAAATCTTTCTTGAAAGATTGATTTTATTCTGAAAAACTATGACAATCAGCCTTCACAGGTTGACAAGAATTTCATCAAGTTCCTTTCCTGCCGCGTTCGTAGCTCCTTCGCGGAACAGGGAGTAACAAGTTACAGTTCTTACACTTTGCAGAGGTGCGTTACTTTACCCATGAGAGATCAACTCCTTGTTGCACAACTGGGAATACTTTCCCGTCCACAATTCCATGATGTGGGGCCCAGTAGTTGGTCCAAGCCAATCACTGCCCCCTTCGCGACCTCGCATGCCTCCTTGGTGTACACCATGCCCACATAATGAATTACGGCAATGGTTTGTACAAACCGCTAGATGCCAGAACTATCACGGGACGATGAGGGTTCCCACCCATATGTTGCATATCCTCTACGAATTACCAATTAATATGCACGCTACAAGGATAACATCCACGACCTGCAGATCCAGCTTCATGGGAGAGGAAGAAGATATAGCTGACTTCTCTGTCCCATTCCAAATCTCATGGCTAACGCGTAATATACGGCGCTAGAATCACTGATGTCAGGGGTTATTAAGTCCCTACTTGATCATCATTGTTTCAATTAGAACTCTAAGTTCTATTGCTCCATCATATCCCCACTTAGGATGATATCTAAAATTTCTTTATTTGTGAAAATAATATTTTCTTTCTTTTATAGCATATATGATAACACACAATTTGCAAAATACTTTGATAAAGACTCTTCAAAGGACATGAGCAAGTGATGAACTTGCCTTGTGATGGCAAGGTAGTGAAGTCTGATGCTTGCACTGGACCTTGAGCTTCTATGTCTACAAAAACATCATTATTGCCCGGTAAGGACAATATTTAAAAAAGCAAAAATGATTATGCAATAATGTTCTGCTTCATTTAACTTGATATGCATTCACCCCATTATTATAAAAAGTTCTTTTTAATAATAAAGGATTTATAAATAGTACTTTTTAATATTTATAACATATATTGAATTATCTTATTTTATTTCCTTTTTATTTGACTTTTATTGATTTAATAATTTTTTTAGGAATTATCAATTATACATTAAAATTGTTATTAAATATTTATTTAGTATTTTTCAAAAATACTATAATACTAATATATAATGAAAGTGATTTTTTTTATTTTTATCACATTTCAATAATTTTTTAAAATTCCATAAGGAATATATAATTTACAAAATTCTTCTAAAAATTTAAATGTCCAAAATATTATATCTTATTTTATTTGGATAAAGTGGATTATTGTGAATCCAAAAATATTTTACTTGTAATTTTTGGACTTTTATTTTATTTTCTAAGATTTATTTAAATCCAGGGGTATTTTGGTCTTTTCATTTTTATTAAAACAGGCCTGGAAGGGTTTCTGGGCTAGTTATTCTTATTGGGCCCTAGTGGCCCATTAGTCCTGGACAAAAGGACCACCCCGAAGGGTTTTGGCCCAGCTCGGCCCACTCCTCACTTCCTCTCTCTCTCCCTAGAGTTCATCCTCTCCTCATCTGATCCCGACCCCGTGGCCGGCGATGCCTCCACCGGCGATTCCTGCCGCCGTAGGCTGTTCTGGTCGCCGCCGTGGTGCAAAATGGGGTTGTCGATGACGCTCGTTCGATCTATCCAATTGGATTCGAGCCTAGGGATCTCCTGCCATGAATTGATGTCGTCCCGAACCCTATGGTTTGGGGATTGGCACGGATTCAGGTGCTGCCATGGTCGT
The DNA here is from genome assembly GCA_023614405.1 of Avena insularis. NCBI lineage: Eukaryota > Viridiplantae > Streptophyta > Magnoliopsida > Poales > Poaceae > Avena > Avena insularis. The sequence goes on along the minus strand of CM042689.1, from coordinate 190,997,102 downwards.
CGTGCGTTGAGGTGATGCTCTGCACCTCCAGTCATGATCAGGGTCGCTGTTGTGGCATCGTGCGGGTTGCAGCACCCCCTCCGGGGTGCTCCCCATGCCGCCATGGTCGTCGGCCCCTCTGCTTCCTCTTCTATTCTTCAGGGAGAACCTACGGTGAGTTTGATTCCTCTCCTCTGGTGCTCTCTGTACTTGTTGATTCGATGCTAGATGCTGGCAGTGTCCTCTCTGGCTACTGTCTGATTCAGATTAAGATGATCATCCATTTAGGCTTCCTGCTATGTGCTTGTTTATGTACTGGATGAATTGGTTCATGTTTGGATGGTCTGTACACATGCTAAATGATTATTGGCCTGAGGCTTGTTGCTTAAAATGATCTATGATGTTTCTGGTGGCTTACTAGATGATTTGATGCCTGGATTGCATCAGATTCAGATGATATAGTTGCTTGGGAATCATGCTTAATCAAGTCAGTGACTTGATAAGTTTTCACTGTCATCTCTAGGTTTATGATCATAATTATGACTTGATGAAATCATTGTCCTGGTGCTGTTAGCTTAGAACTAGTGTATCGTTTGAGATCATCACAGTGAAGTGTATCATAGGAATATCCTAGTTATGATTCCTATGTTAACAGGAAAATGATTAGTTAGTTGATTGTCTGAATCTTTGATGATTTAATGTCTATCCTGATTCATAATGGAATTTTCTTGTGACACCATCATGGTATGGCACACAAGTTTGATTCTAACCCATTAATTGGGTTGTTTTAGGCTGAAGACAAACTTGGCTTTATAAGATAAATAGAGATGCTCTTCTCTGAATTCCCTAAGACCAATGATGTTGGTCTGAGGCTTAGGGATTCAAATCTTATCTAATTGGTTCATCTAGATAGTCCTGGTAGTGGTACCAGCTATTCTTTATTGAATCAAAGCTTGGAAAAAAAATGATAGTGAGCTTGATCAATCTATGGATCCAAAGATTTGTTTCTAAGGTGCTACCCTTCCTTTAGGGATGTGCCTAGGAATAGATCATAGTATATGTATGATTGAATTGTAAAATATAGTTTGACAACGAGAGCAAGGATGTTGCTCTGAGCTCTGGTTGGATCCTGGTATTCTATTGATTTCCTTTAGAGTTTCAGAAATCCCTATGATGGATTCACCCCACTTGGGTGCTTTCTCTGAATAAGATGATTAGATCATGTGAAGGTTTTATGAAACTCACCACAAAATCTGATGATGGTGTAGTAAGTTGGTGATGATGATCTTGATCTAGTTTTTCTGGACTCCTGTGCTTGATCCTGAGCTAATCCTGCTCCTCCTAGCTCCTGGGCTTGATCTTGCTATCCACCTGATCCATACCCCTCCTTATGTCACCATCCTGGTGATGTGATCTTGATTTGGTTGGATTGGTTGCTGGCTGTGGTGCTTGGTTTAGCTGCTGTCTACACTGGTTGTTCTTGTGTGTTGTGCAGTTGAGAGATGCACTAGTGCCTCTCCACGGCTGTGCTTGTGGTTTTTGTGAGATTGGGCTGTTCTGTGAGATCGACAACACACCACATGCCTGTTGGTGCGTGTCCTGCCTATGTGATTGCTGTGCACTTATGGATATGTTCAGAATTTTGAAACTTACACTTACCAGGTTACTTTCACCTGGCTGGTGAATTTTGTCCCTCTTGGCTGTCATTTGACTTCTGGATTTGAATTTATGAAAGATGGATTCTTTCTTATTGGTGAAACTTGCCCCTTTTTATAAATTTCTCAATGATGAATTTATCAAGTGCATTTCACTGACATATCTCAGAGAAATAATACTAACACTAATCTTTTATATCTCTATATATTTTCTGTTTATTTTGTAGGTACCAATATAAAGATGAAGATTTAGTTTAGGTTTAGTTATAGGATAGTTAGTAAATGTTCCAATGTAATTTTCTTATTCTTTTGTAATTTTATTTTTATTATTCTTGTAATCTTTATTTTATTCAATTGTAAGAAGATTATATTATTATTAATAAAGAATATTATTATTCTTTAGTTTTTTGTAAATTGTGAAGTTTGAAAATAGTTTCAGTAAGTTACATTCTTTGTAACTTGTTTATATATTGGTAATATGAAATAAGTTTCATATTTATTATCGTGTTTCTTTGGATAGAATTTAAGTTATAATACTTATTTCTTAATTAAATTAAGATTCAAAACTTATATCTAATTCATTTGAATTATAATTCAAACACTCAAGTTTAAAATTCAAATTTATTTTAAAACACATAACTTCTTAGAGATCATCTCAAAGTTTATAACAATCACATTTTAAGACTAAACCTAATCTCAAAGTATGAAAGAAACATTGATCACTTAAGGTTTTTTATTTGGCGAAAAATTTACCCACATTTTCACAAATAGATGCATGCAACATTCCATATTCCTAAATCTACCCTTCGATAGTTCCTAAATGCTGGGATGTTACATACTTCCCCCCTTAAATTAAACTTCATCCCGAAGTTTGTGGAGATGTACCTGAATAGTTTTAGATAGGCTTTTCTTAAATCCTCTTCTTTCTCCCAGGTGGCTTCCCTTTCAGGGTGATGTTCCCGCTGTACCTTGCAATATTTGATTGCTCTGTTCCTTAATCTTTTCCAGTTTTCTTCCAAAATCTTACAAGGCTTTTCAATATAGGTCAGGTATGCTTGTAGTTCTATCTCTTGATCTGTGATTGCATCGTCTGGAACTTTCAAACATTTGCGAAGTTGTGACACATGGAAAACATTATGCACTTGAGCCAATCTTGATGGTAACTCTAAAGCATAAGCTATAGTTCTGTTTTGACTCAGTATCTTAAATGGTCTGATGTATCTTGGACTCAATTTCCCTTTAACTCCAAATCTTTTAACCCCTTTCATTGGACTTACTTTCAAAGAGACCATATCTCCCTCTTCTGGATGCCATGATCTTCGACTTTGATCCGCATAACTTTTCTGGCTACATTGGGCTATTTTCAGTCTATCCCTGATCTTAGCAATGATATCTTGTTTTTCTTTGATATAATCTGGCGCAATTTTTTTCCTGCTTCTAGGCTCATACCAACATATTGGTGATCTACACTTCCTTCCATACAGAACCTGATATGGAGCTGCCTTCAGACTACTCTGATAGTTATTATTATAAGAAAACTCTTCCAATGGTAGGTGATCTTCCCATGTTCCTCCAAAATCAGATGCACAAGCCCTTAACATGTCTTCTAGTATTTGATTTGTTCTTTCAGTTTGACTTCCCGTCTCAGGATGATATGTTGTGCTGAAATCTAACTTTGAACCAAGTGCTTCATGCAATTGCTTCCAAAATGCAGAAGTAAACACTGATCCCCTATTAATTACGATCTTTTTGGGTACTCCATGCTTACTTACTATCTCTTTGACATATACTTACACTAACTTCTCGGCATTATCCTTTTGATTCACCGGAATAAAATGTGCACCCTTAGTGAGTCTGTCCACAATTACCCATATCATATCCTTCCTTTTTGGTGTCATAGGCAATCGTGTAATGAAATCCATACCTATTTCCTCCCATTTCCATTCCGGAATTTCCAAGGGTTGTAATGGTCCTGCTGGAGTTTGATGTTCAGCTTTCACCCTTTGACAAGTATGGCATTCAGATACATATTTGGCAATATGTCTTTTCATGTTATTCCACCAGAATAGTTCTTTCAAATCCATATACATCTTGGTACTCCCTAGATGTATAGAATATGGTGTATCATGTGCTTCTTTGAGAATGAAATTTCTAATCTCAGTCACATCTGGAACATAAAGACGGTCTTGAAACCATAAAGACCCATAATCTCCAAGGCGAAAAACTGATTTTTGCCCTTGAGATATCCTCCGAATTTCCACAGCAATAAAAAGATCTTCTTCTTGGTGTCTAAAAATTTCTTGCTTAAGATCACTGTCCTACTCTGCAACTACCTGCATAGTAGCTAATCCTCCAAGAACCTCTGTTCCGATAAATTGAAGCTCTAATCTTTCCAAGTCCATTTGTAACTCTTTTGGTAACTCCCGATTGCTTGGCTGAATATCTGCACTCTTTCTGCTTAAAGCATCTGCTACAACATTTGCTTTCCCTTGGGTGTAATTATTTGTTCAATCATAATCCTTGATTAGTTCCAACCAACGATTCTGCCTCATATTCAATTCCTTTTGAGTGAAGAAATATTTGAGACTTTTATGGTCAGTGTATAACTCACATCTGGCTCCATAAAGAAAATGCCTCCATCCTTTCAGTGCAAAAACTACTGCTGCTAACTCTAAATCATGAGTTGGATAGTTGACTTCATGTGGTTTCAATTGTCTTGAACCATAAGCAATCACTTTCTGATCTTGCATTAATACACAACCCAAACCTTCTTTAGACGCATCACAGTATACGGTGAAGTCCTTCCCTGTTTCAGGGACTGCCCAGATTGGAGCTGGGGTTAATCTAGTCTTCAACTCTTGGAAACTTGCTTCACATTTCTCATCCCACTTGAATGGTGTATTCTTCCTTAATAATTTGGTCATTCGTCCGTCTATTTTGGAGAAAACTTCAATGAATCTCTGACAATAACCAGCCATTCCTAAGAAACCTCGAATTTGCTTCACATTGGTGGGTGCAGTCCACTCTAGTACTGACTAAACTTTAGATGGATCACAGCAATTCCATCCTTACTGATCACATGACCGAGGAATTCGACCTCATCAAGCCAAAATTCTCATTTACAAAACTTAGCATAAAGTTTGTGTTCTCTTAAAGTCTGCAATGCTATTCTCAAATGATCAGCATGCTCTTCCTTATCCTTGGAATATATCAAAATATCATCAATAAAGACTATGACAAACTTGTCCAAATATGGCATGAAGATCTTGTTCATCAGATTCATGAATATTGCCGGTGCATTGGTCAAACCAAATGGTACTACCAGGTACTCATGGTGTCCATATCTTGAGACAAATGCTGTTTTTGGAACATCTTCTGGCTTGATTTTTATTTGATGGTATCCAGATCTTAAATCGATCTTTGAAAATACTCCAGCCCCTTTCACCTGATCAAACAAATCTTGAATTCTTGGTAAAGGATACTTGTTGTTGATAGTAACATTGTTCAGATTTCTATAATCACCACACATCCGTCTTCCACCATCTCTCTTATCCACAAAGATTATTGGTGTTCCCCATGGAGATACACTTTCCTGTATAAATCCTTTTCTAGCTAACTCATCAATTTGCTCCTTGAGTTCTTTCAACTCTTTGGGTCCCATCTTATATGGTGCTTGAGCTATTGGTGCTGTACCAGGAATTAGGTCAATGGTGAACTCTATCTCCCGGTCTGGTGGCATTCCTGACAGCTCTGTTGGAAAAACATCTTGGAATTCATTAACTATAGGAATATCTTCCAATTTGACTTCTTTCATTGAATTCAACTGCAGATCCACCATGATATGACTGTGCTTATCTGCTTGGTGAACTATCCTTGCTCCACTTGGAGTTTTTATTGATATAGTTTTCTCCTCACAATTTATCTGAGCTCCGTGTTCTATCATCCAATCCATCCCTAGCACTACTACAATTCCCTTCAAAGGAATCACATAAAGGTCTGCGAAATATGTACAATCACAGATCGAGATAACCTGATCTTGTTTTATGTGGCGTACAATCACATTCCCTCCTGTCGTAACTACGGTCATAGGACTTTCTAACATTGCCCTTCTAATCCTGAACTTATCACAAAATTCTTCAGAAATGAATGAAGTAGTTGCATCAGTATCAAATAGAACTTTGCCGGGATTGGTAAGGATATTGAGCGTACCTATCACTGCATGCTCCGAATTATCCACCTCCTCGAGGGTTGCACAATTCAGTTTCCCGGTAGGTTGGTTCCTCTTGCCATTGTTGTTCTTGCCATTATTTCCTCCTTTATTGGGTTGTCCATTTCCTCCACTAGCTTGTCCTCCTCCCTTGGTAGGCCATCCTCCAGGTGGTTTGCTCGGATAATCTGTCTTAATATGCCCCTTCTGACCACAACCGTAACAGATCATTACAAGATTTTTGCATTCCCTCTGGAAATGCCCTGGAATTCCACAATTGTTACAAATAACATTCCTTCTCGGATTGGATTGATTTCCACCACTGCCCTTGTTATTGTTATTGTTATTGTTGCCATAATTCCTATTCCGAGGTTTGAACTCTAGGTTGGGTTTAGGTTTGCTTGCCTGAATCCTCTTGGTTTCCTTCTTAGATCTCTTCCTCCGGTCCTCTTGGAAATTCTTGTAGTCATCTTCAAAAGTAATGGCTGCATCCAACAACTGCTGATAAGTTTGCTTATTGGCTAACCTTAGCTGCATCCTCACAAATGGATTTAATCCACGCAGGAAACACTTCTTCCGCTTCTCTTCAGTGTTGACATCCTCCTCGGCATAGCGAGACAGTTGGATAAACTCCCGGATGTACTTCATGACACTAGTATATCCTTGATGAAGCTCCTCAAATTCTCTCTGCTTCAACTCCATAACACTCTCCAGAACATGATATTCACGAAATCTCTGCTTGAACTCTTCCTAGGTAAACTCTCTTCCTGGTTGTTGCATGGCTAACTGATTTTCCCACCATGATGTTGCAGGTCCAGTCAGAAGATGAGTTGCATACCTCAATTTCTCCTCATCATTACAACCTATAGTTTTCAGCTTCCTTTCAGTATCTGCTAGCTAGTCTTCTGCATCCATTGGTTCAGGAGCTAATGCAAAAGGTAACAGTCTTGCATTCTGGAAATCAGATAGACTCACTCCTCCACCTTCAGGTGCCCTCTGATTTGCTCTCCCCAGCAGCTCTTCCATGAACTTATTCTGGGTTTCTTGCATCATTTGCATGCATTGCATAAAATTCTGCTCCATTAACGGCCTCATTGGTGGTGGTAATGCTTATTGGTTTGCTGCATCTGCATCGGCCTTTTCCTTTGCCTCTCGCTCCATCCGCTGCCGCTCAGTTTCCATTCCTACACCCGTATCCATGACCTCTAGTCCTGCAACATAAAGCGAATACTAATAATTACATCATGCACATGTGTTCTGAGCTCGACTTTACGCACAGAACTAGTCACACAATGAAGATCCAAAGAAAATCCAAATATGCATTTCACATATTTTACATAATATCATAATGATACAAAGTCATTACAACATATACCATATAGGTATAACCACACAACTACCTTATTACTTGGGGTACAATACACGGTACTTGATACTACTAACTAGTTGCCTCCTTCTAGTAGTAACTACGCTCATCGTACATTCCTGATGTCCAACCGTGATGACGTGTTGTTCGTCACACAGTTTGTAGAACATGTGGCCTTCCAGAAGGAACATAGTCTGTATCTGAAGTGTCAGGACTTGAGTCATTACTCAACCTGAGTGCATTGACTCCTTCCAGCTCAGCTGCAAAGTCTTTAGAAAAATATTCAAAATTATCTCCAGCCTACATCTCCTGAGCTTTATTTCTTGATTTGTCAACAGGATACGCAGATCCTGCTGCTTCCCAGGTGCTCTCGTGGGCAAGATAATTAAACACTGGATAATGTATATTCCCTGGGTTTTGAGAAGATGTTCATGATTCAAACAATCTCTCCTCATGATCTTCTTCATCATCCTAATCATCTATTGACATGGTATTTCTACTTCTATTATTAGGGTTCATTCTTGCACCCATCCAACTAGATTGTCCAACATTTCTGTCAGAACCATCTGTGGACATTTGGTGTTCATGATATACATCATATGATCCCATTCTTCAACCATCCGAATTCTCAATAGGAAGTTCTGAGTCAGAACCATCCTCTGAGCCTGTGGTACTGCATACCGCATATCCATAGTAGGATCACGTATAGGTTCAGGTCTTGGTGAATAAGGATATGGTATAAAAGATTCAGGATCTATGGGTATATCGTTAAATATAGGTGTTGCACTACTACTTGCTTCTTTCTCTAATTGGAATACTAACTGCTTCCTCCTTTCCAGATCAGTTAGATCCTCTAACATGTCATTTTTGTCTTCAACAATCACTTGATGGGTCTTATAATAATACGCAACGAGTGTTCGGTATCTATCCATAAACTTGGAAGCTAACTTAGGATGATTCTTAAACAAAGTAAGATGATCTGGTATAGGCTCCGAGTCTATAGAATAATGAGGTATCACAGAGAATGTGCTACCTTCTAACTCCTTGGCTTTCTGCTACCGGATATTAGCTATGGCCTCCACAAAAGAAAACATGATATGCTGCTAAATGACTCCTACCTTCTCCTATAGGTAGATCGTGATATAATCCAAGCTTCTCTGGAAGTTGGATACTCACACGATACTTGGATAACATCCGGACATCAAGGTATGTGATAATGTTCACTGGAATTCTAGTTGGACAACTAAAGAGTTTAAAAACTTGACAAAGTTGGTCTGTGAATGATCCTTGATAATCATCAAGAGTCTCCTCTTTCCTTACGAAAGACTGTTTTGGAAACTTTGGTGCCATATCTCTGTATATCAGAAAAAAAAATTGATTAGTATCTAATAATATATTGCATCATAACAAAGAATTATCGCACTAAAATATATAACGGAATATTCTCATTTGAATACGCATTATATTACTTTTAGAGACTTCTTTATCGTTGCTAATTTTCCTACAGGTAATACCCTTTACTAGGTTTCCAACCTAAAGTCAAAACAATTTGCTCTAATACCAACTGCGGTGACCCAGCATACCACTGCATGTGTAGTACACTATAGTCATTGACATGATATCCACAGAACACCGTTCCGTAAGTATCACATCCCATAGAGCGGTACAACAGAAACACTGCGGGTCCATATTACAAAAGTACACACATTATTATTATTACAATACTGGAAGTTCAAGACTTCCAAAAGATCCAACTTACAATCCAAAATATAAAGTGTTTTAGCAGAATTTAAAAGTAACAACTCCAACTAGGAGTTGAGCTCAACAACTTATTCTATAGAGTTCATGCTGCTCGGCTCCATTGGTCACTACTAACTAGGAGTACTTAGTTGGACTCGTTATCATCGACACCGTAGCGGATCTCGTAATCCACTCCTTCAACTCCTCCATACAGATCAGGTTCCTCGTAGAACACATCTTCTTGAAATTCGGCTGCATACATTCGCACGTCTTCAGAATCCTTAGAGTCTAAGCAAGGGATCAAAGGAAAGAATGAGTAATAGCGTTACCCAACAAGTTCATTATATGCAAGGTGGGAAGTTTGATGCTCTAACTACCAGCTCGGATTATAAATCCTTGGCACTATGCAATTTTGTATATCTTTCTTCAAAGATTGATTTTCTTCTGAAAAACTATGACTATCAGCCTTCACAGGTTGACCAGAACTTTCATGGAGTTCCTTTCCTGCCGTGTTCGTAGCTCCTTCCTGGAACAGGGAGTAACAAGTTACAGTTCTTACACTCTACAAAGGTGTGTTACTTTACCCATGAGAGATCAACTCCTTGTTGCACCACCGGGCGTACTTTCCCGTCCACAATTCCATGATGTGGGGCCCAGTAGTTGGTCAAAGCCAAGCACTGCCCCCTTCGCGACCCCGCATGCCTCCTTGGTGTACACCATTCCCACATAATTAATTACGGCAATGGTTTGTACAAACTGTTAGATGCCAGAACTATCGTGGGACGATGAGGGTTCCCACCCATATGCTGCATATCCTCTACGAATTACCAATTAATATGCACGCTATGAGGATAACAGCCACGACCTGCACATCCGGCTTCATGCAAGAGGAAGAAGATACAGCTGACTTCTCTGTCCCATTCCAAATCTCATGGCTAATGCGTAATATACGGCGCTAGAATCACTGATGTCAGGGTTTATTAAGTCCCAACTTGATCATCATTGTTGCAATTAGAACTCAAAGTTCTATTGCTCCATCATATCACCACTTTGGATGATATCTAAAATTTCTTTATTTGTGAAAATAATACTTTCTTTCTTTTATAGCATATATGATAACACACAATTTGCAAAATACATTGATAAAGACTCTTCAAAGGATATGAGCAAGTGATGAACTTGCCTTGTGATGGCAAGGTAGTGAAGTCTGATGCTTGCACTGGACCTTGAGCTTCTATGTCTACAAAAACATCATTATTCCCCGGTAAGGACAATATTTAAACAAGAAAAAATGATTATGCAATAATGTTATCCTTCATTTAACTTGATATGCATTCACCCCATTATTATTTTGCATGGAAGAAAGTGTCGTACCCTATTGAATTGGTCAGAAGTAGGAGAGAGTAAGATTTTCGTACCTGACATCCTACGCAAAGCCAAAGAGAAAGTTCACAAGATCCGTGAGCACCTGAAGACCGCCCAATCCCGACAGAAGAGTTATGCCGACAAGATACGTCGAGATCTAGCCATCGCTATCGGAGATTTTGTGTATCTGAAAGTATCAACCTTGAAAGGAATTCAACGTTTCCAATTCAAAGGAAAGTTATCCCCCAGATATATCGGACCCTTCAAGATTTTGAATCGCCGAGGAGAATTATCATATCAACTCGAACTGTCGGAGGAGATGTCAGCAGTGCATGATGTGTTCCATATCTCGTTACTTTGCAAATGCCTAGAAGTCCCAGAGAAGACCGAAGTTTTCAAGAATATCGATCATAGGACCATAGAGCTCAACAATGACATAACTTATCATGAACTACCCATTCGTATTTTAGAATAAGCCTTCAGAACCACCAGAACCCAGAGTATGAAGTTTCTCAAGATCATGTGGAGTAACCATACTGAAGAAGAAGCTACTTGGGAGCGAGAAGATTACATTAGGACTAAGTTTGCAGATCTCTTTAGTTCCTAGTTTTCTTTTACTTAAATCTCGGGACGAGATTTTGTTTAAGGAGGGAAGGTTTGTAACATCCCAAAAATATGAAACAAGATTATCAAGTTCTAATCACCCAAGTTTAGGGTTAACAAAAACTGTTATTATTAAAATCAATATGAATGCATGTGTGTGTGATGAATCAATGAATGCTTGCAATGCCATGGTTGATTGCTATGAATGCTAAGGAATGGTTTAAAGATGAAAAAAATCATCTAGATCATTTCCAAGTAGAATCAAATGAAGATAAAATCAAATATAAATAATATAAGCAAAAGGTCATTTTGACCAAAGTTAACCATTAGACCACTTTGAGTGTTCCTAGTCCAAATTTTCTAACAGAAACAAATCCAATTCTTTTCACCCCTTACTAGACCAAGTAAAAGTGAACCCAAGCCCACTTTACAAACCAACAGAAACAAATTCCAAATCTATGCAAAGAACAATTCAAAATTGAATCAAGTGTAGGTACTAAGATCACCATTTTTCAAAAACCACTCAAACCAGTTCACCTTGACAAACCCAAACAACCATAGACTACCAAGCATGTGACCAGAGCTCTCACCAAAATTCATCCAAAAATTCAAATGTAAAGTTCATGCGGCCATTTCATCAAACAGATGGTGAGCATAGTAAAACACTACCTAACTTCTACTGTTTTGAGTAGTGTTTGATAAAACAATTGTCCTCAACTTACTCCACTTGTCACCCCCAACACCCAACACTGCATTGAACAAGCTATCCCTCTACCCCTTGCACCAGTGTCGCGCCACCCAAAGCTCACTCGCTAACCGACCATGGCAAGAACGCAGGAGGCAATGTTATGCCCGTCCATAATGTCCAGGAGGTAGGCCACTGTCCACCGCCACCCCCCTGTACAACCCTCGAGCGCAGCCAGGACCTAGACCACTAAGAATAGCCATGCCCATTTCCTCTCTGCCATGTTGAGAGCGGGCCAGAGCGCCGCAGCCGACACACGCGCACACGCCGAGCCTCGCCCTCACCGCGCGTGCCTGGACTCACCGCGACACGAGCTTCCCCCCCAGACATGACCGTTAGCCACCGCGTGACCAGTAGCACTTGTGCGTCATAGAAAACACCGTCGGTGCTGCGCAAAGCGTCGACCCATTCCGAACATTCTCGACCGCCCCGTGCCGCGCCATTAAGCTAGCAACGACCACCAGGAGACACTGCACCGTCCTATGCCCTTCTCCATGCCCGTAGCTTGTTGTACTGACGTCGCTGGAGGAGCCTTCCCATGCCACACTGCCCCTCTCACCGGTGTATAAATAGAGGCACCCCCGCCTCGATTCTTCACACCATATCACTCCCCTCTCTCATAGACCATTCCCGACCTTTCCCTGGAGCAAGGCGAGCTTCGCATCGCCTGAATTTCACCAGAGTCTGCTGCTGCAGAGGATGAGTGGAGCCGTTGATTGGAGCCATCCCAGGAGCCGCCGCGACCACCGTTCGAACCACCGTCATCGACAATGTCATTCTCCCCCATCGCCGACCCTAGTTGGAGCCCTGGTAAGCCGCCACGTACCCCTACCGTCGCCGTTAGGGTTCGGTCTCGTCGGAGTTGTTCGACGGAGATGATGCACCATAGCCGTAGATCTTGTTCTAATCGTAGGGCTCAGATTGAAAGATACCGCTTCCTGTAATTAGAGCCGCTGACACGTGGGACCCCTCTGTTAGTAGCCCTTTGTGCATGCTGTGCAGTTGGGCCGACCCAGTTTAGTTCCCGCGCTCAGCCCAATAATTCAAATAGAGATTTTCCAATTTTATTCAAACCCTAGTTCTGCCAGTAGATTCAAAAATCAATTCAAGGAGATTTACTGAACCAAATTGCATGAAACCAATTTTTTTAGAAAGATATTGAAATTATCAATCCTAGGCCGTTGGATTCAAACCATTTGAAATAATAGATAACCTATACCAAAAACAACAAAATAGAGACTTTTCTACATTCAAACATTTTTCAAAAATCAACCATAAATGCTTTTTAGTTGATTCCAACTCTCAAAAATCAGATTTGACAAGTTCTATCTGAATATGTAAAACAATTTAGGTTTACATGCAGTAATCTTGTACAAGTATTAAAAGAATGCTACATAGGCTTTTCTAGTCACTTTAATTATTTAAAATAATAACTTTAAACTTATTAAATTGTGACACCAATTTAAATCACATTAACAAGTATTAAAATATGTGGTGATGATGTGTGTCAGCAGGATCCCATATTTTAAGTAGAGAATATTAAATCTTAAGTAGTTTTCAATGAGTAGAAATTACTTTTCCAAAATAAAATAAATAAGACTAGGTCTTTATTTCTTGTGATGATTGTGATGATGCAGGTCATCTAGTGTGAGCCCTTGTGTGCTAAATAGAAGTAGTTAAGTATTGTTTGGTGATTGTGTACCTCTTATTTATTTATAGACGTTAGTATAGACCAAGGCTACGAGGAGGAGGAGTACTACGAAGAAGAAGAAAACTTCAACCATTACACCAATCAAGGCAAGCTACCACTTGCAAGTTTCTTAACCATGCAAGCTAGATAACCTATGCAATGCATTAGGCGTGCTTTGGTTATGCAACCTTGTTTATACCAAATTCTAGTTTTACTTGCAAGCTTTATTCTTTTATTTCTTTATCAAGGTTCTTTATTACTTCTAGTTAGTGTTTTGTGAGTTCTGGAAAGATATTATAGGTAGCATAAAGAGCATAAACTTGGCCTAAGTTAGTTAGCACTAGATGTCATACTAAGGCATGAGATCTAGATTTGGGATAGTCCCACTTGATTAGCACCCCTCGTTAGATGTACCCTCAATTTTAGTGGCTAGTGCTAAGCATAAAAGTTGATCACTTTAGATGGGATTACTTCGTGAAAAGGATTATGAAAACCTTGGAATGATGAGTCATTCTAATGAAATGTTTTGACATGTTTTATGAACACCATATGATTTGATGATGAAAATATTGAGGCATGAGCCTTAGATCTTTTATAAAACTGATGGTTGGGTTCGGATGCGATACCATTCCAATTTTACCGTACAACCACAATACCCGAATTTGGGTAGGGGTTGACTGGAAGTTTATATATCTTAGTATGGGTTCCCTTGCGGAAGAGGTGTGAGCTGAGGCTACCTCGTGATGATTGTCCACCTATGCAGTTCCCAAGATGACAGATGGTCATGGTTGGGACACCAAACTCATAGGGGAGGTTCCTAGACTGAGTATGGTGATTCAGGATTGTTCCTGACGGATGTATCGAATGTTGTGGTGAAAAGTGTACCACCTCTGTAGAGTGTCAAACTATTCGAATAGCCGCATACACGGTTATGGACAGTTGGAGTGGCCATACTGTTCCGTTGTCATATGTTTTCAAAATGACTTGTGAAATGAACTATGACTTTGACTTGACCATAACAGGGTTTTGAACGTGAAAACTAAGTTCCCACTTAGGTGTTGTAAAACATTAAGTTAGTTTTCTTTACTTCTAAACTCAGTTAGAGATAAACCTGGCTTTTTGCAAATAAACCTAGAGCTTAGGATTCCTACTCGAACTATTTACTTGTTAGTGATAGTTTGCGAGTACTTAAAGAGTAGTCATGGCTTTGTCCCTGGCTATTCCTATGGACAGACTATGAAGAGGACTACCAGGATGATGGACAGCAGGAAGTCTATGACAACTAGGATCATCTCGGATCGTCAGCATTGCCTGTGACCCTGAAGATGGAGCTTCGACCATGCTACCCTTATTATTATTCAACTGCATTGACTGTATTAAGACTAGATCATGAGATCCTTTATTTGTAAGACCTTTATTATGGTTTGTAATGGATGATGAACTATGGTACCAATCTGTTATGTCTCGCAAAAATGGTAATCCTGGGATTGCGATGTATGGCATAACAGGCATCTGGGATTAAAAATCCGGGTGTTGACAACAGGAAATTCTTCCAGTTGCGAAGAGAAATCAATAAAATTACTTTTATCACTTCAAAAAATCACCAGCTCAATTTAAGTACTATATAACCATAGGCATCTACTCTGACTCGTTGCCTCCAACTCCATAACGTATCTCGTAGTACACCCCTTCCACTCCTCCGAATAGGTCTGGTTCCTCGTAGTAGACATCCTCCTGTCCTTCAGTAGCATACATCAGAGTTTCTTCTGGCTCCTCAGAGTCTAGGAAGGGGTTCAAAGGAAATAGTGAGTAACAGCGTTACCTAGAAAGTTCATTATATGCAAGGTGGGAAGTTTGATGCTATATCAACCACCTCAGACTATTAGTCCTTGGCACTATACAATTTTCATAAACATTTCTTCAAAGGTTGATTTTAATATCAAAAACTATGCCCATCAGCCTTCACAATTTGACCAGAACTTCATGGAGTTCCTTTCTTTCCGTGTTCGTAGCTCCTTCCCGGAACAGGGAGTAATATGTCACAATTCTTATACTCTTCAAAGGTGCTTTGCTTTACCCATGAGAGATCAAATCCTTGTTGCACAACTGAGCGTACTTTCCCGTCCACAATTCCTTGATGTTGATCCCAATAGATGATCCAAGATAATCACTACCCTTCTCCATGACCACATATGTCTGCATGGACCTTCGGGTCATACTACATCTCCGTTAATCCCCCTTTCGAGCAAGCTATAACCCTGATAAGTTTCGGAAGACTCTATGAGCCGGTTGTGCCCCTGGCAAGCTCCATAAAAGTCTAACTATACCTCTGGCAGTCGCTCACAGATAATCTAGACACCAAAACCATGAGGCCTAAGGGTGCCCACCCATATGCTGGATTGGCACAAGGAATCACAGCGTCACGTTAAGGTCGTCTTGCCTACATACGAAAGGAAGAAGATACAACTAACTTCTTTGTCCCATTCCAAATCTCATGGTTAACGCATATTATACGATGCTACAATCACTAATGTCATTGGTTATTATTCCCTATATGATAAACCTTACTACACATGGAATCCTAGATTCCATTGTAAAACTTATATTCATCATCACTTAGGATGACAATAGCATTTTATTTTTTGAGAAAATTAAGGTTTTCTTTCTCCTTATTACAACATATGTGATAACACACAATTTGCAAATACGTTGACAAAACACATCAAAGGTGATGAAGTTGGATGCTTACACTCGACCTTGAGCTTTTATTTCTACAAAACACCATTATTGCCTGGTAAGGAAAATATTTAAAGAAGCAATAATGAACATGCATACTAATGTAATGCATCATTTTATTATTTATCTTCTTTGCGTATTTTACCCACAATAGAAAAGTCCGAAAGATTCTTTATTAATAAAAAACTATTAGTTGATAATTTCTAAAATCTTGTAAATATAATATTTAATATTTTCATGACAATGTACATTAATTTAGGAGTTTAAAACTAATTATTATTTAATTTTAAATCTTATTAATATTTTCTTAAAATCCATTAAGGAATAAGTGTTTTGATTTAGAGGATTTTAATTTATTTAAACTAAAATACAAATTAATATTTTTCTTAAATATTATATATATTTAGATTCATAAAAGTGAATTTTATTTATTTTTATAAAATTTCTTAAGGAATTTATGTCATAAAATAATTAACCTAAATTAATCATTTTAAAGTGCACTCCAATAATTTTATTGAGTATATTACATTTTTTATGAACACATAAATATATTATTTGTATTTTTGAGATTTTTATTTATTTTCATAGAGATTAATTTGTATTGGAGTATTTTAGTCTTGTAATAAATGAACTTAAGTTCTTTTTCTTTACAACTTGGCCTGGCCCGTTGTGCTGGCCCAGCCCGACTCGGTCCAACTGGGTTGGGTCAAACCCACACAAAGGACCACTAGACTACCTCACTATCCCAGTGCTCTCCTATCTCTCTTGCGCGACTCTCCCTCATTCACTCGTCTTCTTCCTCTAGCGATCATGGGTCGCCTCGTCGTCGCCGCTTGATTCCGACTGCCCTCGACTTTCCCGGCTGTTGCTGCGATGCATCATGATGATGCTGTGTTGTCCGATACTTCTTGATTTGTCGCTCACGCCCTCTACGGGCCGTTCCTCCCCTCACAAATGCCTAGGATTTGGATCCCGTTGGTGATTTGGCGCTCTGGCGCCTCTCTAGTGCCTCCCTGGTGCTTTGGTGATGATGCGGTGCCGCCCCCTCTTCGGTAGCCGCCATGGATGCGGCTGGGCGGGGGTTGTAGCACCCCCAGGGTGCTCCCCGTGTTGCCGTGTTCTTCCTCGATGTCGGCCACTACTTCCTCTTCTAATTTCCTAGCGAGGACCTTGGGTAAGTGGTGATTTTCCTCTTTCTTCTCTTGAATCTCTCTGTAATCCCACACTGTGGTATAGGATTATCCCCAGATAGCCTCTTACCTAGTTCTGGGGTTCTTTGTTGATCAATATTAATTGTGGCTTCTGACTAGATGGATTTAAGATTGATGGTTTCATGGCTGATATGATTCAATTATGTTTCTAACAAGTGGTTATCTATGTTTTGGCTCATATGATGTGGATACATGGATTTATAGTGTTACTAATAGTTATCTACTTATCTAAGAAACACTAGAGTGAATATTTTAGCACTGATGGCTCTGGTACTTCTCTTGCTAGTTATTATTAAACAGTAAAATAATACTGAATCTTGATTGATGTTCATGGTATTATGAGATATCACTAGTTGTTCCTATAAATTGGATCAAACCAATGATTCCTAAAATGATTAGGAAGATGATTTAATTGTTTCTTGATAAGATGGTTATGTGGTTCAAACTTTTCCTGATAGTAGAAAGGATCTATTTGTTATAGAGCTGCTACCATCTAATGAATGTGCCCTATAGCTCTACATGGCTTGATTTGTTGTTGTCTATCTTATGCTATAAGATTAGTCAATGATGATAGGTCTGAAATCAATATTTGATTAAGAATAGATGCTTGCTTTACTGCTTATTTATTAAGTATCCTATGATGTACCTATGATACAAGTTACATAATTTCTAAGGATATCTCTCCAACAATCATTCACTGTATATATATTCTAGCTCAAGTGTTGAGTCATAAGATTTGAATTATACCCTAGTATTTGAAGTGGACTGTGGTTGTTGTAGCCTTGTGATATTGCCTTCTACTTTGATGCCTTTGGTTGCTGGTCCTTCTTGTCCTTGTTCTACTCCTTCTGGTACTGCTGCTTCCCTTGACCTTGTCCTTCTCCTCCTGGTGTTGCTGCTCCAGGCTCCTGCTTGCTCTTGCTGTCCACCTAATCCACCCCCTCCATAAGGTGACCATCTTATGTCGTTTCTTGCTGATTTATAGGGTGAACTCTTGGTTGATCTAGTGGAAAACTGGTGAGCTCTATTGTGGTGTTGGCTATGTTCTTGAGATATAGAACTATGGCTATGTTTGTGAGCTTGTGAGCAAAAAAGACTTTGCCTAGTTGTGTGAGCTGCTTCACTGTTGACCTTTTCCTTTGGATCAGCTCAAGTGAAAACTATGCATTGCCCCTTTCTTTTACAATTATCTAATATGTTAAAACTTTCCCATTTATTTAGCTAATGATGTTGTACTAAATCTTATTTAAATTCACAATAATATATGTTGCCCCGTTGGTGAAACTTGCCCATTTTTTTTGCTCAATGAGGTAAAATGAATAGTGCATTTCACTGCTCAAAATTGAGATCAATCCTAATAAAATTCACTTACTTTGTTTATTTCTATTATATTTGTTTTATAGGTACAGAAGATCTAATTATTAGGTTATGTAGATTAGGAAATAGATAGAAATTAGTTTAGGTGTTTTCATTATTTAATTTCTTTCGTAATCTTTCATTTCTACTCTTTGTAAAATATCAATGTAATATTATTCTCCTATTCAATAAAGTTTCCAATTCTTTGAGAAATGTTCCTATAATGTTCTTTACTTAATATTTATGTGTATGTGTAATGTTGTGATTGAATAAAAGAAAGAATAAGGGGTGTTTTCTTATTTAAGTTATTCTATTTGTATTGTTTTCAATTACCTTTATTGTATTGTAAATATTAAATATATAAACAATCTTAGCTAAATCATTTTGAAAATAATGAAATTCTAAATACTTCCAACTTTTAAATATTTTCAGAGTGATTCAAATTTAAATATATAATCAAATTATTCACCCAAAATCATTTAAATTCCTAAGGATTGTGTCAAAATTTATAACAATCACTAATAAAGAGCTAAACCTAACTCCAAATAGTGAAGGAAACTCTGATCTCTCCAGGGTTTTGTTTGGCGAAAAAATTACCCTAGTTCTACTGATGAATGCATGCAAAATGCACATAATTCTATTTCTACCCATCGTTAGTACCTAAACACTAGGATGTTACATGTACAATATCAGATGTAGAGTTACATCGGAGTTTTATCACACCTATACATATCTCATGAATTAGAGGCTTCCACACCTTTTTGTATTAATGCTATTATAAGAATCTATTAGTGACTGAACATATTATAAAATCATAAAGTTAAAAATGGTTGAGCACTTGATTTAGTAATGAAGATTCATGATCATCTCATTTGTTTTTTTAATAAGCTTGTACTCTTTCTTTTGCTTTTGAGATTTATCTTGATAGCGAATCTTTTGTCTCTTTCTATTTCTTCTCTTCCTTTTTAGCACAACTATGTGATCATTCTCACTACTATGGCTTTTATAATCCAAATCTGTGACTATAATATGCTACTAAGTTTTTACTTATCATAATTTAATCTATACTTTATTCGTGTGGAAGACCCTAAAATCATAATACTTGTACAAGTATCATAACACTCAACCTAGTCCAATCATCTAACATAATAATCATGAATCAAAAAGATAACTTCAAATATCATAAAGTCTAGAAACTCAACGGATATAATTCTTCTCTTGAACAAAGGGAAATCAAAGACGATGCAAATAAATGCAAAAGCTCTTCAATAAAAACCTAACATGCGTGCAGTAAGGTAAACATGCTAAAACTGTAGATATATTACAAGGTGTTATAGAACTCCCTCAAGATTGGTGTCAAGCCGACGGGATAAAATAATCCTCACCAGTACCTATTCCTTCTTGGGGTGAAGAAATCATCGTCTTCTTCATCCTCATCTGCCATGAGGCTACAAGCATGAGCATTACACACAAATTGAGTGGACAAATTCGTGACGTGAGAATTTTGTTTTTTGATTATTTTTCCTAAAGTCTTCATGTCATTGGCCATCTCCAAATGATATTGGTCAAGATTTGAAATCTACCATCGATGTCATCGACCCTCTTTTTTGTAGGGTTCGCACCATAGAAACAAAAAAATTCCTACGATGTGAACAACTAAGTACCAAGATCTATCTACTAGATACCAAATTTAATGTAATCTCTCTTTTATTTATTTATTAAGAATTTTTTAAATTACATTAATTAAAAAAATCACATAAAACCCCTTGGTAGTATTCTATTTCACATGCAGAAACAATTTCAGCAATTTCACCTGAAACAATTCTGGTGTCTAGTGAAATAATTCCCGCGGTTTGTAATTCATTTCGTCTAGAACATATTTGTTCCAAATGGTGTCGGTTCTAATGTGATATCTCCGGGGGGTCCCAGAGTATATCTCTCCGTCATCGAGATGGACAAATTCCACTCTATATCCATGGGCCTCTACTAACACCTTCGTAGCACTGAACCCATCTTTATAGTCACCCTGTTACGGTGTGACATTTGATGTTATCAAGATAGTCTTCTAGTGTTAGCGATTGACATGATATCATGGTCTAAGGATTAGGATTACTTCGTATGATGTTATACCAATATAAACACAATGACTTTTATAGTGATTCTATACTTCGGATGATTGTTCATCACACCACTCCAATAATATTATGACCTCGTTATTAACAACATCCAATGTCCATGATCAGGAAACCTTGATCATCTTCTTAATCAACGAGCTAGTTTATAAGAGAGGCATAACTAGGAACTTTCCATTTGTTTATTAAACACACATGTATTAATGTTTCCGTATTAATACAATTATAGCATGAAAAATAAACATTTATCATATACTTGGAATATACATAATAAAAACTTTATTATTGCCTCTCAGGGCATATTCCCTTCATTTTCGAGGTCTTTGCCCATCAACTAGTAGGAGTCAACTCCTCCCCAATAGTTTCAACACAGGCTTTGGAAATATTTTCAAGGTTTTCGATCTTTTCTCTAATCTCATCCCATTTTTCTTCTTTTTGAGAAGAAGTTTTGGGAGAAGATTTGAGATAAGATACAGTAAGGTTATACCTATAGGGGTTGAGTGGGGGTTCTTCATGGTTCCTCCTTTGTTCCTCGTGTCGGAGCATCTCAAACTTCTGCGGAAACATGTCTTCCCAGTTGGGCAGTGGAACCACTTGAGTTGACTCTCTAGTTGAGGAAGACGAAGAATCCCCCTCAAGCTCCCTTCTCTTGTCTTAAGTATCAGGTACTTCGCTCTTCTTGGTCCAGATCTGCTTGATATGAAAAGGCTGCATAGTTCTTGAATGATCAAGTGAGATCTAAGATGCCATAGCAAAAATCTAAGATAAACCCTAGATCTAAAGGGTAAAGACAAAGGAAGAAAGGAAAAAGGAGGTGAAGTCAAAAGGGGAAAAAGAAAAACCTAAATAAAAGAGTCTGAAGTCTGTCGCATATAGCAGTACAGGAGGGTCCCGTCCGTAAGGTGCGCCCGTACTGGCATCACTCTAAATGTAATTTTTTAACTAGATCAGGCTGATAACCGAATGCAGGGAACGTAACGACCTGTCGTATGGCAGATGTTCCTGTACTACATGGTCGCACCATAACCCCGAAAAGTACCCAGGGTACTGGGAGCATAATGACCACTAGTATGGTTGTATGCATCCGTACCACCGGGCTTTATCGAACCTTGGAAAAGAAGCGGAAAAAGGAAGGAAAGACCGAGCATATAACAACTCTATATGGTCCGCCTGTATGGGTGCGTCTGCCCGTATGGTCCACCCGTACCAGGTCAAAAATAGCTCAAAAATTTCCAAAAAATAATAAGAAAGCAAAGAACTCAACGATCAGACCAAAAATATTTGCAAAAGGATAGATCGATCCCAAGGAAAATTGGGCTATTGTTTGGAAATTTTTTGAACTTATGATGGGTAGAAGAAAAATTGAGGGGAAATTCGTGATCAACCTTGCTCTTGATACCAATATGTTAGGGGTGACCCCTTAGGGTGGCCTGATCTTTCACGAACCATGGGAATCGAGGGGAAAGCGGTGGAAAGAGGGAGGGGATGAAATCCACGAACACACACGCGAAGAACTCGATGAACACACACACACACACACGAAAACACGATACAAGCCAATAGCTCACGCCGGTGGAAACCGGTCCAACACAATCCCTAGGATCGGCGTTGGGCAACGAACTCTCCCACGGCCAACAACGGGGGTGAGAGGCTTGATGAGATCTTGACTACTTGGGCACGAGACACCGAGATCCCAAGGACTTGTACAACTTAAATGCACGAGGCAAAATCCAAGAGGTTGTGGATAATTTGGTGCTCCTTGTCAAGGAGCATGAGACAAATAGTTGATAGATCCTCAAAGGGGTGTCTTCAACTACAATTATCCAAGTCTAGGGTTTACAATAGAGGGGTGGGGCTTTATATAGGCCAGCCACTTAAACAAGGGTAGTTTAGGGATAAAACTGGAAGTTGGGGCAAAACTGGGGGTTACATGGGCTAGGCTCAAAAGGCCTTGACATGCCTGGCGTCGAGCAGGCCAGAGACTCCGGTCTGGGCCGGAGACTCCGGTCAATCTCTGGAGGGGCCCTTTGACTGTCCCTGGCTTGGTTCTTGGGTCCGGACCGAAGGATGGTCCGGAGACTCCGGTGTACAGGACCGGAGACTCCGGTGTACACCAGAGATTCCGGTGTGCAGTGCTCCAGCAGCGTCTTCTCCTGGTCCTTCTTCCTTGGGGGCTTGGTGTGGTGATGTTGCTTCATAGCTGAGGATACACAACGTAGTTGCATGAAGTAGCAAGCCATACAAAGGTAGACCAAAATCACATGAGGAAAGGAGCGAGTTAACCTTAGCTTGTAGGAGCTTGGCTCGGGTGCGAGTCATTGGTCCACTTGGGGGACTAGGTGTAGTAGATGGAGGTGCGTCCGTCGGACGGGCTACAGCAAGAAGATTCATTGAGAATTTCTCAAAGGTAGCTAAGACAATGACAGAGTTACTTAAGAAAGACAAGAAATTTGATTGGACTGAAGGTTGTGAACTCAGCTCCAAGAATTGAAGAGGAGACTAGTAACGGGACCAGTCTTATATCTGCCAGATTTGGAGAAGGATTTCCAAGTATATTGTGATGAATATCACCAAGGATTAGGTGGAGTTCTGATGCAATAAGGGAAAGTTGTGGCCTATTCCTCGAGACAACTCAAAACTCATGAAGTGAATTATCCTACTCATGACTTAGAGTTAGCCTCTGTTGTCCATCCACTCAAAATTTGGAGTCATTATCTTTTGGGAAAACGATGTGAAGTGTTCACAGATCAAAAAAGTTTGAAGTATATCTTCACTCAGAAATAAATCAACATGAGACAAAGAAGATGGCTAGAACTCATCTAAGACTATGACTTGATTTGCAATACCACCCCTGTAAAGAAAATTTTGTAGCGGATGCTTTTAAGCCGTAAATTTTATGTGAATGGCCTCACTAATGGAGAATTGCCAGATGATCTATGTGCCCAATTCAAAGATCTCAGATTGGAGATAGTGCTTGAGGGACATCTCATGTCATTGGATGTTCAACCCACCTTGTTGGACAAAATCAGGGAAGCCCAAAAGTCAGACAAAGAAATTGAAGAGATTAAGGGAAAAAATAGCAAAGGGGAAGCTAAAGGATTCCATGAAGACGAACAGGGTACTTTATGGTATGGAAAACGTATCTGCATTCAGCAAGATCCAGAGCTTCGGAAACTGATTTTACATGAAGCACACAACTCACCATATTCCATTCATCCAGGTAACACCAAAATGTACAGGGATGTGAAGGAAAGCTTTTGTTGGAATAATCTCACGAAGGAGAACGTAGAACATATTGCTTTGTGTGATGTGTGTAGTAGAGTGAAAGCAGAACATCTGAAACCAGGAGGATTGTTACAACCACTACCTATTCCTGATTGGAATGGGACAAGATTGGCATGGATTTCATCACCGGACTGCCAAGGACTAGATCAGGATATGATTCTATTTGGGTCGTAGTAGATCGCCTAACTAAAGTGGCTCATTTCATACCCGTGAAGACAACCTATACAAGTGCTAAGTTAGCCAAAATTTATATGAATAGGACCGTGTGTCTACATGGAGTACCCAAGAGTATTGTGTCTGGTAGAGGAACCCAATTCACTTCGCATTTCTGGCGACAACTTCATGAGTCATTGGGAACAATATTAGAGTTCAGCACAACTTTTCACCCTCAAACTGATGGACAGACCGAAAGGACCAATCAAATTCTAGAGGATATGTTAAGGGCATGTTCCCTACAATATGGTGCTAGTTGGGATGAAAGTCTGCCTTATGCAGAATTCTCTTACAATAACAGCTATCAAGCTAGTATTGAGATGGCACCGTTTGAATTTCTCTATGGAAGGAAGTGTACTAGACCATTGTTATGGAGTGGTGTGGGAGAAATAAATTTGTTCGAGCCAGAGTTAATCAAAGAGGCTGAAGAGAAAGTCAAATTGGTAAAGGACAGGTTGATGATAGCATAGTCCAGACAGAAGAGCTACGCAGACCCAAAGCGTAGAGAAGACACCTATGAGGTAGGTGGTAGAGCCTATCTTAGAGTCTCACCACTCCGTGGTGTGAAGAGGTTTGGAATCAAAGGAAAGTTGGCTCCAAGATATATTGGACCATTCAAGATCTTAGGTCACAACTTATGAGATTGAATTGCCTGAGTCACTGTCTGCCATTCACAATGTGTTTCACGTAAGCCACTTAAAGAAATGCCATCCGGAGATGGAAGAAACTTCTTTGAAGGATATTATACCTTTGGAAGAGGTTCATTTGGAGAATGATCTCACCTATGAGGAGAAACCTATCATGATTCTTGAGACTGCAAAAAGAGTTACTCGGACTAAGACTATCAAATTCTGCAAGGTTCAATGGAATCATCATTCCGAAGAGGAAGCAACTTGGGAAAGAGAAGATGACCTATGGAAAGATCACCGTCACCTATTTGCTAGTCAATCCGAATCTCGAGGGCGAGATTCATCTTAAGGGGGTTAGATTTGTAACATCCCAAATATCATGATTTGTGAAATTTTGCATATCATTCATGCACTCATAGCATTTGTTCTTCCAAACAAAATTTCAAATAAGAAACCATGTTATGCCTATTATTTTATGCAAATAAGGCAATGGTTTTATTTTTATTTTCAAGGTATGAAAGTGCTTTGGATTGATCAATAATGTTTTAAAATGGATGCAAAGCTTGCACAAAACTTTCAAAACAAAGATTCAAAAACAAAACCATTTATATGCCTAATATATATATCAATAAAGGCATGGTTTTATTATATTTTTCAAAGTGTTTTTGACTAGGCAGTAGTGTTTTAAACACAATTAGGTGCAAATATTATTCTACAAAAATCTAGAGGAGGTTTGAATTCAAACTTATTTCATAATGGTTCTTGAAAATCAAATAGAAAAAGGAAAAAACAAAAGGAAAAAACAAAAAGAAAAAAAGAAAACCAGCCGCTGCCCATTTGGCCCAGCACCAGAACAGGCCCAACAAGCCCACCCAGAGCATCCCCTTTCCCCTCTCTCTCACACGCGCAAACCTACACCGCTGACACTGCCCGGTGGCCCCGTCCAGCTCAACACCTTCTTCCCCACCTCGCGCGTGCAGACGCAGTCGCCGGTCGTTTCTTCCCCATTCACTGCCACGTGATTGCGGGCTTGATTTCCATTGATTTGCAACACGATTACCTCGCCCCCGCTGGCTACTTAAACCGCACAACACCACAACCATTTCCCCCCAACCAATTTCACCCAAACGCCGCCAGGCTGCTCGCTTTTCAACTTGCACCGCCGTTGCCCGAGCAACTCCGATGAGGTATTCCGGTAAGAGCCGTGCTCGCGCCCACCCCTCATTCATTCGAGGATGATCCTCTGCTTCTTGCGCACCCTCTCATACCCTTGTGCACACGCTGGTGTCCTTGGCTTGCGCTAGGGTGGACTAGGTCGTCGCCTTCGTTGCCGTCCGCACAAAACCGACGCTGCCCAAAACTCCGACGAGCCCCAGCGACCACTACAGCACGCCCCCGCCCACGCCAGCGATGCCTTGAGCATCCTCGTGTCCTCGCGATTCTGGTAAGCATCTTCTCCAACCCCAGCCCCCTCTGTAGCCCCCGGAACGCCGCTGACAGTGTGTCGCCGCCGCCAGCGCCGCCAGACTTTGGTCGAGTGAGCCAGCGTCGTTAGATCTAGATCGTAGCGTATAGATTAGATCTAGATCGAACTGTTTTCTTTAGATCTGGCGCATTGGATCTAACTTGATCCAACGACGCAGAAGCGTGATCCTGCACAAAGCAGTACCGCTCAATTAGAGCACGCCACGTGTTGGTGCTATGTTTAAATAAAATCCTAGAAAAGGTTTTTGAATGTTTAAACTTGTGAAATTCATAACTTTTGATCTGGTTATCCAAAAAATGCAAATAATATATCAATGGATTCAAAAAAATAAATCCAACACTTCTGTAGGCTTAGTTTTGTACTTTGCTTCTGTAAAAATGGAATTTTATGCAGATACAATTATAGGCTTATTTTGAATATAAAAATTGTTTAGGAAATGTTTTAAGGTCAAATTAAGTTTATTTAGTCTATAATGTTTTGGTTTTGTGTTTAGTACTATTTACTTGTATTTTTTAGTTTATGAAAATCATCACATGGAATTTGCATGCATTCATGTATTTTTTCTTATTTATTTTGAATGTAAATTTGGTGCTATCATTTTCTGTGTAGATTTTGGTCCTAGTGGTGATTGTGATTGTGAGGATTATTGTTACTCCCCCAACTACCAAGGAAAGTGGTGCTTCATGTATTTGTCCCATTATTTTGACTATGCACTAGTGATATTTTGTATAGGGCTTGCATGAAAATTTTGCTACGTATCTATATCCTATGCTATGGGAAATCCTAGTAGTTGTAGTCTTGGTAGAATTTTTCTCTAAGTTAAGATACTTGTTATATTGTCATGCTTAGCCTAGCTAGTAGCAAAAAAGGGTGGATTATATACATGCTATGGAAAAAATTTTAAGTCTTTGACTTATGTTTTTGCCTAATAAAACAACTAAGTGAATGAATCACCTGGATGGAATGGTATGTTTGGGTTATGTTGAGTGGTTACACAAGGCCCATATCTATGGTCTACCTTGTGTATCACACTTGTGGAAAGCCACCTAGGAACAAAGGGATTTGAGATACTTAGTGTTTAGAAGCTTCTAGTGCAACCACATGGCATATGGGCTCTGCCTTGATCATATAGGTTGCAATAACTTAGCTAGATGGACAGATGGTGGTAGGGTGATAGGTTGGAATGCGTCCATTTGGTCTAAGGGAAGGCTTCTAAAAGATCTCATCTCGATGCATGTCGAGTCTTGTGGGGTAAGTGCACCACCTCTCGAGATGGAAAAATCTAAGTACTTAGTCGTGTCCCCGGCAACGGACAATTTGAGCATCAAGACATTGAAGCTATCAAGAATCTTCTCATCCCAATTTCTAAGTTAAAATCTTGTGGTTTAACAAGGGTAAAGGTTCACCAATGTCCATTGGTGGTTGGGAGTTTTTGTTAAACAAAAACTTATTGTTTTCAACTGATAGGCAAAACCTATTTTGAGCAAAGAAAGCCTAAGCTACAGTTATCGAAATTCATATAGAAGCTAGAAACTAATATTCTACTAAGGTATCACTTGCCAATACTATTCCAATGTATTGACCCACTGTGGCTGTAACTTGTGATGTTGCGGGTTACTCTGATGAGGATTAGGGTTATGAGTCTACACTCAGCATGTTTGCCTGTGGCACATGAAGATGAAGACTTTTTATTTTATTATGTTTGAACTCTTGTACTAGCCTATGGCTAGGGAGTGTAAAAGACTATGTTATCTCTGTAATGACGATGTAATAAAAGACCTTTGTATCTGTGTACTTCATATTAAATTGTGGATGCTAGCATTTGATCCAGGGACTAGCATTGCAATCAGAGGGACCTTTACCTTTATAAAGGTGGGGTCTTACAGGTCCCTTCACAAAAGTTGTTCTGTTTGACCTAAGGAGGTCGGTGCAAACTATACGGCAGCAACTATACGGCGGTGGGCCGTATAGTTGGTCATTAAACTTGTAGTGATCTCTTCACGGCTCCTGGTTTCTTTGGCGTGTTGGAAATCTCGTATCTTTGGAATTTATGTAGTGATTCTCATCATAATACGTCATTATCTGCGCAGTAAAAATAGCAAGAAAGGATTGCATACCCCTTTGATCATTAGGCATTAGTGGCAGGAAATAGAGAGAGATTTCATGAAATATATGAATAATATCTAGTTTAAATGCGGACGTGGATGGCTATATTTCACAGCCATCAACCTCCCCAAGCTTAAACTTGATCGTCCTCGAGCAAGAAAACCAAAATCAAAGGGAATTTAGCATTTAAACTAAAATAACGAGATGGTGATCTTACTCATGATTGGTAGTCTCATGTTTCCTCCACTTTATTAATCTGAAAAACTTCAGCATAGATAGAGTAATGGCAAGAATATCATACGGGTTTCATGAATCCTTATAGTGTAGCAAAATTATTGTAAGCATGGATGATTTAAAAGAGTAAACATTATTCCATGTCATGTAATTAA
This sequence comes from Avena insularis, assembly GCA_023614405.1. Lineage (NCBI taxonomy): Eukaryota > Viridiplantae > Streptophyta > Magnoliopsida > Poales > Poaceae > Avena > Avena insularis. The sequence goes on along the minus strand of CM042689.1, from coordinate 190,968,209 downwards.
CTCATAAGCTTGCCTTTGAAAAATAAAGTGTGATCATATAGAATTAAGAGTCTGAGAGTTTGTCATGAAAAGCATATACACTAAAGTATCTCAATCCTCCCACATCAATAAATCAATAATTTTCAGGCACTACTTTTCTATTCATTGTCCTTAAATAATTTCAATTCTTAAGTAATTGAGAGCGTGCCAAAAAAAATTCATTAGTTTATCGGGCTGAGATGGACACTTGTGGCATCACTAAGGTTTTTGTTCCTTTTGAATAATGATTACTCATATTAACCAGAGGAGTGATTCCATCATGTTACAGCTACCCGGGAGTGCAAAAAATCTTACCCATTACAGCATTGCTGCTACAATTGTTTAATCAACTCATAGCCAAAATCTAGGAGTTTCCTCCATGAAGATCGTTTGTAGGATAGCGGAGTTGTTGGCATCCCATGAAGTTTGACACGCAAAAAGCTATATCATTCTTATGATTTACAAGTCAAACTTTGGCACGCTCACAAAAACCACTAAACATTAATTCAATTGAACAAATCTTTTCAAAAAGATCTATCAAGTCAATCATTATTTTCTATGGTGTTGAGTGTCTCTAGGAGTAAGCTTTCAACACTAAACACTACAACACAGAAGTCTTTAATTGTAAGACTTTTTTTCATTTCAATTGTTTAGCAAATTTTTAGGCAAGACTTGGTTAACTACAAGAGTTCGAACAAAATGTACCCAATTAAATACTCATGAAAACAAAATTTTACTACAATATAGAGACTCACTCCACCGATATAACATCTCAACATTACTACTAACTAGCATGGGTTTCTTAAACTTCAAAAGTGGGGAGTCATAAGGCATACCTCTCATGTTTGGTTCCACTTCTCTCTTCCCTTTTTATTTGTTTTTTGGAAACTCAAAGTTAATCACTCTCCTGCAAATCAACAAGAACTTCGAGGCGAAAAGAAAAAGAGAGACGAAAAATAAAGATAAACGGAGAAATATTTTTGTGGTTTTTGAGAAGGGGGGTTAAAGAATAGAAAATTGGCGGCAAAGCTCGGCTTGAAAATCTCAAACAAAATAAAATAACTAAGATAAAGTGTTGGGGAAACCAACACGAGTGCTTATAAACTCAAATAAAATTATAACCTTGAAAATAAGATAAAGCAAATGAAAACCAAAATATAAAATATATAAAACCTTCCCAAGCTTAGGCTTTTGCAAGCCCTTCAAATCACTATGGTGGGGGAAAAATTTGTAACTCTAGTCCAATAATTGAGTTGAAAGGTTACTTGTTGTTTCTCAGAGGTTCAGGGCGATATTGTGCATTCCCTCCATAGTTCCTCCAAGTCCTTGAAAATCTTGATATGTAGCGAACTGGTTTTGTAGCTGCTCCTCCTAATAAGGGACTTCTTGGTCCTTCTCTTGGTCCTCATCCTCTTCTGGAATCTCCTCCTCGGGTTGGTGTTGCTCAACCTGCAAGTCATAAAGCACACGTCCTTCCTCGATAGAGAAAAGATAATTAGGCAAAGGAGCGGGGTAGAGACGCCCAGCTCCAGTAATATGCAGATAATAAACACCACCTCTCCTAGTAAGAATTCCACAAGCCCTCAAAGTAGAGAAACCAACACGTTGCTCACCTAGCACCGGCTGTAACTCACATAGGTCGATACCCAATGCATTGGCAAGAACGGTGATGACGCCTCCACAAGTGACTGGTCCTTGGCTTTGGTGGGATTGGTACTCCAAGTAGCGCACAAGTATTGCGCCCAAGTGACGTGACAAGTTGTCATAGTTGAAAGTAGCTTTTGAAAGGACTAAAATGTCCTCCTCATTGAGTCTTGTAAACTCATTGCGCGCCTACAAGGTGTTATCAATAACATATAACAAATAGCGAATAGCAGGATGCTAAATATTCTTCCCTCTGCTAATTCTAGAAGTAAATCTCATTATATTATAACAAAGTTCAGGGGAAGCTTCCATGTTGGTAAAAGCTACGCGCGGAGCATTAGGATCATTGTTGGTTAAACCGAAACAATTTCACTATTCATAAAGTGTCAGAGAATAATTATTGTTCATGAGTCAGAAAGAAATTTTATCCTCCCCATGCCATGCTTTCACGGTGCTTCGTAAAGAGCTAAGAAATTCAATGGTTAACCGACGATAGGTTCGTGCATCATGGAATACAAAGGTTTGCAGGACAACTCTATTGCAAAGTAAATTAAAGTCATCAGAAATACCGAGTTGGTTCAGAGTGACGGGGCAAGCCCACTTGGTTGCCTTGACTTCTCGGTTTTTGATCCCGACGAAATGATCACGGTGGGCTTCGTTCTTGAATTGAATCCCCATGCGTTCCTAAGCTATAGTTGCGGCAAGAGGACGTGTCTGGCTCCTCGTGTTCATCTTCTAAAAATAAAAAATACAAACTTTTTGATCCAACAGTAATAGTCATAGCATAATCCTTATCATGGCACACTAAAGAATCTCCTCAACATAATAATCTAGGCAAGATAATCATAGAAAATTATTAAGAACAAGTCTCACCCTAGATTGATAATGACAATAGATCATAGATGAATTTGCAAAAAATAATTGGAGGATCGGAGGATAAACATACCGTAGATCACTTGTGTGCAAGGAATTCGAACGAAATTGAGCAGTGGTAAGGATCCCTTGAAGTTTTAAGAGATTTTGGAGGTAGAAGAGAGAAAAAAGATTGATTTTTTGACGTTTTGGGTACCTCCCCGAGCGTTTAAGTGGTCGGGAACAACTATCTGGTGGAAACTATACAGCGGGAACAAAGTGTTCCGGCCGTATAGTTGGTTTGACAGCAAAATTTTAGGGTTTCTGTCTGGCGGCTGTAACTATACGACGACAACTATACGGCCAAAACTTTTGTTCACGCCATATAGTTGGTTGTCAAACCTTCGGTATCCTGGGATGAAAATTTTTCGATGGGTAACATAACTATATGTCCGCAACTATACGGCGGGAATTTTTATCCTTTTTGTATAGTTGGTCGTTAACCTTTCTGTACACATCAAAAAAATTATATTTCTTCGAGCAATACTTTTTAGGATAAAACTTACCAAAACACCTTGTTTTGATAGAAAAAAGACAGACTAAAATTCCGACCAACTATGGCATATATAAGAAAGGAATTTTTAGTACCGCTAAATCTCTTCCTCTCACTAGAGTCTTCTAGCACTCTTTATTCTTTATAAAACTTAAACTAATACTTAAAACTTAACTCAAACCTTTATTTCACATGGGTTGCCTCCAATGCAGCGCTCTATTATGGTCAATAGCTTGATCTTCATATTGCTCACTTAGTCCATATGAGTGGAACACCTACTTCAAGGTAATTGTCCTTCAAAGTGATGGCCTCCTTATCATCTTGCCTGGCTTTATTTTTCCTAGGGAAATGAATAACAAAAGGATCACGTGAAGACAACTGGAGCTTCATGTTCCCTTCATGAAAATTGATTAAAGCCTTAATAGTTCTTATGAAAGGATGACCTAATATAATAGGGGTAGTAGCATCTTCAGGCATGTCAACAATAACAAAATCAATAAGAGCAGGACAGCCTTTAATGTACACTAAAGTATTTTATTTAATGCCTACTGCTTGTTTATAAGTAGAATCTGCTAGATGTAATTTTAGTTCGGTAATTTCAAAAGAACCAAGATTTAACTTGTTAAAAAGACTCTTTGGAATTGTTGAAACGCTTGCACCTAGATCACATAGTGCAGCTATTTCATTAGTCCCAATTTTAATCTTCATGGTAGGCTCAAATATATCATCTTGCTTAACAAGAAATTTTTCAGCAATTTCCTTATATTCTGCTTCAAGCTCACGTACCTTTATTGCTACCTGATTAACAAAGTGTTGATACATGGCTTCCTCATTTCCTTCACTTATCGGAATCTTTAAATTGACCCTTTTTACAACATCTTCAACAGTGTAGTTTTGTGAAGGAGCATTGCTATAATCAAGTTATTCGGGCTCCTCCCTTTGTATTCTTACCATCTTGAGATCTTCAACTGGATTGGGCTCAGATTTACCTTTAAACTTATCTAGAATGAGAGTTTGACTCTCGGTTATCTTACCTAGCTATGCCTCAATGATCCTTGTTATTTCTTGGAGCACCTACAAATCATTTCTCAAACTAACAGCTTGGTTAGATAATTTACCAAACATAGCATCATGATTCTCCATAATTTTTACTAGAACATTATTTTGATCATTCTGCGAGTCCATACAAGCTTTAAGAGTTTCTTGGAGACTAGTATTACTTGATGCCATATTATTATTAGAGCTACCTGTTGGACTAGAGTAATGATTTTGAAAGTTTGGATTGTAATTCTTCTTCCAAGCAGGGTTATAATCATTACGAGCTATGAAGTCTACTTCTTCAATAGTTGGTTCGGGAGTAGTTCTTACCGAAGTTTCCTTACCTTTAACGGCTAATATGAGCTCATCCAACTTAGCATTGAGGTCTTCATTCTCTTGAGGTGTGATGGACTTCACCTTTTTTGTATTTGATCTTTCTACATGCCATTGGGCATGGTTGTCTTGCATATTGACTAGCAGCTGCTTTGCTTCGGTAATTTGCTTACCCATAAATGTTCCTCCAGCTGCAGTGTCTAGCATAGACTTAGAAACAGGGTTAAGAGAATTATAAAATAAATGGAGAATTAACCAATCTTCTTTCCCATGGCTGGGACAATTTCTCATGCATTCTTTCATTCTCTCCCATGCAAGCGCTATTGGCTCACGCTCTTGTTGTCTAAAACTAGTAATATTAGATCTGAGGTGCATAGTCTTTGCAGGTGGAAAGAATTTAGTCATAAATAAAGAAGTACATTCCACCCATGATGCGATAGGTATTTTTAGGCAAAGATAGAAACCATTCTTTTGCTCCTCCTCTAAGAGATAAAGGAAATAAGCGCAACTTGACCGCATCGGGGCCAACATCTTTAATGCGCATCATATCACATATTTTAGTGAAAGTATTTAAGTCCATACCTGCATATTCTATAGAAGATCCTCCAAATTCATTCTTTTGAACCGAACTCAAATAGTGGGGCTTAATTTCATAATCTTCAGCAGCAATTGTTGGCTGAGTAATAGGAGTACGTAAATAATCATTGTTAGGAGTTGCAAACTCCCCAAGCTTCTTTTTAGCCATACTTCCTATGTTTTTGTATTTTCTTAAACAAATACTAATGATGATAAAGAAAGAATTAAAAAGACTAACTAATTTTTTTGGTTTTTTCAAATAAAAACTGAAAACAATTTAACAAAATTACTAACCTCACCAGGGTAGCTACTTCTTCCCCGACAACAGCGTCAGAAAAAAGGTTGATACCTTCGATCCGTATTACGGATGTAGTATAGCTCTTATTCCCTAGTAAACCTAAGTTTATCGAATCCTTGGGAAGCAGAAAAGAAAAGCGATATTACTTAAACGGACCTTCGAGAGTTTTAGAATTCCTATTGCATTTTCACCGGACCAAGACTTTGCGATCTTGTTGTTGTTGTTGACGATGGAGAGAGAGAGTGGGCCTAGGATCTTCGGTTTTCACTAGTAGCTACGCAAAACATCTGATGGGAATATAGATAATAATAAAGTACTCATGTAATTGTTAGAGCAAGATAATTATATGTGGGCAGTGCATCCATAAATGTTATCGCCTCCGCACCCGCTTATGGCAATAACCTACTAGTCTCATCCATACAATAAAGATAACTAATGATATGCATAGTGATGTAACCTTTAATCACAAGTAAGTTCCTCACATACAACCGTACTACCCTTTCTGTCACTAGGGTTCCTATCCTGCAGATCAGTCGTTACTCACACTCCCTTTACCTGGATCAATCCTCGGGGTATTGGGTACCTGATAAGTCCTTAGATTGAGGCAAGAGAGGGTAGTGCAATCATCATGTCCTACAAAATAATACATGATCCCATCTATGATAAATAACATGGAAAAAAGCTACATGGCTAGGCCAAATCCCTTAGCCCAAGGAGAATTACTCACACATAGAGATGAAATCGATAATCATAAATATTGTAATAGAGATTGATACGTCGTAAACGTATCTATAATTTTTTATGCTCCATGCTTGTTTTTTATCAACTTTTCTGTGGTTTGTATACACTTTGAGGTATTTTTTATACACTTTTTGGAACTAACCTATTGACAAGATGCCATAGTGCCAGTTGCATGTTTTGTGCTATTTTTGGTTTTAGAAAGCTAAAAAATGAATATTCTCAGAATTGGACGGGACAAAAGCCAAAGTTCATATTTTACCCTGAACGATACGTAAAATCGAAGACGAGACGGAGTAGGACACCAGGGTGGCCACACCCTAGGTGGGCGCGGGGCCCACCCTAGCCGTGCCCATAGGGGGTGTGGGCCACCTGGCACTCCACCGACCTTGCCTCCTTCGCCTATAAGAAGCCCCCGACTCAGAAACCCTAAGGTGTGGACCAAAAAGCCACGAAAAGTTCTGCAGTGCCGCTGCCACCTAAGGGGTGATTCGAGGGACAAAGAGTATCTGTTTCGGTACCCTGCCGGGAAGGGGAATTTCCCCCGAAGCCATCTCCATCGATCTCCACCACCATCTCCATCGCCGTTGCCGATTCCCATGATGAGGAAGGAGTGGTTCTTCCTCGAGGATAAGGGATCCACCAGTAGCTATGTGTTCATCTCTCTCTATGCATGATATTGTGGTCATGAGCTTTGTAATAAAGTAGATTTACCTTGCTACTCAAGTGCTTCAATAGATCTCTGCTCTCCCCATGTGTGTGAAAGTGACATCGTGCATGCCATGGTGGCACTTAGGCTAGAGTTTACATAAATGCTCATCGTGCTTTAATAGATCTATGCTTTTCCCCACATGTGTGAATGTGACAGCGTGCACACCGTGTGTGGAACTTAAGCTAGATTACATAAATATTTATCATGAGTATATTTTGAGTTGGTTTTCTCTATGAAATTGTGGTGTTTGTTGAAACCATCTAGCGCTCAAGGTGACAGTGTGGGGTTATCTAGATTGGGAAAGGCGGACTTTGAGGTGTGCTGTTATAGCCCTACCATGGATTAGAGTGTCCAACTGGAGAGTATTTAAGAGTAGTATCATGAAGAGAGGATATTTATATGAGAGAGTGTTCACTAGTGAAATTATGATCCCTAGGCCTTGTTTCTAAACATTGAAACACCATTTGCTACTAGATCTGTTGCATGTTTGCTTGCTTCCATCTTTTTCCTTTAGTCTTTACCTCACCGTCAAGCTCTTTTCTGGCACCGTTACCACTTGTATTTCACTATCTCTTTTCCGAACTAGTGCACCTATACACCTAACAAGTGTATTGGGTGTGTTGGGGACACAAGAGACTTCTTGTATCTTGATTGTAGGCTTGCTTGAGACGGATACCTTTGACCACTTCCTCCTCGAGTTCGATAAACCTTGGGTAATCCACTTAAGGGAAACTTGTTATTGTTCTATAAACCTCTGCACTTGGAGACCTAATAAGTGTCTATAAGAATAGAAGTGCGTAGACATCAAGCTATTTTCTGGCGTCGTTGCCGGGGAGGTAAGGTAAAAGGTACTCACATCCTACGGTGTGAGTGCTCGAAGTTCTTTCCTTTAGATTATGCAATTTTGTCTTTTTGTTTCTTGTTTTCACTAGTTAGGCTTAATGGAAAACAACAAAAAAATTAGAGAGATTTTTAGTATTTTTCCTAAGTTAGAACTTGAGTGGTTTGAAAAGAAAATTAAAAAAACATATGGAACTTTCTTTGCATGCTAATAGCAATGTTATTAGTATGAATTTTTTGAACACCATTGTTACTAATGGTATGGAAACGTCTAAGCTTGGGGGAGCTATTTTTTATGCGAAAGATCTTTTTAGTTCCCCAGCTTTAGGGAAGAAAATTTGCTCTGATGATACGTTATCTCCGATATGTGGTAATTCTAATGTTGGTTGTGATATTTTAAATCCACATACTAAAAGTGTCCCTTTAAAATGCCTATTGAAATTGTTGAACGTGTTATGAATAACTGCTATTTTGGAGATGGAACTGTCCATCCTAGTGATCATTTACTCTTTATACATGAATTATGCGGGTTGTTCAAGTGTACGGGTATTTCAATGGACCAAGTTAAGAGGAAGTTATTCCCTTTCTTACTTAGGGACAAATCAAGGGAGTGGTATGAGCTACTAGACGATCCTCATCATTTGGAGTGGAAGGAACTTGAATCTCTCTTTTACTCTAAATTTTATCCTCCTCATGAAATTCATAAAGATAGGAATTATATTTATAATTTTCATACTCATGAGGGAGAAAGTATTTCCCATGATTGGGGAGATTAAAGTCACTAATGATCAAATGTCCCATTCATGAGCTCCCTAGTAATATTTTTAATAAGAATTTTTATGCAAGGATTTCAGGACATTACAAGGACTATCTAGATACCTGTTTAGAGGGATCCTTCACAAGTAAGGAGGTCAAAGCTAAGTGGGATCTTCTTGAAACAATTCAAGGAAATACTGAAGATTGGGATAACGACAAAGGTAAAGAACCAGGTATAAACTATGAGTATGATTGCATTAAGTCTTTCGCTGAAACTGCTGATTTTCAATAGCTTATTGATAAATATGTTCTTGATCCTCAAATTCTTATTAGATATTATATAGCATTTGCTTCCCATATTAATGCTCCTAAAGAAAAATGGTACATGTATCATGAACCTTTTAAAGACACTTGCATGGAAAATGAAAATGTTATTAATGATTGCAATAAACATGTACAAACTTATGAAAGTACTATTTCTTATAAGAATGTGAATTTTTATGGTATGCATAGACCTTGTGAGAAGAATCAAATAGAAGAAGAATATTGTATCACCCACTGGAATGAAAAAACTAGAACGTGATATATGGCTCTAAATGATCTTGGTAAAAAAATTATGCCCTCCACCCTTTTATTTGTGAACTCTGCTATGAAGTGGGTCATTTTAATTTTCAATGCTCAGGACATAATAATAACCTTTCTAATCCAATGAGTACTGCAAGCTTGTATTGTGATAACACAATCACTGATAATCAACATGATGAACTTACTTTGTTTTGGGGGTGTGAAGAGTTATCAAGAAAAACTTCTTTGGTAGACATGAGTCCTTTTGGTATGAATTCCGCCCTACATGCGTGTCATCTTTATTGTGTTGATAGTTTCCATGCGAATACTTACATAAAAAATCTTACAAAAGATGATATTTTACCAAAATATGACAGGACTAGTATGAGTTTTGTTCTTATTAATGAAAAGGAGGAATCCTCCAATGTTTCTTCTATTGTCTCTAACAATAAACCAGGGTTTGTGGAGAATATTCCTTTCAAGCCTCTCCCTCATTAAGAGGAGAAGAATAAGAAGAAGAAGAAGAAGAAGAAGAAGAAGAAGAAGAAGAGGAGGAGAAGGATAAGGAGAGAGGAAACGGTATCTTCGCCTAAGCATGTTGCTCCTATCATAGTTTTTGCTGATGAGTCTGAACTAGAAGATGTTCCTATGCCTGTTACCTATATTAGTGATCATGATTGGGAAAAGCACACTACTTTTGATATTGAAAATCTCTTTGGCACCAATTCTGAAAATGATAATATTAACAATTGTTGTGCTATTAGTGCTATCCATGTTCCTTCCAATGATGATATGTTTACAAATGAACACACTTGGGAAGATAGCTATTCTATTTCTTATGATGATACTATACCTCCAATGTATGATGATTATGGTATTTTCAATCCACCTACTATTGAGGAGAAAATTGATTGTGATTACAATATGCCTCCTATTTTGATGATTATGGTGATGAGAATAACAATGATAGCTATTTTGTTGAATTTGCTCCCACTACAATTAATAAGAATGACTATGCTTATGTGGAGAGGAGTAATCATTTTATGCATGTGGCTCATGATAAGAATGTTTTATGTGATAGTTATATGTTAATTTTATTCATGTTTCAACTGAAAGTTATTATGAGAGAGAGAAACATGGTTTTATGCATCTCAATAATATTAAGTTTCCCCTCTTTATGTTGAAAATCTTGAAGTTGCACTTGTTTTTTTTTCCTATGCTTGTCGCTTTGTGCTTTCATGACTTGTTTCATTACAACATTCCTATGCATAGGAAGTGGGTTAGACTTAAATGGGTTTTGAATTTGCTTCTTGATGCTCTATTTTACTTCAATTCATATTTCTTATGTGAGCATCTTCTCAAACTATCAAGCTAACTTAAAGGCGTTAAAGAAAAGTGCTTGTTGGGAGATAACCCAAGAGTTTTCCGGATTCTTGGAAGTTATTACTTCAGTAATGACCTCTCCTTATCATTTTTGTTTGCTTTTTGTGCCATGAATGACCTCTAATGAGAGGGAAGTAAGATTTGGGGAGTTGTTGTCCCGAACAGATTTTTGTGCTCCATCGTACAAATTCGTGAGGAATCTGTGTAAGTCGGATTGAGATGATATTTTCTGAATAAATACCCCAGTATGTTAGATAACCTTCATTAGTTCAACACTTTTTGATTTGAGCAGCTGAAGGTCTTCGAAAAAATCGATTTCTACCTGCTGGTCTGTTTTGATAGATTTCTGCCATTATTTGCATTTGTTTCTTATTGATTTCTTTTTGGTTTCTTTTTGGGAAATTGAGATTTTTGAGGGAATTACTACAGTAGCTTGTGTCTTTAGTGAAAGTTTTGCATTTGTTTTGAATACACTAATGTTGCTAATGAAGATTGTGTGAAGTTTTGTATGAAGGAAAATTTTCAGGTGTAGGGAAAGAATGATGTAATGAGATGAATAATGGAGAAAAGCTCAAGATTGGGGGTGCCACCCCATGTCACCTCAAGAAATATTCAATAGGTACGAGCTTCAAAGCGTGGGGATGCCCAAGGCATCCCCTTCTTCATCAATAAAAATCTCAGGTCTTTCTAGACACTTTATTTTTATTGCTTTATGCACTATTGTGTTGTTCTTGGAGCGTTTTAGTATTTTTTTGGCTTTCGTTTGCTTAGTTTTCTTGAATAATTTGGTTGATCACAGCACACTTCTTATGGAGAGAGACACACTCTGTTTTCATTGCCTAGAGCACTCTAGTTTCCACTCTTATTGTTGTGTGAGTGTTCACTTTTGCTAGCACTATGTTTAGCCTTAGTTTTCTTGTGCTTTCAGCTTAGAAATTTTTAGTTAACCTTTGTGTATTTGTGAGACAAGCTCACTGATCTTTGTTGATTATTATCTTTGTGAGTTGTTTCAAATAAGTCGTTTGGTGTTGGAAAAGAGTAGAAAGCTTCATGCTTAAAGCGGTACAAAAAGGAGCTTTTTTGACTGTGGCTTAGACTTTATCATGTCATGCTAGATGTTGTTTTGACCTTATGCTTAGTGATTATTGGTGTAGCATGACTTGTTCCAATCAAGTAGGATTTCTTAATGTTCCTTGAAGGAATCATGCGTTGTTTTAGCATACAAAAGCATAGTATTGTGGTATTCTCCTTTAATGCTTTGTTTGGGTTGACTTGGAACATGATCACACCATGTTATTACTATGAACCAATCACCTTAGCCTCTATGATCATTTAGTTTTTGACTTGTGGTACCACTTTATGCTTTAATTGATAATGTTTTGTCGCTTTGCATGATTATGGCCATTATTGCTCTCTTAGTTGGTTGCTCCCAGTCTTTTGCTAGCCTCCACTTGTATGAGTAAGATCTACTCATGCATCCAACTCCCAAGAAACCAAGTTATTCCAAAGTGTCCACTATAAATTCCTACGCATGGTCTGTTACACCATTCAATGTATATTTTTGTTTTCATCTATCTTCCAAATTAAACTTATTATGTGAAAATTAGTGATTAAAGCTCTCACAAACTTGATGGCACACTTTATTTTTCTTGCCCCTAAATAAACTTGAACCATTGTGTCATCTATGTTGTATATGCTTGCACTTATACGTTGGAATTAACATAACCGTGTTGACACGGGGACCGCTTTCAACATTGCACTTAAACTTTGTAGACAGTGGATATCATGCTCTTTTGTTTATGGATGTCGTCGGTGTGAATAAAAGGGGAGCTTGTAAGTCCACAGATTTATGTATGTGTGTTAGAGAAACACCTGGGCCGCTAGCCTAAGCCATTCCTAATCATGGTAGAAACTTGCAGAATCACCATAATGACATCTATGAAGCTTTCTTCTTATAAAAAAGAGACATATTGAAAAGAGAAAAGAGAGAAAAAAGCACCATATTCCCATGGTAAATAAGAAGATTGATGAGATGATCATTGTATTCTTGCCTTGTCATTTTGGTTATGGGATAGCTCCTATACCTTGTGCAAGGGGTACCCCGTTGACGGTTCTCTATGATACACATGTACTTACTATGACAAGAACATACAGGTGACTAAAGTTGAGTACATGAGGTGCGTCCCTCATATTCAAGGGACATGAGATTGCCAACTTATACTTTTTCAAGCATATACTCCATAGTTTGTTCACTTTAACCTTAATCACTTCAAGATTCTTATGATAGGGGCAATGAGAGATGAAAGCTAACAAGTACCATAATTTTTGGAAGCTCTTTTTGAAACTTGAAATCCTTGCTTCCCTTATGAAGGGCCCTTCTTTCACAATTATATTGAATCTTCACCTTCTATCCTTAGGCACCAGTTAAGAGAGCATAGTTTCCATTCTTAGTTCTATGTGTATTGTCCCAAAACTTATTGATTTACTCATATTGTTGATATTGCTTGCTCTTGAACTATTTATATCTAGTCACCCTTATGAACTTTGAAGGTGTCCTATGCATTTATGTTTTTCTACTCCATGAGGGACAAGATGAATGTCACTATACTATGTTTTCTATATGTGAAACAAACAAACGTTTTTCAATGCATGTTATTCATGATCTTTGTTTGTATCCTTTCATGTTGCATCATAGTTGCTATGTATTACTGTTAGAACTCCATCTTTCATGCTCATGTTTAGAGTTCTTTGATCCTAGCTTTCAATGCTTTTAAGTTGTTTGATCTTGATTGTGATGGTGCATGTCACCTAAAAAATTAATCTTTTTATCACTTACCTACTCGAGGACGAGAAGGAGTTAAGCTTGGGGATGCTTGATACATCGTAAACGTATCTATAAATTTTGATACTCCATGATTCTTTTGTATCAACTTTGCTATGTTTTGTCTACACTTTGAGGTATGTTTTATACACTTTCTGGAACTAACCTATTGACAAGATTCCACAGTGCCAGTTGCCTGTTTTTTTGCTGTTTTTGGTTTTAGAAAGATAAAAAATTAATATTCTCGGAATTGGACGGGACAAAAGCCAAAGTTCATATTTTTCCCTGAACGATATGGAAAATCGAATACGAGATGGAGGAGGACACCAGGGTGTCCCCACCCTAGGTGGGCTTGGGGTCCACCCTCACTGCGCCCACAGGGGGTGTGGGCCCCTGGCCCTCCGTCGACCTTGCCTCCTTCGCCTATAAGAAGCCCCCGACTCAGAAACTCTAAGGGATGGACCAAAAAGCCACGAAAAGTTCCGCAGCACCACTGCCACCGAAGGGGAGATTCGGGGGACAGAGAGTCTCTGTTTCGGCACCCTGCCGGGACAGGGAATTGCCCTCGGAGCCATCTCCATCGATCTCCACCACCATCTCCATCGCCATTACTGATTCCCATGACGAGGAGGCAGTAGTTCTTCCTCGAGGCTATGGGCTCTACCGGTAGCTATGTGTTCATCTCTCTCTCTATGCATGATCTTATGGTCATGAGCTTTGTAATAAAGTAGATCTACCTTGCTACTCAAGTGCTTCAATGAATCTCTGCTCTCCCCATGTGATGAGGACATCCCTATATTTACACCTACCCCAATTACTACTGAAGATGTTCCAGCGAATGCTAAGAAGGATCAGTCCAGTGAGATTGGAATTGGACCCATTACACGGGCTCGTGCAAAGCTACTTGAACAACAGGTGAATTCACTCCTAAATGAATCTGATGTTTATGATAATGAGAACTTTATACTGCCTAAATCTATGCACTTGTGTATGATCAGGTTCGTTGAGGAAACAAGCTTGACACGAGGAGGATAAGGTTTACAAGAGGAGCCTAGCATGATGATCGCCAAGTATGCGCGAGGGAGGAGCGGGAGGAAGGCGCAAGAGAAGATCATCAAGAAGGAAGGTTCAGTTCGGACAGACAGAAGCCCTGAAATTGAAACGGACGTGGATTCTTCATATGAACTCCAAATCAAGCAAATAAGCACTTGTTGGAAAGATCACTCCGAGATCTTTCCAACGAGTACTTACACGCCCCCAGGGGCCAGATAATCCGGCCCCCACAAGGGCGGATAATCCAGCCTTGCTCCAGGAATTCTACTAAGGACTTCAGGCGCAAGGCTCGATGAGGCGGATTATCCGCCGGATATCCTCCCGGGCGGATTATCCGGGCGGATAATCCGCCTATTTAGGCTTAAAAGTCCGCCCTAAAGTTACCAACAGATCTGACGGATCAGTATCGGACACGCTTTTGTTTCGATTTTGGCCGCCCTTATAAGCCCTGGGACGTCCCCCTAGTTAGGGTTAGACCACGTTAAAACTATTTTGGAGTTTTTTCTTATCAAGAACCTCTGGAATTACCCTGTGATCGAGTTATACTACTGCAATTGAGTGTGATCTGTTGTTCCATTGGGAATTAGTAGATTGCAAACTACCGTCCGTGGTCGACGGCTGCGTGCACAAGAGCGTGGTGTTGTGAATATCCCATAGGGTTCGAAAGCTGTTGCATTGGCACCAGGGTTCGAGCGGGAGAGTTCATAGCTACATGCTAGTTATCTATCATCCACCATCGACATCGAAAAGTGCTTGCTGAGAAGATCGGGCCACCCCATATCATCTTGGTATCAGATTTCCTCGTTTACTCGGTGAGCATCCACAAATCCATCCATATATTAGTTCTTGTTTTCGTCCTATACAGAAAAATCCATACAAAAATATTTGCCCTAGCCTAGATTGCATCGTTTTTCAAGTTTTTAGTTGCTGATCGTGTCTTCTCGTAGATCCGATCTGCAGGTTTTTCTCGTATGAGTCTAGTTTTCATTTGTGTTTAAGTTTAGGGTTTTGATCTTGTTTTTCCGCCGAGTCTACCATCACCGTTTTCCACAAGTTTCCATCTACTTTTCCGAGTCCACATAGCGTACCTTTGTGTTTCAAACCTAGCTACAACCTATCTACTGCATTCGAGCCTAGGAACCTACCCACGAGACTAGTTGCTTTGCTCTGATAGGATGCTCATTAGGGTTTTGAAAGTGCACAATTCTCGCCCCGACAGACCGGATTATCCGGCCCCCGACAAACCGGATTATCCGGCCCCCTAGTTTGCATTCGTTTTGCATTGAGTCATATAGTTAAAAAATCAAAAAAAAAAGAAAAAAAGAAAAGGAAAAGAGATTCAGTATCAAAAAAAAGAGAGTGAATAGAGCTACAAGCGTGACAAAAAGAGATATCAAAGTGTGCTTTATTGGAGGCCTAGTTGATCATAGCACTTGTAGATTCAGCAATCTTGTGCCTGTTTATTTTGAGCTATTACTAGCGTCTCTCTTGTGCATTGCAATATTCCTGTTCATAAGTTGCTTTGCCACGCTTATCTCCACTATGTGTGTTTCTTGGGTTATCATAACGATCAGCACTAGGACTTATTTGCGGTGTAGTTAGGATACCATACCTACATCTCCACCATAAATAACCTGTGTGCCCTGTGATCGTTCTCCATAACCTTGATATTCACTTCATCACGTCAGCGCATTAGTTGTTGATTTCGAATTGGTAAAGCATCTCTATTCACTTTGGAACGGTAAGATCTACTTTCTTGTCAGTTGGAGTGAGTTGTGAGTGTTCCACCATATCGATTTTGCTTTCTGCACTAATCTACTAATCATGTCTACTAGTGATGATGTTGTGTCACAGAAAAAGAAGGACGACGAGCTTGTCAACTGGCGGGAATATGAAGCATTGAAGTCCCATTTGACACGTGTGTTCAACCATACAACAGATGCCATTGACAAGAATATTCAGGACGTGCAAGTGACTTTGGGAGCAAATGTTGATGCAGTCGCTACCATACAGACACAAGTAACAGCTATCAACAACAATGTCACAGCTTTGTAACGTTCTCTTGATGCTCTCACAATAGCAATTGGACAAAGGCAGCAATATGATGATGCCCATGACGATGAAGAAGCAAGTAATGCAGGGGATGGTCAACAACCACAAGGTGGCCGTGGCCGTGCTCCTCAACCTGTTCATGGACGTGGCTTTGCTCCAATTGGGCGTGCTCAGTGTATACCTCACCAACCGGTTGATGATGGATTGGGCAAGCCCAAGTTTTCAATTCCCATGTTTGATGGCTCCATTGATCCTGAAGATTACCTCACATGGGAATTGAAGATTGAGAAGCTCTGGCGCTTGTATGAGTACACTGAATAAAAGAAGGTCAAGCTTGCAACGTCAGAATTTGATGGTTATGCTTTGCGTTGGTGGGATGCCCTTGTGCAGAATAGAAGGGATGACAATGACCTTCCGGTGATGACTTGGCGAGAGATGAAGCGTATCATGAAGGAACGCTTTGTACCCACCAACTACCTGCGCTCAGTTTTTGATAAGTTAACAAACTTGATACAAGGAACCATGTCGGTTGATGAGTACTACATGGAGATGGAGATGCTTATGCAGCGTGCTAGAGTTCGTGAATCGCTTGAGATGACCATGCAACGATTTCTCAATAATTTGAAGATACCAATCAAGAGCATTGTTCGTCATCATAGGTATGAGACTATGAATGAATTGTTGCATCATGCAAGGGAGGCCGAATCACAGCTTGCTGAAGAGGCGAAGGCGCGTGCAAGATTCCCTTCCACAGGCCGCTTTTCAGCAAGGTCTACACCGCCGCCACAGGTTTCTACACCTAATGCGGCTGCTAGCCACACTACTACACCATCTTCCAAGCCAACACCTCATTCATCCTATGGTTCTCAAGCTAGGAAACCTATTGCTCCTGCTGCTAGCACGGGTTCCAATATGTCAACAGCTCGTACTCGTGATGTGGAGTGCCATACTTGTGGAGGAAGGGGACATTTCAAGCGAGATTGTCCAAACCGCAAGGTGATGTTTGTTAATGATCAAGGAGAGTATGAGAGTGGAGATGATGTTGATCCTGATGATCATGGTGCTGATTATGAGGAGGAAGGTATGGTTGCCTTTCCTGAGCATGCGCCTACCATAGTGGTCTCTCCATGTATCCTTAGTGTGCAGCCTATTGTTGACTCTCAGCGCTGCAACTTGTTCCAAACAAAATCTCTAGTTGGCCCAAACAAAGCTTGCAAAGTAATCATTGATGGAGGTAGCTACAGAAATCTTGCAAGCAAGGAGTTGTGTGCCAAGCTGAATTTGACATATTTACCTCATCCCAAGCCATACTACATACAATGGTTGAGTGACAGTGGTGAGATGAAGGTAAACCATATGGTACGTATGAACTTTGAAATAGGGCCATACAAGGATTCTATTGATTTTGATGTGGTTCCTATGACTGTGTGCCATTTACTATTGGGTCGGCCTTGGCTTTATGATCGCCATGTGCAACACAATGGCCGAGCTAATACATATCATTTGGAGTTCAAGGGAAAGAAAATCAATTTGCAGCCTATGACACCACAGCAGATTGTGAATGAATCTCGTCAGAAGATTGAAGTGAACTTGCAAGATGCACCTAGGCGAGAGAGTGTTGAAACTGTGAGTGTTGTAAATGAGCCTCAAAAGAATGATATAATGAAAAGTGAGCGAGTGCCTAATCTAGTCATACTAGCCACCAAAGAGGTTATGAGAGAATTTAGTGAGGATCCTAAAGCCATGCCACTTGTGCTCATGTATAAGGGCGAGGTTTTGGTTTCTAATGACATGACCCCTATTTCTCTTGGTGTATCTACTATTTTGCAGGATTTTGCTGATGTGTTTCCAGAAGATGTGCCAGCTGGATTGCCTCCATTGCGTGGCATTGAGCATCAAATAGATTTGATCCCTGGCGCTACATTACCAAACCGGGCACCATACCGAACCAACCCCGAAGAAACTAAGGAGATACAGAAACAAGTACAAGCGTTGCTCGAAAAAGGGTACCTTCGTGTTTCTCTTAGGCCTTGTGTTGTTCCTGTTATTTTAGTACCTAAGAAAGATGGTACATGGCGCATGTGTGTAGATTGTAGAGCTATTAATAACATCACTATTCGATATCGTCATCCTATTCCACGCTTAGAGGATATGTTAGATGAATTGAGTGGTGCTGCTATTTTCTCTAAAATTGATTTGCGTAGTGGATACCATCAAATTAGGATGAAAGAAGGGGATGAATGGAAAACTGCTTTCAAAACAAAATTTGGTTTGTATGAATGGTTAGTTATGCCTTTTGGTCTTACTAATGCACCTAGTACATTCATGAGATTAATGAATCATGTTTTGAGAGAATATATTGGTCGTTTTGTGGTTGTTTATTTCGATGATTTACTCATATACAACCGCAACGAATCTGAACACTCTGATCATATTAGACAAGTTTTGCAAGTGTTGCGTGATAATCAATTATATGCTAATCTTGAGAAGTGCACATTTGCAAAAGGTAAGGTCATATTTCTGGGATATGTTGTATCTAAGCATGGGGTAGAAGTAGATCAATCTAAACTTGAAGCAATTCAAAATTGGCCTATTCCCATGAATATGAGTCAAGTGCGTAGTTTCCATGGTTTAGCCGGTTTCTATAGGCGCTTTGTGAAGGATTTTAGCACTATTGCTGCACCATTGAATGAATTGACTAAGAAAGGTGTGCCATTTGTATGGGGCGCAGCCCAAGATATTGCATTTGATACATTAAAATGTTTGCTCACTACTGCACCTTTGCTTGCATTACCTGATTTTTCAAAGCAATTTGAAGTTGAATGTGATGCTAGTGGTATAGGAATTGGTGGCGTTTTGATGCAAGAGGGTCGTCCAATAGCATATTTTTCTGAGAAACTTGCTGGTGCTAGACTGAATTATCCTGTTTATGATAAAGAATTGTATGCACTTGTTAGAGTTCTTGAGGTTTGGCAACATTATTTGTGGCCAAAAGAATTTATCATACATTTTGATCATGAAGCATTGAAGTATATTAAAGCTCAATCAAACTTTCATAGACGCTTAGCTAAATGGGTTGAGTTTATTGAATCATTTCCTTACATTATAAAATATAAGAAAGGAAAAGAAAATGTGGTTGCTTATGCTTTGTCTAGGAAGAATATGTTATTGACACATCTTGATGTTAAAATTCCTGGATTATAGAGTATTTCTGCACTTTATGCAACTCATCATGATTTTGCTGAACCATATCGTTTGTGTGCTTTGAAACATGCTTGGGATAAGTATCATATACATGATGGCTATTTGTTTTGTCACATCCCAAGATTTTCCAAATCTTGTAATGTGAAAAATAAAATAAACAAAATAAATTTTTGTTGAAAATCAGGGTGAAAAGAAACTTTTGTTTCTAAAAGGAAACTTAAAACCTCATCTTGAACAAACTTTGGTAAAAGTTTGAATCCAACAAAAATCCAAATCAAGGGAAATGCACTTGGAAAATAAATCCAAATCCTAAAACCTTAATGGAAGAAAATCATTTCCAAGTTATCTCCAAGCCTATGGATTTGATCCATATAAAAACTTGTCAAAAAACATTCACAAATGATCAAGAAAGACAAATAGAAATATTATAAGACCATGGAATTTGGTTTCACTTAATTTGGAACCATGGACAAAATCTTATGAATTTAATAAGATAAAGGAATTGAATTCCCAAAGCTAATAAAGCCCTTATCTAAAATCCATACCAAATGGTGAGCAAATAATACTAAAGATATTTAAAGGATAAATAAATCTCAAACAAGATTTCACAAATTGGAATCACCAAGTTTGGATCTCTAAATAAAAAAAAGATATGGATTTTATAAGATGAAGAAAGAATTATTTAATAAAGAATATTTAAAGACCAAATCAAATCTTGGCCTAACCCATAAACAAGTGGAATAAGTTATAATCCAAATCCAAATAAAAATATTGGTTAAAGAATTGCGAAAATAAAATAAAATGGCTTAGACCAAATCCTATTGGAATAAAAACAAACCCAAATTATAAATGATTAATAAATCTTATTAAAAACTTTTCCAAATAATTCAAGATGAATTATTTGACACCCTTTTTAGTAAACAAAACTTACTGAAAGGTTTTGGAAGAATTTAGAAGTCAAATGGAAATTAAAAACATTACTAAATCCTTTTTTTTGATTTAAAACAAGGGCCCTTTTTATTAAATAAAAAGACCTTAAAAAGAATAAATAAATTATTCTAAAATGATTCCAGAATGTTTTACTAATCAGTGTTTAAAGCTTCACAAAATTTGGCAAAAGTTTGAAATCAAATTGAGGTTTGAATTGATTAAACAAAATCAAACCAGAATTAAAGAAAAGGGAAAAGGAAAAACAAACAGAACAAAAAAAAAGTAAAAGACCCAGCCCAACTAGCCTGGCCCAATTAAGCCCAACCGCAGCCCACTTCCTCTCTCTCGCAGCGCGAAGCATTTTCTACTCAAACTCTCAACCGCAGTGACGCTGACAGACGGACCCCACCCCCACTCTCTCTCACTCACTGACGCCAGGACCCCACTGCCACGTAGTCATCTTCCTCACCCCGCGACATGTTCTTCCTCCCTTTCTCCCGTTTCTGCCGTTGAATTCGTGAGTTTAATTCACATCAATGCCGCGAATGAATTGGACAGTAATCACGCACGTTAACTCGCCTCTTCCCTCTCTTCTTTTCCCCTCAGACCTGACCCAACCGGAGCCACTAGGCCGCTCAAATTTTAGCCTCAACTGCCGCTGTCTCCGACGGCTTTCCTTGCCGATTCCAGCCAGTATCCTCCTCCCCTTGCCTCCTCGAGCACACAGACGTGATCCCCATCTCCTGGCGAACATCCCCGTAGCGCCGGCTCGTTCCCGAGCGCCCCAGAACATCGGCAACGACGACGACCCGTAGCGCCACCGCCTGCCATTTCCTCCGGCGAGATTTCCTGGTAAGCTCGGACCGCCCCGAAGCTATTCGATGATGCACACATGTTCCCTGATACCGTGCGCATCTAACACATCCTTTATTTTTCTTTGGCACGCCTTGTAGCCTCGCCCCGTCGACGTCTGACCGCACCCGAGGCACAGCTCAACTCCGACGAGGAATTCCTGCAACCCCAGTGCGCCCCTTGACCAACTGCGAGTACCTTGAGCTTCCCCACGCCACGACGATCTCGGTGAGCCAATCCCCTTCCTCCCTCGCTTCCTGTAGCGTCGACTGCGCTGCCGTCTGACCGCTCCACCGCCACCAGCCGCCGCCAGCACCGCCCATCTGTGACTAGCTTATGTGAACCGTTCGATTAGGATCTGACGCTCACGATATAAACTAGCTGAAAGGGTACGCTCGATTCTGAGCCGTGAGATCCCACTTAAATCCAACGCCTCCCAGTGCTTGATCCAACCAAAACGGTATCAACGAATTAAAACAAGACACGTGTCCCAGCTCATTTGAATTAAAACATAATAGTTCTATTAGATGTTCCATTTTGTAAAATCTGTAACTTTCAAACCACACGTCCAAATTTTGCAAATTTTATATCAATGGATTCAGAAAAACAAGCCCTAGCCAACACTGCACTTTGTTTAGTAAAAAGCTTCTGGTAAAATGTTTGTTTTTGTAGAAACTTATCTTTGCTTGTTTAGGTTATAAAATTTGTTCTAAAATAATTTTGAAGATAAAATCTTTGGCAATTGGTGTGTTTTGAACCTACTGACCATAGGAATCACTTTGTGATTTCAAAAATGTATTTGGTGAAGCAAAAGAATGAATCTTGGATTTAAACCATTCCTAGTCAAATAAAAATATAGTTTATTTATTAAAATGGTTTTGGAAGAAAACCTTTGAGATTTTTTTTGGAAATAAACTCTCTGACCCTAAACACAAGATTTTATGGTTTGAAAACATATTTTGTTAAACCTATAGAAGGATGCCTTATTAAAAGCATTTCTTCACCACATAAAATAATGACTTGGTTTAAAAATGGTTTATGAAGTAAAAACTTTTGCAAATGGTTTTGCCACTTTATAAAATGACCAATAGGTGTTTCCAAATGTTTATGACCCATTAGAAACCACTCTTACAAATAAAACAATCTTTTGGCATGCTTGCATGCAATGTTTTGTTTTCATCATTTTATGTGATGAATTGCTTGAATGGTAGATTGAAATATTGTTTGCTTGATTGTATTGTAGTGATTTGAGGTGTGTGAACATTGCAAAGATCAAGGAGTGAACTTAGACTCTCTACCAACAAGGCAAGTGATGCTTCATACTTTTGTCCCATTATTTTCACTATGCATTAGTGATATTTCTAAGTAAGACTTGCATGGAATTTTTGCTAAGTATAAACCATGCTATGGGAAAACCTAGTAGATGAAACCTTAGAGAAAATTTCCTAAGTTAAGATTCCTACTACTATCATGCTTAGCTTAGCTAATAGAAAACAAGGGTGGAATATATATTCATGCTATGGAAAATTTCTAAGTCTGAGGACTTGTGTTTTGTTTAATAAAACAACTAAGTGAATGAATCACCTGGGTGGAATGGAAGGAATGGTTTGTGTTGAGTGGTCATGTAAGTACAGTATGCTGGGGGAAACTTGGGCTTCACCAAGTCCAGCATGCTGGGGAAAACTTGGTGTCTCACTTGTGGATGGCCACCCAGGAACAAAGAGATTTGAGATGTCAAATGTTGAGAAGCTTCAAGTGCAGCCACTTGGCATTATGGGCTCTGCCTGGATCATATAGGTTGCAAGAACTTAGCCAAATGGACAGTTGGTGGTAGGGGTTTGATAGGTTGGAACGCGTCCATTTTGGTCTAAGGGAAGGCTTCTGGAAGATCTTGTCTTGGTGAAACCAAGTCTTGTGGGGAAAGTGCACCACCTCTGCAAAGTGAAAAATCTAAGTACTTAGCCATGTCCCTGGTAAAGGACAATTTGAGCATCAAGACATGGAAGCTATCAAGAATCTCATCATCCAAATTTCTAAGTTAAAAACTTGTGGTTGAACAAGGGTTTAAGGTTCACCAATTTCTATTGGTGGTTCCTTGGGTGAGATTTTGTCAAGCAAAAACTTAGTGTTTTCAAATGATAAGGAAAATCTATTTTGAGCAAAGCAAGCCTAAGCTCCACATAGCCAAATGCATATAGATGATAGACTCCACTATACTACCATAGTATCACTTGCCAATACAATTCAAATGTATTGACCCTTGTGGCTTTAACTCGTTATGTTGCAGGTTTGATTGATATTAGTGAAGTTTAATGATTAGGATTATAAGTCTACAACCAACATGTCTGCCTGTGGCACTTTGATGATGAAGGACCCCATGCTATTGTTATATTCTGCTGTATTGTAATGAGATAGCCAAATGAGCTATGTAAGATGTAATAAATTACTTTATTCCTGGTTATAAAGTTGTATTATGAACTTTGTTTCTTGATATTACATCTTAACTGTGGATGCTAGCTATTGATCCAGGGACTAGCATTGTAAACACAGGGATCTCTACCTTATTAAAGGTTGGGAACCTGACATGTTTAGAGCTAACAAACTATGCATTCCAGAATCGTATTTGCGTTTGTTTTTAGTGCAGGAATCACATGCTGGAGGTTTGATGGGTCACTTTGGGCGTGAGAAGACTTTGCTCATGCTCGCTGATCACTTTTATTGTCCCAAGATGAGGCGTGATGTCTATCGATTTGTGAGTCGCTGCATTACATGCAACAAGTCCAAATCAAAGTTGAAGCCTCATGGTTTGTATACACCTCTCTCTGCACCTACTACACCTTGGGAAGATATTAGCATGGACTTTGTTCTAGGTTTACCCAAAACTCAGAGAGGTCATGATTCTATATTTGTGGTAGTGGATAGATTCTCTAAGATGGCTCATTTTATTGCCTGCCACAAAAGCGACGATGCGTCGCATATTGCTAACCTGTTTTTCAGGGACATCGTGAGACTACATGGAGTACCCAAGACGATTGTTTCTGACCGTGATGTGAAGTTCATGAGCTACTTTTGGAAGACTTTATGGGGGAAGCTTGGAACAAAGTTGTTGTTCAGTACTACTTGTCATCCCCAAACAGATGGTCAGACGGAGCTGGTGAATAGAACATTGTCACAGTTATTGAGGACTATGATCAAGAAGAATCTGCGGGAGTGGGAAGAGTGTTTGCCACATGTAGAATTTGCTTACAACAGGGTTGTGCATTCTACTACTCAGCTTTGTCCTTTTGAGGTGGTGTATGGATTCAAGCCATTGACGCCACTTGATTTGTTGCCTCTACCATTGCATGAGAGAGTTGATATGGAGGCATCAAAACATGCTGAATATGTGAAGAAAATTCATGAGAAGACTCGAGAGGCTATTGAGAAGAAAGGCAAGAACATTGCTGCTGCAAGGAATCAAGCAAGAAAGGAGGTTTTGTTCAAGCTGGGAGACATGGTATGGGTGCATCTGCGCAAGGATAGGTTCCCCAAGCTTCGACAATCCAAATTGAAGCCCCGTGGTGCTGGTCCTTACAAGGTGTTAGCCAATATCAATGATAATGCCTACTCGATTGATATTCCTATTGTTGAGTTTGGTGGAGTTAGCAACAGTTTCAACGTTGCTGATTTGTCACCGTATAATGGAGAAGACCTTGGAGCGTCGAGGTCGACGCCTTTTGAAGGGGGGGAGATGATGAGGACCCCTATATTTACACCTACCCCAATTACTACTGAAGATGTTCCATCCAATGCTAAGAAGGATCAGTCCAATGAGATTAGAATTGGACCCATTACACGGGATCGTGCAAAGCTACTTGAACAACAGGTGAATTCACTCCTAAATGAATCTGATGTTTATGATAATGAGAACTTTATACTGCCTAAATCTATGCACTTGTGTATGATCAGGTTCTTTGAGGAAACAAGCTTGACACGAGGAGGAGAAGGGTTACAAGAGGAGCCTAGCATGATGATCGCCAAGGATGCGCGAGGGAGGAGCGGGAGGAAGGCGCAAGAGAAGATCATCAAGAAGGAAGGTTCAGTTCGGACAGACAAAAGCCCTAAAATTGAAACGGACGTGGATTCTTCATACGAACTCCAAATCAAGCAAATAAGCACTTGTTGGAAAGATCACTCCGAGAGCTTTCCAACGAGTACTTACACGTCCCAAGGGGGCAGATAATCCGGCCCCCACAAGGGCTGATAATCCAGCCCTGCTCCAGGAATTCTGCTAAGGACTTTAGGCGCAAGGCTCAGTAAGGGGGTGGATAATCCGCCCCAGGGGGGGATAATCCGCCCCTACTTAGGGCGAAAAGTCCGGCCCTGAAAGTTACCAACAGATCTGGACGGATCTGACTATATCGGACATGTTTTGGTTCACTATTTTGGCCGCCCCAGCCGCCCTTATAAGCCCTGGGACGTCCCCCTAGTTAGGGTTAGACCACGTTAAAACTATTTTGGAGTTGTTTCTTATCAAGAACCTCTGGAATTACCCTGTGATCGAGTTATACTACTGCAATTGAGTGTGATCTATTGTTCCATTGGGAATTAGTAGATTGCAAACTACCGTTCGTGGTCGACGGCTGCGTGCGCAAGAGCGTGGTGTTGTGAATATCCCATAGGGTTCGAGAGCTATTGCATTGGCATCAGGGTTCGAGCGGGAGAGTTCATAGCTACATGCTAGTTATCTATCATCCACCATCAACATCGACAAGTGCTTGCTGAGAAGATCGGGCCACCCCATATCACCATGTGTGTAAAAGTGACAGCATGCACGCCATGGTGGCACTTAGGCTAGAGTCTATATAAATACTCATCGCGCTTTAATAGATCTATGATTTTCCCCACGTATGTGAAAGTGACAGAGTGCACACCCTGTGTGGCACTTAAGCTAGATTACATATATATTTATCATGAATATATTTTCTCTATGAAATTGTGGTGTTTGTTTGAACCATCTAGCGCTCAAGGTGACAGTGTGGGGTTATCTAGATTGGGAAAGGCGGACTTTGAGGTGTGCTGTTATATGCCTACCATGGATTAGAGTGTCCAACCGGAGAGTAGTTAAGAGTAGTATCATGAAAAGAAGATATTTATATGAGAGAGTGTTCACTAGTGAAAGTATGATCCCTAGGCCTTGTTTCTAAACATTGAAACACCGTTTGTTACTAGATTTGTTGCATGTTTGCTTGCTTCCATCTTTTGCCTTTAGTCTTTACCTCACCGTCAAGCTCTTTTCTAGCACCTTTACCACTTGTATTTCACTATCTCTTCGCCAAACTAGTGCACCTATACACCTGACAAGTGTATTGGGTGTGTTCAGGACACATGAGACTTCTCGTATCTTGATTGCAGGGTTGCTTGAGAGGGATACCTTTGAGCACTTCCTCCCTGAGTTCGATAAACCTTGGGTAATCCACTTAAGGGAAACCTGCTGCTGTTCTACAAACCTTTGCACTTGGAGTCCCAACAACTGTCCACAACAATAGATATGCGTAGACATCAGATATAATAGAGTTGATAGCAAATAGTCTTACAATGTCGCCAATTGGAGATGAGATCTACTATTACAAGTGGTAGAAGATGGCTATGGTGGTGGAGAAGGGTTTAGAGGTTTAGATCTAGATCTATTCCTTTGGTGTGGCGTCAGGGAGAGTTTAGGGTGAAAGAAGCGAGATTGTGGAGTCGGGTGCCTGTTTTTCGTCGCCTAAAGCCTCTTTATATAGTTTTCCCTTCACAAATGTTGTTTTGTTTAACCTAAGGAGATCGGTGCAAACTATACGGTGACAACTATACGGCGGCGGGCCGTATAGTTGGTCATTACACTTGAAGTGATCTCTTCATAGCTCCTGGTTTCTTTGGCGTGTTGGAAATCTCGTATCTTTGGCATTTATGAAGTGATTCCCATCATAATATGTCATTATCTATGCAGGCAAGAATATCAAGAAAGGATTGCATACCCATTTGATCATTAGGAATTAGTGGAAGGAAATAGAGAGATATTTCATCTAATATATGAATAATATCTAGTTTAAATGCGGACGTGGATGGCTATATTTCACAGCCATCATATAGTTGCGCCCGTATAGTTACAGAAACCCCTCAAAAACTTCAAAAAAATAAAACGAATTCAAAGGCAAAAAAATTAGAAGTAGAATCTATGAAAACAAAGCACTTATTAGAGTAAGAAAATATACCTTGCACTTACCTTTTGTTTAGTCGGGGATGAAAAATTCCTCCAACAACAAGGACTTCTTCTTCTTGGGAGAATTTGACATTAGTTCATATAATAACTCTTGAAAAGGAAAATCACCAGGACTAAAGCTCCTCTCAGTAAGATCGGTGTCTTGCTAGGCAAATATAGATGCTGCTTCCACTACCTTTGCTTCTTGTCTCTGCATAATCTGCAACTCAAATTCTTGAAGTAAAAGGATCCAACAGATCAGTCGTAGATTATGAATCTTCCTCTAGAGGAGTTCTTTTAAACCATCATGATCTGTATGAACTATTACTTTTACATCAACAATATAAGAACAAAACTTATCACAAGAGAAACATACAACAAAGAGTTCTCTTTTTTCCTCAGGATAACTCTTTTGAGCACTATTGAGAGTTCTACTAGCATGATCTATAATATTAAATCTGCAACCTATGTGTTGTCCCATATTTACTCCTACAACATCATCACTAGTTTCACATATTAAATAAAAAGTCATATCCCATATAGGTGGTTTAATAATAGGGGCATGAGATAAAGCATATTTAAGTTTATCAAAAGGTACAAGGCATTTATCATCAAAGTTAAATCTTACTCCCTTTTGCAACAGATTAGTCAAAGTTTTAGAAATTCCAGAAAAATTCCTAATGAACCTTCTATAAAAGCCTACATGACCAAGAAAACTTCTTATACATTTTATGTCCCTTGGTTGTGTCATTATTTCTATTGCTTCAACTTTATCCCTATCTACTTCAATACCCTTACCTGATACTTTATGTCCAAGGACTATGCCTTTGTTGACCATAAAATGGCACTTCTCCCATTTTAGAACAAGATTGGGTTCTTTGCAACGCTACAAAATTCTATTAAGATTATCCAAGCAACTAGTAAACGAAGTTCCATAGACAAAAAAATCATCCATAGATACTTCCATTATCAGTTCTATAAAATCTGCAAAAATAGCAGTCATGCATCTTTGAAAAGTAGCCTGAGCATTACGTAAACCAAAAGGCATGTTGGTAAGCATGTAAACCATAAGGACTAATGAAAGTTGTTTTAATTTGGTCATCGGGATGAACAACTATTTGGGAAAACCAGAGTATCCGTCCAAGTAGTAAAAATGAGTGTGGTTTGCTAATCTCTCTAAAGTTTGATCTATGAACGGTAAAGGATAGTGATCTTTCCTAGTTTCCTTATTCAATTTCCTGAAATCTATGCACATCCTATGTCCAACAATAGTTCTAGTGGGTATCAATTCATTATTTTCATTAGGAACAACAGTAAAGCCGCCTTTCTTAGGGACACAATGAACATGACTTACCCATTCACTTTGTTTTACAGGATAAATTATACCAACATCCAGTAGGCGTACTATTTCTTTTCTTACCACTTCCTTCATTTTAGGATTTAGTGTTCTATTTAATTCTGCAATTGGTTTAGCACCTTCTTCCATGAATATTCGATGGACGGCTATCATGGGACTAATACCCTTCAAGTCGTCCATTGAGTACCCAAAGGCCTCACGATGCTCTTTTATTACCTTCATAAGTTCTTCTTCTTCATCTCCTGAAATTTTATCACTAATAATAACAAGGAATTTGTTAGTATTATCCAAAAATCTATATTTAAGATTATCTGGTGAAGTTTTTAATTCTGGGGGTGGTAATTCTTCATCCCCTCTCTTTTCTATCTCTTCAAAAGCTTCATCAGTTGGAGGTTCTAAAATGGGAAATGAATGAAATTCACTTTCTAATTCTTCTAGAGTCATGACATCCATAATTATTTCTTCCCAATTTGAGTCTTCATTTATTTATTCTTCTTGATTACTTAAGAAAAGAGCTGCCATCTCCTCAATATTCTTATATTTCTCTTCTTCTTGTACAAGTAGAGGTTTTTCTTTAAATTTGGAAAAGTGGAATTATTTTTCCGCTTTCCCAAGCTTAAGGGATACAACCTCCTTTTTGAAGTCGACTGTGGAACCTACATCACTCAAAAAGTTTCTTCCAAATATGATTGGACAAAGGGTGTCAGTTGGCATATCAACAACTACAAAATCGACACGAAATTTTTTATTGCCAATTGTGACAGTTGCATCTTCAACTACTTCCATTGGAATTCTAAGATTTTTATTGGCTAACATGATTATCATATCAGTATTTTCTATTGTAGCTGGTGTTATATGTTCTTTTATTTCTAAATAAAAATTATAAGATATAACATTAACTTTGGTGCCAAGATCACATAAACCGTAATGCGAGGTTTATTTAAATATGCAGGGAAGAATAGGCTTACCCACATCTTTTACCTTAGTTTTACCTTCAACCAATATAGACGTAATTCATCAATTTCAACTATGTTACAATGTGCATACATAGCCATAATTTCTTCCTTAGTTACCTCTTCATATTTGGTTTCATCCAGATATTCTTCAATTATTGGCACACTTTCCTCTTGTTTCTCCTCCTCTACTGCTTTGACCTATTCATATTCCAAAATATGCTTCTGTGAAGTGTTAGGGAAAGATATCTAATACATTGGTCCTAGGAAGGCCAATGTTTCTTTAACTTCTCTTTTCTTCTTAGGTTCGGGTGGTGCATCATACTTGGCTAAACCCTCTTTTGGAGCTTTGATGTGTTCTATAAAAGCTCTAACAACTTGCAGCACAAGATCTGAATCTAAATAAAGATTTTTAGATAATAAATTATCATGGCACTTTTTATTATGTGCCTCATTCACTTCCTAGACCAAAATTCCATGAAACTCTATGATCGTGAATTCCATTAAGTAGATCCCAAGCTTTAGTTATAGGCAGATCCATAAAAGATCCTATCGTGCAAGAGTCTAGTTCAATTTTATTAGGTTCAATTAAACCGCCATAAAAGATATGCAATAAATACCATTCATGCAAATCATGATGAGGACATTGATTAAGTAAATCTCTAAATCTTATATAAGCTATTACTAGTCCTTCATTAGGACAGTTCCTCCAAGTCATTATAAGACGCCTGATCCCAAAATATTTTGATAATGGATAATATTTGGATTGAAATTTTCAAGATAAATTATCCCTAGTAGTGGCTTCTGATGGTAGAGATCTATACCATGAGAGATCTCTACTTGTCAAAGTTTGACTAAAAAGTTTAACCCTTACCTCATTGGTGGTATACCCCGTTAGTTGGAAATTTCCACATATATCTTTGAAGCATGCGATATGCTCATATTGATCAGGATCTTCTTCATCTCCAGTAAATTTATTCTTGTGTAAAATACCAAGTAGTAGAGGATTTATTTCAAACTCCCTTTTCTTCTTGTTCGAGTTGTCTCTTTTATAAATATCATAGGGCTTACCAAAGTGGTTGAGCGGGTTAGCACTAGTCGTATGCTCAAACTCCATCATGTTGGTGGAAACGTGTAACTGAAAACAAAACTTAACAAAACTAAAGTAAATAATAAAAAATTAAAAAAATCTACAGCACTTAGCTCCCCCGCAACGGCGCCATAAATTAGCTTGATGACTGCAAGTGCACAGATCGTTTGTAGCTAGTTTCGAAATAAAGTTATCGATCCCATAGGGAGCAAGAGTCTGAAGTCTAAGAATTCTTGGAATAGATATGTAACATCCTAGATTTTATATTAGGATGTTATTAGTGCCATGCATCATCCTTGCATCATTGCATCCTACAATAAAAATTTGCAACAAAATCCTAACACCTAAACCTATCAAAACCCTAATAAAGATTTCTTTATGTAGGCATTATTTTTGTAATCAAGCTTGACCCTTCTAAAAACTTTGTAAAACATTAAACTATGGTCCTAATATGACCACCTTCTTTTTACAAAAATTTAGAAGTTGGTTTCATCACTTTTTGACTTTATATGCAAAAGTTATTTAAGTTTTACTAAAACAGAAATTGAAAAAAAAATGTTAAAAGGAAAAAAAAGGGGCAACCTAACCTAACTGGGCCGCAGTGCCAGCCCACCCGCACCCGCGCGGCAGCTAGCTACCCGCGCCCGCGCCAACCCACTTCCCCCCCTCCACCACCGACGCACGGGACCCACCTGTCAGCCATCCTCTCCGTGATGCCGGCGAGTCCCTGGCGCACACGGGACCAAACCGAGCCGGACTCCGCGATTTCTCCGCGTCCTGCCCCCTTGCCCACGCCATACCCACCTTAAGAAGCCCCGCATCAACCCCTCCCCTCTTTTCCCTGAAAACCCTATCTCGATCAACCTCTCGCGCCAGCCGCCGTCGGGCAAACCTCGCCGGGACGCTTCGGAGCCCTCCCCTTGCTCCTTTCTCCCTCTGGAGCCTTCTCCATCCACCACTGATTCTCTCCGCGTGCCTTTCCCCTTCTCTCTCGCAGGAACGCGCCCGCGATTGCTCGCCGGAGCACCGCTAGGGACGGAGGAGATCGGCGGGTGTCTGCAGATAGTCGAGGAAGCAAGGAGGAACGACGAGGACACGAGCGTGATCGCAAGGACCAGGCGCGCTCCGTCGACCACACCGCCACCTCGGGGAGCCACCAGAGCACCGCCGACCATCATCACCGACACCACCGCCGCCCAACGCCGCTGTCACCACCGTAGTAAGTCGCCGCGCCCCTCTCAACCGTCCGATTTGCAACCTGCGATTCAGATTAGATACAAACCCGAAGGGGTATGCGCCAGTAGTATCACGCCGCGTGGCTACCACGTCTGCAGCCCACTAATGCGCCGCGTCGGCCCTGTGCTTTCCAACTGGACCAATAGGGCTATGCCACTTGGCAAGCTTTTTGAATTGGGGTTAGATCTGTTTTGCAGATTTAGTTTAAATCTTGCAAAAATCATATAAAATTAAATATTTGGCAAAATTTATCTTATAATATACCGTTGGATTCATAATTTTATGTAGAACACAGATATACAATAAAATTCCAAGTTTACAGTAGGGTTTTTGGAGTAGATTTTAATTATTAGATTGGAGTATTTAATTCATAGAAAAATAATTAGAACTCCGTTTTAGTTGATTTTTGTTGCGTTGGTGTTTTTTCCGCAATACCTACTGAACAAAATTATAAAACTTTGCTTAAGATCATTAGATCTAATTTGGGGCTAATTAGATGGTTGGATCTCCTATTTATCCTATGAATTATATTAGTGACCCAAATTGTTTTAAACCTATGGGAAATCAATCCTAGTAACACCCTTAACACTATTGCAACTCAATTATGCTACCTTGGTCAATTTAGAACAACCAATAGTGCATAAAATACCATGTTGCATGCATGCATGATTATCTTTGTGACATGTTTTGAGCAAGTTGTGATCAGATCTATGTTTGTGAATCGATAGATTGTTCGGAGTACGCTAAGGAGTGCTATTGTGTAGAGTGCTGCTCGGATCAAGGCAAGTTACACCACTTGTTCATAATTTTGTCCTAGTTTTGATTCTATGCATGTGATCTTCAAAATTCTATAGTATGCATGTGTGGGATGTTCTAGTAGAATTTTTCCTTAGTATTATTTTTCAAGTGCGATGATTTTGTAGTATGCCATGAGTAGCTCTATACTTAGGATTTTCCCTCCTAATAGGTTACCCCTGTTTTTGCTAAGTGTTGTTTGCTATGCTATATATACAAAGTACCGTTGGGGGGTTCGAAAGACAATGAATTTTTCTAAGTATGTAGGCTCTCTAGAGCAAAATTTTCCTCTCAAATCCACTTCAAAATAAAACTAAGTTTTCTTCTGGGCGGAATGGTTGTCGGGTCAACGAGTGAGATTTTGGTGGAGGACGACCGCCTAGGAATCAAAGAAGTCTGCCATGTTTCAGAATTCAGAAGCTTCTAGTGCAACCACAATACATTATGGGCTCTGTCTTGGCCTAGTACTTAGTGGGAAACCTCTCCTGGGTACCAACATTTGGAGGTTCTTGGCACGGTTGGATCCAGAAGGTAGAGGGTCTACTAAGGGAAAGCCTCGCCATGGTCTTGTCTGTAAAAGGACTTGATCGTGGATTGTGGGTAAAGTGCACAAACTCTCGAGAGTATTGCAATCTGATTGATCAGCCGTGTTCACGGTAACATAACAACTTTGAGCATCCGAAGGATGGAGCATCTGAAGGATCTTCCTCTCTCTTTTATAAAACAAAGTTTTAAAACCCCATGGCGTGAGTAATATCGCCAATGGGTGGGATTTTGGGAACTTGGTGTGTAATATCCAAGTGTCACTTGGTGCGTACTATCCAAGAGTTGGTTGTTTGGACACTTGGTGCGTAATATCCTCGTGTGCCACTCGACCTTATTTTATCTAAGCAATTGTTTACAAAGTAGGAAAATTTTCTCTTCTTCTCTCTATTTAAGAAAACTAGCTTTGAGCAAATGAACTCTACAGCATAAACTAGCCTTGCATGTAGAGATAGTATTCTCTCTCCTTGGTGTAATTTGCCAATACATTCAAAGTATTGACCCAACTTGTTTCCGAAGATTGAAAGGTGCGTAGGGATCGAGAGTCTACACTCGACAAGCCTGGGGCGTTGATGGACTGAAGGTGCTTTTATGTTTCCGCTGTTATTTGAGCTAGCCTTATGCTAAGCAAATTTGTAATAAATTTATACTCTGGATTCTCCGTGTAATAAAGACTTTGTGTTTTACATGATATTTCATCGAATGTGAGTGCTAGCTATTGATCCAGGGACTAGCAAGTTAATCATAGGGACTTAGGATCCTCACCAATCCGAGGTCACTACAGATGGTATCAGAGCACATCGTTGCCTGTAGGACGTGACCCTAGGATTGGAACCTCCTCTAACTTATGTGCCTTACATGCTTTTCTACTAAGTTATTTTCCGCACTTCTAGTATCTGCTTTCCTCTACTTGTTTAAGTATCTAATTTTCATTCCTCTAACTTAAAGATGACAAGCTTCCTCTACGACACCGTCGCGGACATCGAGCCCCTTCGCTTTGGTGGATGCCTCATGGACCTACTCACACGTTTGGACCTTCCCCTCCCAACAATCCAGGGGAGCACAATGAAGAAACTCCAAGGACGGCTGTTGGGGAGTCAAAGTCATCCAGCCAGGAAAAGAGCGAGGCAAGAACCCGGAGGAAGACATAGAAATCCACATTGTTAGCGATTCCAAGGAGAAGGCCCTTAGCATCAGCTTGCAGCAACTCATTGGTCGCCTATGCAGACGTCATCATGAAGCTCTCCAAGGACACTGCGGCGGCCTCTTTGGAAGACGAGATGAGGAAGGAATTCCCATGGAGTTAACCTTTGAGGAAAGAACTTCTACCAAGCACCAAAGGACCCAATATCAAGATTTGGAGTGCCACATCCATGACCTTGAAAAGGGTACCTTCCTCGACATATTGAAGAACGACGAGCTATGCGCCCTCATCAAGGAGAAGGAAGAAATGATCAAGCAGCAGGAGGAGGCAATGAAGCTCCAAGAGATAAAGTTCCAGGACCAAGAGAAGAAGTTCGCTAACCAAGAAAAGAGGGTGATAAATAAAAACAAGAGAATTAGGGAACTCAAACAGGAGATCGATGGAACTGAAGTGAAAACCGAAGGCCTTTGCAAGATAATCAATGATGTGCATGCTTCCAAGAGGGACTTGGCAAAGCAACTTGAAGCCGCAAAGAAGTCAAGTTTAGTGGAGGAGCTACAAAGCGAGAAGGAGGGACTTCAGGAGCAGCTAGAAGCCACTACCAAGAAGCTGCAGGATGAGATAAAGAACCTCCAACAGAAGCTTGAAGCCACCACGAAGGAGATGGAGTTGTACAAGACAACCCTAGAGCAGGAAGGCTACTCGTTCAAGGACGAGGAAGAGGAAGGCGTGGAAGATGTGTAATAGTTGGACCACCTTTAATTCTATAGTAGAACGTTATTCGCGATTGTAATAAAGACAATTCTGGTTTAGTTAAACTTGGTTGTTTCTGTGTTAAGTTGTGTTAATATGTATTGTGTGTCTTGTGTGCTTGGTGTGTTTTCATAAGGGTAGGAGTTTATTACTTAGTCCTTCTGTCTATTTCTTAACTTTTCTCTCAAACCCCACAGATGCCAAGGCAGACGCGCCGAAATTCCTCCGCAAATAGCACAACTTTTGGCCACCCAGAACCAGCTGATCCAACTGCTCACTCAGAACATGCAAAACAACAACAACAACCCGCCACCTCCGCCACCACCTCAACAGGATCGCTTGACTAGGTTTTTGAGGCTGAACCCACCTACCTTCACTAGCAGCATTGAACCAATCATCGCTGATGACTGGATACGTACTATCAACAAGAAGCTAGACACCGTGCAAGCTGTCGGAGCCGACAGGGTACGTTATGCCGCACACCAGCTTGAAGGACCTGCTGCAGAATGGTGGGATAACTACCAAGTCACCCACCCGGATATTGATGCTATCACTTGGGATCAGTTTGAGTTAGCTTTTCGCACTCATCATGTGGCTGCCGGTGTCATGACACTGAAAAGGCGCGAATTTCGCGACCTACACCAGCTGCACCGTTCTGTCATCGAGTATGGTGAGCTTTTCAACAAGCTAGCCCGTTATGCACCCGATGATGTTTCCACGGATGCTAAGAGACAGGAGGAGTTCTTAAGAGGACTCAACGATGAGATATCCATTCAGCTTGTGGCTCAGAAATTTTACAACTTTCAGGAACTCCTGGATAGAGCCATTGTGGTTGAATCAAAGAGGAAGAGCATAGAAAACTGTAAGAGGAAGTCTAACCCTCACAAGCACTCTGTTCCGTACCAGAAGCGGCGCAATTCCTCACCACCACCTTATAACAATAATGGCCACAACCATAACAGTCATCACCAAGGCGGCCACAAACACAATGGGCATAAAAACCGCAATGGGAATGGCATCAATGGAAAGGATCTCAGTGAGGTGACATGTTTTAAGTGCAACAGGACAGGGCACTATGCAACCTCTTGCCCTGAGAAGAAGAATGGCAATGGCAATGGGAATGGAAATGGACACAACCATGGCAATGGAAACGGGAAGAAGCCAAATCCGTTTGTCAAAGCCACGGTGAATCATGTCTCCATGGAGGATGCTTGTGATGCACCAGACTCCGTGATTGGTATGTTCAAGCTCAATTCTATTCCTGCAGTTGTTCTTTTTGATACTGGTGCATCGCATTCATTCATATCAAGGGAATTTGTGGATAGAGGCAAGATACCTACGGAGACTATAAACTTTCCTCTAAGGGTAAGTTCTCCTGGGGGAGAAATAGTGGCAAACTCCTATTGCCGGGGATTAGAACTAAGGATTGGGACACACATCTTTTCCACAAGTCTAGTAGTTCTAGAATCACAAGGATTAGACATAATCTTGGGCATGAACTAGATGACCGAATATGAAGGAGTCATAGATTGTGCAAAAAGGACTGTCACGCTCACAACACCGGAAGGGAAAAGGATTCGCATCTAGTCGAATTTCGCACTTAAGGAAGTCATGGTGAACTCTCTTAAGGGGGTTAGCTTGGAGGAGGTACCTATTGTAAAGGAATACCCAGATGTTTTCCCAGAGGAGCTACCCGGAATGCCACCCGATCGTGATATCGAGTTCCTCATTGACTTGATGCCAGGCACGGGGCCGATAGCTAAGAGACCATACAAGATGGATGTGGATGAGTTAAAGGAACTCAAGAAACAGCTTAGGGAACAATTGGACAAGGGATTCATCCAACCCAGCGCGTCATCTTGGGGAGCGCTTGTCCTATTTGTGGAAAAGAAGGATAAAACCAAGAGACTGGTTGTGGACTACCGCTCGTTGAACAAAGTGACGATTAAGAATAAGTATCCTCTGCCCAACATCAATGATTTGTTTGACCAGTTAAAGGGAGCAAGTGTGTTCTCAAAGATCGATCTGCGATCAGGCTATTTTTAGCTAAAGATTCGAGAACAGGATGTGCCCAAAACAACATTCACCACAAGATACGGATTGTATGAGTACACCATGATGTCTTTTGGTCTAACCAATGCCCCAGCATACTTCATGACCATGATGAACAAGGTGTTCATGGAATATTTGGATAAGTTTATCGTGGTATTCATAGATGATATACTCATATACTCTAAAGATGAGAAGGAACATGAGAAACATCTGCGCCTTATTATGGAGAAACTAAGAGAACACAAGTTGTATGCCAAATTCAGCAAGTGCGAGTTCTGGTTAAAGGAAGTGGGATTCCTTGGTCATGTTGTGTCGGCAAAAGGAGTTGCCGTAGATCCTAGTAAGGTAGCTTCCGTGACGGAATGGGAGTCACCCAAGAATGTGGGAGATATTAGGAGTTTCTTGGGCCTCGCAGGGTATTACCGGAGGTTTATTGAAAACTTTTCCAAAATAGCGAAACCCATGACGGAACTATTGAAGAAGGAAAAGAAATTCCTATGGACCGAGGCATGTGAAACAAGTTTTCAAGAGTTAAAGAAATGCCTTGTAACGGCACCAGTTCTGTGCCTGCCTGATATCCAGAAGGATTTTCAAGTCTATTGTGACGCTTCTCGACAAGGACTTGGAAGTGTATTGATGCAGGATGGGAAGGTGGTATCCTATGCCTCCCGGCAACTTAAGAACCACGAACATAACTACCCCACACATCATTTGGAACTTGCGTCTATGGTTCATGCACTCAAGGTATGGAGACACTACCTCATGGGTAAACATTGTGATGTGTTTACAGATCACAAGAGTTTGAAGTACATCTTCACCCAAAAGGAGTTGAATATGAGACAAAGAAGATGGCTTGAACTAATTAATGATTATGACTTGGATTTACAGTACCATCCCGGAAAGGCAAACGTGGTGGCCGATGCCTTAAGTCGTAAGGTTTATGTGCATGGACTTACTGCAGGGGAACTTCCAGAGGATCTATGCAAGCAATTCAAGGATCTAAGGCTATAAATAGTTCTGAAAGGACACGTAGCGAATATGGAAATAGAGTCTACCTTCCAAGAGTTGGAAGAAATAAGAGTTAAAATAAGTGAAGGAAAGACAAAAGAATTCCGTCTGGATGAACAAGGAACCCTTTGGTATGGGAAGCGTTTGTGCGTTCCCAATGACCCCGACATCAGGAAGTTGATTTTACAAGAAGCTCACGACTCACCCTACTCAATCCATCCAGGAAACACGAACATGTACATGGATGTGAAGGATAGATTTTGGTGGAATAACCTAAAGAGAGAAATTGCAGAATATATTTATCTGTGTGATGTATGCAATAGAGTTAAAGCCGAGCATCAGAAACCGGCAGGACTACTTCAACCACTACCTATACCCGACTGGAAGTGGGACAAGGTAGGCATGGATTTCATCACGGGATTGCCCCGAACTCG
Organism: Avena insularis; assembly: GCA_023614405.1. Classification (NCBI taxonomy): domain Eukaryota; kingdom Viridiplantae; phylum Streptophyta; class Magnoliopsida; order Poales; family Poaceae; genus Avena; species Avena insularis. Next base: position 190,929,404 of record CM042689.1, on the reverse strand, counting down.
TTTTGGATTTGATTCTATCTGGGTAGTGGTGGACCACTTCACCAAGGTGGCTCACTTCATCCCCGTAAAGACCACATATACAAGTGCTAAGCTTGATAAGATATACATGTCAAGAATTGTAAGTCTACATGGTGTTCCCAAGGGAATTGTGTCAGATAGAGGCACCCAATTCACTTCAAAGTTTTGGCGACAGCTACATGAGTCTCTTGGAACCCGACTAGAATTCAGTACTGCCTTCCACCCGTAAACAGATGGCCAAACAAAAAGAGTGAACCAGATTCTGGAAGATATGTTGAGAGCTTGTGCACTAGACTATGGGTCTAGTTGGGATGACAATCTGCCGTATGCTGAGTTCTCGTACAACAACAACTACCAGACAAGTATCAAGATGGCTCCGTTTGAAGTTCTATATGGCAGGAAATGTAGGACTCCGCTGCTATGGAATGGAGTTGGTGAACGCAGTCTTTTTGGACCTGAATTGATAAAGGATGCTGAAGAAAAGGTACCATTCTCATGATCATGGTTAATAGATGATCATGGTTTCCAACCTAGAGCCTTGGAGTGCCATGATCATGATCCAACCTGGAGAAGGCTTGTTGGTTAATAGATGATCATGTTTATGCACTCATAAGAAAATATGCACTCATCCTTTGATATGCTATCCAAGGATATGCACTCGTAAGCACAGAGCGAATGTACAAGGCTTAGCACTGCACTGCACTCATAAGCAAATATGCACTCATCCTTACCGTGATCAAGGCTTGTTGGTTAATAGATGATCATGGTTTCCCGATCATGAACATTGAGATGTTGTTAACAACAAGATCATATCATTAGGAGAATGGTATGATGGACATACTCTTATATATAAGTGTAGCATTAAGAACAAGTCATTTCAATAGTTCATTTGCTATAAGCTTTCTGATACATCGTAACCTAATTCCTTCGACCATGAGATGATGCTAATCGCCATCACCGGAAGGATGCTTGATGACATAAAACACCACACCGTAACTCGGTGGCTATAAAGGTGGCATTGAGTGTTTAGAAAGTATGTGTTGAGGCACATGGATCAAGAGTGGGATTTGTCCATCCATATGATGGATAGATATACTATGGGCCCTCTCGGTGGAATGTCATCCAATTGGCTTGCAAGCATGTGACTGGGTCACAAGGGATCACATATCACGGGAACGAGAAAAGTGTACTTATCGGTAACGAGGTTGAACTAGGTATGTAGAGATACCGACAATCAAAACCTCGGATAAGTAATCGTAGAAATATGTGGGAGCCATATGAATTTCCAGTTTCCTATATTGGTTATTGATCGGAGAAGTGTCTCGGTCATGTCCGCATAATTCACGAACCGTAGGGAGACACACTTAAGGATTCGATGTTGTTTAGTAGATATGGAATGTTAGTAGGGATACCGAATGTTGTTCGGAGTCTCGGATGGGATCCAGGATATCACGAGGAGATCCATAATGGTCTGGAGAATAAGATTCATATCAGGAAAGTCCGATTCTGGAGTTCGGGAATGATTTCGATGTTTTCATCGGAGAGGTTCTAGAAGGGTCTAGAAGGTTCACCGGACCGGAAGGGGAATGATCCATGAATGTGTCATGGGTAAGTGGAATGATTGTATCATATACTAGGTCACTTGCTTTGGCATTTGCAAGAGATAATTAAAGCTCTAAATTGAAAGTCAAACGGGAGGTTTGAAAAGTCAAATTGGAACAATGGTTTCTTAGTGGAAGAAGGAAAGAGTCCTTCTTTCAATCCAACTTGGGTTTGGGTTTGGATTCAAACCCTCTCCTCCCAAGGCTGCCCTCCTCTCATAAATACAGGAGGAGGGCTGCCCCAAACACCACAAGAGCCAGCCCTCCCCACCCGTGCGCCGCCAGCCACCGCCGCCGCCGTCCTAGTCGCCGCCGACACCTCCTCCTACTCCTCTCGGCCTTCTAAACCCTAGATTGCTGGGAAACCCTAGATCCACCATAACTCACACCGGCTTAGGCGAAGCCCTATGGGATCTTCCCTCTACTACCGACACCACACTGTCGTGCGGCCAGAATCGCGAGGGGAGAACTACAACCTCTGCTACCTGATCGAACAAGGGAGAGGAAGGTCTTCATCAGGTACCGAAGGTGTGACCAACTACGGAAGCGCTGCCGGAACGCAGCGCCGGAAGGATCGTCCACGCGATCTTGAGATCGGCAAGTGTACGACTACATCAGCCACGAGAATCTTCTCTCGTTAACCGCTTTGGAATCTTCGAGGGTGAGTGATCCCATCGACTCGTTGCTACAATCTAGTAGATAAATCTTGGCTTGTTCGTGTGCGTGCGGTAGAATTTTTTTTGTTTTCCATGCTACGAACCCCTATAGTATTACCATTATAGTGATTTATAGCAGGAGTAGGATTCTGTCATCGATGTGCGATCTGAACCTAGGTAAACTATATTACCTCGTACACACCTACTCGTCACCTTCCCCCACCTCTCTAAACATTCTCTATGAGGACCCCTACATGGAGTACTTGTAAGCAATACCATGACAGCTAGCACTACTAGGAAAACAACATTTAGTGGCGCACCTGAAAAGATCATCTGTGGCGCACTAGCAGTGTGCCACGTGCCTTGCGCTACGGCTATCTCCCAGCCGTGGCGCACTGCCTAGTGTGCCACCGCTATGTGGGCAGGTGCGCTACGTGAAGGATCTTCTGTGGCGCACTTCCTAGTGCGCCACTAAGCTTCTATAGTGCGCTTTAGGTGTAGTGCGCCACAGAAGGTAGATCATGTGCGCCACATGTGTGTTTTTTGTTTTTTTTAATTTCCAAGCCAGATTATATACAATACAGATTATATACAATATTACAGCAGATATACACACACAGATACAAGATATACAATAATATATATAAATACACAATATGAAAAACAAGATTGAAACAAATACTTATAGATAAGTCTCATACATGAATACATAGTATAAGTTACATTGTTTCGATCAAGTTACAAAGTAGTAGTTGGTGACATGCGAATACATGTGTCGATCGAACAAGTTAGAGCTCGGAAGCTCGCCTAGACATCTAAACTAGCTAGACACAAACGCGGGATAAACAACCAAAGAAGATAAGCATGATCACCGCCGCGGCGAAGGTGTAGGTCTTCATCCGGTTCCTTGTCCTAACTCCCGCTAGATAGCTCGTGTATCTAGCTTCCGCCTCCGCCATAGTGTTGTACCCTTTGTAGCTATTGCCGCTAAAACAGTGCACCTGTCTCCGGCAGTCTTCCCAATCATCGTAGACTCCGGGAACCCGTCCCTTGTACACGCCGTACCACGTCATCTACAAGTTGACAATAATAATTAACTGGTGATTGAAAAACATGTATAATTAAAGTCACATATGAAGATACACTTATAGAAAGTACTCCTAAATCAAAAAGGGCAAACTCAAAAATCATGCCTCATATATAACTAGGTTGTTGGACACATGAATATGCTACGATGGAATTGTACGCCAAGTAGGATGCACAACACCTGGACTTGTGCATAGCACAAGGCGTACAATCCCATCGCAGCACATTCACATATATAGTGTGCCACGACATTTCAATCATCGACATTATTCTCGAAAAAGACCAAAGTAACTCAAAAAGAATGCCTCATATATAACTAGCTAGGTCGTTGGACACAGGAATATGCTACGATGGAACCGTTCGCCAAGTAGGATGCACAACACCTAGACTTGTGCATAGCACAAGGCGAACAATCCCATCGCAGCACATTCACATATATAGTGTGCCACGACATTTCAATCATCAGCATTATTCTCGAAAAAGACCAAAGTAGCTCGAAAAGAATGCCTCATATATAACTAGCTAGGTCGTTGGACACAGAAATATGCTATGACGGAACGGTTAGCCAAGTAGGATGCACAATTCCTGGACTTGTGCATATCACAAGTCTAACTATCCCGTCATAGCACATTCACATATATATTGTGCCACGACATTTCAATCATCGGCATATTCTCGAAAAAGACAAAAATAACTCGAAAAGAATGCCTCATATATATACATAGGTCGTTGGACACAGGAATATGCTATGATGGAGCCGTGAGCCAAGTAGGATGCATAAGACCTGGACTTGTGCATATCACAAGGCTCACAATCCCATCATAGCACATTCACATATATAGTGTGCCACGACATTTCAATCATCGGCATTATTCTCGAAAAAGACAAAAATAACTCGAAAAGAATGCCTCATATATATACATCGGTCGTTGGACACAGGAATATGCTACGACGGAACAGTTAGCCAAGTAGGATGCACAATTCCTGGACTTGTGCATATCACAAGGCTAACTATCCCGTCGTAGCACATTCACATATATATTGTGCCACGACATTTCAATCATCGGCATTATTCTCGAAAAAGACAAAAATAACTCGAAAAGCATGCCTCATATATATACATAGGTCGTTGGACACAGGAATATGCTACGATGGAACGGTGAGCCAAGTAGGATGCACAAGACCTGGACTTGTGCATATCACAAGGCTCACAATCCCATCGTAGCACATTCACATATATAGTGTGCCACGGCATTTCAATCATCGGAATTATTCTCGAAAAAAGAGTAAGGAAAAAAAGGACCAAAGTGAGCAAAGGACCAAAGAGTAAGCAAAAAAACCAAGCATTGATTGATAAATAATATTAATAAGCAAAAGAAGTAAGCGATGATTCATAGTTTGTCCACACACACACACAAAGGTCATCTATTGTTTGTAACTACAACTAGGCCAACATCAAGCCTTCTGGCTCGGCTTAGGGAACGGGAGGACACCTTGTCTCGTCATGAACTTCCTATAGTCACCCTTCATCTCTAGGCGATCTTCTATGTCACGATTATTCGGGATATTTCCTCCGTAGAAGATCCCCCCCGAAGTCATGACATCACGAAAGATGATTGCCCCAAACTGCTGCTGGATACGATACATCTCTTGTCTAATATCTGAATCATTGATCTTGGCCCTTGCTTCGGCCCACTGTTTGAGATGATCTGGCAGCATAGAATTCTGCTGGTCAAGTAGGAACGCCCTCATGTGATGGAGTGCGTAGTAGGCTTCCTTCTTACTGTTTTCTGGCTGCTTCATGCAGGGTAAATCCGTTACGTGGTTGAAGACGTGCCTGCCGAACTTGACCTTCGTACGCACGAAGGTGTTGCCTTCTGTCGAGGCAAAGCCAGTGAGAGCATCATCCAGAACTTCCTTGATCTTCTCGTAGTTTTTCTTCTTTTCTAGACTCCCCGAGTCGAAATACGTGGCATGGGAATGCTTTGGCGATAAGGAGATGAGCGTGCAGTGTTCATCTCTGCGCAAAAAATTCAAATGGAATGTGTTGGAAAAAGAATGATGATGATCTAATAAAGCCAATCGACGGTGGCGAGTGAATAACGACTTACTCGGGAAAGTAAGGCACGAGAATGTATTCCTTTGTCTTGTTCGCCACGAGGATTCTTTTTAGGTATGAGGCCACGATACGTCGTTCGGCCGGGGAACCCAAGCAGCCGTCACGCATGTAGTAGGGGTCCACTATAGCGATGCCCGGTGCGTTCTCTCTAATGATCTGCATGGCCAGGCAGAGAGAAAATAGGCGGACCATGGTATAGTGCAGTGGGTATAGGTGGAACATATTGAAGATGTCGTCGAACCGCAGGAAGAACAGATCCGCAGGGGCATTGTCGACGAAGCCCAAGCCTGGTGGCACCTTAACCACGAATACCGGGTGCGAGAGATCTCTCTCCGATAGAAGGCGTCTCTCTATCGTCAGCACGCCGTCATGCACACTCTGCAGTTCCGAACTGGCGAGCTTCCGCAAATTCTTAGGTTGCATGGGCTCACCCGCCACATGAATCCTCCACATAATACCCTCGGGTCTTGGTGGCCCGTCCCGAAACCTGATCGGATTCGCAGTTGTTGACGCCACCGGCTGGCTCGAGCTGCTAGATTTTCTTTTCCTGCCCTTTTTTCCTTTTGGAGAGCGGGCAGGCACCGCAATCTGAGCACCGGACGCCCTATGTAGTGTGTCAGGGCTTAGAATAAAGGGCCGGTTGGTTGTATCAGCTGGCTCTGTAAAGGCGCAAGCTGGAGGCGTCTCCTGAGAACCAAACAGACGCTTGGTGATAGTGGCTTTCTCTGTGGGGCCACCAGCTAGGTCTTTGTTGCTAAACTGAGTGCTAAAGAAGTGATCATTCCAGTCTTCGTCGTCCTCGGCCGGATCCGGCGCCATGTGCATATCATCAACATGATCATCCGACCCACCGCGTGGAGGTGACGGCGAGGGCGGTAAGGGGGCCTTGCCACCACTTGTCGCTGGCACGATAGGCGGTGCTGTTGTCTTTGGCGTGATGGCCCCCGCCGTCCCCAAACGGATCATGCTCTTTGGCCATAGCAAGAATAAGTCGAAGCAAGTTCTGAGGACAGACGGCTCTTCTTCATCCGCTCCTGGGGGTTGAATGGGAGGTTCCAGGTTGTCGCATCCCCTTAGCACCCGACTAATTTTAACCCTGTGCACGCTATCTGACATCGGCCTTGAGTGGAAGGTGCGCTGCAAGGGTTGAACGATGGTACCCTTGGCAACATCCCCCAGCTCGTTATTCACGTATCATAAGAGAGTGCAAGGAACATCCGTCTGCGGAAAACATGTACGACGTCGTCAGAGATGCCATAAGAGTAATAGATGGCATGAAAGGCGGTAATTAAAGCAATTTGTTTACCGTGATGGCGTCGAGATCGGCTAATGTCGGCCGCTTGCATCTGGCGGCAGGCGTGCAAGAGACGGAAGGGCTGCTTGATGGCGCGGTGCTGGCCGCCGGTGTATTCTCCCTACCGACGGGTGCTTGGAGCTCCGGTGCCGCCGCGACGATGGCAGGGGGCACCAACATGTACTCCGGCGCCGCGGTGATGGCAGGGGGAGTCACCAAAACTTGCGGCGCCGTGGTGCTAGCGGGCGGAGTCACGAACACGTAGTTCGCCTGATTCGTCGGCGCCGCGATGTTCGAGTGGCTGCTGACCATGCTTGGAATCGGGCACGGCCCTACTCGACCACCCACACTCCAGTTCGCTATTGACTCCACCAAGGTAGGCAGGATGGACGTGAGGGTGATTGTCATGTTGTCTTGGACGATCTACAGGATCCGCGCCACTTGTTCCTTAAGTTCTTGAACCTCGCGGTTTTCCTCCTCGCTCCATCCCGACGGCGCCACACGCATCCTCGGCGGTGGACCAAAATGATCCACCCAATTCTTACCCCCGAGGCCGGCCAGACGGCTAGCCGACGACGGCTTCTTCGTAACCGGCTCTATTTTCTTGGCCCGGTTCATCGCCCAATTAAAAGGGTTATCCCACCGGGTGGCCGTCGACCCACAGGATGAGGAACCCTGGGATCCATGACTAGCAACAATTTCCTCCTCCTGCAGAAGAAGTAACAGTGAATCGTTTAGATCATCGATTAGATTGCAATCGAGTTGATCCGCGGTAATTAGATTATACTTACCACAATTTCCTCGAATTCCTTCACCGCAGGATCCGCGGTGAGTTGTTTGGTTTTTGGGTCCACCTGGTAACAGGCCCTGATGAAGTTTCGAACCTGCCCGGGTTCGAATTTAGCAAAGGGGTTTTCTATCCACTTGGATGTATACTCTTCGTCCTCCTTATTCCATTTGGCCTCCGCGGTTCTGTATCTACCAGATCCGAGATGGTGATGACCTATATTCATCGCCTGCAGCACCTTTCCCCGATTACTATTGGCCAGGGCTCTTTCGGATTCACACCTCTCCTTGAACTCCCGGAACTGATCTTCGGTGATCTGCGGGTCAATCTTCTGGATCTCCTCGAGACTTTTGCCTTCTTTATAGATCTTCTTCTTTATCCGGGTTCCTCCTCCTCCATAAGCGGTGGGCCTCCTCCTCCTCCACAGATAGGCAGCGGCGCGGGCCTCCTCCTCCTCGAGAGCGCAGCGCGGCGGTGGCGGATCGAGAGAAAGCAGCGGCGCGGTGTGGTGTCTGTGAGATGGGGATGAGAGAGGCGGACGTGGCACGCCCGGTTGACTAGTCCAACCCACATAGGCGTAGCGCACCCTGGCCAAGTGCGCTACGGACCGTAGCGCACTTGGCCTGGGTGCGCTACGCCTATGTGGGTTGGACTATCAGATAAGAGGGCAGCCACCCCACTAGTTAACACTTGCCTTTGTCTTATCCCTTTGGTTCGCCTTTGCTCTATTCTAAACTTGTGAGCACCCAGGTTCGAATCCTGGTGCCCCACTTTTTTATTTTTATTTTTAAAATACTTTTAAATATTCCAAAAATGCCCAAAAGTGATAATATATGTCATAAAAGTGGTACAAATATGATTCAAAGTATAACTAAATTTCATAAGAACAGATCCATGAATATTACAATCTTTTTTGACCATGTGTTTTACAATATTTTTTGAGCTAGCATTTTACAATCTTTTTTCCCTTCTTGTCGCGGTTGAATAATTTATCCCCGGCACTTTAATGTTTCTTCTTTCGAATGGGCTACCTTTTTTGGGTAGGGTTGTCCTTCTTCTTCTTGTGATGTATGTTGCTGCATCGTAGTCATCGTCATCTTCAATCTTTGGATTGCCGTACTGGTCGAAGTCTTGCTCGTTGGCGACTCCATCCATTCCGATGATGTTTCTTTTTCCTCTCCTCACGACAACACGGCTAGGCTTTGTCGGGTCGGTAATGAAAAAACATTGGTCCACTTTGGTATCCAGTACCCACGGTTCATTTTTTCATGCCACGTTTGCCGTGACCTTGGATTTGGCTGCTTCGGGTATAACCATGGTTGTGAAATACCGGTCTTCTCTTTCGACGCTCTTTGCCCATCTGACACGAAACATCGGCACCTTTTCTCCATAGTAGTCGAGCTCCCAGATCTCCTCGATTTTTTCGTAGAATCTTTCCTTCACGTTGTCATCGGTGTAGAATTCCGACGTTACGCCTGAGTTCTGATAATCACACTTGTTGTCCTTTTCCTCCATGTAGAATGTGTAGCCGTTGATATCATACGCCTGATAGGTCACCAGGTTTTGCATCGGTCCCTGCGACAAGGTGAATATGATCTTTTCCATGTCAGAAGAATGTGATCGCGGGGGATTATCAAGGCGCATCTGCCTAAACCAACGCGTGAAATATGAGTTGTGCTCTTTGATTATTTCTCCCTGCGTCCTCTATATGCCCCGGTCACTGTACTTCTTCTCGATTAACCTTTTGTGCTTCTGCCCCAAGGATCGACCAGTTCTAAATGCTGTAGCGCGACGAGGTTTGCTCGATCAAAGTCTGCGCGTCGAAAATCGCATGCAAGATCGACGACCCTCTCGGTGACCAGATCCGTCGAGCTTGCCAAGGTGCCTGTTGACGGGAAGACCGACAGGTTTCTCGATGTCTATATAATTCATGCAGAAAGAGATGCACTCTTCGGCCAGAAAGCCCTTGGCTATGCTTCCATCTGGACGGGACCTGTTGTGAACGTATCCTTTGATGTGTCTGTTCATCCTTTCGAACGCCATCATGCTGCGGAGGAACATCGGCCCGAGTTGTACGATGTCCTCCACGACATGGACCAGCAGATGCACCATAATGTCGAAGAATGCAGGTGGGAAGTAGACCTCAAGCTCACATAGTATCACCACGATATCCTCCTGTAGCCTCCCGAGCCGATTCACGCCAATCGACTTCCTAGAGATGACGTCAAAAAACTTGCATAGGCCAAATAACGTTTCATGGACGTGCTCGTCCATTATCCCTCTTAGTGCAACCGGACGTGCTCGTGAGACTTCATGCCACTGAACCTCTGCTTCGCCTCGTCTAGGTATCTTCTTATCTTGCCCGCGTAGCCGTAAGGAAATTTGACTCCTAGAAGGCACTTGAAAAACTGTTTGATATCATTCTGGCTTAGAGTGAAGCAAGAAGGAGGGAAGTAATATCCGTTCTTCTTGAACTTTTTACCCTTCTGACGACCTTGTGTCGTCTCCGACTCATGATCATCGTCATCTTCCTGATCATCAGGAGTAGTGCATCCTCCGTGAAGCTCCTTCCGGATACCCAAGCATATCAGGTCGTGCCTTGCTTTCGGACCATCTTTCGTCCTATCTGGCATGTTGATTATGGTGGTGACCAGACTCTCGCACATGTTTTTCGTGATATGCATGATGTCGAGGCTATGAGGCGTGCGGAGAAACTTCCAATATGGCAACTCCTAGAAAATAGACCTTGTTTTCCATACCTTCATCAGCGGCTTGTCTTGTTGCTGCCTCTTTCACTTCTTTCCAGGTTTAGGACAATCTTTCCAGTTTTTCAGCAACTCTTCCACTTCTTCGCTGCTCCTACGCTCTGGGATTCCTCGGGTCTTTGATTTGCCATCGAACAGGTATCCACGTTTTCTCCATGGATCATTCTTGCCGAGCCACCTCCGGTGCGCCATGAACACGGTTTTTGATGACCCTGGATCTTTCTCTAGTTGGAGATAGCTTGTGTTATCCATGCACCTAATGCATGCGCAGAATCCTTGGATAACCTGCCCCGAGATATACCCGCAACCTGGATAGTCTTGCACCGTAGTGACCAACGCGGCTCTCATAGTGAAATAATCTTGTGCGACAGCGTCGTAAGTATTGGCTCCAGATTCCCATAACGTGGCTAGCTCCTCTTTCAATAGCCCGAGATACAGATTGATGTCGGTACCAGGTTGTTTCGTCCCATGAATTAGCATACTCATTCGTATGTACTTCTTCTTCATGCACAACCATGGAGGGAGGTTGTACATCCATACAAACATGGGCCGAGTGCTGTGCGTGCTCCTCTGGCTACCGAACGGATTGAGTCTATCGGTGGTCGCACCAAGCCTGATGTTCCTCGAATCTCCACCGAATTCTGGGAATTCGAGGTCCAATGCTTTCCACTAGCTGGCATCTGAAGGGTGCGTCAGCAGCTCATCCTTTTCGGGGTCATCATCATCATCTCCTGGCTTCTTCCTTTCCACATGCCATCGCATGAGCTTTGCTTCCTTAGGGTCCGCGAAATAGCGCTGCAGACAAGGAGTGATAGGAAAGTACCATACCACTTTTCGAGGTGCTTTCTTCCCTTTCTTGTACCGACTCACGCCGCACACCGGACATGTGGTTTTCTCCGTGTCCTCGCCCCGATAAATGATGCAATCGTTGATGCATACGTGATATCTAACATGTGGTAGATCGAGAGGACAGTCGATTTTCTTGGCGTCCTCGATACTAGTTGGACATGTGTTCCCCTTCGGGAGACGATCGTGCCAGAATGCCATCATATCGTCGAAGCTTGCGTCGCTCAATTTGTGTTTTGCCTTCATCTCCATAGCCTTGAGAGTTACATTCAACCGGGTATCATCGGGCCTGCATCCTTCATACAATGGAGTAACCGCGTCTTTCTCGAGTTGCGCAAGCTTGGCTTTCTCTCTAGCGGCATCCCTGGCGTTACTCGTCTGCTTGAGAAGCAGCTCTTGCACATAAGGGTCCCGCACCCTGCCTGACGTTGTTCCATCATCGTCTGCTCCTCCGGCATCTAGATCATCATCATCCTGGTCTGCTTCCGCACCTTCACCATCTCCAGGAGAATCTTCATCATCTCGCCCGTTCTCGCCGTGATGATGATCATCGTCATGTTGGCCACCTTCACCGTCTCCATCGTCTTTGTCATCGCTTATCCAACGAGTGTATCCATCCATGAAACCATGGCGGAGCAGGTGCGCCTGCAGATTCCCAGAATCTGGGTCGATCACCCAGTTGAGTTTGCATCTTCTACACGGACATCTTATATCCGTCTTGTTATTTCATATCATGTCGGCTGTCGCACATTTCAAAAATCTAGCCACAATGCCTTCGCTCATTATGCGGACCATTTTTGCCTGCACGGTGTACACGGTACAATTAGAAGTCTATTAGAACCACATAATGAATGAATGCATGCAATGGTCGATAGAATATTTTGGCATCACCTATCCTAAAATTAGGACCTTTGCGAAATGCCAAAGTCTTGCCAAAATGGAATTGAATCAACATTTTGGCAAAACAAATGGCAACTTGTTCACATACAAACACAAGAGAGAGAGAGACCGATCCATACACACATGAACATATCATTATCCTCTCCATACACACATGCATGAGCATCATCGATACTCTCCATATACACACACATATGACCATCGATCCTCTCCATACACACATCATGAGCATCGATCATCTACATACATATGAGCATATCATCCATATACACATGAACACATCCTTAGATGGACAACTTATCGAGATGAGAGACCGATCGCGAGAAAGATGGAAAGGAGAGGTGCGCGCGCGAGACCGGAGAAGGAGATGAGAGACCAGAGACCTTCCTCTATTACTTATGTAACATCCAAGGCAAGTTCTACATGCTAAAAATGGTGAATGGGTGGAGAAATTAAGGTGGGAAGGAGAAAATCCCGACTTGATGTAAGGAGGAAGAAGAAGGGGAAAGTGAAGTGTGGGGTGGTGGATGTGGTCACACATGTGCACATAAAGTGTTGTCAAAAAAATTGACACATCTGTGGCGCACTCTGCCCTAGTGCTCCACAGGGAGGAGTAACATCCGTGGCGCACATGCCATAGTGCGCCACGGATGTGTCTGGCCGTTTCACAGCAGAGGGGGGGCGTAGCGCACCCCCTCCATGTGTGCCACGGTTGGCACTAACAACCATAGCGCACCTGCCCTATGTGCGCTACAGATGTTTGGCGTGCGGCCAACAGGGCCTTGGCCCACACATATCTGTGGCGCACTATGGTCATGTGCACCACGGTTGTTCTAGTTACTAGTAGGGCACTGCCCATAGGTGATCGACGCTTGTTTTAGCCGTGGGGCACTTCAACCATGTGAGCCACGGATGTGCTGATTACCTATAGCTATTTTCCTAGTAGTGTAGGTTGCATATTGGCATGAATTTTTTGTATCTACAATTGTCGTGATTATTTCCTTATCCTTAAAGAAAGCTCTCCATTACATGTGTGAGTAAGTTGAGATGAGTGCATATAATTGGGACTATACAAAATCATGCTCATGATCACTAATCCTAAATAGGTCAATCTAGCAATTATATTGCCTATTGTTTCCTCAAAGTACTCTCATGTGCAATATTGATAAATTTTCAAAGTTGATTCTTTCTTTGTGATACTTGTTTCCTTTCGCAATACATTCCAATTAACTCGAGACACTAACTCAAAATACCAATTAAATCATCGGAATGGTTCGCTGGCTGCATTCTCCACAACAAGCGCCCCGGTTGCATTTTGGTGCACTTTGGTGCAAGATCTAACCTTCTCTACGCACGGTTTCCATGGTCATCCTTCATACAGGTCAACGGGAAGGCACCATACCGCGGCCAGGACGAACGAGAGGCCAAAGTGAAGCTCAACAAAGGTCCACCGTCGCCGTAGAAGAAGAAGAAAGGGGAGGCAACGACATGGGCGCAGGCACGGGGCTAGATCATGTGGATAAGCTATGGGTCCGACACTCACGTGGGTAAGCTGTGGGTCCCATGATAATCTGGATAAGTGGAGAGAGGTATCCACGATGGGAACCAACTAAACATGGCCTCACTTGTCAACATGTAACGACAAGGGTCCACTACGGGACCTGACAGACCGCAACCCCACTTGTCAACACGTAACGGCAAGTGTCCACTACGGGACCGGACTGAATGCAGCCCCACTTGTCAGCATCTAACAGCAAGGCTGGTGGACAGCGAGTTTAAGACCATGAGAGAGTTCCATAATAGGAGATGGGTAAAAGTGAGAAAAAGCTAAGCGGCTAGAAAAAAGTTAGTACAACTAACGAACCAAGGGCACGAAAATAGAAATCCCTATCTAAATATACCATGTCTCTTACCAAAATCAAATATGTGCGAGCTCTTTTATTTCTATAGAGCTACATGTATTTTCGCTTATTTATTTTCTAGTCTACGTATCCTAATTCTACCGTTTTTGGCACCATGTGTATATCTACATGCCTTGCAAACCCTATTTTCGCTATATCTTTCAAGTTTTTCCTAGATAATCTAGCTAGATATTCTAATTCCTTCCGTGTGTGTGTTCTAGCAAAAATAAAAATAGAACCTTTCTAGCTAGCTCTTAGCTGAACCAACCTAACCAGGTACCTCATCTAGCTACAACCGTTGCATGTGGCACCTTTGAACCCTGACTCTCTGTGATCCAAACCGTGTCCACCTTCCTCTTATTTGAACCCTTGCCCCCTCTTTTTGACTCCACTCTCTGAACCCTATTGACACCAAGGAAGTACGGCGAGTAACAGTGCGAACCTCCTCTCCCTGTGTCTCTTCCTCCCCCTCTCGATCACGCGTTCGAACCACGCACCTCCCACGCCTCGCTCATGACCCCCTTTTTTTCTCTCTGATCATCCGCTCTCTCTCTCTCCAATAAAGCAGTCCAGCTGCATCTCCCCTCTGCCCGATTGCCTCTCTCTACTTTCTCTGCAAGCAAGTAGCCAAGACCCACTACCACTGCCCTGATGGTCTCTTTCCTTCTTGTCTTCTTCCTGGCAAAGTAGTCCCTAGCCATAATGTCGCCATGCCGCCACCGTCGAATCCACCGTGAATCGGCCGGACTCCACTTCTCCCGGTACCTGCTCAAGCACTAAACGTGAGGAGGAGAAGCTCGCGTGCTCGTCACCATCCCCGCTGTATGCCGTGGTCACTACCGGCATCGTCTCCGTCGTCGCTTCTTCACCCGCTTCCCCAGTGAGCCTCGTCTCCATCCCTTCTTCTCTATCGTTCGCGCGCCCGCCTTAGTCACGACATGTCCCGCACGCAAGTAACAGCGCCCGCCATCAGCCGCGCTCTCTGCGTAATGCGTATCTACAATAGCGCAGGCACCGCTCTCCACATCAGGGAAACCCCCGTTGGTGCCCTCTTTTCTTCTGCATATTCCGGCGCACCTGAACCTCCTCCGGAGAAGCTTCCAACACGGAATACCTTACCGGCAGTTCCACGTCTCCATCGAGCCCAACAGTGGCTAAACAAACCCCCATAGCAATCGCCATCGTCGAGTGAAGATCCGGCTACACCTCTGAATCTCTGACGAATCCGACAGTTAGCAGCATGTGTTTCTCTTGCTCTGAACACTCCCTTTTCCCCACCTGACATGGTTATACCCCACGGGTAAACAACATCGGCATACCTAGTCCATCCCAAGGAAGGCCCACGATAATATACGCGGCCTGCGGAGGTTTCGGGTGGCCCAAGCCCATGACGCCTTCGGATCCTTAGAGAACAAGACTAGAGTAGATAGAATTTCAAAGGGGCAAACCCTAATCTGTAACCGACTCGACCTATGCCCGGGACCTGCCTATCTATATAAAGGCAAGGATGGCACGGCTAGAAGATGTCCTCAGCTCACCTCATACGCACCTCACGCCAGATTGCATCTACGCACCCCATGTAACCTTCGGTTTCGCCATAATCAAGAGCATGCAAGAAGGAATAGGGTTTTCCCTCCGTGGGCCTGAACCTGGGTAAACTTCATGTCCCTGCGTTTCTTTTTTGCTAATCGTTCCGCGATCTCCAGCATCCTCATCTTCTCCAAAACCTAAGTCCATAACAATGGGCATTGACGAGTCGAAACCTCATCACCACCGCTGTAGCCAAGATCGCGCGATGACCCCTTGATGAAAGTTGTATTCCTTGATCCCCTCTTTCCAACGAGCTATCACATGATCTAAACCATCCAGTAACATGCTCGCAATAATCTCCGGAACATCAGCCTTTTTGCAAATCTTTGTTTGACAAATCGTAACCCCCTCTGAATCTCACCCAATACCTATGCACATGTCCATCTTCCGACAATGCCGCCTTGACGTTTCATGTTCTCCGATCTTTCCTCTTCACACCACAAAGAACCGCACCCAGAACTGTCAAGAACTGGGTACCATTTAACTTTCGGCACTTCCCTAAATATCAGTATTTATCACTATGTCGGATTAGTAGTAAATCATGTTTTGTAATTGCACTTAAAGGTTCTTTGTAATGACTATTAAAGCGTGGTCCCGTTCTTTTGATATAAAGGAATGTGAGAGGGTGGCTGGGTGGCACGCTTGCAATACAACTTAATTATTCTTATTTCCTATTGTTTCCCTTTACCCTAGATGACGTAGTCTGAGCCGTCGGTGCTCCCCTTCTTCCCCCTCTCAGATCGCCGTCAGCAACCTCCCAGGTCCTGACAAGGTGGTATCAGAGCATCGATCTGGCCACCTCTCTAGTCGCACTGGTGACTCTTCCCTCCGTCCCAACCCAAAACAGGCAACGAGAGGTTACCGGATTCTGGCCATGAAATCTCTCTACCGCCATGCCTACCGACGCGAGATCCTGATCCGTCTATAGGGAGTGTCGTATGTTCGCCGAGGGGATGGGCTTCATCATGACGACTACAGATGACGAGCACGAGACAGACCACTCCAACACCAAACTTCTGCGTGAAGTTTGCTCCATCCGCTGCCGCCTCAACCGTCACGACAAGGTCGCCTCCGACTCCACCGCAACCCTCGCTGCGATGCAAGGTGAGCTCTCTAAGATAACAGCTATGATGTCCAATATGGCCGCAATTTTTTCTCGTATTGCTCTGGTGGAACCCAACCAACAGGCCACTGCTCCTCCGCCCATCCAAAAAACTAACCTTACTACCCTGCCACCCCCTTCCAGCCAGCCGCTGTTACCAATCCCTGAAGTTTCAACACCAAATCCAATGCCACAGACATCCACAACACCACCATTTCCACCAAAGCTGGGAAATTTCACCCCACAACAACTTCCTCTACCTCCTACCCGACCCATCACTTTAGCCATCCAAACATCACCAATTTACCATACCACAAACCCCATTACATCCTCTACACCATCTTCATCAGCAACCCAACATTTCACCCAGATTACCAACCCAACCTCCCAGCCACGGCACTATAACCAGCCTCCATTAACACCACAACAGTACCAACCAACCCCTTTTCCATAGTACCAGCAACCTTACCAGTCACCATTCTACCCACCCCCACCTCCCTATTACCCATACTACCAGCCTCCATACCAGCCAACAGCTTACCCAATTCAGTATCAAGATCCTACCACAACCAACCTACACAGGCACATCCACAAGTTGAACAACACTATCACCCAAACCATAACAATTTCAATGAACCCCATATTAGAACACCACATGTGGAATTACCCACCTTTCCAGGTGATTGTCCCAGAGCTTGGTTATTAGAATGTGAGGATATTTTTCAGTTGGTGGGAATCCCTAAAGAAATCAAAGTAAAATGGGGTATTGCTCACATCAGAGGACAAGCCAAAACATGGTTGAACAGTGATGGTTTACGCCTACATACAATATCATGGGCTGAGCTTAGCAAGGTGATGTTAGACAGGTTTCTAGATACTGTTACCAATTATCCAATGGACCAACTTCAGTTACTCAAGCAAAGCACCTTTGTCAATGCTTATATTGATGCTTATGAACAATGGATGACTCAGATCAAACGTGGTTGACCGTACCTGCCCCAGGACTTCTTTGTGGACAGGTTCATTAGTGGTCTCAAGGAAGGGATTAAGCACACAGTGCAATGCCAAAATCCCATAACCTTACTTTTAGCATACTAGTATGCAAGACAGTATGAAAAAGCATATCTATCATCTGCTAAAAAGACAACTCCAGTAATGCCTCAAGCTCTTCCTCCTAGGAACTACCAGAACATTCCAGCCAGGCAAGCTCCTCCTCCCCTTAGAGAGAATAGAAACAGAGGAGCTAATGACAGGCCTAGAGAGGCTAGGAAGTGTCCGTACTGTGCTGACAATTGGTTCATAGGCTACAAATGTCAAAATTTACAGAGAGCTATTAATGCCATTGAAATGAAAGGTCATTCTGGAGATGAAGAAGAACCTGTAGTACCAAGGAAACCTATACCTACACCACTTGTAGAAGAAGTAGCACCTCTCCTAGTGGAGAAACAACAGCAGGAAGACAACCTGCCAGCAGATGAGCAACTGATGAACATATCTTCTGCTGCTTACAATGGGTGCCCTAGTGATTCTACTATATCACTACTCCATTTCAAAAAAGCGCAAGCTGTTGCTCTGGCTGACACAGGGAGTACCAATACATTCATGGACTATGACTTTGCAATCCAAAACAATATTCAGATGACAGCTACTGCTCACAGGAATGTTAAAGTAGCTGGGGGAGGGATATTGCAATCCACATCCATGGCTAATAATTGTCCTTTCTCTGTCCAAGGGCACAAATTCACTGCAAATTTCAGAATACTCCAGCTACAAGGGTCTGACATAATCTTGGGAGTGAATTGGTTTAAAGTCCACAACCCTGTCACTTTTGACTCTGTGCATAGAACATTAACCATTGCAGTCGATGGGAACATACACACCTTTCATGACCATATGCTCCCCAAAGACAAACTCCTGATATCATCTGAGCAGTGAAGCAAACTGATTTGTCAAGGGGCTATGGGTTACTTGTTGTTTAACACAATAGTGGAGGAAGACTCCACCAATGCCTCCCAATCCACACCAGTTCCAGAAGGGATCACCTATTTACTCCACCAATTCCAGGACATCTTCCAAACACATGTGGGCCTACCTCCCAAGAGAACATGTGACCACCAGATACCATTACAGCCTGGCTCCAAACCACAAAACATAAGGCCCTACAGAATGTCCCACAACCAGAAAAAATCAATTGAGCTAATCATAAAGGAGATGTTGAAAAATGCAGAAATAAGACCAGGTAAAATTCCATACTCTTCCCCTGCCATTCTAGTCAGGAAAAAGACAAATATTGGAGATTGCGTTGACTTTAGATGTCTCAATGATATGACCATCAAGAACAAATTTCCTATAGCAATTATTAAGGATCTACTTGATGAGTTACATTGAGCAAAAATCTTCAGTAAATTTGATTTAAGGTCTGGATACCATCAAATCAGACTGAAAGAAGAAGATATACCAAAGACAACATTTTCCACTCACCTTGGGTACTATGAATACTTGGTGATGCATTTTGGACTATGCAATGCTCCTGCAACATTCCAAGAGTTGATGAACACTGTCTTTTCTCAGTATCTCAGGAAATTTGTCTTGGTCTTCTTTGATGACATTCTAGTATACAGTAGCTCCTTGGAAGAACATATGACACACTTGCAGTTGCTCATAAAATCTTCAGAAATCACTCCCTCAAAGCAAAGATTTCTAAGTGTCAATTTTTCCAGGCTCAAGTTGAGTATTTGGGGCATATCATCTCTGGCCAGGGAGTCCAAACAGATCCTTTCAAGATAGAGGACATTATTAGTTGGACCCCATCTTATTCTCTAAAAAAATATTAGAGGTTTCCTAGGTCTCACAGGCTACTATAGAAGATTCATCCCTCAGTATTCTATAATCTGTAGGCCCTTATACAATGCACTGAATAAGAATGCTTTCCAATGGGGTCCTGAATAGCAAACTGCATTTGAGCACTTAAAGACAGTCATGTCCAAACATCCCTTACTAGGACTACCAAATTTTTCTCTTCCTTTCATCTTGGAAGCTGATGCTTGTGCTACTGGTCTGGGGGTTGTCTTAATGCAGAATTCTAAGCCATTACCTTATTTCAGAAAATGCATGGGTCCTACTGCCAATGCCAAATCAATATATGAGAAAGAAACAATGGCCATATTAGAAGATCCTATGATGTGGAGACATTACTTCCTGGGCAACAAACTAATTATCAAGACATACCGAATAGACTAAAGTACCTAGAAATCCAAAAAATGCTAGAAGGCATTCAACACAAGTTAATGCTCAATCTACTGGAGTTTGATTTCACCATACAATACTAGAAAGGAAGTGAAAATATCGTGGCTGATGCTTTGTCCAGGAAATATCAACCAAATGACAACTATGCAAAGCAAGGTGACTTGTGCCTGGCTACCTCCTTTGGTGTGCCCACATGGACAATAGATATTCATGATAGTTAAATCAATGATGATAATTGCACAAAACTTCTGCAGGAAGTCTTAGTAAACCCAACCAGTAATGACAAGTTCACTTTGCAATAAGGAAGCATCTGACACAAAGGCAGACTATACATTAGCAATGGCTCTGACCTCAAAGATAACATATTTGATTCCTTCCATTCCTCTATATTTGGGGGTCATTAAGGTAACAGTGTTACTCACCATAGGCTGAAACAACTCTTCTATTGGCCTAAAATGAAACAATTTGTTGATACCAGGGTAGCACATTGCCCTGTTTGCCAAATATCAAAAATAGAAAAAGTGCAGTACCCTGGTCTCCTTGATCCACTCCCTATTCCTGCAGAAAAATGGTCTGAAATCAGCCTAGACTTTTAAGAAGGTTTACCCAAGTCTAAAGGGAAGAATGTTATCATGGTAGTAGTGGACAAATTAACAAAAATATGCTCATTTCCTACCCTTGTCTCATCTTACACTGTTCAAACTATAGCTGACCTGTTCATGGATAATATAGTAAAGCTACATGGCCCCCCTTCAGTTATAAATAGTGATAGGGACACTATCTTTACCAGTAAACTGTGGAAATATATTTTTAGGAATATGCAAATCCAGTTGAACTACACCACATCATATCACCCCCAGTCTGATGGGCAAACTGAAAGGGTAAATCAATGTCTTGAATGGTACCTCAGATGCATGATCTTTGATCAACCAAAGAAGTGGTGTGAATGGCTAACAGTTGCTGAGAGATGCTAAAATTGTAGCTACCACACAACTATCAAGATGTCCCCTTTTGAGTATTTATATTAATATCCACCCCCTTTCTCACAGTGATTCCTGTTCCTCTCAATACAACTAATGAGTTACTAGTGGCCTTGGCTGAGAGAGATTCCATGTGACAAATCCTCCAACAGAACCTAAATAGGGCTCAACACTCTATGAAGAAGTATGCTGATCAACATAGGACAGCCAGGGAGTTTTCTACTAGGGATATGGTCTTTATAAAGATGAAACCTTATAGGGAGACAACTCTTGGTTCGGGTACCCCTCTCAAACTGGCATCGAGATGGTATGGTCCTTAAAAAATCTTGCAACCTATGGGACGCAGAGCCTACAAGCTGCAATTACCTGAAGGAACCCTCCTCCATGATGTTTTTCATGTAAGCCAACTGAAAAAACATGTGGGCGATCATGTTGTTCCTAACCCAAAGCTTCCTCTAGTAACTGCAATAGGTAAACTGAAGTATCTACCATTGGCTCTCCTCCAGTGACATCAGGTCATGAAATCAGCTAGTGATTACGATGTAGGAGTACCACAGTGTCTAATTCACTGGCACGACATGACTGAGGAAGAGGCAACCTGGGAATATGCGGACTTCATGAAGAAGACGTTCCCTAAATTCAACCCCTATGGTATTGTCTCAAGGGGGGGTATTCTTAAGACCTGGGTACCGTATACCTATCGTCATTTCCCTAAATATCAGTATTTATCACTAAGTCGTATTAGTAGTTAAGCATGTTTTGTAATTGCACTTAAAGGTCCTTTGTAATGACTATTAAAGCATGGTCTCGTTCTTTCTATATAAAGGAACGGGAGAGGGTGGCTGGGTGGCATGCTAGAAATAGAACTTAGTTTGAACCGCCGATGCTCCCCTTCTTCGTCCTCTCTGATCGCCATCAGCGACCTCCCAGGTCCTGACAAGAACAGAGCACGACAGCCCTCATGGTAGCCCTACGAAGATCGACCAAAAATTTAACATTCAGGAAAACTATCACGTTTATCTGAACCTTCCTTTTACTCAGGTTTTTACCGGCGCTACTGTTCCTCGAATGAAGTTTCTTCCTTGAGAAAAGTTGTATATCTTCAGTAAATCTACAACTTTTATTTTTACAGAATCTACAAATTCTCCACCATTTAGTAGCCATATTCGTTCGAACTCGGGCCGATTTTATTCAAACTCCAGATCAGAACTCAGATTCGTGAGAGAACCTTCTAGAACATTTTCTATGTAGACCCCTATGTTTTCCTAGAAGCAACCTGACGTTCCTCGCATGTAGCAGATCGTACACGTGTCATGCACCCGTGGACGTGCGCACACGCGTTGGTCCGTGGAGCCTGGGCCCACGTGTCGGCCTCTGTGGGTAGACGAGCTTTGAGTGAGAAAAACCAGTCCCGGTTACAGAATTAAAAATTCAAAAATGATTATATTCTGTTTCAAATCTAATCTGTTATGACTATAAATTTTACCAAACCCTTATTATAAAAAGTCTTCAGTTTCGAAGATGCATACAATGTTTTATTAAAATATGTTCAAATCGGATTCAAACTAGTCAAACCTTTTACTTTGACCTTTTTTTAATAATTTTGATATTAACAATAATTTAAATTCATAATTCTAAATAATATATGTTTTTAAATCATAAAAATGTGAGGAATCTGTTTATGGTATTTATAATATCATTTGATCAATTTGAAATTTTCGAATTATTAAATGTTAATGAAAGCCCATTTCTTAATAATTTCATAAATTTAACTCCGTAACTCCTAATTTGAAAAATGATATGTCTAAATCGATTAGCTCGACGAGCCTGTTCTATCTATGCATTCCATACTATGAATTGAAGTATGCATCGTATAAATATTAGGTATACAACAATGTTTATCTAATCAAAACATGATTAAAAACTTAATAAGATGCTTTCATCTTGTACCCCACACCTCACCCATGCCACGCTATGATATGCCATGTAAATTGTGCATTATTCCATCATGTCATAATTGTTTGCTTATTGCATATAATTTATATGATTGTGCAATGTATTTATTTCGGTCCTTGTGTGTTTGGTTCTTATCTGAATAGACGCCGAGCAAGGAACTTATCAGGAGCCTTTGGAGTATTACCCGGATCCATCTTATTCTGCAACTGAACTTCTAGGCAAGCATTTCCCCTTGCGTGCACTATATATAGTACCTATTGCATCTATCTTATTCTTGCATCATAATCGCATCACGAATAAAATTGAATCCAAGTATTGCATAACCTTTAATTTTAAACCCCACTGAAGCTTGTTCCTCAATCCTATGAGCCCTTACTACAGGAGTTGATTGAGCCATGCGAGTCGTAGAATTGCATGTGTAGGGTTTGTGAGAGTCTTTTAATAATGATGTACCTAAACAACTTAATTGATTAGTAATGGGATAAATAATAAAAGAGGCACCGGTGGGCAATAGCTGAGATCTCGTTATTTATCCGCCCACTTGTGTCCCGTAGGACCTCGAGTACTTGATTCTTGTTCCTTGACTATCGCACTATCCGCATGTGGGACCACTCAATCTTAGCTTGAGTCATATTTAATTTCTTGGGGCCACAAACTAGTTTGGGGTATTATTACTATCCTTTACTTATGCCATGCTTTACTGATTATTTACAACTGTTGCTCGAGGAGCGCTCAATACTGTACTATTTAGGAATTGTGATATGTTTATGCGGTATTGACAAGCAAAGTTGATGAGGTTCGATCTCGTCAATGCCCATTGTTATGTACATGGGTTTTGGAGAAGATGCTGGAAGTCACGGAACGGTTAACAGGCAAGCAACGCGGGACACGAGGTTTACCCAGGTTTAGGCCCCCGGAGGGAAAACCCTACTCCTGCTTGTTTGATCTTGATTACGGTGAAACCGAAGGTTACAGGGGTGCGGAGATGCAATCTGGCGTGGAGGTGTGTATGCGGTGAGTTGAGATCCTTCTCGCCGTGCCCTCCTAGACTTTATATAGATAGGAATGTCCTGGGCTTGGGTCGAGTCGGTTAGAAATTAGGGTTGGTACCCTTTGAAATTCTATCTATTCTAGACTTGTCATCTAAGGATCCGAAGACATCATGGATTGGGCCACCCGAAATTTTCACGGGCCGCATGTCTTGACATGGGCCTTCCTTGGGCTGGACCTGGTATACCAATGTCGTGTACCCGTGGGGTATAACCATGTCAGTTGCCCCCGAGTGTTCAGTCGAATCGTAGATTTAGCTGGAGACTCTTAAATCTTTCGGGTGCTATGTAGATGGACCTGTTTTACAAGGAGAAATGTTTAGTTCATAGAGATTGTTGATGCGTGTGCCTGACTCTCCCGACGGATCAGGGCCAGTTAACTATCATAGGACAGAACAACATGATCTTCATCAAACTCGAGTCCCCGGACTTGAATTCAGAAGGATTAATGGTGTGATTCGACTCAGGTCGTTGAGGACTTACAAGTCGAATCCCATTGATTTTCAAGTGATATACCCAACACATCCGTCAGGATTTTCATCGTGTCTGTTGACATGGGAGTTTACTTGCAGAGCACAGTCAGGTGCATTACCAGGCCATCAGATGATATCTGTAGGACTTATCTTTGTGTCGCAGACACAACATCCAAAGTTTTTATCACCGTGGAGGTGTTTTAGGTTGCCAAGGAGATTTCTTCTCACTTAGCATTGGTTTGGAAAAAGTTGCGAAAAAGATTTTTGTCGTATATGATCTGAAGGATCGCAGTCGAAGAATTCATAGGGTGCGCGGCCAGCGCTCCCTATGGGAGTAGCCCCCGAGTATATGTTCGACTCGTAGACTAGAGCAAAGACTTTTATTCAGTAATTTACAATATAGGTCTGAAGGACACAATTATTTCGGATTCTCAACTGCCGCTCCCTATGGGATTAGCCCCCGAGTCTGTAGTGGCGTCGCAGACTCGACATAGAACTCGAAGATAGTTGCGAGGTGTAGTACCTTAGTCAATTCTTAGGGGCGCGGCCAGCGCTCCTGATAGGAGTAGCCCGAGTAGTTTCTCGAATCGTAGATTCGAGTAGGAACTTGATTGTTTAGCCAAAAACTTTTAGTCGTTGCTAGCTTGGCCTTGATGACGTCTATGCTGACGATTGGTGATCTCAACCGTCTATGGCAGCAGAGATGATGCGATGAGACGATCGTGGGTCTCACCGTCTGACTTGAAGTTGACTAGTCATGCGCAGACGTGGCGAAAATTATGGCGTCTCCTCAATTTCCATGCGTAGTGGACGGCGTGCTGGCGACGGTTCGGTGTAGTGTTGACATGTGTAGGGTTAGATTTGAGGTGCGCGCTAGGGATTTTGGATCAACGACTCCTGTGCGTCGTCTTTGTCCTTTTATACCGTGGGTAAACAGTAGTTTTCTTTTACGCTGTGTCATTTGTCCATCTCCATTGCCTCCATTTCCGCGAGCTTTGTAGCCTTTCACTGTGCTCTGGATATTCTTTGTTGTTTTCCTTCTTCCTTCTTGCACGCACACCGCTAGCGTCACCGCTGCGAGATGGGCAAGACCAAGAAGACCGCTACCGGAGCTAGGTCGACCGCCGCCGGCAGCGGCAAGAAGATCACCACAACGGCCCGCGCCACTGAAAGTGGGTGGAAGCGCATAGAGATGTGCGACGGGGACTTGCGCAAGCTGCGTGATTCTAGGCTGATTCCCCGAAACAAGGAGGAGGCCATCCTCCCCGGTGAAGAGGTAATCCCGCCCCCACCCGAAGGGTTTCGGCTCATGTTTTACGCCTTTGTCATCCGTGTTCTCTCTCTCTCTTCATGTTCATGATTTTCTTCGTGGACTCCTGTTCTTTTACGGGATTCAGTTGCATCATCTGTCTCCCAATTCTCTCCTCCATATCACCTGGTTCATCACTCTTTTGCGAGTGTTGGCTCGGTATCAAGCCGCACTTTGGCCTCTTCCGGAAGCTCTATTCCGTGAAGAGGTAGTCCGGCACCAGCGGAGTCTATCCGATCGGCGGTTACATCCTCTCTATTCGATCCTCTATTCTTTTCTTCTCATTTTCTATGTGCGAGTCCATACAGTATTGGTGGAAGAAGTGGTTTTACATCCGCGATGCCAAGGTGGATGGACAAGAGTTTCGCCTCGCCCCTTTCGAATCCTCACAAAAGATTACCTCAAAGAGATCATGGAAGAACCATGTCTTGGAAGGTGAAATGGCGGAGCTGGAGGAGCTCTACCATCGTGTGGATGCGCTCCGGATGGTGGCTGGGAAAGAGGTCAATGGTGTGGACATCATCCGCACCTTCCTCAAGCGTCAGGTGCAGCCTCTCCAAGCGAGGGCGCATCTGATGTTTCTCTATGCTGGCCGCAACGACCCGACGAGGGTCTCATCCGAGGAGTTGAAGAACAAGGCCGATGAGGACCTTTCCAGGGAAGTCTTTGACCGCCCCTTCAGCTCTATGAATGCCGTTTTGTAGGTGAAAAACTTGTGGTTTGCGTGTTGAGATTTTTTGAGTGCTATTTTTTGCAACTTGTGGTGTCACTAATAGTCTGTCTTTGTTTTGCAGGACCTAAAGGTAGCTAGGATGATGCCCCCTCTACCTAAGAAATATCCAATTGTGCCGGAGAACGAAGTTGTGGACTCTAAGTCCAAACTTCCTCCGGCTTAGTCACCTACCACGGATGCTCCCGAGGCGAGTGAAGGGCGGACCCGAAAGCGCTCTCGGAGCGAGTCTTCGGATGCGTCTACCCCTACAATTCCGAGAGGTCCGCCGTTCCTCGAGCAGCATGGTGAGGATGATGGTGTGTCTTTTGCACCTTTTCCTGTCGTGCCTCTTCGGGCGGTGGCTCCGTAGCCCCCAGCCAAGAAGAAGCAGAAGGCGGCTCCCGTCTTCAACTTATTGGACATCGAGTCGTAAGTGACTTCACTTGAGTATTTTCCTGTCGTCTGTCTATGTAGTCTTGATGTGATGTGAATCTTATCTTTGCCTGCAGAAACTCTTCGGAGGAGTACCTTAACAGGGACACTCAATAGATTATGGAGGAGTCAAAGCCGATGGCTTCTATCCCCCTGGTGGTGGCCGACTCTGAGGACTATGACCCGAACTCCTGCAGGCGAGAAACTCGGGCAGTCGTTGCTGAGAAGAAAGCACGCAGACCTTCAGAGTCCACACCTGAACATGTAAGTACTGTCTATTTTACTCCTTGGGGGAGCCCCCGAGCCTTTTTGGGTGAGTTGTTGGTCGCTTTATTTTGTGGAGCGGAGCCCCCAAGCCTTTTTGGATGACTTGTTGGTCGTTTTGCTTTTGCGGGGCGGAGCCCCCGAGCCTTTTTGAATGATTTCTTGATCTTTTGTTTCTATTGATTCTGCAGCCCTTTGTGCGTAGCGCCGACGTCCTTATTCAGCAACCCCTGGTGCTGCAGACTAACCTGCAGCAGCTTCAAGGTACGCAACTTTTAACCCTATTTTAGTTCGTCTATCCCAAGGATTTGCTTGTATTGATCAGGTGTTTATTCATGTTGCAGATGAAAGAAATGTGGCTCTTCGAAGACTGGATGCTCTCGAGAAGAGCCTTGGTCGAGTGGAGAAGAACGCCATGGATGCTGCGGAGGCCAAGGAGCGCTTGCAGAAGGAGGCTGCCAATCGCGAGAAGCAGCTCGTGGCTACAGTAGCCGCCTGGAAAAAGGAGATGGCCGACAAGCTCATGGCTGCTTCCAAGGCTATTTCTGGTGATTTATGCTTGTATCCTTTGGGTCTTCTATTTTTCGACTATTCTTTTATCCTTACTCATTCGAGTATTTTTCTTCTTTGTTTTAGATGCTTCAGGCATCACGTTTGATTGTGGTCCGTTGGAGCATGGAGATGCGTTGGCTGATGCTCCCGCTGCGATCGAAGATCGCTGCGCCGCTACCGCTGCCTCCTTGGCGAAGGCCAAAGAAGTGCTCACGCTCTTATACAAGAAGGTCGTCCCCAAGGGCGTTTCCCTTGAAGATGTCGACGCCCTTGCGGATGCTCTGTCAGAGGAAGTTCCAGCAGAGTATAAGAACAAGCAGAAGGGCATAGGCGCCTCCATGGGGCTGGTGATGGCGATGGCGTCCGGAGCTGAGCTGGACCTGCCGCACATCACGTCCCAGATGCCAACGGCTACAGATGGATCGGAGGTATCTTTCGCTCTCTTTGCCTCTCAATGTAAGCGCTATGGGCCTAAGCTCATCGATCTCTTGGCTAATTATGCGGCGAAGCAGCAGGAGGAGGCCAAGAGCCGGCAGTATGGCTCCGAGGCCACCCCGTATGTAGGACCTTAGGCCTTTGTAATTTAGATGATGTGAAGTCCACGCACATCCGCAGGATATCCGTTTCCCTTTTGGGGACCAGCGCGGTATTTGCCAGCCATTCGCTCTCCTTGATTTCTCTGATGAAGTTGGCGTCTAGTAGTCTGTTGAATTCGACTTGAACAGCTTTGGCTCTTGGCTCTGACAGTCGTCAGATTAAATGTTTGACGGGCTTTGCATCTGAGAACACATTGAGTGCATGCTCGGCGAATTCCCTGGGAATTACTGGCATGTCCGCGGGACACCAGGCAAATATTTCCTAGCGCTCATGGAGGAATTCAACCAGCACGCTTTCCTATGCGGGACTGAGGTCGTTGGCGATCAACGCCATCTTGGAGGCGTCCGTCGGATGGACTTGCACCTTCTTCGTGTTGACCATGGAGTCGAATGATGTATCAGGTGCGTTTTTTCTGGCGACTGGGGTGCCCCGTTGTCTGTCACCTCTCTGAGTCTCGTGAGTTCCACCTGCATGCTGAATGACTAGGAGATTCTATTGACTTCTCTGTCGCAGTGGTCAGATCGGGTGAAGCTTCCCTGGATGGTGATGACGCCCCTAGGTCCTGGCATCTTTAGTAGTAGATACACGTAGTGCGGTACTGCCAAGAATCTTGCGAATGCCACACGCCCGAGGATGGCGTGGTACTGTGATGGCCAGTACACCACTTCAAACTCTAGCCGCTCGCTCCTGAAGTTTTTGGGCTGGCCGAAGATGACGTCGAGCCATATCTTCCCCATGGGATATATGCCCTTCCCTGGGACTACGCCGTGGAACGTCGTGTCTGATTGCTCCGGGCTACACAGCGGGATCCGCATAGCTGCGAGTGTGCTGGCGAACATCAGATTGATGCCGCTACCACCGTCCATGAAGACGCGGCTCATCTCGAACCCCCCGATCTACGCCTCGAGCACCAGTGCAGCATGACCTGGGCGAGGGATCTGGCGTGGGTGATCCAAACGGTCGAATGTGATGCAGGACTCCGAGCCACTGAGGTACTCAGGGATGGCTGGTGGGGAGGTTACCGCCAGGCTGACATGGCGGGTGATCTTCTTTTGCCCCTTGTTTGTTGGGCGCCCTTTCTGGATCATCAGGGCCCCCTTTGGTGGTGGGTACCCTCCTACACCATTATTTGATGCTGATGTGATCGCTGGATTCAACGGTCCAGCAGCTGGTGGTGGAGGAGCTCCGTGGGCGATGTCGCCTGGTAAGGGTGCGGGCCCAAATCCAGTGTTCATGGTGCGTCGCATTTGGGTGAGACCCTCTCTGAATTTCTAGAACTCGCGGTAGTCCTTGAGCATGTGGCTGGCCTTTTTCTTACCATCTTGTTTGTCGATGTAGAAGTCGATGGTGCATGGACCAGATAGCTTGTCATATGCCGAAGGCTTGTCGTCATGGCTGAGGCGTTGCCACGTTTGCGTGAGTCGCCCACCATCGCGGTTGTTGCTTCCACGGTATCCGCTGCTGCGGTTGCTGTCTTTGCATCGATCGGCGTATCCAGCCACAACCATGTCGACTCCGTCGCGATCTTCTTTTGCTATGGCGTCCGCGTCTGCGGCCGTAGTCGTCTTTGTCATCCGAATGTGCTCGGGTGACGGAATCTTCACAATGTGCCCACTGGTTGGCAATGTCCATGAGGTGGTCGAGTGTCTTGGGCTTGACACGCGCAAGCTCCTCCTTGAAATCCGGGCGTCTGGCACCATCCTTGAACGCATCGATTACCTGTTCCTCAGAGATGTGTGCGATAGAGTTTTTAATGTGGGACCAGTGGAGTATGTATGAGCGGATGGACTCGTTGGACCATTGGGTGCAGGCCTATAGGTCTTCGATCGAAGCTGCCTCTTGCTGGTGTCCTTGAAGTTGCGGATGTAGTTGTATGCTACCTCTTCCCAACTTCGGATTGATCCGGCGATATGTCGACTACTGCTACACAATGAAGGCATTGTAGGGCGGTGTTCTTGTTTCTGTCGTGGAGCTTCACTGACGACAGGTGATCGTCGAGCCAGGCCTTTGGTTCCTGTGTTCCGTCAAACTTCGGGTTGTCCTAAGGGAGCTTGAAACTTTTTGGCATCCTAGTTCGCCGAACGGATCTGTTGAAGCACCTGGCGCCGCACAGCTCTCCGTCATCTTCCTCGTCGAACTCAGTTAAGAACACGCGCTTGGGCGTGCCTTGTCGATCTTGCGTTGGGTGAGCTCGTTGTGAGCGTCAAGTTGCTACTACTGTGTCATGGGCTCTTGTGGCGTCGGGGCAGGTCATGCTCATCGTCTTCGGATGAAGGCGTAGGGCTGCGGTTGAACTTGACCGCAACTTTCTTCTTAGGCTCAATAGGAACCTCGTCGTGGAGTGCTGCTCCGACGAGTCCGAGGCCAGCTAGAGCACACTTGTGCATGGCACTCTTCGGGTCACCCACCGGAGGTGGGTGGGACGAGAAATATGTAGTGGTTGCCATGATCGCAGCCTGTGGTGTTTTTGGCATGACGTTACCGTGTGAGTCCATCGTCATGAAGTAAGTGTTGAGAGGCCGGGTGACCTCGCGTCGCGCGAAGGGGTCCATGTGCTCCGTGCGGGATCGGTACTTGTTTGCATTGTTTCCATGCAATCTGGAGCCTCCGGCGGCGGAGAGCGCAACTTGTCGCGCGATGGACTCTGCAGCCGCCTTCTTGTGCTTTTCGAGCTCTTCCATCAGCTTCACCTGGCGGCTGTGCTCGTCGATGAGGAGGAGGTGATTGGCCATCAGTAGATCCCGTGAAGCATTCATAGGTAGGATGATGTTGCCCGCCACAGATTCGCGTGCCTAGCGCTAGCCTTCCTTTTTTGAGGTTGATCTTGTTGTAGGCGTGATTGTCGCCCTCGTTTGGCCTGTTAGGCAGATTTCCCCTGTTTCCTCCGTTCTCAGCTTGCGGCTTGAGAGGAGGGTTGGGTGCACTTGAACCTAGAGGCAGCTCCGCTTCTTTTCTCGATGACGACATCGCATAGACATCACCCGCGGACTGGATCGCAGCTGCCGCATCTTTCGGATCTGGAACCGTATGTTCCATCATCTCGGGGAGGGCCGCCTAGATCTGAGTTGTAGCTGCTGCTGTCATCTGACTCGTCTATCAGCGTCGATGCGCGCAACGTGCCAATGGGTGGGACGCACGAAGCGGGCCCGGTGGTGGCACCCACTCTGGGAGGCGGATGGTGCCGGTCTGCCCCACCTGGAAGCAGAAGCTCCCGAACAGCATTTCGAGCCCTTCGCCGACAGACTCAAAATCCCTCAGGGTGGCTGGCGAGTGGGCGATGAAGTCAAAGGCGCCGAACACGAGGTGGCTCTCCATTTCCGATGAGTTATAGATCGATCCAGATGGAACCGTCATGACCACACGATCAGCGTCCCCAGTTCCCACAGATGGCGCCAATTGACGAGGTTCGATCTCGTCAATGCCCATTGTTATGGACTTGGGTTTGGGAGAAGATGGGGATGCTGGAAGTCGCGGAATGGTTAACAGACAAGCAACACGGGACACGAGGTTTACCAAGGTTCAGGCCCCCGGAGGGAAAACCCTACTCCTGCTTGTCTGCTCTTGATTACGGCAAAACCAAAGGTTACAGGGGTGCGCAGATGCAATCTGGCATGGAGGTGTTTATGCGGTGAGTTGAGATCGTTCTCGTCGTGCCCTCCTGGCCTTTATATATATAGGCAGGTCCTAGGCTTAGGTCGAGTCGGTTACAAATTAGGGTTGGTACCCTTTGAAATTCTATCTATTCTAGACTTGTCCTCCAAGGATCCGAAGACATCATGGGCTTGGGCCACCCGAAATCTTCAAGGGCCGCGTGTCTTGACATGGGCCTTCCTTGGGCTGGACCAGGTATACCATTGTCTTGTACCCGTGGGGTATAACCATGTAACAATCACACTTTCGGGTTCCCAATCGTTTATAGCCATGGACACAAACCTCTGGGTCCGTTTCGGAGCCGGCCAACTTTGTCGCGGGTTTCTTAGTGGGGTGGCCCCCTGAAATCAACTATGAATCTTGCGAATGCTTTGTCGTGATGCCTCGTTGGGTTTTCATTTAGTTTTTCTGATGTTGATCATACATGTGTTGCTATTGGTGCACCCCTGCAGGGTAAAACTTTCTGAAAGCCGTGTCCGCGATTATGGATGACTTGGAGCATAGTTTCTAGATCATAGACAAGTATAACTAAAGTACCGCTTTTAAATTGACTAAGGCTTGACTAGTAATAGTGCAATATTCATATAATGATTAATAAAATTGACAACGGATGGGATGTTCCTCCTCCTTTTTGTTCGGGAACGGGTATGTGGGCGAGAAATATTTATCATGTTGATATATATATGTTGGGTAATTAATTGTTGCTTAATTAACGAGCATCCGCCTATCATTGGTTAGGCGGATGTTGTAGCGTGTCTCTATAAAACTGCTAGGTTTTATTTTTGCTGCATTTGCATCACCCTCAGCTTGTACCCTTAAGATGCATAAAGAATTGCTGAGTCCCTTAGGGTCTCACACGAGAAAAATATTGGTTTAGATGGACAGGTATACTCTGAGGAAGGTTACTAGATCAAAGAGGTCGATGGTGGTGGCGACGACCATCTGGTGTAGGGATTACGGGGTTGGAGATCCGTGAAATCTATGGGAGGGATGTGCTTATTTCCAGGGCATCTTACGCCAATTTGCTTCTTATCCATACTTGGATCTGTTTTTCGCTTCCTCTTTATACTCCGATGTGTGATGTATGAGGATGTATCCTAACTATAACCTATCTAATATTTTGGATCTTGCCATATGGTGTTGAATATTTCTATTTATTTTAGATGTTTGACTTTGATGTACTCTTGTATGTCGCTGACATACACACTTGTGTATGTTTTGTTCGCATGCCTATCGACTACGCCGCTCGCACTTGATATGATGTTCTTGCAAAGGGGGTAGGGTGGTGGCCGGTACCGTGCGCTGCTCCGCTTAGACGGGCCTGCGCGTGGGTGGCCTTTGGGACTCCGCGGTAGTACCACCTTATGCACTTTGGGTTCGTCCTGGCTTGTTTCTTAGAGCGTAGTGTCCGAGGTATTACATTGGGTATTAGAGCCATTCCGCCCTTCAGGGTTTCAGCCAAGATGGTCGTTGTCAGTCTAGAAAGTATTTTTGGTAGTTATGTATATTAGGGAAAAACTAAACGTGAGAGTAGGACTACTTCCATTTTTCTTCTTACCCTCCCACCCAGCCTCTTCTGGTAAAGAAGTGTAACGTTTATCAATCCTCTTCTAAAAATTCAAACTAGGATTCACATGTTCTAGGTTTCCGTAGTACCTTAGGATGTGTGTGTTAATCCTTTGTCTATCTTTTGCTTCCAACTTTTCTTCACAATCTTCCTTTGGTTATCAAAATTGGTACATTCCATACTGATAGGCTTATTTTTAAACCGACGCAGTCTCTCCAAATATTTGTAAACCGGTGCAACCTTGTTAAGCGTTTTCGTCCTTCTTGCATGCTTTCACAGAATGTGGAGTTGCTAATCTCTATATGTTAAGTTCTTTTTCGCATTTATTGGTATTTTAATGCTAAAAAATGCAGAACTTTTTTATTTGATACATCTGTGATTCCACACTCCTTTTCAGTCATGTGGGATACACTATCCTTATTCTTTGAGCAACATGTCCATGCTAACTAGATCTTTTGCTACCAGCGCTTCAATCTGGAGTTTTCTTTGCACCTTCAAATTATTTTGGGCTAAATACATAATGTAAGTCAATCTGATGCTTGTGATTGTAATTTGGTTCTTGGTATGGCTATATGACGCTTATCATGAGTGGAATATGATTAATACTATGATTTTAATCCTCCAATGTTGGCTGTTATCTCTTGTGATTTTGAGTTATACCATGAGCATATCGTTATCATTTCAAGTATCTTTAGCAATCTGGAGGTTTCTTAAGGCATTATGGTGGATCATCATCCGTTTATCATGCTTCACACCTTCTCGTACTCCATATCTACAAGGTTCCCTTTCATACGGGAGAATCTCATCCTTTCATCACTAATACCTTTGCATAATGTATGAGTTATCATCGGTTCTTATCCAAAATCTTCCCTCTTTCAACCGGTGATCCGATCAACCAGGTGAACAAGTCAGTATCTCTTGTTTTATCCGAAGGGCCAGATAATATATTCTTTGCTCCTTATGTTGACCTTTCATGGTGGTATATATTTCTAATATTCTCGCTTGTTCTATATCAATGGAGGAACATGAAGAACATCTTCTTATCTTTCTATCAAGCTTTCTTAATACCGCCTGTGTGCAAAGTTCTCAAAGTCTAAACCTCGACTTTATAGTCATCTATCTTGATCATGTCCCTCTGCTAAATACATTGCTACAATTCTGGAATCATCAAATCAATTGTCAATTCTACCACATCATCAGATTCTAACCAAACTCCGGAGATTTTCCTTGTTTCGCAAGTTATCATCGTTGTTCTACTGAAGATTTCCTCAAGGCGGCTAAATCTTTCTCAATTCTCTCTTAGATATTCTCAAGAAGCATGATAAATACTTTTGGTCTTGAGCTCATCAAGAAATCTTTTGAAACCCTCTCGCTTTATCTTCTATCCTAAATACGTTCGATGCCACGAAGATTTTCTAGATCTTTTACAATTATTTCATTCAAGTCTTGGGTGCTATATATAATCTATTTGTTGAATCTTTTATTTGTCCTGTGGTCTTCATTCATTTCTTTCCGATGGCTTGCGACTTCTGACATGACGGCAACATCTTCATCTTTATCTACTTTGGATCCAACGAAGTGCTTGCATCAAATCCTTATTTTCTTACAGAGCTTTATGAGTTCTTGTCAAGATCTTTAGTCTGAAATTCGAGAGTTAAGTTGCATGATTTTCTTATTCATGTATGGAGTAAAGCTTTGGGTGCGGGATGGAGTAGCTACCATACCACTACTCTTATCATTCGCTCTTGTACATCGAATTGGTGGATTAACGCGATTTTACTCACTCCATGGAAGTCAAGAGTGGCATTTATCTCTTGATACTTTTACTTCTGTCCGTGTTTTTCTGGAGTGCTCTCAAAAACATACTCAGCAATATCTTGTTGGTGATATCGTATATTTCAAGGTGGAGCAAAATCTTTGATGATCTTGTGGAAACAAATGCAATTCTTCTTCTGATACTCTTCATGCTACAAGATGGATGATATCTCTGACTTCAATTTGTCAATTCTTTCATCTTAGCAAATCAAATTATGCTTGATACCAGGAATCGCAGAATCCGTTGCAATAACCTTGTGGTTAAGGAAAGCAATAAGCATCTCTACAGTAACCTCCAGATTTGCTATATTCAACTTCTTCCTCAAGTTTTCACCATAATCTTGGGTCACCTCATTCTCTGGAAGATAAATCTGCCCACCTCAATTCTATGGTCCTTTGGTCCGTACCGGTGTAGGAAGAATCTAATCCGAGAATTCAGGAACCCAAATCTTTCTGTTCATATCAAGGAACTTTATTGTTTAAAGCCAATATTGTTTCTCCAAACTTAATTTTTTAAATCTAAGGGAGGAAACAATGATATGTTCAAAGTGGTTGTTAACTTATCCAAATCATTATTTTCTTCCGACGTGAGAAAGAATCATCTTCACTTGTTTTCTTTAATATTAACGATGTGTTTACCTTTCTCCTTGATACATCGTCCTTTCAAAAAAATCTTTCAAGAAGTGGTTCCATTTGTTTATCGTGTTTCTCTATAGCACTTGAGATATGTTCACTGATAATCTTTCAATTCGTCAAGTTCTTGTTTCAAGAAGCAAAATGCAAGACTTGCAACAAGTCTAAAAAGTTTTGCAAAGTGTATTGGTCGCACAATTCCGTTGAGAAATCAATTTGAGAACGTAAGGATCACCTTCGTTCTGAACAGCCGCCTCTCCTTGGTCTTCTTCTTTTCCTAGGAATCTCGGGGCGATATTCTTGTTTAGTGGGGGAGAGTTGTAGCATCCCAATTGTCTAACAATTGCAATGCTACTTGCCTAGTATATATATTGTTTATACATGCCACGCATTGCATCATCATTATATCATGCTCGTGCCACCATGCCACCTTGCATTTAAGCATCATACAAAATCTCTCTATTTGGTTCTTATCCCATATGTATCATTTATCGTATTACTTTATTTGCTTCTAGATACAATGTATTTGCTTCTTGATATATTGCTTAATGCCCAAGTTGGGTTGAGGGCATGTCTCTTTCATTCATTCCACTCACCACCTCATCTTGGATCCATGTGAGCTTAACTTTCTCAACAATTCTACCATGCATGTATATGAGGCTCTCATTTGTTTTACTTGCATTCCTTCTTGCCCATATACCATGTGTGGATCACCTTTATCTAAATATACCATGTCTCTTACAAAAATCAAATAAGTGTGAGCTCTTTTATTTCTATAGAGCTACATGTATTTTGGCTTATTTATTTTATATTCTACATATCCTAACTCTACCCATTTTGGCACCATGTGTATATCTAAATGTCTTGCAAACCCTATCTTCACTATATCTTTCAAGTTTTTCCTAGCTAATCTAGCTAGCTATTCTATTTCCTACCGTGTGTGTGTTCTAGCAAAAATAAAAATAAAATCTTTCTAGCTAGATCTTAGCTGAACCAACCCAACCAGTACCTCATCTAGCTACAACCATGGCATTTGGCACCTTTGAACCCTGACTCTATCTCTGATCCAAACAGTGTCCACCTTCCTCTTATTTGAACCCTTGCCCCCTCTATTTTCGACTCCACTCTCTGAACCCAGTTGACACCAAGGTAGTACA
Source organism: Avena insularis (assembly GCA_023614405.1). Taxonomy (NCBI): domain Eukaryota; kingdom Viridiplantae; phylum Streptophyta; class Magnoliopsida; order Poales; family Poaceae; genus Avena; species Avena insularis. The sequence goes on along the minus strand of CM042689.1, from coordinate 190,892,346 downwards.
GCGAGTAGCAGTGGGCACCTCCTCTCTCTGTATCTCTTCCTCCCCCTCTCGATCACGCGTTTGAACCATGCACCTCCCATGCCTCTCTCATGACCCCCTTTTTTCCTCTCTCTCTCTCTCTCTCTCTCTCTCTCTCTCTCTCTCTCTCTCTCTCTCTCTCTCCAATAAAGCAGTCCAGATGCATCTCACCTCTGCCCGATCACCTCTCTATAATTTATTTGCAAGCATGTAGCCAAGACTCACTACCACTGCCCCGATCGTCTCTTCCCTTCTAGTCTTCTTCCTGGCAAAGTAGTTCCCAGGCATAAGGTCGCCATGCCGCCACCGTCGAATCCACCTCTCCCGGTACCTGATCAAGAACTAGACGTGAGGAGGAGAAGCTCGCGTGCTCGCCACCATCCCTGCCGTACGCCGCGGTCAACACCGGCATCGTCTCCGTCATTGCTTCGTCACCCGCTTCCCCAGTGAACCTCGCCTCCCTCCCTGCCTTTCTATCGTTCGCGTGTCCGCCTTAGTCACGGCATGTCCCGCGCGCAAGTAGCAGAGCCCGCCATCAGCCGCGCTCGCCGCGCGGCGTGTATCTGTAGCAGGGCGCGCACCGCTCGCCGAATTAGGGAAACCCCGCGGGCGCCCTCTGTTCTTCTGCATATTCTGGCACACCTGAACCTCGTTCGGAGAAGCTTCCAACATGGAGTACCTTACCGGCAGTCCCCCTATAGCAATCGCAATCGTCTAGTGAAGACCCGGCTACACCTCTGAATCTCTGACGAATCCGGCAGTCAGCAGGATGTGTTTCTCTCGCTCTGAACACTCCCATTTCCCCACCGCTACAGCCAAGATCCGGCAATGACCCTTAATGAAAGTTGTAGTCCTTGATCCCCTCTTTCCATCGCCAAGATCCGGCGTTTCCTGTTCTCCAATCTTTCCTCTTCATATCGGCAAGAACCGCACCTAGAACGGAGCACGACAGCCCTCATGATAGCCTGGCGAAAATTGACCAAAAAGTTAACATTCAAGAAAACTGTCACGTTTATCTGAACCTTCCATTTTCTCAGTTTGTTATCGGCGCAACTGTTCCTCGAATGAAGTTTCTTCCTTGAGAAAAGTTTTATATCTTAAGGAAATCTACAACTTTTCTTTTTACGACGTCTACAAATTCTCCACATTTTAGTCGCCATCTTCGTTCACACTTGAGCTGATTTCATTCAAACTCCACATCTGAAATCAGATTCGTGAGAGAACCTGCCAGAACATTTTCTAAGTAGGCCCCTGTGTTTTCCTTGAAGCAACCCGATGTCCCTCGCCTATAGCAGATCACACACGTGTCCTGCTGGAGTGCTCACGCGCGTGGGTCCGTGGATCCTAGGTGCGGGTAGAGGAGGTGTGAGTGAGAAAAACTAGTCCTTGTTATAGAATTTAAAATTAAAAAATGTTTATATTCTCTTTCATATCTAATGTGTTAATAACTTTTGTATGACTATGAATTTTGCCAAACCCTTAATATGAAAAGTCTTTAACTTTCGAAGATGTTTCCAATGGTTTATTCAAAAATATTCAATCTGATTCAAACTAGTCAAACCTTTGACTTTGACCCTTTTTTAATAATTTTAATCTTAATAATAATTTAAATCCATAATTATAAATAATATATGTTTTTGAATCATAAAACTGTGAGGAATCTGTTTATGCTATTTATAATATCATTTGATCAATATAAATTTTTTGAATTATTAAAAGTTAAGAAATGCCCATTTCTTAATAATTCCATAACTTTAACTTTGTAACTCCGAATTTGAAAAATGATATGTCTAAATCGATTAGCTCGACAAGCCTGTTCTATCTATGCATTCCATGCTATGAATTGAAGAACGCATCATATAAATATTAAGTATAAAACAATGTTTATGGGAGCAAAACATTACTAAAAACTTAATATGATACTTTCATCTTGTACCCCGCACCTCACCCATGCCATGCTACATTATGCCATGTAAATTGTGCATCATTCCATCATGGAATACTTGTTTTCTTGTTGCATATAATTTATATGATTGTGTAATGTATTTATTTCGGCCCCTTGTGTGTTTGGTTCTTATTCGGATAGACGTCGAGCAAGGAGCTTATCAGGAGCCTTTGGAGTATTACCCGGATCCATCTTATTCTGCAACTAAACTTCCATGCAAAATTTCCCCATGCTTGCACTACATATAGTACCTATTGCATTTATAATCACGTTATGAATAAAATTGAATCCCAAGTATTGCGTAGCCTTTACTTTTAAACCCCACCGAAGCTTGTTCCTCAATCCTATGAGCCTTTACTACATGAGTTGTTTGAGCCATGCGAGTCGTAAAATTGCATGTGTGGGGTTTGTGAGAGTATTTTAATAATGAGGTACCTAAACAAGTAAATTGATTAGTAATGGGATAACTAATGAAAGAGACATCGATGGGCAATAGTTGAGATCTAGTTTTTTATCCGCCCACTTCTGTCCCATAGGACCCAGAGTTCTTGATTCTTGTTCCTTGACTATCGCACTATCCACATGTGGGACCATGAATCCCCTCAGTCTTAGCTTGAGTCATATTTAATTTTTTGAGGCCACTAACTAGTTTGGGGCGTTATTACTATCCTGTACTTATGCCATGCTTTACTACTTATTTACTAATGTTGCTCGAGGAGCATTTACTACTGTAGTGTTTAGGAATTGTGATAAGTTTATGCGGTATCGACAAGCCCAGTCACACTTTCGGGTTCCCAGTCGTTTACAGCCGTCGACCCAAACCTCTGGATCCATTTAGGAGCCGGCCAACCTCTAAAATCAACAATGAATCTTGTGAATGCTTTGTCATGATGCCATGCTAGGTTTTCATTTGTTTTTTCCGAGGTTGATCGTGCCTGTGTTGCTATTTGTGCACCCTTGCAGGGTAAATCTTTCTGAAAGCCGTGTGCGCGGTTATGGACGAATTGGAGCACAGTTTCTCGATCATAGACAAGTATAACTAAAGTACCGCTTTTAAACTGACTAAGTCTTGACTAGTAATAGTGCAATATTCATGTAATGATTAATAAAATTGCCAACAGATAGGATGTTCCTCCACCTTTTAGTTCAGGAACGGGGAGGTGGATGAGCGATATTTATTATGTTGATATATATATATGTTGGGTAATTAACTGTTGCTTAATTAACGAGTGTCGTCTTCCTAGCATTGGTTAGGCGGGTGTTGTAGCGTGTCTCTATAGAACTGCTAGGTTTTATTTTTGCTGCATTTGCGTCACCCTTAGGTTGTTCCCTTTAGATGCATAAATACTTGCTGAGTCCCTTAGGGTCTCACACGATAAAATATTGGTTTAGATCGACAGGTATACTGTGAGGAAGGTTACTGGATTGAAGAGGTCAATGATGGTGGCAATGACCGTCTGGTGTAGAGATTCCGGGGTTGGATATCCGTGAGATCTATGGGCGAGATGTGCTTATTTTCAGGGCGTCTTTTGCCAATTTGCTTCTTATCCATACTCGGATCTGTTTTCCGCTTCCGCTTGATACTCTGATGTGTGATGTATGAGGATGTATCCTAACTATTAGCTATCTAGTATTTTGGATCTTGCCGTATGGCGTTGAATATTCACTACTAGGAAAATGCCTGTTTGTGGCGCACATGGAATGGCGCACAGTAGCGCGCCGCCACTCAGCTGCGGCTATCTCCTAGCCATGGCGCACTGCCTAGTGCGCCACGGTTGTGTCGAGATAGGCGTAGCGCACCTGCTAGTGCGCCACGGCTATGTGGGAAGGTGCGCTACGCGTTGGATCTTCTATGGCGCACGTCGCAGTGCGCCACTAAGATGCGCAGGTGCGCTTTAGATGTAGTGCGCCACAAAAGCTAGGTCATGTGTGCCACATGTGTTTTTTTTGTTTTTTTTAATTTCAGAGCCAGATGATATACAATACAGATTATATACAATATTACATGCAGATATACACACACAGATACAAGATATACAATTATATATATAAATACACAATTTGCAAAACAAGATTGAAACAAATACATATAGATAAGCCTCATACATGAATACATAGTATAAGTTACATTGTTTCGATCAAGCTACAAAGTTGTTGGTGACATGCAAATACATGTGTCTCGAACAAGTTAGAGCTCGGAAGCTCGCCTAGACATCTAAACTAGCTAGACACAAACGCGGGATAAACAACCAAAGACGATAAGCATGATCACCGCGACGAAGGTGTAGGTCTTCATCCGGTTCCTCGTCCTAACTCCCGCTAGATAGCGCGTGTATCTAGCTTCCGCCTCCGCCATAGTGTTGTACCCTTTGTAGATATTGCCGCTGAAATGGTGCACCTGTCTCCGGCTGTCTTCCCAATCATCGTAGACTCTGGGAACCCGTCCCTTGTACACGGCGTACCACGTCATCTACAAGTTGACAAGAATAATTAAACGGTGATTGAAAAAAACATGTATAATTAAATTCACATATGAAGATACACTTATAGAAAGTACTCCTAAATCAAAAAGACTAAACTCAAAAAGCATGCCTCATATATAACTAGGTTGTTCGACACAGGAATATGCTACGATGGAATCGTCCGCCAAGTAGGATGCACAACACCTGGACCTGTGCATAGCACAAGGCGGACAATCCCATCGCAGCACATTCACATATATAGTGTGCCACGACATTTCAATCATCGGCATTATTCTCTAAAAAGACCAAAGTAACTCAAAAATCATGCCTCATATATAACTAGGTTGTTGGACACAGGAATATTCTACGATGGAACTGTTCCCCAAGTAGGATGCACAACACCTGGACCTGTGCATTGCACCAGGCGGACAATCCCATCGCAACACATTCACATATATAGTATGCCACGACATTTCAATCATCGGCATTATTCTCAAAAGACAAAAATAACTCGAAAAGAATGCCTCATATATATACATAGGTCGTTGGACACAGGAATATGCTACGATGGAACCGTGAGCCAAGTAGGATGCACAAGACCTAGACTTGTGCATATCACAAGGATCACAATCCCGTCGTAGCACATTCACATATATAGTGTGCCACGACATTTCAATCATCGACATTATTCTTGAAAAAAGAGTAAGGAAAAAAGAAGGACCAAAGTGAGCAAAGGACCAAAGAGTAAGCAAAAAAACCAAGCATTGATTGATATATAATAATAATAAGCAAAAGAAATAAGCGATGATTCATAATCCTAATAAGATAAGTAGTAGCATGTACACTTGTCCACACACACAAAGGTCATCTATAGTTTGTAACTACAACTAGGCCAACATCAAGCCTTCTGGCTCGGCTTAGGGAACGGGAGGACGCCTTGTCTCGTCATGAACTTCCTATAGTCACCCTGCATCTCTAGGCGATCTTCTATGTCACGGTTATTCGGGATATTTCCTCCGTAGAAGATCCCCCCCCCCCCGAAGTCATGACATCACGAAAGATGATTGCCCCAAACTGCTGCTGGATGCGATACATCTCTTGTCTAATATCTGAATCAGTGATCTTGGCCTTTGCTTCGGCCTACTGTTTGAGATGATCTGGCAGCGTAGAATTCAGCTGGTCAAGTAGGAACGCCCTCATGTGATGGAGTGCGTAGTAGTCTTCCTTCTTACTGTTTTCCGGTTGCTTCACGCAGGGGAACTCCGTTACGTGGTTGAAGACGTGCCTGCCGAACTTGACCTTCGTACGCACGAACGTGGTGCCTTCCGTCGAGGCATAGCCAGTGAGAGCATCATCCAGAACTTCCTTGATCTTGTCGTAGTTTTTCTTCTTTTCTAGACTCCCAAGTCGAAATACATGGCGTGGGAATGCTTCGGCGATAAGGAGATGAGCGTGCGGTGTTCATCTCTGTGCAAAAAAATCAAATGGAATATGTTGGAAAAAGAATGATGATAATCTAATAAAGCCAATCGACGGTGGCGAGTGAATAACGACTTACTCGGGAAAGTAAGGCACGAGAATGTATTCCTTTGTCTTGTTAGCCACGAGGATTCTTTTTAGGTGCGAGGCCACGATACGTCGTTCAGCGGGGGAACCCAAGAAGCTGTCACGCATGTAGTAGGGGTCCACTATAGCGATGCCCGGTGTGTTCTCTCTAATGATCTGCATGGCCAGGCAGAGAGAAAATAGGCGGACCATGGTATAGTGTAGCGGGTATAGGTGGAACATATTGAAGATGTCGTCGAACCGCGGGAAGAATAGATCCGTAGGGGCATTTTCGATGAAGCCCAAGCCTAGTGGCACCTTAACCACGAATACCGGGTGCGAGGGATCTTTCTCCAATAGAAGGCGTCTCTCTATCGTCAGCATGCCATCATGCACACTCTGCAGTTCCGAACTGGCGAGCCTCCGCAAATTCTTAGGTAGCACGGGCTCACCTGCCACATGAATCCTCCACATAATACCCTCGGGTCTTGGTGGCCCGTCCCGAAACCTGATCGGATTCGCAGTTGTTGACGCCATCGGCTGGCTTGAGCTGCAAGATTTTCTTTACCTGCCCTTTTTTCCTTTTGGAGAGCGGGAAGGCACCGCAATCTGAGCACCGGACGCCCTATGTAGTGTGTCAGGGCATAGAATAAAGGGCCGGTTGGTTGTATCACCTGGCTCTGTAAAGGCGCAAGCTAGAGGCATCTCCTGAGAACCAAATAGACGCTTGGTGATAGTGGCTTTCTCTGTGGGGCCACCAGCTAGGTCTTCATTGCTAAACTGAGTGTTGAAGAAGTGATATTTCCAGTCTTCGTCGTCCTCGGTCGGATCCTGCACCATGTGCATATCATCAACATGATCATCCGACCCACCGCATGGAGGTGACGGCGAGGGCGGTAAGGGGGCCTTGCCATCGCTTATCGCTGGCACGACATGCGTTGCTGTTGTCTGTGGCGTGATGGCCCCTGCCATCCCCAAACGGATCATGCTCTTTGGCCATTGCAAGAATAAGCCGAAGCAACTTCTGAGGACATCCGACTCTTCTTCATACGCTCCTGGGGGTTGAATGGGAGGTTCCAGGTCGTCGCAGCCCCTTAGCACCCGGCTAATTTTAACCCTATGCACGCTATCTGGCATCGGCCTTGAGTGGAACGTGCGCTGCAAGGGTTGAACGATGGTACCCTTGGCAACATCCCTCAGCTCGTTGTTCACGTAGCATAAGAGAATGCAAGCAACATCCGTCTGCGGAAAACATGTACGACATCGTCAGAGATGCCATAAGAGTAATAAATGGCGTGAAAGGCGGTAAAGCAATTTGTTTACCATGATGGCGTTGAGATCGGCTCATGTCGAGGCAACGCATACGGCGACGGCCGTGCAAGAGACGGAAGGGCTGCTTGATGGCGCGATGCTGGACGCCGATGTATTCTCCCTACCGCCGGGTGCTTGGAGCTCCGGTGCCGCCGCGACGATGGCAGGGGGGCCACCAACATGTACTCCGGCGCCGCGGTGATGGCAGGGGGAGTCACCAACACTTGCGGCGCCGCGGTGCTAGCGGGCGAAGTCACGAACATGTAGTTCGCCTGATTCGTCGGTGCCGTGTTGTTCGAGTGGCTGCTGACCATGCTTGGAATCGGGAACGGCCCTACTCGACCACCCGCACTCTAGTTCGCTATTGACTTCACCAAGGTAGGCAGGAAAGACGTGAGGGTGATTGCCAGGTTGTCTTGGATGATCTGCGGGATCCACGCCACTTGTTCCTTAAGTTCTTGAACCTCGCGGTTGCCCTCCTCGCTCCTTCCCGACGGCGCCACATGCGTCCTCGGCGGTGGACCAAAATGATCCACCCAATTCTTACCCCCGAGGCCGGCCAGAGGGGTTTTCTATCCCCTTGGATCTATACTCTTTGTCCTCCTTATTCCATTTGGCCTCCACGGTTCTGTATTCACCAGATCCAAGATGGTGATGACCTATATTCATCGCCTGCAGCACCTTTCACTGATTACTATTGGCCAGGGTTCTTTCGGAATCACACCTCTCCTTGAACTCCCGGAACTGATCTTCGGTGATCTGCGGGTGAATCTTCTGGATCTCCTCGAGACTTTGGCCTTCTTTATAGATCTTCTTCTTTATCCGGGTTCTCCAACTATCCAGGGCGGTGCTCATCTTTGTGAGGGCGGATTTGTTTACTTCATTCCCATGATAATTTGTGTTCGGATACTTAGCGGGGAACTTGTATCTTGTGTGTAGCTTCTCGAAGAGGAGTGTGCGCAAGTGGCCATTATCTTTATGCCGGAGATTATCGGTGTTGATCGAGATGGTTGTCCGCGTGATCGCCGCCACTTGCCCATCGTACCCTTTGACGACAAGGTCGGGCTCCAAAGGAACCCCTGTTGGGATCACTTCGGTAATTTCCTCCCTAACAGTGCCGACCGTGTTCGGGCGCCATTCCTTCGGCTTCTTCTTCTTCTTAGGAGGATTTATACCACTCCCTGTGCCCTCACCGCCATCAGTGGTTTCATCACCCGCCGTTCCTTCGGCTTCTTCCTCCGCGTCTTCCATCTCATCATCCTCGCTCTCTGAAGGATGGTATTCTTCATCGTCTTCTAGCCGCTGGGCCGCCTCCCAGAATGTCAATTTTTTATTCGGAGGTCTGAGTTCTCCTTCAGCGCTGATGCGCTTAGAACATCCAGCCTCGTCGTTGTCACACATCTTTGCAGTAATAAAAAACAAATAATTGGTTAAATGCACGGAAAAATCCGGCATGACCTTTGCTAATTTTATTAAACTAGGAGTGCCCGATTTCTGCCGAAACGAAAGTTAATCAACATTCCGGCAAAAATCGGGACTCATTTCATACAAGAACCTGCATACACGACATAATAAAGTGCTTCATACAAGCACAAGCACAGCCAGCACAACCAGTAGATTACCAGCACATTACCAGCACAACAAGCACATCAAGATCATTACTAGGTATATAAAAATAAATGGCCAGATCCAGCAACACATATAGTAGTAGCAGCACAGTAGTTTTTTGCAGCCAGATTTAAAGCTGGATCAAAATAGTGAAAAAACAGTAGCTCCAGATTTTGAACAACATGTTGATGATCAAATCAATATTGAACAACAGTGCCTAGATGAATAGCAGGACCTAGATGATCAAAAACAGTAGCACATATAGTTTTCCATCAAGTCTAGCACTAGGTTATGCCTAGCATCTAGTTATGCCTAGCATCAAGTTTTCCATCAAGTCTAGGAATTCTCACTGATTAATTACATCAGGTTATGCCTAGCATCAGGTTTTCCATCAAGTCTAGGAATTCTCACTGATTAATTACATCAGGTTATGCCTAGCATCAGGTTTTCCATCAAGTCTAGCATCAGGTTATGCCTATATTAATCCAGCAACTACATCCATTAAAATGAAATGCTTATCTGATGAGATAAAAACCTACAACCATCACAGTAAAAACTTGTGTTCTAGCAAAACAGTACCTTGACATTCAACTTGTGTTCTACCAATAATCCAAATTGTGTTCTAGCAAAACTATGAACAATTCACAAACAGTACCTTGACATTCAAGAATCACCTGCCTAGCAAATTAGTTGGTATTCACAGGAGCAGATTTGGAGTGTGGTGTTCATTGGGATGCAGTACATCAGGTAGGGGCTTATCTTTATGGTCATGTAGTAGCTACTTATCTTTATGGTCATGTAATATTGTTATGAAAAAATAAGACCAAGGTGTATGTGTGGCGATGTGAAGTTCTAGCGCACCAAGTCATATGGAGATCCTTAGTCATGATGACACTGTCCTATCATGGCATTTATACAAATCATCAGAAAAAAGGGCAAATTCCCAGGAACAATTCTCTACTGTATTTTCAGAGGTGTATATGTAGACCTTTACAACCATCAGTCAAAGATAGGTATACCAACAGCTAGTTTTTCAAGGTGAACATGTATCCATGAGTTGCAGATGGCACACATAATGTGGGCTATGAAAGAGCAAGAAGATTTGCTATAAGGTGCATCACTATAGGTAAACAGGCCACCACTAATCTCAACTGATCAGCATTATGTTTACAGAACAGAGGTCTACATACCAAACTTTTGGTTGTATTTGTAGCCAACAATCTTTTCATGGGACTGAATAATACTAGCAGCACGAAAAATTGATAAATCGAAGCATTTTATTGCCTACGGAAGGGCAAACATCAAAACATGTCCAAAATATTATCCATGTGGCTACTGTAATACTATGAAAATAATATAACCGGGGATGTATTGCTACAGAGTAGACATTTACATAGCAGATGGTACTGGTGTTTAAATCAGATCCACAATATGAGAAACATGGTGAATTGGTGTTGCATCAGGATATGATCAACTACTCCAAATAAACCATGGAGAATCAAAGTTTATAGCTGCAACATCAGGTCTACATGTTCATCTGGATCTTGTAACTGGGAGAACTAATTAACACATGACACAAATAAAAGCCCTAGAAACAAACCAAGAAATGAAGTAGGGATTTACTTCACTATGGCAGAACCACACTAGACAAAGACATGCATCAACAGCATCAGGCTTAGGTCATCGGCTAGGTCTTGGCAGGTGTACCCACACGCCGCTCGGCTCTCGGTTCAGGCAGCGGGAAGGCTCGAGCAGCAGGCGCGTGGCATGGTCGCCACTATACAACCTCATTTTGGCATGATAGAAGGCTAACCTCTGAGCCAAGACAGAGAGAGGAGCGAGGAGGAGCAGCCTAGAGGAGAGAGGGGAGAGAAGGGAGGTACCTTGCCAGCCGCCGCAGCCGTGTGTGGTCGATCCGCCGCCATGTGTGGTCCAGCCGCGTCCTCCTCCTCCTGGCGTGGTGAACTCCGGCCTCCTCCTCCTGGCGTGGCGGCCTCCTCCTCCTGACCTCCGGCGGCGGCGCGTCGATGGGGACGATGGGGATGGGGACGCGATGGGGACGATGGGGTTAGACGTGTGTCTGAGGATGGGGATCGAGGGCGACGGTTGACTAGTCCTACCCACTTAGGCGTAGCGCAACCTGGCCAAGTGCGCTATGGACCGTAGCGCACTTGGCCAGGGTGCGCTACGCCTAAGTGGGTAGGACTAGTCAGATAAGAGGGCTGGCACCCCCATAGTTGTCACTAGCACTGCCTTATCCCACTGGTTCCACCCACTGCTCTAATCTAAACCTATCAGCACCCAGGTTTGAATCCTGGTGCCCACCTTTTTTATTTTTATTTTAAAAATATTTTTAAATGTTCCAAAAATGCCCAAAAGTGGTGATATATTCCATAAAAGTTTTGTTTTGTTTTTAAAATACTTTTAAATATTCCAAAAATGCCCAAAAGTGATAATATATGTCATAAAAGTGGTACAAATTAAATATGATTCAAATATGTCATAATAATTTGTCCATGATACAAATATGTCATAATAATTTGTCCATGATACAAATATGTCATAATAATTTGTCCATGAATATTACAATCTTTTTCGACCACGCGTTTTACAATATTTTTTGATCTAGCGTTTTACAATCTTTTTTCCCTTCTTTGTCGCGGTTGAATAATTTAGCCCCGGCACTTTAATGTTTCTTCTTTCGAACGGGCTACCTTTTTTGGGTAGGGTTGTCCTTTTTCTTCTTATGATGTATGTTGCTGCATCGTAGTCGTCGTCATCTTCAATCTTTGGATCGCCGTACTGGTCGAAGTCTTGCTCGTTGGCGACTCCATCCATTCCAATGATGTTTCTTTTTCCTCTCCTCACGACAACACGGCTAGGCTTTGTCGGGTTGGTAATGAAAAAAATTGGTCCACTTTGGTAGCTAGTACCCACGGTTCATTTTTCGCGGCCATGTTCGCACCGGCGGCCTTGGATTTGGCTGCTTCGGGTATAACGATGGTTGTGAAATACCGGTCTTCTCTTTCGACGCTCTTTGCGCATCTGACACGGAACATCGGCACCTTTCCTCCACAGTAGTCGAGCTCCCAGATCTCCTCGATTCTTCTGTAGAATATTTTCTTCACGTTGTCATCGGTGTAGAATTCCGACATTACGCCTGAGTTCTGATAATCACACTTGTTGTCCTTTTCCTCCGTGTAGAATGTGTAGCCATTTTATCATACGCCTGATAGGTCACCATGTTTTGCATCGGTCCCTGCGACAAGGTGAATATGATCTTTTCCGTGTCAGAAGAATGCGATCGCGGGGGATTATCAAGGATCGTCTGCCTAAACCAACGCGTGAAATCTGAGTTGTGCTCTTTGATTATTTCTCCCTGCGTCCTCTGTATGCCCTGGTCACTATACTTCTTCTCGATTAACCTTTTGTGCTTCTGTACCCAAGGATCGACAAGTTCTAAATGCTGTAGCGCGACGAGGTTTGCTCGATCAAAGTCTGCACGTCGAAAATCGAAGTCTGCATGCAGTATGCGATGACCCTCTCGGTGACCAGATCCGTCGAGCTTGCCAAGGTGCCTATTGACGGGAAGACCGACAGGGTTCTCGATGTCTAGATAATTCGTGCAGAAAGAGATGCACTCTTCGGCCAGAAATCCCTTGGCTATGCTTCCATCTGGACGGGACCTGTTGCGAACGTATCCTTTGATATGTCCATTCATCCTTTCGAACTCCATAATGCTGCAGAGGAACATCAGCCCGAGTTGGACCATGTCCTCCACGACATGGACCAGCAGATGCACCATAATGTCGAAGAATGCGGGTGGGAAGTAGACCTCAAGCTTGCATAGTATCACCACGATTTCCTCCTATAGCCTCCCGAGCTGATTGACGCCAATCGACTTCCTAGAGATGACGTCAAAAAACTTGCAGAGGCCAAATAACGTTTCACGGACGTGCTCGTCCATTATCCCTCTTAGTGCAACCGGAAGTACCTGCATCGTTAGCACGGCATAGTCGTGAGACTTCATGCCACTGAACCTCTGCTTCTCCTTGTCTAGGTATCTGCTTATCTTGCCCGCGTAGCCGTAAGGAAATTTGACTCCTAGAAGGCACTTGAAAAACTGTTTGATCTCATCCTGGCTTAGAGTGAAGCAAGAAGGAGGGAAGTAATATTCGTTCTTCTTGAACTTTTTACCCTTCCGATGACCTTGTGTCGTCTCCGACTCATGATCATCGTCATCTTCCTGATCATCAGGAGTAGTGCGTCCTCCGTGAAGCTCCTTCCGGATACCCAAGCATATCAGGTCATGCCTTGCTTTAGGACCATCTTTCGTCCTATCTGGCATGTTGATTATGGTGGCGACCAGACTCTCGCACACGTTTTTCGTGATATGCATGATTTCGAGGCTATGAGGCGTGCGGAGAAACTTCCAGTATGGCAACTCCCATAAAACAGACCTTGTTTTACATACCTTCATCAGCGGCTTGTCTTGCTGCCTCTTTTGCTTCTTTCCAGGCTTAGGACAATTTTTCTAGTGTTTCAGCAACTCTTCCACTTCTTCGCTGTTCCTATGCTCTGGGATTCCTCGGGTCTCAGATTTGCCATCGAACAGGTCTCCATGTTTTCTCCATGGATCATTCTTGCCGAGCCACCTCCAGTGCGCCATGAACACGATTTTCGATGACCCTGGATCTTTCTCTAGTTGGAGATAGCTTGTGTTATCCATGCACCTAACGCATGCGCAGAATCCTTGGATAACCTGCCCCAAGATATACCCACAACCTGGATAGTCTTGCACTGTTGTGACCAACGCGGCTCTCATAGTGAAATAATCTTGTGCGACGGCGTCGTAAGTATTGGCTCCAGATTCCCATAACATGGCTAGCTCCTCTTTCAACAGCCCGAGATACAGATTGATGTCGGTACCAGGTTGTTTCAGCCCTTGAATTAGCATACTCATTTGTATGTACTTATTCTTCATGCACAACCATGGAGGGAGGTTGTACATCCATACAAACACGTGCTAAGTGATGTGCGTGCTGCTCTGGCTACCGAACTGATTGAGACCATCGGTGCTTGCACCAAGCCTGATGTTCCTCGAATCTCTACCGAATTCTAGGAATTCAAGGTCCAATTCTTTCCACTGGCTAGCATCTGAAGGGTGCGTCAGTAGCTCATCCTTTTCGGGGTCATCATCGTCATCTCCTGGCTTCTTCCTTTCCGCATGCCATCGCATGAGCTTCGCTACCTTAGGGTCCGCGAAATAGCGCTAAAGACGAGGAGTGATAGGAAAGTACCATACCACTTTTCGAGGTGCTTTCTTCCCTTTCTTGTATCGACTCACGCCACACACTGGACATGTGGTTTTCTCCGCGTCCTTGCCCCAATAAATGATGCAATCGTTGATGCATACGTGATATCTAACGTGCAGTAGATCGAGAGGACAGACGATTTTCTTGGCGTCCTCGATACTAGTTGTACATGTGTTCCCCTCCGGGAGACGATTGTGCAAGAATGCCATCATATCGTCGAAGCTTGCGTCGCTCAATTTGTGTTTTGCCTTCATCTCCATAGCCTTGAGCGTTACATTCAACCGGGTATCATCGGGCCTGCATCCTTCATACAATGGAGTAATCGCGTCTTTCTCAAGTTGCGCAAGCTTGGCTTTCTCTCTAGCAGAAGCCCTGGCGTTACTCGTCTTCTTGAGAAGCAGCTCTTGCACATAAGGGTCCCGCACCCAGCCTGACGTTGTTCCATCGTCGTCTGTTCCTCCGGCATCTAGATCATCATCATCCCGGTCTGCTTCCGCACCTACCATCTCTAGGAGACTCTTCATCATCTCGCCCATTCTCGCCGTGATGATGATCATCGTCATGTTTCCCACCTTCACAGTCTCCATCGTCTTCGTCATCTCTTATCCAACGAGTGTATCCATCCATGAAACTATGGTGGAGCAGGTGCGCCTGCAGATTCCCGGAATCTGGGTCGATCACCTAGTTGAGTTTGCATCTTTTGCACGGACATCTTATCTCCGTCTTGTTATTTCGTATAATGTCGGCCGTCGCACATTTCAAAAATCTAGCCACAATGTATTCACTCATTATGAGCACCATTTTTTCCTGCACTATGTACACTGTACAATTAGAAGTCTATTCATAATCAATGCATGCATGCAATGGTCGATAGAAAATTTCGGCATGACCTATACTAAAATTAGGACCTTTGCGAAATGCCAAAGTCTTGCCAAAATGGAAATGAATCAACATTTTGGCAAAACAAATGGCAACTTGTTCACATACAAACACAAGAGAGAGAGAGACCGATCCATACACACATGAACATATCATTATCCTCTCCATACACACATGCATGAGCATCGTCGATACTCTCCATATACACACACATATGACCATCGATCCTCTCCATACACACATCATGAGCATCGATCATCTACATACATATGAGCATATCATCCATATACACATGAACACATCCTTACATGGACAACTTACCGAGATGAGAGACCGAACGCGAGAAGATGGAAAGGAGAGGTGCGCGCGCGAGACCGAAGAAGGATATGAGAGACCGGAGAGCTTCCTCTATTACTTATGTAACATCCAAGGCAAGTTCTACATGCTAAAAATGGTGAATGAGTGGAGAAATTGAGGTGGGAAGGAGAAGGATCCCGACTAGATCTAAGGAGGAAGAAGAAGGGGGAAGTGAAGTGTGGGGTGGTGGATGATCATACATGTGCACAAAGTGGAGCTGCCAAAAAAAAGGGGTCGCCACATCCGTGGCGCATGCGGCCCCAGTGCGCCACAGGGATTAATAACATCCGTGGCGCACATGCCATAGTTCTCCACGGATGTGTCTGTTCGTTTTACAGAGTAGAGGGGCATGCGCTTAGGCGTAGTGCACCCCCCCAACGTGCGCCACGGATAACACTAACAAGCATAACGCACCTACCCTATGTGCGCTACAGATATCTGGCGTGCGACCAGCAGGGCCCTGGCCCACACATATCTGTGGCGCACTATGATCATGTGCGCCACGGTTGTTCTAGTTACTAGTAGGGCACTGCCCATAGGTGAGCCACGCCTGTTTTAGCCATGGGGCACTTCAACCATGTGAGCCATGGATGTGCTGATTACCTATAGCCATTTCCCTAGTAGTGATTTCTATTTCTTTTATATGGTTTGGCTTTGATGTACTCTTGTATGTTGCTGACATACACACTTGTGTATGTTTTGTTTGCATGCCTGTCGACTATGCCACTCGCACTTGATACAATGTTCTTGCAAAGTGGATAGGGTGGTGCCCGGTACCATGCCCTTCTCCGATTAGACGGGCCTGCACATGGGTGGCCTTTGGGCCTCCGCGGTAGTACCACCTTATGCACTTTGGGTTTGTCCTGGCTTGTTTCTTAGATCATAATGTCCAAGGTAATACACCAGTGATATCCAAGTTCATGGCTAGTACTCACATCAGCTACCTAAAGATGAAGCTACCAGGACCCAATGGGATTATCACCAATGCAGGGGACTTTAGGAGGTCTATAAAGTGTGCTTCGGCTGGATCAAATTTGGCCGAGTCATTGGTAATTGCAAGAGAGAAGAAGAGGATCCAAGAGGTGGATGCTCTGTCTCAGTCAGCTCAGCTGAATATGCCGGTGCTGAGTAACCCGCATGGAAGTCTATCTTCCAGCCAACTAAATACACAAAGAAGCCAGATTGAAGATGAGTTCCTAGAGCGCACTTTCACCATTGGTGTGGGCTTGAATGAAAAATAGTAAAGGGATCTCATCGGTTTCCTCCATGAGAATCGGGACATTTTTTCTTTGTCCACACAAGAACTCCAAGGTTTGCCGAGGGAGCTGGATGAGCACTCTTTGCATTTTAGGCCTAATGCAAGGCCAGTGAAGCAACCTCTCCGCCTCTTTGCCGAGGATAGGAGAAAGATCATATGGGATAAAATAGCTCAGCTTCTTGTAGTCGGGTTTATCATGGAAGTACTTCACCCGGATTGGATGTCTATTCTGGTGCTGGTAGAAAAGAAAAAATATGACCCGAATGTAGCAGTGGTGTGGCGCATGTGCATCGAATACACCAACTTGAACAAGGCATGTCCAGAGGATCCATTTCCTTTGCCAAGAATAGATCAAGTCATTGACTCGATAGCTGGTTGTGAACTTGTATCATTTGTAGAGGCGTATTCTGGTTTTCACTAGATACCGTTAAATCCGGATGACCAAATAAACACTGCCTTCATTACCCCATATGGGGATTATTGCTATCGCACTATGCCATTCGACTTACGCAATGCATGTGCCAATGTATCAAAGGTGCATGCATAAATGTTTGCATGATCAAATTAACAAAAATGTCCAAGTGTATGTTGATAATGTGGTGATAAAAACCAAGGAGAGTCATACTCTCCTAGATGATATCCGACAAACATTCGTGAATTTTAGAAGATTTAGAATGAAGTTTAACCAAGAAATATGCACCTTCGGTGTCCACTTGGAAATTACTCGGATTCCTAGTGTCAAGCCAAGGTATAGAGGCGAATCCGACTAAAATCTGAGCTATTAAGCGCATAGAATTGCCGAAGTGTCTCAATGATGTTCTGAAGTTCACTGGTTGACTGGCATCATTGAGTCGCTTCATTAGTCGGCTGGGAGAAAAGGCGTAGCTACCAATTAATGAAAAAGTTGGACAAATTCATCTGGACACCGCAGGCCGATGGTACTTTTCATGAATTAAAACAGATGCTAGCCTCTGTACCAGTATTTAGCCTCACCACTATCCAAAGAGATAATGTTGCTCTAGATAGCAGCAACCAACCAAGTCGTAAGTGCCATGGTAGTGGTGGACCGTGAATAGGAGTGTAAATCATTGAAGAGACCAGTATATTACCTAAGCGAAGTACTTTCTGCTTCAAAGAATAATTACCCACATTATCAGAAAATGGCATATGGCGTCTATATGGCGGCAAAAAATCTTAAGCATTACTCTGAAGAGCACCCCATAAAGGTGATATGTGAAGCACCATAATGAATAACAAAGATGAAAGTCGCCGAATCGCGAAATGGGCTATTGAGTTAGCTCCATATGCTCCACAATATGATAGGCGAGATGCAATCGGGTCTCAGGCATTGGCCGACTTTTTTGTTGATTGGGATGAAATGCAATATGAGCCATCCTTGCCTGATTCGAACTACTGGAGAATGCACTTTGATGGGTCGAAACTGAAAACTGGTTTAGGCGCCGGGATAGTTCTTACCTAGCCCAAGAAGGATTAGTTGAAGTACATGTTGCAGATACATTTTGCCGCATCAAACAATGTGGCCGAATATGAGACACTTGTCCATGGGTGAAATGTAGCAAAGGATATCGTAATACGTTGGATTTAATGCTTTGGTGATTCGAATTTAGTAGTACATCAAGTGTCGGGTCATTGGGATGCCCTTGATGCAAATATGACATTATATAGATTTCACGTGTAGAAAGTTAGAGGGTATTTTGAGGGATGTGAATTCCAGCACGGCCCTCGAGCGTAGAATGATGTAGCCAAGAAATTGTCTAAACTCGTCTCATCCCGGCAATCTATCCCGACAAGCATAGCTCTTGAACACCTCAAAAAACCGTCCATTATCCCATCACCAGAATATGTGTCAATACATATCCCGACCAACCCGGGGTCTGAAGCTTTCCTAATGGATATTAATGGGAGGAGCGATATGAATAACTCGTGGAATGCTTTCGAAAACCTAGGGACTGCCTCGCAGAACTCGGAGACTATTTAGCTAAATCTGGCAGAAATTATGTCGACAGATTTGATGGAAGTTGATGAGGTGATTTTCCCAGCCCATGTGGTACCAGCATGGGCGCAGCCAATCTTGTGTTGGCTGAAAGATGAGATTTTTCCAAGTGATGAGGTTATCTCCAGGAAAATTCAAAAAAAGGCAAAGGCCTATACCATAATAAATGGGAAGTTATACAAAAGAAGTGTTAGTAGCATCCTACATTGATGTATTGATCCGGAAAATGGGCAGGAAATTCTTCGAGATATCCACCAGGCTGAGTGTGGGTATCATGCCTCATCTAGAGCCTTTGTGGCCAAAGTTTCTCGGCATGGCTTTTACTATCCCAGTGCTTTGCAGGATGCCAAGGAACTTGTGAAAAAATGCAATGGGTGTCAGAGATATTCAAGCAAGAGACATATGCCATCCTCTGAACTCAAAACAATACCTATCACTTGGCCATTTTCTATGTGGTGTTTGGATAAGGTTGGGCTGTTTAAGCCTTCTCGTGGCAACATGACCCACATCTTGGTCATGGTTGAAAATTTTACAAAGTGGATTAAGGTTAAGCCAATAACAAAATGTGATGGTCCCATATCTATATCATTCCTCAATGATATCATCTTGAGATATGGGTACCCACACAACATAATAACTCATAATGGAAAAAACTTCTCCGAGGGAGCATTTGCTCGATTCTGCCGAGATAAACAAATAAGACTTGATGTTGCATCAATTGCACACCCTGCATCAAATAGGAAAATGGAGAGATCCAATGGGTTGGTACTGTCCGGAATAAAACCCCGGCTCATTGAGCCGCTACAAAGATCAGCGGGTGCGGGATTGACAAACTCCTGACAGTACTATGGAGCTTGAGGACAACTCTGAACCGATCAACAAGCGCCATTCTTTCTGGTATATGGGGCAGAAGTTGTATTACCAGACGACATAGTGCATGATTCGCCTAGGGTCACCCAATACGCAGAAGCCAAATCGCAAGAAGCCCGGCAAAATGATGTTGATCTGCTGAAAGAGGCAAGAGAATTGGCGTTGTCTAGATCCGCCATATATCAGCAAAATCTACAATGCTATCATATCCGGAAAGTAAACCCTCGAGTTTTTCAGGAAGGGGATTTTGTGTTTTGGCTAGTGCAATGCACTACAGCATGCATAAACTATCACCTCCATGGGAGGGGCCATTTATTGAAAGCAAAGAATTGCACAATAATGCATACTATCTCATAGATGCTCAAGCACATGAGAAGAATAAGGCGGACAAGTTAGGAGAAGAGTCGAAAAGGGCATGGAATGTAGTTGTCCTTCGTCCATTTTACACTTAGCTAAAGTGTATGTATCTCGTACTTTCATATGTTGAATTATATGTCGGCAATGATCTAATTAATGAAACCTCGACACCTCGAGCAGTAACTCGGGGACTGCCTTAGTAGAAATTTTCTTTTTTGTGTATATAATTTTTTATATGTCGAACGACTTAACATTCTTACCCCTTAGGACGGGTCATTAATGTGTCAGCAACAAAGGCCCACTCTTTGACTTGCTACTGTCCAAAAATAGGCTACATGGCAAGCAAGAAAAAGGCTGACGAATGCAAGGCATATGAAAAATGACTAAGGAAACAAGAATAAGCGATCGGACACTTGTTTTTGAACAAACCCCTGCATTTACTTTCTTTATGACTATGTTGAATCATTCTAAACCCATTCTTGAAATATCAAAGTATTATTAATTCGGTTTTATTATTTTGGACTCATAAGTCAAACGCCGAAAAATGGTAGACATGAGCCAAGTCATGGAACTAAGCAAACAAGAAAATGAAACTCGTGGACTCTGCCCAAAATTATCCGACATAAACATATAGCAGTAACAAAACAACTTAAACTGTGTATTACAATTTGCTCCTGGCATACTGGGGATTTAATGAAAATTCAAGTTTTTTGCGCCTAAGGAGTAGCAGCGGCCGAGTCATCGACTGTTGGAGGAAGAATGACACCTTTAGGAGTGGGAGCCTTGGCTTCCGCTTCACTTTCCGAGTTTGCTTCATGCTCAACCAAATTTTCTTCATCTTCATTGGCGCCCTCTTCGAAATCTTCATTCTCGACGTCTTCAAGGAAACTAGGCCCCTCATTCCATGCATGTGTATTGGCATATTGGATCAATTGATGGGCCCAATCTTGGCACCATTGGATGAACTCTGGTGTCATGGTAATGTCGACGAGTACGCCATGGAGGGTCATCATAATGCGTGTTTAGAGACGTGGTGGAAGGCGGTAAGTTGGCGGGTACGAGGTAACACAGCTTACCCAGGTTCAGGTCCCACAACGGTGGCGGAACCGTAATCCTGCTATAAATCACTATAAGGGCAATACGCCGAGTTATAGAGATTAGTTTGCTATGCGAGGTGTGTATGTTATCGTATTAGTGGTGCCCTAAAGGCTCCCAGAGGTCCGGCTGATAAAGACGCCAAATCCTAGGGTTACAGGGAAAATTCCTAGCCAGACAGGTTATACAGTCCTACACTAGAACCAACTAGTCTACGTGTCTTGCACTCCAAGGCTCCGAGTATGTCGGTGACTCCATCGTAGCCTTCCTTTATCCGGCATGGGCATCCCTTCTGGATCCTTCTAACTGGGCCGCCCAGTAGCCCATGGGCCTTGCTACCAACTATGGGCCGCCTGGGTTATCTCCATTAGAAACATGCGATGGTTGTACCCATTTAGCATATCCCCAATAGTAGCCCCCGGAGAACTCCGAGATCTTGCGCCATCTTGCTCTTTAGATTGAATGCTCCCTCAAGCACTATCTTTTAGTCCTCCAAAGAACCCTGCAAAATTCTCCTTCTTCAACACATAAGTCAGAGAATCACTAAGTCTTCCATCGTACTCTTCTCGTAGCTGGAGAGTATCTGTCCATGCAGGAAGCTTCACATCGGACTGTTCATCTGCATATGTCAGTGAGATGACATAGACGTCTAAGCTAGCGACGCCTCAAAACTCACACATGCAGCAAACATAATCATAGCGATTTTCCCATGCAAGAAATCCGAAATGTCGAGCAGAGGCGGTGGGAACGTGGCGAAATCTCTACACACGTTCTCACACGCACTGTCCACGCGTTGATCATTGTATCATCTTGCACGAATCTTGATGCTAGGGCTATGTATTTTAATTTCGGTGGTCAATTTATCTTTTCACCTCATTCGCTCCCCCATCATTTTCTTCCTCCAGCCCAAACCTTCCTCGAGCACATCGAGCGCACGCAGAGAGAAGACCCTAATCTTTCCCATCTTCCAGTCCACCTCGTCCACTTCAATGGCAAGAAGCAGCAGCACTCCATCGATGGTGGCATCCAGTAAGACTTCGGCCAATTCGTCCAGCACAGTTCATATCCAGCACGGTGGTGCCGCGCTCTGTGGTGGTTGAATCCATCAGCGGCAACCATATTCTAGCGGAAGATGACTCCCACAAGGGGGGTGGCGTGGCTCGGTCATCTCCGATAGCGATATCAAAGAGATGATAGCCGAAGGGTACCTCCCTGCGATGGAGGGTCTGGTCTGGCGGGCGACGCTGACCAGTGAGGTCGTTCCTTCTCCCCAACTCTAAGGAAAGGTATACCTCAAAGCTCAATTCGTACGCAGCATGTCATTGTCGTTGTCTGACTTCTGCATCCAAGTCCTCCAACAGTTCTGGGTTCAACCTCAGAACCTATCCCCCAATAACACCCTCGCACTTAGCAACTATGCGGCTTTGTGTGAGGGATACCTAGGGAATAGGCCTAGGTTAGATTTGTTCATATACTTCTTCATTGTTAAGGGCGAAGCCGGAGTGAGCAAGGAGGAGCTCAGGAACTGTGGGACCATTAGCTTCAAGATACGGCCTTCCCGGCAGTTCCCCGAAATTGTAAGACATGAATCTTACAAGAACTGCCAGCATGCGTACTTCGACGGCCCAGATATCCCTCTGGCTAGTCGAGAATCATCTTACCCAAACTTCATCGACGGGGTTGCCGCTGAAGCCCCTACATAGATATCGAAATCCCTCCCCCCTCTAATGACGAAGCCTCTCGCGTCGTAAGGCGGATTGATTGGCTCGTAGAGACGGGTCTAACTGGCTTGGACCTAGCCATGTGCTAATGTGTCAATATACCAAGGACAAAAAATATATCCTCCGGATATCTGAGGATAACTTTTTTAGTGACTCCATCAAGCTCCGCCTCAAGGACATTGTCAAGGTGAAGGATCGCAAGCATGGCTTCGCCATCACCTATGACATGTTTGAGGACGACAAGTGCCCAAAGGTAACTTTTATTTACTGTTTTGACATATACTCTAGTCCTTCCGGCTAGAACATGTACTTTAGTCTAACACGTTGGTTTCACTTTAACAGATGGGGGACTTGGAGGAGACCAGCATGGTTCCCAAAGTCTATGAGCCCAAGATGAAGGAAGTCACTGTCGTGTTCGACGACGAAGTCCTGCTGGCATGGAAGCGAAAGAGCTCCACCTCTGATGTTGCCAGAGGAGGCATGAAGAAGAAGATGGAGGGTGGAGCCTCCAAGAAGTCCACCGCCTCCCAGGAGGTGGAGTAAATAAGATTAGCCAGCATCCCTTTGACCAAGGTGCCGAACATTGTGTAAGCTTATTTTCCTCTGACATTGTCATTTGCTTCTCTTATTCCTATACTTATACATTGTACGGTTCAGGAAAAAGTCTAGTCTGAGTTTTTAGAAGACCTCCAAGACATCTGGGTCTTATAAAAACATTAGAGATATGTTTGTCCAGGCCTCTCCCTCCATCTCTCCTCCTACTCCTGCCATCCAGCCATCTATCGTGTCTGTCGGATCTTCGGCTAAGGTAGCATCTGATCCTTCCGTCATGGAAGTGGACAATACTCCTTCACAAGACGTCCCTGATGCTCCTGCATTGATCCTAGGTGCTGGCGAGCAGGCGACGCGGGAAAGAACCTCCTCCAAAGTGGCTGAAGCTCCGGCTAAGGATGCCACTGAAAGTGGTAAGTATTTGATGGTGGGTGGCGGATCTGTGGCGACCATGATCCAGGCGGAGGCCCCTAAGATCATTTTTACAATGCTTAATCTGAGCGCCTCTGCCGTGACTCCTGGTGCAGCGCGAACTCCTCCAACATGCGGCCTTGAGGAGCTTCTCAAGCAGGCGGAAATCCTCTGGGTTAACACAGTTTCCTTTGGCAAACTGTTCACCGAGACTGCCAGTAACCTCAAGATCATCGCATATGTAAGTTTTATATGCCTTTGCATTTCATATATAATATCCCACAATAGACCCTGAGTATTTATATGGAAAACCATAGGTATTTTTGTCTGAATGCTCTAAGAGTGCCTAAGTAAGAAACTTTGTGTTGTAGCCCCCAAAGATGTAGTTTGAATGAATAATTCCGACTAGATTCTTTTAGAGTAGAATACCCAGTGTCTGTCATTTTCAATACTATATCCCACAAGCCTCTAGTTAAAAACAAATAGTTCTGACTAGATGCTTAAAGAAATACTAAGGATAGCTTTGAGTTAAAAAAACTTGTACTGTAGCCCCCGAGTTTCTAGGTGAAACCAAATAAGTCCGGATAGATTCTCCAAATAGAATAAGTAATTGTTGTTTCTGTAGAATGAGAATGCTTGGAGGGTGACCTCCAACTACAAGTTAAACAAGATGCACGAGGATCTTGAAGCTGAAAAGGGTAAAACCGCCTATTTGCAGGAATAGGTCATCAATAGCAAGAGTCTGGTTTCTTAGTTTCATTATCGACTTGATCTTGTGCCTTCATCTTCCCACTACTCATTATGCGTTGTTATTTCTATGACTTGCAGAAGCTGTCGCCAAGGCCAAAGAAATTGTTGAGCAGTCCAAGCACATTCAAGAGCTTGACAACCAAAACAAGATCTTGAAGTAGGAGAGGGCTGACACCCTTAAGATGCATGAAGAAGCACCAAACGCCGTGCAAGAATATGCTAATACGGAGATGAACCACCTTAAAGAAGAGATCGTGATCCTCAAGGAGGGGAATAAAGGTGCCAATGAGCAGAATTCTCGCAACCTTAAGGCATAAAAGACTCTCCGGGAGGAACGGGACTCCATGGCGGAGGTTTTCCAGCAAGCTGAGAGTAGCATATTTGGTAAGCTTTCTCCGTCTTGTTCTTCTATAAGTCAAGTATTTTCATATGATTTGGTGAACTCATGCACTCAAATGTATTTTTCGGAAATGCGGCTCCCATTGTCCTAGCCAACTTGGGTGATAGTGCTCCTCCACCAAAAGAATGCATGGTTCTTGCCGGCAACTTCATCGACACCGTGATTGCCCAGGATAAGGATATTGCCAAGCCCTTGGACATCAACATCAAGGCGGTGGACTCAGTCATGAATTTCTTGGAAATCCTTCACCGAACACCCGAGCGTATTGTAAGATGGAAAGTTTCATGTACCTAGTCTAGAGCTTGTATGGCCCTAACCATGGTCAAGGACCACTATGACGATGCCGACATTGATATGGTGACCTCTGGTATCCCCAACATGGACGAAGATGGAAAGAAAATCGACAAAGATGCAATCTGGTCTTCGCTCGCCAGCTACGACATCAAGGTCGACTAATTGGTCAAGGCGGATGTCTTCGTGACTCTTGAGGTAATTGACGCCGACCAGGCTGGCTACGAGCCTTAAAAACTGTTGGAGATATGCCCTATAGGCAATAATAAATGTAGTTATTATTATATCTTTGTGTTTATGATAAATGTTTACATTCATGCTATAACAGTATTAACAAGGAAACGTTAATACTTGTGTGATTTGTAAACTAAATTAGAGTCCCTAGTAAAGCCTCTTCATAATACTAGCTTGTTGGTTAATAGATGATTGTGGTTTCCCTATCATGAACATTGAGATGTTATTAACAACAAGATCATATCATTAGGAGAATGGTATGCTGGACATACTCCTATAGATAAGCGTAGCATAAAGATCAAGTCATTTTAATAGTTCAATTGCTATAAGCTTTCTGATACATAGTAACCTAATTCCTTCGACCATGAGATCATGCTTATCACCATCACCGGAAGGATGCTTTGATGACATCAAACACCACACCATAACTGGGTGGCTATAAAGGTGGCATTGAGTGTTCGGAAAGTATGGGTTGAGACACATGGATGAAGAGTGGGATTTGTCCATCCATATGATGGATAGATATACTCTGGGCCCTCTCAGTGGAATGTCATCCAATTAGCTTGCAAGCATGTGACTGGCTCACAAGGGATCACATATCACGGGAACAAGAAAAGAGTACTTATCGGTAACGAGGTTGAACTAGGTATGCAGAGATACCGACGATCAAAACCTCGGATAAGTAAACTATCGTGAGACAAAGGGAAATTGGTATCGTATGTAAGTGGTTCATTCGATCACAAAGTAATTGTAGAAATATGTGGGAGCCATATGAATTTCCAGATCCCTCTATTGGTTATTGTTTGGAGAAGTGTCTCGATCATGTCCGCATAATTCACGAACCGTAGGGAGACACACTTAAGGATTCGATGTTGTTGAGTAGTTATGGAATGATGAGTAAGAGACTGAATGTTTTTCGTTGTCTTGGATGGGATCCGGGATATCACGAGGAGATCCGAAATGGTCCGGAGAATAATATTCATATAAGAAAGTCCTGTTTCGGAGTTGGGGAATGATTCTGGTGTTTTCATCGAGAATGTTCTAGAAGGTTCCGGAAGGTCCGGCACTCCGGAGGGGAAGGGTACATGAATGTGTCATGACAATGTGAAATGGTTGCATCATGTACTAGGTATCATGGCTGGGCAAAATAAAGGGAGAAATCAAATCCTAGTTTGAAAAGTCAAACGCCAATTTGAAAAGTCAAACGGCAGTTTTGCTTGGTGGAGGGAGAGTAGGAAACCTACTTGGGGAGGAGTTCCTCTCCCTCCACCCGCCGGCCAAGGAGGCCGACTTGGTGGAGGACTCCCTCCCCTTGTCCGGCGCCCTCCAACCTATAAAAGAAGGGGCATGGGTGCCCCCTCTTCCCTACAACTCTCTCCACCAAAACCCTAGCCCTAGCCGCCGGCCACCACAAGTCGCCGCCGCCCTAGGGTTTGCCCTAGACACCGAGTTGGGGCTCTCCCCAAGCCCTAGCCGCTGGCCTAGCCTCCTCCCTTGGTGCCTCTAAACCCTAGATCGCCAAGGCCTCTCTCATAGTCAACCATACTCGCTCCGGCTAAAGGCGAAGCCCTGCGAGATCTCCCCTCTACTTCCGGTACCACACCGCCGTGCTGCCGGAATCGCGAGGAGAGTGCTACAACCTCCACTTCCCGCTGGAACAAGGGAGAGGAAGGTCTTCATCGAAAATCAACGTGTGACTGTTGAAGGCGTTGCCGAACATTGCGCCGGAAGGATCGTCTACGCGATCTTGAGATCGGCAAGAGTACGACTACATCACCCACGAGAATCTGCTCTCGTTAAACACTTCTGGATCTTCGAGGGTGAGTTCCTCTGTCGAATCGTTGCTACAATCTAGTAGATAGACCTTGGCTTGTTTGTTTGCATGCGGTAGAATTTTTTTGTTTTCCATGCTATGAACCCCTACAAAAACCACCAAATTTGTTGATGATCAAGATGCCTACTAACGATGCAGCTTCAAAGTCCCCTGCGCCAGAAGAATGAAAACATTTTGTAATATTTGTCTCTTCTAGCCATTTATTTATGCGGTAAAACAATGTGGTTCACTCAACACGGAAAACTTGACTATAAGCTTCCAGCTACTCAAGAAGTAGTTCCCGCATGTATATTTGTATATATTTTTAAGCAAGTGATGGATTATCCATTACTTCGGATTTTACGCTTTACATTTCGTGAGTCGGAAGACCGTCAGTCAGAACCATGCACTCAGGCGATGATTCCTAATGGCGTTGTTAAGAACCTAAGCACAAAATCACTGACTTCGAGTGCCGAAAGTCACTACCCCAGAATCCACATAAAAACAACAAAGAACATGTAGACTATAAAACTTAAGCTATAATGCCCGTAGGCGGAATTTTGACAAGTGCAAATTCAAAGCATATGCATAAAGGTTTTACATGATCCAAAAATGAACACTAAAGGAGGTAAAAGACTCAGGCATATGAGTGAACCAAAACCTTTATTTTATTGATCATATAAGAGGTACACAGTAGATAGTAAATTATGGTAAGTGTAAAAAGGACGTAGCTATGCTATGTTCCATGGCCGATTAAGCTATGGATAGTCATCAATCGGGTCACGTCGCTTACGCTTATGGTCCTTGTTTGGCCTATCTTTCAAGTCACGATTATCAATGAGGTAATAGGAACCATTGAGTAGCGCCTTGCTAATGATGAACAGTCCTTCCCATGGCGGGGATAATTTTTTTGACTTTTTCTTCTTAACTCGGAGCACCAGATCCCCCTCTTCAAACGAGTGATGCCGAACGCGACGACTATGGTGGGTTCTTAGCTTCTGCTGGTAGATGGCGGATCTCTGTCATGCCAGCATGCGTTCCACCTCGAGAAGGTCCCCATCTAAGCGTTTGGATTCTTCAGTGTCATCCTCGTCGCAGGCGGCAACTGTTGGTGAATCATGGAGGATGTCGGAAGGTAGGACTGCTTCTGCTCCATATACCATGAAAAAAAGGGTGTATCCGGTGGATCTGTTGGGAGTATTTCGTAAAATCCACAAAATAGATGAAAATTCCTCCACCCAAGCTCCATCTGCTCTATGTAGTGGTGCTTCTAGACGTGGCTTTATTCCCTATAGAATTAGTCTATTGGCCCGTTCAACTTGACCATTAGATTGTGGATGAGCCACAAATGCTAGGTCAAGGCGGATGCCTTTCTCATAACAATAAGCCTCTACTTCTCAGAGTGGCAAGTTTCTACCATTTTCGGTGATGATGCTATGTGGGAGACCAAATCTCACCACTAGATCCCGGACAAACATAAGGGCAGTTGCCACATGAAAATTTCTAATGGGTTAGTGTAACATCCCAATTTCAGCAACCCTGATTCTTTTGTCAAAAGGCAAAAATCAAGGGGAACAAAAACTTTTTCCTATTAAGTGATGCAATGTTTGCTTACTTGTTTGATTGTGTTCATGCAACTACTTGTGTAATAGATGCTTTACTCCTTACCTCAACCCTAGTTGACAAAAACTATTTTTCAAAAGAGATGTCTTGGATCTTTTTCCATTTACTCAAGTGTTCTGGCATTTCGAACTTGATCCAAGATGACTTTGCCACAACAAAATATTTTTTACTATATCTATTAACAGAACTATGGAGACCTACATATAATCTCCTTATATTTTCAAGACAAAACTTTTAACTACTCTTATCTCTAGATTTTCCAAAAACCATTACAAAAATCTTTTCATACAATCTTGGTAGAAATACCAAGATGTCCTTACATTATTTCAAAATCACAACCTCTTCAAAACACCCATGCTTACCTCAAGCTAGGCTTGATGGTAACCCTAGTAGTTGATAACTTTGACTAGATGAATTGCCTTGATCTGCTGATTGTATTGAGTGCTTAGGAACTAGAGTGAGCTAATCTAGTAGCTCAATCCTTGAGGATCAGATCAATGTTTGAGATCTCCAAATCTTAAACCAAGCCATCTAAGCTGTATCTACCC
This sequence comes from Avena insularis, assembly GCA_023614405.1. Taxonomy (NCBI): domain Eukaryota; kingdom Viridiplantae; phylum Streptophyta; class Magnoliopsida; order Poales; family Poaceae; genus Avena; species Avena insularis. The sequence continues at coordinate 190,862,969 of CM042689.1, read as the reverse complement.
TATGTGACCCTCTCATCTCTTACTCAAATGAATCAAAGGATAATCCCTCTCGATAACTTCAAAACTCCCTGAAGACCAAGTATAAGCATGGATCATCTCTACTCCATCATCCAATCAACTCATTTACTTGATCGTTAATTTGGAGCATAGCATCACCTCAAAATCCTCTCCACTTGTAATCTAGTCTAAAACCCTAAATTTGTCAAAATGGCTGAGTCTGAAACCCTTGTCTAGATTCAATATTTGAGACACCACCCATCCTAACCTTTGTGCATCCTTGAGAATGTACTTGAACCATCTTGTAGCACATCATGAGTAGTACCAAATCCCACTCTTGCACTTAGCTAAGCCTTTCTGGTTCCCACTCATCCATGATGGTTTTGCAGACATCATGATAATCTTTTCCTGTAAATCTAGTTAACATGCCTACTTTGGCAGAAGCCCACATCCATATGCTATCACCCCTTGATAAACTCTTTGCATGGTTATGATCTACTAACCATGGTCTGTCAATCGACACTTCACTTGTTTCCATTGGATCCCTGTGCTTCTTAAACCCTCAAGGTTTATTAGGCATCATGACACATCTATTATGGCAACATTGTTTTCAACCAAGTTTCCCTCATCGTATCTCCTAAAGAAGAAGGACCCTGTCGATGCTAACCCACCTAGAATTGCCCTAATGGGAAAAGACTGCATCTTTTCTACTTGTTAAATATAAACCGCCCAATCCGAAACCACTCATCTCTGACCCGTAGCTGACCACACCTGTTTGTTATAAAACATGTTAGCATATAAAAATCCATCGCTAAAATTTTTAAGCGGATGTTATCACCCAACCCTACTCCTACATAATCTCAGGACGAGATTATTTTAAGGTGGAAAGGTATGTAACATCCCAATTTCAGCAACCCTAATTCTTTGTCAAAAGGCAAAAATCAGGGGGAACAAAACCTTTTTCCTATTAAGTGAAGCAATGTTTGCTTACTTGTTTGCTTGTGTTCATGCAACTGCTTGTGTAATAGATGCTTTACTCCTTACCTCGACCCAGTTAAAAAAATATTTTACAAAATAGATGTCTTCGCTCTTCTTCCATTTCCTCAATTGTTTTGGCATTTCAAACTTGAGCCAAGATGACTTTGCTACAACAAAATATTTTTTACTATATCTATTAACAAAACCACGGAGACCTACATATAATCTCCTTATATTTTCAATATAGAACTTTCAACTACTCTTATCTCTAGATTTTCCAAAAACCTTCACAAAAATCTTTTCATCCAATCTTGTTAGAAATACCAAGATGTCCTTATCTTATTTCAAAATCAAAACCTCTTCAAAACACCCATGCTTACCTCAAGATAGGCTTGATGTTAACCCCAGTAGTTGATAAGTTTGACTAGGTGAATTGCCTTGATCTGCTGATTATATTGTGTGATTAGGAATTAGAGTGATCTAATCTAGTAGCTCAATCCTTTAGGATCATATCAATGTTTGAGATATCCAAATCTTAAACCAAGCCAACTAAGATGGATCTACCCTAAGTGACACTCTCATCTCTTACTTAGATCAATCAAAGGATAATCCCTCTTGATAACTTCCAATATTCCTGAAGACGAAGTCTAAGCATGGAACCTCTCTACTCCATCATCCAATCAACATCATTTACTTGATCATTATTTTGGAGCATAGCATCACCTCAAAATCCTCTCCACTTGTAATCTAGTCTAAAACCCTTATCTCGATTCAATACTTGAGACTCCACCCATCCTAAATATTGTACATCCTTGAGAATGTACGTGAACCATCTTGTAGCACATCATGGGTACTACCAAAGACCACTCTTGGCCTTGGCTAAGATTTTTTGGTTCCCACTCATCCATGATTGTTTTGGAGACATCATGATAATCTTTTTCTACAAATATAGTCAACATGCCTACTTTGGAAGAAGCTCACATCCATATGCTATCATCCCTTGACCAAATCTTTGCATTGTTATGATCTACTAACCATGGTATATCAATCCCCACTTCACTTGTTTCCATTGGAGCCCTGTGCTTCTTAAACCCTCATGGTTTATTAGGCATCATGACACATCTTTTATGGCAGCATTGTTTTCAACCAAGTTTGCCACCAATCCTATATTACCTCCAATACAACCAAGCCCAACTCTTGGCATAATGAGCATCTATATAACCTTGTCTATCCATTCATATATCCCTTGTATCAAGGTGAGCTATGAGCTCACTAATCCAACCATGTTAAGATGGCCTAAAAATAACAAAACCCTAGATGCCCCCGAATCTAGTTTCTTCCTTTCCCACCATAATTATTCAAAAACCAAGTTGGAAATGGTGTATAAATCAAGTTTACATCATATACCTTGGATATGTCAATTCCCTAACTAATTCCCACAATTATTTGGATCCTCAAACTATTTAAATTCCACTTTTGGAAAAACCCTAGAATCCTTGTCTATAAAGACAAATTTGTTTTTATCAAAATATCCTTGCCAACTCAATACACAATTGAGTTATATACATCATACCATACCTTCCCATCTAAAAAATAAATATTTTTGAGTTTCTTTATTATTTCTTTTTGACATTATCCTTAAATGGCAGAAACAATAAATATTGCCTTAAACATACTTTTCCATCTCAATAAATCCAATAAAATTACCCAATGTGTGATATGGTATTTAGAACCATTTCACACCAAAAACCTATCTTGTCTAATGTAAAAATAACACATTAGCTTCTAGAAACCATTTCTTCATATTTTGAATAAATGTGTATAAGTGGACTCATAATCATTTGAAAAATACCAAACAATTCCTATGATCATGGTTTGACCATACTCATCCACCGGTACCATTTTCCCACTTTTCCCAATGTAAAGTATTCAACATACTTCATAAGCCCAAGGTTGATCAATTTTTGCCACATCAACCAAACCTTAGAATAAACACAATCAACCCTCACCTAACTTGGTAAACAAACTTCCCCAGCACACCATGCTCCATCTTGGTCGCAGCACTGTAGCACCACTATAGCTAAACCCTCCCTTTGTCCTCATGTGCTTGGAAATAGAGGAGACATGTGAGGCATCAATCTTTGTCCCTCTTAATGTCTTGCAACAGCCCCATCACGCCCCTCTGTCCCTATACAGCTCACTAGGACAAATCCACGACTTCTCCACCGGCCCTAAGCACCAATGGGAGAGCCAGGGACAAACACTAACCCCTCCATGAACCATGTCCATCATGGGCCTCTCTTTTCTCGAAATAAAAAGGGCAAGGCTAGCACAGTCCCTCTCCCCTCTCTCATTTCACTCCCTAACCTCCAGAGAACCACCCCCACTCGCCCTAGCCAACTACCTCCTCCTCTTTTCTCCATGGAGAGGAAGAACCAGCCCACCTCGTCCATTTTGAGCTCTCAAGATCATGCTCGTTTCCAACCACCCGACCCCCTCTCCTTCGGCCATGACACTCCCCAACACCAATACTCTTCTTCTCCAGAAGCCCAAGTATCCTATCCCTCTCCACAGCTCGGGAGACAGAGAACTTTCTCCTTGGTTTTTTGATCTGCATGCAAGCGAGCGGCTGGCCCCGACCCTTCTCCTCTCTTATCTAGGCATGCATGTGCTCCCCTGGGGATTAGATCTAACCTCCCCTCCCCTTCTTGTCTACTTGCAGGGGCCCAGAGAAGCGCCACTGTCGAGATCGAATGAGCTTGGCTCTGCCCGCGTTGCACGAGCTAGCTTTCATCACCTAGATGCCTCGTCTCGCACTTCAGCGGAATCCCCATGGCACGCCGCATTCCCCTGTGGTATCCTTGTTGCCAGAGAGCCTTCCTAGGTGCCCCTTGCGCCTCGCTGTATTCAGCTAGGGTTTCGTCGCGTCACCAGAGGCGGGAGGTGGACGATGAACGTCAGGCATTGATCCACCTCTAATCTAACGAACGAGGATCATGCATACCCCTTCGGCCTGCTTCAGTTGCTAACAAGCAGGTCCTGCCCCACCGATTCATTTGAATCCTGCGTGTGCGATTGCTGCGGATCTAGGCTGATTTGCTAATAGGGGTAAATCCAAGTTTCTAGTGTAGATAAGAAATGTACCTATCCTTTAGCATTGGTCCTGTGGCAATGGGAGCCATATTTTGGTCGAAGTTAAAATAACCAAAATAGGCCATTAAGGACTTTAGGATTTTCTCTGGGTCAAACCATAAATTGTATTGACCCAATTCCAACTCCCAGTACACCTGGATACCAGAACTTATCAAACCCTTGGATATCAAAATTTATTGAATTATCTTTGGTTTATGGTGACCTAAACCTTTCTGTGCATAGTTTATTCACTAATGAATCCACCACTTTAGTTCTTCATATCCAAAAAGGGTGATTCCAATTTCTATAGAAAGGTATTATAATTACCTAACATTTTTCCATGGAATCACATGAAAATCTTCCATATAATTAATCTGGTTAAAAAGACAAAAACCATCCAGTACTGCCTTTGGGAATTTCCTGAGGGCATTCTGGTAATTATTTTAGGATAATTCCAACTCTCATTGAATCAGTCCATCAAACCCTACTTAATCACCCAAGAAAATATTTTTTGGAGCTCCAGAACTATTCTGGTGAATTATTTCCCAAAAGAAGAGTTATATTCACTAGAAAAGTCACTATAAATCATTAGTAATTGATAAAATAGTGAAACCACTTTCGTTGGTTTCATTTTATCAATATCTATATTCTGATATCATTTTTATGAAATTATATCATATTGAATGTGGCCTATGTCTTAAAAACCCTCCTCTACTTAGTTTCTAAACTAAACATCCTATTGGAATTCCTCCAAAAGCTTCCAAGCCAATTCCCATCTTTCTAAAAACTCCTTATTCCCAAACCCAACTGAATTATAACATGTATCCCTTGTTTGATTGCTATAAGATATGATGCTTGTATGCCTTGGTTGATTGTGGCCTTTCTTATTTGCATGTGTGATCCCTGACAACGATATTCTCGATTGTCTGACAATGAGAAGAGGAGATATTATACTCACTGGTATTCTTGGTTATCTAAAGAAGAAGTCCAGGGACATATTGCCATATTAATAATCACAGGTAAGCCACCTTCTTGCTCATAATCCCTTGTCCTAATGTTTTACTTATGCATGTTTTATCTACAATTTATGAAACTACATTGTTTTATTATATGTTGAGTTATATCTGGTAGTGGTTTGGATCCTCCAAACTATTACTTATTTGTACTATTAAGTACAATCCCCTTATCGATACCTATTCGCCCCTAGTATGGTAGATGGTGTTCAACACCATGACCCCTTGGAGACCCCCTTTTAGCCGAAGTAAAAGTATGGGATGGGAAGTCCCCAGGAAGATATTAATAAAATGTTTTATAAGAAAACCTTGGTGAGGTTTGACCCACCAAGAGAGGTTTGAAAAATGAGAAAGGTTTTCTTTTACAAAAAGGATGTAGGAAAAATGTTAGTGAAAACGCACCCGATTCTTTGCAACTTTAGCTATAACAACTTAACCCGTGCAACCACATTACTCTGGAATGGGACGGGTCTAGATTTGAAGTTTGCTACTCTGGTATGGGTATTCTCATGACTACATATAAGGGATCGGATCCCTCGAATTCTGGGGTTCCTTGACAAAAAGGGTCAACTGCAAGGCATCCACCTAGAGGAATTGCGAACTGCCCTTAGGAGAAGTCGGGCGATACTATGAGCCTCTCATTGAAAGTGCCGGATCTGGAGGAGTTGGGAGCACTCCGGTTGGTCTGTGGATCCTGACGTCCCGATGTTGAGAGGACCAACTCATAGGGTAGGGCCTATACAAGAGTGGCATCCGGGGAGTCTTGACCGGTTACTCGACTCACAATCGGTGTAGATCAGGGCAAGGTAATCGCATGCTGTGGGTAAAGTGTACAACCTATGTAGAGTGTAAATTTATTCAAATAGCCATCTCCGCAGTTATGGACGGGTTGGACAAACTACTTTAGAGCGGTGCTGGTTTTTTTTCAAAAAGGACTTCGGAAAAGCAATGGCTTGAAATGTTTTGACCATGAGATGGTCGGAAAAAGGGAGGAAAGGTGTTTGGTCATGAGATGACCGAAAGGAAAATCAAATGGGTGACTCAATCCTAGAGTTTTCCATAAATTTTCAAAAAGTTTTTCCCAATGTTTTACAAAAGATTTTCAACAAGGATATAGAGACATGCTATATCTACAAGAGAAACTATTTTACAAAAGAACCTCTTATGGAGCCCTCCTACTAACACAACCATATTGCATATCCTTTATAATTGTTCTCTTAAGGTGGTGCGGTGACCCAGCATACCACTGCATGTGTAGTACACTATTGTTATTGACATAACATTCACAGAACACCGTTTCGTAAATATCACATCCCTCGAAGTGGTACAACAGAAATATTGCGGGTCCATATTACAAACATACACACATTATTATTATTACAATACCAGAAGTTCAAGACTTCAAAAGATTCAACTTACAAACCAAATATAAAGTATTTTAGTGGAAGTTTTAAAGTGACAACTTCAACTCCGAATTGAGCTCAACAACTTATTATTATATTGTTCATGTTGCTCGGCTCAATTGGTTACTAATACTAAGGCAGTTATTCTGACTCACTGTGCTCTCCTCCATAGACGACTTCGTAGTACAACCCTTCTACAGCACCGTACAGATTTGGCTCCTCATAGAAGACCTCCTCTTGGCTTTCAGCTGCATACATTGGGGTATCTTCTAGATCCTCAGAGTCTAAGCAGGGAATCAAAGGAAAGGGTGAGTAACAGCGTTACCCAGCAAGTTCATTATATGCAAGGTGGGAAGTTTGATGCTCTATCTACCACCTCGGACTATAAGTCCTTGGCACTATGCAGTTTTCATAAATCTTCCTTCAATGATTGATTTTATTGTTAAAAAAATTATGCCCATCAGCCTTCACAGGTTTACCAGAACTTTCATGGAGTTCCTTTCCTACCGCGTTCGTAGCTCCTTCCCGGAACAGGGAGTAACAAGTTACAATTCTTACACTCTGCAGAGGTGCGTTACTTTTCCCATGAGAGATCAACTCTTTGTTGCACAACCAGGCGTACTTTCCCTTCCACAATTCCATGATGTGGGGCCCAATAGGTGATCCAAGCCAATCACTACCCTTTCTGCCACCCCGTATGTCTGCACGATCCTTCAGGGATGGCTCACCTCCGTTGAGCCCCCTTTCAGGCAGGCTAAAACCCTAATGAGTTCCCAAAGACTCTATGAGTTGGTGATGCCCCTGGCAAGTAACATATAGGTCCAACTATACCTCTGACATCCACTCATAGATAATTTATATGCCAATGTGGGGCCTAAGGGTGCCCACCCTTATGTTGGATCCGCACAAGGAATCACAACGTCATGTTAAGGTCGTCATTCCTCCATACGAAAGGAAAAGGATACAACTGACTTCTCCATCCCATTCCAAATCTCATGGTTAGCCCGTTATATACTGTGCTAGAATCACTGATGTCATGGGTTGTTAATTCCTAGGTGATTATTTGTGTTGCAAATAGAAACCTAAGTTCTATTGCTCCACTATATCATCACTTAGGATGATATCAACAATTTATTTATTTGAGAAAATAATATTTTCTTTCCCCGAAACATAGATGATAACACATAATTTACAAATACTTTGATAAAGACTCTTCCAAGGACATGAGCAAGTGATGAAATAGCCTTGTGTTTGCAAGTTAGTGAAGTCGTATGCTTGCACTAGAACTTCAGCTTCTATGTCTACAAAACATCATTATTGCCAAATAAGGAAAATATTAAAAGAAGCAAAAATGAACATCCATAGTAATGTAATGCATTATTTGTTATTTATTTTCTTTTGTGTTTTACCCAATATTTTAGTTTTCTAGAATATCTTTAGGAACTTAAGAAATTCATTTTAAGGAATAACCTTAATATATTATAAATATTATTTTCACTATTTTTATAATGTAATATATTATTAATAGAGTTAAAAACTAATTTTTATTTAATTTTAACTCTTATATTTATTTATTTAATAATTCTTTTTAAGAATTAGCATTTAAATTAAGGAGATTTTATTTTGGTAACTTCAAATATTTATTACATTAATAAAAGTTATTTTGGTAACTTCAAATATTTTCTTTTGGTAACTTCAAATTTTTTCTTTTGGTAACTTCAAATATTTATTTTGGTAACTTCAAATATAATCTTTTGGTAACTTCAAACTAAGTTCAGATATTTTTCTAAAATACTATAATAATCAAGTATAATAAAATTTATTTTTATTTATTTTATGTATTTTCTTGATTTTTTATAAAATTCCATAAGGAATATATATATATTATAAATCTTTAACCTAAAATTTATTTATAAAAAATAGGTTTCTTAATTTAATTTAATAGGTTGTTTTATTATGTATCTAAAAGTACATTGTTTATATTTTTTATGTTTTATTGTATTTTCTAAGATTTATTGAATTATAGGATACTTTCGTCTTTTACTTAAATTATTAAAATTCCTTTTTAGATTTTGGGCCAACTCATTAGGCTATTTGGGCCAATCTTGGCCCAATTGGCCTAGTCAAAATACCCACCCGAGGTGGTACAGGTCCTATCAGCCCAGTACACAGCCTCCTCTCTCTCCCTCATTCTCTCCTTCTCTTCTTCCTCGACCCCTTAGTCACTGACACCGCCACCGTGTGATTCACACCGCTGTGGTCCTCTCTGGCCGCCGCCGTGGTGTATGGTGTAGTTGTCGACCTTGCTCCTTCATCTAGTCCAATTCTATTTGGATTTGGGGCCCTTCTGCGGCTAGGATAGCTCCATCCCGAACCCTAGGGTTTGGTATGGTGCCGGTGATGCCACCGCCGCTACACCAGTGGTGCTGTGGTGGTGCTTATCGACCTCAAACGCTGTTGTGGCCACCTCCTCTACTCAGTGCGAGTTGCAGCGCCGCTTGGGTGCTCCCTGTGCTGCTGTGTGCTCGCCGTCTTCTCTACGTCCTCTTCTAAACTACAGCGAGGACCTTTGGTGAGTTGATCTTGATCTTCCCTTTGTGATTGTTTGTCCTATGCCCCGCCTGAGCTATTATGTGTGTCTCGGTTGTGTACCCCTAATTATGTTTCATATCTTGTTCTAGGGTTTGTCCATTTGTTTAGTTGTACATGATGAACTGGAACTAGTGGTGGTGACTAATGAGGATTTTGATCAATTACACTTAATTGCTCACTATTCTCATTTGATTAAATGATTCTAGTGGCCTTGTAGTGTTGATTCCAGTTGGTAGTTGAGCATGACTAAAGTGGTAATGCTAGTGTGGAATTCTACTGGTGGTGTTGGTCATTGGTGAGTTCACCACTATCAAAATATTAGTACTAACAGTGGTGCTGTCAGTAATTATCCACTGATTTGTTGAGCCCTCATTTATGGAATTGTACTCAAAATTAGGGTAATAAGGTGATTATATTGATACCCTAATTATGTGGATGGATATACTCTTGGTGATGATTCCTGGTTAAATTCCAAGAAGATGATATTTTAGGTTTACTTATTCAAGCTGAATAATGGATTTGCTTGATCTTAGAATCTGTCTTTGTGACACTATCTTAACATGGTACACAAGTTTAAGTTCTACTACTGGCTTGATTCTATTGATGCTTAGTTTTGTATTTGAATCAAAGTTTAGTTGGAATCTTCTACTTAAACATTTATGCCTATGATGTTGGTTTAAGGCATAGGAACTAGCTTCCTATCTTGTTGTCCCTAATAGAAATGTTCTGATATTATCATTGGTTACTGGATCTTGAATCCTTTTGGCTAAGATGGTTACATGCTCATAGATTTATATTGGTTCATATGATTTGTGAATTCTGAGGTGCTACTCCACTAGGAGATCTGCCCATAATTCATAAGCTATGCTAAGTACATGTTGGAATATATGATATGGCTATCAAATCCATGATCTATGATGCTGGTCTCAGATCCTGATTTGATTGGTAAAATTTATGTATACTCTTTATTTAAAAGATCATCTATGATGGATTCACCCCACTTGGGTGATTTCTGAGAGATCCAGATATAAAACAACACATGAATATTTGTCTAGAGAAGATAATGAGATCATGTGATGGTTTTATTTCACTCACCACAACAGTTGATTTTTGCTCATGTTGTGGTTGGTTGATTTGGTTGGCTCGATCTTGCTGATGGTGCTGCTGAATTGAGCCTGTCCTTCTCCTTCAGGTTCCTTTGAACTTGGCCTTGATCTTTCCCTTCACCTTCTGGCTCATATAAGCTTGGCCTTGATCTTTCCCTTGCTGTCCACATGATCTACCCACTCCTTATGTCACCATCCGGTGAGTACTAGGATGATCTTGTGTGTGTGGTTGGCTGATGGTTTGCTTGGCTCTTGCAAAGCTTAGCTTTCTTCTGGTTTGGTGTTGGGAAGGAAAAATATGTTGTTGTGAGCCTTGCCATGGCTGGGCTCTTCCCTTTTGCTTGAGTAGCAGCTGCTACTGTGCTGACAGATCTCACCATGCATTTAGGTGATTGTGCTGCCTGTGTGCTTGGTACACAGTTTGGATCAGATCGATGAGGTGTTTTACCTTTTGATCTTTTAACATTTCATTCTCATGGTGAAACTTGCCCCTCTTCCTGTTCAAATCTGTATTGTGGCTCATTGATTATGAAAGAACAATTCTTTCATATTGTTGAAACTTGCCCCTGTATCAATACTCAATAATGTAATATGAGTAGTGCACCTCACTAATCTCTAGTGAGAGTATTCTCACAACTAACCTTTTATTTTCCTTTTTGTTTGTTTTAAGTTTTGTTGTAGGTACAAGATCTGTTGTTTCAAGATTTATTATAGGAGTACATAGATAGATAGGTAGATTTTAATTGTAATGATTATTTGATCAGTTTTTAATAATTTTGTAATATCTTATATTATTCTTTTGTAACAATTTATAATAGTTTATTATTTAAATTCCAATTGTTGTAATTCCTTTTTCTGTACTGAACCTCTCATTGGTTTGGAATAAAGATAAAGAATAAGAATTCATTTCTTATTTTAATTACATTACTTTGAATTCTATTATTTATTATTATATCATTATTATAGCAAATGATATTACTAAATAATTTTAAAATAACAAGTCTTAATTTTAAATATAAGTTCAAATTCCAAATTTGTATTCAAATTCCCCCCCTCAACACACATTGATTCAAAAAGATCATGTCACAATTTATAACGATCACTCCCAATAGCTCTTCCTACACACCGAGTGTGAAAGAAACTCTGATTACTTTAGGTTTTTAGTTTGGCAAAAAATTTACCTGAATTTTATAGATGAATGCATGCATATGCACAAATTCCTAATTCTACCCTTCGTTGGTTCCTAAGTGATGGGATGTTACAGGTGGTTTGTGAGTACATTTAAAGTACTCACCGGTATTGACCCTGGCTATTTACTTGGACAAATTTTCAAAAGATCGAGAAACGACGAAGAAGCTGACGTCTATGCGAACTAGGCCGTCTCATAGTCAGTTTTCTATAGGTTAAGGCATGTCATGGGCTCTGCGCTTGAAGACTTCCGCTATTTCATGTTGTCATCGCCATTACGGCAACCTTGTAACTTTTGAAATAGTTACTTTATGGATGTTGTAATGGTATTAGTCGGTTATGCTCACGATTCACTGATCATGCAAATGTGAATTGAATGCATAATGGGGAATCTTGGACCGTAAATCTGGGGTCCCACCTTTAGCTTCTATCCATTTTGTGAATTTGTCAACTGCTACTAGAAGATGTGTAAACCAACAAGGTGTCATCTGCAACGGTCCAACCATGTCAAGCCCCCAGACTGCAAATGGCCAAATTATTGCTATGGTTCGCAATTCTTGAGCTAATACATGTGGTTGTCGGGCATAATATTGACACCTGGTGCATGTCTCAACCAGCCTATCGGTGTTCGCCTTCACGGTTAGCTAGTAGAATACTTGCCGGATGGCTTTGGAGACCAAAGATCGGGGAGCGGCGTGATGCCTGCAATCTTCGAGATGAATCTCATGAAGGATTGCGATACCTTGCTGCTGGGAGACACACTTTAGATATACACCTGTGGTGCTTCTTTTATACAGATGCCCATTGATTATGGTATAGCCCTTTGCTCGACGTACTATTTGCCGACTTTCGACCTCGTCAATAGGCAAATTTCCATGCTCGAGGTAATCCATGAACTATTGTTATTGTGTTAACAAATGAGTCAACACTATCTGAATTCTCGGGGTCCGCTCCCTTCACGGATGGGGTCCATAGATGCTCCAGAAAAACGCCTGGCGGAATTGGTTTGTGTCCCGATCCAAGCTTTGACAGCAGAACATACGCCTCATTTGACTCCCTCTTGACGTACTTGACTTCGTAGGCTTCGAAGCACTTGGCTATCTCATCGACTTCTTCTTGATATGCTGCCATCATAGGGTTCCACGCATTCTAGGTGCCATCCACCTGCTGGGCAACCAAGTCAGAATCTCCATAGCAAACTATGCTCTTGATGCCAATATCCATGGCTACGCGTATTCCGTTAATGAGTGCTTCATATTTCGCCATGATGTTTGTAGCCTCAACGTGAATTTGCAGGACATAGTGCAGTTTTCTCCTATTGGTGACTGTAGCAGTACACCAGCCCCCGAGCCATTGAGTAGCTTTGATCCGTCAAAGTGCATTACCCCATATTTTGGTTTTGGTAGGGGAGTACCGTTTGGAATCTCCGTCCAATCTGCAATGAAATCTGCCAAGGCCTGTGACTTGATACCGTCACGTCTTTTGTAGGTGATCTCGAAGGCGGCAAGCTCAATGCCCCACTTCGCCACCCTTCCTGTAGCATCGCTGTTGTTGATGATGTTGGACAATGGAGCCTTTCTCACTACTATGAATGGGTGCTCCTGGAAGTAGTTCCTTAGATTCCGAGAAGCAAGGAAAACTCCATAAGCTAGTTTCTAGTAGTGCGGGTAACGTTGCTTGGACTCCTTCAAGACCTCGCTTACATAGTAAACTGGTCTTTGTACTCCATACTGATGCGTTGGTTCCTTCCTCTCCACCACGACGATGTTGATAGCACGGTTGGTAGCCTCCATGTATATCAACATAGGCTCCATTGACTCAGGTGCTGTAAGTATAAGCGTAGAGGAAAGTATCCTTTTATCTCCTTAAGCGCAGCGTATGCCTCATCGGTTCATACTAATTTGTCCGCCTTCTTCAGCAACTTGTATAGCGGCAGAGCATTCTCTCCAAGTCGGTTGGCGAATCGGCTTACCGCTGCAATGCAGACTATGAGCCGTTTAATGTCCTTCAGGCATGTCACATGATTTATGTTGAGGATGGCCTTGATCTTCTCCGGGTTGACCTCGATTCCATGATGGGAAATAGTGAAGCCCAAGAATTTGCCTTCTGGAACTCTGAAGATGCGCTTCTTGGGGTTAAGCATCATGTTGTACTTTTGGAGGTTATCAAAGGTTTCCTTTAAGTCGGAGATAAAGTAATTTGAATTTTTTGACATCACCGCGATATCGTCCACATAGGCGTGAACGTTCCGACCAATTTGGTCATGGAGGCATCGTTGCATGGTCCGCTGGTACGTAGCACCTAGGTTTTTCAACCCAAAGGGCATCATGAGATAGCAGAATGTGCCATAAGGTGTGGTGAACGAAGTGGCCAATTGGTCTGACTTCCTCATATTGATCTCGTGGTATCCTAAGTATGCATCTATAAAACACAGAAGTTCTGATCCAGCCATCGAGTCAATGACTTGGTCACTGTGAGGCAAAGCAAACAGATCCTTCGGACATGCTTTGTTCAAGACAGTGTAATCAACACACATTCTTAATTCTTTAGTTCCCTTTTTGGGAACAAGTACAGGATTGGCCACCCATTGGGTGTGAAGCAGTTCTCGGATAAAACTATCCTTAAGTAACCTAGCTATCTCTTTTCCAATGGCGCGTCTCATCTCATCCCCGAAGCGTCGTAGAGGTTGTTTCACCGGTTTGCACTTTGGACCAATGTTTAACCTATCCTTGGAAAGTTCCATGGGTACACCTTTCATGTTGGCAGGTTGCCAGGCAAAGATGTCCCTATTCTCACGGAGGAACTCGGCAAGCATGCTTTCCTATTTGGGATCCAGGTTCATCCTAATGGCATTGACCTTGGACACATCGCCTACCACAAGTTCCACCGGCTTGGTCTCGATGGTGGCCTTGAAGGCAGGATCCGAGTCAGAAATTTGTTTCTTCAATGTCGGCATCTCTGAAGTGTCGACCTTTCTCTGGATCACCTTGAATTCTTCGCTGTAGAGGACAGCTTCTGTAAAGCCTGCTTCTCCAATCTCGCAGTCCCTTGCTTTTGAAAAGCTTCCGGCAACGTGATGACACTGTCTGGTTCGGGTATCTTGAGCTTGTTGTAGACGAAGCATAGATTGGCCATGAATGAGTGAAAGATGTCGCATCCGAATATGATGTGGTACACGCTCTTGAAGTGGACCACTTCGAAGGCCATGCGCTCTTGGCGGTAATTGTTGACATCACTAAAGGCGACCAGAAGGGTAATACACCCAAGGGACTAAGCCTCCCGGACAGGAACTACGCCATGAAACACGGTGCTGGTCCGTGTTAGGTTGGTCTCCGTCAAATTCATCTTGTGCAGTCTATCCAGGTACATGATGCTGATGCTACTTCCACTATCCACCATGCACTTGGTGAACTCGCAGCCGTCAATCAGAGATTTCATGACCATGGCATACTAGTTCTCTGTTGTAACAAGGTTAAGATGATCCTTCCTGTGCCATGTGATTGGATAATTCCGACCAACGCAGGAACTGGGGAACTAGGGGTAGGGTGGCCATCAGTATCCTCAGAGAGGTCTTCTGTGCCCGGACACTTGCGGTGCCAAGGAAAGTGTGGTAGACGGGTGCCTTCTTCTCGAAGGGTTCTTCCCTTTGCCATCTCCCTTGTCGGCGTGCTTAGGGTCTATGTCCTCGTCCATGTCATTTGAATCCTTGGACTCCTCTTCCTTCTTATTCCCTTTGCCCTTGCCTCGCGGTCGGTTCTTTTGGCTTCGCTTGTAACCGGACTCCCGGTCTTCCTTGAGATTGTTAACGAACTTGCAATGTGGTTGGTGTGAGTGGCTTTGCCATTGGCATCGAGGTATACGAGTCATGACATGTATGGTATTTCTCGTATGTTTGGGGGATGCAGAGCGCTGTCAGGGTAGTGTCACTATAGCACTGCTGCCCATGACCAGCCCCCCGGCCTCTGCCACGTTATCCGCCATCACCTCTGCATGCAAAAGTCATGGCGACCATGTCAGAAGATGCCTTTTTCTTCTGGCAAATTCTTCCGCTTACTGTTGTTGTTCCTCTTGGCTAGGGTTGGAATGGCAATTGTGGGTAAGCAACCACGAGTGTCTTCGTTGGTAGCCGCGAACTCACTGGACAAGGAAATCATCTGATTGAGATCCACCTTGTGAATGTATTGTAGGCGCTTCAACTTATGCCGGAGCAAGGTGCCCTTTTCCAAACCATCAATGTAGGCGGCCTAGCGTTCTGACCGTGCACTCCTGCGTAGGAATTTTTCATATCCAGCCAGCAAGAGAGGTAGACTCGAGATGTCTCGTTCTTTTGCTGGATGCACCGCTGTAGATCGCCGATAGTACATGGACATTTGTACGTACCATTGAAATTCTTGACGGTAACATTGGGGTTTCCCCCGGCGATCTCGACCGCTTCGTTGTAATCCTGCAACCACGTAGCTGACCTGGTAGTGCCGTCATAGGGCTTGATCGTCTTGTCAATTCGGAAACCCTTGGGTAAGTCGTGGCTTGTATCACAGGGCGAACACAATGTGGTCCCAAGTATTGTCCTTCCCGGGCCTCCTGAATCTTGTTCAAGCACAAACATGCACCGTATGGCTCTAGGGTTGCTTTTCTCTTGTCTCCTCCACGGGAAGGGCTGTGTGAACAACATGGTTATCCTCCGCCATGGTGGCTTCTAGGGGGCGATGGAGGCGGAGGTGGTGGTGGGTTAGCCCTCTTTCTATTGCCCTCCTAAGACTCCTCACGCCTGTCGTGGTTGCTTCTCGGATGCGGAGGGTCATGGCATGACATGCTCCTATGCCCGTGGTTTCCACTACACTCTCCTTCATGATGAGGCTACTCCACATTTTCACGAATGATGATTCCCCCCTGGGGGCTCCTAGGCGGAGGCATGCTAGAACGATGGCGAGCTTTTGGGTCTTCGTGATGCCGGGAAGATCGGGTAGGTGGCGTCGAGCAACGAGGGTGAGGCTTGCCTCCGTGGTCGAAGATATGGGGATAGCATCATCTCTGTTGCATGCGTCCCTCCGTCTTTGTTCTGATGAACCCGTTTGAGATCCGACATCATGAGGAGATCTTGCCCTCTGCTATTTGGGAGTGCTAGAGTGGCAATATGTTGGGTCTGACTCAAGACTCTGAGAGGTGGCCTTTTCGTGCTGTTTGACAGCCTTGGCGACAAGGTCATAGACCTGTTCAACAACTATGGGTGATCTATCCTGCTCCAATAGAGTCTTAGCGACGGCCAAGTTGAGTACGGGCATGGGCATGACTTGATTTCCATCTCTGTCAACGTATGGATTAGCTTTTGCCGGCTTCGAAGGAGCCCACCACAAGTTGCGTCGTATGCCAGGGTTAGCTGGAGCTTTCTTGGCCTCCTACTGCCTGAGAAGAATCTTGTATTCAGCCTCCATGGCTCTAGCTGCTTTGATCGATTTTTGCGCCTTGGCCAGATCTCGATCTAACTTTGCGCCTTGCTCTGCGATGGCCTATGCTTCCTCCAGTAGTTACTAGCGCTTCTCATCGATGTGGACAACGTTCCACATTTGGGCCACGGTTACAGGCTCAACGAGCAAATTGCCGTACATCACTCCATCAGCTAGAGTGATTTGGGTAGCAGTAGACATAGACGCTGGTGGCATCGGATTTGCGGGGTTGGCATTGCTCGGACTGGTAGGGAGTTCCTACAGCTGTTGCACTGGGATAGCCGGAGGGGGTATGGACTTCGACCAACCATTGTTGGAGTCATTAGTTGGCCCCTTCCCGTTGTCCCGCGGCTTAGGCGGAGTTGCTCCGGTTTGATCTTCTTCCATCACACACCCTATGGCGACGAAAACCCAGCGGGATGTGAGGATATTGTCGGCCTGCTCCTCGCGATTGTTCTCCTCCGCCATCTCCTTAATGGCAGAGTTGAGTTCTTCCGGGTTGACGTCCATCTCGTCCGAGTCCATGCTGATGTCGGCGTAAAGAGCATCAAAAACGGAGTCAGAGGGTACATGAGCTTCCTCGATGATAGAGGACGATGCCAAGGAAGAGGGATCATTGGCTAGTATCGGTGGTGGTGGCGGTAGCCCGGGTATGACGATAGGTGCTGTCTAGGAAACTCCATCAACATCGAAATTTTTTTAACAGTGCTGATCATCAGCTTGAAAGTAAGGATGCCCGCGACCTGTTGCCGCCTGAGCATATGCTGGAGAAGTGTGTCGCGATCCAGCCTTTCGACGAAGTGGTAGACAACGTTATTATCTGGGAAGCCCTCTAGATCGGCTCGTATCTGGAGCCATCTGGCGAGGTAATCTCGGCGGCTTTCACCCTCTCTCTGAACACAACACGCGATATTGAAGATGGTTACCATGCCGACAAAGTGTGATCACTGCTTTCTAGACTCACGGGTTAACCCGGCGGATTTGATGTGATCTTCCACCATTATATCCTGCACAGGTGCGGTTTGGGTGGGCCTTCAATTTTTCCAATCTAAGCCGACAAACTCCAAAGAGAGATCCTACTTCGATCCTTCCGCAAATGTGTCCTGCCTGTAGGTGGTCCGTGTGGGCCTTGACGATTCTCTGACTTCGAGGGAACTAGCTCCCGAGTCGGTTTCGCCGATGAAGAGGTGGATTTCCCTGATTGGAACAATAGAGCAGCGGGTGGGGTTCGTCTTCTCCGGGATCTAGAACTCGACAGGAGGGACGATCGGAATGTTGCTAGAAAATAAAACATGACCAATGGTTATGGTTTTGCCAATTCCCGCGAAGAGGTTGGACCTCGCCCGTTGTAGGGCTTGAAGCGTCTCTTGCCCCACGATGGGCGCCAACTGTCATGGTATTGCCGACGAGTACGCCATGGAGGGTTCCTCAGAGTGTGTGTTTAGATACATGGGGTAAGTCGGTAACTTTGCACGTACGAGGTAACACAGCTTACCCAGGTTCAGGTCCCAGGACGGTGGAAGAACCCTAATCCTGTTATAAATCACTATAAGGGCGATATGCCAAGATAAAGATATTGGTTCGCTATGCGAGGTATGTTATCCTATAGGACCGACTTATAAAGACGCTAGATCCTAGGGTTATAGGGAGAAGTCATATCCGTATAGGTTATAGAGTCCTAGCACCAACTAGACTACGTGTCTTGCACTCCAAGGCTCCGAGTATGTCGGAGACTCCGCCGTAGCCTTCCTTTATCCGGCATGGGCCTCCCTTCTGGATCCATGTAACTGGGATGCCCAGCATGCCATGAGTCTTGATACCAACTGTGGGCCACCCGGGTTATTCGGATTAGAGACATGCTATCGTGGTACCCATTTAGCATATCCCTAACATCTGGATCAGTCCTCCATGCTGAGCCTATGCACATGTTATGAAAAGTACCTAAGTTGATACCTTCATACCATGACATAACAAAGGACAATGCTATGTCAGCACTAGCCCGTGCAGCATATTCCCTCCATAAATTGACTTGCTTCTCGCAATCCATTAGTTTCTCGACAAATGTTGCAACGCTCTAGGGTCTAGTCTCAATCGGCCAAAGAGTATTGAATACTCAGATGGCAGTGTCCATGAGATCAACCCCAAAGGTCTTCATCGGCTTAAGGCTGGCCAGTGAGTCATCAATATCATACTCAAAGGAGATTCCACTGGATTAGCCTCTCCGTGACCGAGATTTCTGCACGGCAGTGGCACCGCGACCCTTTGACTCCGTAAAGTTACCTTAGAAAAGTAAGAAAAAATTCACAATTCAGTAAAGGAAGCAAACAACATAAGAGGAATGTCGGCTGAAAAAAGAGAACCAGGTAAAAACTCATGGCACATAACATTGTTGATCCGAGTAAGCTCAGTCAACCAGCCAGCATGTTTCTTGTGGAGCTTTCTGAATTCAAGATTAACCGAGTCAAACTTGGCCTCGACCTATTGGATCAGCTCTTTATCCTTCTCCAACTAGAGAATGAGACGACTATTTTCCTCGGTTAACTCCTACTCAAGCATATCAAGCTCAATCTTCTGGAGTTTTATCAGATTCTCATTCTCTGCATGGAGCCAAGAGATCTCCTCGTCCTTCCTTTAGCTTGGCATGATGTTGTCCAGCTTGTTCAAGAAAATGGGTCATCAGTTCAGGCATAGATATGCAGTCCTGGTGAGATTATGCAAGAGCTTTTAAACTTGCCGAGCCGAGGAAAAAATCACGAGGCAAGTCAGACAGAGGCAAGTGCAAAGATGAGGTGCAAAGAAGCAAAGTACCTTCCAGGTCAGCAACACGCTTTTTCAACTCCTTGTTCTAGGCATCCACCCCGTCTAGCAAAAGGCCAGTCGTAAGTTAGTTCGGCTAATCAAGAATAAAAGTTGTGCTGGAGACAATGAAGCAAAGATATACTTGTCTTCATCAACACAGGAAGCAGTTTCTTATACTTGGTGGAGAGGCTCCTATGAGAAAAGAGGAGTTTTTGAAACTCGGTAGTGCGCTAGTTGTGTGCAATCTGGAAGATACGGATATTAGTTACTAACAAAAAAGGATATTTGAAACTACCTAAGATTCGAACCGAGTGAACTCGATCCGAATCTAAAGAAGTTACGATCACTACAATAAAAATGTCCTTTTACAACAGACAATTTTTGTGGTTGAAGGTCCATTTTTCGTGGTTGAAAAACCTTCTACAATGGATGACCATCGTGGTAGAAACCCCGTCACAAAATATTCTACCATGGTTTTTTTTCGACCATGACGGATCGCACCCTTCGACCACGAAAAGTCGTTCTGTCGTAGATCTGTTTAATAGCCGTGTTGATTACTAACGTCATGCAAACTGACACGTGGCAAATGTTGTTAACGACCAGTTAGTGTTGTTAACTGTCAAAGAAACCGTGGTAGAAGCCAGGCCCAGCCAAGTCCTGATTATTATTAAGTGGGCTGGCCATTAAGAGAGCCCAAAAGAATCATGGCCCTTTACTGTTTAGTCTTGCACTGTTAAAATGGGCCCACTTGGGCTACCGTAGGCAGCCGTAAACATTCTGGCCCGTTACTGTTTCCACATACACTATTTAAAATTGGCCCGTTTGCACGACATATACTTCCAGGCCCGTTAGTGTCCCGCCCTATGATCGCTGTGAAATATAGCCATCCACGTCCGCATTTAAACTAGATATTATTCATATATTTGATAAAATATCTCTCTATTTCCTACCACTAATGCCTAATGATCAGAGGGGTATGCAATCCTTTGTTGCTATTTTTTCCTGCGCAGATAATGATTTATTATGAAGGGAATCACTGCATAAATGCCAAAGATACGAGATTTCCAACACGCCAAAGAAACCAGGAGCCATTAGGAGGCAACTGCAAGTTTAACGACCAACTATACGGCCCGCCTCCATATAGTTGCTACCGTATAGTTTGCACCTACCTCCTTAGGTCATACAAAACAACTTTCGTGAAGGGACCCCTATATAAAGAGTCTTCAGGCGACGAGAAACGAGCCCCACGACTCCACAACATCGCTTCTTTCATCCTCAAGTCTCTCTGCCGCCACGCCAGAGGAATAGATCTAGATATAAACCTCTAAACCCTTCTCCACCACCATAGTCACTCTTCCACCACTTGTAATAGTAGATCTTATCTCCAATTGGTAACATTGTAAGACTATTTTTTATCAACATTTTGATCTCTATTACAATATTTATGATTGTCGGTTTCATCTCTGTGTGTGAGTAATCTTCCTTGGTCTAAGGGATTCGGCCTAGCCATGTAGCTTTTGTGCATCTTATTTATCATAGATGGGATCATGTATTAGTTTGTATGACTTGATGATTGTAGTACCCTCTCTTGCCTCAATCTAAGGACTTGTCAGGTACCCAAGACCCCGAGGATTGATCCAGGTAAAGGGAGTGTGAGTAATGACTGATCTGCAAGATATGAAACCAGTGACACAAAGGGTAGTACGACTGTATGTGAGGAACTTGCTTGTGATTAACGGTGACATCACTATCCATATCATTAGTTCTCTTTCTTCCATACATGAGACTAGTAGGTTATTTCCATAAGCGGTTGCGGAGGCGATAACATTTATTGATGGATTGCCCACATATAATTACATGATACTTTATTACTATCTATTATTTCCATCAAATATTTTGCAGAGCTACAGGTGAAAACCGAAGACCCTAGGCCCTCTCTCTCTCTCTCCCTCGTCAACAACAACAACAACAAGATCTTAAATTCTTGGTCCGGTGAAAATGCAATAGGAATTTTAAAACTCTCGAAGGTCCTTGAAGGTAATCTCACTTTGCTTTCTGCTTCCCGAGGATTTGTTAAACCTAGGTCTACTAGGGAAAAAGAGCTATACTACATCCGTAATCCGGATAGAAGGAATAAACCTTTTTTCTGGCACCGTTGTCGGGGAAGCAATAGATACCCTGGTGAGGTTAGTAGGAACCTTGCTAGTTTTAAATTCTCGTTTTTAATTTTTGTTAGTTTGCTTTCAGTTTTAGTTTCAAAAACCAAAAAAATTAGTTAGTCTTTTTAATTCTTGCTTTATCACCATTAGTACTTGTTTAAGAAAATACAAAAAAATTAGGAAGTATGGTTGAAAAGAAGCTTGGGGACTTTGCAACTCCTAATAATGATTATTTGCGTACTCCTATTACTGAGCCAGCAATTATTGCTGAAGATTATGAAATTAATCTCCACTATTTAAGTTTGGTTCAACAAAATCAATTTGGAGGCTCTATTGTAGAAGATGCAAGTATGCACTTGAATACTTTCACTGAAATATGTTAAATGATTCGCATTAAAGATGTTGACCCCGATGCGGTCAAATTGCGCTTATTTCCTTTATCTCTTAGCGGAAGAGCAAGAGAATGGTTGCTATCTTTGCCTAGAAATACTATTGCATCATGGGTGGAATGTACGTCTTTATTTATGACTAAATTCTTTCCACTTGCAAATACCATGCAACTCAGATCTAATATTACTAGTTTTAGACAGGAAGAGCATGAGCCACTAGGGCTTGCATGGGAGAGAATGAAAAAATGCATGAGAAATTGTCCCATCCATGTGATGGAAGATTGGTTAATTCTCCATTTATTTTATAACGCTCTTATCCCTGTGTGTCTAAGTCTATGATAAATACTGCAGCTGGAGGAACATTTATGGGTAAGCAAATTACCGAAGCAAAGCAGCTACTAGACAATATGCAAGAAAACCATTCCTAATGGCATGTAGAAATATCAAACACGAAGAAGGTGAACTCCGTCACACCTCAAGAGAATGAAGAACTCAATGCCAAGTTGGATGAGCTTATATTAGCCGTTAAAGTTAAGGAAACCACGGTAAGAATTACTCTAGAACCAACTATTGAAGAAGTAGACTTCATAGCTCGTAATGACTATAACCCTGCTTGGAAAAAGAATTACAGTCCAAACTTTCAGAAACATTACTCTAGTCCAGCAGGTATCTCTAATAATAATATGGCATTAAGCAATAGTAGTCTCCAAGAAACTCTTAAAGCTTTTACGGACTAAAAAATGAGCAAAAAAATATTCTAGTCAAAATTATGGGGAATCATGATGCTATGTTTGCTAAATTATCTAACCAAGCTATTAGTTTAAGAAATGATTTGCAGGCCCTCCAAGAAAGAACAAGGATTGTTGAGGCACGGCTAGGTAAGATAACCGAGAGTCAAACTCTAATTCTAGGAAAATTTGTAGGTAAAGCTGAGCCCAATCCAGTTGAAGAGCTCAAGATGATAAGAATCCAAAGGGAGGATCCCGAAGAACATGATTATAGCAATGCTCCTTCACAAAACTACACTATTGAAGATCTCGTAAAAAGGATCAATGTCATGATTCTAGTAACTGAAGGAAATGAAGAATCCATGTATTAACACTTCGTTAATCAGGTAGCAATAAAGGTATGTTAGCTTGAAGAAGAATACAAGAAAATTGCTGAAAAATTGCCTGTTAAGCTAGATGATATATTTGAGCCTACGATTAAGATTAAAATTGGGACTAATGAAATAGCTGCACTATGTGATCTAGGTGCAAGTGTTTCAACAATTCCAAAGAGTCTTTTTAACAAGTTAAACCTTGGCTCTTTTGAAATCATCGAACTAAAATTACATCTAAAAGATTCTACCTATACACAATAAGTAGGCATAAAGGAAAATATTTTAGTTTACACTAAAGGCTGTCATGCTCTTATTGAATTTGTTATTGTTGACATGCCTGAATATGCTACGGCCCCTATCATATTAGGCCCTCCTTTCTTAAGAACTATTAAGGCTTTGATCAATTTGCATGAAGGGAACGTGAAGCTTCAATTGCCTTCGTGGAATCCTTTTTTTATTCATTTCCCAGGAAAAAGAAAGCCAAGAAAGATGATAAGGAGGCCATCACTTTGAAGGCCAATTACTTCGGAGTAGGTGTTCCACTCATATGGCCTAAGTGAACGATATCAAGGTCATGCCATTGACCATAAAAGAGCACTGCATGGGAGGCAACCCATGTGAAATAAAGGTTTGAGTTATGTTTTTATGTTTTAGTTACATTTTTTGTATAAATAAAGAGTTCTAGAAAAATCCAGTGAGAGGAAGAGATTTAGCGGTACTAAAAATTCTTGTTTTATATATGCCATAGTTGGTCAAAATTTTAGTCTAACTTTTTTCTATCAAAACAAGGTGTTTCGCTAAGTTTCAGTCTAAAAAGTAATCTATGAAGAAATAGAATTTTTTTGATGTGTACAGAAAGGTTAGCGACCAACTATATGGCGGGAATAAAAATTCCCGCCGTATAGTTGCGACCGTATAATTATGATACCCATCGACAATTTTTCATCCCAGAGTACAGAAGGTTTGACGACCAACTATACGGCGGAAATAAAAGTTCCGGCCGTGTAGTTGCTACAGTATAGTTACAGCCGCCAGACTGAAACCCTAGGAAACCCTAAAATTGTACCGTCAAACCAACTATACGGTCGGAACAACCTGTTCCCACCATATAGTTGTCGCCGTATAGTTGCGTCCGACCACTTAAACGCTCGGGGAGGTACCCAAGTCATAAAAACACAATCCTTTTTCTCTCTTCTACCTCCAAACTCTCTCAAAACCTCAAGGGATCTTCACCCCTGCTCGATTTCGTTTGAAATACTGGCACACAAGTGATCTACGGTATGTTTCTCCTCCGATCCTCCAATTACTTTTTGCAAATTCATCTCTGATCTATTATCATTATCAATATAAGGTGAGACTTATATTTGAACAATTGCCATGATTATCTTGCCTAGATTAATATGTTGAGGAGATTCTTTAGTGTGCTATGATGAGGATTATGCTATGACTATTACTGTTGGATAAAAAAGTTTTATATTTGTCTCATTTATTATTTTTAGAAGATGAACACGAGGAGCCAGACACATGCTTTTGCCGCAGCTAATTATTCCTGGGCTTCATCTCAGGAACGCATGGGGATTTAATTCAAGAACGAATCCCACCTTGATCGTTTCGATAGGATTAAAAACTGAGAAGTCAAGGCAACCAAGTGGGATTGCCCCATCACTTTGAACCAACTCGACATTTTTTATTATTTTCATTCACTTTGCAATAGAGTTGGCCTGCAAACCTTTGTATTCCATGATGCACCAACCTATCGCCGATTAACCATTGAATTTCTTAGCTCTTTGCAAAGCACCGTTAAGACATGGCATGGGGAGGATAAGATTTCTTTCCGACTCATGAACAAAAATTATTCTCTAACACTAGATGAATGGTGCAATTGTTTTGGTTTACCCAACGATGATCCTAATGCTCTTTGCGAAGCTTTTACCAACATGGAACCTTCCCCTGAACTCTATTATAATAGAATGAGCCTTACTTCTAGAGTTAGCATATGGAAGAATATTCAACATCCTGCTATTCGTTATTTGTTATATGTTATTGCTAACACCTTGTAGGTGCGTAATGAGTTTACAAGACTCAACGAGGAGGACATCTTAGTCCTTGCAAAAGATCCTTTCAACTATGACAACTTGTCACTTCACTTGGGCGCAATACTTGTGCGCTACTTGGAGTATCAATCCCACCAAAGCCTAGGACCAACCACTTATGGAGGATTCATCACCGTGCTTGCCAATGCATTGGGTATCGACCTAGGTGAGTTACAGCCGGTGCTAGGTGATCGACGTGTTGGTTACTCTACTTTTAGGGCTTGAGGAATGCTTACTAGGAGAGTTAGTGTTTATTATCTGTATATTGCTGGAGCTAGGCGTATCTACCCTGCTCCTTTGCCTAATTATATTTTCTCTATCGAGGAAGTATGTGTGCTTTATGACTTGCAGGTTGAGCAACACCAACCCAAGGAAGAGATTCTAGAGGAGGATGAGGACCAAGAAGTCCCTCATCAGGAGGAGCAGCCACCTAACCGGTTCGCTACATATCAAGATTTTAATGAACTTGGAGGAACTGTGGAGGGAATGCACAATATCGCCCTGAACCTCCGAGAAACAAGTAACCTTTCAACTCAATTTGCGGACCGGAGTTACAACTTTTCCCCCCACCACAGTGATTTGAAGGGCTTGCAAAAGCCTAAGCTTGGGGAGGTTTTCTATCTATTTTATATTTTGGTTTTCATTTGCTTTATCTTAATTTCGAGGTTATGCTTTTATTTGAGTTTATACGCACTCGTGTTGGATTCCACAACACTTTATCTTAGTTGTTTTATTTTTTTTGAAATTTTCAAGCCGAGCTTTGCCGCCAATTTTCTATTCTTAATCCCCATTCTACAAAACCACAAAAAGATTTCTTCGTTTATCTTTATTTTCCCTCTCTCCTTTTATTTCCGCCTCGAAGTTCTCGTTGATTTGTAGGAGAGTGATTGGCTTCGAGTTTCCAAGAAACAAATAAAAAGGGAAGAGAGAAGTGGAACCAAACATGAGAGGTATTCCTTATGACTCCCCACTTTTGAAGTTTGAGAAACCCATGCTAGTTAGTTGTAATTTTGAGATGTTCGGTGGAGTGAGTCTCTATATTGTAGTAAAATTTTGTTTGCATGGGTATTTAACTGGGTACGTTTTATTCCACCTCTTGTAGATAACCATGTCTTGACTAAAAATTTGCTAAACAATTGACAGAAGAAAAAGTCTCACAAATTGAAGACTTGGGTGTTGTAGTGTTTAGTCTTGAAAGCTTATTCCTAGAGACACTCGACACCACAGAAAATAATGATTGACTTGATAGCTCTCTTTGAAAAGATTTGTTCAATTGAATTAATGTTTGGCGGTTTTTGTGAGCATGCCAAAGTTTGACTTGTAAATCATAAGAATGATATAGCTTTATGCGTGTCAAACTTCATGGGATGCCAACAACTCAGCTGGCCTACGAACGTTCTACATGGAGGAAACTCCTATATTTTAGCTATGAGTTGATTAAACATTGGTAGCAGTAATGCTATAATGGGTAAGATTCTTGGCTCTCACAGGTAGCTATAACATGATGGAATGACGCCTCTGTCTAATATGAATAATCATTATGAAAAAGGAACAAAATCTTAGTGATGCCACGAGTGTCCATCTCAACCCGATAAACTAATGAATTTTTTTGGCATGCTCTCAATTACTTAAGGACTGAAATTCTTGAAGGATAATAAATAGAAAAGCAGTGCTTGAAAAGTCTTGGTTTATTGATGTGGGAGAATTTAGATACTCTAGTATATATCTTTTTCATGACAAACTCTCGCACTCTTAATTTTACATGATTACACTTTATTGTTCAAAGGCAAGCCTATTAGTTAATTACATGACATGGAATAAAGTTTACTTTTTTTAATCATCCATGTTTATAATAATTTTGATGTGCTATAAGGATTCATGAAACCCGTATGATATGCTTGCCATTACTCTACCTCTGCTAAAGTTTTTCATATTAATAAAGTGGAGGAAACATGGGACTACCAATCATGAGTAAGATCATCATCTCGTTATTTTAGTCTAAATGCTGAGTTCCCTTTTGATTTTGGTTTTCTTGATCGAGGACGATCAAGTCTAAGCTTGGGGAGGTTGATGGCTGTGAAATATAGTCATCCACGTCCGCATTTAAACTAGCTATTATTCATATATTTGATGAAATATCTCTCTATTTCCTGCCACTAATGCCTAATGATTAGAGGGGTATGCAATCCTTTCTTGCTATTTTTCCATGTGTAGATAATGACGTATTATGAAGGGAATCACTACATAAATGCCAAAGACACAAGATTTCCAACACACCAAAGAAATCATGATCCATGAGGAGGCAAGTGCAAGTTTAACAACCAACTATACGACCCTCTGCCGTATAGTTGTGGCCGTATAGTTTGCACTGACCTCCTTAGGTCAAACAGAACAACTTTCGTGAAGGTACCCCTATATAAAGAGTCTTCAGGAAACAAGAAACGAGCCCCCCGACTCCACAACATCGCTTCTTTCATCCTCAACTCTCCCTGCCGCCACGCCGGAGGAATAGATCTAGATCTAAACCTCTAAACCCTTCTCCACCACCATAGCCATCTTCCACCACTTGTAATAGTAGATCTTATATCCAATTGGCGAAATTGTAAGACTATTTTTAATCAACCTTATGATATCTATTACAATGTTTATGATTGTCGATTTCATCTCTATGTGTGAGTAATCTACCTTGGGCTAAGGTCTTTGGCCTAGCCATGTAGCTTTTGTGCATGTTATTTATCATAGATGGGATCATGTATTAGTTTGTATGACTTGATGATTGTAGTACCATATCTTGCCTCAATCTAAGTACTGTTAGGTACCCAAGACCCTGAGGATTTATTCAAGTAAAGGGAATGTGAGTAACGACTGATCTGTAGGATATGAAACCAGTGACAGAATGGGTAGTACGGCTCTATGTGAGGAACTTTCTTGTGATTAACGGTGACATCACTATGCATATCATTAGTTCTCTTTCTTCCATGGATGAGACTAGTAGGTTATTGCCATAAGCGGTTACGGAGGCGATAACATTTATGGATGCACTGCCCACATATAATTATCTTGCTCTAACAATTATATGAGTACTTTATTACTATCTATTATTCCCATCAGATGTTTTGCACAGCTATAGGTGAAAACCGAAGACCCTAGGCCCTCTCGACACATTACTATTCTGTCCTGCTACAATCCTGGCCTTTTTTCTGGCCAGGCCTGCTACTATTCTGGCCCGTTACTGTTTTGGCCATTTAAGGTTCTATCTCTTTACTTTTCTAGGCCCTTTCTGTTTCGAGAATTACTGTGCTGGCCTGCTATTGTTTCGGCCTCTTACTGTTTCGAGAGTTACTGTTTTGGCCAGTTACTATTTTGGCATGTTTCTGTTTCGGCCTATTACTGTTTAGAGCTATTACTGTTTCAGCATGTTACCTTTTCGGTCTATTATTGTTTCTGCCTGCCACTGTTATGGAAATGCCGCTATTACGGACGTTACTGTTACTAATCTTGCCTGTGGGTCCGCCCCATTACTTTTACGGTATTTTACAGTTTCTGCATTTCTGGAGCCTATTTCGATATCATAAAGGTGTACAACTTGTGAGCATTTTTACTTTTCATCGTCGTCCTAATACAAGACGGACAAATAGAGAGCATGATACTGTACCGTAATCGACCTGGCTAGCGCAGGTACGGTACCGCCTACCGCTATGTGTGGACGGCATCAACTAAATGCCTACACATCCTATGCAATTAGTCTAGATATTACATCAAATGCATACTACTTAAAATTATTACATATTATCAACTCAAGGGAAAGAAAAGTCGGCGTTTCAGTTGAAAATCGAGTTGATAGCAGTCCTCAATTTTCTTTCTCCGTCACCTGCATCTCCCTTTTGAGTGTGACATCTACATTGGAAAACAAACTCGAGACATGATCTTGCAGCCCCCTGTTTGGTGGCGATAGCAATTATTGCAGTCTAAAACTAAGTAATAACAAGTTAATAAATCAAACAAGGCAAACTACTCA
Source organism: Avena insularis (assembly GCA_023614405.1). Lineage (NCBI taxonomy): Eukaryota > Viridiplantae > Streptophyta > Magnoliopsida > Poales > Poaceae > Avena > Avena insularis. Next base: position 190,833,556 of record CM042689.1, on the reverse strand, counting down.
CTTAACTGATACGACAGGAGCTACGAATTGAAGTTTACTACTGGTCAATGGTTCAAATATATTGACCATCATGTTAAACAAACATGACAATCAAGCATTAAACAAGTGTGCCTACCGTGAAACGAGAAATATAAACATGTGTGTGGCTTAGAATTTGAGCAAATATAAACTAGCCAGGTCATTTCAACAAATATATATAGAAGAATAAACCAGACAATGGAATGCAGTTACTATCATAGCTAAGAATGAAAAAGATAGAAATTATAACGGTATCATGCAAGAACTTGTAGAGCAGGAATGCAAACCACAAATGAACTATATAGTAGAGGATAGTTAGGTCGTTGCTTAGGACGAACCAGAACCAGATATGGAATATAATGGCGTCGCTTGTGAACCTGTAGAACAGGACATGCAAGCATTAGACAAGTGTGCCTACAATAAAATAATCAGTCAAACAAAGTGTTTATTAGAATTTTAGCAAATATAAACTAGCCAGATTATTTCAAAAAATATATATGGAAGAAGTTGTATATCCTGGAAAGCAAGAGACGTTGGTTGACTCAGAATTTGCGGTGAGCTACATAATGACATGCAATTACTATTGTACCTAAGAATGAACCATATATAAATTATAATGGCATCATACAAGAACTTGCAGAGCAGGAACACAAACCACGAATGAACTACACAGTAGAGAATAGTCATGCCGTTGCTTAAGGATGAACCAACACCAGATTAAAAATAGAATGGCGTCTCTGGAGAACATGTAGAAGAGGACAAGCAAGCATTAGAAAATTGTTCCTACAATGAAATGAGCAATCATTCAAAGTGTTTCTTAGAATTTAAGCAAATAAAAACTAGCCAGGTCATTTCAACAAATATATATGGGAGCAGTCGTTTATCCTAGAACGCAAGAGACGTTGGGTGGCCCAGAATTTGTGGTGACTTACACAATAGGCATGCAGTTATTGTCATAGCTAGGAACCGAATAGAAATTATAATGGCATCATAAGATACCTTGTAGAGCAAGAATACAAACCACGAATGAACTATATATAGAGGGTAGCTATTTCTCTTCTTAGGACAAAACATTAGATATGAAATATAATGGCACTACTTGTCAACCTGTAGAACATGACAAGCAAGCATTACACAAGTGTGCCTAAAAATGAATTGAGCAATCGAACAGAGTGTTTCCTAGAATTTCATCAAATATAAACTTGCTAGATCATTTCAACAAATATATATAGAAGCGATAGTATATCGTGGAATGCTAGAGACATTGGGTGACTCAGAATTTTCTATGGGAAACACAATGGGAATGCGTATTTTCGTAGCTAAAAATAAATGAGATAGAAATTATAATTACATCATCCAAGAATTTGCAGAGCAGGAACGCAAACCAAGAATGAACTACACAGTTGAGAATAGTTATGTCGTTGCTTAGGATGAACCAGCCCTAGATTAAAAATATATTGGCATCTCTTGAGAACCTTTAGAGGAGGATACGAAAGCATTAGACAAGTGTGCCTAAAATAAAATGAGCAATAAATCAAAGTGTTTCTTATAATTTTAGCAACTATAAGCTGGCCAGGTCATTTCAACAAATATATATGGAAGTAGTTGTTTATCCTGGAATGCAAGAGACGTTGGGTGACCCAGAATTTGCGGTGAGATACACAATGGGCATGTAGTTACTGTAGTATCTAGGAACGTCATAGAAATTATTAAGTAATCGTAAGAGAACTTGTAGAGCAAGAATGCAAACTACAAATAAACTATATATACAGTAGAGGATAGCTATGTCACTGCTTAGGAGTAACCATTAGATATGAAATATAATGGCATTGCTTGTGTACCTATAGAACAGGACAAGCAAGCATTACACAAGTGTTCCTATAAATGAATTGAGCAATCAAACAGAGTGTTTCCTAAAATTTCAGCAAATATAAACTAGCCAGGACATTTCAACAAATATATATAGAAGAAGTAGTATATCCTGAAATGCAAGAGACGTTGGGTGACTCATAATTTGCTGTTGGATACACAATGGGCATGCAGTTACTTTCGTAGCTAAAAATAAATGAGATATAAATTATAATCGTATCATGCGAGAACTTGAAGAGCAGGAACACAAACCACGAATGAACTACACGGTAAATGATAGTTATATCGTTGCTTAGGATGAATCAGCACCATATTAGAAATATAATGGCGTCTCTTGAGAACCTATCGAAGAGGACAGGTAGCATTAGACAAGCGTGCATACAATTAAATGAGTAATCAATCAAAGTGTTTTTTATAATTTCAGCAAATATAAACTGGCCAGGTCATTTCAACAAATATATATGGAAGAATTCATTTATCCTGGAATACAAAAGACATTATGTGACCAGAATTCATGGTGAGCTACACAATGGATATGTAGTTACTGTCGTAGCTCGGAACCAAATAGAAATTATAAAGGCATAATAAGAAACCTTGTAGATCAAGAATGCAAACTACGAATGAACGATTGTTGTGACCTCAGGTAAATAAAGACGTTTCGTCCCTATGATTTACATGCTAGTCCCTAGATCAATAACTAGCACTCAAAGTCGATGAATATCATGTAAAACAAAATTTCATTTGTTACACGAGTAATCCAGAGTATGAAAATTATTACAAACTTGCTTAGCATATAGCTAGCTCAAATTACAGCGGAAACATAAAATAACTTGAGTCGATCAATGCCCCAGGCTTGTTGAGTATATACTCGCGATCCCTACACACCTTTCAATCTTCGTATTCTGCAACATAAGACGTGCAACCAAAAAGTTGGGTCAATACTTTGAATGTATTGGCAAATTACACCAAGGAAGGAAAAATACTAACTCTACATGCAAGGCTAGTTTAGGCTATGGAGTTCATTCACACAAAGCTAGTTTTCTCTAAGTATGGAGAAAAGCGAGAGAGAGTTTTTCCTACTTTGAAAACATTTGCTTAAGTAATATAGGGTCGAATGACAGACGAGGATATTACTCACCACGTGTCCAAACAACCTAACACTTGGATATTACTCACCAAGTCCCCAAAATCCCACCCATTAGCGATATGACTCATTCCATGGGGTTTTAGAAAATTTTAAGTTTTGAAAGAGATAGAGGAAGATCCTTGAGAGGATCTGTCCTTAAGATGCTCAAGTGTTCTATTCCGTGAACTCGACTGATCGATCAGATTCCATACTTTCGAGAGTTTGTGCACTTTACCCACAATCCATGATCAAGTCCTTTTATAGACAAGACCATGGTGAGGATTTCGCTTAGTAGCCCCTCTACCTTGCTAAGAACCTCCAAATGTTGGTACCCAGGTGAGGTTTCCCACTAAGTACTAGGCCAAGACAGAGCCCATATGTATTGTGGGTGCACTGGAAGCTTCTGAATTCTAAAACATGGCATACTTCTTTGATTCCTAGGCGGCTATCCTCCACCAAAATTCCACTCGTTGACCCGACAACCATTCCGCCAGGAAGAAAACTTAGTTTTTATTTTGAAGTGGATTTGAGAATAAAAGATTGCATAAGGAAGCCTTTATACCTAGAAATATTCTTGTCTTTCAAACCCACCAATGGTACTTTATGTAGATATAGCATAGAAAGCACTTAGCAAAATAGGGGTAACCTATTATGAGGGAAAAATCCCAAGTATAGATCTACTCATGGCATACTACAAAATCATCGCACTTGCAAAATAATACTAAGAAAAATTCTACCAGAACATTGTACACATGCATACTACAGAATTTGAAGATCACATGCATAGACAAAACTGGGACAATAATATGAACAAGTGGTGTAACTTGCGTTGATCCAAGCATCAATCTACACAATAATACTCCTGGGCGCACTCCGAACAATCTAACGAAAACAACGCATAGATCTAATCACATGGTGCACAAAACAATGGGACAAAGTAATATCCATGCATGCAACATGCTAATATGCAAGAATGAGTTCCAATTTTAACCAGGATACTAATTAGGGGTGATATTGTGTTAGGGATGTTGTTAGTATTAATTTCCCGCAGATTTTAGGTAAATTGGATCATTAATTTATTTTATAGGCTCATATGGAGATCCAATCTTCTAATCTACCCCGAAACAGCTCTAAAGCTCCTAAGCAAGGTTTTATAATTTTAAACAATAGGCATCGTAATAAAAAAATCCAACGCAACAAGAATCAACTAAAACAGAATTGTAAGTATTTTTATATGAATTAAATACTCCGAACTAGTGTTTTAAATCTACAGAAATAATACTGTAGTAAACTTGAAATTTTATTTCAGATATGTGTTCTACACAATTTTAGCAATCCAACGACATATTATTTGTAATTTTTCAACAAGTACTATATTTATTATGAATTTTGCAAGTTTATAATGTTTTCTACCTATTTAAAAAGAAAACAGATCTAATCTAGTTAACTTCGCCACATGTCGCGAAGTGATTGGACGTGCGGGGTGCTGCACTAACTATGCGCTCTGACACGGCACTTTCCACGTGACGCGATGCGATTGGGAGGCACCCCATCGCTGAACGAATATAATCTAATTCGTAGATCCTAGATCTAACAGACGGGGAGGTGACAACGACTTACATGGCGGCGACAATGGCGACAGGCGGCGGTGGCATCGGTGGTGACGGGCGGCGACATCCTAGTGGATTCCTGAGGGGGTGAAGTGGTCGATGGCATTCAGCAGGACCTCGCGATTCCCCTGGCATGGACGGTGGCGAGCTTCACTTCCTTGTCTAGCTGCTGTGCCCCATCGATCCTCGCGAGCTCCGGTGGAATGTCGGCCAGCAATCGAGGCCGCTGCACTGCGATGGACAAGGGGAAAAATAGATGAGAAGAGGTGGTTGAGCTAGGGGGTCACAGGGAAGGATAAAAAATGGAGAAAAGGGTCTCGAAACCTCTGCCCCGATCTCGACGGCGGCTCCCTCTAGCGATATCGAATCGACCCCGAAATCGAGCAGGCCTGTGGCGATGTCACAAAATTAGTTTAGCGTTTCAATGTGGTGGGTCTCGGGATTTATATAGGGGGTTTCTTAGCATGGGGGTGGCGGATTCCACTCCTATTCGGCCGGAGTCTGTTCGGCACACGGCGGCGCTGTCGCCTGATTTTCACGGGGATAGGGATGATAGGTGGGGCCGGGCAGTCAGCGACTGCGGGTGTTGGTGGGCTGGCGCGGCGATGGTGGTTGGGCTAGCCCAGTGGCTAGGCAGTGCTTGCTAGCTAGCTCGCGCGGTAGGTAGGACGCGGGCTGGCTTCGGTGGGCCCGTTAGGTTTGTTTTTTATATATATTTTTAACATTTTCTGTTTTACATTTTCTTTAATAACTTTTGTTTAAAAACTTCAAATTTAATGAAACCAGTTTCTAAATTTTTGTAAAAATGAGGTGGTTAACATAGGGTCATAAAAGTAAACATTTGCATAACCTTTTGAGGATTTGGTTTAAATAACCTCTTCACGTCCTTATAGTACTATAAGGGAAAAACAAAATAAGGTTTTTGGGAGAAGGGTTTTGATGCAAAGTTTTTATTGTGTGATGCCATGATGCAAATTATATGATGCGTGCTTATACTAACATCTTATAACAAAAATTGGGATGTTACAAACCTATCCCCCTTAAGAAAAATCTCGTCCCCGAGATTCACGTTGGCTAGCAAATAGGTGTGGGTGTTCCGTCTTCAAATCTTATTCACGTTCCCAAATGGCTTCTTCCTCGGAATGGTGATTCCATTGAACTTTGCAGAATCTGATAGTCTTGGTACGGGTAATCCTCTCGGTTGTTTCCAGTATTTTGATGGGCTTTTCCTCATAGGTAAGATTATTTTCCAACTGAACCTCATCCAGGGGTATTGTATCTCTCATCAGAGTTTCGGCCATTCCCAGGTGACACTTCTCTAGTTGTGACACATGAAACACATCATGAACAGTCAGTCCTTCCGGTAACTCCAACGGATAAGCAACTTCTTCTCTACGGGCCAGAACCTTATATGGTCCTATGAATCGTGGGGCTAACTTACCCTTGATTCCAAACCTCTTAACTCCTCATAGTGGTGAAACTCGGTGGTATGTATGGTCCGCTATTTTATAAGTCACATCTCTGCGCTTGGAATCAGCATAGCTCTTTTGTTGGGATTGGGCTAACTTTAGCCTATCTCGAATTTGCCGTACCTTTTCCTCGGCATCCTTGATCAACTTAGGTCCAAACAGACTACGCTCTCCAACTCCACTCCATAACAAGGGAGTCCTACATTTCCTGCCATATAGAACTTAAAATGGGGCCATCTTGATGCTTGTTTGGTAGTTGTTGTTATACGAGAACTCCGCATACGGCCAGTTGTCATCCCAACTAGACCCGTAGTATAGTGCGCAAGCTCTCAACATATTCTCCAGAATCTGGTTAACCCTTTCCGTTTGGCCATCTGTTTGAGGGTGGAAGGAAGTACTGAACTCTAGTCTGGTTTCGAGAGACTCATGTAGCTGTCGCCAAAACATTCAGGTGAACTGGGTACCTCTATCTGACACAATTCCTTTGGGTACACCATGCAGGCTTACAATCCTTGACATATATATATCTTGGCGAGCTTAGCACTTGTATATGTGGTGTTTACGGGGATAAAGTGAGCCACTTTAGTAAAGTGGTCCACCACTACCCAGATAGAATCAAATCCTGAACTAGTCCGGGGCAATCCCATGATAAAGTCCATGCCTACCTTGTCCCACTTCCAGTCGGGTATAGGTAGCGGTTGCAGCAATCCTTTTGATTTCTGATGCTCGGCCTTAACTCTATTGCACATGTCGCATAGGAAAATATACTCGACAATTTCCTTTTTCAAATTGTTCCACCAGAATCTATCCTTCACATCCATGTACATTTCTGTGTTACCCGGATGAATTAAGTATGGTGAATCGTGAGCCTCTTGAAAAATCAACTTCCTCATATCAGGATCATTGGAAATGCACAAACGTTTCTCATACCAAAGGGTTCCTTGTTCATCCAGATGAAAACCTTTTGCTTTCCCTTCAATTATTTTGGCTCTTATTTACCCCAACTCTTTGTCACCCTTTTGTGCTTCTTTGATTCTCTCTTGAAGTGTAGACACTATTTCCATAGTTGCTATGTGCCCTTCCGGTACTATTTCCAGTCTGAGATCTTTAAAGTGATTGCATAAATCCTTTGGAAGATCCCCCGCGGTAAGTTCATTCACATAAAATTTACGACTTAAGGCATCAGCTACTACAATAGCCTTTTCGGGGTGGTACTATAAATCCAAGTCATAACCCATAATGAGTTCAAGCATATCCTTTGCCTCATATTTAACTCCTTTTGGGTGAAAATGCATTTCAAATTCTTATGATTCGTGAACACATCGGAATGTTTGCCCATGAGGTAGTGTCTCCATACTTTGAGTGCATGTACCATAGACACAAGTTCCAAATCATGTGTGGGGTAGTTGTGTTCATGGTTCTTAAGTTGTCGAGAGGCATAAGATACTACCTTCCCATCTTGCATCAGTACACTACCAAGTCCTTTCCGAGAAGCATCACAATAGACTTGAAAGTCCTTTTGGATATCAGGCAGACACATAACTGGTGCCGTTTTCAATTCCTGAAAACATGTTCCACATTCCTCGGTCCATAGGAACTTCTTTTCCTTCTTCAACAGTTTTGTCATGGGTTTTCTATCTTTGAAAAGTTTACAATGAACCTCAGGTAATATCCTGCGAGGCCCAAGAAACTCCCAATATCTCCCACATTCTTAGGCGACTCCCATTCAGTCACCGAAGCTACCTTACTAGGGTCTACGGCCACTCCTTTTGCCGACACAACATGACCAAGGAAACCCACTTCTTTTAACCAGAACTCAGATTTGCTGAACTTGGCATACAACTTGTGTTCCCTTAGCTTCTCCATAATTAGGCGCAGATGCCTCTCATGTTCCTTCCCGTCCTTGGAGTATATAAGTATATCATCTATGAATACCAAGATAAACTTGTCCAAATACTCCATGAACACCTTGTTCATCATGGTCATGAAGTGCACCGGGCATTGGTTAGACCAAACGACATCACGATGTACTCATACAACCCATATCTTGTGGTGAAAGCTGTTTTCGGCACATCCTGTTCTCGAATCTTTAGCTGAAAGTAACCTGATCACAGATCGATCTTTGAGAACACACTAGCTCCCTTTAACTGATCAAACAGGTCATTGATGTTGGGTAGAGGCTACTTGTTCTTGATCGTCACTTCATTCAACGAGCGGTAGTCCACAACTAGCCTCTTAGTTTTATCCTTCTTTTCCATGAATAAGACAGGTGCTCCCCAAGATTACGCACTAGGTTGAATGAATCCCTTGTCCAAATTTTCCCTAAGATGTTTCTTGAGTTCCTTCAACTCGTCCACATCCATCTTGTATGGTATCTTGGCTATCGGCCCTGTGCCTGGCATCAAGTCAATAAGAAACTCAATATCACGATCAGGAGGCATTCCTGGTAATTCCTCCGAAAAGACATCTAGATACTCCTTCATAATGGGTACATCCTCGAAGCTAACCCCCTTAAGGGAATTCACCATAATTTCCTTAAGTGTGAAAGTTGACTTGATAAGAATCGTTTTCCCTTCCGGTGTTGTGAGCGTGACAGTCCTTTTTGGCACAATCTAAGACTCCTTCATATTCGGTCATCCAATTCATGCCCAAAATTATGTCTAATCCTTGTGACTCCATAACTGCTAGACTTGTGGGAAAGATGTATGTCCCAATCCTTAGTTATAACCCTCGGCAACCAGAGTTTGCCACTATTTCTCCTCCAGGAGAACTTACCCTTAGGGGAAAACTTATAGTCTCCGTAGGTATCTTGCCTTGATCCACGAATACCCTTGATATGAATGAATGTGATGCACCAGTATCGAAAAGAACAACCGCGAGAATGGAATTAAGCTTGAACTTACCAATCACAGAGTCTTGTGTGTCACAAGCATCCTCCATGGAGACATGATTCACTATGTCTTTGACAAACGGATTCGGATTCTTCCCATTTCCATTACCATGGGTGTGTCCATTGCCATTTCCATTCTTCATTTTCTCGGGGCAATTAGTCGCATAGTACCCTGTCTTGTTGCACTTAAAGAATGTCACCTAACTAAGATCCTTCACATTGCTGCCATTCCCATTGCAGTGCTTATGACCATTGTGTTTGTGACTGCCATGGTGATGACTGTTATGGTTGTGGCCATTACTGTTATGAGGTGGTGGTGATGAAGTGTTCTGCTTCTGGTACAGAATAGAGTGCTTGTGCGGGTTAGACTTCCTCTTGCGGTTTTCTATGCTCTTCCTCTTGTATTCAACCATAATGGCCCTGTCCAAGAGCTCCTGAAAGTTGTCAAACTTCTGTGCCACAAGATGACTAGATATGTCATCATTGAGCCCTCTTAAGAATTCCTCCTGCCTCTTGGCATCAGTGGAAACATCATCAGGTGCATAACGGACGAGCTTGTTGAAAATCTCCCCATACTCGGTGACAAAACGGTGTAGCTGGTGTAAGTCGCGAAACTCACGCCTTTTCAGAGTCATAACACCAACAACCACATGGTGAGTGCAGAAAGCTATCTCAAACTGATTCCAAGTAATAGCATCAATATCCAGGTGGGTGACTTGGTAGTTATCCCACCATTCTGCAGCAGGTCCTTCAAGTTGTGGCGTGACATAACGCACCCTATCAGCTCTAGAAGCTTGGACGGTATCTAACTTCTTGTTGATTGTGCGGAGCCAGTCATCCGCAATAATTGGTTCAGCGCTGCTAGTGAAGGTTGGAGGGTTCAATCTCAAAAACCGAGTCAAGCGATCCTATTGATGAGGTGGTGGGGGTCGTGGAGGTGGCGCATTTTTGTTATTGTTTTGCATATTCTGAGTGAGCAGTTGGATCAGCTGGTTCTAAGAGGCCAAAAGCTGTGAAATCTCTAGGGCAAGTTCGTTGTTCGCACGTCTTGGCGGCATCTGTGGGGTTTGGGCAACAAGTTAAAAGATAGACAGAAGGACTAAAGTAGTAAACTCCTACCCTTATGAAAAGACACGAAAGCATGCAAGGCATAAGCAGCACAAGAATAACATAGGGTCATAAAAAGGATGTGGTTAACATAGGGTCATAAAATTAAACATTTGCATAACCTTTTGAGAATTAGGTTTAAGTAACCTCTTCACATCCTTATAGGACTATAAGGGAAAAAATAAGGTTTTTGGGAGAAGGATTTTGATGCAAATTTTTTATTGTGTGATGCCATGATGCAAATGATATGATGCATGCTTCTAGTAACATCTTAACACAAAAATTGGGGTGTTACAATGATATATACAGTATAGGATAGCTATCTCGCTGCATAGGACGAACCATTAGAAATGAAATATAATGGCATTGCTTGTGAACCTGTAGAACAGGACAAGCAAGCATTACAAAAGTGTGCCTACAGATGAATTGAGCAATCGAACAGAGTGTTTCCTAGAATTTCAGCAAATATAAACTATCCAGGTCATTTGAACAAATATATATGGAAGCATTAGTATATCCTGTAATGCAAGAGACATTGGGTGACTCAGAAGTTTTACGTTAATGTTTGTCATAGTCAAACTTCTCAGTCGACTGATAATTTTTCCTTTGCAGAATTGCTGTGTGAATCCAGAAAGACGGTGGAAGAGGCCGAGAACTTCAAGGTCTTAAAATTAGAAAATGCTGAACTCCGAGACGAGCTCGAGAAACTAAAGGCTGAATCGGAGAAATCAGTAAATGTTGTCCTGGAGTCAAGAAATATGGAGAACGAGAGGCTCGATAGGCTGGTATCCCTCTGATATAAGCAATTGGATGATCCTAAGGACTTCGAGAGCCATAAAGATGTAGCCCAGGCCGCAGAGGAAGAGTTGAATAGTCTCCGAGAGGAGCATGCTCAATGGCGGGGATTTCAACTCGCGGGGTCCGATTTCTGGTGCGAGTGCAACACGGGGTCCAAGTTCCGTTTAATCGCTGGGTTTCGCAAACTTGGGCTACCAATCACTCAGAAGGCCTATTTCGAGCCGAATTCGTCCCACCCTAGCCAAATACAAACTTCCATCAACTGCCCCATGAAGGAGATGTTCGGGACCTCCATGTCACTACTTTGTCCGTGACGCCAGCGCCAAGTCGGCAACCACGTAGGCGGAATGAGTAAATAGACCCCATTTAGAGTTGACAAAATTCACAAATTCACTCACTCCATCGCATGAACCCTAGCGCCACCGGCGGTGAAATCAACCCTCCACCCAAAACGATCCCTTGGGACATTTTCCTTCCGGCGCCAAGTTGTTGTGCCCTCTCGCTAATCCCGAGCTCTAATGCCCCATGTTGTTCCCACCATTCCGAGGATTTAGCCCGCCTCCGCCGCTGGACGAGCTGAGCAGCACAGAGGATGGCAGATCATCGTACCCTGAAAGAAGTGTTGGATACATGTAGGGGAGCTAGTCTTCTCCTTGCCTTTCGCACTAACTATATATGCAATCTATCTATTGACCTGAAAGAGATATATCGAACCTAGAATTGTTTGCTGGCCGAACTCTGACAGACAAGTTCTTATTTTTTTCCCAAATTTCTGTCAACTAGGCCCCCCCCAAAGGCCCCTTACGTGGTTTCGGTACATGTCAATGGATACCAACCGAGAATACCAAATGTGAAGGCCAAGTGGAATTCTGGTACTTATGTCGTGATTAAAGAAGCACCGACGCAGATTTGCACTATACCTGGTATGGTTGCTGCTCTATGTAAACATATTGAAATGGGGCCGACGCAAACTGCACGGTTCAGCTTCATGGATAAACAACACGGAAAGGTTACTATAAAGCATGACAGTCAGATGTCCAGGTTGCTGAAATGGTTTCCGCACATTCGAATGTTTCTCCCAGAATGTAGAATAGTGGATGTGGAAGCTACTTCCACTACTAGTGGCCCTGCTATTCATTCTCAGGGTGGTCCGACATAAAGCCCCGCGGATGTTAAGCAAAATGTGGTTCGTCTACGCCATGATTCTGCAATGCAACCTCCTCGAAGGAGTGCCCCTTTTTCCGTGGTGCAAGACCCTGTTGTGGATGTAGGTCGTGCTTCCGTTGCCAGAAATGCTGCTGTTGTGAAAACTAAGGCTTCGGGAGGCTGCCCTGCTATTGTGGAACCTGCTGGTGTTGTTGCTCCGCCTGCTATTGAAGCAATCCCTGTGGCTGTTGTGCAAACTAAGGCTTCGGGAGCCCGCCCCGCTGTTGCCAGAACTGCTGGTGTTGTCGCTCAGCCTACTAGTGACCCAATCCATGTTGATGTTGTGCAAACTAAGGATTTGGAAGGGCAGCCCGCTATTGTGGAATATGCTGGTGTTCTTGCTCAGCCTGATACTGAACAAATCATTGCTTCTATTGTGAAAACTAAGGCTTCGGGAGCCTGCCTCGTTGTTGCCAGAACTGCTGGTGTTGTTGCTCAGCCTGCTACTGAACCAACCCCTGCTTCTGTTGTGCAAACTAAGGCTTCGGGAGGCTGCCCCGTTGTTGCCAGAACTACTGGTGTTGTTGCTCAGCGTGATACTGATCCAGTCCCTGCTGCTGTTTCTAGAACTGTTGTCTTGGGTCCTGGTCCTCCTCAAACCCGTGGTGAAGTTTAGCATGCTGCTGCCGCCGTCGAGGCTAATCGAAGACTAGTTCTTGAGGAACAAGCCCATCGTGTGGACTCTGATACTATCATCGAACCTCTCGGTGATTTCGGTCCTGACGAAACTAGTGATGGCAAGGTACACTTTCGTATCGGTATCGAGAAGTTCACTTCAAAATTAGATGATGGCACAGAAAAAATCATCGACGACTTTGATGTATCCGTTGGCACATACGATCTTGAATTGGTACAGATATCTGAACTGATAGCAGCGTTACATGAGACGGTGGAGTGGGGGTCCTCCTAGGAAGCACATTTGGCATTTTTTGCTTACAACAGCAAAAAGGCTATAGACTTAAAAGTTGACAGTGATTTAGCCGTACCGATAAGTAGGATGAGTCGAACTATACGGGAAGTATACCTGTTCGCGTGCTTGCTAACTATTGGACAGGAATTTGAGGTTAGCAATGATAAAGACAAACTTGTAGAAAACATGATTGACCTGATGGAGGACCTCGCTCGACATGGTTCGAGTGACGGTAGCTTTGAACAGAGGAGAGACTTACAGGGAGCAATGTAAAGAGGAGTAGGAAGAGCATCCACAGAAAGAGCACCCCGAAGAAGGGTATCACCAAGCAGACCACGCCAGAGAAGAGGACACCCAAGAGTTGCATGAAAAAAGGCACCACGCTTCAGAGTACACCCCTGAGATTCGGTCATAATGCAACACTAAGCAGTAGCAGTAAAAAAGACAAGAGGGCCATACTGGTGGTGAACGAGGTGGTGAACACACCCAGGAGGTGGTGAACACACCCAGGCTTGCACGGAGGATACCACACCCAATAGTAGCGTAAAAAATGCTAGCTTGAAGACGAACACACCGTAGAGGTCCGGCAATAATGTCGGCGCGAAGGAGAACACACCCAATAGTGGAGGCAAAAATGCTAGCTTGATGGGGAACACGCCGCAGAGGTCCATTAATAATGCTGGTGTGAAGGACAAAACACCCAATAGTGGCGGCAAAAGGGCTAATTCGAAGGGGAACATGCCGCAGAGGTAAGGCAATGATGCTGGCACGTAGGAGCCAACACCTGTGAGGGGAAACAGGAAGGATATCACATCGAGGAGTAACATCAAAAAGGTTAGTTCGGTGAGGAACGCAACGCAGAGGTCAAGCCCAAATGGGGCTACCATCATGAATGATACCATCAGGAAGGATTCCATCAAGAAGGAGGATGTACACAAGAAGATCAAGAGGGTTCTGTAGAGTCTAGGTGAAATAGAATGTGGTTACTATTTGTGTCCTGACGAACATGTGATGCATGACAGTGTAAGACCACCCCCTATGGTTACAGCAGCACCAATAGACCGTCTAAGAGTAAACAGAGTTGACGGGAAGGTAGATTGGGCCAACGTTCCGGTCCATGTAGGTGCAAATGATGGTGTAGCCCCACCCCTAGGAGTCAATACAATGTGTGTAGTGCTAGCCATTGGTGAGGATGGTGAAGATTCTGAATCAGATATAGAAGATGGCAATGTGGAGTATCAAGAATCCGGTGATGATGAGATCAACGAGACACTTATGGATGGGGCTGGCATTACAGTTGATGACTTGGGTCACGACGTAGACGAGGTGATACATGACCACGAGGATCCTACAATTTCGGTTGGCACCGAGTTCACAGCATGCATGAGTTTAGGATGTCGTTCCGGCATTTTTGTATCAAGGGGGAGTTCGATGTTCATATACTGAAGAACAATGCCCAGAGGTATGAGGCGGTTTGCAGGTTAAAGTGGAAGAATGGACAAGTGGTGATACCTTGTCCGTGGAGGATCCCAGCCAGGGCCCTACCCGCGTCAAAGGCAATTAGGGTATCCTGGCAATGAATGGAGTAAACCATTTCAACTTTATCATTTTTCACTCGATAATATAAGTAAAGTTGATGTGCAAGATCTATCTGGCAACTCCACTTATGCTGTAAATTAATCTGTGTTGTAGGTGAACAAATTGGGCCCTCCCCACATGTGTGCGACAAGGAGCATGCTGAAATCCTCGATGGCTGATACGGAGTGGGTGGCTTTACAAGCTATGTCCATAATAAAGCATAACCCTAGGGAGACCGCGAAGAATATTCAGAACAAACTCATTGCTCAGTACAACATTATCCTACCATATTACACGGTTTGAAAAGGTAAAGAGAAAGCTCTAAAAATCTTGCATGGGGATTGTACTAATAACTTCAGGATGTTGTACAACTTCAAGGCTGAGGTACAGGCTTTGTGTCCAAGGAGTGTTGTGGAGATCAACAATAAATCAGAAGGTGGTAAAATTTATATCAACAATTTTTTCATGGCACTTGAACCATGCATCTAGGGATTCAAGGACGAATGTAGTGAACGTAGACAATACTGTCTTAACTAGAAAATGTAAAGGCTGCCTGACATCTGCTATAGCATTGGATGGTCACAACTAGATGTTCCCAGTTGCATTCGGGCTATTCGATACAGAGACAGAGGAAAACTGGGTCTTGTTTATGAGGCAGCTCAGGAGATCTATAGGACAAATGGATCCATTGGCTATATCCACAGATGCATGCAAAGGGCTGACGAATGCAGTGAAGGAGGTTTTCCCGCGAGCTGAGGGTAGAGAATGTCATGCCCACCTGATGCTCAACCTGTATAGACACTACGCAGGCAGCGTATTTGGTTACATGTTTGCTGCTGCTAGATCTTATAGAGCTGGGCGCTGCGAGTATTTCATGAGCAAGATTTTTGCGGAAGCCCCAGATCTTCCCCAGTACTTGGCCGCACATCATTCGCAGCTATGGAAGAGGAGTCGGTTCAACCCTGACATCAAAGTTGATTACATAAACAACAACCTAGCTGAACGCCTGAATGACTAGGTGAACAACATAAAAGTCCGTCCTATTCATATGTTGATGGACGGCATACGGGTATGATCATGAAGCTATTAAATATAAGGAGAGACATTGGTCGGAGACTTAGAGGCCATATGCTACCGCCTGTTGTACAGCAACTGCATAAGAGAAGCCGAGGGCTTGGTCATCTTAGGGTTCTCCCATCAAACAGCAGCAGCTGTGAGGTGTTTGATATTCCAAAAACGGCCACATGGATGTTGTGAACATCGAGCGGCGGAAATGCACCTTCTTAGAGTGGCAGCATACCAGGAAACCATGCGACCACCCATTGATCTTCTTGGTGAAGAAAACAACTCTACCACATTTGGATCAATATTTGTCTGACTACTTCTCTTTGGAAAAGTTCAGAGTTGTGTACGCTGGTTCCGTCGATCCCTGTACTGACCCATCTCAGTGGCCTCAACTCCAACTTAGTTTTGATATGTGCCAGCCAGTAACAAAAAGGGACAGAGGTAGACCACATGTGAAGAGGTTTAAGAATTTTCTGGAGAGGGCTGGTTTAGGTTTTAGTGGTAGCAAGAAGGGAAAAAACTGATGCAAGACCTCCCGTCCCATAGGCCATAGAGCAACAGGGTGTCCTCTTGATGCACCCAAACCTAGGCATGAGATGGTACCTATACAAAAAAAATCGGTCGTACTCTGTAGATATTAGGTGCTTAACCGTGTCATGTTTTTTGACAGGAAGCGCAAGGTAAGAAACATGACTGCGGACTCAGTGATTTTGCTACGGGAAGAAAATCAAAACGAGTGGAGTGATGAGGCTGAACACGATTCTGATGCTGATTGGCCTGACTTCCTTCGATGCAGAGTATGTGAAGGTAAGAAAGATGGCACCCAGGAAGAGGAGGAAGGCGGGCAATGAAGAAGAGGGATGACACCGAGGCAAAGAAGTGGCACCTAGGAAGGGTAAGAAGGCTGGCACCAAAGAAGCACAATAATGTGTTGATGTCGAACCTATCTATGTATTCTATAAAATTCTGGAGCTGTGTTCGTGGGAATTGTCGGGCGAAACAAGCGTGTAGCGGTGTCTTAAGACAATATGAGTTATTTCATGTTCTCGTACTTATCCGTTCATTGAATATGTAATCCCGCTCTTGTAGTGACTTGAGATTTGGTAATGCCTGAAGACACTTATTGAAGCCGAAATTGTGAATGTGCCACTACTATCTATACAGTCGCAGCATTGGAGCCGATGGGGATTGCTTCTCTAGTTTGATGGATGGTAGTGGCATAGACATAATTTACATGAGCGTTTACTGGTTGCGCTAGTCGGATTAAGTACCTGTTTTAAGCATGAAAGCAACAATTTATTTTAGCTGAAAAACAAGTTCTAAGCTGCTACAATCACATGAAGCAGCAATTTATTTTAGCTGCTGGAAAATGCCATGGCAACATAAACAGCAGAGGAAACAGATAATGCCTAGATAATGAGGAAATTGTTTCCACTTTTCGGCCCAATCTTTAGCTCGTCTATCTCACCAGCTTGCTTCCGCAACTTAGCTTGCACGCCTCCTCCCTGCTCCTGCCTCCCCTCCATCTGGCGAAGCTCCTCGATCTCTCGCTCCAGCACACGAATCTCCTCCTTCTTGTACCACATAACATCACGAAGATCCTGAACATGCTCCTTG
Organism: Avena insularis; assembly: GCA_023614405.1. Taxonomy (NCBI): domain Eukaryota; kingdom Viridiplantae; phylum Streptophyta; class Magnoliopsida; order Poales; family Poaceae; genus Avena; species Avena insularis. The sequence goes on along the minus strand of CM042689.1, from coordinate 190,816,293 downwards.
TGGAAACTTGTAAGGGGCTTTTCGATCCACACAAACTTGTCACATCATGGTCCCCTCCCTTCCTATGAACAATCGAAGAAAACAAACACAAAATTACATAACGATTCCCGGACCGGGGTTACCAACTACGCATAGCATACGAGGTTACCACTCTGATGTTGTAGTTGCTAAATTTTCCTGCAGTATTTTCGTCGGTCCAAGAAATCCATCTCGTCATCTTCTCACCGCACAAACACAACATCTCGGGGTAGTAATCGTAGGTCATCTTCCGATACCTGATGGGGGCACCTGCCTGGCGGTGTTGAGCCGACCCTGATTCTTCCCAAGACGAACTGCATGAGATGCGATCCATGGGCTAGGCGAGCGAGGGCAGATGAAAGAGGGCATGGCGGAGGAGCCTTTGATGTCAGGGCAGGGGAACAGTGATGCATGATTTCTCCCACCTAGTAACTCGAGGAGAATCCTACCGTCAACTTTAGGCTGACAGGTGGGGCTCCTCCAAAGCTCGCGCCTTGATTGTTCAAAGGCCCTTTCGCACTCATTGATCAAAAAAATTTGGCCGCATGCCCGCCTACATATCGCTGGGAGGCCTTGCCGAGTAGCCATCACACACCTGGTCCCACAGTTTTCCACCCTCTCCGTACACCCTGTATGAGGAAAAATCCGCCTTCATGGCTCGTGGTGGCAGATCCATCCACTCCAGCGCTTGCGGTCAGGCTCGCCGTGGCGGATCCACCCCTAGATCCTACCATCGTATTATAAAATGTCCATGGTTTCTTGAGCCAAACATCTACACTGTGTCTCCGAGCTCGGCCCCTCCTATCTGCAGACGCACTGCTGCGGCATTGAGCTCGAGCAGGAGCCGCCAGGAGCGAAGGGGCTCAATCGTTGCCACCCCCGTCCCCTTCATCATTGTTGATTTCGACAAGGATGAGGATGGCGACGAAGCAATGCAGAACGCCATTGAAGCCTCCTTGGCGAAGGGCAAGCCACGTGAGGGAGTGAATGTCACTGGGAAGGGCGTGCAGGGGTCACCAATCGAGGTGGACTCAAACGACAGTGCCGTGATCTGGGTCTATATGATGTTTAGGATGGTTGCAATTTCGGTTCTGTTTAATGCGAGTACAATTATTGTAATAGGTTTGGCAGGCTGCAATCGGAATTATCGATAGCTGTGTTCAACACAATAACAAGTGCTCGTGCTTCTATAATAGAAATTGTGTATGTGCCGTTTGCATGCGGCAGAATCCACATAGATTTCGCTTAAACAAACCAGCAAAGTCACACCATTGGACAAAATGAACAATAAAAGGCATAAGATAGATGAACAAACGGCCAATTTGTTCCGAGAAGACACTACTAGTTCAGACTTCAGACCATTTGGTCGACAAATTCTATTACATTTTGTTCCAAGCATTCCCACACATAACTGAAAATCCATGGACAAGCTTCAGCTTGGGATCCTACTAGTTCATACTTCAGGCAACTTGGTCGACAAATGCTACAATTAACAGTATTAATATCAAATCTGAACAAACCTAGTTTTCACACATATACATTATCTTCCTAACCTTAACACAATGCCTTCATTCTGCCACTCCAGGGTTTGAATCGTCAATGCCTTCTTTTCGGCATCCTGCTTGCACTTGGCCAGTTCTTTCTCTGCCTTGATCCTCAGGAACCTGTGCATATTGGTAGTTGTGACATCGTGTACTTTCTTCTCGTGCAGTTCAATCCTTGATGCAGTCAGGTCTTTCTCCGCTTTAGCCTTCAGGGCCATCACCACGTCCCTCTCCTTCCCGACTTTGCTAACCTTGGCTTCCTACCTATGGATTTCACAGTGAAGGGTTGGTGCATCATCAAGGGCCATTAAATTCATCTCATCACTCTCAAGAAGTGCACTGACTAAGGCTTCTTTCATCTCAGCATTCTTCTCCGTAGTTTATCTAGCAATTTCTGCATAGACAGCGGCCACTCCGGATCTACCCATTTGACAATGCCGCAACTTTTGGTTGGCCATGCTTCGCTCTGCCCACACCCTAATAACCTCTTGCCTGTGTTTCATTGCTCGAATGCTACAAATTTAGCAGCCACAAGCTCATGTTTTTTACAACGGCGAGGACTCTCTCCCTCCGCTATATCGTGATAATCGGAGTCGTACAAAGTCGCACGGCCTAGCACACCAGACATACATAAGTAATCAGAGTAGATCTAGGTCAAAATAAATAAATCCCCATAAAAAGTAAGGTATGAGGCGACTCATGTCGCTTTCACCGTCTCTATGATCTTCACATGTTTCCTGGCCGTCTCCCTGCGAAGCCATGATGAGAAGGAGGTGGAGGAGCGGGGTGGCGGCGGGAGAGGTCGATAGTGGAGTGGCGTGCCGCCTGCTAGCGGCTAAGGGATGGAGTGAGGACAGTGGCTTCGAGGGGAAGGGGAGAATTAAAGAACGCCAACCCTACCAACAAAATCCAACGGCTGTTATGACACGAACACATCTAACGTCTTATGTGCGCGGCACATGGAAAGCGTGACACTGGCAGGTGGAGCGCGCCCGATTATTAAGGAATACTCCCTCCATCCGCAAATAAGTGTACTTATAGCTTTTTCTTAAGTCAAACTTTATCAAATTTGACAATTTTTTTAGATAAATATAACAACATGTATTACACCAAGGAGTATTATTACAGAACTGCGACTAACAGACATTAGTCCGACAAGTATGTTCTCCACACCGGACTAGTATTGATTACAGGTTACATTTAAGCACAACACAAGTTCTACAGCTCCCTCTCGGTCTTCTCAATGCAAATGCAGAAATTGATCTGCTTGTCCGGTCCAGCATTGAGAACGTACTTGGATGGCACACAAAGGACCCACCTCAGGTCCGTAAACTCCATCTCGCCCGGTGTCAGGAAGCTCGGCGACACGGCCGTCACATGCACTGCATCGGACGACGGAGGCTGGGCGTGCGACCACATACTCACAGTGTACATCGGCCATGCACACGAGACCGACCTGACGCATATCGCAGAAAGCGAAGGTGGGCCTAGGGACGGTTCCTGGAACAGTTCCCTCAATGCGAGTGGTGATGGTCAAGACAAATACAGAGCCGCCCGCCAGCAAATTGAGCCGGTTGCGTGCCGGCTCATGGAACGACACCTGCTCTTCGAGAAGAATGGCATAGCCATAGGAGAGCCTAATCACTTTGATCGGGTGATCCCTTTCGAGGTGGACCACGAGCTTTGCCGGCTGGCCGGTGTAGTTGCAGCGGGGCTCCCTACAGCCACACACGCCGTGCCGGCACACGAGCTCGTGCCCTGGGAGCACATGGTAGGGGTAACGGCGAGAGCATCCATGGTAGGAGTACTCGATCCTGTAAGTTGCCAGGATGTTGCGCTTGAGGATCTCCTCCAGATTCAAGGGCTGGCGATCTGAGTACTCCTTGCTGTGCGGCTCCCACATCTTAAGATCGTCGCGAAATCAGAGAATAGATGTAAAGTTAGTTAAGCCGATAGGAGGAATTTGTAAGATAAATTCAAATGCTAGTCGAATGATTTCCAACCTTAAGGTTCAAGTCAGTTGCTGTCATCGGGGAACAGCGCGCGAAAGCTGGTGTCGTCGTCTAGCATGGCGAGATGTGGTGGAGAAGGGGTGTGAAAGATACGTGCTCAGTCACAAGCTCCTATTGATATAGGGCAGAGGGAGGTGCATATAGTAATATATATTTTAATATTATGAGAGCGGTGAATCATGTCGTAGAACAGCCTACTCGTGGATTGGCCTTACAAAGAAGCATCCTAGCATCCACGCGACACGATCGAACAGTCTGTAACCATCGACACGCGGAACTAGCGCCCCGTGAAGGTGGAAGCAGGTCGGGTCTTCCAGAAGAGACGATCTAATGGTCTCCTTTGGCCACTAGGGTTACGATCCTCTGGCTGCTATTAGTTGTTAGGGTTATGATATGGGAAACTCTAGATTTCTCCATGGAACCCTGGAATCTCTAGATGGAAAAGTTGCTTAGAATGCCGAGAGGGAGCTAGGTGCTCAGTTTGGGCTCAATCCGTGCAGTGGAGCCACGTTCTGGGTAGTGAGGGGAGATCTAGGGTTGAAAGCCATGTTAACTCCTACTCGATAGCCATCCGGGGGATGCTCCGTGTGTCAAAAGTCCCGGTGTGTCCTGCTTATGATTTTATGTTGGTAGTGGGTGACACACAGGGCCTACTCGAGCTGGTTTCGTAGTTTTCTTGATCTTTGATGAATTTCCCATTGCCGGGGTTCGGGGGATGGGAAAAATCGACAAACCCGTCGGCGCGCGCAGGCATGCGAGGTCTATTGCAACCTTGAACGTAGGAACTTTCCCAGCCTAGGTACTCCACGGGGCACCCGAAAACATTTTTTCCAGAAAATACAGGGCAATTTCTAGGGTACGTACAGTTAGAAACCGCAATTGTCGGGGCGTGACTCAGGGAAAAAATATGGTATATGCTTGCACCACGAGATGAGCACCAACCTCCTGGGGATGGCGGTCCGCCACGACGTAGCATGCGTGTAAATTCTCTCGGGCCCTAGGGCGTGATCAATTCTCGCACCACCTTTGCAGAATCGCCGGTTTTCTAGATTCGGTAAAAGGAAACACTGGATTTCTCCATGGAACCCTGGAATCTCTAGATGGAGAAGTTGCTTGGAATGCTGAGAGGGAGCTAGGTGCCGGTTTTGGGCTCAATTCACGCAGTGCATCCACGTTCTGGGAAGTAAGGGGGATGTCTAGGGTTGAAAGCCATGTTAACTCCTACTCAATAGACATTCGGGTGGTGCACCGTGTGCCAAAAGTCCCGGTTTGTCATGCTTATGATTTTATGTTGGTAGTGGGTGACACACAGGGGCTACTCGATATGGTTTCATATTTTTCTTGATTTTTGATGAATTTCCCATTGCCGGGGTTCAGGGGGTGGGCAAAATAGGCAAACCCGACGACGCTAGCAGGAACCCGAGGTCCATTGCAACCTTGAACCTAGGCACTTGCCCAGCCTAGGTACCCCACGGGACACCCCAAAACATGTTTTCTAGAAAATACAGGGCAATTTCTAGGGTACCTACAGTTAGAAACCTTAATTGTCGGGGCGTTACTCGGGGAAAATTTGGTATACGCTTGCACCACGAGATGAGCACCAACCTCCCGGGCATGGCGGTCTGCCATGACGTAGGATGCGTGTAAATTGCCTCGGGCCCTAGAGCACGCTCAATTCTAACACCTCCTTTGCATAATTGCCGGTTTTGCGGAGTCGGTAAAAGGAAACTCTGCATTTCTCCATGGAACCCTAGAACCTCTAGCTGGAGAAGTTGCATAGAATGCCGAGAGGGAGCTAGGTGCCGGGTTTGGGCTCAGTCTGTGCAGTGGATCCATGTTCCGGGCAGTGAGGGGGAGGTCTAGGGTTGAAATCCGGGTTAACTCCTACTCGATAGCCATCCGGGGGGTGCGTCATTTTCCAAAAGTCCCGGTTTGTCTTGCTTATGATTTTATGTTTGTAGTGGGTGACACGCAGGGGCTACTCGAGCTAGATTCGTATTTTTCTTGATTTTTGATTAATTTCCCATTTCTAGGGTTCGGGGGGTGTGCAAAATTGGCAAATCCGCTGGTGCGCGCAGGAACGCAAGGTCCATTGCTACCTTGGACCTAGGCACTTTCCCAGCCTAGGTACCCCATGGGGCACCACAAAACATATTTTCTAGAAAATACAGGGCAATTTCTAGGGTACCTACAGTTAGCAACCGCAATTACCGGGGCGTGACTCGGGAAAAATTAGGTATACACTTGCACCACGAAATGAGCACAAACCTCCCGGGGATGGCGGTCCGCCACGATGTAGCATGCATGTAAATTTCCTCGGGCCCTAGGGCACGCTCAATTCTCGCACCTCCTTTGTAGAATCGCCGGTTTTCCAGAGTCGATAAATGGATACTCTGGGTTTCTCCATGGAACCCTGGAATCTCTAGCTAGAGATGTTGCTTAGAATACCGAGAGGGAGCTAGGTGCCGGGTTTGGGCTCAATCTGCGCGTTGGATCCACGTTCTAGGCAGTGAGGGGAAGGTGTAGGGTTGAAAACTATGTTAACTCCTACTCGATAGCCATCCGGGGGTGCGTCCTGTGTCAAAAGACCCGGTTTGTATTTCTTATGATTTTATGTTGGTACTGGGTGACTCGCAGGGGCTACTCGAGATGGTTTCGTATTTTTTTTAATATTCATGAATTTCCCATTGCCGTGGTTCGTGGGTGGGCAAAATCGGCAAACCCGCCGGCGCGCGCAGGCACGCGAGGTCCATTGCAACCTTGAATCTAGGCACTTGTCCATCCTTTGTACCCCATGGGGCACCCCAAAACATTTTTTCCAGAAAATACAAGGCAATTTCTAGGGTATCTATAGTTAGAAACCGCAATTGCCGGGGCGTGACTCAGGAAAAATACGGTACATGCTTGCACCACAAGATGAGCACCAACCTCCCGGGGATGGAGGTCTGCCACGACATACCATGCGTGTAAATTGCCTCGGGCCCTAGGGCACGCTCAATTCTCGCACCTCCTTTGCAGAATCGCCGGTTTTCTGGAGTTAGTAAAAGGAAACTCTGGATTTCTCAATGGAACCCTGGAATCTGTAGTTGGAGAAGTTTCTTAGAATGCCAAGAGGGAGCTAGGTGCTGGGTTTGGGCTCAATCGGCGCAGTGGATCCATGTTTTGGGCAGCGAGGGGGAGGTCTAGGGTTGAAAGCCATGTTAACTCCTACTCGATAGCCATCCGGGGGGTGCGCTGTGTGCTAGAAGTCCCGGTTTGTCTTTCTTATGATTTTTTGTTGGTAGTGGGTGACACGAAGGGGATACTCGAGCTGGTTTCGTCTTCTTTTTGTTTTTTTTCTGAATTTCCCATTGTGTTTGTGTTTGTGTTATGTCTAGGGTTGATATGTAAATGGTTGTACTCAGTATTCCCCCTCTCATGATAACTCTTCCTCACTTTGGTTGGTACGCCCTGATTGGTCGAGACGGTTGTCATGCAGATTGTGCCCACCCAACATTGGACCTCTGTGATCTAACGGCAAGATAGCCCCTCTCTCTCTATATATATGTGTGTATATATATATCTCCATCTATCTCTCTCTCTTTCTCTCTGGAGACGGACCTCTCTATCCACGCGAAATAATGACTTTGCCACCGATACTTTACTTCCATAATCTAGAAGGAAAGTGTACACAGGCGTATAATTTTCATATATGCGTGTCTATGCATTTCCTTTTATTATCTGAAAACTATTTGGATTTATATACACGCGGGTATATAAAAATATAAAAAATGTGTGTATTTTCTAGTGCAGCGAGGGGGAAACGTGGAGGCACGCTCGTCTAACCGGTTGCAACCTGTCCACCATGGCACAAGTACGGTGCACTATAATGTCGTGTCAGCAGGGGTCGAACGATGCATCCTCTGCATGCGTCGTACCCTTCACATTAGAGCGTGACAACGCACGGGGTCTGGCTAGCCATGCATTAACCGTTGTGTTTTTAGGCGTCCCTCCTTTCGACCCTTCTATGAGAAGTAACTGATTGAGGCGTAGGTTAAATAATCCATCTAGTGATCATGTCACGCCTATGAAAAGCCTACTACTGCTCCAGCTACAAACGGGAACGGGCCTCACAGTACCACACCTGCAATCTCACTTCTAGCAGGGGCCCATGGCACGAACCGTCCATGCATCAGCCAGAAGCCCTACCAGGGCAGCCAACTGATGAGCCTCGAGGCGGAGGGCCCTAGGTGGAGACATAACAATGCCACATCTTTATAACCTACTCCTCTGCATCGTCTCCCTCCCACACATTACCCAATTCTACCCGATCTAGAAAAAACCCACAGACCTCACCGTACAACTTGAGGCCGAACAACCACCTTCTCCCTTCCGACGCCATGAAGCGAGTGCTTGTAGGTGAGTCTTCGGGTGTTGCCGCCGGGCTGCCTGCGCCTGCCACCGGCGATGCGGCGCCTCCTGTCGTAGATCTGGAGGAGATGCATGTAGCCCGGGGCGAGGAGGACGTCCATTTTGACCCTTATGAGGACTATGTGCTCGCGGGTGCAGAAGACTTTGGAGCCCCCGATGAGGGCAAGGAGTTCGACCATCACATTCCGCTCGTGTACCCGAAGGTACTTTTATTTCTCCATCCTTCTAGTTTACTGTTCATATTTTCTGGTCGGGCTCTACATTAACCAAATCTGTTCAAGTGATCCGTATTCTACCCATCATGATCAGATGCACCATACAACCCACTGCATGCAGAGATTTAGTCTGTTCTGGATTACTCCATATTCTACATTTAGAAGCAAGCTGTGGAGACAACCATAATAAACCTATAAAATTGTGCTATGGTTTTCAAAGTAACTTGAAATGGTTGTTCGAATATCTATGCATGAATGGTAATTAAATTTATTTTGCTCATTTCTTTTGCATTTTTTGCACATTAAAGGATGATTCAAGTGAGGTGGGATCTGACAAGAAGTACATGGACGACAAGAGCCGCCACGTCTTGAAGAGTATCAAGAGAGGGAATGTCCGTTTCCACACTCTAAGTGGGGAGCTCAGTTGCCCCTTCTATAGAAAAAGAGTCAACCCGAGGATGGACATTATGATTTAGCATGCGGTTGGCATCGGTAAAAGCCCCAATGCTTTACTCAAGCCAGCGACCAAGGCTAAGAACGCTGCGTATGGCAAATTCCTGAGGGAGTAAGTGAGGACCGGCCATGTATCCCCATCCTTCGGGATTGGTCGGATCCGCCGCTCCAAGCCAGCCAATAAGTGACCATGCTGCCTCCTACGACACCTAATAATTTTATGTTGTTTCTGTCATTTCTAGAACATGAGACTATATGTGGTTTGTTAGACCGGACGCAATGTCTTTGTATGTGTGTGAGTGTGTGTGACATCCGTGTCGCTGCCCTCTTGATCCCCACGCCATCGCCAAGTCACACGCACACCCTTCCCGCCCGGCACGACCACGCAATCGTAGCCCTGCGATGTCGAAACCGATGGTGCTCGACCGGTCAAACTTTCTTTGTGGTAGGTAAAGACCGTAGTGATGGTAAATGCGATCATCCCAGCCGTCCTCCCCCCTCCGCTTTTCACGAAGGGCCTCCCGGCCCCGTAGCCCTACGCTGTGCAAATTCTCCCGGTGTCATTTGCATGCGGCAGCATCCAGAACTGCCATGCAGTGCCTGGGTTTACTTTCCATGGCTTGACTTTTATAAAATTTTGGCCAAACTTTCTTGTCCTGACCATTCAAAATATATATAGGCCTTAAGCCTTGGGATGGATGTAGTACTCCCTCCCTCCCAGTTTATGATGCGCATAATTTTTTTCAAGATTTCTCAAATTAGGATGCGTATTGTGCATGGAAGCCTAGTGCTAACCTGACTCCTTTGCCCCTGATCAAATACCGCATGCAATTAACTTATTATACGTATCCCTTACCACAATGATGACTATCCAATGCATGTATGAGTTTTAATGGGAAGGCTCCACATAGTGGCATGCATGAGTAGTAATGAGTACATCGGGAAATGGTTAATTCAGTCCAGAATTTTCCTCCACAACCTTGCATGCAGTCTATTGGTATGCGTGTCAAAAACTATACGCATCCTAAATTGGGAGAGAGGGAGTATTACTGAATATAGCTACCTTAGATTGTGATGGGATCCACAAGATCAGATGTCGATGTCCATGAACGGGCACAATCTAAGGACACATTCATAATATAAGATGCTAGCAAACTCGACACATCGTGCTTGGCAGTAGTGGCATAAACATAATTATTGTTATAAGAAGGTCACAATCATAAACACACCCAGATTATAGTTCGAAAAGGTAATACACAAAAGTTCGGAAGTACTCACACATAGCTATCACACATTATACTTCTAAAAGAACATTTTTTCGTAAACATAACAAGCCCCATACAAACACAACAATCATGCACTAAAACTGGACATCTCGTCCTGTTGGAATGATTGGCGGAGAAAGCGACTGATCCCAGGATGTCTTCGGGCGCTTGCCCCGGCTGCTAGATTCCTCTCCATCATGGTATCTGCGATAAAACACTTTCCTTGGTGGTGGTTGAAGGGAGCGTTGCCTGGAACGATAGACTTTGATATGGTAGTACAGCTCGTGGCTGACATACCCGTTAATAGCAGCGTACTTCAGGTTAGGTCCAGAAAGCGGCTTATCCTCCCAGTAATCGTGCCCTAAACGCCTCCACCAACATATCGGGAGTTTGTCCTTCATGTCAGCGTACCACAGGTCGATGATATCGGCGGCAAGAGCGGCCATCCCAGTTCTGCCGCCTCTCATCCCTCAAATCTAGTAAATATCCTGGATGTCCACTCTGTACTCCTCTGGGATGAAAATTCCGACAGTCGGGCTCTGAAGCAGGCCTTTGTCAGACCTAGTGTCAATACTAGTAAATGTTATCCGGTGTTTCACGCTGCATGAAAATGGATTCGGATAAATAATGTAGCAAGAACTTTTGCAAACAAACGGCTCAGGAACAAAATGAAAGCAACCTATACCTATTCCCATCACCCCCTTCTCGCAAAAAGGCTGGTAAACGAGGAAGTGCTCCTTCATGGAGAGTTGCAGCATGGCGATCCTGCGGTGATCTTGGTTGTACTCGAGGTCAAGACCAACGAACCTGAACCCGCTTTCTTCCGACGGAAGCCAATTCTTGTACTGGGCAATGGTGTGGTTCACCGTCTTAGGGTCAGTGGGGTAGACGACACTTAGCTTCTTCCCTTCGTGGACTTCTATGTCGAAGTACGTGGTCCCTATTAGGCCGTCATTTCTGACATCCCACGGGTCCATGACTATAGGCAAGAGGGAAAGGACACGGAGGAAGAGGCTGATGTCGTGGTGGTGCAAATGGATGGGGCCGTGGAAGAGGAAGACGATGAGGTCGTGGAGGAGGAAAGGAGACGGAGAAGAGTGAAACTACCTATTGCAAGATTTCAACTGCCCTTCCTAGTATTTGTAATGGTGCACGACTGTTTGTAGTGGGGTGGAAGTGGAGGAAAACGGCAGTTCTACGAGGCGACGCTAGAGCTGCCTCAAATTGCTTCCGTGCCACTAGCATGCAGTGGAATCAAGGTATGGCATGCACGATCTATTGTCAAACATAGTCGCGTTCCGACATTCACTCTCTGACATTTGGGACCCTACATTTGGCACTCGCATAGAGCATATATAGTTTTTAAAACCAGACCAGTCAGTGAACCGGTGAGGCGACTTAGAGGCGCTGGCAGAAGGCTGACCAGCGGCAGCCTGCGCCCTTAATGGCGGCGTGACGGCATGCTGCCTGACTGGATGACACGCTCACCACTGCTGCTACAGGCGCTGCTCGATGCATGACTTGCTGACTAGACACTTCAATTCCCCTCTTTGGCCTCCACGCTGGTATCTGATGCCTCCTCCTTTTAATCGGCCACCCGCGGCCATCTTCTCGCACACAGAACGAAACACCATCCCTCTCCTCCTTCCCCTTTTCCTTCTCCACTACTTGTAGCTAGCCATGGCCAACGGCGCTGGGTCAAGGGGACTCCGTGGCGGCCATGGACGCCGAGGGAGGCATGGAGGATGCATCCAACTCACTGTGCCACCATGCTCTCCCTCAACGCCGTCGTGGCTCGAAGATTTCGACCCAGGCACCTCCTCTTCAGCTCAGTCATTGAGATAATGGATGAGTGCTCGTTGCGTCTGCACCTCCTCTTCAGCTTGGTCGAGGCGGGCACGCAGGGAAGCATCATCAGGATTGTCCTATGCCACTTCCCGGAGGTCGCCACACACCAATCCGAGCTGCTCCAATCGCCGGTATTCCGGCAGAAAGACGCGTTCCTCCACTGCCGTCATGAAAGGCTCGGCGGTGGTCTCGTGACGGCTGTAGAAAGGGAGAACCGGCGGTGTGCCCATCCTATAAATCCGTGGGAGCACAGGAATCGGAGGAGGCAACATGTCCGGCAACTCCAGTGGATTTGGCCACCCCGACAGCAGCGGCCGCTCGGGCACCTCTTCTCTGCCAGCATCGGGGTTGCCACGGAGCTCATCGTGTCGATGTCAGTGGCCAGGCATGGTGATTTTTTGTGTTGTGGGTTGCGCAGTTATGGTCGAAGATCTCTCGGTGACCTCCCACTTTTATGCTCGCGCCTGGACGCAGCAGGGAACATCGAGAACTCGCGGGAAGTGGCGAGAAAGAAAGGCGGGAGCGCTGGATGAAACTGCACGCCACCTGCATGCAGTGGAATTGAGGTTGGCCATGAACGATCAAAGTCAAATGTACTCTCGTTTGCGCGTGCATTCACTCGCTGATAGGTGGGTCCCCACGTTCCCCTCAATATTAATATTTTCACTTCCTTGCATGAAATTGGTTCTATGCCACTTGCATGCAGTCTAATGTACTCACATTAGACGGTCCCCGTGCCCACCCTCACTAATTAGACCCCCCTTCCTTTCCTTCCACGCGGACGAGACCTGTGTATGCGCAATTAAATTGAATGCTAGGATTTGACACATGATAAGTAGCGATGCATAGCACATGAGCTATAGGTGACACAATGGATAGGACTAAACGACCGATAGCTTGAATTGACGTGACAAAACAAGACGCATATATCCTTGTTATTATTCTTTTTAATGAGGGATCCTTTTAAATATTTGTTTACTCAAAAGATGGAACGGCCGCCGCCACGTGTCTCCACAAGTTCATCTGAATCGCAGTGATGGTTCCAGCATATCCCTTGTTTCAAATAAACCCTCTTCATCTTTCTCATGTCCTCTATCTTCGCCTTCCCATCCGTTGTTCTTATTGTCTTCCTTTGCCACCGCCACGCTTCTTGACAAGGACGTCTGAATCGCAGCGACGGTTCCAGCCTTCCCTTTGTTTCGCTGAAAGCCCTCTTCTTACTCATGTCCTCTATCTTCTACTTCCCATCTGTTGTTCTTTCTGTCTACTCCTTGCCGCAATGGAAGGTTACACTCGAGAGACAAACTTCACTGCCCATGGCAATACAGAGATACATGTCGTCTACACCAACAAGGAGGATATAGTTGGGTGAGTCTTGAGGATGTATGAGGAATGGATTGAGAAGGACGAGGACAAGTTTGTCAGATTGGACCTCAACAAGGAGGAATATGACGAAAAATTGGTCATCATCGTTCAACTAGCAATGAGGCAACACATCCTCGTCTACCACTACTCCTGGTTTGTAGATATAATCTCCTTAGTTTTCCACTTTCGGGGTTTTCTTATTTTTAATGGTCACATGTATGATTTTAATTAATTGATCTTGCCTTTACTAAACAGTCTTAGTCCTAAATTGTCTCAAATGTTGTTCTCGTAAATACTGCAATCTTTCCAAATGCTCATATTGCATTTACTGAATTTTGTTAGTACCAAATGACTTATGACTATATAACTTTCAGAGTGTTCACCTTGGATTTACTAAATTTTTGTAGTTTCAATTTTTATTCAGGATGTGGTATTGTATAGTCTAAATAGTCATAGTCCCTAATTTTATTATAGTGGGGATCTTGCAAGTACTGCATTTTTGCAACTAGTGAATTTTATTGCGTATGGAATCTATCCACTTGGTCATGTTGCTACTACTGAATTTTATTAGGACCAAAAAAAATTATGACAAGCCATACTTGAGAGTCTTGATTTTGCATTTACTAAACTGTTGTACCTTTAACATATATTTGGAGATGACGATCTTGCATGGACAACATTTGTAGTTACTCATTTTGTCATTGTTTTGGCCATGCTTTTTATGATGACAAACTACATACTTCCAGGACTAACAAGAAGTGTCCGACGCTGTGCCAATTCCTTGTGCATACAGGAATTGTTTTCTGCACTGTCGATGAAGGATCTGATTTTGTCAACATTTATCATGCGGGAATCATAATTCCTGAGCACAAGTGGATCGATATTCAAGATCTTGTCAAGATGAAAGGGGACTGGAAGAGGGATGGAATGGCTAGTCTCGCGGCTAGAATCATCGATCCGTCGTACACCAAAATGAAGGAAGTTTCCCCTGAAGATAGGCACGTTTTTTTGGAGGTGACGACGTTGTCTGATATAAACCTGAAGTATGCAGCCATAGATGCTTACGTGACCTACCGGTTGTATGCTCAGATCTATTTCTTTCAAAGTTTTGCCCCATTTGCAAGAGGGAAGACAAGAACGGGGAGGACTATGTCAGAAATGCAGAATATCTTAGCGTGACGCTAAAACTGCAAAGAGATAAGTTGCAGCTCAAGGCCCAAACAGAGAGGCTGCAGCTGAAGCTGTAAACAAAGAGGCTGCAACTGAAGATACGAAATCCAAGGCCTCTTCCAGGTGGGATGAACTTTTATGTGGTCAGCGGTGGGAGGCCAAATAACACAAGCAACAGATGGAATGATGGCCGTTGGTCTCCTAGGAAAGAAGGCAAGCGCATGAAGTTGTATAATGAGGAGTGAATTAAATTTTACTACTTTCAATTATGTTTCTGTATATGTCTGGTAGCTTGTCAAGAACTTATGTTGGTCATGTGTAATTATTAGTGTATGAACCATGTTTAATATGTATGGGAATCATTGTGACTTATTGTGTAATTATATACCTATGTTTGTGCCATGGTACGTAATGACGATAACATGCATTCTATCTTGCCATGTTATTTTGAAAATTTTAAAAATATCACCCTCAAACTCAAAAACATGACTTAATTTGTGAAGCAAGTACAAACACTACAATTCGAATCCTTTTAGATGCATACTTGTGTGGTCGTACATCACATTTGGACCCTGTTTTGACCAAACCTTGTAAATTTCATAATAAAATTAGAAATTCTCACATTCTTGTGAAACCTTGAAATTTGGTCATTGTGTGGCAAATACTTTGCAAGAAAAATGTCAAACATGAAAAAAATGCCCCCTAGCGGTCCACTATGAAATGTGGGATAGTTAGCTCAACGAGCATGTCCGACTACTCGATACAACCACTTGTGTACAATTTTTTCATATACCTTTCTTCAAATGGACCCAAATTTGGCACAATGGTGTATCACCATGTCCGTAATGATGCTAGCATTCTATCCAGCCATTATGGTTTAAAATTTTAAAAAAATCACCCACAAACTCATAAACATGGTTTCATTTGTCAAGCAAGTACCGAAATTAAAATTTGTAAACTTCAAATGATTGTGTGGTTGAACATCACATTGGGACCACCTAAAATCACTTGTACTTTCCATATGCTTTCACAATCTCTCGAAGGACTCTGGTCAACCCTGGGTTGACACGCCTTGTAAATTTCATATTAAATTGAGAAATTATCCTGGAAACCTTCAAATTTGTTCATTTGTGTGGCAAATACATTGAATAAAAATGAAAACTTTTGAAAAAATGTCGCCCTAGCAGTCCACTCTGTAATGTGGGGGTATTTAGGTCAACGATCATGTCTGACTACTCGACAGAGCAACTTGTGTCCCATGTTTTCATCTACCATTCTTCAAATGGACTCAAATTTGGAACAAGGGGGTATCACCACATCCTTAATGATGGTAGCATTGTATCTAGCCATTTTGGTTTGAAAAATTCACCCTCAAACTCAAAAAGGGCTTTCATTTGTGAAGCAAGTACCAAAACTATAATTTGAAACCTTCTAGTTGCATGCTTGTGTGGTTTTGCATCACATTGGGTTCACAGAAAGCAAGTACCAAAAATGTACTTTTCAGATGCTTTTACCATACCACAATGATCCACATGACCACACACACTCAATTGGATGTTGTGATGCATCTTATGTCCCACTAGTGCATCATTCCATATGTGGCAGTTGCATCAAAGGGGCTTTCTGGCGATTTATGACCATGGTTTGACACATGGAGTCCCTAGAGTCTTGTGCATATGTTATTTTCAAACCACAATGATCCACACGACCAGACATACTACAATAGATGTGGTGATGCAACTTCTAGGGATTTATGACCATGATTTGACATATGGACTCCATAGATTCATTGCATGTGTTTTTTACCAAACCACAATTATCCACACGACAACACACACTCAAGTGGATGTGGTGATGCAACTTCTATAACATAGGTGCATTATTCCATATTTCCATGGGCAGCTGCATTGCTAGTGATTCTCTTTACATGGCGACCCAAGCGCTGGATGAAATTGGTTCCGTGCCACTTGCATGCTGTGTAATCGAGGTCCTCCATGCACGATCCAAGTCAAAGCATACTCACATTTGCGCGTGCCAACCTTCCCTTGCCGACAGGTGGGACCATACATTTCCCTCATGATTTATTTTTGCACCCCCTTTAGACGGTCCCCGTGCCCACCCTCCCTAATTAAACCCACCACAACCCCCCTCCTTGTATTCCACGCGGACGAGACCGGCGGCAGCGGTTCCTCACTCCCTACTCGACTGCTTCCCTCCCTGATTCCATCCCCTCTCGAATCCATCTGCCTCTAGATCACACCGCATCCATTAATCTGCCTGATTCTAGCCTCCATTTGCCGCCATGGGTAAACTATGGGGCTGGCACCACCGTACGCTAAACCGTAAGGCATACGATGACGACGACGCGGCTGGCCATGGCGACCGCCACCGCGAGGATTGGGGATGACCGAGCCTCAGCCCTGGGAACATGTACAGGGTCGCCAAGGAGTTGGACATCGTCATCGCCGGTCGCCTCGGTCGCTGCATCCCTGGTTTCCGCCCGCCGATCCAGGAAATGGAAGAACAACCGTTCGGCACGCCAGACCTTCTTTACCCTGATACCAGCATATGGCCAAAAGACCGTGATGGCCACGTAAGTTCTAGTATCTTGCTTCTTGACTTAGTCATACCGTTGATTCATATGTCTTGAACTTTCATCAGAATCCTAAGTTCCTTCTATCGAACATGTTGTGTGCACGCGCAGTTTGAACAAATTGCACCATTTAACACTATTATGTACAGAGGAAGCTCTGCCGGCACTTGATATTCTGGTATTTTTGTAGTGATACAGTATTAATTTATGTGATAGCTGAGGTGTCAATTTGGATTTGCAATGGAATGCCTGCTAGGTGATATTCTGTTTTCTAAGAAAATAAACAAACTAGACGATTTAAGATTGTTATGTCCCTCGTTGTTTATGATCACCGTCAGGAGTTTGTTCGGGGGAAGCTCTGCTCCTACTTGATATATTGGGTATTTTCGTAGTGACACATGCACAATTTAGGCGAGATCTAAGGAGATAGTCGTATATAATACATTAATTGAGCGGAGTGGTGTCAAATTGTATTTGCAATGAAATCCATGCTAGGTGATTCTACCAACTGACAACAAACTATTGCAGAATGGTCATGCAAAACTGATGCTGCTGGATAAGTGGTCGCAATCAGTAGTGGTGAATATCAAGGAGACAGAGGAGGCCGAGATGGATGATGAGAAGAACTGGGTGGGTGGCAACAACGAGTGGCTGTTCCTTTTATCCCAGGACGAGAGTACTTGGACACTAAAAAATGTCTACAGATCCTTGAGACTTACACCACCATCTATAGTGGGTGTCGACATTACTGCATTTAACAATGGGTGGTTGCCGCCAAAATTCTGAATTCGCTTACAGGTTCAACATGGCAAAACTTGAGCTCCTGAAGGTACATCTCCCACAGAAGCCTCTCATGATGTGGAAGACTTGGCACTACAACCTTTTAGTGGTGTTCGACAAGGCAATCACGTTTATTAGATGTCAGATGACAATGAATGGACAGTCTTGCGCGACGACCATCTGTGGCCGGAGAAGTACGTCGACGCCGTATTCACCTCCAGCGTGTATGACGACACACTGCAATGCATTTATGCAGTCAATGAACCTAGCGGCGACATGCATGTTTGGGAGCCGTTCACCTAGCGTGAGTCATGGTGTCATATAGCATGTAAATTCCCATTCAAAATTATGCTTACTGGCTGAAGGTAACACGTAATTACACACGCAGCTCCACGCGTAATTCTAGCTCCGGTGATCGAAGATGCAATAGTAAATGTTGATCTTGTATCACGACGCTGGTTCCTTGCACCACTCAGAGGCGATGTCAACAGGGTGCTGAACTCATGTGAATTCATATCAGGGGAGCACTAAACAGCGTTGGTGATACAATAGAACATTGTAACATCCCAAAAATATGAAACTTGGATCATCAAAATCTAATCATCAAAATTTAGGATTAACAAAAACTTTTCTAAATAAAAATATGAAAGCATGCATGTGTGTGTGGATTCCATTTTGGATTCTTTTGAATTACCTTGCTTGTGTGTTTCTTTTCTTGTAAAAGGATTCTTAGGTGAAATAAACATCATCTAAACAATCCCCACACTTTTCCCAAAGACAAATAAATTAAAACAAACAAAATGAGTGAATGGTCACTTTGGCCAATTTAACTCCCATGCCTACTTTGGTTGTCTCTAACTTTCAAAACTTAACAGAAACTTGTTTGGATCTTTACACCACTTGATAGTACACATAACAAAGTACCAAGGCCCACCTTGTGATCATCCAAAAGCATTTGAATGCATAGTTTAAATGACAATTCAAAATTGAATCTATATCATATGGGAAGATCCCACTTTTTCAAGAACCACTCAAACAAGCTCAACTTTCAAAACCCAAGAATCCACAGACTCACCAGCACATGCCTAGCACACCCACCAAAAATCTTTTCAAAATTCAAAACATGAATTCATACGGCCATTTCATCAAACACCTTGCAGATTCAAATCAAACAAAATCAAAACACTATAGTGTGCAGTGTTTTGGGCCTAACTTGTTCCCTCTCTGGACACCACTAGCCTTAGTAGATCATCTAATGACCCTAACTAATCCCTAGCACCACTGTAAGCTTGACAATTTCATCAATGCTGAACAGCCGAGAGCACCCATGTCACCCCACTATGGACAGCAGGCTAGAGGAAGAACTAGCCGTGCCAACCTTGTATAGGAGGTAGCCCATTCCTCACCGCCCCCTCTCGACCATCCCTGCCTCACGGACAGCAACCAGAACTGCCAGGTACGCTGCGCCCGTGCCGTTGTCGACCATGCCGACCCGCGCCGTAGAGCACGCGCTGTTCCCACGCAACCAGACCACCTCGAGCCCTCGCTGCCAGCCAACATGCTCCCCACCGTCCCAGGAGACCGCCATACATGCCCATTTCACCGCCCGTACCCCGTAGCCACCGCTCGCCGTCAAAGGCGCCGCCTCTGCCTCGCAGAGCATCGAGCGTTCCCGACCATTTGCCACTGCCCCTACACGCGCATTAAAGCCATAGAGCATCGCCAGGAGACCACCGATCGATCGCCACCCTCGGCCACGCCTCTAGTAGCCCATATCCATGTCGCCACCGTCGCCTGTCCATCCCGTCCGGTCTCGTCGAGACTATAAATAGAGGCCTCCCCCGCTCAAACTCTTCACACCATCTCACTCCCCTCTCCTCACTGATCATTCCACCTTGTTCCCGGAGCAAGGCGAGCTGCGCATCGTCAGAATTGCGCCGGAGCAGGCTGCCTCTAGAGAAGAAGGGCGTCATCGATTTCGTCCACCCCAGGAGAAGCTGCCGGTACCAGGAGGTTCGCCGTTGTCGACTTCGTCGTTTGCCAGCCTCGCCGACCCTCGCCTGAGCCCCGGTGAGCCTCCCACGACCCCCACCTACCGCGTTAGCGTTCTGTCTCGTCGGCGCTGCCCGACGTGGATGATGAACCAGAGCCGTTGGATTAGAACTAGATCCAATACACCACGTTGCCCTGTACCGCTTCGCACCCCCCATCTCACTGACGCGTGGGGACAGCAACTTAACATGCCCGCGTAAGCGCTATGTGTAGCAGGACGGCCCATTTTCTCTTCCCGCGCAGCCCACTCGTTTGAATTTGGATTTTTCCATTTTCATTCAAACACAGTTTTGTACCTAGTTTCAAAAGTCAACCCAGCTCGATTCATTGAACCAATTTTGTTAGAAAGGATTCGAAGTGCTGAATCCAAGCCCGTTGGATTCAAATCATTTGGATCTGTAGATCACCCTTGGTAAAAATAACAAGGCAGAAGCTTTTCTGCATTCAAACATTTTTCAAATTTAAACCATAATAGATTTTGAGTTGATTCCAACTCTCAAAAATCACAAGTAACCATACCTTTCAGAATATATAGAAATGTATGGGTTTACTTACAGAAATAATGTTCAATTAATAAAAGAATGCCACATAGGAATTTCTAGTCACTTATTTTATTTAAAATAAAAAGGTTAAAGCTTATTAAATTGTGACACCACTTTAAATCACATTCCCATGGACTAAAATATGTGGTGATGACATGTGTCAACATGATCCCATGTTTCGTTTGGAGAATATTAAATCTTAAGTAGTTTTTCAATGAGTAGAAATTACTTTTCTAAAAATAAAACCATTAAGGCAAGTGCTTGTAATGTTAGTGATGATGCTAGATCATCTATAGAACCCCTTTGTGTGATGATTGAAAATAGTTAAGTATTGTTTGGTTATTGTGTACCTCGTATTTATTTATAGACGCTAGTACCGACCAAGGATTCGAGGAGGAAGGAGGATACTACGAAGAAGAAGCCGAGGAGAGCTTCAACCACTGCTCTTCACAAGGCAAGCTTATACTGATACTGATGCAAGCCCATACTTGCAAGCCTAATACTACTAGTTGAATGTGCAAGTTAATACTTGCTTGTTATCATGCCAACCATATGCCTTAAGCATATGTGATTATACCCACTTGATAACCCACCCCTAGTTTTACTTGCAAGATTTTTACTTTAGGTATTTATCAAAGCTTTCTTCTAGAGTTTACTTAAGTGACTTGTAGATTCTAGGAAGATAACTGAAGGTTGCATAAAGAGCATAAAATTTGGCCTAAGCTAGATAATCTTGATGTCATCCTAAGGCATGAGATTTAACTGAGTTAAACCCCACTAGTTTACCACCCCTCATTAGTACTCACCCCCACTTGTAGATGCTAGTGCTAAGCATAAAACTTGATCAACTTTAGATGGGAATACTTGGTGAAAATTGTTATGAAAACCATAGAATGATGGATCATTCTACTGAGATGTTTTGACATGTGTTTCCGAACACCAGATGATTTTGGTGATGAAAATGTTAAGGCATGAGCCTTAGCCCTTTATAAAACTGATGGTTGTCTCGATACGATACCATTCCAATTTTACCATACAACCACAATACCCGAAGATTGGGTAGGGCTGGACTGGAAACTTATATACCTTAGTATTGGTTCCCTCACGGCCAAGGTCTGAGCTGAGGCTACCTTGTGAAGATTGTCCACCTGTGCAGTACCCAGGATGACAGTTGGTCATGGTTGGGAGGCCAAAATCACAGGAGAGGTGCCTATACTAGGGCGTGTAATTGAAAGGTTAGGATTGATTATCCGCATACTGAGTATGGTGAATTCAGGATTTGTTCGTGACGGATGTATCGAATGTTGTGGTGAAAGTGTACAATCTCTGTAGAGTGTCAAACTATTAGAATAGCCGCGTCCGCGGTTATGGACAGTTGGAGTGGCCATACTGTTCCCCTGTCAGATGTTTTCAAAATGACTTGTGAAATGAATTGAGACTTTGACTTGACCCCAACAGAGTTGTGACATGAAATTCAAGTTCCCACTTAGGTGTTATAAAATTTAACTATCTTGCTTGCTTCTGAACTTAGCAGAGGTAAATCTGGATTTTTGCAAAACAACCCTAGAGCATAGTGTCCTATTACAAAAACCCCCTTCACTTGTTAGTATTAGTTTGCGAGTACTTAAAGAGTACTCATGGCTTTGTTGCTGGCTATTCCTGTGGCCAGACTATGAAGAGGAGTACCAGGAGAATGGACCCCAGGAAGGTTACGACAACTAGGATCATATCCCATCGTCAGCATTGCCAGTGACCCCAAAGATGGAGCTTCACCTATGCTACCGTTATTATTACGTATTTCTGCTGCTTGAGTTGTATTAAGAACTAGATCATGAGATCCTTATTTGTGTAAGACCTTATGTATGGTTTGTAATGGATGATGTACTACGGTATCCAATTCTTTTATGTCTCGCAAAAATGGTAATCCTGGGATTGCGTTGTATGGCATAACAGGCATCTGGGATTAAAAATCCCGGTGTTGATAAACATATGGGGACACAACTTTCTTCATACCCATCGCTGCAGTGTCACATTTTCTCGAGGTCCACATGTCCATCAAAAGACCCAGTAGACCAGGTCTGGAGCAGAGTCGACAATCTAAAGTAATAATCTCTATTTCTTGGGATCAACCACCCTTTGTTCCTCAGAGCCCCTGAAGCTGTTCAACCTGTAATTGCTCAGGCAGCCCCGGGTCCCGATGATGCTGCTGGTGGTGGTGTTGGAGCTGACAAAGAACTAGCTGTTGCTGCACCTGGTGAAGATGACGAAATAGTCTCTAATGCTTTTGCTGGTGAAGCTGGCGAAAGAATTGCTGATGCTGCTACTGGTGAAGCTAACGATATACCGGCTGAGGCTGCTGCTGGAGTCCAGGGAGAACATGGTGATGTTGTTACTGAGGTGCAAGCAATTCCAGTGTTGATAGCAGACTGTGTGTTTGTTGCGCACTCATGCGTTTATTATGTTGACACTCCAGATCCGACCTAGATCCGAATCCACGTTGTGGGGAGGGGCCTGCCATTGGCTCATCAGTGGGGTCGTACAATTTGATAGAGAATGAGAGATGGCCAAACGCAGCACTCTGGTTCGTTCTGACAATGCCACCAGCTCCAGAGGCCGGTTTGTCGGTTGGCTCGCCGAAAGTTCCGGCGTTGTAAGAATGCTTTGCTTATTTGTGTAAGAACAAGTTTAGACTATATGTGTAAGACTAAGTTATGCCTAACTGTGTAATATTCAGTGAAGCCCAACTTTTCTTTCCCTGTCCACAACAGCCGAATTGCAGCATAGAACATACAAGGGTCATGTGTATACCAGACATTTTGCTCAGGATAACAACCACTTCAAGTTAATTGCAGTTTCAAGTTGGCAATACTGTCGATAGTGTTATTGTTATGAATGTGTACATATTTGAACGCATCACTAGAATGTGCCACCTATTGATGATTGATGTCATGGATCTAGCTTCTCTTTGTGTATTTGCATTCAATTGCTCATAGAAAAAAATGAAATTTAAAGAGGTACAACACATGATCTCTTTGAAACAAGTTCATCCGTTGTATTAAATGCACACCATAAAACTTGCACTTGCATATAATTCATAGATAGAGAATACAACAGGACCAGACTCACATGATCCATCAATCTAATCTGATGGGTAGCCGTTGTAGTAATCATAGTGGGTGGTGCCATATTCTCCATAAGGCGGCACCATCTGCAGCTCAGAAAGCTCGACACGACTGCAATACACCACCAACAATCGACCGAGTTTGAAAGGATGGTCATTGTGCCGTAATCCTCCTAATCCATACCCATGGATAACCCTTGCCTCCTCTTCCCACGCAAGAGCCTTAAAGTTGTAATATCTAATCTGGTATAGGTCCGGATAGTAGATGCTGTCGGCCTGCACCGTCGGTACCCTAGTGCTGTCGACGCGGATGTACGGATTATCAGCAACGAAGAGAGCACGGTTGCCGATGCCTCTGACCGGCTGAAGGACACGGTTCTGTGTATCAACTCGGTAAACAACGGGCCAACTGCCGTAGACCGGTACACTCACAATGAACAACAACTCCCCGTCGGATTCTACGAGGTAAAAACGATACTTCGGGTATAGGCAGCCCAGAACAGGGCCTTCGACGGTGGCATGCATCTTTAGGGTCCGTGCAGAGTGCTGCATCTGGACATCTCCATGATCACCACCAGGCATAGTCGAGAGGACAGACCCGTATCTGTCTGCGACAAAAACATCACCGGCATAAGAAGTCATGCTCCAAAGTTCCGCGAAGTCATTCGGCATGTACCGCACTTCACGAAAGACCGGGTGACTGCCTTCCTCCATGCCCTCATCCTCCCATTGAATGATGGTGTTCTGAAGATTTGATGTAAACACCATCAACGACGGGAACATCGTCACAGCGACAGAAGCCACCTGCTCGGTAGGTATCTCCACCCTCAGGTGCTTGATAGCTCCCGAGAAGGGGTTGTACAACCGTGTCTTGTACGGCTACACCCTCTATCCAAGCTCAAGGAGGCCACCGGTTGTGCTACCGATGTAAAAGTACCTTCCAGAGACACAGAGAGGGAGAGAGAGATGAGAAGTAGAGATTCAGTCAAGGTAAACAGACAGAGATTCAATCAAGGTAAAACAAGTAGATGGAGAAACAAAACTTGAAAACATATCGTATAGGAGGTGAACGCAAAAAAAGGATCGCAAATATACATATGAATATCAAGAAAGCACCTAAGAATAACCCGACTAATCTTCTTCTCAAGGTAGCGGCCGGTTCTCACATTCAGCAACGTGATAGCAGCATCGTCTACCCCATACTCCGGTGACAACTGGTGCTCTAAAACAATCCAGTTGGCTGGTATAAAGCGCTCCTCCGTGAAGCCGCGCTAGGCGCTGTAGACTGCCCGGAAGGCAGCGTAGTAGTCTAAGTTGTCCGTTGACAGGAAGATGTCACCTATCTTCTGCACGACTTGCTCAGGGAGATCAGCCCACGGTGAATCCTGCTGCTTGTTGCCGGCCATGGATGATGGTGTTCATGTGGTCTCAGTAATGTCAAATGGAAGAGGAAGCAGTTCCAGAGACAGAGATTTATTAAAGAAGGCCTGGGAATGCCAAGGGAAGCGTGTGGAAACGAGACGACCACATGCACACACCAACCGCAAGCCCAACCGCCAACGATCCCCCATGCATTCTCTATTGTCAATTCAGTTCCTGTCAAGTAATTGCGGGGGGGTTGCAGTTTGAAGTTTACTAGTACATAGGAAAGTAAGGTGCCACGATCATATAAAATGAATAGCTCATACAAACAGCTAGCAACACTGCCGCCATAAGTTATTGTTATGAATGTGTACATAGTTGAACACATCACTATAATTTTTCACCTATTGATGATTGATGACATGGATCTAGCTTATGTTCGCGTATTTGCATTCCATAGCTCGTGGATTTGTTCCCATAATTTTTGGCAATGGCTGATGAACTCCACTCTCTTGGTAACATGCTTCATCATCGAGCCCTTGTTGATGCAATGCAAAGTACATACTATGGTCTTCATTGTTATCCCATTTAGGTTCTCTGTTTTTTTTCATCATGGAGCTACTAATTTCAAATGAAATTCTAGTAAACAACATATCAGTACATGTTTTCTACTACCAAAATCACAAGAAGAAAACTGGATGGAATTTCACCTTGTTGGCATTGTGCCGAACAGATTGGATGTGGCCTTGGGGTTCGGAGAGTACGGCGCCCTGGCTGGTGCGGGTGCGACAAATGGTGATGGCGAGCTTGGATTTTGGAGAAGGACCCCGAGGCAGAAATCTCATCCCGGTGCCATGCCATGGGTGATGCCGTGCCATGGGTCGAGCTCCGGTTTGGGAGGAGGAGGGCGAGACCAATCAGGTTTAGCCGGGTGCCGGATCTCGCTACTGGAGGAATTCCCTCCCAGCTCTGTGCCATGGCGGTGACCACAGATCGGCCCTTTGGGGAATAAGAAGGCTGGGTCAAAAAGACCGTTTGAACATGAGGGTGCCAACGCTGCAAGTCAACATGGCAGCCAGGATGGCAGTGACTTAACTGTCAAAAGTGACAGGCGGGGCCCAATTTGACGAGCGTTAGTGAGTTTTCCCGTGTTCAAACAGTTTGCTGAATTCATGCCGAAAAATACCCTGTGAGCATTTGGCATGCCAACTCGTGGTATTGCGATCCAATACAGACGAAGTCGGACCCTGCATTTCCTTGGCGCTTCAACTTTTGGGCCGCAAGTTAAAAATCTAGCAGGCTGGCGCGGCGATGGTGGTTGGGCCGACCTAGTGGCTAGGCAACGTGCGCTGGCTGGCTCGTGCGGTAGGTAGGACGCGGGCTAGCTTCGGCTGGCCCGTTAGGTTATTTTTTTATATTTTTAACATTTTCTATTTTACATTTTCTTTAATAACTTTTGCTTAACAACTTTAAATTTAATGAAACTAGTTTCTAAATTCTGGTAAAAAGGAGGTGGTTAACATAGGGTCATAAAAGTAAAAATTTGCATAACCTTTTGACGATTTGGTTTAAATAACCTCTTCACGTCCTTATAGGACTATAAGGGGAAAAACAAAATAAGGTTTTTGGGAGAAGGGTTTTGATGCAAAGTTTTTATTGTGTGATGCCATGATGCAAATGATATGATGCATGCTTCTAATAACATCTTAAAACAAAAATTGAGATGTTACAACGATATATACAGTAGAGGATAGCTATGTCCCTGCTTAGAACGAACTATTAGAAATGAAATATAATGGCATTTCTTGTGAACCTGTAGAACAGGACAACCAAGCATTGCAAAAGTGTGCCTACAGATGAATTGAGCAATCGAACAGAGTGTTTCCTAGAATTTCAGGAAATATAAACTAGCCAGGTCATTTCAACAAATATATATGGAAGCAGTAGTATATCCTGTAATGCAAGAGACATTGGGTGACTCAGAATTTTTCGTAGGCTACACAATGGGCATGCAGTTACTTTCGTAGGAGTAGCCAAGAATGAACGATACAAAAATTATAATGGCATGTTGCCAGAACTTTCAGAGAAGGAACGCAAACCACGAATGAACTACACAGTAGAGGATAGTTATGCCGTTGCTTAGGATGAACCAGCACCAGATAATAAGACAATGACATCACGCTTGTGAACCTGTAGAAGAGGCTATGCAAACCAACATGTTTAGTGTTCCATTTTGAGCTCTATGCAAAAAAAAGAAATAGTCAGTGTTTCATCTTTTAAAGATCTAGATAACAACAACAAAATTATTATCAAACTAGTAAGATGAGTTAAAATAGGTACTACGGGATAGTAGAATGATGCTAGGGAGGAAATAATAGCAGGAACATAGCTCAGGACGAACTAGATGGATTCCGTAACTGTGGAGCAGGGAATCCACACTAATATTTTACATTAAATATACATTTTGCAAAAACTACACAATAGCAGGCAATTATTGTTGTAGGGAGTAGCTAAGAACATGTGCATTACTTGAAATTTGTAGAGCAGGGAATGCAAACAAACATGTCCAGTGACCTTGTATGTAGCACAAAGAATATGCATGCCCAATGACTTGTATGTACTAGCATGATTACAAAAATGAAGTTCACTGCAACAAGCTTTAACCTACTATATTGCTGAGAAAACAAAAAGGTGATGGATATTAGGTTACCTCGGTTGGAGAAGCGTCTAAGCATCGTCGGTACCATGCGAGTGACGTGCAGGTCACCGAGGGTGTTGTGGTTGCGGCTAAGTAGATCTTGGGTGGTCGGGGAAGCAAATCATGGGCGGTCGGGGAAGTAGATCTTGGGCGGTTGATGCCAGCTTGAGCACGACAAACGAGAGCGACGTTGAGGCAGATTAGGTGTAGTGAACGGCAACGCCCGTAAAGCTGGTCTGGAGTGGTGGAAATGGAACTCGTTGAGATAGATCCCATACGGTGGACAACGGTGAGGCAGCTCCGATACGGTTGGGTAGCATTCGGCGGTGGGGAAGCAAAGCTTGAGCGGTCAATGATGCCATCAGGATGGTGAACGAGACCGCAGCTCCACTGCCGTGGCACAGAGGCCTCGTGAACTAGATCTGGTGGGGTAGGTGTCGGCTGTAACATATCACCTTTCTATGTAATATAAATAAATACATGTTTGAGCATTGCATGCATGCATTATACTTGCATTTTGGTTTAAACAAACAAATACCAAATAAAACCCTAATATTTTCCCCTCTCTCTTTGAATCAACAAAAATGGTTTCTATATTTTGAAAATTCTCAAAACAAATGGAGCCCAAATGGTGTTGAGAGCCCCTTAGTGTTTTCAGATATTATATAAAAGTTTCTGTAATTTGAAATTAATCAAAAACAGATTTGTATTCAAAATACAAAAAAAACAGAAAAGGAAAAAAAGTTTCTGGAGAAAAAATAACTAAACCTAGCTACTGGGTAGAGCCCATCTCTCCTTACATCCCTCTCTGCCGCACGCGCGCAGCAGCCAGTGCAGCTCGCGGCCCAGCAGAAGCCCACCCCGGCCCGCGTACCCCTTCACCCTGTTCCCCGTTGTCTTCCTCCAGACAAGCAGGGAGCTGCCTGTCACCGCCGGCGCCGTCGATCGCCACCGCCTTCTCCCGGCCGTCCGTCGAGCTACGGGGTGGATAAGATCCGCCATGGCACGTCTCTCTCGCCCTCATATATTTCCCTTCTCTCCCTCGACCTCCCTCTCGTGTTCCTCTCCTCTTCCAAAACCCTAGCCGCCTCGTGCCGCCGCTAGAGGCCGTCCCGAGCCTCGCCGTTGCTCCGGTAAGCTCCGTCTCACCGTTGCGAGCAACCTCGCCAACGGAATCGACGCCGCGTGGACTCCAATCATCTCCATCGACTCCTTCTTTCTCGCCTTTGACGCTGTTCACCGTCGCCATTACCGATGCTCCCGAGCTTCCCCGTCCTCGCCGATGTCACTCACGCGTCAACGGTGAGCTCACGGTCCTCTAGGACCACTCTAATCCTCCTCTCTCCCTCTGGTTCGAGCCCGTGCCTTAGCTCACCGTCCGCTGCCGTCGGACGTCGTCGAAGATGATGCTCCGATAACCTTTATCTAGTGGTGCTGCCCGTTTCAGGTTCTCCGTGATGCACTGGTTCGAACGCGCGTATCCCCACATCCCCGCGCGCTCTCCAGCATCGCCGCTGGCCACCGTCTGCCCGCCGCTCGTCGTGGTGACGTGGTGCCCGCGTGGCCAAGGCCCCACTTGTCATCCAGTGTGGCTAGCCTCTATCGTGGTGAGAAAAGTTTAGGTTAGGGTCTGCTGATGTCACAGTGACGCATTAAATCATTTTTAAATGGTTTAAATAAATCCAGAAATTGAATAAATATTGTAAATTTAATAAATAATTATTTATAAGTCAGAAAATATGTATAATAAACCAAAATATTCAGAAAAATGAAACCTATCGAACTAAGCTATAATCATACATTGTTAACTAACTTTGATGGCAAGTTTAATTAGAAGAACCAATTGAACCCCACAGGTGATTCCGATGATTCCCATGTTCTAGGGTTTGGACCTTTTGGACCCCCGTTTAAAATGATCAAGCATGTTCTAGGGTTTATTTCAACACTATTTAACTTGTCATATCATCCATATTGTATGAGCATTGCACATGCCATGTGTTGACTGTTGCTTTGTATTTTCCGATGATTGGTTCTCGTGAATAGGAACCAAACCCGAGGCTGAAGTCAACGTCACCGAAGAGCAGTACCAGTCGAACAACGGACAAGGCAAGCGAAGCCCCACTCATACATATGAATCCTATGTTTACAAAGTGTTTCATTCCCGTCATATGCATTCGTTTCAACAGTCTTTTATTAGTAGATAGAGTAATCCTATCTGATGCATGTTTACCTTTGTGAACTATATTACCTGATCCACTGCTCCTAGCGTAACTAGGGTTTGGCTATGAGCATCGCTAGTGCCACAGTTCAGTCAAGCTTAGCCATGCTTAGTGGTCCGATGCTGATCATTCAAGTGATGCACCAGAGATGCGAATGAATCCTGTATGGTAGGATGTGGTGATTTGATCAGAGATGGATGATAAACATGCTAAGGCTTGTATGGGAGGCCACGGGGGTTGTGGTATTTGTAGTCCCATACTGGCCACCCCTAGGACCCGATGTTCTTGCCTCTTGAATCAAGATGAGCGTACAACCACACGGGGGCCTGGAAACCCCCTCGACCAACTAACTTGCCTAGAAGATTCCATGAGTCACATAGTTCGGGCTTTCCATTCGACATACGCATCTTTGTTCTTCTTGAATGGAGGTGAAGGAGGTGCATTCATACAGGTAGGTAAGCGTTGCAGGGAATGGGAGATGACCGGCATATGTAATCTCAAACCCTATTCACATCGCTAGGGACCGACTTCGGGACTCGACCCGTTACAGCGGCATCTCCTTAGTCGTGACTCATGGTATCGGAGAATGCAAGGTAAAGGTCGTGGTCAACCACTCTATGCCGGCCTTCCAAGGAAGAGGGCTAATAATTTGGCATTAAGAATCAATTGGTACGTGTGGGTAAAGTTGTGCACCCTACAGGGTTATTAATCTTTTCGAAAAGCCGTGTCCACGGTTATGGACGACTTGGGAACAGACGTGAGGATCATAGAGAACTATAACCGAATGATAAAACTTGTCAACTAAAGTGAGATTCGAAATACTTCCTCGGGGTTGTTTGAGGGTGTAGTCCGGGAAGAGAGGTTCAATTAATGATTGTTCTTGGTGGATATCGAAGATGACTCCGAAGAGCTAGAGTTGTAGTCTTCTTATCCTCTTTTGAAAATGATCTAACTAGACGAGTTTCTTCTCCCTCTTGTTTTGAAAACAAAAGATGGCTTTATGCAAAATAACTCCACTAGCCATAAGTCTTGCGGAGTACACCCTGTACTCAGCCTTGCTTCGTTGATGTTTTTATACAGATGATGCTACTCCAACTGAAGGTGGTTTCTACGTCGAAGTCGACGAGTAGTCGGGGTTCCCGAACAGGAGCCTAGGATCTATGGAAGGGTCGCTACTTCTGTTTATGGCCTCTTAGGCCCTTTTCTAAGTTTTTTGTTTAGAACAACTTGTTTTTTTCCATTGCTTGATGTAATGATGGGTTTGTTAACCCTGGCTTGTATGACTGGTTTGTAACTCTTTTAAGAGTTTACCTATTTAATGTATGGTTTGTATATTCTGTGATATTACCTATCTTTCCCTGCGTGCTTTGGAATTTAGGTTAGGATTATATCAGATGAGGATCTGGTATTTGTCTATCCCTGATCCCGGGTCATGACATATTTTGTTATCAGAGGAGGACTGCCTGTAGGAAACCCTTCTAGCAGGTTGATGTTGAGTCTAGAGTTTGAGAAAACTATTTGAAAGCTCAAATTATTTGCAAAACTATGAATAAGACTCTTTTTACTCCTTATCCAAGGTTGTTCTATTGCTGAGTTATCTTATCTCGTTTGCTTTGCAAAGTTTTCACTTCTCGTCTAACATTTCAAACTTTTAGGATATACTGGTTTGGGTTGTTTTCCCTAGTACATCGTACTTGGTTGCAAGGCTCAGAGTTTCCAAGATAAATCTGTGCAACTGAAGCATTGTTTTTAAACTTTGCTAAGGATGCCTCTAATCCTGCTCTCAATTCGTTTGTGACTTGTTGGTATCATATCATGCTTGCATTCCATTGTTATGGTTTGTATCTAAGTTGGTAGCGTATACGTTTCGTATGTTTGTTCTACTGCCATACTTAATGCATTGATATAATTTTTGTCAACATGTTCACCTCTACCATGATCTTTTGATATGATTTTGCCATCCTTTGTTTTAACCTTTTTGGTGAATCCAATCTCATGGTTTCTGTTCTCTCCACAGGATGTCGTCTGGTACTCATGGTTATGTTGGCCGTCGAGCAAACAACAATGCTGATCAGGAACTTCCGCCACCTCCCACAATGGCCGAGGTTCTCAACAACATTGAGACCAACCGTCTGAGGAATGAACGCCTTCTGGAGCGTGTGGCGCAAAACACTGAATGTCGTCCTGATGACTGTGTCACACTTGGAGATTTCATCCTCTCTTTTCCTCCAATCTTCACCCACTCCAAGGAGCCCCTTAAAGCTAATGATTGGCTCCGCACCATAGAGCACAAGTTCAGTGCTCTTTGAGTTCGTCCCACTGACCGTGTCAACTTCGCCACCTATCAACTGGAAGGTGAGGCTGGTGTTTGGTGGGAAGGTTTTCTGAATCTGCAAGCTCAGGGACATGTTGTTACCTGGGAAGAGTTTGTTGCAGCATTCCATGCCTCATATATCCCTAAGCCCGTCATGGATCTTAAAGGAGGGAGTTTCTGGATCTGACTCAGGGGCGCAAGGATATTGAAACCTATGGGCGTGAGTTTACTTGCCTGACTCGCTATACAACAAGGGATGTGACCAATGATGAAGATAAGCAAGAGTTGTTCCATAAAGTACTTAACCCTGCACTTGCTATGAGTTGCTGCCCTTCAAGTTCTAGTCTTTCTATGACTTGCACAATCAGGTTCTTACTCTGGAGCATGGAAGGAAGGACATGGAAGTCTCTCAGAAGCGTGAAGAAGGAAATTCTCGTCCTTCTTCCTGTGGTAACAAGAAGCGCCTTGTCTTTGTTCCATACAGTGATGTGGCTCGTGCTCCTTACGCACCCAAGTCCTCTAGCAATGCTTCTCGTCAGCCACAGTCAAATACTGGTGGAGCAAACTATCATCCTCCTGCTGGTTCTCACACTGGAGTTACCTGTTACTCCTGTGGTCAGCCTGGTCACTACTCAAGGGAGTGTTCCCAAAGGGCTGTCGGACGCAATGATCAGCAGGCAAAGAAAAATGATAAATCTCAAGGTGTTGGACGTGGTTGTCTGACCCATGTCACTGTTGAGGAAGCTTAGAAAGATCCACGCGTCATTCTGGGTATGCTCTATTTCAATTCAATTCTCGCAACAGTCTTGTTTGATTCTGGAGCATCGCATACATTCATGTCAAATTTGTTTGCTCAAGAGCATGGGATAAATTTTGAACCCCTATCCACCCCTTTGACCATCCATTCCCTGGGTTCTAGCTGGTTCACCACTATGGTTAGTCACGAAAATGAGATTGACGTAGCCTACCAGAAGTTCCCCACATCTTTCATTGCACTCAAGTCATGTGACATTGATGTCATTCTGGGCAGGGACTAGTTAACCAAGTATCAAGCTGTCATTGACTGTGCACTTAGAATAGTTTCAGTGACCTCCCCTACTGGCATAACTATTAAGTATTGGACTGATGGTTCAAAGTCTCTGTCAGCAGTTCTTAAGCCGTTCTCGGAGTTGTATGCCATGGATGTTCTACCTACTCTCGAGGTCCAAGATGTCCTTGTAGTCTGTGATTTCTCGGATGTCTTTCCTGAAGAGTTGCCTGGCATACCACCTGATCGAAGTGTGGAGTTTGTCATAGAGCTAGTTCCTGGAACTGCTCCTATCTCCAAAAGACCTTATTGCATGCCTCCTCATGAGATGGTTGAGTTGAAGAAGCAACTTGAAGAGTTAGAGGGTCTAGGATACATCCAACCTAGCTCATCCTCTTGGGGTTGCCCTACCATCTTTGTCAAGAAGCGGGATACAAATATTCCAAGATTGTTGGTTTATTACCGTCCACTCAACACGGTGACAATCAAGAATAAGTACCCACTTCCCCGGATAAATGACCTCTTTGATCAATTAAGTGGTGCCATTGTCTTCTACAAAATGGACTTAAGATCAGGGTATCATCAAATCAAGATCAGAAAGGAAGATACCAAAGACAACATTCACAACTCGTTATGGTCTTTACGCGTATACAGTGATCTCCTTCGGGTTAACCAATGCCCCTGCCACATTTATGAGGCTCATGAACTCCGTCTTCATGGAATATCTCGACAAGTTCGTCGTGGTATACATTGATGACATTCTAATCTACTCCAAGACCGAAGAAGAGCATGTCGAACATCTACGTTTGGTGTTGACTAAACTTCGTGAACATCGCCTCTACACCAAGTTTTCCAAATGTGAGTTCTGGTTACAAGAGCTCATCTTCCTTGGCCATGTTGTGTCTTCAAGTGGTGTTGCTGTCATACCAGATAAGGTTCAGACCATTATGGAATGGAAGTCGCCTACTTCAGTCAAGGAAGTCCGAATTTTTCTTGGAATGGCTGGATATTACCGCCGATTCATCGAGAACTTCTCCAATATAGCCAAGCCTATCACTAATCTTCTTAAGAAAGATAAGAAGTTTGAATGGTCAGAAAAGGCAGAAGAAAGCTTCCAAGCTTTGAAAACTAAGCTAACCACCGCTCCTGTGCTTGTTCTTTCGGACACAAGCAAGGACTTCGTCATCTATTGTGATGCTTCTCTCCAAGGCTCATTGTGTGTTGATGCAAGATGGTCATGTAGTGGCCTATGCTTCTCGGCAGTTGAAGCCACATGAGAACAATTATCCAACCCATGATCTCGAAATCGCTGTTGTTGTTCATGCTCTTAAGCAATGGCAACATTAGCTCATCGGTAACCGTTGCGAACTTTACTCGGATCATCAAAGCCTGAAGTATCTCTTTACCCAGCCAGATCTGAATCTCATGCAAAGACGATGGTTGGAACTTATCAAAGATTATGATTTGGGTCTCAACTATCAACCCGACAAAGCCAATGTCGTTGCTAATGCGCTAAGTCGGAAGTCTTATTGCAACAATCTGATGATTTCACAAGCCCAACCTGCTCTCTACGAGGAAATCAAGCGTCTTAACCTTGAAGTAGTTCCTTGTGGATTCCTTGCTAACCTTGAAATAAGTTCTCCTCTCGAGGACCAAATCAAGGAAGCTCAAAAGCAAGATGATGAAGTTACCAAGATCAATGAACGTGTTGCAAGCGGTGAAGCTAAATGTTTCTCCGTCAAAGATCAAGGTATCTTATACTTCAGTAACTGGCTAGTGGTTCCAAACAGTCGGAAAATCAAAGATCTAGTCCTACTAGAAGCTCATGAATCTCCTATGTCTATCCATCCTAGTGGTACCAAGATGTACCGAGATCTTCGTCAAAGATTATGGTGGAGTGGAATGAAACCAGAAATCGCTCGTTTTGTTGTAGAGTGCGACATTTGCCGTCGTGTGAAGGCTGAACACCAAAGGCCTGCTGGACTTCTGCAGCCATTGAAAATTCCTGGGTGGAAATGGGATGAAATTGGTATGGATTTTATCACTAGACTCCCAAGGACAAAATCAGGAAATGATGCCATATGGGTAATAGTTGATCGGTTATCCAAAGTTGCTCATTTCCGTCCGTTTCGAGAAACTATCCGTGCTAGCCAAATGGCTGAACTATACATCTCTCGGATTTTCGTTCTTCATGGTGTTCCCAAGAAGATCATTTCTGATCATGGAAGTTTATTTACTTCCAAATTCTGGCAAAGTTTGCAAGAAGCAATGGGAACTCATGTCTCCTTCAGCACAGCCTATCATCCTAAAACCGGTGGTCAAACTGAAAGAGTATATCAAATTCTTGAAGACATGCTCAGAGCGTGTGTCATATTCTTTGGAAAAAACTGGGAGAAATGTCTTCCTTTTGCGGAATTCTCTTACAACAACAGTTTTCAATCCAGTTTGGGCATGGCACCTTTCCAATTCCTATATGGAAGAACATGAGGAACACCGCTGAACTGGACAGAAACCGGTGAAAGACAATTCTTTGGTCCAGACATGATCCAAGAAGTAGAAGATCAAGTTCGCATAATTCAAGAGCGTTTGAAGGCCTCTCAATCTCATCAGAAGACCAACTATGATCGTCATCATCTTGATGTTCATTAAGAAGTTGGTGATCAAGTTTATCTCCGGGTCACTCCTCTGAAGGGTGTCCATCGATTCGGTATCAAAGGCAAATTGGCTCCTCGCTATGTTGGTCCCTTTCGCATTCTCTCTAAGCGGGGTGAGCTTTCCTACAAATTGGACCTACCTTCCTCTTTTCCAGAGGTTCATGATGTCTTTCATGTTTCTCAACTCAAGCGTTGCTTCAAAGATCCAATTCGTGGTGTGGACCATGAAACTTTGGATCTCCAAGATGATCTAACCTACCGAGAATACCTTGTTCATATTCTTGATGAAACCGAGTGCAAGACTTGTCGTCAAACCATCAAGTTTCTGAAAGTTCAATTGTCTCATCACTCTGAGTCAGAAGCAACATGGGAACGCGAAGATCGTCTTCGATCTAAGTACCCTGCCTACTTTTCTAAAACCTAGGAATCTCGGGTCGAGATTCTTGTAACTGGGGTAGAGCTATAACATATCACCTTTCTGTGTAATATAAATAAAGACATGTTTGAGCATTGCATGCATGCATTATACTTGCATTTTGGTTTAAACAAACAAATACCAAATAAAACCCTAATAGTTTCCCCTCTCTCTTTGAATCAACTCAAATGGTTTCTATATTTTGAAAATTCTCAAAACAAATGGAGCCCAAATGGTGTTGAGGGCCCCTTAGTGTTTTCATATATTATATAAAAGTTTCTATAATTTGAAATTATTCAAAATCATATTTGAATTCAAAATACAAACAGAAAATAGAAAAAGAAAAACAGTTTCTGGAGAAAAAAATAACTAAACCTAGCTACTGGGCTGAGCCCAGCTCTCCTACCCTCCCTCTCTGTCGCACGCGCCCAACAGCCAGCGCAGCTCGTGGCCCAGCAGAAACCCACCCCCGCTCGCGTACCCCTTCACCTTGTGCCCCGTCGTCTTCCTCCAGACAGGCAGGGAGCTTCCTGTCACCGCCGACCGTCCGTCGAGCTACGAGGTGGATAAGAACCGCCACGCCACGTCTCTCTCGCCCTCATCCATTTCTCCTCTCTCCCTCGACCTCCCTCTCGTGTTCCTCTCCTCTGCCGAAACCCTAGCCGCCTCGTGCCACCGCTAGAGTCTGTCCCGAGCCTCGCAATTTGCTCGGGTAAGCTCCGCCTCGCCGTTGCGAGCAACCACGCCAAAGGAATCAACGCCGCGTGACTCCAATCATCGCCATCGACTCTGTCTTTCTCGCCTCCGACGCCGTTCGTCGTCGCCATTACCGACGCTCCCGATCTTCCCCGTCCTTGCCGATGTCACTCACGCGTCGAGGGTGAGCTAACGGTCCTCTAGGACCCCTCTAATCATCCCCTCTCCGTCTGGTTCGAGCTCGTGCGTTAGCTCGCCGTCTGCCGCCGTCAGACGCGCATATTCTCGCAGCCCCGTGCGCTCTCTAGCGTCGCCGCCGGCCACCGTCTGCCGCGCCGCTCGTCGTGGTGACGTGGTGCCCGCATGGCTGTCGCGTGGTGCCCGCGTGGCCAAGGACCCACTTGTCATCCAGTGCGGCTAGCCTCTACCGTGGTGAGAAAAGTTTAGTTTAGGGTTTGCTGATGTCACAGTGATGCATTAAATCATTTTTAAATGGTTTAAATAAATCCAAAAATTGAATAAATATTGTAAATTTAATAACTAATTATTTATAAGTCAGAAAAATATGTATAATGTACCAAAATGTTCATAAAAATGAAACCTATCTAACTAAGATATAATCATACATTGTTAACCAACTTTGATGGCAAGTTTAATTAGAAGAACCAATTGAACCCCATAGGTGATTCCGAGGATTCCCCTGTTCTAGGGTTTGGACCTTTCGGACCCTGTTTAAAATGATCAAGCATGTTCTAGGGTTTATTTCAACACTATTTAACTTGTCATATAATCCATATTGTATGAGCATTGCACATGCCATGTGTTGAGTGTTGCTTTCTATTTTCTGGTGATTGGTTCTCGCGAATAGGAACAGAACCCGAGGCTGAAGTCAACGCCACCGAAGAGCAGTACCAGTCCAACAACAGACAAGGCAAGCGAAGCCCCACTCATAAATATGAATACTATGTTTACAAAGTGTTTCATTCCCGTCATATGCATTCGTTTCAACATTCTTTTATTAGTAGATAGAGTAGTCCTATCTGATGCATGTTTACCTTTGTGAACTATATTACATGATCCACTGCTCCTAGCGTAACTAGGGTTTGGCTTATGAGCATCGCCAGTGCCATAGTTCAGTCAAGCTTAGCCATTCTTAGTGGTCTGATGCTGATCATTCAGGTGATGCACCAGAGATGCGAATGAATCCTGTATGGTAGGATGTGGCGATGTGATCAGAGATGGATGATAAACATGCTAAGGCTTGTATGGGAGGCCACATGGGTTGTGGTTTTTGTAGTCCCATACTTACCACCCTAGGACCCGATGTTCTTGCCTCTTGAACCAAGACGAGCGTACAACCTCACGGAGGCCTGGAAACCCCCTCGACCAACTAACTTGCCTAGTAGATTCCATGAGTCACATAGTTCGGGCTTTCCATTCGACATACACATCTTGGTTGTTCTTGAATGGAGGTGAAGGAGGTGCATTCATATAGGTAGGTAAGCGTGGCAGGGAATGGGAGATGCCCGTCATCCGTAATCTCAAACCCTATTCACATCTCTAGGGACCGATTTCGGGACTCGACCCGTTACGGCGGCATCTCCTTAGTGCGTGACTCATGGTCTTGGCAAAAGCAAGGTAAAGGTCTTGGTGAACCACTCTCTGCCGGCCGTCCAAGGAAGAGGGCTAATAATTTGGCATTAAGAATCGGTTGGTACGTGTGGGTAAAGTTGTGGACCCCTGCAGGGTTATTAATCTTTTCGAAAAGCCGTGTCCATGGTTATGGATGACTTGGGAACGGATGTGAGGATCATAGAGAACTATAACCGAATGATAAAACTTGTCAACTAAAGTGAGATTCGGAATACTTCCTTGGGGTTGTTTGAGGGGGTAGTCCGGGAAGAGAGGTTCTGTTAATGATGGTTATTGGTGGATATCGAAGATGACTCCGAAGAGTTAGAGTTGTAGTCTTCTTATCCCCTTTTGAAAATGATCTGACTAGCGAGTTTCTTCTCCGTCTTTTTTTGAAAACAAAAGATGGCTTTATGAAAAATAACTCCACTAGACATAAGTCTTGCGGAGTACACCCTGTACTCAGCCTTGCTTCGTTGATGTTTTTCTACAGATGATGCTACTCCAACTGAGGTGGTTTCTATGTCGAAGTCGACGAGTAGTCGGGGTTCCCGGGCAGCAGCCTAGGATCTATGGAAGGGTCGCTACTTCTGTTTATGGCCTCTTAGGCCCTTTGCTAAGTTTGTTTTTTAGAACACCATGTTTGCTTCCGTTGCTTGATGTAATGATGGGTCTATGACCCTTGGCTTGTATCACTAGTTTGTAACTATTTTAAGAGTTTACCTATTTAATGTATGGTTTGTATGTTCTGTGATGTTACCGATCTTTCCTTGCGCGCTTCGGAATTTAGGTTAGGCTTATATCGGATGAGGATCTGGTATTTGTCTAGCCCTGATCCCGGGTCGTGACATTGGCGAAGCGCCTCCACGACAGTGCATGAGACCGTAGCTCAAGCGGCTCAGGCCGCCATGGAATTGCCGTCGGCCGGTGCGCGTAGTGGTCGTGGAGGGGATATAGGAGCTTGGAATTTTTAGGAGGGCCAGCAGGAAAAACTGCGCGAATAGGGACCATAGAGGTGAACATGAAACAAATTATGATCGTGCCCCCAAGCTACCCACTTTAGCATGCCCATTTGTCGTCTAAACAAAGGGTAGAATTGGAATTTTACAATCAAAAGTTTTTGAGACAGAGGAGCGCGAAATGCTTCAAGGTCGATGTGTGATATTGCCGCTCGATTGAGATTTCGAATTTATCTAGCGCCCATCTTCTATTCTAATAATACAAAAATGGTACTACCCAGTGGGAGATTTTGGCTCAAATTTTTGAGATGGAGGGCGGTAAGATCGGTGGGTGGTTTTGCCGCTTGATTGAGATTTTGAATTTGATTAGCGTCCATCTAATAATAATAGCAGGAGATGTTATCTCAAAATGTTTGAAAGGGAGGGGCAAAAAATGGCGCATCTGAGTCGGTGGGGAAATTGCCGCTTGATTACGATTTTGAATTTTGTTGCTAGTGTCCACGTAATAATAAAAAAGGTTATTATTGGTTGGTTCAATTTTATACATCCAACTATGTGAAGCAGCAAATTCACGTGGAATTGATTCAGTATATGATAACTTTGACTAAAACTCTGAACGACATTATAAATAATGTTCTAGCGACCTCCATCTTGCACCGTAAGAATGACACTAAATGTGCAATGCATATTATAATCCCTGCCTCGTATTCTTATTTATTATCTCTAAAAAATTGTGAGATGATATTTCTGGTAATCGATTAAAATACATAATTGTATCATGTTTTTGTGTGTTGTTAGGGGAGATTTTGATGATGAGTTGAGATCGAATAAGCTAACTCGAATTTTTTTAGGCATGGTGGGAGGTGGAGGAGTGAACAAGACATACTTCCAAAAATATAAATAGTTACACACCAATAAATCAACAAGCAGGGGATTACTATCCTAAAATCATTCATCCGAACATAATAATTGGATGAGCAGTGGAAGCTGAAACATACTACTCCTAACAAGTTTCATCTTTATCTCTTACGTGATCTACTGTATTCATACATTGCAATTATAGTGAAACTTGCCCACAAAAGATCCTAAAGAGAGTACATTTCTAGAGAGAGCCTAGGAAACACACGTCACATGGCATTCTAGAAAAATCGGCTGACATCTAGATGTTTCCCGGCCGGAGGTGCTGCGCTACGCATAGGAAGAGCGAATCCAATCAATACTGGCAATTAGATTCCTCTCACTAGTGCCTTGATGAACGGAAGAAGTTCGATAGTTGAGAAAAATCAATGGTTAGTATCTCTTGAGATGTTTTGGCAGAAAATCTATGGACAGAGTGGTAAATCCAAATTTAAACTATCATATTATAGTAGAAAAGAAAAGAAAAAATAGAACAGATAGTAGATAGATAGAAGAGTAGTTAGATTGATAGATAGAGATAGAGATTAGTGCATACACACATGACCAGTTTGATTGCATCCACACATATATTACACAATAGTCCAACCGTGCAGCATATAAAGCACCAACATTAAGCAGGCTAGCAATCCACGGATCACACATTTAAGGATTATACTACTTCCACATTGGTGCAATCTATTCACCAATTAGTACCTCTGCTCCACAATTGATACAAGGCTTTTTAGAAAGCTAAAACAACATGCTAAAAAGGGTTATATTTGGAAACAGAGATAGTACAGTATAAGGTATCGTACAAATTATAGAGACGTCGCAACAAGGAAACGACCCAAGTGCAAACTAATGCAGCAACAAAGTACTTTCAGCATCAGGTTCCATTTCACAACAAAGGGACTGACCTGAGCTGTTAGAGTTCAACCCTGAATATTAAGCATCTTCATGACTTTCTCGTTAATTTCTATTTTGTGCTCTAGGTGGGTTACAGCTTATTCTAATTTGGCCTTCAAACGGTCATTATATACACTTAGGCAGATGATAAAGATCTCTCAGCTTGGAGTTGTTCCTCTAGAACTTGAATATGCAAAGAAAAGGCCTTGGAGTTGGACTTGTATTTGAACTTGGACTTTGAAGAGCTTGCTCCGAACCCAGCATTACACAGAAACATGTTATTGGCTTTAGCACCGCGTTGCAATACCTTGGAAAAGAAATCCACACATTCTTTTGGAGTTTTTATTAAACAAGCTTTCCTAGGATTTGCCATCTCGTCTTTAAAATTAACCTAGAAATTTCAGTTGATAGAAATGTGTAAGAGAAGTGAAGTTACTACAGAGAAACATGCAAGCAGGTTTAACAAGTGCATGAACTGCTATAAATAGCAATGTTGATAACCATCTTATACACTTTAGTAAAAAGATCATTTTGTCGTGGATGTTTTTTATGTCATTTACTAACATGACTAAAAATGTGTCTTCGTGTGTGAGGTGCAGATATGACAAGTTTGTACAATTCAAAACTAAAACTAACTTTAGTTGTAAATCATGAAGGTAAGTGAAAACAAAACTGAGAAGCAGTCCAAGCAAGGTTGAATATCAATGTATATACGTACAAATCACTGCAAGTGCAACATCACAAAACGCATAAAAGTCTTACAGCAACTTTATTTACAATGATATCGTATCTATTCGTGTGGCATCCCTCGAATTTCTCCAGCAGAGTCAACTCTTTTTTTGGATCCCCGTTAGACTTCTTCTGCATTTGAGCAAGCAAAAATAAATTGCATCACGTGGTCGAAATGGATGATGAAAAGAAAAGATGCATATAGATTGCACAACATCAATTACATAATAATACCAGTATGAAACAACAGGTCCTTACCAATTGGTATAGGTGCCCAATTATGTTGTAGGATCCTATATGTCTTAGTACTTGTACTTTATTACGGCTAGAACAGTTTGTTTGAGCGATATCCTGCAAAAAAGGAGACTTGTAAGACACATGCATAAATAGGAATTGACAATGCGTTCTAGTGTAAGAATCTTCTGAAAGCATGCCTCATTCTTTTAATCAAGCCAGTGGTGGAGAAGATCACTTTAACACCCCTGTTTTAGTTAATCTATAATTAGGGTTTGATTGTGCATTGCATGAGCATCATATTTTAAATTGTGCATCAGAGAAATAAATCAAAGCCTCAAACCCTAATATTCTACCCCTCTTTGTAACTATTTCAAATGGTTTCAAATAGTTTGAAAATGGTCAAAAGTTGTGAATCCCAAAATGTTACAAAGGCCTCACATTATTTTAAATGTTTTACAAAAATATAAGGCATTTTTGAAATGCCCAAAATAGTTTTGTATATGAAATTACAAAGAGAAAACATATCTCAGAAAAAAGGAAAAAGATTTGCTAAAAAAAGGAGAACAACAGCCCCAGCCAGCCGGCCTAGTTTCCTTCTCTCCTCTTCCTGTCGCCACATGCAGCACCCCGCAGCCCACATCGGCCCAAGTCGGCACGTACCGCTTTGCCCTCTTTTCCTTTCTTCTTCCTCATCCACAAGGACGCCGACAATCACCTGCGTGTCTCGCCATCGGCCGTCGATCCCTCGCGCGCTATGATGCCCGCCGCCGCCCCCTGGAGTGGAGGATAAGACCGCCCGTATGCCCTCTCTCTCCCCATACCCTTATCCCTTCCCCTCTCGCTCTCCATGGCGAGCTCCCCCAAGCTCCTCAACCCTAGCTAACGGCCACCGTGTAGCACTGTCGTTCAGGACCTCCCCGCGCTCGATTGAGGGTGCAATCGGCTCCATCACCTCGTCCTAGACCTCCTCTGTGAAGCACACTTGTCGGGATGGTCTGCAGCGCCGGAATAGGACTCGTCTTTCTCAAGGCCGACGACCACCGCCGCCGTCCGTACCGTCGTTTCCGTCCATCCCTCTCCTCGCCGACTGCTCTGTGAGCTTCACGGTGAGCTGGTGATTCTCCTAGTACCCTCCCCTCCCTCGATTGCTTCCTGTAACGAGCTTTCGCCGTGTTCTGTCATGCGCCGCTATAGTGCCTCGCCGTGCCTCGTGTTCCGGTGACCAAACGCGAGCGATGCCGCCCTCTTTAGATTCGTAGTGAAGCCCCAGTTCTAGTAGGCCTAGTCGCAAGCCCTAGCTCGCCCTTCTCCGTAGCCCCTGGTGCCATTCCGACGTGCATTCCAGCGAGCCTAGGTGGCGCTTGTGTGTCGCCAACGTGGCGCCACCGTGGCGTCCATGTGTCGCTGACGTGGGCGCTGACCAAGCCTCGCCAGCGTGGCCTACCGACCTAGCCCAGGGCGCCATCAATCAGTGACTAGGGCTAGCCTTAGCCCCAGTATGAATGTCCGCCACCCGTGTGATGTCAGCCTCTTTCAGCATGATGCAATAAAACAATTAAATTGTTTAATAATTTCAGAAAATGGTTTAAACTTATAAATTCAATAACTAATTATTTATATGTCAAAAAAATACAAATAATATATCAAAATGTTCAGAAAAATGAGAACTATCTATTTAAGTTATAATCATGCATTGTTAAGCAACTTAAATGACAAGTTTAATTATAATAACAAACCAACCCTTCTCATATACATCCGGAGTTTCCCCGAGTTAGGGTTTTCACCCCTCGAAACCCCGTTTAAACTGCCAAGCATGTTTTAGGGTTACATTTCGATACAAATTAACTTGTCATATCATCATACTTGCTTGAGCATTCATCGATGCCATGTGTTGATTGTTTCCCTCTCTTTCCGGTGTTTGGTTCATCCTCGGTAGAATACGAGATCGAGATCGGGATCAAAGCCCGAGGTCAACACCATCCAAGATCGAAGATCGATGAACAATACTTGACCAACTATAATCAAGTCAAGTACAAGATTCCCGAAGACCTGCTTATTGGTTAACAACTGGCAAAGGCAAGCATAGCCGCACCATGATAAAATCCTATGTTTTCGAAAGTATTTCAATTCCTGCCATGATGCATACGATTCTACCGGGGTATTTTATCGATAGATAAAGTATCCTATCTATTGCATTACTCCCTTTGAGCTTATATTACATGATCCACTGCTCCTAGCATAACTAGGTTTGGCTTATGTGCAATGCTAGAGCTTATATCTTTGTCTTGCTTAGCCATGCATAGCTGTCAGTTCTGGTCCATCTAGATGATGTATCAGATGCATAAAATATAGTATGATAGGAGAACGTGATGAGATGAAATCACATGTGATATGAGTTAAAAATTCTAAGGATTGTATGGGAGGCCACGGTGGGATGTGGTTTTTCTAGTCCCATGCTCGCCACCACTAGGACCTGAGTTCTTGCCTTTGGAACCGAGACGAGCGTACAACCACACGGGGCCTAGAAAACCTCATGAGCAAATAACTTGCCTAGTAGATTCCATGAGTCACATAGTTCGGGCGTTCCATTCGACATACGCATTGAAAATGTTTTTGAAAGAGGAGGTGAAGGAGGTGCATTCATACAGGTAGGAAAGCATGGACCGGGTTGCTTGGGGTTGATGGAGCCCCTGGTAAACCAACCTAGCCTCACATCT
Organism: Avena insularis; assembly: GCA_023614405.1. Classification (NCBI taxonomy): domain Eukaryota; kingdom Viridiplantae; phylum Streptophyta; class Magnoliopsida; order Poales; family Poaceae; genus Avena; species Avena insularis. The sequence goes on along the minus strand of CM042689.1, from coordinate 190,771,443 downwards.
TTAAGTATCGGCTTCGGTATTTGACCTGTTACGGCGGAACCATACTTATTGCGTGACTCATGGTCTCGGCGAAAGCAAGGTAAAGGTCGTGTCTAACCACCCTCTGTCGGCCTTCCAAGGAAGAGGGCTTATCTAGTGGCATTAAGAGAAGGTTAGTACGTGTGGGTAAAGTTGTACACCCCTGTAGGGTTAAATATTTTTGAAAAGCCGTGTTCACGGTTATGAACGCTTGGTGACCAGATTCTAAGAGCATAGAGAACTATAACCTAATCGTAAAACTTGGCATATCAACATGTTCTTAAGGATGCTTCCTCATGGGTACGAGGGGGTGATCCTAGTTAGGGTTCAGATGATGATTTGGTGGATATCAAAATATGATAATCAATACTTTGGAGATGTCGCTCTCTTATCCCCTTTTAAAATACTCTGATTTGACGAGCTTCTTCTCTCTCTTGTTTTATAAACAAAAGTGGCTTTATGCAAAATAACTCCACCAGCCATAAGTCTTGCAGAGTACACCCTGTACTCACCCTTGCTTTGTTGGTACTTCTGGAAGAGTAAGTGTTCCATGAAGATGAGTTTGGTACTACATCAACATCGACGAGTAGCTTGGGGTTCTCGGCCGACATCCTAGAATCTATGTGCGGGGACGTCATCGTTATGCTTCAGGCATCTTAGGCCATTTGTTCCGTTTGCTATACTTAATAGCATAATTTGCCTTCCGTTGTTTGATGTTTGTGGTTAGTGACCTCTGCTTGTAATAATGTGGTTCTCTGCTCAGTTATGAGCTTGCTGTAATAAATTTTGTGTTGTAGGCTCATTGCTCTATTATCGATTCTTCACTGGATATCCTCGAGCTTAAGGTTAAGCTTATGTCAAACAAAGGTCTGGGATTTGTTTAACCCTGATCCTGGGGGTGTCACAATCACCCCACTGATCGTCAGTCATGTGATCCACAAGAGACGTTCTTGTAACATCCTGAAAACACTTTCCAGAGAAGTGTTTCTTCTTTAGCATGTGGCTATGCTAGCACAAACATGCGGAGAATAATCTTTTGAGAACAACCTTTACATCCTCGCTATTCTCATCGAACATAAAAAATCTTTGTATTCAAAATCAGTAGCATATATAACAAACGTCAAGCTAAGAAAAAAGGGACAGAGCAATGGAGTATGTCCATGAGATAGATGACTTACATGCAACTTCTTCAGTAAACCTTCGAAATGCTCAGGGGTATTTCGGTGGTGTTTCCATGAAGGTAATATGGGAATATCATTCCTCACGAAAACGCCTGTGATCGATTCTATATAAGAAGATTCATGTGGATCCAGTGGCTGTCTGAATCCTACTATATATGTGATCAGAAGTCTTGATTTAGTTGTTTCACACATCTGTTCAAGAGTTTTTCCCATTGTCGGTGCCCTTGTTAATCTTCGTCGTGGTGCAACTAAAAAAAGTTACATCAAAATATCAATTTGGTGTCACGCTCATTTGAAAGGGAGTATATGTCTCTGTCAGTACTAAGGATTATTGGGAGATCAGTACCAGTTCATTGCTGAGAAGCTGCTATTGAAACTGGTTCTACTGCCAATTGTTGTTGGGTAACTGGATTGGCTACTGGCGGCTGTGGGATGTGTATTTTTTTATTCACAGACGCCAGTGCAACTAGACCCACTGGTGCGGGATTAGGACGAAACTTTTTATGCCGGTGTTTTGCATTATTGTCTTTTTGGCCTGCTTGTCACTTTTAACTAGATTAAGTAGAGTCTGGGACCTTGTTCTGACTCTGTTTCCTGCATTGGAAGCAAGTAGATTTTTAGATTTATCATGGAATCGTGTGCAATAGATCAAATTATTTACATGTACTTGTAGTCATTGATAGCTGGAAAAGAAATTAATCCATTCATAACTCTAGTACAGTAAATTACTTCCCCTGGTCTAACCATATGGCACCCTGACTAAGCAGAAACCACATGAAGTTTCAATACAATCGACCAATCTGTAGGCTTGACTATAATAATGATAACATAACTTGCACGGTGTAAGGTTTTAAAGAAAAAACTGAACAAATCGAATCAAACTGATTTTCTTAGTAGATGAAGGGCACTCAATACCTGCCTGGTTATACTCTAAACAAGAAGCATGACATACTAATTTGGCTCAAAACCTCGGCTAGAGTTGAAGAATATCAGTTGCCCTATCTGTGACCTTTATGCCCCAACAAGAATCATTTTAGGAGAAATTCCATAGATGTTAGAGGAGCTTCATCACGATGGTAAGGAATGCTCTACCAAACTTTAGTGACGATCGATTATATGAGCAAGAATGTCGTACAAAAAGAAATGAAGTACTTTTGATAGTAATCAAATGCATAACGAAAGAGAGCATAAAGTGTTTAACAACCTTCTTTTGGGGAGGAGACTGGTTTATGCTTCGTGTTGGTGCGGTCGAGCGGGGGGGGGGGGGTGGGGGCATCGTTTTCCCATCTCTCCTGTGCCGGAGACGAGGGAGTCCATGAAGGAGATGGGACTTTGCAGCAACGATATCGTGTTTTCCGGTGACGCTGGGCACACTCCAGCGTGGTGGTCGTCAGAGTGGGGAAGTTTTTGTGTCTTGCTAAACAAGGGAGTTGTGTCTTTGGTCACAACGATACATGGTGAGAAGGCTATGCTGGTGAGGAGGGACGGCGGTGCTAGGCCATATTAGTGGGAGATGCTGGATAAGTCGCCTTTTATATTTATAAATGGCACCGGTGGTATGTTCAAAACTTTTCAATTGCGCGTGGCGCCGGGGTAGTTCAAAGAAAAACCCGCCAATGTAATGCAAAATTTGGTGATCTTTAGCCCGCCAAAAAAATTGGTGATATCTACTCTATTACTACACTTGCTAGGAGCCGAGCTAGAAGAAGTGCATCGACTGCGATGGGAGGTATGAACGCACCAATAGCCTTTACCAGGTGTATACTCCCTAGTAATACTATGAAAAAGCTAGTATGCGCAGTTCCGAGCATAGACTTCGCTTCAAATACTCGTACTCTAGTTATACTCCCCTTTTCAAAAAAATTAGAGTACTAGTATACTACATCCATTCTGGTTTATTTAGGAAAATAGGTAGATCAAGAAAATAATTAGACTATAAATTTGGTTAGCTATACCGCTCGGGATGGAAGTAGTAGTAATAACTAACTACGGAGTGTAGTACAATAGAAAAGATGATCACACCAAATTTGGCTATGGCAACATTGTGGCTGGTGATGCATGTGACATTCACCAAACAACCAAATACTTTACCAGCAAGTACATGATCATAACTTCATACTACTAAATAAAGGTTTTTCAATTTACTGGGCCCATTTTGCAATCTATATTATCAGATCATGGACTACTCCCTCCGTTCCATAATATATGCCTGTTTAGTAAGATGTTTTAGCAGCATAAATAGGCTTATATTGTGAAAACAGATGGAGTACTAACTTTAAGGTCTTCCACGTGCCGGCTCATTGATGGAGCTTGAACACAGCTTCATGCTTCAGCTTTGCCAGCTCGGTTAGGAGTTTTTCCTTCTGGTCCTTGAGGTCCTAGATCCGTTCGAAGCTGATACCCAGCATCTCCACCATGTTGATGTTCTGCCACTTCAACTCGTCACGCTCAATCAAGTATTCCATGGCGAGATTCCTGAGGAGGCTAATACTGACTTTGGCAGCGGCGAGTTTGGAGTAAAGTCTAGTGCACTCCTTGAAGAGGGGGCTTGTGTCCACTGTCATGGTGTAGAAATTGCCCATCACCTTTTTCACCATAAGCTCGATCTCGAAGCCAATATTATGATAGATGAATAGGAAGCAAAAACTCAGAAGTGTACCCAGAGAACTTTCAAGGAAGAGCGACACAGAATCAGAATTTTTATCTCGCGGCTGTACCGATCGGCCTCCATCGGCGACAGTGAAAATGATTCTGTAGGCAGGAGTGCCGCGGGAATGCGACGATTTCCCGATCTAACAGAACATTGAGGAAGAATGTACTAGTTGTAGAGAAAATGAGCGAATCAAGAAACAGTCAAAGACATGGAAAGTTGCCCAAGCACGGATATTTACCTGAAGGTATTGTCGTCCATCAGCGATGGTGAAGATGTTTCTGCAGGCAGGAGTTCTGAGGGAACTCGAAGACCACCCGACCTAAAAAAAACAATGAGGAAGAATGTGCTATTAGGTAAATGGGTGAATCAAGAAAAGGTCAAAGACGTGGAAAGTTGCGCAAGCATGGAGATTTAACTGAAGGTATTTGTCCCTGGCTACGGCGGCTATGAAGAACCTTGAGTTGAAGACCTCTCGCCTGCAGCCGAGGGATTCGACTTGGACCCATTGATAGTGGCAGAATGGCAAGCCGACTTCTTTCCTTCAGATATCTTTGTCGTCGCGACACGAGTCCTTCTGTGGCGGGACTTGTTCCCGGTCATGCGGGTGAAGTAGCATGGCAAAAAGGAACGAAAATAGGCAAAGCAATCTGGCAGAGAAGAACTTCAGTCGGGAAGAGAGGAGGAAGAAGGTCTAGTCCATAACAGGTGGCCTGTTCGGCTCCAAGCGAGTACTAAAAAACCATTTCTACTCAGATACAGTACTTGACGTAGAAATCTAAGAGACTTGCACGTGAGAATCAGATAATAAAAGTATGCCATATAATTTTTATATAAAATTATAATTCTAATCGGTGAAGCTCAAAACATACTAATAATTAGCCACGTCCATAAAGTATCGGGTGAGTTCAAAAAATAATTATAGCAATGGAAAGCAAATTACAATCACGGGACGACGAGAGAGTAGCTCTAACATGTGGGTACTATCTTATGGACAAGTTTGACTAGATACATTGTGGTGCTATCAACTAGCTTATGGTATAGAAAGTGGGTCCCATTTTCAAGATAGGATTGGCCATATACATAGGTGATGCCCTAATACTCTTGATATTATGTAAGTACACCATATCGGTCCACTATAAATAGTTGAAAGGTCTGCTTGTGGCATTGAGATCCATATTCTTTATACTTTCTTTACAAAAAGGAACAATTTTGTCATCACTCGGAAAATTAAGATTGTTCTTTCCTAATAGTTGGATACTCACACCGATGGAATTTTTTACTAAAAATAAGATGCACCCATCTACATTCGAAAAGAGAATTAGTAATTCAAGAGAAATCTATTGCGCTTAGTGTTAGCTCGAATTTGACCTAATTTTGTTAAATTATCAAGATACAAAAATTTAGCAAGAAGTTGAACCTGGTGTCAAAACTCTCGGTGGTGGTTTGTTATATATTTAATGTCCCCCCTCGATGGTTACCTCAAAGAAATCGCAAAACTTTCAAACCAAACCTACAATTTTTTGTAGTTAAAATTTGACCTAGTTTCAATAAGCCGGCATTAAGGTATTCAAGTTGGTAGAGTTAGCTAGGAAGAAGTTTGAAAACTCATAAAATTAAACATAGGAATCGTAAGTGAAACATGTTGGTCCACTTAATATGTCTGGAAGCTAGGCTTGGGATATTCTTCGGAAATTATTTTGCGAGAAAGAACAATATCATCATTACTCAAGAAATTGAGAATGTCCGTTCCTGATAGTTGCAAACTTACACTGATGGCATTGTTTACTAGAATAAGATGCGACCATCTATCTCCTAAATAATATTTAGTTCGAGAGGAATCTACCTCGCTTATTGGTATCTCAAGTTTGACCTAATTTCGTTAAATTATCAAGATGCAAAATTTTAGCAATAAATTGAACCTATTTTCAAAACTCTTAGTGGTGGTTTGTGATACTAAATGACCCTCCGATAGTTACGTCCAAAAAAATCACAAAACTTTCAAAGCGACCTACAATTTTCCTGTAGTTCAAATTTGACCTACTTTCGATAAATCGCCATAAAGTCATTCAAGTTGGTAGAGTTAGCACGGACAAAGTTTGAAAACTCGTGAAGCATGTGAATCATAAGTAGTACAACATGTCGGTCCAATATATGTATGAAAGCTTCGCTCATGGCATATTCAGATCCAATATTATTCGGACGTTTTTTATAGAGAGGAGCAATCTCATCATCACTCGGGAAATTGAGAATGTTCTCTCCTGATAGTTGGAAAATCACACCGATGGCATTGTTTAGTAAAATAAAATGCACCCATCTTCCTTCAAAAATACAATTAATTCAAGAGCAATCTATCGTGCTTACTCATACCTAAAGTTTGACCTAATTTCGTTAAGTTGTCAAGATGAAAAATATTAGCAGGAAGTTGAACCTGTTTTCAAAACTCTCGCTGGTGGTTCGTGATATATTAAATAACCCCACTGATACCTCAAAAATTCTCAAAACTTTCCAAGCAACCTAAAATTTTCCTTTTTTCAAGATTGACCTAATTTCGATAAATCGACATAAAGTCATTCAAGTCGGTAGAGTTAGGTAGGCTGAAGTATGAAAAAACATGAAACATGGGATTCGTAAGTACAACATGTCGGTCCAATATAATTATTTGAAAGGTCTGCTTGTGGCATTCAGATCCATATTCTTCAGACATTCCTTTACGAAAAGGAACAATGTCGTCATCACTTGGAAAATTAAGAATGTTCTTTCTTGATAGTTGGATACTCACACCGATGGCATTGTTTACTAAAAAGAAGATGCACCCATCTAAATTCTAAAAGAAAATTAGTAATTCAAGAGAAATCTATTGCGCTTACTGGTAACTCAAGTTTGACCTAATTCAGTTAAATTGTAAAGATGCAAAATTTTAGCAAGAAGTTGAAACTGGTATCAAAACTCTCGGTGGTGGTTTGTGATATATTAAATTTCCCCCCGCCCCCTCCCCCGATGGTTACCTCAAAAAAATCTAAAAACTTTCAACGCGACCTACAATTTTCCTGTAGTTCAAATTTGACCTACTTTCGATAAATCGCCATAAAGTCATTCAAGTAGGTAGAGTTAGCACGGACAAAGTTTGAAAACTCGTGAAGCATGTGAATCATAAGTAGTACAACATGTCGGTCCAATATATATGTATGAAAGCTTCCCTCGTGGCATATTCAGATCCAATATTCTTCGGACGTTTTTTACAGAGAGGAGCAATCTCGTCATCACTCGAGAAATTGAGAATGTTCTCTCCCGATAGTTGGAAAATCACACCGACGACATTGTTTAGTAAAATAAAATGCACCCATCTTCCTTAAAAAATACAATTAATTCAAGAGCAATCTATGGTGCTTACTCATACCTAAAGTTTGACCTGATTTCGTTAAGTTGTCAAGATTAAAAATATTAGCTGGAAGTTGAACCTGTTTCTAAAACTCTCGCTGGTGGTTCGTGATATATTAAATGACCCCATGATGGTTACCTCAAAAAAATTGCAAAACATTCAAAGCAACCTACAATTTTCCTTTTGTGCAAGATTGGCCTAATTTCGATAAATCGACATAAAGTCATTCAAGTCGGCAGAGTTAGGTAGGCTGAAGTATGAAAAAACATGAAACATGTGATTCGTAAGTACAACATGTCGGTCCAATATAATTATTTGAAAGGTCTGCTTGTGGCATTCAGATCCATATTCTTTAGAGTTTCCTTTACGAAAAGGAACAATGTCATCATCACTTGGAAAATTAAGAATGTTCTTTCCTGATAGTTGGGTACTCACACCGATGGCATTGTTTACTAAAAACAAGATGCACCCATCTAAATTCTAAAAGAAAATTAGTAATTCAAGAGAAATCTATTGCGCTTACTGGTAACTCATGTTTGACCTAATTTAGTTAAATTGTAAAGATGCAAAACTTTAGCAAGAAGTTGAAACCGGTATCAAAACTCTCGGTGGTCGTTTGTGATATATTAAATTTCCCCCCGCCCCCTCCCCCGATGGTTACCTCAAAAAAATCTCAAAACTTTCAAACCAAACCTACATTTTTCTTGTAGTTCAAATTTAACCTATAGAGGGAGTATAATTCCATTTTTCAAGTTGCAAGAAGTTGAAGAAGTCGGTGAAGTGTACGAAGTTATCTAGGTAGCATGAAAAATGGAATAATACTCCATGCATCCCAAAATAGATATCTTAGATTTGTTAAAATTTGGATGAACCTATATACTAAATAATGTCTAGATTCATCCAAATTTTGACAAATCTAAGACATCTATTTTGGGACAGAGGGAGTATAAGAAACCGTGGTCTACTTTGTGTGATAATTGGGAGTGTTTCATTTTATTCTAACTATGGTAGGCCCGGTAGGAGCGAGGTTCTTCAGTTAACACGATGAGTGGAAGTACAAGTTACATTAAGGACCTCATAAAATGAAAATTACATCCAAGTCCATGCATTTAGCACAAGGTCCCTAGAACTAAGAAATGAAGTGTGTTTTCGGGTTTGCGCATACTAGTGTTCATTCATTGTGCTAAAGTCTATCAATAGAATCTTCTAGATGCTAAGAATGGAAAAGAAGATCGATAAGAAGTACTACTGCGAATTCATACAATATTCTATAGTGGTATGGTATTGTAGGAGATAATACAAGATAAAGATAAGATAAGAAGTACTACTGTGAATTGCCAATATTTTGAATAACCTTCCCTCCCAATGTTTGGGAAGCAAGTGAAAATTTCAAACTGGAAAAGTTTGATTTTTTTTGCCACCGAGGACCAAAGTGGTTTCCTACCTATGTACTACTCCTCCTACTCCACAATCCAGACCAACGCGGTTGCCGAACAAGCCAGAGAAATAGAGCCGCACTCTCAAAAATAAAAATAAAAAGAAATAGAGCAACCATACCAAGGAACACGTGCATAGCTCCACACTATGGACGAGGGAGAGATCAGCCGGTGCGGTGTGCGAGGGGAGAGGGGTGGAGAGACGAGAGGCATCAAATGAGAGAGAAACCATACTTTTTTGCGTGCATTGGTCCTGAAATTTACTACTAGTAGAGTGTATACTATAACTAAGGAGGTAGGAGTACCTCATGTCAGGAACCCATCATAACTTTCTTCTTCGCTGCTTCTCTCTTCCCCTGTTTACTTTTTATTATCTCTGCATGTACAACACGTGAACAGAGGTGAGCATATGTACACTCATACTACACTACTAATACACGAGCAAGCTCCACCATTTAGACAGTGTCTATACGAGATGATTCATGGGACCCACTATAACATCCCAAATCTATTAATCAAGGTTAGCAATTCCAATCACCCAAATTTAGGGTTAACAAAAACTTCTGTTAATTAAAATTATTATGATTGCATGTGTGTATGTCATGAATGTATGAATGCATGAATGGACTTGTTTGATTGTTGTGAATAGCAAGGAATGGTTTAAAGATGAAAATGACATCATCTAAATCATTTCCAAATAGAATCAAAACAATAGAAATTCAAAAAGAAAAAAAACAAGAAAATGGTCATTTTTGCCAATCTTGCTCACTAGACCACTTTGAGTGTTTCTCGTCCAATAATTCAAACAGAAATAAATCCATTTATGTTCACCCCTTGCTAGACCAAGTGAAAGTGAACCCAAGCCCACTTTGCAAACCCACAGAAACATTTGGCAACCCTATTCAAATGACAATTCAAAATTTAATCTAGTTCATATGAGAAGATTAACATTTCTCAAAACCCAACCAAACCAGTGCACCTTCACAAATCCAATCAACCAGAGAGTACCTATCATGTGACCATTGCACCCACCATAATTCATCCAAAAATTCAAATATAAATCTCTTGCGGCCATTTCATCAAACACCTTCTGAGCAAAAATCAAATTAAACAACAAACACTATTGTGAGCAGTGTGTGTGCCAACCTTGTTACCTCTATAGCTCTCACTACACTCCTAGTAGATCATTAAACTTGCCTAAGCAGCTCTAGCTCACTGTGAACTCGACCATGCCATCAATAGCCACCATGGCCAAGCAAACTTGCCACCCCCACCATCGACAACAAGCTAGAAGCCTAGCCAGCCTCGCCAACCTTGTCTACCATGCCGCCCGTGCCTCAGTGCTCCCTCTAGACCAGCCCCAGCTCAAAGACAGAGGAGGGAACCACCGGAAACGCTGTGCCCACGCTGCTGTCGACCATGCCTACGCGCACCGCAGTGCACATGCCGTTTCCACTCAACCCGACCATCTCGAGCCTTCGTCGCCCGCCTACATGATCGCCACCGCCCTATGAGACCACTAGATATGCTCGTTTCATCGACCGTGCCCTGTAGTCGCCGCACGCCATGGCGCCGTCGGTACTTCTCAGAGCAGCGCACATTCCCGATCGAACTGCACCACCCCACGCCTCGCCTTTAAGCTAGCAACGACCGCCAGGAGACCACATACCGTCCCCTAGCCTCAGCCACGCCGATAGCCGACTGTACCGTCGCCTTCGACGACCTCTTCCCACGCCATGCTTTCTCCCTCGTCGCAGTATAAATAGAGGCCTCCCCGCTCGAATTCCTCACACCATTCCACTCCCCACCTCTCACAGATCGTGCCCACTTCTGCCTAGAACAAGGCGAGTGAAACATCGCCGAAATTTCACCGGAGCCTGCCGCTGCTGGAGGAGAAGGGCGTCGTTGATTGGATCCACCCCAGGAGGAGACGCCAGTACCAGGAGAACCGCCGTCGTCGACTTCGTCGTTCTCCCCTATCGCCGACCATCGCCTGAGCCCCGGTGAGCAGCCACAGACCCCCACTAGCCGCGTTAGGGTTAGTTTCTCGCCGGAGTAGCTCGTCATCAACGACGACCCTCAGCCGTTGATCTTACATCTAATCCTACGGTCGTAATCACCCCGTACCCCTTCGCACCCCCTGTCCCACTAACGTGTGGCGACAACCACTTAACCAGCCCGCGCGCGTTGTGCGTAGTGGGCCATCCCAGTTAGCTCTCCTGCATGCGCGCTGTGCGCAGTGGGTCGGCCCAGTTAGCTCTACTACGCGACCTAGTAGTTTGAAATTTGATTTATCTATATAGTTTCAAACCTAGATCTGGCAGTAGATTCAAAAATCATTTCAGAGAGTATTAGTGAACCAAATTTCATGAAACCAATTTTGTTAGAAAGATATGGAATTCTTAATCCAAGACCATTGGATTCAAATTATTTGGATGTGTAGATCATCTATAGTAAAAATAACAAGTCAGAAACTTTTCTGCATTCAAACATTTTTCAAAATTTAACCATAAAAGCTTAATTAATTCTCAAAATTCTCAAAAATCACATTTGATAAGTCCTTTCTGAATATATAAAAATATATAGGTTTACTTATAATAATAATGGACAAGTAATAAAAGAATGCCCCATAGGCATTTCTAGCCACCTTATTTAATTAAAATAAAAAGGTTAAACCTTATTAAATTGTGACACCCCTTTAAATCACATTCCCAAGTACTGAAATATGTGGTGATGACATGTGTCAACATGATCCCATATTTTAATTGGAGAATATTAAATCTTTAGTAGTTTTTCAATGAGTAGAAATTACTTTTCTAAAGTAAAATAACTAAAACTATTGCTTTAATTCATGTGATGATTGTGATGATGCTAGATCATCTAGTGAAAACCCTAGTGTGATAAATAGAATTAGTTAAGTATTGTTTGGTGATTGTGTACCTCGTATTTATTTATAGACGCTAGTACCGACCAAGGATACAAAGAGGAAGGAGACTACTACAAGGAAGAAGCTGATGAGAACTTCAACCACTGCACTGCATGTCATGTATGCAAGCTATCTAATGCAAGCTTACACTTGCAATTATGCAAGCCTAATAATACAAGTTAACTAGCAAGCTACCATTAGCAAACCATCCTAGCAAGCTAACACTTACAACCTTAATTACCCCAAATCCTAGTTTTACTTGCAAGCTTTATTGTTTTATTTTCTTTATCAAAACTCTTTATTATTTTTAGCTAGTGACTTGTGAAGTTTTGGAAGGATATTAAAGGTAGCATAAAGAGCATAAAACTTGGCCTAAGTTAGGTAGATCTTGATGTCATCCTAAGGCATGAGATTGAACTTAGATAATTCACACTTTATTATCGCCCCTCACTAGTGTTTACCCCCAACTTTAGTTGCTAGAGCTAAACATAAAACTTGATCACTTTATATGGGAATACTTGGTGGAAATGATTATGAAAACCGTAGAATGATGAGTCATTCTAATGAAATGTTTTGACATGTGTTCTTGAACACCAGATGATATTGAGGATGAAAATGTTGAGGCATGAGCCTTAGCCCTTTATAAAACTAATGGTTGTCTGGATGCGTTATGATTCCAATTTTATCTTATAACCACAATACCCTAAATTGGGTAGGGCTTGACTGGAATTTTAAATTCCTTAGTATGGGTTCTCTTGAGGCCGAGGTTTGAGCTGAGGCTACCTCGTGAAGATTGACCACCTGTGCAGTTCCCAAGATGGTAGATGGTCATGGTTGGGAGGCCGAACTCATAGGATAGGTGCCTATACTAGGGTGTGTAATTGAAAGGATAGGATTGATTATCTGCATACGGAGTATGGTGAATTCAGGATTGTTCCTGACGGATGTATCGAATATTGTGGTGAAAGTGTACCACCTCCGCAGAGTGTCAAACTATCCGAATATCCGCGTCTGCAGTTATGGACAGTTGGAGTGGCCATACTGTTCCATCGTCAGATGTTTTCAAAATTACATATGAAATGATTCATTACTTGACTTGACCACAACGAGGTTGTGAAATTGAAAAATTAAGTTCCCACTTAGGTGTTATAAAACCTTAATCTACTTTCTTTACTTTTGAACTCAGCTAGAGATAAACCTGGCTTTTTGCAAAACAATCTAGAGCTTAGTATTTACTACTCAAACCACTTTACCTATTAGTGATAGTTTCCGAGTATTTAAAGAGTACTCATGGCTTTGTCCCTGGCTATTCCCGTGGCCAGACTATGAAGAGGACTATCAGGAGGATGGACCATAGGAAGGTTACGACAACTAGGATCATCACCCATCGTCAGCGTTGCCTATGATCATGAAGATGGAGCCTCGCCCATGCTACCATCATTATATTATTCCGCTGCATTGATTGTATTAATACTGGATCATGAGATCCTTTATTTGTTGTAAGACCTTATTTATGGTTTTTAATGGATGATGAACTATGGTACCAATCTATTATGTCACGCAAAAATGGTAATCCTGGGATTCCGCTGTATGGCATAACAGGCATCTGTGATAAAAATCCGGGTGTTGACAAGTTGGTATTAGAGCCATCCTGACCATAGGAGACCCTAGTTAGAATGGACGGTTGAATCAAAATTTTAGTTTCAAAACAAAAGAAGTGAGTATTTATGAAAACCGATTCTCATTCTTATAACTTAGAGTCTTTCGAGAAAATTCATGTTCCTCAAAATTCTTGCAAACTTACATAAAATTTGACACACTTGATGACTCTACTAACTTACTCATCCTACATTCTTATAGATGGACGTGAAGTATATCAAGTTATATCAGTTGGGAAATGGAGAAGATCTCATCTTTGAGCGTGATTTGGACCAACTTTCGGAACTTCTGGACCGCCCACACCCCGAGTTCTTCGGAGCCCAGCTCAACGATCGGGATGGAGAAGAATTGCAGTCGCTGATTGTTGCAAGTCTTAGAGGAAATATTGAAGCCCCCACCTCAGAGGGAGTCTAGTTCACCTTAAGAGAGAACAACTCGTTAGATGGACTTGTTAGGGCCATGCAGGAAGCTCTTGCACATCTGTGTGGGCAAAGCATCAACCAGATCAAGGGCACCCGCTTTGAGTTCTATCCAAGGCGTGATGTTATGGGATAGCCACTAGAGGCACCATATCACCCACAACTAAAGCATCAAGTGGACCATCTCAACTTCATGATGTATGACCGGCAGAAGGAGTTGGAAAATGTCCGTTCCTATGCCAACCACAACTATGACATCTCCGTCAAGAAGGACCAGACCATTGCCATGCCTGTGAAGGATCGCCAGTCTCGTCGCCGTCAGCTTGACAAGAAGGATCAAATTATTGCTCGCCTTCGTCACAAGGTGACAGACTTGGAGGAGGCCATCCATGAGAGGGACATGCAGCTTAAGGAGAGGGAGAATGCAGGGGAAGATATCCGTGGAGACCCCTATTCCTATCTTAGTGACAATGATGACTTCTTGGAGGATCAAGCCATCGACTTCTTCACCGATGAGGAAGACTTCACCTTCATTTATGATGATGAAGCCACCGATTCCGAGGAGTATTAGCACTTGAGCACTAGCCTTAGTGAAGTTGTATTTGGTCCCACTTTATCGTAGTTTCACAGAATGGTTCTTAAAACCATATGTTTCCTTGTTGTGGTGTGTGTTTGTATCATGTGCTATGAATGAATGAAAAGCATGTTGCTAGAAAAATCTGAGTCAAACTTAAAATCCTTAAAAAAAAACCCTGATCCTTAGAAAATTTCCCTCTTTTCTCATAATCTATCTCAATCTTCAGATGCCTCGCGGAGGAAGAAGTTCATCCCCGGACCCCATGTTGCAAATCTTGCAAATGTTGGTTTCGGACCACGAAGCTGAAAGAACTGAACGTCAAGCCAACTTAGCCACCCTTCAACACATACCTCAGATGTCTAACGACAATCAAGGCCATGGAAACCAGGACAACTATGGATCAAAGCTTAAGAACTTTCAGAACACCAATCCACCCATCTTTAGTAAGTCTGAAGATCCCTTAGATGCAAATGATTGGCTGCAAACCATGGATAACAACTTAGAAGTTGCAGGAGTGGAGGCCAACGAGAAAGTATTGTTTGCCACCCACTATCTCGCAGGAGATGCATGAGCTTGGTGGAACAGCGTTCGCGCCATGACTGGAGGACAAATGATGACTTGGGTTGAAGTCAAACTCAATTTCAGCAAAACCCATGTGCCACCGGGTTTTAAAAGGATGAGAGATGAATTCAGAGAATTGAAGCAAGGGAGGATGATAGTAGTTGAGTACCGTGAAAATTTTCTTTCATTAGCTAGGCATACACCAGATGAGATTGCACTAATGCCATGAAGAAGGAGAGATTCTTGAATGGTCTGCATGATGAGATGTAGACAGTCTTAGTCAATATCCCATTTGTTGACATTGAACCCTTAGTGGACTCTGCCATTCAGATGGAAGGCAAGATCAATCAAGCCAATGAAAACCGCAAGCGTAGAATGATGCATCAACCAGGAACCCACCATACCCCAAAGTATGGCCCCAACCCGTCTACAGGATTTGCCCCAAGAAACACTAGACCGCCGATGAATCGTCCAACCTATCCCATCCATGGAGGATGAAACCCAAGGCCCAGAGGAAACCACAACAACAACCCCGGCAACCCTAGCAATTTCAATCGTGCACCACCCAAGTTCAACAACAACAACGTCGCCACCAACACCAATACTGCCCCAAGGGATGGAAGCAATGATGTGCCTGTTGCAGGAAAGGACAAGTCTCAGGTGACTTGTTATGAATGCATAACCAAGGGTCATTATTCCAATGAGTGCCCCAAGAAGATTACAGCAGCCCCGAGTGTGAATGCCCTAGCTCAGCAGCAGCGCCGTGTTCAGCCTGGAAGAAGATTTGCCCCAAGGAACTCACTGAACCGCAACGGACGTATGTTTCACATGAATGCTGAAGAAGCCCAATGTAGCACCCCGGGTAAAACCAGTACTAGAAAATCGCGGTTGTTTGTATGTTGCGCATCATCATGACATCATCATGCATGTGTTTGACTAAACCTATTCCCCAAAATCCTATATTGTTTTCTAATTATCCCCTCTTCTATTTCAAATTGAAATCTCGGTCTTTTCCGAATATTTTGTTTTGTCTAAAATTATTTACAAAAGGCCTCATAAATAAAAAAGAAAAAAAAATTATTAAACATAAATATTTTGTTCGGGGGAGGCAGCCGCGGGCTAGGCCCAAAAGCCTAGCCCACAGCCACCTACCACCCCTCTAACCAAACCCTAATCCTAACCCTAGAATCCCACCTACCCTATTCCCACACATTAGGCAAAGACACACATACACGACGCACGCTACCAGATGCGATCGAAACCGCCCACCACCGGCGCGCGATCCCAGAGAAGCGAGCCATCAACGCCGCGTTGACCCGGTCCCACATCAACTCCCACCTCGTTTTCCCCCCACGCGAAGCCACCCCCGCACGCCTCCTTCCCTGCTTCCTTCCATCTCTCCTCTGTGTTCGCCTCTCACCCCCTCTCGATCCAGCCCCTGGCCCTGCCATCGAGCGACGGCCACCTTTTCGACGGAGCATCACCCCCATGGCGCCACGCCACCACTCGCTTCCCTCCGCCACCGCCTGCGCCCTCGCCAGCCTCACCGCCGACCTTTCCTTCTTGGACGCGACCTCCTTCTGACTAACGCTGTCACATCGCTTCTCCTCTATGTGCTCGCTGGCCCCATGAGCACCGCCGGCCTGCCGCTCTACTCGAGTCCGCTCGCCGCTGTTCGCTGCACCACCGCCGCTCAGCGCCTGCCCATGAGCTCATGACCACGCCGCTGTCGTCTCAAGTCCTTTCTCCTCCACGCCGATCGACCTTTCTCTCTCGGCACGGACACGCCCTCGTGCCAGGACCTCCACCCGTCGCCAGTACCGCGGCTCTGCGACCTCGTTGGCATGCCTTCCTTCCCTGACCCGGCCACCCTCCTTGCTGGGGGTTGAGTGCCACCGCATCCAGCGCTGCCGCGTCGGCCTCTCCTCCCCCTCTGCAGTTAGCCAGCGCCTCCGGCCACCGCCTCATGTTTCCTCGACGACAGCCACCCTCCCGCGCGCTGGCCTGATGCCTCAACCATCCCCGAGCGCCACCGCTGGTGCCTCTGGCAACACCCCGTCTGCGCAGTCGCCTCCTCTATCTCTACTGCTGCACACCAAGGCCCGCTTTTCCTGTGCGTCTTTGTTTTGTTTCTGCCACTCCCCTGCAAGGTGTTCGGGTTAATGCCCGAACGATACATAGCCTTCTCGCTTTATTCCATCCTTTTGGTGTATGTCTGCTACAGTGGGTACCCAATAAAAGACTAATGCAAGCCCCTTGAAGCCGACAAGTTCATCACCAAGGTCTCCTACACGGAAACCCCGAGGCCTTCGGCACGGAACACTGAGGACGTCGTCATGGAAATCGACGACCCTGTTCTTGGAATCCGAAGACCGTTCCTCGCCGAGCCGGAACCCCGTCGAACCACCCTCGAACACCAAGATCGCCGAACCCTGATGTGTGACCCCTCCCGAACCCCTATTTTATAAATTGACACATCATACTTGTTGCATATAATTGATCATGTTGCATACATATTGTGGGTTTGGGGCCTTATGCCGATTAATCTCATAATTAAATATGGAGGCCATATACGGGCGAATCTATTCTAATATTGGCTCCATTTAAAATTGTGCAGCGAACCTATGATATATCTTGCCATGTTAAGACAACATTTAAATTGCGGGTATCTAAACAACTTGAACCTAATAATTAATTGTCGGGACCTCGGTTCCGCTTAATATTGACTAATTGCATCGCATCTTTGCCATGTCATACATCATACATGCATCATGCCCGATCTTCTGTCGTAGTATTAAAAAGTGCATCCGATGTTTCTTCTAGTGCTTTGCTTCTTCACGGATTAGGCCGATGAGTTGATGCGAGTGACGCCTGTTCTTCGGATGAACCTTCGGCAATGTTTTCAGGCGAGCATTCTCCCTCTTTCTACCTATTTTATCTTTCTAGTCTTTATTTCCTCCTATTGATCTATTGCTATCTGTGTTGCGATGCTCTAGTTTTCATACCCGTGATATCCCTTGCAGCCTTATATTGCCTTGGACACATCCTATTACCTGTTGTTTGGTAGATAGTCGGCCTTGCGTGTCGTAGTTGCTTGCTCAAGTGTTGTTGCGTGTCGTCAAGTACCACAGTTGTTGGAAGACTGCCATATGCTTTATGTTGGAGCTGATCATGACTTTAAATTACCGTTTAATAACTAAAATTGAAGTAAGTAAATAATGCAGAGGCACAGGTGGGCAATAGATGTTATTTGGTTTTTAACCGTCCACTTGTGTCCCGTAGGACCCCGAGTACTTGATACCTGTTCTTTGAATATTCGCACTATCCGCATGTGGGACCATGAATCCCCCTAGCCAGAGCTTGAGTCATATTTATTTCTTGGGGCCACAAAGTAGTTTGGGGCTTTATTACTATCCTGTACTTATGCCATGCTTTACTGCTTTATTTACGATTATCATGTGGAGCGCTCAGATTGTTAGGAACAAATGTGGAATGTTTTCATGGTATCGACAAGCCTACCACACTTTCGGGTTCCCGGTCGTTACAGCCATTGGCACAAACCTCGGTCCGTCTCTCGAGCCGCTAACTTCGTCGCTGGTAGCTTGGTGGGTGGCCTCTGAAATTTATATGAATCTTGCAATTGCTCTGTCGTGATGCCTCGTTGGGTTTTTATTGGTTTTTCTCGAGGTTGATCGTGCGTGTGTTGCTATTTGTGCCCCCCTGCAGGGTAAAACTTTCTGAAAGCCGTGTCCGCGGTTATGGACAACTTGGAGCACAGTATCTCGATCATAGACAACTATAACTAAAGTAGTGCTATAAATTTGACCTTATAATGACTAGTAATCAGCTCCACTATAATGGAATGGCTAAATAAAAGTGCCAACAATTGCTGGTTTGTGTTGTCACCTGTTGCCATTGTATCTGACTAGTAAGTATTGCAACTACAACGGAATGGCTAAATAAAAGTACCAACAACTGCTGGGTTTTGGGATGCTTCATGCTATATGTATATGACTAGTAAGTACTACAACTATAATGGAATGGTTAATTAAAACTGCCCATTGTTTATTATATCAGGATGACTCATGCTATCTATATCTGACTAGTAATTGTCGCAACTATAACGAAATGAATAAAACTGCCAACTGTGTGAGTTTCTCGGCTGACTTTCTCGGTTGGTATCGAGGGGGAATACCAGGATGGGTATGTTTGGTGTTAGAATCAGGTTGGATCCCAGTAGATCTTTCTTATCCCTATCTGATAGCCGCCAGTTGTATTGAGTCTCTATAGGTTGTTTAGTGCATGCTGCGCTGCCGCTTCAGTCCACCATACCTATGTAGGCGAGGACCGCCGAATTCTAGTCTCGCCGTGTACTTGCTTCAGTACTGACCGCTCTCTTTTTCCTTTGCCCTTTTGTCGGCACCCCTTTTGTTTAAGCAGGTTTTGAGATCGACGTCGTTAGCAGGGTTACCGTTCCGGCTTGGCCTAGGCAGGGTTATGGACGCCATTGGTTATTCTTCAGGGCTCTTAGCTCAATTTGCATCTTGTCCATACTCGGACACTGTATCGTTTTAAAGGTGATTTGGATCTTTGTATTGTATATCTGTATTCTTGACTCTTTGAGTCGCTGTTGTATATATCTGTTATGTGGGTTCCATCGCGGACTATTGTGTAATGATATTACTTTGTTTTCCACCCGCACGAAAGTGCTTGGTGGGCACCTTTGAATCGTCTCTATGCGGGTTTGGCGGGGATCGCTGAAACTTGCATAGGGCCGATTCTGAGGGTGTTACAGATTGGTATCAGAGCCGACCCTCGCGGTTAAACGGGCATGTGCGGGTCAGTGGCGGACATGTGGCGCATGGCGCGTGTGGCCCGGAGTGGACACGGCATGGCACATGTGTCGGCACTGGACGCACAGACGTGTGCCAAGAGGGGACGTTCCTGGCTTGTGGTTGATCGACGAGGACATCGATCTTCTAAGGGTGGGTCCCCCGGTCACTCCGGACCGACGGCTGTCACTTCTGGCAGCTCAATAGGATCTCTAGACTAGCCCCACATACCAACACTAGTCTTTTCTGTGCACTTTGTCCTCACTCATGCACACCCGGTTACCCACTTCCTGGTCGGTCACCCATCCTAGAATTTCTCTAGGCCAAGCACGCTTAACCATAGAGTTCTTTTCGAATGAGCTTCCGGAAAAGAAGTTGCAACTTGTTGGTATGGGTTTCCTATCAATCCTATTGAGCCATGTGCCAGGGTCTCACACCCAAGAAGCGCCAGATGTCGTGCTGGGTATATTTTCTGTTAACTCAGTACTTGCAATAGTGTTGTTTGATTCTGGAGCATCGCACTCGTTTGTTACAGAATAATTTGCATGCACTAGTAAGATTCAACCGCAAAATTTGAAGCATGTTATGATAGTTCAAATACCTGGTTCAACCACCAAAGCTAGACAAATTTTCAAGGCCGTACCTATCAGAATCCATGGCATATATTTTTATGATAATCTAATAGTACTCGGAACCAAAGGTTTGGAAGTAGTACTAGGAATGGATTGGATGTCAAAATATAAAGGATTAATCGACTGTGCCAAGAAAGCCATAACCATGACCAGTACAGATGGAATATCAGTAGAGCATGTAACTAAAACCTTGCCCCGTCAATTCAAGTGCAACAAGAGTCTAGCCCAACCAACCATTGACCAAGTCAGAGTAGTCTGTGAATACCCCGATGTATTTCTAGATGCTTTGCTCAGTATGCCCCCAGATAGGGATATCGAGTTATCATTGAACTAATCCCTGGAACCAGACCCATAGATCAGAGACCTTATAGTATGAACCCGTCTGAATTAGTGGAGCTAAAGAAGAAACTGGATGCCATGTTGGAGATAGGACTGATTCAACCAAGTGCGTCTCCATAGAGATCACTTGTCTTGTTTGTAGACAAGAAAGATGGAGGTAACCGTTTGTGTACGGATTATCGGAAGCTGAATGATGTAACCATTAAGAACAAGTATCCACTTCCGAATATAGAAGATTTGTTTGACTAGTTGACTGGTGACAAAGTGTTTTCTAAGATTGATCTTAGAACTGGTTATCATCAACTCAAGATTCGCGCAGAGGATATTCCAAAGACTTCCTTTACCACCAGATATGGATTGTATGACTACATTGTCATGTCTTTTGGATTAACCAATGCCCCCTCTTATTTCATGAACCTCATGAATAAGATTTTATGGACTTCCTGGATAAGTTTGTCGTTGTTTTCATCGATGAAATTCTGATTTATTCCAAATCAGGAGAAGAACATGAGCTACACCTGAGGACCATCCTTGGAACCCTTAGGGAGCATCAGTTGTATGCGAAGTTTAGAAAATGTAAATTTTGGTTACAGGAAGTAGGATTCCTCGGACATATTGTGTCAGCCGGAGGAATTGCTGTTGACCCTATAGAGGTTAAGGATGTTGAAGAATCTCAAGCCCCAACCACTCAAACCCAAGTTCGAGAATTTCTCGGATTAACGGGATATTACCGCAAGTTCGTAGAAGGATTCTCGAGTATCGCAAGACCCATGACCCAATTGTTGAAGAAAAATAAGAAATTTGAATGGACGAACAAATGTGAAGCAATCTTTCAAGAGCTTAAGAAGAGATTGATCTTAGCCCCACTGATCATGCCGGATATTACGAAGCATTTTGATGTGTATTGTGACGCATCCAAGATCGGTCTCACATGTGTGCTAATGCAAGAGGGCAAAGTAATATCATATCTATCCCGACAACTGAAGCAACATGAGCAGAATTATCCTACCCATGACCTTGAACTAGCAGCCATAGTTTTAGCCTTGAAGACATGGCGGTATTACCTCATGGGAAACCATTGTGAGATTTATTCGTATCAAAAGAGTCTGAAGTATATTTTCACTCAGAACGAGCTGAATATGAGGCAAAGGAGATGGATAGAGTTAATCAAGGACTATGATCTGGACATCCACTATCACCCCGGTAAAGCCAATGTGGTAGCAGATGCCCTTAGCAGATTGCCATGTCGGTTAAACTCTATGATCCTGAAGGAGCAACCAAGTTTAAACAAGGAGTTGGAAGATTTCAGAATGGATTTAGTAAGTGAAGGATTTTTGGCTAGCATAGAACTTCAACCCACTTTGATCAGCCAGATCAAGGAGGCTCAGAAAGGAAATGCTAGCATCGACGGAATAAAAAGTCGTATAAAAATGGACTTGTTTGATTGTTGTGATGAATGTATGAATGTGATGATTGTTGTGAATAAAAAGTCGTACAAAAATGGACGGTGTGTATGTGATGAATGTATGAATGCATGAATGGACTTGTTTGATTGTTGTGAATAGCAAGGAATGGTTTAAAGATAAAA
Source organism: Avena insularis (assembly GCA_023614405.1). Lineage (NCBI taxonomy): Eukaryota > Viridiplantae > Streptophyta > Magnoliopsida > Poales > Poaceae > Avena > Avena insularis. The sequence continues at coordinate 190,749,243 of CM042689.1, read as the reverse complement.
AACAACATCATCTAAATCATTTACAAGCAAAATCAAAAAAATAGAAATTCAAAAACAAACAAAACAAGCAAATGGTAATTTTTGCCAATCTTGCTCACTAGACCACTTTGTGTGTTTCTAGTCCAAGATTTCAAACAGAAACAAATCAATTTAGTGTCACCCCTTGCTAGACCAAGTGAAAGTGAACCCAGCCCACATTGCAAACCCATAGAAACATTTGGCAACCCTATTTAAATGACAATTCAAAATTGAATCTAGTTCATATGAGAAGATCACCTTGACAAATCCAGTCAACCCGAGACTACCTAGTATGTGACCATTGCACCCACCAAAATTCATGCAAAAATTCAAATATAAATCTCTTGCGGCCATTTCATCAAACACCTTCTGAGCACAAATCAAATTAAACAACAAACATTATTGTGAGTAGTGTGTTTGCCAACCTTGTTCCCTCTCTAGCTCTCACTACAATCCTAGTAGATCATTAAACTTGCCTAAGCAGCTCTAGCTCACTGTGAACTCGACCATTCCATCAATGTCCACCATGGCCGAGCACACTTTCTACCCCCACCATTGACAGCTGTAACATCCCAAAAATCCTAAACTTAGATCATCAAACACTAATCATCAAGATTAGGGTTAACAAAAACTTTTCTAAATAAAATCATGAATGCATGCATATGTGTATGCATGGATTTTTAATTTCTTTAAAACCACCTTGTTTGTGTGATCCATTGCTTGTAAAATGTTTCTTAGGTGAAATAAACATCATCTAAAATATTTCCCACACTTTTCCTAAAGACAAGTAAATCAAAACAAATATATTAAGTGAATGGTCACTTTGACCAATTTAACTCTCATGCCTACTTTGGCTATCCCAAACTTTCAAAACTTAACAGAAACTTTTCTGGATATTTGCACCCCTTGATTGTACTCATAACAAAGTATCAAGGACCACTTTGTGATCACCCAGAAACTTTCAAATGCATAGTTTAAATGACAATTGAAAATTGAATCTTCTTCATATGTGAAGATCCCACTTTTTCAAAACCCACTCAAACAAGCTCAACTTTCAAAACCCAAGCATCTGCAGACTCACCAGCACCAATCTAGCAAACCCACCAAAAATCATTTCAAAATTCAAAACTTGATTTCATGCGGCCATTTCATCAAACAGGTTGCAGACACAAATCAAACAAAACATCAAACACTAGTGTGTGCAGTGATTCTTGCCTAACTTGTTCCCTAGTTAGGTCACACACAGCTCAGTAGATCATCTAGAAAGATTAGCCCAACACTAGCACCCCTGTGAGCTTGCCATTGCCATTAATGGTGAACAGCTGAGCACACCCATGTCACCCCATTGTGGACAGGAAGCTAGAGGAAGAACTAGCTGTGCCAACCTTGTCTAGGAGACAGCCCACCATCCACCGCCACTCACTGTCCTAGCCGCAAGCGTTGCCAAGCCCTGGACCACGCATACAAGCCGCGCCCAGACCATGCCGAGCGTGCGCCAGAGCGCCACCATCGACCATCACCTGCATCACAAGGCCGCTTCGCCGGTGCACACACGATCGCCATCAACCTAGGAGACCGCCAGACATCCCGTTTACGGTGCCGCCCGCCGTCGAAGACGCCGCCACCAAGCAGAGCACCGCCCATTCCAGACCAAACCACACCGCCCCATGCCTCGCGACCATGTCGTTGAGCATCGCCAGGAGACACAGCACCGTCCCCTACCCTTGCCCATGCCATTAGCCGCCTGTAACATCGCCCTCGACAAGCTCACCGTGCGGCGCCTGACGGTCCCTCGCTCGACTATAAATAGAGGCCACCCCCGCACGATTTCTTCACACCATCTCACTCCCCTCTCCTCACTGATCGTGCCACACCATTCTCAGAGCAAGGCGAGCACCATCTCGCCGGAATTTCACTGGAGCCTGCCGCTACCGGAGAAGAAAGGAGCCATCGATTGGAGCCACCCCAGGAGCTGCCGCGACCACCCCTGAGTTTGCCGTCGTCGACTTCGCCCGCTCGCCGACCTCACCAAGACTCCGGTGAGCCCCAGACCCCCCACTGGGTCAGGTTAGGTTTCTGCTCACGGAGTTGTCTCGCGTCGATGATGACTCCCAGCCGTTAGATTAGAACTAGATCGAACGACCCACGTTGTTCTACACAGCTTCGCCCAGCCCTGTCACCGACGAGTGGGGACACACTTAAGCACCATGGAGCACAAGCGCTTAGCAGTCCGGCCCGTTAGATTTTCCCGCGCAGCCCATTTATTCAAATTAAATCTTTTTCTATTTCAATTCAAACACACTTCTGTACCCAACTTCAAAAATCAACCCAGATCGATTCAGTGAACCAATTTGAATCTATAGAACACCCATGGTAAAAATAACAAGGCAGAAGCTTTTCTGCATTCAAACATTTTTCAAATTTAAACCATAATAGCTTTTGAGTTGATTCCAACTCTCAAAAATCACATTTAACCATACCTTTCATAATATATAAAAATATATAGGTTTACTTGCAGAAATAATGTTCAAGTAATAAAAGAATGCCTCATAAGCATTTCTAGCCACTTTAATTAATTAAAATAAAAGGTTAAAACCTTATTAAATTGTGACACCACTTTAAATCACATTCCCATGGACTACAATATGTGGTGATGACATGTGTCAACATGATCCCATGTTTAGTTTGGACAATATTAAATCTTAAGTAGTTTTTCAATGAGTAGAAATTACTTTTCTAAAAATAAAAAGAAATTAAACCAAGCCTTAACCTTGTAATATTAGGGATGATGCTAGATCATCTATAGGACCCTTGTGTGTGATGATTGCAAGTAGTTAAGTATTGTTTGGTGATTGTGTACCTCGTATTTATTCGTAGACGCTAGTACCGACCAAGGATACGAGGAGGAAGGAGGATACTACGAAGAAGAAGCCGAGGAGAACTTCAACCACTGCTCTGCACAAGGCAAGCTTATATTGACACTGATGCAAGCTATTAACCTTGCAAGCTAACACTTGCAATTTAGCAAGCTTATACAGATATTGATGCAAGCTAACACTTGCAAGATACCTTACTGATGCCACAAACCCATACTTGTCCTATGACTACTATATGCCTTAAGCATAAGTGATCATACCCACTTGATAAACCAATCCTAGTTTTATGTGCAAGCTTCTTACTTTATTTCTTTATCAAAGCTTACTTAGAGTTTACTTAAGTGACTGGTAGATTTTGGAAAGTGCTGAAGGTTGCATAAAGAGCATAAAATTTGGCCTAAGTTAGAAACCTTGATCTCAGCCTAAGACATAAGGTTGTACTTAGTTGAAACTCCACTAGTTTACCACCCCTCCTTAGTACTACCCCCACTTGTAGATGCTAGTGCTAAGCATAAAACTTGATCAACCTTAGATGAGAATACTTGGTGGAAAATTGGTTATGAAAACCTTGGAATGATGGATCATTCTATTGAAATGTTTTGGACATGTGTTTCCAAACACTTGATGATTTTGGTGATGAAAATGTTAAGGCATGAGCCTTAGCCCTTTATAAAACTGATGGTTGTCTAGATGCGATACCATTCCAATTTTATCGTACAACCACAATACCCGAAGATTGGGTAGGGCTTGACTGGAAACTTATATTCCCTAGTATTAGTTCCCTCACGGCCAAGGTCTGAGCTGAGGCTACCTTGTGAAGATTGTCCACCTGTGCAGTACCCAAGATGACAGTTGGTCATGGTTGGGAGGCCAAACTCACAGGAGAGGTGCTTATACTAGGGCGTGTAATCGAAAGGTTAGGATTGATTATCCGCATACTAAGTATGATGAATTCAGGATTTGTTCCTTACGGATGTATCAAATGTTGTGGTGAAAGTGTACAATCTCTGCAGAGTGTCAAACTATTCGAATAGCCGCGTCCGCGGTTATGGACAGTTGGAGTGGCCATACTGTTCCCCCGTTAGACTTTTCAAAACGACTTGTGAAATGAATTAAGACTTTGACTTGGCCACAACAGAGTTGTGACCTGAAGTACAAGATCCCACTTAGGAGTTATAAAATTGTGACTAGCTTTAGAACTGAGTAGAGATAAACCTGGCTTTTTGCAAAACAACCTTAGAGCCTAGTGTCCCATTATCCAAAAACCCCTTACCTGTTAGTATTAGTTTGCGAGTACTTAAAGAGTACTCATGGCTTTGTCCCTGGCTATTCCCATGGCCAGACTATGAAGAGGAGTACCTGGAAGATGGACCCCAGGAAGGTTACGACAACTAGGATCATCTCCCATCGTCAGCATTGCCTGTCACCCTAAAGATGGAGCTTCGCCTACGCTACCGTTATTATTACGTATTCCACTGCTTGATGTTGTATTATGAACTGGATCATGAGATCCCTATTTGTGTAAGAACTTATGTATCGTTGTAATGGATGATGTACTATGGTATCCAATTCTGTTATGTCTCGCAAAAATGGTAATCCTGGGATTGCGATGTATGGCATAACAGGCATCTAGGATTGAAAAATCCGGGTGTTGACAACAGCAAGCTAGAAGCCTAGCCATCCTCGCCAACCTTGTCTACCATGCCGGAAGTGCCTCACTCCTCCCTCTAGACCAGCCCCACCTGAAAGACAGAGGAGGGAACCGCCGGAAACGCCGTGCCCGCGCCGCTGTCGACTATGCCGACGCACACCGTAGTGCATGCATTGTTCCCACTCAACCCGACCACCTCGAGCCTTCGTCGCCAGCCTAAACGATCGCCACCACCCCAGGAGACCACTAGACATGTTCGTTTCATCAATCGTGCCCCATAGTCGCTGCACCGCCACGGAGTTTGCCGTCAGTACCGCTCAGAGCAGCGCACGTTCCCGACTGAACTGCACAGCCCCATGCCTCGCCTTTAAGCTAGCAACGACCGCCAGGAGACCACGCAGCGTCCCCTAGCCTCAGCCACGCTGATAGCCGACTGTACCATCGCCTCCGACGACCTCTGCCCATGTCGTGCTTCCGCCCTCGTCGCAGTATAAATAGAGGCCTCCCGGCTCGAATTCCTCACACCATTCCACTCCCCACCTCTCATAGATCGTGCCCACTTCTGCCCAGAGCAAGGCGAGCACAACATCACCAGAATTTCACCGGAGCCTGCCGCTGCTGGAGGAGAAGGGCGCCGTTGATTGGAGCCAACCCAGGAGGAGCCGCTAGTACCAGGAGAACCGCCGTCGTCGACTTTGTTGTTCTCCCCCATCGCCAACCATCGCCTGAGCCCCGGTGATCCGCCACAGACCCCCACTGGCCGCGTTAGGGTTAGTTTCTCGCCGGAGTATCTCGTCCTCGACGATAACCCTCAGCCGTTGATCTTACATCTAATCCTACGATCGTAATCGCCACGTACCCCTTCGCACCCCCTGTCCCACTGACGTGTGGGGACAACCACTTAACCATCCCCTGCGCGTTGTGCGTAGTGGGCCGAACCAGTTAGCTCTCCGGCGAGACCCAGTTGTTTGAAATTTGATTTATCTATTTAGTTTCAAACCTAATCCTTTCAATAGATTCAAAAATCATTTCAGAGAGTTTCACTGAACCAAATTGCATGAAACCAATTTTTTTGAAAGGTACAGAAATTCTTAATCCAAGCGCATTAGATTAAAACTATTTGGAATTGTGGATCATCTATAGTAGAAATAACAAGGCAGAGACTTTTCTACATTCAAACATTTTTCAAAATTCAATCGTAAAAGCTTTTGAGTTGATTCCAACTCTCAAAAATCACATTTGATAATACCTTTCTGAATATATAAAAAGATCTAGGTTTACTTGCAGTAATAATGGACAAGTAATAAAAGAATGCCCCATAGAAAATTCTAGCCACCTTATTTAATTAAAATATAAAGGTAAAACCTTATTAAATTGTGACACCCCTTTAAATCACATTCCCAAGTACTGAAATATGTGGTGATGACATGTGTCAACATGATCCCATATTTTAATTGGAGAATATTAAATATTAAGTAGTTTTTCAATGAGTAGAAATTACTTTTCTAAAGTAAAATAAATAAAACTATTGCTTTAATTCATGTGATGATTGTGATGATTCTAGATCATCTAGTGAAAACCCTGGAGCTAAGCATAAAACTTGATAACTTTATATGGGAATACTTGGTTGAAATGATTATGAAAACCGTAGAATGATGAGTCATTCTAATGAAATGTTTTGACATGTATTCTTGAACACCAGATGATTTTGAGGATGAAAATGTTGAGGCATGAGCCTTAGCCCTTTATAAAACTGATTGTTATCTGGATGCGATACCATTCCAATTTTACCGTACAACCACAATACCCTAAATTGGGTAGGGCTTAACTAGAAGTTTATATACCTTAGCATGGGTTCCCTTGTGGCCGAGGTTTGAGCTGAGGCTACCTCGTGAAGATTGACCACCTGTGTAGTTCCCAAGATGACAGATGGTCATGGTTGAGAGGCCAAACTCTTAGGAGAGGTGCATATACTAGGGTGTGTAATTGAAAGGTTAGGATTGATTATCCGCATACTGAGTATTGGTGAATTCATGATTGTTCCTTACGGATATATCGAGTATTGGTGAATTCATGATTGTCAAACTATTCGAATAGCCGCGTCTATGGTTATGGACAGTTGGAGTGGCCATACTGTTCCATCATCAGATGTTTTCAAAATGACTTATGAAATGATTCATGACTTGACTTGACCACAACAGGGTTGTGAAAGTGAAAAATTAATTTCCCACTTAGGTGTTATAAAACCGTAAACTAGTTTCTTTACTTCTGAACTCAGCTAGAGATAAACCTAGCTTTTTGCAAAACAACCTAGAGCTTAGTATTTCCTATTCAAACCACTTTACCTGTTAGTGATAGTTTGTGAGTACTTAAAGAGTACTCATGGCTTTGTCCCTGGCTATTCCCGTGGCCAGACTATGAAGAGGACTATTAGGAGGATGGACCACAGGAAGGTTACGACAACTAGGATCATCTCCCATCATCAGCATTGCCTATGACCATGAAGATGGAGCCTCGCCCATGCTATCGTTCTTATATTATTTTGCTGCGTTGATTGTATTAAGATTGGGTCTTGAGGGTGTTGACACCCACTATACTGAAGAGGCTAACTTATGCATAGGAGTTTTACACTACCAAGTGGGCCCATTATTTGCTTTTTTCCTTAGCATCCGCAATGTGATAAGAAAACACCTTAAGGTTTATGTGGTATCCGCTAAGGTTCACCTTATATATTATGGGTCCTACCTTGTGGAAAATGTCTGTAAACTTGGCTTGTGGCATTCAGATCCATATTCTTCGGACTTTCTTTACGGGAAAGAACAATCTCGTCATTTTTTTAATAATACGATTTTTTATTAAATTCCACGAATAATAAAAAAAATTAGGAATTTTGAAAAGTAGCACGGCCCGGGGTCTCAAACACCGACCCACACCCATAGGTAGTTGAACCACCAAGAAACACCCGTCGATGTTTGAACCACCCTACACTTGGCTCTGACCAACTGGTCAGGAGTTAAACTCCCGAAAGGTCCTTGTCGGGAGTTCAAATCCCGAGGCCACGCTAGATTTTGAGTTTGTCAAAATTATGTATTATTCGTTGAATTTCATAAAAAATCATATTATTTCGTGCTAAGAATGTTATTTCGTGCTAGTTGGAAAATCAGAATGACAACACTGTTTACTACAAGAATATAAACTCATCTACCTTCGAAAAGACAGTTAATTCAAGAGTAATCTATCATGCTTATTTTTAGCTCAAGTTTGACCTAATTTCATTAAATTTTCAAGGTGCAAATTCTTAGCAAGAAGTTGAACCCGTCGTCAAAACTCTCGATGGTTTGATATATTAATTGTGACCCCCGATGGGTACCTCCAAAACCTTATTCGTAAAATTTCAAAGTATCCCATGATTTAATTGAAGTAGTTCAACTTTGACCTAATTCCGATAAATTGGCATAAAGTCATTCAAGTTGGAGGAGTTAGCTAGGAAGTTTGAGAACTCATAATCGTAAGTACAACATGTTGGCCCACTATATAAGTCTAAAAACTTGGCTAGCGACATTCCAATCCATATTCTATAGACTTTCTTTACGGGAAATAACAATCTCATCATCACTTGGAAAATTGAGAATGTTTTTCTTGATAGATGGAAACTCACACTGACAACATTGTTTACTACAAGAAGATACACCCATCTATCTACAAAAAGACATTTAATTCAAGAGCAATCTATTTTCTCTTACTTGTATCTCAAATTTGAACTAATTTCATTAAATTATCAATGTGCAAAATCTTAGCAAGAAGTTGAATGTGTCATCAAAACTCTTGGTGGTTTGATATATTAATTTTGACCCCTCTTGATGGGTACCTTCAAAAGCTTTTTTGTAAACTTTCAAAGCAGCCCATGATTTACTTGTAGTAGTTCAAATTTGACCTAATTTTGATAAATCATCATAAAGTCATTCAAGTGGGCGGAGTTAGCAAGTAAGCTTGAGAACTCATAAAACATGGGAAATTTCAAGTACAACATGTTGGTCCACTATATATGTATGAAAACATGGCTTTGAGGCATTCATATCCATATTCTTCTGACTTTCTTTATGGGAAAGATCAATCTCGTCATCACTCGGAAAATTGAGAATGTTTTTTCATGATAGTTGGAAACTCACACTCACGACATTGTTTACTACAAGAATATGCACCCATCTACCACCGAAAATATTTATTTCAATAGAAATTTATCTGCACTTCTTGTAGCTAAATTTGACCCAATATTGTTAAATTGTCGGGATGCAAAATCTTAGCAATAAGTTGAACCCGTCGTCAAAACTCTCGCTGGTTTCTGATATATTAACTGTGACCCCCGATGGGTGCCTCCAATATATTTTTCATAAACTTTCTAAGCAACCTACAATTTACTCTTAGTTTCAAATTTGACTTAATTTCGATAAATCAACATAAATTCATTAAAGTGGGCAGAGTTAGCAAGGAAATTTTAAAAACTCATAAAACATGGGAATCGTAAGTATGACATGTTGGTCCACTGTATATGTCTAAAAACTTGGCTTGTGGCATTGAGATCCAATATTCTTCAGCCTTTTCTTTCCAAAAAAGAACAATCTTGTCATCACTCATAAAATTGAGAATTTTCTTTACAAATATAGTTGGACACCCACACCGACGACATTTTTTACTGCAAGAAGATGAACCAATCTACCTCTAAAATTACATTTAATTCATGAGAACTCTATCTCGCTTACTTGTAGCTCAAGTTTGACCTAATTTCGTTAAACTATCAAGATGCAAAATCTTAGCAAGAAGTTGAACTTGTCGTCAAAACTCTTGATGGTTTATGAAATATACACCAAATACTTTATGTACATGCTCAAAATTATAATTATTTTCAGATATTATAATTTTATATGAAAATGATAATGTCATACTTCTATTATCTGATTCCCACTTGTCCAAGGAATGGGTGCAACTTATAAATATACAATGTACGGATAATTTCGAATATTCACCATTCCACCAAGACTGGCAAATCCCAAGAATGCTAAGTGTAGTATCTTCTTTTCCATTCTCAAGTCTAGAATATTAGAGCATTTACACCGTTTAGCTTGAGTCTAATAAATATTGTCAAAAAAATGTTGCTAGGTAGCAAAACTATTTTTTTAAAGGACACACTACTTTGCAACAAAACAATCAATCTTGCTTTTCTATTTGCATGACATGCCATTATAGAAAGGATCTCGATACTAACTGTGGGCCCTTCCATTAATTTATGTTCACTTGTGTCTTGTACTAGTAGAATTAGCCATGGGAGTCTTTTTTGCTAGACTCGTTTTGTGCAGCGGGCAAGTTGCAGAATGAAACAACAGGTCTACTCTTCTTGCGCGTGAGTGGGTGTGGTGTTTGACCATTTGCACACTGGTACAGGTATAAACGAAAACATACATGATAGGTATTGCATGTAAATATTCGACAGAACGCATATCACAGTGGACTAGACTCCTTGTGTTACAGTGCACTCGTACTCAATGCATGCTGCCGGACATGTTTCAGTTATTGCTCCTAGAGCAGCAGTATGAACAGAGTTCCAGATATTCTCCTATTTACCATGATGGTATGGGTTCCCCTTGTGTATTCGTTTAATCTTGATCCATGCTGGTGGGTCGTCCTATCAATGTGAGTTACATCGACCACCTTCCCCACATATAACGGATCCGCCCGCCCCCTACTCGGGCTTCTACAGCCCCTATCACGCGTTGGGCCGCCCTGGTAGTCCTGCCGAACATTTTCAAACAAACTCAAGCCCTAGCGTCCTCCCTAGCGACCCTCATCGGCAACCAGGTTAGCCTCGCCGTGCCCTCAAAGAACCCCCCCACCCCACCTACCCCTGCCCAAAAAAAACCATCACCGGCATGACGGTGAACCCACCATGGTCGGAGCCGATCCAAGAAACCCTGTCCGCAACTGGTCGAAGCTAGATGATGATGCTCTCCGTGTCACTAGTCGATCCGATCCTCTTAGCATGTCCTGTTTCTCCGAGGTCATCCTAGATCTACACCTTTCCCTTGAACGAGTTGCGCTTCAGAAGCCTCTCTTCTTCCCCTATGATTATCCTTGCCTTCTGAACTATTATCCATCTTATTCCCTATCTCCCACTAGTACTGAAAAGGGAGTGATTGATGCCAACATGACACCTCTAAACGACCCTTCTATGCCAGCCCCCATCATTATCCCAAAACCCTGCTGCGATTATTGGGCTGGTTACATCCACAACTGGGTAGCCATGATTGATCTCGCTAGCCATCCTGGTCCCGGAAAATCATTAGTACGTTTGGTCAATTTGTATACTGGCACCATCATTCAGGTCCCTTCACTCGAAACTGCAGGGTTTTGTGGTAAACATGTACGTTTCTTTTTGTATCGTAAGGCCCATACCAGGCTACTTAAGATACATATTGGTAGTGAACCTTAGATGTCCACCCGCTGCGACAAGTGACTATACAAGCTCATCGTGGTGTTCGATAAGTTCATTGCCATCCTAGTGGATCAAATTTTAGGGGAAGATACATGGAGTGTACTTAAGCATAGTAATCTTGCCCCGAGAATCTATGTGGATGATGTGTGGGCGGAAGACATTATCTTGGCTGCATCGGATGATGGCTCTGTTTTTACATGGCAACCCTTCAAAATACGGTGAGTTCAGTACCAAACTGTAGTTACTGCTCTCTTTTTTTCGACTTGCTTTTGTTAATGTGTTAGCAAGAGCTAATTACTACAGTACATATTTCTTGTCTGTTGTGTGGAATTGATAGGTGTTGATGTACAGCCTATGAAGGTGCTGGCCCTAATGATAGACGAGGTTGAGCACGACGACAATGCTGACGGCCTAGATTGTGTCCACATAGATTCTCGACCGTGCTGGTTCCTGGCTTATTTCAGGCCAACACTGTTGTCGATACACATCTGGGGCAAGCGAACTCCTTCGAAGGAGACGATTAGTCACCAAGGTAGAACATTCAAATTGCATCCATTGCTTCGGTGCCATATCTTCCATAGGTTAGCAGCTCAATGCTGCTACTGCTGCCACACCCACCTCCCTTAGCCGGAGTGGGTTCCGAAACATCTCCGACATGTTTCCCTCTTCCTTGGTCTAAATTATCTTCCTATTGGGTATGTGAATAATGATGTGATGCATGGACCTCACACCAAGCACTTTCCGTTCGGGAGGCTAGGCTTCATTTACATTGCTTCTGATCGCCTATCTTTTAGAGAATATATGCCGGTGGAATGTATTCGTATACCTGTTTCTAAAGGGTATACACAAGAACCTACAATTGGATGGGCCAGCAAGTTCAGCCAACATGCGTCCATGTAGTTTGTGCCTCGTCTTCTTGTCTCAATATGACGCTAACGATGGATCTGGTTGCTTGAGAGGAGATGCAGCGAGGCATTGGTTCTTGGTACTCATAACTTGCTCCTCCTTGCACTCCTTTTGCAAATTGTTGGTTTCACCAGGTCTTTGTAAAGCTCAATGCATCCAACATTTCGTCAAACCGAAACTTTGTCAAGTTTTAACATGAGCTCATTCAGCAAGTTAATGGGTCTGCATCACTTGTTTTTCTTGCCAAATATCGAGGTAAATACACTTTTAGTCAAACTTCTTGCACCCGGGGTGCAAATTAGTCCCATGTCTTGCAAAGTAGACAAAATCAGTCCCAAACCATGCATCCTGGTGCAAATCAGTCCATTTCAAACAAATTTGAGCCTATTTGACCAAATTCATACATGTTTAGCAGTCATGAACGTGCGCTTCTAAATAGTACCGACATGTAACTTGTTTCCTTCCATGACTTCTATTGCTTTTGAAAGTTCATATAGAGTTTTTGTGTACATTGATGTTTTTTAGGTTGGCTGAACAATGTCCTTTGCAATGCGCAAGTTAACTGAAACTGCGCATATGCATTTCACCCAATATTGCATTGTCAGTTTTCAGTTAGCTGAAATCTTAGCAAATTTTGATTCTTTTATTATACACCATATAATCCCTGTGCATCAAAATGTTTTTTATGTGTCACAATTCAACTTGAGCATTGCGAAGTACTCCTACATTGGATCAGCACATGTACAAATGATAATCACATATCATGTCAAATTCCCAAGATTTTAGCTCGAGCACATGGGCTTTTCTATAATCAACCATGCTTGGCGTGGGCCCATAAATTATCCTGGCCTCACTTTTCTTGACTTATCGTATCTTACATCTTACAACTATATATAGTGTATGCAGAACTTTGAACACTGACCATTGGATCAAAGATTGGCAAATCCCAACATTGCTTGCCGTTGGATCTTATTTTCCATTCTATGATCTAGAAGATTCTATTGATAGTCTTTAGCACAGTGAACTTTATGTACAAACCTCAAACACACTTCTCCGTCGTTCTAGAATCTTCTCTCATTTCTCTAGATCTTGTTCCCAAAATTTTCGACTATTAAGGGCTTGTTTGATTTGCAGGAATCACAAAACACAGGAATAGGAAATCCGTAGGATTGGAGTTGCATGACCTCTTGAATCCAGGAAAAGAAAAATACAGGAATTGGATCAAGTATGTGTTTGAATCATAGGAAAACAAAGGAATTCAAACATGACGCTCCGTTCGAGTGAACGGAAAATACATAGCTTGGTTTTCTGAATACAGAGCTTGGTAATGCAGAAGATTGCTATTTTCCAAGTTCCCACAGCATGGTTTTCGGAAAATATAGAGCTTGGTAATGCAGAAGATTGCTATTTTCCAAGTTCCCACAACTGTTGGGAGATATAAAGATATCTCGCTTGCTGCAGTTTGCGACGTCAGAATTGCTGTCCTTCAGGGAGGTAATGATGGATGGATAGTTCTTCCACTTCCTCTTAACCACACCCTGATCCCTTACAGTTAAAATGATGGAATTACCCATGACAGACTGGTGTTTGCCACATCTTTGTATGGCAATATTCATGTTTGGAATCCTTTGCATCCTGGTAATTATTCCTTTATATGTAGTGTAGTGGCTTCATGTGCCCAAGCTATTTTACTAAATTGACTTAGGGAATGTTTCGCTTAAATGAAAATACGAGTAGTTATTTTAGACTATGAAATGTATGAATCATAGGATTTATGTAGGATTTATTATTATAACAGCCGTTAGATTCGTCTGATTTAATTATGTAGATTTTTTTGGATGTCTTTTAGTTCATTCGGTAGGAATTTAAAATCTACTTGAAGCTCCTGAAAAGAATCTGTTCAATGGTTTTCTGCATTTGCTCGGGTTTTCGGCAAGTTTCCTTGCAAATGAACCAGTCAATTCTCTTCGCCTTTTGTATATAAATCGAGGCAAAATTGCCTGTCTTGATTCAAAAAAGACAAGTCCGTTCTTTTGGGTATTTCCCTATTATATAATGCGTTGTTTGCTTTGTAGTATTGTAGGTCATAGTTATTTTCCCTATGTTCAAGCTACTTTGCATGCGGTTCAATAGCAGTAGGATTCACTATATCATACTGCCGGAATCTTAAGTTAACACGTTCTACCTTTTTCAATGTCCTGCGCTGGCACGACCTACTGTCGCGGATGACTTGGTGGATGCATTTCTTAATTCTATTGGAGACGAGCATGACTACTTTTTTGGTTTTTGGTGGTTAGCAAGATCTGCAGATTGTTCTAGGCTTCTTTATATATACGCTTGGCGCTTATTATGATCCCAGTTGTCTTACTTGTCATTGCCGCCATTGTACTGGTGTTGTACACTACGGTCTCACTGTCTCCATTTATACTTCCGGTCGCACTGTTAGGTTGATCAAGCTAATCCATGGGAAAGGACTGCTGACCTTGGATCATATTCTCTTTTCCTTGGAGTGAATTATCCGATTATCATGCTTGTAGGTGGTGCAGATCTTGCCTCAGGTTATCTGATGAGAAGCAACTGTGTCTAGATTTTACCAACTTCAGCATGGCTTTCCAAGGAGTGGCAGCCTGAATTATGCCGCTTCAGTCTCAGTGGTAAATACTATGGTGTTACTTGTGAAGTCAATGTCTTGGAGGGAATTAGTAACCCTCGCTTCTAGGTAGGAACGGTTAAGCATCCGCTTTGGCTCATCCCAACCTTCGCGAACTCCCTCGATTGGAACCGGCCTCATGTTTAACTAAGAAACAAGACCTGTTGCGATAGTATGTACTGATGCAATATGTATGTAATACTTGGTACTACAATTAGAGAAATAGTTCTCGACCATGTTGAACTATTTATTTTTTTGGTTGTAAATCATAGCTTTCAACTTCTTGGTCTCTCTCATTTGAAACATTTCCTTGTATCGGTACTATGTCTTATCGTAATCAGTTTGGTTACTGGTATCTACTTGACTATATTTTCTTTAGAAATTATGGAAATTTATAGCATCAAATGGATATTACAAACCAGATGACATATACACTTTAAGAAACAATCACCTCAATGCTTGTGTAATAAGGGTTATACTCTATGTAAACAACCTTGCCTTCAACGATTCTAGGATCATGCACTGCTATTTGGTTAAGCTGATGTGAAAATACCATATTTTGTTAGATATTTATGTTATCTTATCTTACTACTTTATTATATATAGTGTACGGATAATTTTCAGCATTAACGGTTATATCAATACTAGCAAATCTCAACATTTCTAATCATCGAATCTTCTTTCCCATTCTAGCGTCTAGGAGATTCTATTGATAGAAGCACGATGAACGCTGCACATAAGGATCAAATATACAGCCGATACTTTATGGATGTGGCTCGAAATTATAATTATTTTCTATGCTTTACATATTACTCTATAATTTTATATTGTGATGATATGTCATTCTACTAGTACCAGTACAGTAGTAGCATTATCTGAGTTGCAAGGCAAGTGAAAACCAATACTATTATTCAGGAGTACACTATAGAACATATTGGCATGCCAGGATAGCCCCCTTTATCTCTGCCCCAGCCCTCTATCTATGGACAGATGCATGGTTCTGGCAGTGAGCATGACCGCTACGTGCTCCCTTCATTGCCAACTGATGCCGAGTGCACGCTCTAGGCGGTCTCTGTGCTTGTCGCAATAATATTTTGACGGAATAGTTATAGTACCAACAACACAATATTGTAGTAAGACATGGTAGTTACAAAAATTACAATGCAGGACGTGGCAGTTATATAACAATACTTATAACAGAACATTACTCTACTCGTCGTCATCGCCATCACAGTCGTCGGTGTCCTCTGATGACTCGTTAGAAACTCCCTCCTCGTAGATATGCGCCCTCTCATTGTTGGGGTCCTCCTCCTCCTTGTAATCCCATGGGTCAACATCACTCTCCTTTGCTTCTTCGTCCAACTGCTCCATGAACCCCTCGTTGCCCGAGTCGGAGTCAGAGTCGTCACTGGCTCCTCTTATTCCTCTCGGCCTTCTTCATAGTGGTATCGTAGGCCTTCCTCTAGCGCTCCTCCGCCTTCGATGTTGCTTGGCGCTCCTCCGTCTCTGCCGATGCAACACGCTAATCGGGCGTAGAGGGTACGACAAGCTTCGACGTTGCGGTGTCCTCGAGCGCCAATGTCGATGGATCCAGGAGCGATTGGACACATCGTGGTACCTCAGATGGCTGCCAGCGGTCACGAACAATGCCGCAACAAGAAGGTGACGCAGTATGGTTAGCCACCGGCAAGGATCTGCCACTTCCACGGCGCGGTTCCATCCTGCGCGAGGAAGTTGTTCGGAATGCGTGATTTCAGGTATGTAGAGTTGGGTGTCGACGCGAGCATATATACTGATAGTTCAGTCACGTAAAAATTGTACTGCATCGTAAAATATCTACGTACTGGGAGTGTAGTCACGTAACAAATCACAAAATGTGCTGGAGATATGCCCTAGAGGCAACAATAAATGTAGTTATTATTATATCTTTGTGTTTATGATAAATGTTTACATTCATGCTATAATAGTATTAACAAGGAAACATTAATACTTGTGTGATTTGTAAACTAAAATAGAGTCCCTAGTAAAGCCTCTTTATAATACTAGCTTGTTGGTTATTAAATGATTGTGGTTTCCTTATCATGAACATTGAGATGTTATTAACAACAAGATCATATCGTTAGGAGAATGATATGGTGGACATACTCCTATAGATAAGCTTAGCATAAAGATCAAGTCATTTTAATAGTTCAATTGCTATATGCTTTCAAATACATAGTAACCTAATTCCTTCGACCATGAGATCATGCATATCACCTTCACTAGAAGGATGCTTTGATAACATCAAACACCACACCGTAACTGGGTGGCTATAAAGGTGGCATTGAGTGTTCGGAAAATATTGATTGAGACACATGGATCAAGAGTGGGATTTGTCCATCCATATGACGGATAGATATACTCTGGGCCCTCTCGGTGAAATGTCATCCAATTAGCTTGCAAGCATGTGACTGGCTCACAAGGTATCACATATCATGGGAACGAGAAAAGAGTACTTATCAGTAACAAGGTTGAACTAGGTATGCAGAGATACCGACGATCATGACCTCGGATAAGTAAACTATCGTGAGACAAAGGGAAATTGGTATTGTATGTGAGTGGTTCATTCGATCGCAAAGTAATCGTAGAAATATGTGGGAGCCATATGAATTTCCAGATTCCTCTATTGGTTATTGTTCGAGAAGTGTCTCGATCATGTCCGCATAATTCACGAACCGTAGGGAGACACACTTAAGGATTTGACGTTGTTTGAGTAGTTATGGAATGATGAGTAAGAGACCGAATGTTGTTTGGAGTCTTGGATGGGATCCGGGATATCAAGAGGAGATCCGGAATGGTCCGGAGAATAAGATTCATATAAGGAAAGTCCTGTTTCGGGGTTGGAGAATGGTTCCGGTGTTTTCATCGGGAATGTTCTAGAAGGTTCCGGAATGTCCGGCACTCTGGAGGGGAAGGGTACATGAATGTGTCATATCAAGTTGAAATGATTGCATCATGTACTAGGTGTCATCGCTGAACAAAATAATGGGTTTAATCAAATCCTAGTTTGAAAAGTCAAACGCCAATTTGAAAAGTCAAACGGCTATCTTGGAAGGTGGAGGGGAAGTAGGAAACCTACTTGGGGAGGAGTTCCTCCCCTCCACCGCCGGCCCACTTGGGAAACCGAGTTGGGGAGGGACTCCCCTCCCCTGGCGCGCCCCCTCCACCTATATAAGGAGGGGCAGGGCTGCCCCTCCTAGCACACAACACCTCCACCCGCAAACCCTAGCCCGGCGCCGCCACCTCCCGCTGCCGCCGCCTAGGGCAAGCCGCCGGCCTTGCTCCTCCTTGGTGTGTCTAAACCCTAGATCGCCGAGGAGTTCTCTCATAGTCCACCATACTCGCTCCGGCTTAAGGCGAAGCCCTGCGAGATCTCCCCTCTACTTCCGGTACCACGCCGTTGTGCTGCCGGAATCGCGAGGAGAGTGCTACAACCTCCGCTTCCTGTTGGAACAAGGGAGAGGAAGGTCTCCGTCAAGTACCGAACGTGTGACATACTGCAGAAGTGCTGTCGGAACGCAGCGCCGGAAGGATCGACTACGCGATCTTGAGATCGGCAAGAGTACGACTACATCACCCACGAGAATCCGCTCTCGTTAAACACTTTGGAATCTTCGAGGGTGAGTTATTCCATCGACTCGTTGCTACAATCTAGTAGATAGATCTTGGCTTGTTTGTTTGTATGCGGTAGAAATTTTTTGTTTTCCATGCTACGAAACCCTACAGTGGTATTAGAGCCGTGTCTATATGTAGATCTGTTGCACGAGTAGAACACAATGGTCATTGTGGGTGTTGATGCTTTTGGTGTCGATTGCTTCTTGTGTACTTTGCATCTTGCGGGATGGTGGGATGAAGCGGCCCGGGCTAACCTTACATGACATCATTCATGAGACTTGCTCCACGCTTGACATGCAACTTGTATTGCATAAGTGGCTTTATGGTGCCTGTTTCTCCCAACATAGTTAAGATTCAATTTACAACGGGTGATTGACAATACTAGTATCAATGTTGTGGTTCTTGTTCGTAAGTTAGAACGACACTTATTGAAAGCCCCAAACCACGTAAAACATGCAAAGAAAGTAGAGGCGTCTAACTTTGTTTTGCAGGGGTGTGCAGTGATGTGATATGGCCATGATTGTGATTATATTTGATGTATGCAATGTTCCTTATTGTAAGTTGGAAACCGGCAGGAGCCATATGGTTGTCTTTAATTTTGTTAAGACCCGCGTGTCTATTCAAAGTAGTTGTAATAGTTGAAGCCGGTGGACGACAACCATGGAGCAGCGTCATTGACCTTGATGCAATGCCGGTGATGATGGAGATCATGTTCGTGCTTGAAGATGGAGATCGGAAGCACAAAGAAGAAAGGCCATATCATATCACATATTATGAATTGCATGTGATGTTAATCCTTTATGCATAACGACGGTAGCATTATAAGATGATCCCTCATGCACATGAATTTCAAGTCCTAAAGTGTTCACCCTTAGTAAGCACCGTTGCTAAAGCTTGTTGTTTCAAAGCACCACGTGATGATCGGGTGTGTTAGATTCCGCAAGTGTATACAACGTGAGCAAGCCAGATTTGCTCATGCGGAAGCTAAGGTTTGATCTTGACAAGCCTAGCATGTACAGACATGGTCTCGGAACACGGATCACCAAAAGGTAAAGCATGAATCATATAGTAGATATGATGAACATGTCGATTGTTCGCCATTGAAGCTACATCAACTCTCGTGATGATCGGTGTTGATGTGGTGGATTTGGTTCGTGTGATCACTAAAACAATGTGAGGGATATTGTTTTGAGTGGGAGTTCACCTAGATTAATTTAACTATTAATTAGAACTCAATTTGTCATAAACATAGTCTAAACTATTGCAAATATGTTGTAGATCAATGGCGGCCCCTACCATCAATTTTAATGCGTTCCTAGAGAAAGAAAAGTTGAAAAACAATGGAAGCAACTTCGCGGATTGGTTCCGCAATTTGAGGATTGTCCTCACAGCTGGTAATTTGACCTATGTGTTGGATGCACCGCTGGGTGACCCACCTGCTACCGATGAAGTAAAGAATGTTTACCTCGCTCGGAAGACTCAGTACTCCATAGTTCAGTGTGCTATCTTGTATGGTTTAGAATCGGAGCTTCAGAAAAGGTTTGAGAATTCAGACCCACATGATATTGTCCGTGATCTCAAATTGATCTTTGAGACTCACGCGGCAATTGAGAGCTATGAGGCTTCTGAAAAGTTCTTTAACTGCAAGATGGAAGAGGGCAGCTCCATCAGTGAGCATGTGCTTTAGATGTCTGGGCACGCAAACAAACTTCAAAGCTTGGGTATAGTGATTCCTAATGCTTTGGGGATTTATCGTGTCCTCCAACCACTACACCAAGTTACAAGAACTTTGTGATGAACTACATTATGCAAAACATGAACAAGCAGTTGCCAGAACTCTTTGCCATGTTGAAATCTGTAGAAGTGGAGATCAAGAAAGAGCACCAAGTGTTGATGGTCAATAATACCACCAAATTCAAGAAAGGCAAGTCTAAGCAAAAGGGACACTTCAAGAAGGGTGGTAAGAAAGTTACCGCGCCGACGAAGAAGACCCAGGCTGACCGAAGCCTGATACTGAGTGCTTTTACTACAAGGGAGAAGGTCACTGGAAGCGGAATTGCCCAAAGTACTTGGTGGATTTGAAGAACGGCAACATCAAGAAGAAAGGTATATCCGATATACATGTTATTGATGTGTATCTCACTAGTACTCGTAGTAGTGCCTGGGTATTTGATACTGGTTCGGTTGCTCATATTTGTAACTCGAAATAGGTGCTGCAGAATAAACGGAAGCTAGCGAAGAACAAGGTGACGATGCGCATGGGAAACGGATCAAAGGTTGATGTGATCGCGGTCGGCACGCTACCCATTCATCTACCATCGGGATTAGTTTTATACTTAAATAATTGTTATTTGGTGCCTGCGTTAGGCATGAACATTATATTGGGATCTTGTTTATTGCGAGACGGTTACTTGTTTAAGTCCGAGAATAATGGTTGTTCGATTTATGTGAGTAATATGTTTTATGCACATGCACCTTTGATAGATGGTCTATTCTTATTGAATCTCGATAGTGGAAATACACATATTAATAACATTGAGGCTAAACGTTTGAAATCGAGCGATAACTCGACCTATATGTGGTAATCGCTGCCTTGGTCACATTGGAGTGAAGCGTATGAAGAAACTCCATTCCGATGGACTTCTTGAATCACTTGATTTCGAATCACTTGAAAGATGCGAAGCATGTCTGATGGGTAAAATGACTAAGACTCCATTTTCTGGTATGATGGAGCGATCTACGGACTTATTGGAAATCATACATACCGATGTGTGTGGTCCAATGAGTGTAGCATCGCGCGGTGGTTATCGGTATGTTCTTACCTTCACGGATGACTTGAGTAGATATGGGTATATCTATTTCATGAAACATAAGTCCGAAACTTTCGAGAAGTTTAAGGAATTTCAAAGTGAGGTTGAGAATCAACGTAACAAGAAGATTAAATTTCTACGTTCTGATCGTGGAGGTGAATATCTAAGTTACGAGTTTGGCGAGCATTTGAAGAAATGCGGAATACTTTCACAATTGACACCGCCGGGAACACCACAGCGTAATGGTGTGTCCGAACGTCGTAATCGAACTCTCTTAGATATGGTTCGTTCTATGATGTCACTTACAGATTTACCGCTATCATTTTGGGGTTATGCATTAGAAACAGCCGCATTCACTTTAAATAGGTCACCATCTAAATCCGTTGAAACGACACCGTATGAATTATGGTTTGGGAAGAAGCCTAAATTTTCGTTCCTTAAAGTTTGGGGTTGCGAAGCCTATGTAAAGAAGTTACAGCCGGATAATCTTGAACCCAAAGCGGAAAAATGCGTCTTCATAGGATACCCGAAGGAAACTATTGGGTATACCTTCTATCATAGATCTGAAGGAAAAATCTTCGTTGCCAAGAATGGATCCTTTCTAGAGAAGGAATTTCTCTCGAAAGAAGTGACTGGAAGGAAAGTAGAACTCGACGAGGTTGTCGAACCTTCTCTCGAACTTGCGAGTAGCGCAGCACCGGAAGAAGTTCCTGTGGTGCCTGCACCAATAAGAGAGGAAGCTAATGATGATGATCATGAAACTTCGGTTGTAGTTGCTATAGAGCCTCGCAGGTCAACGAGAACTCGTACCACTCCTGATTGGTATGATCCCGTTATGAGTGTCATGTTGGTGGACAACACCGATGACCCTGCGACATATGAGGAAGCGATGATGAGCCCAGATTCCAATAAATGGCAAGAAGCCATGAAATCTGAGATTGGATCCATGTACGAAAAGCAAGTATGGACTTTGGTGGACTTACCGGATGGCCGGAAGGCTGTCGAGAACAAATGGATTTTCAAGAAGAAAACAGATGCTGATGGTAATGTTACTGTCTATAAAGCTTGACTTCTCGCAAAAGGGTATCGACAAATTCAAGGAGTTGACTACGATGAGACTTTCTCACCGGTAGCGAAGCTAAAGTCTGTGAGGATTATGTTAGCAATCGCTGCATATTATGATTATGAGATATGGCAGATGGATGTCAAAACAGCGTTCCTCAATGGAGACATTGATGAAGAGTTGTATATGATGCAACCCAAAGGTTTTGTCGATCCTACAGATGCTAACAAGGTATGCAAACTTCAACGGTCCATCTATGGATTGAAGCAAGCATCCCGCAGTTGGAATCAACGTTTTGATAAGGTAATCAAAAGTTTTGGTTTTATACAAACTTATGGAGAAGCTTGTATTTACAAGAAAGTGAGTGGGAGCTCTGTAGCATTCTTAATACTATATGTAGATGACATATTGTTGATTGGGAATGATGTAGACCTTCTAAATAGTGTCAAGGAATATTTGAATAATAGTTTTTCAATGAAGGATCTTGGCGAAGCAGCTTACATATTAGGCATAAAGATTTATAGAGATAGATCGAGACGCCTAATTTCATTGTCACAAAGTACATATTTGGACAAAGTTCTAAAGAGGTTTGGAATGGAAGATAGCAAGAAAGGGTTCTTGCCCATGTTGCCCAATACGACCTTGAGTAAAACTCAAAGTCCGACAACGGCAGAAGATAGAGAAAGAATGAGTAAGACTCCCTATGCCTTAGCCATAGGATCTCTAATGTATGCCATGCTATGTACTAGACCCGACATTGCATATGCTGTTAGTTTAACTAGCAGATATCAAAGTGATCCAGGAGTGGATCATTGGACAGCGGTCAAAAACATCCTTAAGTACTTGAGAAGAACTAAGGATATGGTTCTTTCTTATGGAGGTGATGAACAGCTCGTTGTTAATGTTTACACCGATGCTAGTTGGAACACCGATCCGGATGATTCTAAATCACAATCTGGATACGTATTTACTTTGAATGGTGCAGAAGTTAGCTGGAGGAGTGCAACGCGTTGCCAGGCGAGATCTTCAACTGAATCGGAATACATGGCTGCTTCGGAGGCTTCATAAGAAGCGATATGGATGAAAGAGTTCATTACAGAGCTGGGTGTGGTTCCTAGTGCGCTGGACCCAATGTCTATCTACTGTGATAACATGGGCGCCATAGCCAATGCGCAAGAACAAGGGTCACACAAGAAGCTGAAGCACATCAAGCTACGTTTTCACGCTATTCGAGAACATGTCCAAGATGGGGACATAAAGATTTGCAAAGTACACACAGATCTGAATGTGGCGGATCTGTTGACTAAACCTCTCCCGAGGGCAAAACATGACCAGCACCAAACTGCCATGGGTGTTCGGTATATTACCATGTAATCTAGCTTAGATGACTCTAGTGCAAGTGGGAGACTGTTGGAGATATGCCCTAGAGGCAATAATAAATGTAGTTATTATTATATCTTTGTGTTTATGATAAATGTTTACATTTATGCTATAATAGTATTAACAAGGAAACATTAATACTTGTGTGATTTGTAAACTAAAATAGAGTCCCTACTAAAGCCTCTTTATAATAATAGCTTGTTGGTTAATAAATGATTGTGGTTTCCTTATCATGAACATTGAGATGTTATTAACAACAAGATCATATCGTTAGGAGAATGATATGGTGGACATACTCCTATAGATAAGCGTAGCATAAAGATCAAGTCATTTTAATAGTTCAATTGCTATATGCTTTCAAATACATAGTAACCTAATTCCTTCGACCATGAGATCATGCATCATCTTCACCGGAAGGATGCTTTGATGACATCAAACACCACACCGTAACTAGGTGTCTCTAAAGGTGGCATTGAGTGTTCGGAAAGTATTGGTTGAGACACATGGATCAAGAGTGGGATTTGTCCATCCATATGACGGATAGATATACTCTGGGCCCTCTCGGTGAAATGTCATCCAATTAGCTTTCAAGCATGTGACTGGCTCACAAGGTATCACATATCACGGGAACGAGAAAAGAGTACTTATCAGTAACGAGGTTGAACTAGGTATGCAGAGATACCGACGATCATGACCTCAGATAAGTAAACAATCGTGAGACAAAGGGAAATTGGTATCGTATGTAAGTGGTTCATTCGATCGCAAAGTAATCGTAGAAATATGTGGGAGCCATATGAATTTCCAGATTCCTCTATTGGTTATTGTTCGGAAAGTGTCTCGATCATGTCCACATAGTTCATGAACCGTAGGGAGACACACTTAAGGATTCGACGTTGTTTGAGTAGTTAAGTAAGAGACCGAATGTTGTTCGGAGTCTCGGATGGGATCCAGGATATCACGAGGAGATCCGGAGAATAATATTCATATAAGGAAAGTCCTGTTTCGGGGTTGGAGAATGGTTCCGGTGTTTTCATCGGGAATGTTCTAGAAGGTTCCAGAATGTCCGGCACTCTGGAGGGGAAGGGTACATGAATGTGTCATATCAAGTTGAAATGATTGCATCATGTACTAGGTGTCATCGCTGAACAAAATAAAGGGTTTAATCAAATCCTAGTTTGAAAAGTCAAACGCCGATTTGAAAAGTCAAACGACTATTTTGGAAGGTGGAGGGGAAGTAGGAAACCTACTTGGGGAGGAGTTCCTCCCCTCCACCGCCGGCCCACTTGGGAAACCGAGTTGGGGAGGGACTCCCCTCCCCTGGCGCGCCCCCTCCACCTATATAAGGAGGGGCAGGGCTGCCCCTCCTAGCACACAACACCTCCACCCGCAAACCCTAGCCCGGCGCCGCTACCTCCTGCTGCCGCCGCCGCCTAGGGCAAGCCACCACCGCCGCCTAGCTAAACCCTAGCCGCGGGCCTTGCTCCTCCTTGGTGTGTCTAAACCCTAGATCGCCGAGGAGATCTCTCATAGTCCACCATACTCGCTCCGGCTTAAGGCAAAGCCCTGCGAGATCTCCCCTCTACTTCCGATACCACGCCGTTGTGCTGCCGGAATCGTGAGGAGAGTGCTACGACCTTCGCTGCCTGCTGGAACAAGGGAGAGGAAGGTCTTCGTCGAGTACCAAATGTGTGACCGACTGCGGAAGCGCTGCCATAACGCAGCACCGGAAGGATCATCTACGCGATCTTGAGATCGGCAAGAGTACGACTACATCACCCACGAGAATCCGCTCTTGTTAAACACTTTGGAATCTTCGAGGGTGAGTTATTCCATCGACTCGTTGCTACAATCTAGTAGATAGATCTTGGCTTGTTTGTTTGTATGCGGTAGAAATTTTTTGTTTTCCATGCTACGAAACCCTACAAAATGTGCTCTCTCTCAGTGTCGGGAAGTGCCCAGTGCGTTCCTGTTGACGTAGAGGTCAACGTATCAGCATGTTGTGTCTGTGCAGCATTTTCTGAATTGCAAGTCACGTGCAACCCAATACTAGTACTCTTTATAGATAGATACTGGCGTGCTAGAGTAGCTAATTAAAGTCTCCTTGATGAAGCTACGCCCTGTAGCAGAAGAATGATAAAGGAACACTCAAAAAAACCCTCGTTCAAAGAGCCTATTCCATCTTCCCCATATCCGACAGCATTTGGTATCATCTCCAGCGCGCGCTTCACTCATTTTCCTCGCCATCTCGCTCGCGGCATCGGTCCTTCCAACAGTCATACATTGATCAACCCTTTCCCCCAATCCATCGGGACGCGATGGTGGATTCGGGGCCCAATAGGAAACACATCGGATGGAGCAAGGTAGGCGCTGACATCTTTAACAAGATCTCTATGCGTATGAACACTACCATCATCGTCTAGCTGGCCGCATACTCCAAGGAGTTGAACCTCTGAGTCATCAGCGGAAAAGGTAGCGGATGCTCCAACAACGGTTGCGGGACATTGGTCGGCTACTATCGGGTACACAACCACAAGATCGCGTGCTCGCACAACCCGTGCAACTGCATGGAGGATGGCTCTGTGTTCTCCGCCTCGCTGGCAGCGCTCCTCGCCCACCTCTCTGAAGCTCACTCTATCAGCTTGTGCAGTTTCCGCTATGGAAAAATAGTTAGGTACACCTCTAATCCTCTACCGGCAACAGGCCTGCGGACAGTAGATATCATCAGACGATGGTATGGTGTTCGCAATGCGATTTGACACGCGCCAATCTCTACACGTTGTATCCGTCATATGCGTCAGGTCAGCGGCGTGCTTGTCACTGTATTATCTGGTGAAGTTTTGGTCGTCGACCGTGATTGAGGGTAGAAGGTTCAAAAATAATGTGCTATGCGTTCCGGAGAGCACCGCGTCACCGGATGGTGTCCCGCTCGATGAGCTGAAGTGGATCCTGCCAGTGTCGATGTCTCACCTGGTTGCTCGTCGATCATCGGTGTTCACCCTAGAATACCGTATTCGTATTGACAAGATTCATGAGTGATATAAACACATCTTAATGTTCGTTTGAGTAATTACACTACTAGAAAGACTTACTACATATCCTTAGTAGTTGTACTTGGGAGTATTTTTGCAGCAGTAACCATGTACTAGTACTTGTTCAGATCTACCTATCGAGTGCAGAATATGGTCTCGCTTTCTTTTTGAATCAGGCCTTGCTACATCTATTGAATTTCAATGTGTGCATTGTTGAATATGTCAATTCTTTGGTCATTGTCTATATACTGCTAATCGGTCAGTTTGTGATCTTGCTGAATCTATCAAGTGCTGCTAAATATGAACTGGCAATCTGTTGATATTTTTTTGGTCTTACTCTGTACTGCTAAATCTGTCAAATGATCTATCATTACTACTAGTACAATATTTTGACAACTAACCGTGATGTAATTGGAGTACTAGTTTAGATCAAGTGCAGCAGATTGTATTGCTTTTCTTTTTAAACTTATGATTGTCACAATTATCTAGATGCGTCTAGGGCATTTTTGGTTGCATATAGGGGTCACACAGGCACTGACGTAAGGAGGAGGTATTCACACAGAAGCAGCCTTGATCATCATTTTTGCTTGCTCCAATGATCGAGTCATTTCAGAAAACTAGGCAAACTGATTATGCGCCAAGGTTTTTTTAGCTAGAACAAGAACTGGTTCTCTTTGTACTACTATTGAATTTCAAGCAGGAAAGCTACTGAATCTCTCAATTGTTATGTCCTTGCTATTACTAAAGCATTTTGTTGAACTAATACTGACATACTAGTACTTATTTAAATCAAGGGCAGTAGATAGTCTTGCTTTTGTTTTGAAACATGGCCTTGGCACAATCTAGATGAGACTCGGTCATTTTGGGTAGCATAGGGGGGTCGCATAGGCATTTGATGTGAGAAGAAGGTACTCGAAGCATACTTAATCGTTAGTTTTGCATGATCCAATGGTCGAGTGTGTTTGGAGAAAAGAGCAAATTGATTGGGTGACAAGGTTTTAAGAGCTGAAACAAGAACTGGTTCTCTCTGTACGGCTATTGTATTTCAGTGTCTGTATTGCTGAATCACTCACTTTGAAATGCTGCTGAATTGGTCAAGTGCTACTGAATGTGAACTGTGAATCTATCGATACTTTTTCTATCTTAATTTGTACTGCAGAGTTTATATAAATATCTGCCAAAAATAATTATCAATTTCTTTCCCTCCCTCTCTAAGGTCTTTGTTTTGAATCTGGCCGACCCACAACAAAATGCAATTTTTATATACCAGGAGAAGAAATATAGCTCATACGGCCCCACTTTAGTCTAGAACATTTTAATTTGGCCTTTTAGGGGTAAGGGGACTACTGACCACAGCCCAGGAAAATTTGAGAAAGGAGCCCATGGAGAATATCCTATATAGTATAGCCCATGTAGAATAGCCAAACTCTTTTTAATTCGGCATTTTGTGCATTTCCCCTAACCTCTCAATATTTTAAAAAAACTCTGCCTACAGATTTTTTATTCAGCGCCTGCCGTTTTTAGTTTAGCTATCAGGATCACCGTCTTATTATTTGATGGGAGATAAAAATGGTCTAAAAAGTCTTTTTAAGGAGACAAGTCCCTAACTTACAATAGTAAATCTTAACGATTCTACTTAATTAGTTGTTTCTGTCATAGTGGCAAGGCACCCAGTAGACCGGTGGTGAGGTCTCGAGTTCGAATCCTCGGCAATTTGTGTTAATATAGAGTTACCTTTTTGTTGTCTCAGGCTGACATCTGGGACCTAGATAAACTGTTGCTGCATCTAGCAATGTTGCCAAGGTTAGGACGGCGGACTTGATCCGAAAAAATAGTCCAACATATATACGCACGTTTAATAGAGGTTGACATGTGGGACCCAGCATAGACACGTTTAATTCATATATAGGCTGAGATGTGAAACCCAGCATAGACGCGTTTCCTGCACAGAGAAGGCTGACATGTGGGACACAACATAGACACATTTCCTGTACATAGTAGGTTGACATGTGGGACCCAGCATCAGAGTATAGATTAACATGATTTGTACTCTATAAGGCTGACATCTGTGACCCAGATAAACCGTGCTGCATCATAGACACGTTTTTTTACAAAAGAAAATCTACCAATGTTGCAAATGTCATAACGGTGGACTCAACCCGAAACAATAGTCCAACATACACACGTTTCTTTCAAATAGAGGCTGACATCTAGGACCCAACATAGACACGTTTCCTGCATAGAGGTTGCTGACATCTGATACCCAGCTATGGACCAAAGTCAGAACGACGAAGGCGGCCGAAAAAAGTCCATCATAACACGTTTCATTTAAGGAGAGGCCGACATGTGTGACCCACCAGAGAGACCTTATATAGGTGCTGCATCGAGCAGTGTTGCCAAGTTGAAATAAGGTAGGAACGAGCGAGAAAAAAGTCTAACATGCACACATTCTTCTAATGAGATGCTGACATGTGGGACCCAGCAGCGTCACCAAATGACAGATTCATCGAGCAACACTATCTAGTTTGGAACATGGTAGCTCTAGAGAAGAAAAAAATTCCATCATATACACACTATTCTTCTAATGTAAGACTGACATATGGGACCCACCAGCCTATAGAAATAGCTAATGCATCGAGCAACGTTGCCAATTTCGAAACAAGGAGGCGTGAGCGAGAAAAAATTCCTACATGCACTCGTTTCTTCTAATGAGATGCTGACACGTCGGACCCAACAATGTGGCCAAACGGTAGATTCTCGAGCAACGCTATCTAGTTACGAACAGGGTAGCGCTAGAGAAGGAAAAAATTAAATCATATACACACGATTCTTCTAATGAGATGCTGACATATTGGACCCACCAACCTGAATAAACGGCTGATGCAGCAAGCAACCCTATCAAGTTAACACAAAGGCGTGACCAAGGGAAAAATTCCATCATACACACGTTTATTCTAATGAGAGTATGACACATGGGGTCCAGCTCCGAGATTATGCATCTGGCAGCACTATCAAGTTCGGAACAGGGTAGCGCGACCGAGGGCAAAAAATTCATCATACACACGTTTCTTCTAATAAGAGGATGACAGGTGGGCCCAGATGCGTGATTAAATGGCAGCGCAATCAAGTTTGAAATAGGGTAGTGGGAGCGAAGGGAAAAATTCCATCATACACACAATCCTTGTAATGAGAGGCTGGCATGTGGGACCCAATATCGTGATTAATGGCAGATAGATCAAGCAACGTTATTGAGTTCATATCAGGGAGGCATGAGAGAAGGAAAAAATCCATCATGCACACGTTTCTTCTAGTGTCAGGATGACATGTCGAACCTAGCAGCCTGATTAAACGGCAGATGCATCGAGCGATGCTATCAAGTTCGGAACAGGGAAGGAAAAAATTCCATCATACACACAATTCCTATAATGCGAGGCATACATGCGGGAGCCAGCAGCCTGACTAAACGGAAGAGGCATCGAACAACGTTATCATGTTAAAATCAGGGAGGCGTGACTGAATAGTTTGGTCTGCTATAGTCATTGACGTCCAGGACCCAGACGCAAAAAATACTTCTGCTAGTCAACATCTCGCGAGGAAGTGGAAATCTTACTTCTACCACGCGCCCATCAAGCTTCCACCATGTTTTTAGTGGTTTCGTCATAGTAGAGGGGTGTGAAACTGGAAAAAAGTTCTTGCGAGGAAGTGGAAATCTTAATTCTGCCACTCGCCCATCAAGCTTCCTCCATGTTTTTAGTGGTTTTATCATAGTAGACTAATGGTGATATATTATCTATCGCAAGTACAAAGGCGTACCCAAGATATTTACCTCCATCATGTTGCTAGCATCATTAATAGCCCTACTACTAGTGAACATCCTCTCGCCAATCTCGGCCAGACCAAACATTTGAGACAGATGATTTCTAGAACTAACCTAGTCATAATCAGCATTATTTCAATTATCGGAGTACTCGACAAGAGATCCAAGGCTTTCACCGCTTGGAGTTGGGGTCAGGACCAAGCCTTTCTTAGTCGAAGCTTTCTATGGTGCCGTCACAACAATTGTTGGTTGTGAGGGTGAATCCATAGTTTTCTTCTGGATCACCTTGGTCACAGCTCCTCCTTTCTTCTGCTTGGTAGGTGGATTGGCTTGCTGTGGAGATTTGTGTAACATCCCAAAAATCATAATTTGTAAAGCTTGAATAGCATTCATGCATTCATAAGCATTTGATCTTTTCAAATGAATTTCAAACATGAGAAACCATATTTTTGCTTATTACTTATTCAAGTGAGGCAAGGTTTATATTTTATTTTCTAAATGTGTTTAGTATTTGATCAGGATTGATTGGAAAGTACATACAAAGCCCACACAAAAGTTTCAAAACAATTCAAATTTAAAACCATTTATATGCCTATTCTAAATATTTAACTAAAGGCATGGTTTTATATTTAATTTCAAACCCAAAATGATTTTGAATATAAATAGATGTTTTACACATCCTTGGACACAAGAATTACAGAAAAAAATCTGAAAGAAATTCAAATTGAAACAGATTTGAAACACTTTCAAATTCAAATAAATAGAAAAGGAGAAAAAGAGAAAAATAAATAAACCTAACTAGCTAACCAGCCCAACCCACCCAAGCCCCAGCAAGCCAGCCCACCTAGCCCACCCGGGAAACCCCCTCCCCCTCTCTGTTTCTCACCCGCGCAAGCACCCCCCTCTCACTGACGACTTGGCCCCGCGCCAAGTCACCTTCGTCCCTAAATCGCCCCGCGACCAGCACCGTCGCTGCCGTTTTCCTGATTGATTCCGCGCTTGATTGCGAGTTAACACCGGCGTAATTCCCTCTATCGCCCCAACTATTTAACCTCCTCCTCCTTCCGCTCATTTGCCCTCAAGCCACAACCATAGAGAGCCACCAGGCTGCCCACAATCGAACTCACTCCGCCGCGGTACCGAGCATCTCCAGTGGAAAATCCGGTGAGAACTCCCCGCCCCTTGCCTCATGGTCTTGCTAGCATGTTTGTAACATCCCAAAAATATTAAACTAGAATCATCAAACTCTAATCAACAAAATTAGGGTTAACAAAAAAAAATTCCAATTAAAAATATGAAAGCATGCATATGTGTAAGCATGACAATTTGGATTCTTTTGAATTGCCATGATTGTGTGTTTCCTTGCTTGTAAAAGGATTCTTAGATTAAATAAACATCATCTAAACAATCCCCACACTTTTCCCAAAGACAAATAAATCAAAACAAACAAAATAAGGGAATGGTCACTTTGGCCAAATTAACTCCCATGCCTACTTTGGCTATCTCTAACTTTCAAAACATAACAGAAACTTGTTTGGATCTTTACACCCCTTGATAGTACTCATAAAAAAGTACCAAGGCCCACCTTGTGATCATCCAGAAACATTCAAATGCATGACAGTTCAAAATTGAATCTATATCATACGGGAAGATCCCACTTTTTCAAAAACCACTCAAACAAGCTCAAATTTCAAAACCCAAGCATCCACAGACTCACCAGCACATGCCTAGCACACCCACCAAAAATATTTTCAAACTTCAAAACTTGAATTCATGCGGCCATTTCATCCAACACCTTGCAGATTCAAATCAAACAAAATCAAAACACTATAGTGTGCAGTGTTTTGGGCCTAACTTGTTCCCTCTCTGGACACCACTAGCCTTAGTAGATCATCTAACGACCCTAACTAATCCCTAGCACCACTGTAAGATTGACAATGTCATCAATGGTGAACAGCCGAGAGCACCCATGTCACCCCAGTGTGGACAGCAGGCTAGAGGAAGAACTAGCCGCGCCAACCTTGTCTGGGAGGTAGCCCATGCCTCACCGCCCCCTCTCGACCAGCCCTGCCACGCAGACAGCAACCAGAACCGCCAGGAACGCCGCGCCCGTGCTGCTGTCGACCATGCCAACCCGCGCCACAGAGCACGCGCTGTTCCCATTCAACCAGACCACCTCGATCCCTCGCCGCCCGCCAGCATGCTCCCCACCGTCCCAGGAGACCGCCAGACATGCCCGTACCCCGTAGCCACCGCTCACCATCGAAGACGCCGCCTCTGCCGTGCAGAACGTCGAGTGTTCCAGACCATTTGCCACCGCCCCTACACGCGCATTAAATCCATAGAGCATTGCCAGGAGACCACCGATCGATCGCCACCCTCGGCCATGCCTCTAGCTGCCCGTAGCTGTGTCGCCACCATCGCCTGCGAATCCCGTTCAGTCTCACCGTCGAGCCTACAAAAGGAGACGACCCCTAGCTGAATTGAGCACACCATCTCACTCCCCTCACCTCACTGATCGTTCCACCTCATTCCCGAAGCAAGGCGAGCATCGCATCGCCGGAATTGCGCCGGAGCAGGCCGCCTCTCTAAAAGAAGGGCGTCGTCGATTGGAGCCACCCCAGGAGAAGCTGCCGGTACCAGGAGGTTCGCCGTCGTCGACTTCGTGGTTCGCCCGCCTCGCCGACCCTCGCCTGAGCCCCGGTGAGCCCCCGACGACCCCCACCTGCCGCGTTAGGGTTCTGTCTCGCCGGCGCTGCCCGAGATGGACGATGAACCAGAGCCGTTGGATTAGAATTAGATCCAACGCACCACGCTGTTCTCGTATCGCCTCACCGACGCTGGTACAGCCACTTAACCAGCCCAGCGCCACGTAGTGCAGCCCGGCCCATTATCGTCTCCCGCGCATCCCACTAGTTTGAATTTAACTTTTTCCATTTTCATTAAAACACAGTTCTGTACCCAGTTTCAAACATCAACCCAGCTCGATTCAGTGAACCAAATAGAATGAAACCAATTTTCTTAGGAAGGTCTTGAAATGCTTAATCCAAGCCCGTTGGATTCAAATCATTTGAATCTATAGATGAACCTTGGTAAAAATAACAAGGCAGAACCTTTTCTGCATTCAAACATTTTTCAAATTTTACTATAATAGCTTTTGAGTTGATTCCAACTCTCAAAAATCACATTTTACCATACCTTTCAGAATATACAAAAACATTTGGGTTTACTTACATAAATAATGTTCAAGTAATAAAAGAATGACACATAGACATTTCTAGTCACTTTATTTAAATGAAATAAAAGTTTAATCTTATTAAATTGTGACACCACTTTAAATCACATTCCCATGTACTGAAATATGTGGTGATGACATGTGTCAACATGATCCCATGTTTGGTTTGGAGAATATTAAATCTTAAGTAGTTTTTCAATGAGTAGAAATTACTTTTCTAAAAATAAAATCATTAAGGCAAGTGCTTGTAATGTTAGTGATGATGCTAGATCATCTATAGAACCCCTTTGTTTGATGATTGAAAGAAGTTAAGTATTGTTTGGTGATTGTGTACCGCGTATTTATTCATAGACGCTAGTACCGACCAAGGATACGAGGAGGAAGGAGGATACTACGAAGAAGAAGCCGAGGAGAACTTCAACCACTACTCTGCACAAGGCAAGCCTAATACTACTAATTGATTGTGCAAGTTAACACTTGCAAGATACTATACCTATGCAAGCCAATACTTGCTTGTTACCATGCCAACTATATGCCTTAAGCATATATGATTATACCCATTTGCTGATACCCCCTCCTAGTTTTACTTACAAGCTTTCTACTTTATTTTCTTTATCAAAGCTACTACCTAGAGTTTACTTGAGTAAATTGTTGATACTAGAAAGACAATTGGAGGTTGCATAAAGAGCATAAAACTTGGCCTAAGCTAGATAATCTTGATGTCATCCCAAGGCATGAGATGGTACTTAGTTAAAACTCCACTTGTTTACCACCCCTTATTAGTACTCACCCCCACTCATAGCTGCTAGTGCTAAGCATAAAACTTGATCAACTTTAGATCGGAATACTTGGTGGAAAATGGTTATGAAAACCTTGGAATGATGGATCATTCTATTGAGATGTTTTGACATGTGTTTCCGAACACCAGATGATTTTGATGATGAAAATGTTGAGGCATGAGCCTTAGCCCTTTATAAAACTGATGGTTGTCTAGATGCGATACCATTCCAATTTAATTGTACAACCACAATACCCATGAATTGGGTAGGGCTTGACTGGAAACTTATATACCTTAGTATTGGTTCCCTCATGGCCAAGGTCTGAGCTGAGGCTACCTTGTGAAGATTGTCCACCTGTGCAGTACCCAAGATGACAGTTGGTCATGGTTGGGAGGCCACACTCACAGGAGAGATGCCTATACTAGGGCGTGTAATTGAAAGGTTAGGATTGATTATCCGCATACTGAGTATGGTGAATTCAGGATTTGTTCCTAACGGATGTATCGAATGTTGTGGTGAAAGTGTACAATCTCTGCAGAGTGTCAAACTATTCGAATAGCCGCGTCCGCGGTTATGGACAGTTGGAGTGGCCATACTGTTCCCCCGTCAGATGTTTTCAGAATGACTTGTGAGATGGATTGAGAAATTGACTTGACCACAACAGAGTTGTGGCATGAGATACAAGTTCCCACTTAGGTGTTATGAAACTTCAACTAGCATTCTTTGCTTTTGAACTTAGTAGAGGTAAATCTGGCTTTTTGCAAAACAACCCTAGAGCTTAGTGTCCTATTTCAAAAACCCCTTCACTTGTTAGTATTAGTTTGTGAGTACTTAAAGAGTACTCATGGATTTGTCCCTAGATATTCCCGTGGCCAGACTATGAAGAGGAGTACCAGGAGGATGGACCCTAGGAAGGTTACGACAACTAGGATCATCTCCCATCGTCAACATTGCCTATGACCCCGAAGATGGAGCTCCGCTTACGCTACCTTTATTATTACGTATTTCCATTGCTTGAGTTGTATTAAGAACTGGATCATGGGATCCTTATTTTTGTAAGACCTTATGTATGGTTTGTAATGGATGATGTACTATGGTATCCAATTCTGTTATGTCTTGCAAAAATGGTAATCCTGGGATTGCGATGTATGGCATAACAGGCATCTGGGATTAAAAATCGGGGTGTTGACAGTGTTCACCGCATCCTTGCGCATCTTCTAACACCTCTGGTATGTGCTAGGAGAACCCAGAACGTTGCCAACGTCAATGACTGCGCGTGCCCGACGAAGCACTCAACTCCAACGAGCACACACGGTAAACCTAGCCCTCCCCTTCATCTCTGGTCCATGCTCGCACACTCGCAACGTCAGTACGCATCTAACTCTACCCTCCTTTTCCTCTCCTGTGCCCTGTAGCGCCCCTAGCGACGATGACCGAGCACACCCAAAGCCGCCCGCAACTCCGATGAGGAATCCTCGCCGTGTCCATGCGCCTCGACCCCGTCCAACTGCACGTTGAGCTTCGCTGTATCTCCACGACCTCAGTAAGCACCAGCGACCTCGCTTTTACTCTCTGATCTTGCCGGAACATCACCAGCAGACGCGCAGCCACCATGATGACCATTTGCGCCGCCCGCATATGGTCAGAGCAACGTGGTCTGCTAGATCTGGATCCAGCGGATGCGATTAGTTCAACCGGCGAAGGGGTACACGTAGATCTAGGCCTTAGGATTAGATCTAGCGGTGTAAGTTTTGATCTGGTGCATTAAATTAAGTTAGATCCAACGGTGCGGACGCGTGATCCAGAGCGAACCGGTATGCGCCAATCAGACGCTGCCGCGTGTCAGGGTTTTCTATTTAAAATTCAGATTTGATTCAATGAAATGATTAAACTTGTAAATTGAATAAATTTTGTTCTTTTTATCCAAAAAAATGCAAATAAGATATCAATGGAATCACAAAAATAAACTCTACACATCTGTAGTCTTGGTTTTGTATTTTACTTCTGTTAAAATAGAATTTTATGTAGATACATTTGTGGGCCTATTTTGTGTATAAAAATTATTTGGAAAATGTTTTAGAAGCCAAATTAAGTTTATTTGGTGTATAAATGTTTAGTTTATTGTTCAGTACTATTTTACTTGTATTTTTTAGTTTAGAAAAATCATCACATGGCATTTGCTTGCATTCATATATTTTTGCTTGATTATTTGAAATATGAAATTTGGTGCTATCATTTTATGTGTAGACTTTGGTGCTAGCGGTGATTGTGACTGTGAGGATTGTTGTTACTCCCCCAACTACCAAGGCAAGTGGTGCTTCATATTTTTGTCCCAATATTTTGACTATGCATTAGTGATATTTTGTATAGGGCTTGCATGATAATTTTTGCTAAGTATCTATATGGTATGCTTGGGAAATCCTAGTAGTTGTAGAATTGTTAGAATTTTCTCTAAGTTAAGATACTTGCTATTTCCATGCTTAGCCTAGCTAGTAGCAACCAAGGGTGGATTATATACATGCTATGGAAAAATATTGTTAAGTCTTTGACTTATGTTTTTGCTTAATAAAACAACTAAGTGAATGAAACGCCTCGGTGGAATTGTTGTTTGGGTTATGTTGAGTGGTTACACAAGGACCATATCTATGGTATACCTTGTGTCTCACACTTGTGGAAAGCCACCAAGGAACAAAGGGATTTGAGATGCCATATGTGAAGAAGCTTATAGTGCAGCCATGTAACATCCCTAAAAATCATGTTTCAAAACTCATTCATATCATTCTTGCATCATTCATTCATATAGGGTTTTTCTCAAAAATCATTTAGAGGCAGAAGTTTGAGCTATGATTTCATGTGGGCATTTTATCTCAAATGGCCATCACCCTTTGGGTTTTGTTTGTTTAGGGACTTGTTTTCTTGCCTCCATGATTGGAAAGATTAGGAGTAGCATTTAAACCCAAGATTCCAATTTAGAAATATTTTCTAAACCCTATTCCAAATTTTTGCAAAGAGACAAAGTCTCTGTTTATTTCAAAGACCCAAGCTTGACCAAGCCTTGCAAGGTGACCACATGGTTATTTGACTGCATTTGAACCCACAAGAACCCTGCAAAAATCCCCAAAGAAGTTTGAATTCAAAAGGATTTGAATTCATATCAAATTCATTCCAGAAAATGAAATTAGAAAAAGAAAAAGGCTAAGGAAAAGAAAAGGCCAGAGCGGCGAGAATGGCCAGCCCAGCAAGCCCACCCGGGATCTTCTTTTTCTTCTCTCACGCGCAAGCGCACGCGCTGAGCCGCTGACAGGCAGACCCCACCTGCACACCGCGCACCTCGCTGACGAACGGGCCCGGTCCACGTCGCCCTCGTCTTCCTGCATCCGCCTGCGACCACGTCGCCGCGGCAGTGAAGGCCGGTAATGGCGCGGCGTAAATGGGCATTAAACCCGAGCGTTTCCTGTCGATTCCCCGGCTATAAGATCCTCTACGCTCCGATCTTTTCCCCAGACACCTCGCTCACTCCGCCACCAGCTGCCCTCAATCAGCTTTGCACCGGCCACTCCGCCTCGCGATCGATTCCGGTGAGCCCAGTGTTCCCCTCGCCTCTCGTTCTTGCTATCCTGCCGGTGAATCCTTGCGCATCTACTCGACCTCATCTGTATCTGTCTTGCCCAGTCGCGGTTCCACTTGACACCGCGAGCACCGACGGCGACATCAACTCCGGCGAGCTCTAGTGGTAAGTCCAGACCGCCCGCGCCTCCTAGTTCATGCTCACTACTTGCCGTCTCGACTCGGTGAATCTAACGTGTCCTCGTCATGCCTTGGGGTGATTCACAGCGACGTCCCCGACGACCACCGGCCTTTACGCCGCCGCGAACTCCGGTGAGAATCGCAGCCGTGACAGAGCGCCCTTGACCAACCGCGAAATGACGAGCTTCGCCGTGACCTCCTGAGCCGGTGAGCTACTCCTCGATCTTCTTACTCTCTGCATCATCGGTAACGTCGTTGACCGGCCAGTTCCTCCGCCGGTAGCCACAGAAGCGCCGCCCATCTGTGGCGGCGGCGGTACCGTTAGATCTGGATCGAACGCCTACGATAGATCACTTAAACCCGGCGATGCAGCGATCTGAGCCGCACCTGCCCTTTAGATCCTACGGCTGTGGAGCTCGATCCAGCGAACCGTGCAACGGTCGAATACGAACATGGCGTGGCTAGGTTAGATCTGAGAATAGAATTTAAAACCAGAAATTTGATCCAAATTCAAATGCCTATATCTTTTGAATGCCACGTTGGAATTTTGCAAACTTTATACCGTTGGATTCAGAAAAACAAGACCTTTCTGCCTATCCTCTTTATATAGCATATAGTAACCATTAGATGTGTTTAAAATGCAGAGACTTGTTTGAGGTCTTTTGAGTATAGATTTAGTTTAGTATTTTTGTTTAGAGCTAAATAAGTTGCCTTGGCTATTTTGTGACTTGTTTTAGTTTCTGTATTCATGCACTTGCTTGGTTGAAGTTTTCAAAAATCATCACTTGGTAGATTCATGCATGCATGCATTCATAATACTTTTGTTTGTATATATTTGTGTGTAATTGTATGCTACAACTTTGTGTGTAGATTTTGCTAGTGATTGTGATTGTGGAGTGCTACTCTCCACACTACCAAGGCAAGTGATATCTTCATGAATATTCCCTACCTATATTTTATACTTGCATTAGATATATTTTGTTAGGACTTGCATGCTACTTTTGTCAACTAATGATGGGAAATCCTATTTAGAATAGAATGCTAGAATTGCTAGGAAATTCCCTAAGGACAAGTTGCCATGCCATGCTTAGCCTAGCTACTAGAAAACAAGGGTGGTTTATATATTCACACTATGGAAAAATATTCTAAGTCTAAGGACTTGTTTTATTTAACAAAACAACTAAGTTAATGAATCACCAGGTGGAATGGAAAGAATGGGATATGTTGAGTGGTTACACAAGGCCAGTACTGGTGAACCTTGTGTATCTCACTTGTGGATGGCCACCCAGAACAAAGAGATTTGAGTTGTCAAATGTTGAGAAGCTTCAAGTGCAACCACTTGGTAATATGGGCTCTGCCATGATCTTAGGATGCTGGAACTTAGTCTCTTGGACAGTGGGT
The DNA here is from genome assembly GCA_023614405.1 of Avena insularis. NCBI lineage: Eukaryota > Viridiplantae > Streptophyta > Magnoliopsida > Poales > Poaceae > Avena > Avena insularis. Next base: position 190,709,740 of record CM042689.1, on the reverse strand, counting down.
GGTAGATGGGTTGATAGGTTGGAGCGCGTCCATTTGACTAAGGAAAGGCTACTGAAGGATCATGTCTTGGGAAACCAAGGCTTGTGGGAAAGTGCACCACCTCTGCAGTGTAAAACCTAAGTACTTAGCCATGTCCCTGGTAAAGGACAATTTGAGCATCAAAACATGGAAACTTCAAGAATCTCATCACTCCAATTTCTAAATAAAACTTGTGGGTGAACAAGGGTTAAAGGATCTTCAGTCTTTGATTGGTAGATGCCCGGAGTGGATCTTGATCTGATTGGTAGATACCTTGGGATGGACTTTGTCAAGCAAAAACTTAGTGTTTTCAAAAGTTAAGGAAAAATCTATTTTGAGCAATGCAAGCCTAAGCTCCACCAGCCAAATGCATATAGTCTTATAGTCCACTTAAATATATACTAAGGTATCACTTGCCAATACTATTCCAAAGTATTGACCCTCTGTGGCTGTAACTTATGATGTTGCAGGTTACTCTGATGATGAATAGGAGTCATGAGTCTACACTCAACATGCTTGATATGGCACATGAAGATGAAGACTTATGTTTATTTACATATTCCATAAACTCTTGTACTAGGCCTTTGGCCATGAGTTATAAAAGACTATGTTTTATCTCTGGAATAACTGTAATAAACGACCTTTGTATCTGTGTACTTCATCTTAAACTGTGGATGCTAGCATTGATCCATGGACTAGCATTGCAATCACAGGGATCTTTTCCTTTAATAAGGAGGGATCTTACAGATGGTATCAGAGCCAGGTTGTTGCCTGTAGGATTATGACCCTAGGATTGGAAACCACTAAGGAAAATTTTTACTTCTTCTACACTTCTCTATTCTTCTCGTAAACTTTTCTAATCTTCTCATTCTCATCTCTATTTGTAGATGAACTCCGTCAACGAAGCCGTGAAGAAAGGACCACTCATGACCATGACCTTGGAGTGTGAGACTGAGTTTCCCAAGATTCTCAAGGACCTCATGGAAACCATGGGAGTACATGGTGCAGCAGTGTACAAAGGCTTTCCAGTGATGGAGGATGGAGTGGAGTATTGGTGGGTGCAACTTCACTTGTACAAGAACAAGGAAGACAACCACAAAGAAAAAGGCTTCTGCATGTACACCAACACTTTTATGCACACCACATTCTTTGAGTCAGCAAAAGAAGCAGCTTGGAAGACTATCAAAGAACTCAGTGCTAGAGTCAAGTGCAGGATGCTCAACCTCCAAAAGACTTAGAGAAAGAGAAGGAACATACCCAAGAGTTGGAAGTCACCAACCAATCCTTAAGAGGAGATATTATAGACTTAGTGATAGAAGCATGTGAACAAGATAGGGTGATTGCCACTAGGAACATTGTGTTAGCCACCAGATCCAATGAAATAGGATTGTAAGCGCACTTCGTTAGTTGACCACCACCTATCGCCTTATTTTCCAAAATAAGACCTTAAATAAGTTTGAACCTTGGTTGATGTAATGAATTTATGTATGCATGACTTGTGTGATTTTTGTGTTCCATGGTTATGCTTGAATGTTTGACTTGTTAAATTTAAAATTGAGTTGTTCTAACTTTTCAATCTTATAAATAGATGCCTATTGCCATCAACACTGTTGAGGAGTTCCAGGCTACCCGTTTTGGTCCTCGTATCGTAGAGCTTACTACTTTACTCGATCTCCCTCTTCCTATCATTACGGTGCACCCACTCACCAAGTTTGAGAGGAAGGACCTTTAGCTTCAAGGTGAACCAGCCGGGGCCTTGTGAGCCTACTACGGAGGCCATCGTCTTCAAGCTTATGCACGGCGATGTGGAGAGAGGCATGGAGGTTGTCATGCAGGATCGATGGGGACGGTAGGGCGTCACTCCCGACAGGTTAGAGGCACTCACTTCCACGCTTTCGAAGGCGTGATGATGACGGAGAGTCCATTGACTTTGAGGACGACTCGAGGGTCACAAGAGCCGATACGCTGTACCTCCAGGACTTAGATACTCTTATTAGGCACGTGGATACCGATAGGACCAACGTCATGCTTAGTAATGACGAAGCTCAGTGCAGCTTAGCGAAGGACAAGCTCTTCGCGCAGCAGGACGAGATAGTCAAGGAGATGGAGGCAAGGTTCGAGACCCAAGACCGTAAGTTCAAGAGTCAAGAGAAGCGTGTCCAGGATAGGAACAAGAGGATTCGTGATATGACCGAGGAACTACAGTCCAAGGACTTCGAGTTAGAGCAGCGGCAAGAATTGAGAGGCTTCGTTCCCGGAGGGCTCTCAAGGCCAAGATCGACTCTTTGACCACTACCATCGAGGAGAACAAGACCGCAATGGAGAACGCAGGTCTTACCTTTGTCGAGGAGGAGATTGATGCCGACGAGTAGATTTGACTACTCAGTTATCTTTATTTTCCGCACTTGTTATTTGAGAACTTATTGTTGGACCATCCGACATGTGGATGGCTTGCCACTTGTATGTTTGTACTTTGAGACTTTTGTTATCTTGTTGTTTAGGTTTTATCCTAGTGTTGCTTGCTATGTGTTGCATGTGTGATGTATTGTGCATAAATCATGTAAGGGTATCTCATTCTTATCTCTATATGAATAAACCACAGATGCCTCCCCGTCGCGCAAACACCAACCCCAACCCCAACATTACCGGAAATGCAACAAATGATGAATCATAAACAGCTTATGCAAATGATGACGACGTTCATCCAGAACCAGAACAACAACAACAACAACCCCAATCCCAACAACAACAACAACAATAACAACAACAACCCTCCAGGTTTTGATATGCTCACCAGATTTCTGCGTCTGAGGCCAGCAAAGTTTTCAGGAACGACTGATCCCATGGTGGCCAATGATTGGCTACGTTCTGTGAACAAATACTTATTGACCGTGGGATGCACGGATCTTTGAAAAGGTCAGGTTTGCAGACATCATTGGAAGGACCAGCCCGACATGGTGGGACAACTTCCAGTTACCGCCTATTGATGTGGTAACTTGGGCTATCTTTGAAGATGGATTTACCACTCATATCTCACCGGTATGATGAGCCTGAAAAGAAGGAATTTCACAACTGAAACAAGCGCCACCACAGTGTAGCTGAATACATCGAAGAGTTCAACAATCTGGCGCTATGCACGGATGAGGTTGACATTGATGCCAAAAGGAAGGAAAAGTTTCTGGAAGGCTTGAATGATGAGCTAAATCTGCAGCTGTCTGTGGCATATGTTCCAACTTATCAGTCGCTGTGTGACAAGGCTGTTATTGTGGAAAATAAAATGAAGCAAGTTGAGAGTAGAAAGAGGAAACACTCCGACAAGCATAGCTCGGGATCGTATCATAAACGATCTCACTATGATGATAGTGTCATTCGAGGATCCCACAAGCATGGGAAGTTTAACAAGCACCACAACCACAACCGTCATGACAACAAGCATCATCGCAGTCATGACAATGATAAGTACAAGAACCACAAGAGTGGATATAAGAGCCACCATAGTGGAAGTGGAAGTGGAAGTGGAAGTCAACCTAAGAAGGACAACAGTCAGGTTGAATGCTTCAAATGCAAGAAGCTGGGGCACTATGCTAATGAGTGCCCTGAGAAGAACGTTGAAGGACCTAACAAACCCAATCCTTTTCAGAAAGGACAGGTTAACCACATCAATGTGGAGGAAGTCTATGAAGAACCTGATGCCGTTCTTTGGTAAGTTCAGACTCAATTCCATCTCAGCATTTGTACTCTTTGACACTGGTGCATCTCATTCATTCATATCTAAAGCATTTGTCGAAAGAAATGGGTTTGCATCTGAAAACATTGGGTGTCCGATAAAAGTTAGCTCTCCGGGAGGGGATATGATAGTGAGTCTTGGATGCCGGGATCTAGTCATAGAGATCGGAAAACATAAGTTTCCAGTAAACCTAATAATCCTAAATTCCCAAGGATTGGATGTAATTTTAGGAATGGATTGGATGGCTAAGTATGAGGGAGTACTAGATTGTGCAAATCGCAATTTCACTCACAACCCTGCGGTAAGAGGATAACATTTAAGTCCAATTTTAAATCTAAAGGGAGTAAGCTGAATTCTCTTAAGGGGGTTAGCTTGGACAGTGTGCCAATTGTGTGTGAGTATCCGGATGTGTTCCCGGAAGAGTTACCAGGAATGCCACCAGATAGAGATGTGGAGTTTATAATAGAATTGGTACCGGGATGGACCAAGGGCAAAGACCTTATAAAATGTCGGTTGACGAACTTAAGGAACTCAAGAAACAACTTGGAGAACAATTGCGAGAAAGGATTCATCCAGCCAAGTTCTTCATCTTGGGGAGCTCGGTTTGTTAAGTAGAAAAGAGATAGAACTCAAAGATTATGCATAGATTACCGTTCTCTCAACGAGGTAACCATCAAGAACAAATATCCTTTGCCAAGAATCAATGACTTGTTTGATCAGCTAGAAGGAGCTTGTGTGTTCTCAAAGATTGACCTTCGGTCAGGCTATTTTCAACTCAAGATAAGAGAGCAAGACATACCTAAAACAGCATTTACCACGAGGTATGGATTGTATGAGTACATGGTGATGCCTTTTGGATTAACCAACGCACCAGCATACTTCATGAATATGATGAACAAAGTGTTCATGGAATTTCTCGACAAGTTTGTTGTCGTTTTCATCGATGACATCTTAGTCTACTCCAAGAGCAAGGAAGAACATGAAGGACATCTACGCTTGATACTTGAGAAACTAAGGGAACATAAACTTTATGCCAAGTTCAGCAAGTGTGAGTTTTGGTTAGAGGAAGTTGGATTTCTTGGTCATGTTATGACAAAGGATGGTGTAGCATTGACCTGCTAAGGTTTCAGCAATGTAAGAATGGGAATCTCCTAAGAATGTAAAGAGGTTCAGAGTTTCCTTGGTTTAGCAGGTTACTACAGAAGATTCATTGAAAATTTTTCTAAGGTTGCTAAACCAATGACGGAATTGTTAAAGAAAGATAAGAAATTTGCTTGGTCTGAAGGATGTGAACTCAGCTTTCAAAAATTAAAGAAGAGACTTGTGTCAGCACTAGTTCTGTGCCTACCAGATTTGGAAAAGGATTTCCAAGTGTATTGTGATGCTTCGCATCAAGGATTAGGAGCCGTACTTATGCAAGGCGGAAAAGTTGTGGCTTATGCCTCGAGACAACTCAAAACTCATGAAGTAAATTATCCTACTCATGATTTAGAGTTAGCATGTTGTCCATGCACTCAAAACATGGAGACATTACCTTTTGGGAAAAGCGTTGTGAAGTGTTCACCGACCATAAGAGTTTGAAATATATCTTCACCGAAGGAGATCAATATGAGACAAAGAAGATGGCTAGAACTTATCAAGGATTATGACTTGAATTTGCAATACCACCCCGGTAAAGCAAATGTAGTAGCAGATGCTCTAAGTCATAAGGCGTTTGTAAATGGTCTTACCAAAGGTGAATTGCCTGATGATTTGTGTAAGCAATTCAAGGAACTCAGGTTGGAGATTGTGCCAGAAGGACATCTTATGTCCTTGGACGTTCAACCCACTCTGTTGGATAAGATTAAAGAAGCCCAAAAGACGGATAAAGAAATCGAAGAGATCAAGGAAAGGATTAGCCAAGGGAAAGCTAAAAGTTTCCATATGGACGAACAAGGTACTTTATGGCACGAGAAACGTATTTGTGTTCCACAAGATCCGGAAATGCGGAAACTGATTCTGCAAGAAGCCCATAACTCTCCGTATTCTATTCACCCGGGAAACACCAAAATGTATATGGATATGAAAGAAAGATTTTGGTGGAACAATCTTAAAAGGGACATCGCCGAACACATTGCTTTGTGTGATGTGTGTAGTAGAGTGAAAGCGGAGCATCAGAAACCAGCAGGTTTGCTTCAACCAATGCCTATTCCTGAATGGAAGTGGGAAAATATTGGTATGGATTTCATTACCGGATTACCAAGGACCAGGTCAGGGTATGACTCCATATGGGTAATAGTAGATCGCCTAACTAAAGTGGCTCATTTTATACCCGTAAAGACAACTTATACCAGTGCAAAGTTAGCCAAAATCTACATGAGCAGAATTGTATGCCTTCACGGTGTACCTAAGAGTATTGTGTCTGATAGAGGAACTCAGTTCACTTCTCACTTTTGGAGACAGCTTCATGAATCTCTAGGAACGAGGTTGGAATTCAGCACTGCTTTTCATCCTCAAACTGATGGACAAACAGAAAGGACTAATCAAATTCTTGAAGACATGTTGAGGGCATGTGCCTGGACTATGGAGCAAGTTGGGATGAAAGTCGCCTTTACGCAGAGTTCTCTTACAACAACAAATCACCAATCTAGTATTGGGATGGCACCATTTGAGTTTCTATCTGGAAGAAAGTGTACCACCCCATTGCTATGGAATGGTGTGGGAGAAAGAAGTTTGTTTGGACCAGACCTTATCAAAGACGCGAAGAAAAGGTCAAATTGGTTAGAGAGTTGAAGATAGCACAATCTGAGCGGAAAAGCTACGCAGATGCTAAGCGTGAGAAGTCACTTACGAAGTTGGTGATAGAGCTTATCTTAGAGTATCACCCTTGGAGTAAAAGATTTGGAGTCAAAGGAAAGTTAGCACCAAGATATGTGGGACCATTCAATATTTTAAGTCGCATGAGGAGAAGCTGCATATGAAATCGAATCAAACATCTTTACTAGCATCCATAATGTTTTTCATGTGAGCCACTCAAGAAATGTCACCCGAAATGGAAGAAACATCTTTGAAAGATACCATATCTTTGGAAGAAGTTCAACTAGAAAGTGATCTCACCTATGAAGAAAAGCCTGTCAAGATTCTTGAGACCACCGAAAGAGTCACAAGAACAAAGACTATCAAGTTTTGCAAAGTACAATGGAATCATCATTCAAGAAGAAGCAACATGGGAAGAGAAGATGATCTTGGAAGACCCTCACCTATTTGCTAGCCAATCCGAATCTCGAAAGGGCGAGATTCATTTTAAGGAGTTAGATTTGTAACATCCCGAAAAATCATGTTTCAAAACTCATTCATATCATTCTTGCATCATTCATTCATATAGGGTTTTTCTCAAAAATCATTTAGAGACAGAAGTTTGAGCTATGATTTCATGTGGGCATTTTATCTCAAATGGCCATCACCCTTTGGGTTTTGTTTGTTTAGGGACTTGTTTGCTTGCCTCCATGATTGGAAAGATTAGGAGTAGCATTTAAACCCAAGATTCCAATTTAGAAATATTTTCTAAACCCTATTCCAAATTTTTGCAAAGAGACAAAGTCTCTGTTTATTTCAAAGACCCAAGCTTGACCAAGCCTTGCAAGGTGACCACATGGTTATTTGACTGCATTTGAACCCACAAGAACCCTGCAAAAATCCCCAAAGAAGTTTGAATTCAAAAGGATTTGAATTCATATCAAATTCATTCCAGAAAATGAAATTAGAAAAAAGAAAAAGGCTAAGGAAAAGAAAAGGGCGGCGGCGAATCGCAGCAAAGACAGATCCAGCCCAGCAAGCCCACCCGGGATCTTCTTTTTCTTCTCTCACGCGCAAGCGCACGCGCTGAGCCGCTGACAGGCAGACCCCACCTGCACACCGCGCACCTCGCTGACGAACGGGCCCGGTCCACGTCGCCCTCGTCTTCCCCAGACCGCGCCTGCGACCACGTCGCCGCGGCAGTGAAGGCCGGTAATGGCGCGGCGTAAATGGGCATTAAACCCGAGCGTTTCCTGTCGATTCCCCGGCTATAAGATCCTCTCTGCTCCACGATCTTTTTCCCCCAGACACCTCGCTCACTCCGCCACCAGGCTGCCCTCAATCAGCTTTGCACCGCCGCGGACAGAGCCTCTCCGGCGATCGATTCCGGTGAGCCCAGTGTTCCCCTCTGCCTCTCGTTCTTGCTATCCTGCTCAGTGAATCCTTGCGCATCTACTGACCTCGCTAGTCTGTCCTGTACTGCCCCAGGTCGCCGGTTCCACTTGACACCGCGAGCACCGACGGCGACATCAACTCCGACGAGCTCTAGTGGTAAGTCCAGACCGCCCCGCGCCTCCTAGTTCATGCTCACTACTTCGTCTCGACTCGGTGAATCTAACCGTGTCCTCGTCATGCCTTGGGGTGATTCACAGCGACGTCCCCGACGACCACCCGACGCACCGCGCGCGAACTCCGGTGAGGAATCGCCGTGTGAGCGCCCTTGACCAACCGCACGAGCTTCTGACGACCTCCTGAGCCCGGTGAGCTACTCCTCGATCTTCCTTACTCTCTGCATCATCGGCAACGTCGTTGACCGACGGTTCCGCCGCCGGTAGCCACCGCGCAGCGCCGCCCATCTGTGGCCAGGCAGCAGCAGCCGTTAGATCTGGATCGAACGCCTACGATAGATCACTTAAACCCGAAGCGGTACGCGATCTGAGCCGCACCTGCCCCTTTAGATCCTACGGCTGTGGAGCTCGATCCAGCGCGAACCGGTACGAGCGAATCAGAACATGACGCGTGGCTAGGTTAGATCTGAGAATAGAATTTAAAACCAGAAATTTGATCCAAATTCAAATGCCTATATCTTTTGAATGCCACGTTGGAATTTTGCAAACTTTATACCGTTGGATTCAGAAAAACAAGACCTTTCTGCCTATCCTCTTTATATAGCATATAGTAACCATTAGATGTGTTTAAAATGCAGAGACTTGTTTGAGGTCTTTTTGAGTATAGATTTAGTTTAGTATTTTTGTTTAGAGCTAAATAAGTTGCCTTGGCTATTTTGTGACTTGTTTTAGTTTCTGTATTCATGCACTTGCTTGGTTGAAGTTTTCAAAAATCATCACTTGGTAGATTCATGCATGCATGCATTCATAATACTTTTGTTTGTATATATTTGTGTGTAATTGTATGCTACAACTTTGTGTGTAGATTTTGCTAGTGATTGTGATTGTGACGAGTGCTACTCTCCACACTACCAAGGCAAGTGATATCTTCATGAATATTCCCTACCTATATTTTATACTTGCATTAGATATATTTTGTTAGGACTTGCATGCTACTTTTGTCAACTAATGATGGGAAATCCTATTTAGAATAGAATGCTAGAATTGCTAGGAAATTCCCTAAGGACAAGTTGCCATGCCATGCTTAGCCTAGCTACTAGAAAACAAGGGTGGTTTATATATTCACACTATGGAAAAATATTCTAAGTCTAAGGACTTGTTTTTATTTAACAAAACAGCTAAGTTAATGAATCACAGGTGGAATGGAAAGAATGGGATATGTTGAGTGGTTACACAAGGCCGAAGTCTTGGTGAACCTTGTGTATCTCACTTGTGGATGGCCACCCAGGAACAAAGAGATTTGAGTTGTCAAATGTTGAGAAGCTTCAAGTGCAACCACTTGGTAATATGGGCTCTGCCATGATCTTAGGATGCTGGAACTTAGTCTCTTGGACAGTGGGTGGTAGATGGGTTGATAGGTTGGAGCGCGTCCATTTGACTAAGGAAAGGCTCCGGAAGGATCATGTCTTGGGAACCCAAGGCTTGTGGGAAAGTGCACCACCTCTGCAGTGTAAAACCTAAGTACTTAGCCATGTCCCTGGTAAAGGACAATTTGAGCATCAAAACATGGAAACTTCAAGAATCTCATCACTCCAATTTCTAAATAAAACTTGTGGGTGAACAAGGGTTAAAGGATCTTCAGTCTTTGATTGGTAGATGCCCGGAGTGGATCTTCAGTCTCTGATTGGTAGATACCTTGGGATGGACTTTGTCAAGCAAAAACTTAGTGTTTTCAAAAAGTTAAGGAAAAATCTATTTTGAGCAATGCAAGCCTAAGCTCCACCAGCCAAATGCATATAGTCTTATAGTCCACTTAAATATATACTAAGGTATCACTTGCCAATACTATTCCAAAGTATTGACCCTCTGTGGCTGTAACTTATGATGTTGCAGGTTACTCTGATGATGAATAGGAGTCATGAGTCTACACTCAACATGCTTGCCTGTGGCACATGAAGATGAAGACTTATGTTTATTTACATATTCCATAAACTCTTGTACTAGGCCTTTGGCCATGAGTTGTACAAGACTATGTTTTATCTCTGGAATGACTGTAATAAACGACCTTTGTATCTGTGTACTTCATCTTAAACTGTGGATGCTAGCTTTGATCCAGGGACTAGCATTGCAATCACAGGGATCTTTTCCTTTAATAAGGAGGGATCTTACAAGCCACATGGCATTATGGGCTCTCCCTGGATCATATAGGTTGCAAATAACTTAGCCAAATGGACAGTTGGTGGTAGGGGTGATAGGTTTGGAGCGCGTCCATTCTGGTCTAAGGGAAGGCTTCTGAAAAGTCTTGTCTCGATGCATGTCGAGTCTTGTGGGGAAAGTGCACCACCTCTGCAGAAGGAAGAATCTAAGTACTTAGTCGTGTCCCCGGAAATGGATAATTTGAGCATCAAGACATGGAAGCTATCGAGAATCTCCTCATCCCAATTTCTAAGTTAAAAACTTGTGGTTGAACAAGGGTAAAGGTTCACCAATGTCTATTGGTGGTTCCTTGGGAGTTTTTGCCAAATAAAAACTTAGTGTTTTCAACTGATAGGTAAAACCTATTTTGAGCAAAGCAAGCCTAAGCTACACTTAGCCAAATTCATGTAGAAGCTAGATACTATTATTCTACTAAGGTATCACTTGCCAATACTATTCCAATGTATTGACCCACTATTGTTGTAACTTGTGATGTTGCAGGTTACTCTGATGAGGATTAGGGTTATGAGTCTACACTCAACATGCTTGCCTGTGGCACATGAAGATGAAGACTTTTATATATATTGTTAAGTTAAACTCTTGTACTAGCCCATGGCTATGGAGTTGTAAAAGACTATGTTATCTCTAGAATGATGATGTAATAATGACCTTTGTTTCTGTGTACTTCATCTTAAACTGTGTTGCCTTTATAAAGGTGGGGTCTTACAGATGGTGTCAGAGCACTGTGTTGCCTGTAGGATTATGACCCTAGGATTGGATTAGACTAAGAAACCACTAAGGAAAATTTCATCACTTTGAAAAATTTCCACACTTGTCTTTTTCTTCTCGTAAACTTTTCTAATTTTCTTTCTCATATCTATTTGTAGATGAACTCCATCAACGAAGCCGTTAGGAAAGGACCACTCATGACCATGAATTTGGAGTGTGAGACTGAATTTCCCAAGGCACTCAAGAACCTTATGGTTACCATGGGGATACATGGTGCAACTGTGTACAAGGGATTCCCTGTGATGGATGAAGGAGAAGAGTATTGGTGGGTGCAACTTCACTTGTACAAAAACAAGGAAGAAAACCACAAGGAGTCAGGATTTTGCATAGTCACCAACTCCAAAATGCACACAACATTCTTCGAATCTGCAAGAAATGCATCTTGGAATGCCATCAAGGAGCTTGGTGATAGACTCAAGTGCAGAATGCTCAACACCCAAAATGACCTTAGAGAAGAAAAGAAGCATACCCAAGAATTAGAGACTACCAACTAACAACTAAGGGGAGACATCATAGACTTAATATGGGAGTCTTGTGAACAAGATAGACAGATGGGCACTAAGGATGCCCTGATAGCTATTTTGTCTAGTGAGTGAGAGTGGTATTGTACTTCGTTAGTTGGACCACCACACTTACCGTTTTTACTTCCAAAAATTTGTTTAAGTTATGTTGAACCTTTGGTGTTTTGTAATGGATTTGTGTATGCCATGACTTGTGTGTTTGTTGCTAAAAGATGTGCTTGTGATATTTTGTCTTGTAAATTTTCTCTACTTGTGTTGGTTCTAACATTTCTCTATCTTATAAAAATAGATGCCTAATGTTGTTATCAGCACGGCCGAGGAGTTCAAAGGAACTCGTTTTGGTACACGTCTCATTGAGCTCACTAGTGTGCTCAACCTTCCACTTCCTAGCATCACGACACTTCAGCTCACCAAGTTTGAGAGGAAGGAGCTATGGGGCTTCAGAGTCACACAGCCAGGACGCCAGGCAGAGCCACCCACGGAGGCCATCACTTTCAAGTTGATGCATGAAGACAAGGAGAAAGGCTTAGATGTAGTCATGCAGGAGTTACTTGGACGCCTGGTAGGGAGACACTCCACCGAGCTTAGAGGTCATTACTTTCACCCCTTCGGGAGACGCAACGAGGAGGGTGAGGCTATAGAGTACGAGGATGCTACTAGAGAGACGATGGAGCCGATTCGTCTGTACCTTCAGGACCTAGAGGGTCTTATTAGACACCTTGATACTGATAGGACCAACGTCATGCTTAGCAATGACGAGCTCCAGGTTCAGCTTTGAGAGAAGGACAAGCTCTCCATGGAGAAAGAAGAGGTTTTCAAGGAAATGGAGGCCAAATTTGAAATCCAGGACAAGAAGTTCAAGAGCAAGGAGAAAAGAGTCCAAGAAAGGAACAAGAAGATCCGGGAGATGAAGGAAGAGTTAGAGGCCAAGGACTTTGAGCTTGAGCATCAGCAGGGAGTGATCGAGACGCTTCGCTCATAGAAGAGGGCTCTTAGGGCCAAGATTGAGGCCTTGACTACTAGTGTTGAGGAGTACAAGACCGCCATGGAGAATGCATGTATTACCCTTGTTGATGTGGAGATTGATGTGGAGGAGTAGTGTAGACTACTCGATTATCTTTTATCTACCATACTTTGATTATTGAGTCGCAATGACCATCCAACATGTGGATGGCTTGCTATGGTGTGTTTATGTTTTCAAAACTTGTTGTTTATGTCGTTCAAACTCTATGTTATTTTGATGCTTGGTTATTGTGATTGTTCTATGTGGTGTAATGTGCATGTTAATCATCTATGGGTATCTCATTCTTATCCTTATTAAAACCACAGATGCCTCCTCGACGTGCCAACCCCAACCAGAACAACAACAACAACAACAACGTCACTTCCGAGATGCAATAGTTGATGACCGCGCAAACTCAACTGATGCAGATGATGACAACATTCATGCAGAACCAGAACCAGAATAACAACAATAACAACCAGAATAATCTGCCAGGATTTGACATGCTCACCAGATTTTTAAGACTAAGGCCTGCAAAGTTCTCGGGAACCACTGATCCAATGGTGGCCAATGACTGGTTACATTCAGTGAACAAGGACTTAGTGACTGTTGGCTACACCGATGAAGAAAAGTTCAGGTTCGTAGCACATCTGCTTGATGGGCCAGCAGCAACCTGGTGGGACAACTTTCAGATCACCACTCCCATTGAGGATGTGACTTGGGATATCTTTGAGGATGGATTCCGTACAGCTCACATCTCATCCGGAGTGATGAATTTGAAGAAAAAGGAGTTCCACAATCTGAAACAGCGTAACTACAGTGTGGATGAATATATTGAGGAATTCAACAATCTGGCACGTTATGCACCGGATGAAGTTGATACAGATTCCAAGAGGAAGGAAAAATTCCTCGAAGGACTTAATGATGAGTTGAACCTGCATCTGTCTGTTGCCTATGTTCCAACCTACCAATCACTTTGTGACAAGGCTACCATCTTGCAAAGCAAGATGAAACAGTTTGAGAGCAGAAAGAGGAAGCATAGCTTTGATAAGAACAACTCAGGATCGTCTCACAAGCATTCCCATCATAATGATAGTGGGAGTTCTGGATCCCACAAACATGGAAAGTACAACAACCACCACATCCACAACCGTCATCATGACTACAAGCATCACCGCAGTCATGATAATGACAAGTATAAGAACCACAAGAGTGGACACCAGAGCCACCACAATGGTGGTGGAAGTGGAAGTGGGAGTCAGTCTGTAATGAAAGATCTCAGTCAGGTTGAATGCTTCAAGTGTAAGAAGATGGGGCACTATGCTAATGAGTGCCTAGAAAAGAAAGTTGAAGGTGCCAACAAGCCCAATACCTTCCAAAAGGGACAAGTGAACCACATCAATGTGGAATAAATATATGAGGAATCTGATGCTGTGGCTGGTAAGTTCAAACTCAATTCTATTCCAGCACTTGTTCTTTTTTATACTAGCGCGTCGCATTCATTCATGTCAAGAGAATTTGTTGATAGAAATGGATTTCCAACTGAAAATATTGGTTGTCCTATAAAAGTAAGTTATCCCGGTGGAGACATGATAGTAAGTCTTGGATGTCGTGACCTAGTAATAGATTTTGGAAAGCATAAGTTTCTAGTTAGTTTGATAATCCTAGATTCCCAAGGATTGGATGTTATTTTGGGAATGGATTGGATGACCAAGTATGAAGGAGTACTAGATTGTGCCAACCGTACCGTTACACTCACAACCCCGGATAAGAAATGGATTAGATTCAATTCTAACTTTAAATCAAAAGGGAGTAAGCTAAATTCTCTTAAGGGGGTTAGCATAGACAGTGTGCTAATTGTGAGAGAATATCCGGATGTGTTTCTGGAGGAATTGCCGAGAATGCCACCAGATAGAGATGTTGAGTTTCTGATTGACTTGCTGCCATCATCAAGACCAATAGCAAACAGACCTTACAAGATGTTAGTTGATGAGTTGAAGGAACTCAAGAAACAACTTGGAGAACAGTTGCAAAAAGGATTTATTCAACAAAGTTCTTCATCTTGGGGTGCACCAGTTTTGTTTGTTGAAAAGAAAGATAGAAGTCAAAGGTTATGCATAAATTATCGTTCACTCAATGAGGTGACTATCAAGAACAAGTATCCTTTGCCCAGATTCAATGACTTGTTTGATCAATTAGAAGTAGCCCGTGTGTTCTCAAAGATTGATCTCCGGTCAGGCTACTTTAAGCTAAAGATAAGGGAACAAGACATACCTAAGACTGCTTTCACCACTAGGTATGGATTATATGAGTACACCGTGATGCCATTTGGTTTGACAAATGCACCAGCCTATTTCATGAATATGATGAATAAGGTGTTCATGGAATTTCTTGACAAATTTGTTGTCGTGTTCATCGATGACACTTTGATCTATTCCAAGAGCAATGAAGAGCATGAAGAACATTTGCGATTGATACTTGAGAAGCTTAGGGAGCATAAACTATATGCCAAATTCAGCAAGTGTGAATTCTGGTTGAATGAAGTCGGATTCCTTGGACATATTGTGTCAGGAGATGGTGTAGCAGTTGATCCCGCAAATGTGTCAGCTGTAACTAAATGGGAATCTCCTAAGTAAGCGAAAGAAGTTAGTAGTTTCCTTGGCTTGGCAGGGTACTATAGAAGATTTATTGAGAATTTCTCAAAGGTAGCTAAGACAATGACGGAGTTACTTAAGAAAGACAAGAAATTTGCTTGGACTAAAGGATGTGAACTCAGTTTCCAAGAGTTGAAGAGGAGACTAGTAACAACACCAGTCTTATGTCTGCCAGAATTGGAGAAGGATTTCCAAGTGTATTGTGATGCATCTCACCAAGGATTAGGTGCAGTTTTGATGCAAGAAGGGAAAGTTGTGGCTTATGCCTTGAGACAACTCAAAACTCATGAAGTGAATTATCCTACTCATGATTTGGAGTTAGCCCCTGTTGTCCATGCACTTAAAACATGGAGACATTATCTTTTGTGAAAGCGATGTGAAGTGTTCACAAATCACAAAAGTTTGAAGTATATCTTCACTCAGAAAGAAATCAACATGAGACAAAGAACATGGCTAGAACTCATCAAGGACTATGACTTGAGTTTGCAATACCACCCCGGTAAAGCAAATGTTGGCACGGATGCATTAAGCCGTAAGGTTTATGTGAATGGCCTTACTAGGGGAGAATTGCCATATGATTTGTGTGCCCAATTCAAGGATCTCAGATTGGAGATAGTGCCTGTAGGACATCTCCTGTGATTAGATGTTCAACACACATTGTTGGACAAAATAAAGGAAGCCCAAAATATAGACAAGGAAATTGAAGAGATTAAGGAAAAGATTAGCAAAGGGAAAGCCAAAGGATTCCATGAAGACGAACATGGTACTTTATGGTATGGAAAACTTTACTGCATTCCGCAAGATCCGGATTCGGAAACTGATTTTGCAAGAAGCACAGAACTCACCATATTCCATTCATCCGGGTAACACCAAAATGTACATGGATTTGAAGGAAAGATTTTGGTGGAATAATCTCAAGAAGGACATCGCCGAACATATTGCTTTGTGTGATGTATGTAGTAGAGTGAAAGCGGAACATCAGAAACCAGCCGGATTCTTACAACCACTACCTATTCCTGATTGGAAGTGGGACAAGATTGTCATGGATTTCATCACTGGACTGCCAAGGACTAGATCAGGATATGATTATATTTGGGTCATGGTAGATCGCCTGTGACACCCCCGGGACCAGGGCTAAACAAGTCCCAGACCTCCGTCCGAAATAGGCTTAACCTTGAGCTCGAGAATATCCAGTGAAGAATCAGTAACACAACAGTGACCCTATGACACAAAATTTATTACAGCAAGCTCATAACTGAGCAGAGAACCAAATTATTACAAGCAGAGGTCACTGACCACAAACATCAAACAACAGAAGGCAAATTATGCTATTAAGTATAGCAAACTTAACAAATGGCCTAAGAGGCCTGAAGCATAACGATGACGTCCCAGCCCATATATTCCAGGCTGCCGGTCGGGATCCCCAAGCTACTCGTCGATGTCGATGTAGTACCAAACTGATCTTCAAGGAACACTTACTCTGCCAAAAGTATCAACAAAGCAAGGGTGAGTACAGGGTGTACTCCACAAGACTTATGGCTGGTGGAGTTGTTTTGCATAAATCCATCTTTATTTATAAAACGAGAGGGAGAAGAAGCTCGTCTATTCAGAGTACTTTAAAAAGGGATAAGAGAGCGACATCTCCGAAATATTGATCATCATCTTTTGATTTCCACCAATCATCATCATCTACCAACTAGGATCACCCCCTCGTACCCATGAGGAAGCATCCTTAAGCACACGTGGATCTATCAAGTTTTATGATTAAGTTCAAGTTCTCTATGATCATCACATCCGTTCCCAAGTTGTCCATAACCATGGACACGGCTTTTCAAAAAGATTATTACCACACAGGGGTGTACAACTTTACCCACACGTACTAACCTTCTCTTAATGCCACTTAAGATTAGCCCTCTTCCTTGGAAGGCCGGCAGAGGGTGGTTAGACATGACCTTTACCTTGCTTTCGCCGAGACCATGAGTCACGCAATAAGTATGGTTCCGCCGTAACGGGTCAAATCCCAAAGCCAGTACTTAAATATGTGAGGCGAGGTTGGTTAACAAGGGCTCCATCGACCCCAAGCAACCCGGACCACGCTTACCTACGTGTTATGAATGCACCAAGTTCACCCGGCAAATCTTTCAAAAGATTTTCTATGCATATGTAATGCCTGAACTATGTGACTCATGGAATCTACTAGGAAAGTTAGTCAATCATGGGGTTTTCCAGGCCCCGTGTGGTTGTACGCTCGTCTTGGTTCAAGAGGCACGAACATCGGGTCCTAGTGGTGGCGAGCATGGGACTAGAAAAACCACATCCCACCGTGGCCTCCCATACAAGCCTTAGCATGTTTAATCTCATATCACTGATCTCATCTCATCATGTTCTCCTGTCATACTAGATTCTCTGCATCTGATACATCATCTGGATGGTCCAGACTCAATAGCTATGCTTGGCTAAGCAGACACGAATAAGAGCTCTAGCAGAGCACACAAGCGAAACATAGTTATGCTAGGATCAGTGGATCAGGTAATATAAGCTCAAATGGAGATGCAATAGATAGGATACTCTATCTATCGATAAAAGACCACAGCAGAATTGTATGCATCATGGCAGAATTGAAATGCTTTCGAAATCATAGGATTATATCATGGTGGGGCTATGCTTGCCTTTGCCAGTTGATAGCAGATAAACAGATCTTGGAGAGCCTTGTACTTGACTTGATTATAGTTGGTCAAGTATTGTTCGTCGATCTTCGATGATGTTGTCCTCGGGCTTCTATCTCGATATCGTATTCTACCGAGAAGAACCAAACACTGGAAAGAGAGGGGGAACAATAAACAATGGCATCGATGCAATGCTCAAACAAGAATGATGATATGAAAAGTTAATTTGCATTGAATTGAAACCCTAAAGCAGGCTTGACAACTTAATCGGGGTTCCGAGGGGCACAAACCCTAACTCGGGGAAACTCTGGAACATATGAGGGGTTGCATTTGTTCTTCTAATTAAACTTGCCATTTAAGTTGTTGAACAATGCATGATTATAGCTTAAAGAGGTAGGTTTCATTTTTCCGAACATTCTGATATATTATTTGTATTTTTTTGACTTTTAAATAATTAGATATTGAATTTACAAGTTTTATTCAAATTCTAAAATTATTCAAACAATTATAAAAAGTTTATCAAACTTTTTATACCGACGGCTGGCTAGCCACTATGGCTGACATGTGGGCCATAGGCCACATAGGCAAGCCAAGCAAGCAAGTGGGACAGGGGGTGGGGGCGGTTGGTTGTTTCTCACCTAGGCCGAACTAGCCACAGCAACTGACGGGTGAGCCTGGTCCACGCTGGCGCCACGCGGGCCTCGCCAGAGGGAACGGCCAAACGGCAGCGCGGGACGGCGACAAAGGCGATGCGGGGCTGCGCGACTAGGACTATTCGAATCAGGGCACTGCGGGCTACCTAATCGCGGCGGCGCCGCTCCATTTGGGTTACTAGAGCGTCGACATGGATGAGGTCTGGGGGCGGTGCTCAGTGATGAACGGTGGCAGGGCGAACCAGATAGGCAGGGGACGCGTGGGATGGTGCCTGAGCACCGCTGGTTTACCAGAAGTGCGAAGAGGTGGTCAGCGAGGCGGGGCGTGGTCGGACGCGGCGGCCGGAGACGGGGAAGGAGCAGATGGGGAGCTCGACTGGGGGTGTGGGGCTTCGATTCCTTCGGATAGGCGACGGTCAAGACGCAGCAAGCTCGCAGGATCCTCGGCAGCTCGGCGGCTCGACGGTGTCGCGTCGAAGTCAAGCGGGGTTAGGGTTGAGTTCACAGAGGGGATCAGCTGGGAAGAGAGGGAGGGCGCTGGAGCGAGTGAGAGGATAAGAAGGAGAGTGAGACGCGTCGTGGTGATCTTATCCTCGCGTCTGGGGTGGCGGATGCATCGCGACGGCCGACGGGGATCGACGACGATGGTGCAGACACGGAGCAGCTTCCAGCTGGAAGACGATGGCGACTTTGCAGAAACCCCCCTGGGTAAATTTGAGAAGCAAAGTGGGCCGATGCTGGGCCGTATCTGTACATGCTGGCGACAGGGAGGAGAAGAGAAGGGAGGGCAAGCTGGGCTCGGCCCAGTTATCTAGGGTTTGCTCTTTTTTTCTGTAAAATGTTTTTCCATTCCTTTTTCTGTTTTCTATTTGTAATTTCATTTCAAGTACTATTTTAAGCATTCCAAAAATACTAGGTATTTATATAAAGTATATAAACATTGTGGGGCCCTTTTAACAAGTTGGTCTCGAATAATTTTAGTAGTTTTCAAAATCAAAACCATTTGAATTGATTTCAAATAGAGGGAGAGGTTGGGGTTTTAGGGTTTTAATATTTTCTCCAATGCACAATTTAAATGATGATGCTCATGCTATGCACAATGAAAAACCCTAATTAGTAATAACTAAAAACTGGGGTGTTACAGCTCTATCCCCCTTACGAGAATCTCGACGCGAGATTCCAAAGGTAGGAAACGAGACAGAGAGAGAAATAAACAGGGTCACGCCAAAGATAAGAGGGAACACACTAAACAACACAGAGAGTATCTCATGGTCAACTCATGGATGGAGTGTTTAGAAACAACTCTAAGATGACAAACATGAAACACAACAAGGTAAAGGACGAAACAAAAGTAGATGGTTTCAAGTTGTTAGCTAGCTGGTCTTCATAAGGATTGAGACCATGGAATTTCAGAAGGGTTTAAGCTTTTGAAAAGAAAGGTTCCAACAGAAAGATTAGAACACAGACTTCGGCAGGGAACCTCTACTAAACGACTTAAGTAGAGATTTCAGGTTGCAGAGATATGGTTCAACGAAACCAAGCTGTTGAACTACTTTTGACACAGAAGGATCACTTTTAATTCAACAGAATGCCAGGACAGAAAGGTATTTTGGTGGATAGGATTCATATGAGTCACAAGTAACATGTAACAAGAGGAACTTCTGATTATAAAAATCATAGTCACTCTTAAAACATGGCTAAGAAAACGAAGGAAACTCTTTATTCATCCAGGTTTATCAAAATCTTTACCAAAAATCATGATATCACTTTACACAACTAGATGAATAGGTAAGAAGATTCCTGATGACACGAGAAGAAAGAAACTTCGTTCTTAGACTTCATTTACTTGGCACAACCAAATGATTGCCAACATAAAATGGTCTGGAGGATCGACCGAGAGACATCCAGCAACACTACTTTAGATGTTTTCCTTAATGTTTGAGAAATCAAACATCAAGCGAAGGTCAGACTTCGGAGACCAAGGAAACCATAAGCACAACTCCTATAATGAATTATAGAAGAAGACTCATGAAGAGTGGTTGTTACTACTGAATCATAGGAATATAGAAAAAGGTCTTTCCGGCTGAGTGTGTCAACCATTACATCAATCTTGCCAGATTTACAAAGAGACCTATGTCAAAACCTTGAGGAACACCAACCATCATTGCTGCTTGAGATTCAGCTTTGGTTAAGTGGAATGATATTTTAGACTCAGCATGTCCGAATAGAAAGTTTGCAACATTTACCACAAAGGTAAAGTTACTAGATTCTCAAGATATGGACTACAGTATCAAGCTCCAAGAGGCTGAGCTAGATTGCTAGACCCATGTATTTAGCAACTTGTCGAAAGACAACTGCATACATAAAGTACTGACAATCAAACACACATGTGTCCTTAAGGAACGAAGTTAACACTACTCGAATCCACGGCGACATCTTTCGACAATTGCACGTGAACCAAAGAAGGTTACTTCTAACATCTAGAACACATACTTCGAAATGATACGAAGATGGTTCACAAAAGTTTCCAACATTAACGTCTATTGTTCCGTATGAATCTTGTCTAACATGGAGAAGATAAGGATGACATCGATGGGCTCAACAACAAACTTATCGACGCACTCCAAGAAGATGGAATCATATGTTGATTGAACAAGGCAACAATATTGGTCAGACCAAAGACATGAAAATGTACTCAAGTGAAACATCACAAGAAGAAACATCATCAAGATAGTCCTTGGAACTGAGTTTGATTTGACGATAACCCAAATCAAATCAAAGATTGGATATAATAATATATCCACAAAGGAAATACTATCTTGCTTCAATACTAACAAAACTAGACATCCCTGTAGGAAGGAACAGAGTCGGATAGAACTTTTGTCTTACAACTCTCCAAGTTGTTGTTTAAGCTCAACCAACTAGTTCAGGGGTATCCAGCACAGATCCTTAGAGAAAAGGGCAGTTCAAAGAACTTGCTTGCTCAAGAACTTGACAGCACGGTCATGTGGCAACATGGCGACACTTCTAGTAGACATCTAGAATATCAAGAACCACCGATATGCCACTTAGTTCCAGAGGGAACTTGCTTGGTAAAGCAAGAAGACGTAGTCTTAGAGCTTCGGCACTAGCCTAACTCTTTGACCGAGAAGAGTGCACCAGAATAGCGGTCTTGGTCGCACAGTCAAACTTTTCTTGGTGATAAGGTGAACCAATCATGCTAAGAATGACTCAAACGTCCTTAGAGTTCAAAGAAATAATAATTGCTAAGAACCTCAGATAGTCACATTATTACGCACACGCAGCATTCACGAGCGCTAAAGCTCGAGGAAGGGTGGTAATTATGTGTAAGAGCCTCACTTCATTAAGGTTCATGGAACTTAACACGACCTCTTAGTATAGAAGAGTGTGATACTTTAAGGTAGAGCAAATTGAAGACAATCAATGCCTCTTGATCTGTGGGTTACAATACTTTGACCTGGTCCTAGATATGACGAGGTACTGGAGTTTGTTTCTCCTGACATCTCGAAATGGTTTGTCATCATGGAACACAAGAGTATCTTTCATTGGA
Source organism: Avena insularis (assembly GCA_023614405.1). NCBI lineage: Eukaryota > Viridiplantae > Streptophyta > Magnoliopsida > Poales > Poaceae > Avena > Avena insularis. Next base: position 190,687,599 of record CM042689.1, on the reverse strand, counting down.
AGACACTGATGCACAGTACACAACAATGGGACAGGAACATGCTCAGGTTAGAATCCCGAGATGTGGATGCATAGTTTAACAATCTTCCGAAAACCAATGCATAGAAGGGGTAAGGTGTGGCAGAGTCATGGACATAGAGGTGAGACTCTAGAGGAGTACTCTTGTCATGATCTCTTTGGTTCCATTAAAGAACATCTACCATAGCATGTGGTAGGGGAAGTCCTTCATTACCACAATTCAATCGCGGCAAAGACCACAAGCTTGAAGGCTAGAATTGTAATACCAGCCATCCTGAGGTAATGTATGAACGTTAACAATAGGGGTTAAGGGAATGGATCTTAGGTTAAAGGTCAGCTTCATGTACAAGATTCACAACACCAGAATCCAGCACAATCAGGGATCTTAGATTCAAATCCAAGGGTTAAAACCCGGGAAAAGAATAACTACTACTTGAGTGACTTAGCGTACACCATAGGTAGTAACCACAAGGTAGCTTCCAAAAGAAGATAAGACTTCTGAAGTACCCAAACAAATAAAAAGGAGGCGCACGAGGCGAAAGGAAACCTCGAAGCCTAGAACAGAACACTATGGATCCAACAATATAATATTGTGGGTCCAAAGGATGGAGAGATCATGATAGAAAGGATTCCCTCAGATGAACAAGAGCAAGGGGAAACAAGGAATTCATAACTCACAAAACTATAGAGAACTCAACACTAGGTAAACTGGCTTAGAAACGACAATGCCCAGAAGGCACCTAAGCTTTGAAAGACTAGAAGAGATATCAAAACTTTTCCAAAATCAACACCAGATAAGATGACCCAGAGTAAGAGCGAAACTGGATAAGGAGAAAAGAAGCATACTAGAGTTTTCACAAATACTTTTCATCTTTGAAAATAGTTTTCACAACCACTAGACTCAACATCGACCAATAGCAAGGTTTTCCTATGGTCGGTACTGCTCTGATACCAAGAACTGTGACACCCTCGCGATCAGGGTTAAACAAATCCCAGACCTCCGTTTGAAATAAGCTTAACCTTGAGCTCGAGAATATCCAATGAAGAATCGGTAACACAGTAGTGACCCTACGACACAAAATTTATTACAGCAAGCTCATAACTGAGTAGAGAACCAAATTATTACAAGCAGAGGTCACTGACCACAAACATCAAACAACGGAAGGAAAATTATGCTATTATGTATAGAAAACATAACAAATGGCCAAAGAGCCCTGAAGCATAACGATGATGTCCCAGCCCATAGATTCCAGGCTGCCGGCCAGGAACCCCAAGCTACTCGTCGATGTCGATGTAGTACCAAACTGATCTTCAAGGAACACTTACTCTGCCAAAAGTATCAACAAAGCAAGGGTGAGGACAGGGTGTACTCTGCAAGACTTATGGCTGGTGTATTTTTTGTTGCATAAAGCCATCTTTATTTATAAAACGAGTGGGAGAAGAAGCTCGTCTATTCAGAGTATTTTAAAAAGGGATAAGAGAGAGACATCTCCGAAATATTGATCATCATCTTTTGATTTCCACCAATCATCATCATCTACCAACTAGGATCACCCCCTCGTACCCATGAGGAAGCATCCTTAAGCACACGTGGATCTATCAAGTTTTACGATTAAGTTCAAGTTCTCTATGATCATCATGTCCATTCCCAAGTCGTCCATAACCGTGGACACGGCTTTTCGAAAAGATTATTACCCTGCAGGGGTGTACAACTTTACCCACACGTACTAACCTTCTCTTAATGCCACTTAAGATTAGCCCTCTTCCTTGGAAGGCCGGCAGAGGGTGGTTAGACATGACCTTTACCTTGCTTTCGCTGAGACCATGAGTCACACAATAAGTATGGTTCCTCCGTAATGGGTCAAATCCTGAAGCCGGTACTTAAATATGTGAGGCGAGGTTGGTTAACAAGGGATCCATCGACCCCAAGCAACCCGGTCCACGCTTACCTACCTGTTATGAATGCACCAACTTCACCCGACAAATCTTTCAAAAAAATTTCTATGCATATGTCGAATGGAACGCCTAAACTATGTGACTCATGGAATCTACTAGGCACGTAAGTCAATCATGGGGTTTTCCAGGCCCCATGTGGTTGTACGCTCGTCCTGGTTCAAGAGGGAAGAACATCAGGTCCTAGTGGTGACGAGCATGGGACTAGAAAAACCACATCCCACTGTGGCCTCCCATACAAGCCTTAGCATGTTTAATCTCATATCACTGATCTCATCTCATCACGTTCTCCTGTCATACTAGATTCTCTGCATCTGATACATCATCTGGATGGTCCAGACTCAATAGCTATGCTTGGCTAAGCAGACACGAATAAGAGCTCTAGCAGTGCACACAAGCCAAACCTAGTTATGCTAGGAGCAGTGGATCAGGTAATATAAGCTCAAAGGGAGTATGCAATAGATAGGATACTCTATCTATCGATAAAAGACCACAGTAGAATCGTATGCATCATGGCAGAATTGAAATGCTTTCGAAATCATAGGATTATATCATGGTGGGGATATTCTTGCCTTTGCCAGTTGATATAAGATAAACAGATCTTCGAGAGCCTTATACTTGACTTGATTATAGTTGGTCAAGTATTGTTCGTCGATCTTCGATCTTCGACGGTGTTGTCCTCGGGCTTCGATCTCGATCTCGATATCATAGTCTACCGGGAAGAACCAAACACCGAAAAGAGAGGGGGAACAATCAACAGTGGCATTGATGCAATGCTCAAACAAGAATGATGATATGACAAGTTAATTTGTGTTTAATTGAAACCCTAAAGCATGCTTGACAACTTAATCGGGGTTCTGAGGGGCGCAAACCCTAACTCGAGGAAACTCCGGAATATATGAGGGGGTGCATTTGTTATTCTAATTAAACTTGCCATTTAAGTTGTTGAACAATGCATGATTATAGCTTAAAGAGGTAGGTTTCATTTTTCTGAACATTTTGATATATTATTTGTATTTTTCTGACTTTTAAATAATTACATATTGAATTTACAAGTTTTATTCAAATTCTAAAATTATGCAAACAATTATGAAAAGTTTATCAAACTTTTTATACCGAGGGCTGGCTAGCCACTATGGCTGACATGTGGGCCAGAGGCCACATAGGCAAGCCACGCAAGCAAGTGGGATAGGGGGGGCGGTTGGTTGTTTCTCACCTAGGCCGAACTAGCAACAGCAACTGACGGGTGGGCCTGGTCCACGTGGGCAAGCCACGCTGGCGCCACGTGGGCCTCGCCAGAGGGAATGGCCAGACGGCGGCGCGGGACAGCGACAGAGGCGATGCGGGGCTCCGCGACTAGGACTATTCGAATTAGGGCACTGCGGGCTAACTAATCGCGGCGGCGCCGCTTCATTTGGGTTATCGGAGCGTTGGCACGGATGAGGTCTGGCGGCGGCGCTCGGTGATGAACGGCGGCAGGGCGAACCAGATAGGCAGGGGACGCATGGGATGGTGCCTGAGCACCACTGGCTTACCAGAAGCGCGAAGAGGTGGTCAGCAAGGCGGGGCGCGATCGGACGCGGCCGGAATCGACGATGGACGCGGCGGCCGAATACAGGGAAGGATCGGATGGGGAGCTTGACTGGGGGTGCGGGGCTTCGATTCCTTCGGTGAGGCGACACAGTCCAGCACGGCGGAGCTCGTAGGCTCCTCAGCTTGGCTCGGGGCGGCTCCAGACGGTGGCGCACGTCGGGGTCCGACGGGGTTAGGGTTGAGCTTGTAGAGGGGATCAGCGCGGAAGATAGGGAGGGCACTGGAGCAAATGAGAGGATAAGGAGGAGAGTGATACACGTCGTGGCGATCTTATCCTGGCGTCTAGGGCGGCGGATGCATCGCGACGGCTGGTGGGAATCGACGGCGACGGTGCAGACATGGAGCAACTTCTAGCTGGAAGACGATGGCGACTCTACAGAACCCCCCCTGGGTAAATTTGAGAAGCAAGCCGCGGTCTAGAGTGGGCCGATGCTGGGCCTTAGCTGCTACATACTGGCGACAGGGAGGAGAAGAGAAGGGAGGGCAAGCTGGGCTCGGCCCAGTTAGCTTGGGTTTGCTCTTTTTTTCTGTAAAATGTTTTTCCAATTCCTTTTTCTATTTTCTATTTGTAATTTCATTTCAAGTACTATTTTAAGCATTCCAAAAATACCAGGTATTTGTATAAAGTATATAAACATTGTGGGGCCCTTTTAACAAGTTGGGCTCCAATAATTTTAGTAGTTTTCAAAATCAAAACCATTTGAATTGATTTCAAATAGAGGGAGAGGTTAGGGTTTTAGGGTTTTAATATTTTCGCCAATGCACAATTTAAATGATGATGCTCATGCTATGCACAATCAAAAACCCTAATTAGTAATAACTAAAAACTGGGGTGTTACAACGCCTAACTAAAGTGACTCATTTCATACCCGTGAAGACAACCTATACAAGTGCTAGGTTAGCCAAGATGTATATGAATATGATTGTGTGTCTGCATGGACTACCTAAGAGTATTGTGTCTGATAGGGGAACTCAATTAACTTCCCATTTTTGGAGGCAACTGCATGAGTCATTGGGGACGAGATTGGAATTCAACACTGCTTTTCATCCGCAGACTGATGGACAGACATAAAGGACCAACCAGATTTTAGAGGATATGTTGAGGGCATCTACCCTAGACTATGGAGCTAGTTGGGATGAAAGTTTGCCTTACGCAGAATCCTCTTACAACAACAGCTATAAAGCCAGTATTGATATGGCACCGTTTGAATTTCTCTATGGGAGAAAGTGTACTACACCGTTGCTATGGAATGGTGTTGGAGAAAGAAACTTGTTCGGGCCAGAACTAATCAAGGAAGCTGAAGAGAAAGTCAAGTTGGTAAAGGATAGATTGAAGATAGCACAGTACCGACAAAAGAGCTACGTAGATCCAAAGCGTAGAGAAGTCACCTATGAGGTGGGTGATAGAGCTTATCTTTGGGTATCACCACTTCGTGGAGTGAAGATGTTTGGAGTCAAAGGAAAATTCGAACCAAGATATGTTGGACCATTCAAGATTCTGAGTCGTAAGGGAGAAGTAGCATATGAAATTGAATTGCCTGAATCTTTGTCTACCGTTCACAATGTGTTTCACGTAAGTCAGCTAAAGAAATGCCATCCGGAGATGGAAGAGACTTCTTTGAAGGATACTATACCTTTGGAAGAGGTCCAATTGGAAAGTGATCTCACTTATGAGGAAAAACCTATCAAGATTCTTGAGACTGCAGAAAGAGTTACTCGGACAAAACATGGGAAAGAGAAGATGATCTCCGAAAGACCACCCTCACCTATTTGCTAGCCAATCCGAATCTCGAGGGCGAGATTCACCTTAAGGGGGTTAGATTTGTAACATCCCAAAAATCATAATTTGTAAAGCTTGCATAGCATTCATGCATTCATAAGCATTTGATCTTTTCAAATGAATTTCAAACATAAGAAACCATATTTTTGCTTATTACTTATTCAAGTGAGGCAAGGTTTATATTTTATTTTCTAAATGTGTTTAGTATTTGATCAGGATTTATTGGAAAGTAAATACAAAGCCCACACAAAAGTTTCAAAACAATTCAAATTTAAAACCATTTATATGCCTATTGTAAATATTTAACTAAAGGCATGGTTTTATATTTAATTTCAAACCCGAAATGATTTTGAATATAAATAGATGTTTTACACATCCTTGGACACCAGAATTACAAAATAAAATTGTGGAAGAAATTCAAATTCAAACAGATTTGAAACACTCTTTCAAATTCAAATCAGAAAATCAAAACAGAAATAAAAAAGGAGAAAAAGAGAAAAATAAATAAACCTAACTGGCTAACCAGCCCAACCCACCCACGGCACAGCAAGCCAGCCCACCTAGCCCACCCGGGAAACCCCCTCCACCTCTCTGTTTCTCACCCGCGCAAGCACCCCCCTCTCACAGATGACTTGGCCCCACGCGCCAACTCACCTTTGTCCCTAAATCGCGCCGCGACCAGCACTGCCGCTCCAGTTTTCCTGATTGATTCCGCGCTTGATTGCAAGTTAACACCAGCGTAATTCCCTCTATCGCCCCGGCTATTTAGCCTCCTCCTCCTTCCACACATTTCCCCTCAAACCACAACCACAAAGAGCCACCAGGCTGCCCACAATCGAACTCACTCCACCGCGGTACCGAGCATCTCTGGCGGCAAATTCCGGTGAGAACTCCCCGCCCCTTGCCTCCTGGTCTTGCTAGCGTGTTCACCGCATCCTTGCGCATCCTCTATGTAACACCCCCCGGTCACTCCGGACCGATGGCTGTCACTTCTAGCAGCTCAATAGGATCTCTAGACTAACCCCACAGACCAACACTAGTCTTTTCTGCGCACTTTGTCCTCACTTGTGCGCACCCGGTTACCCACTTAGAGTTCTTTTCGAATGAGCTTCCGGAAAAGAAGTTGCAACTTGTTGGTATGGGTTTCCTATCAATCCTATTGAGCCATGCGCTAGGGTCTCACATACACCCACCCTTAGAAGATCAACGTCCTCGTCGATCAACCACAAGCCAGGAGCGTCCCCTCTTGGCACATGTCTGTGCGTCCAGTGTCGGCACATTGCCATGTTGTGTCCACTCCGGGCCACATGCGCCATGCTACACATGTCCGCCACTGACCCGCACACGCCCATGTAACTGCAAGGGTCAGCTCTGATACCAATTTGTAACACCCCCGGTCACTCCGGACAGACAGCTGTCACTTCTGGCAGCTCAATAGGATCTCTAGACTAACCCCACAGACCAACACTAGTCTTTTCTGCGCACTTTGTCCTCACTCGTGTGCACCCGGTTACCCACTTCCCGGTAGGTCACCCATCCTAGAATTGCTCTAGGCCAAGCAGGCTTAACCTTAGAGTTCTTTTTGAATGAGCTTCCGGAAAAGAAGTTGCAACTTGTTGGTATGGGTTTCCTATCAATCCTATTGAGCCATGCGCCAGGGTCTCGCACTCTAACACCTCAGCTATGTGCTAGGACAACCCAGAACGTCGCCAACGTCAACGACTGCACGTCCCCGACGAAGCACTTAACTCCGACGAGAACACACGGTAAATCTAGCCCTCCCGTTCATCTCTAGTTCATGCTTGCACACTCGCAACGTCAGTACGCATCTACCGCTACCCTGTTTTCCTCTCCTGTGCCCTGTAGCGCTCCTAGCGATGACGGCCGAGCACACCTGAAGCCGCCCGCAACTCCGACGAGGAATCCTCGCCGTGTTCGTGCGCCTTGACCCCGTCCAACTACACGTTGAGCTTCGCCGTGTCTCCACGACCTCGGTAAGCACAAATGCCCTCTCTTTTACTTTCAGGTCTCGCCGGAACATCACCGGAAGACGCGCAGCCACCGCGATGACCATTTGTGCCGCCCGCAGATGGTGAGAGGAACATGGTCAGCTGGATCTGGATCCAGCAGATGCGATTAGTTCAACCCCACGAAGGGGTACGCGTAGATCTGGGCCTTAGGATTAGATCTAGCGGTGTAGATTAAATCTGACGCGAAGGGGTAAGTTTTGATCTGGTGCATTAGATTAAGTTAGATCCAACGGTGCGGACGCGTGATCCAGAGCGAACCGGTATGCGGCCGCTTGTCAGGGTTTTCGATTTAAAATTCAGATTTGATTCAATGAAATGATTAAACTTGTAAATTCAATAACTTTTGTTCTGTTTATCCAAAAAATGCAAATAAGATATAAATGGAATCAAAAAAATAAAATCTACACATCTGTAGACATGGTTTTGCATTTGTGGGCCTATTTTGTGTATAAAAAATATTTGGAAAATGATTTAGAATCCAAATTAAGTTTATTTGGTTTATAAATGTTTAGTTTATTGTTCAGTAATGTTTTACTTGTCTTGTTTAGTTTAGAAAAATCATCATATGGCATTTGCATGCTTTCATATATTTTTGCTTCATTATTTGAAATATGAAATTTGGTGCTATCATTTTATGTGTAGATTTTGGTGCTAGTGGTGATTGTGACTATGAGGATTGTTGTTACTCCACCAACTACCAAGGCAAGTGGTGCTTCATATTTTTGTCCCAATATTTTGACTATGCATTAGTGATATTTTGTATAGGGCTTGCATGATAATTTTTGCTGAGTATCTATATGCTATGCTTGGGAAATCCTAGTAGTTGTAGAATTGTTAGAATTTTCTCTAAGTTAAGATACTTGCTATTGCCATTCTTAGCCTAGCTAGTAGCAACCAAGGGTGGACTATATACATGCTATGGAAAAATATTGCTAAGTCTTTGACTTATGTTTTTGCTTAATAAAACAACTAAATGAATGAAACACCTGGCTGGAATGGTTGTTTGGGTTATGTTGAGTGGTTACACAAGGCCCATATATATGGTCTACCTTGTGTATCACACTTGTGGAAAACTACCCAGGAACAAAGGGATTTGAGATGCCATATGTTAAGAAGCTTATAGTGCAGTCACATGGCATTATGGGCTCTGCCTGGATCATATAGGTTGCAATAACTTAGCCAAATGGACAGTTGGTGGTAGGGGTGATAGTTTTGGAGCGCGTCCATTCTGGTCTAAGGGAAGGCTTCTGAAAAGTCTTGTCTCGATGCATGTCGAGTCTTGTGGGGAAAGTGCACCACCTCTGCAGAAGGAAGAATCTAAGTACTTAGCCGTGTCCCCGGAAATGGATAATTTGAGCATCAAGACATGGAAGCTATTAAGAATCTCCTCATCCCAATTTCTAAGTTAAAAACTTGTGGTTGAACAAGGGTAAAGGTTCACCAATGTCTATTGGTGGTTCCTTGGGAGTTTTTGCCAAATAAAAACTTAGTGTTTTCAACTGATAGGTAAAACCTATTTTGAGCATAGCAAGCCTAAGCTACACTTAGCCAAATTCATGTAGAAGCTAGATATTATTATTCTACTAAGATATCACTTGCCAATACTATTCCAATATATTGACCCACTGTGTCTGTAACTTGTGATGTTGCAGGTTACTCTGATGAGGATTAGGGTTATGAGTCTACACTCAACATGCTTGTCTGTGGCACATGAAGATGAAGACTTTTATTTATATTGTTAAGTTAAACTCTTGTACTAGCACATGGCTATGGAGTTGTAAAAGACTATGTTATCTTTGGAATGACGATGTAATAATGACCTTTGTTTCTGTGTACTTCATCTTAAACTGTGGATGCTAGCATTTGATCCAGGGACTAGCGTTGTAATCACAGGGAACTTTACCTTTATAAAGGTGGGGTCTTACAATTTTCTTGGCTGATTTTTAGTTAACGAGGTTGGCAGAGACTGGGACGGTGAACTAGGCTGTGATTTGGACTAAGGGCTCTGCCAAGGTTAGTCTTGTGGCCGAGTCTTGGGAAACTCGGATGATGGTGGTGGTGTTTGCTGCTGTTGGGTAGAAGTTGATACAGGGGTGTCTGCGGTTGAGGTTGAGCTGGGTTCGGGGTTACCGGTACTTCGGTCGAAACTGCTTCAGCACCAGAACCGCTAGCACCGCAATCTTCAATACTTTTCTTGAGGGCAAAGGAGTCACCCTGCTAATCTGGCATGGATGTGTCCTTTGAGGCTCCACCTCCATCTGTGCCGGCATTGTATCCCTCCCGCTGAGATGGACAATTATTTGGCATGGGAGAGGAGTTACCTTGAACTGGGCTGTGAACCCGAGTATCATCGCAAGATGGGGGTGATGGTGGCCTGAGGATCGGAGAGGCCATGCTAGATCCACTCTGAGGGATGTTCAAAGGATCCCTGCCGAGATAAACGATGAGATAAAATAGATTAGATGAGATAGAGAGAAATAAGAAATACAGAAATAGCCCGGGAGAGAAATCTTATGAGGGAGTTGATGGAGGCTCTTTCCATCGCGGAGCTCTCTTTGCGGCCCTCTTGAATCTTTTCCTGGCCCTAGGATATTCGGCCGGTGGAGCAGAGGTCACGACACGTTTCCTCACCGGACCTTGACCTCCAACAGCAACTGGGGCACATTACGCACTTGACCAGCCGAGTTAGCTGGGGCAGAATCAGTCAGATATGTGTATGAGAGGGCATTAGATCAAATACCTTGAGAATATCACAATCATCCTCATCGCCATCATCCGTCCAGTCCATTAATACAGAAGTCATAGCAGAGGGTCGACCGAAGCTGGGATCCGAAATATGCATGAAATACTTAGAGTCCGACTCTTCCTGATCCGAGGTCTCGCGATCCTTGCCCCGAGAGAGGGCAGGATTCGTGGTACCCTCGATGGTTTGATAAAGGAATTTCCGAACAAAGGAATACAAAAATATCAAAGAAGCAAGTGAGTGGACATAAATTTTTGCTCGACAAGTATGACTCAGGCAAAGTTACCTGTGTTACGGTGTTATATCGGCTGAAAGGATCCATGCCCCACTCCCATGTTTTGATCATCTTCGTCTTGAAGAGCGACTTGACTCGCTTGCGAATCTGAGCATTTGATAGCTCGACCATGGAGACACGATTCGGATCGAGGCGGCCGCTCATATGGCAGATCTTGTGGCTACGCTTTTGGAGGGGGTAGACTCGACTGCTAATGAAAGTACCCATCAAATCTGTTGGGGTCCTAGCAACCAAGGTGCCACGTCCCTATGATTGAAGAGTCCTGCATCAAAGGTACCGCCACTCTCCGGAGGTAGCAGCGTGTCCGGAGATGACTCAACCGTGCAAGCATCACGATGTTGTCGCCTCGCAAGGGAATGAACCTTCGGAGGGAACACCTCCTGAGGGAGCCTGCCACTAGACCACGTTGCGCCCTCAAAACTTGGATACCTCGGAGCGTGTCAAGGGTAGGACTATAACTTCATCGAGTGAAGCGTGCGACATGGACTGATAGGGAGCGCAGTGGCCCTGTGACGCCAGCTTCCTCGATAAAGGAAGCCTCGGTCCCCTCCCCCCCATTTTTTTAGGGAAAGGACAGGCGATCTCGTGGTCTAAGACCCCTTCCATTGCCATTTTGGTGATAGAGGAAAAAAGCAGAGAGCGTTGGATGAAGGCAAGCGACGTCAACAAAGGCTTCTTTACAGGAGGATAGAGTGGAGAACGGAGAGCTAGACCAAGTCCACGGAAAGTAGTCTCCTACATCAGGATCTCGAGGAGCAGCACTGTGGACGCCCTTCCCGCCCAAAGGCTGGGGGAAGAGGCCCGACACCGCCCTATATAAGAGACCCTCCTCCTAACTTAGAATGGATCAATCCCCAGTGAGCTAAACCCTAGACTTACAACCTCCATTGTACCCTCGCAAAAAAAGCGTGCAATACAAAAAAGCACGAGTAGGGGCTTTACCTCCCCACGAGAGTCCTGAACCTAGGGAAAAAACCCATGCAGGGAAAGTATAGGCAATCTCGTGGTGGAATACCCCTTCCATTAATGTATTTGTGCAAGTGGGAAAAAGTAGAGAGCATCGAATGAAGACAAGCGATGTCAACAAAGGCCGCTTTACAGGACTGCAGAGTGGAGCACGGCAAGCTGGACCAAGTCCACGGAAAGTAGTATCCTAGACCAGGATCTTGAGGAGCGGCACTATGGACGCCTTTCCTGCCCAAAGGCTAGGGGAAGTGGCCCGACGCCGCCCTATATAATAGACCCTCCTCCTACCTTAGAACGGATCGATCCCCAGCTATCTAAACCCTAGACTTACAACATCCATTGTACCCTCGTGAAGCAAGCGAGCAATACAACAAAGCAGGAGTAGGGGCTTTACTTCCTCGTGAGGCTCCCGAACATGGGAAAAAAACCATGTGTCATCTCTCTGTCGTGCTCTTGCTCCACCGTCGCCACCATCACCGAGGCTCCTTGGGAATGCATGTTCAGCCCCCTCTCGAACCAAGGGATCATTGGACCCTAGTTCTTTTGTGGGACAAATCTCCGACAAAGTCATCACTACATAACCGGCCCTTCATCAGCTCAATGAGGCGCTGCTCGAACAAGTTGATGAGAGTGTTTTTCTTCTTCAGGTCTAAGTCACAGGTATGTTTGGTGGGGATGCTGACTGGGAATGGGGGAGCCGAATCATGTCAACCTCGATATTGTTCTTCAAAAATAAGAAGGACCTCATCCACTTCTTACATGATTTGAGGCTCGCGGTCCGAGGAAAGATGGAGCTTTTCTGGGGTGAAATAGACGCTGCCCCGCACTACGTTAGATATTTCTTGCCTGGAGGGAGCTCCTTCTTCGGAACAATGTTGGCACGCAGTTGGAAAAACCTAGCCCAGAGATGGACATTGGGCCAGAGACGAAGTATCCTTTGGAGCAAGAAATAAAAGCGGAAAGAGAAGCAATGGCATTCGCTGGAAGAGGATGGGCTCGAGGCCAAAAGTCTTGAGAAAATCCTTAGTGAAATCACTCACAGGGAGACCAAACCCATGAGCATAGTGGGCAAGAAAGATGACGAACTCACCCTCCTGGTGTCAGGGGTCTGCTCACCGCCGGGGAGGCGGCGGGTGAACTTCCAGGGAATCTGGCTGGTTCGCACACCATTCATTCTCCACCTGAGTAACGTTGGATCCCTCCCAGGGCTTGGAGACAGATCCCTCCTCCTCGTGATCATCAACGGCGACTACCACCTACAAATCCATCTCCGCTCCGCTCTCCTCGATGAGCTGCTGGCTGCGGGGGCGTGAGGCATGGACTTCCATGGTCACATGATCGTAGCAGAGGGGCGGCGATGTGGAGAAGGTAGAAAGCAGCAGCGGCTGTGTAAGGAAGAAGAAGAAGAAGAAAAGTTGGGAGTAGGGGAAAGTGAATCAGGGTTTCCCCCGATCCCCTATTTAATGGCGCCGCGTGCAAAGGGTAGTGGGATTAGTTGCACGGAGCAACCTCCCTTGTGCACGTGTATTCAGCGGAGGATATTGTAGCGGTGTGCCACACGCACGGTCACACCATGCATACGCATAACTATGTGTCGTGGCTCCTATGATAGTCAAGGAGGCACGTAACGATGTGATGGGTTATAGTGATAAGTGACAGCGCATGTCAGTAAATACTGTCATGGCCCTTAAAATGAGGCAAAAATAATGATTGCTTTACATGTAGGATAAGATAAGGAGTACGAGGGAAGCTAAATATCCAAGGGAAATAACCCGGACGCAGCAATATGACTCGGCTGATGAGATATACATCGGACAAATCAGGAAGAGTTGAATAGGATATTAAATTACCAAGTGGATTAGTTGAGTTAAAAATCGGCATGATCGACATATATGTATGTTGGCACGATGAACAAAATTCCGAATAAGTTGAACCTGTTATGGTGTTTCCATCCAAGGCCGCTAAGACCGCACCAGCTTCGGGGACTAATATAGGAGGGATAACCCCAGGTAGGGTCAAGCCATGGTTTAAGGACAAAGTCTACTGTCAACAACCGAATTTTTCAATAATAGATGCCTGTTATGCCATACATCGCAATCCCAGGATTACCATTTTTGCGAGACATAACAGAATAGGATACCATAGTACATCATCCATTACAACGATACATAAGTTCTTACACAAACAGGGATCTCATGATCCAGTTCATAATACAACATCAAGCAGCGGAATACGTAATAATAACGGTAGCGTAGGCGAAGCTCCATCTTCAGGATCATAGGCAATGCTGACGATGGGAGATGATCCTAGTTGTCGTAACCTTCCTGGGGTCCATCTTCCAGGTACTCCTCTTCATAGTCTGGCCATGGGAATAGCCAGGGACAAAGCCATGAGTACTCTTTAAGTACTCGCAAACTAATACTAATAGGTAAGGGGTTTTTGGATAATGGGACACTAGGCTCTAAGGTTGTTTTGCAAAAAGCCAGGTTTATCTCTACTCAGTTCCAAAGCTAGTCACAATTTTATAACTCCTAAGTGGGATCTTGTACTTCATGTCACAACTCTGTTGTGGTCAAGTCAAAGTCTTAATTCATTTCACAAGTCGTTTTGAAAAGTATGACGGGGGAACAGTATGGCCACTCCAACTGTCCATAAGCGCGGAAGCGGCTATTTGAATAGTTTGACACTCTGCAGAGATTGTACACTTTCACCACAACATTTGATACATCCGTCAGGAACAAATCCTGAATTCACCATACTTAGTATGCGGATAATCAATCCTAACCTTTCGATTACACGCCCTAGTAAAAGCACCTCTCCTGTGAGTTTGGCCTCCCAACCATGACCAACTGTCATCTTGGGTACTGCATAGGTGGACAATATTCACAAGGTAGCCTCGGCTCAGACCTTCGCCGTGAGGGAACTAATACTACGGAATATAAGTTTCCAGTCAAGCCCTACCCAATCTTCGGGTATTGTGGTTGTACGATAAAATTGGAATGGTATCGCATCCAGACAACCATCAGTTTTATAAACGGCTAAGGCTCATGCCTCAACATTTTCATCACCAAAATCATCAAGTGTTTGGAAACACATGTCCAAAACATTTCAATAGAATGATCCATCATTCCAAGGTTTTCATAACCAATTTTCCACCAAGTATTCCCATCTAAGGTTGATCAAGTTTTATGCTTAGCACTAGAATCTACAAGTGGGGGTAGTACTAAGGAGGGGTGGTAAACTAGGGGAGTTTCAACTAAGTATAACCTTATGTCTTAGGCTGAGATCAAGGTTTCTAACTTAGGCCAAATTTTATGCTCTTTATGCAACCTTCAGCACTTTCCAAAATCTACCAGTCACTTAAGTAAACTGTAAGTAAGCTTTGATAAAGAAATAAAGTAAGAAGCTTGCACATAAAACTAGGATTGGTTATCAAGTGGGTATGATCACTTATGCTTAAGGCATATAGTAGTCATAGCACAAGTATGGGTTTGTGGCATCAAGAAGGTATCTTGCAAGTGTTAGCTTGCATCAATATCAGTATAAGCTTGCTAAATTGCTAGCTTGCAAGGTTAATAGCTTGCATCAGTGTCAATATAAGCTTGCCTTGAGCAGAGCAGTGGTTGAAGTTATCCTCGGCTTCCTCTTTGTAGTATCCTCCTTCCTCCTCGTATCCTTGGTCGGTACTAGCGTCTACAAATAAATACGAGGTACACAATCACCAAACAATACTTAAATACTTGCAATCATCACACACAAGGGTCCTATAGATGATCTAGCATCATCCCTAATATTACAAGGTTAAGGCTTGGTTTAATTTCTTTTTATTTTTAGAAAAGTAATTTCTACTCATTGAAAAACTACTTAAGATTTAATATTCTCCAAACTAAACATGGGATCATGTTGACACATGTCATCACCACATATTGTAGTCCATTGGAATGTGATTTAATGTGGTGTCACAACTTAATAAGGTTTTACCCTTTTATTTTAATTAATTAAAGTGGCTAGAAATGCTTATGAGGCATTCTTTTATTACATGAACATTATTTCTGCAAGTAAACCTATATATTTTTATATATTCTGAAAGGTATGGTTAAATGTGATTTTTGAGAGTTGGAATCAACTCAAAATCTATTATGGTTTAAATTTGAAAAATGTTTGAATGCAGAAAAGCTTCTGCCTTGTTATTTTTACCATGGGTGATCTATAGATCCAAATGACTTGAATCCAATGGGCTTGGATTCAGCATTCACAGACCTCTCCAACAAAATTGGTTTAATTCAAATTGGTGGACTGAATCAAACTGGGTTGATTTTTGAAGTTGTGTACAAAAGTGTGTTTGAATTGAAATAGAAAAAGATTTAATTTGAATAACTGGGCTGCATGGGAAAATCTAACGGGCCGGCCTGCTAAGCGCACTGCTCCCGCGGGCTGCTTAAGTGGGTGTCCCCACTCGCCAGTGACACGGGGCTGGGCGAAGCGGTATGGGGCAACGTGGGTCGTTCGATCTAGTTCTAATCTAACGGCTGGGAGTCATCGTCGACGCGAGACAACTCCGGCGAGAACGAAACCTAGCGCGGCCAGTGAGGGTCGCTGGGGGCTCACCGGGGTACTAGCGAGGTGGTCGGCGCAGCTCTGGGTGGCTCCAATCGCTGGCTCCTTTCTTCTCCGGCAGCGGCAGGCTCTAGTGAAATTCCGACGAGGTGGTGCTCACCTTGCTCTGTGAATGGTGTGGCACGATCGGTGAGGAGAGGGGAGTGATATGGTGTGAATAATTCGTGCGGGGGTGGCCTCTATTTATAGTCGAGCGAGGGGACCATCGGGGCGCACGGTGAGCTCGTCGAGGGCGATGTTACAGGCGGCTAATGGCATGGGCAAGGGTAGGGGACGGTGTTGTGTCTCCTGGCGGTGCTCAACGACATGGTTGCGAGGCATGGGGCGGTGTGGTTTGGTCTGGAACGGGCGGTGCTCTGCGCGGTAGAGGCGGCGTCTTGACGGACAAGACGGCGGCAAACGGGGATGTCTGGCGGTCTCCTGGGTTGATGGCGATCGTGTGTGCACACGGCGAGGGCGGCGCGCGGTCTGTGGGTGATGGTCGAGGGTGGCGCTCTGGCGCACGCTCGGCATGGTCTGGGCGCGGCTTGTACGCGTGGTCCAGGGCTTGGCAACGCTTGCGGCTGGGACAGTGAGTGGCGGTGGACAGTGGGCTGCCTCCTAGGCAAGGTTGGCACGGCTAGTTCTTCCTCTAGCTTCCTGTCCACAATGGGGTGACATGGGTGTGCTCGGCTGTTCACCATTAATGGCAATGGCAAGCTCACAGGGGTGCTAGTGTTGGGCTAATCTTTCTAGATGATCTACTGAGCTGTGTGTGAGCTAACTAGGGAACAAGTTAGGCAAGAATCACTGCACACTATAGTGTTTGATGTTTTGTTTGATTTGTGTCTGCAACCTGTTTGATGAAATGGCCGCATGAAATCAAGTTTTGAATTTTGAAATGATTTTTGGTGGGTTTGCTAGATTGGTGCTGGTGAGTCTGCAGATGCTTGGGTTTTGAAAGTTGAGCTTGTTTGAGTGGGTTTTGAAAAAGTGGGATCTTCACATATGAAGAAGATTCAATTTTGAATTGTCATTTAAACTATGCATTTGAAAGTTTCTGGATGATCACAAAGTGGGCCTTGATACTTTGTTATGAGTACAATCAAGGGGTGCAAAGATCCAGAAAAGTTTCTGTTGAGTTTTGAAAGTTTGGGATAGCCAAATAGGCATGGGAGTTAAATTGGTCAAAGTGACCATTCACTTAATATATTTGTTTTGATTTACTTGTCTTTAGGAAAAGTGTGGGAAATGTTTTAGATGATGTTTATTTCACCTAAGAAACATTTTACAAGCAATGGATCACACAAACAAGGTGGTTTTAAAGAAATTAAAAATCCATGCATACACATATGCATGCATTCATGATTTTATTTAGAAAAGTTTTTGTTAACCCTAATCTTGATGAGTATTGTTTGATGATCTAAGTTTAGTATTTTTGGGATGTTACAAACCTTCCTCCCTTAAACAAAATCTCGTCCCGAGATTTGAAAAAGGATGAAAAGATTACCTAGGATTTGAAGAGATCGGGAAACTCCGTCCTGATGTGATCTTCGCGTTCCCAGGTAGCTTCCTCTTCCGTGTGGTTGCTCCACTGAATCTTGAGAAAATTGATGCTTCGGGTTCGGGTAGTTCGAAAAGCTTCTTCCAAAATGCGGATGGGTACTTCAGGATAGGTCAGGTCATCGTTGATCTCTATGGTCCGGTGATCGATATTCTTGAACACTTCGGTCTTCTCGGGGACTTCGAGAAACTTGCGAAGTAACGAGATATGGAACACATTGTGCACAGCTGACATCTCTTCAGGTAATTCCAGTTGATACGATACTTCTCCTTGACGGTTCAAAATTTTGAAAGGTCCGATATATCTGGGGGCTAACTTTCCTTTGAGTTGGAAAATTGCATTCCCTTCAATGGCGACACTTTCAGATAAACAAAATTTCCTATATTGAAGGCGAGCTCTCGACGTCTCTTGTCGGCATAACTCTTCTGTCGGGATTGGGTGGTCTTGAGGTGCTCATGAATCTTGTGAACCTTCTCTTCTGCTTCTCGTAGGATGTCGGGTCCGAAAATCTGACTCTCTCCTACTTCCGACCAGTTTAAAGGGGTGCGACACTTCCTTCCGTACATGAATTCAAATGGGGCCATTTGCAAGCTGGCTTGGTAACTATTGTTGTAGGAAAATTCTACAAACGGCAGACAGTATTCCCACTTGGATCCATATTCTAGTACACACGCTCTAAGCATATCTTCGAGTATTTGGTTTACTCGCTCCGTTTGTCCATCGGTCTGAGGGTGATACGCAGTACTGAAATCTAGGTGGGTTCCTAAACCTTCTTGGGCTTTCTTCCAGAATCTCGAGGTAAGCTGAGTTCCTCGATCCGATACTATGTTCTTGGGGACTCCGTGCAAACTAACTATTCTAGCAATGTATAACTCCGCTAGCTTCAAACTCTGATAGGTGGTTTTGACGGGCAAGAAATGGGCGACTTTGGACAATCTGTCCACTATGACCCAGATAGAGTCATTTCCTCTACTAGAAGTAGTTAGTCCAGTGATAAAGTCCATTCCTACAGAATCCCATTTCCATTCCGGAATTTGAGGTTGCAACAATCTAGCGGGTCTTTGATGTCCTGCCTTGACTCGCTGACATATATCACACTTGGCGATATAGCTTCCGATTTCTCTCTTCATCTTATGCCACCAAAATTGCTCCTTCAAATCTTGATACATCTTAGTTCCTCCGGGATGGATAGAATAAAGAGTATCATGAGCCTCCTTCAATATAACTTCTTTCAACGCCGAATCTGCTGGTACACAAAGGCAGCCTTTGTACCACAGAACTCCTTCTTCGTCCTCGGTGAATCCGGGTACTTTTGCACTGTGTCTGACGCTTGATTCCATCGATACTAGCATTTCCCTTCTGCGCTTCTTTAATCTGACCGATCAAAGTGGGCTGAAGTTCTATGCTAGCCAAAAATCCTTCACTTACTAATTCTATTCGAAAATCTTCCATCTCCATGTGCAGACTTGGTTGCTCCTTCAAAATCATGGAGTTCAAGCGGCACGGCAATCTGCTAAGGGCATCTGCTACCACATTGGCTTTACCGGGGTGATAGTGAATGTCTAGATCGTAATCCTTGATTAGCTCAATCCATCTTCTCTACCTCATATTCAACTCTTTCTGAGTAAATATATACTTTAGGCTCTTGTGATCTGAATAAATCTCACAACGATTTCCCATCAGGTAATGTCTCCATGTCTTCAGGGCTAGAACTACGGCTGCGAGTTCGAGGTCATGGGTTGGGTAGTTTTGCTCATGTTGCTTCAATTGCCGAGATAGATAAGATATAACTTTGCCTTCTTGCATTAGCACACATCCGAGACCAATCTTGGATGCGTCACAATACACATCGAAGGGCTTCGTGATATCCGGCATGATCAAGATTGGGGTTGAAATCAATCTCCTCTTGAGTTCTTGAAAGCTCGCTTCACATTTGTCTGTCCATTCAAACTTCTTGTCCTTCTTCAGCAATTGGGTCATGGGTCGGGCGATACTCGAGAATCCTTCTACGAATTTGCGGTAATATCCCGCCAATCCGAGAAATGCACGAACTTGGGTTTGAGTGGTCGGGGCTTGCCAATCTTCTACATCTTTCACTTTGGCAGGGTCAACAGCAATTCCTCCGGCTGATACAATGTGACCGAGGAATCCTACCTCCTGTAACCAGAATTCACATTTGCTAAACTTTGCATACAACTGATGCTCTCTAAGGGTTCCAAGAATGGTCCTTAGGTGTAGCTCATGTTCTTCTTCTGATTTGGAATAAATCAGAATGTCATCGATGAAAACAACGACAAACTTATCCTGGAAGTCCATAAAAATCTTATTCATGAGGTTCATGAAATAAGCGGGGGCATTGGTTAATCCAAAAGACATGACTGTATACTCATACAATCCATATCTGGTGGTAAAGGCAGTCTTTGGAATATCCTCTACACGAATTTTGAGTTGATGATAGCCAGTTCTAAGATCAATCTTAGAAAACACTTGGGCACCAGTCAACTGATCAAACAAATCCTCTATCTTGGGCAAGGGGTACTTGTTCATGATGGTGACATTATTCAACTTCCGATAATCCGTACACAAATGGTTACCTCCATCTTTCTTGTCCACAAACAAGACGGGTGATCTCCATGGTGACGCACTTGGTTGAATCAATCTGATTTCCAACATGGAATCCAGTTGCTTCTTCAGTTCTTCTAACTCCGATGGGTTCATACTATAGGGTCTCTGGGATATGGGTCCTGTTCCGGGAATTAGTTCACTGATAAACTCGATATCCCAATCTGGGGGCATACCGGGCAAAACATCTGTAAATACATCGGGGTATTCACAGACTATCCGGACTTGATTAATGGTAGGTTGGGCTATACTCTTGTTACACTTGAATTGGCGAGGTAAGGTTTCAGATATATGCTCGACTGATATTCCGGTGGTACTGGTCATGGTGATGGCTTTCTTCGCACAGTCAATTAATCCTTTATGTTTGGACATCCAATCCATTCCTAGTACTACTTCCAAACCTTTAGTTCCTAGTACTATTAGATTAGCATAAAAATCTATGCCATGGATTTGGATAGGGACGGCTTTTCAAATTTGCCTAGCCTTGGTGGTTGATCCGGGGATTTGCACAATCATAACATGCTTCAGTTTGGTTGGTTGAATTTTACTAGTGCAGGCAAATTCTTCGGTGACAAATGAATTTGATGTACCAGAATCAAACAACACTCTTGCAAGTACTGAATTAACAGAAAACATACCCAGCACGACGTCTGGAGCTTCCTGAGCTTCTTCAGCATGCATGAGAAAAAGACGGCCATTGCGGTTGAGTGAATTTCCTGGGGCAAATCTCCTTCCTGGCTGAACACGACGCTATTGCTGAGCTGGGGCATTGGCATTAGGGGCTGTAGCATTCTTCTTGTTGGGGCACTCGTTGGAATAGTGGCCTTTATTTCCACAGTCATAACAGGTCACTTGTGACTTGTCCTTGGCTATGACAGGCACAGAATTGCTTCCAGTCCTCGGGGCAGTGTTGGGGTTGGCGGTAGCATTGTTGGTGTTGAACTTGGGTGGGGCACGGGTGAAATTGCTAGAGTTGCCGGGGTTGTTGTGATTTCCTCCGGGTCTAGGGTTTCCACGGTTGTGGTAGGTTGGACGGGTCATAGGGGGTCTATTGGTTCTTGGGGCAAATCCTGGAGATGGGTTGGAGCGATACTTTGGGGTCTGATGGTTTCGGGGTTGATGCATCATGTGACGCTTACGGTTCTCATTGGCCTGGTTGATCTTTCCTTCCATATGGATAGCAGAGTCGACAAGGGCTTCAATATCAGCAAAGGGGATATTGACTAACACCGTCTGCATCTCGTCATGCAGACCATTCAGGAATCTTTCTTTCTTCTTGGCTTCGGTGTCTATCTCGTCCAGGGCATACCTAGCTAATGACAAAAATTTGTCACGGTATTCCACTACAGTCATCCTTCCTTGCTTTAGCTCTCTGAACTCGTCTCTCATTCTCTTGATCAAACCCGGTGGCACATGGGTTCTGCTAAACTTGACCTTGAATTCCTCCCAGGTCATCATCTGGCCTCCGGTCATTGCACGAACACTGTTCCACCATGCCCTAGCATCTCCGGCTAGATAATGGGTGGCAAACAAAACTTTATCGTTGGCTTCCACTCCTGCCAGTTCTAAGTTATTTTCCATGGTTTGAAGCCAATCATCGGCGTCTAGGGGTTCTTCTGACTTGGTGAAAATAGGTGGGTTGGTATTCTAGAAATTCTTGAGCTTAGATCCATGGTTGTCCTGATTTCCGTGGCCTTGGTTGTTGTGGGCTAGCTGGGCTATCTGTTGCAGAGTGGCTAGGTTGGCTTGACGTTCCACACTTTCAGCTTCGTGGTCAGAAGTCAACATTTGCAGAATCTGCAACATCGGATGCGGGGCTGAACCACTTCCTCCACATGGCATCTGAAGATTGAGGTAGATCATGAGAAAAGAGGGAAATTTCTAAGGTTTTTGGGTCTTTGAAAAGTTTTTAAAGGTTTGACTCAGATTTTTCTAGCAACTTGATTTTTCATTCATTCATAGCACACAGTAAAACACACACCACAACAAAGAAAAACAGATGGTTTTAAGAACCATTCTGAAATCTACGATACAGTGGGACCGACTTCTACTCACTATGCTAGTGCTCAGTGCTACTACTCCTCGGAGTCTGTGGCTTCATCAGCTTCATCATCATCGATGAAGGCGAAATCATCCTCATCGGTGAAGAAGTCCATGGACTGATCCTCCAGAAAATCATCGTCATCGCTGAGGTAAGAGTAAGGGTCTCCACGAAGATCCTCTCCTGCATTCTCCCTTTCCTCCAACTACATGTCTCTCTCGTGGATGGTCTCCTCCAGAGATGAGATGCGGTGGCGAAGATGGGCAATAATGCGCTCC
The DNA here is from genome assembly GCA_023614405.1 of Avena insularis. Lineage (NCBI taxonomy): Eukaryota > Viridiplantae > Streptophyta > Magnoliopsida > Poales > Poaceae > Avena > Avena insularis. The sequence goes on along the minus strand of CM042689.1, from coordinate 190,665,121 downwards.
TTTTTGTCGAGCTGACGGCGACGAGACTTGCGATCCTTTGCTAGCATGGATATGGTCTGATCCTTCGTTTGGATGATGGCAGACTTGTGGTTGCAATAGTCACGACAGTTGTCCAACTCCTGCTGACGATCATACATCATGAAGCTAAGGTGGTCCAATTGAGTCTTCAGCTCGGGGTGGTATGGGGCTTCCAGTGGTTGTCCATTTGCATCACGTCTTGGGAAAAACTCAAAGCGGGTTCCCTTGATCTGATTGATGCTCTGCCCACATACAGGAGAGAGATTCCTGCATTGCTCTGGCAAGTCCATCGAGCCAGTTGTTCTCTCTTAAGGTAAACTGAATTCCTTCCGCAGTGGGAGGTTCAATCTTTCCTCTGAGACTTGCAACAATTAGCCACTGCAGATCTTCTCCTCCTTGATCATTGAGTTGAGCTCCGAAGAACTCGGGGTGCGGACGCTCCAGAAGTTCCGAAAGCTGATCCAGATCCCTCTCAAAGATAAGGTCTCCTCCATTCCCCAACTGATAAAACTTGCTGTACTTCACGTCCATCTATAAAAATAGAGGATGAGTAGATTAGAAGAGTGATCAAGTGTGTCAAAATTTTATGTATTTTGCAAGAATTTTTGAGGAACATGAATTTTTATGAAAGAATCAAAGAGATTAGAATGAGAATAAGTTTTTGTAAATATTTGTTTTGCTTTGGTTTTGAAACTAAGTTTTTGGTTCAAACGTCCAGTCTAACTAGGGTCTCCTATGGTCAGGATGGCTCTGATACCAACTTGTCAACACCCGCATTTTTCAATCCTAGATGCCTGTTATGCCATACATCGCAATCCCAGGATTACCATTTTTGCGAGACATAACAGAATAGGATACCATAGTACATCATCCATTACAATGATACATAAGTTTTTACACAAATAGGGATCTCATGATCCAGTTCATAATACAACATCAAGCAGCGGAATACGTAATAATAACGGTAGCGTAGGCGAAGCTCCATCTTGAGTCACGAGAAATGCTGACAATGGGAGATGATCCTAGTTGTCATAACCTTCCTGGGGTCCATCTTCCAGGTACTCCTCTTCATAGTCTGGCCATGGGAATAGCCAGGGACAAAGCCATGAGTACTCTTTAAGTACTCGCAAACTAATACTAATAGGTAAGGGGTTTTTGGATAATGGGACACTAGGCTCTAAGGTTGTTTTGCAAAAAGCCAGGTTTATCTCTACTCAGTTCCAAAGCTAGTCACAATTTTATAACTCCTAAGTGGGATCTTGTACTTCAGGTCACAACTCTGTTGTGGTCAAGTCAAAGTCTTAATTCATTTCACAAGTCGTTTTGAAAAGTCTGACGGGGGAACAGTATGGCCACTCCAACTGTCCATAACCGCGGACGCGGCTATTCGAATAGTTTGACACTCTGCAGAGATTGTACACTTTCACCACAACATTTGATACATCTGTCAGGAACAAATCCTGAATTCACCATACTCGATGTCGGATAATCAATCCTAACCTTTCGATTACACGCCCTAGTATAAGCACCTCTCCTGTGAGTTTGGCCTCCCAACCATGACCAACTATCATCTTGGGTACTGCACAGGTGGACAATCTTCACAAGGTAGCCTCAGCTCAGACCTTGGCCGTGAGGGAACTAATACTACGGAATATAAGTTTCCAGTCAAGCCCTACCCAATCTTCGGGTATTGTGGTTGTACGATAAAATTGGAATGGTATCGCATCTAGACAACCATCAGTTTTATAAAGGGCTAAGGCTCATGCCTCAACATTTTCATCACCAAAATCATCAAGTGTTTGGAAACACATGTCCAAAACATTTCATAGAATGATCCATCATTCCAAGGTTTTCATAACCAATTTTCCACCAAGTATTCCCATCTAAGGTTGATCAAATTTTGTGCTTAGCACTAGAATCTACAAGTGGGGGTAGTACTAAGGAGGGGTGGTAAACTAGTGGAGTTTCAACTAAGCATAACCTTATGTCTTAGGCTGATATCAAGGTTTCTAACTTAGGCCAAATTTTATGCTCTTTATGCAACCTTCAGCACTTCCCAAAATCTACCAGTCACTTAAGTAAACTGTAAGTAAGCTTTGATAAAGAAATAAAGTAAGAAGCTTGCACATAAAACTAGGATTGGTTTATCAAGTGGGTATGATCACTTATGCTTAAGGCATATAGTAGTCATAGCACAAGTATGGGTTTGTGTCATCAGGAAGGTATCTTGCAAGTGTTAGCTTGCATCAATATCATTATAAGCTTGCTAAATTGCTAGCTTGCAAGGTTAATAGCTTGCATCAGTGTCAATATAAGCTTGCCTTGAGCAGAGCAGTGGTTGAAGTTCTCCTCGGCTTCCTCTTCGTAGTATCCTCCTTCCTCCTCGTATCCTTGGTCGGTACTAGCGTCTACAAATAAATACGAGGTACACAATCACCAAACAATACTTAACTACTTGCAATCATCACACACAAGGGTCCTATAGATGATCTAGCATCATCCCTAATATTACAAGGTTAAGGCTTGGTTTAATTTCTTTTTATTTTTAGAAAAGTAATTTCTACTCATTGAAAAACTACTTAAGATTTAATATTCTCCAAACTAAACATGGGATCATGTTGACACATGTCATCACCACATATTGTAGTCCATGGGAATGTGATTTAAAGTGGTGTCACAATTTAATAAGGTTTTATCCTTTTATTTTAATTAATTAAAGTGGCTAGAAATGCTTATGAGGCATTCTTTTATTACTTGAACATTATTTCTGCAAGTAAACCTTTATATTTTTATATATTCTGAAAGGTCTGGTTAAATGTGATTTTTGACAGTTGGAATCAACTCAAAAGCTATTATGGTTTAAATTTGAAAAATGTTTGAATGCAGAAAAGCTTCTGCCTTGTTATTTTTACCATGGGTGATCTATAGATTCAAATGACTTGAATCCAACGGGCTTGGATTCAGCATTCACAGACCTTTCCAACAAAATTGGTTTCATTCAAATTGGTTCACTGAATCAAACTGGGTTGATTTTTGAAGTTGTGTACAGAAGTGTGTTTGAATTGAAATAGAAAAAGATTTAATTTAAATAACTGGACTGCGCGGGAAAATCTAACGGGCCGGCCTGCTAAGCACAGTGCTCCCGCGGGCTGCTTAAGTGGGTGTCCCCATTGGTCAGTGACATGGGGCTGGGCGAAGCGGTATGGGGCAACGTGGGTCGTTCGATCTAGTTCTAATCTAACGGCTGGGAGTCATCGTCGATGCGAGACAACTCCGGCGAGAACGAAACCTAGCGCGGACAGTGAGGGTCGCTGGGGGCTCACCGGGGTACTGGCGAGGGTCGGCGAGGCGGGCGAACGACGAAGTCGACGACAGCGAACTCAGGGGTGGTCGCGGCAGCTCCTGGGTGGCTCCAATCGCTGGCTCCTTTCTTCTCCGGCAGCGGTAGGCTCCAGTGAAATTCCGGCGAGGTGGTGCTCGCCTTGCTCTGAGAATGGTGTGGCATGATCGGTGAGGAGAGGAGAGTGAGATGGTGTGAAGAATTCGTGCGGGGGTGGCCTCTATTTATAGTCGAGCGAGGGGACCATCGGGGCGCACGGTGAGCTCGTCGGGGGCGATGTTACAGGCGGCTAATGACATGGGCAAGGGTAGCGGACGGTGCTGTGTCTCCTGGCGATGCTCAACGACATGGTTGCGAGGCATGGGGAGGTGTGGTTTGGTCTGGAACGGGCGGTGCTCTCTGTGGCGGCGGCGTCTTGACGGCGGGCGGTGGTATGTCTGACGCAAACGGCAAGGATGTTTGGCGGTCTCTGGGTTGATGGCGATCGTGTGTGCCTTGGCGAAGCGGCCGCGATCTGTGGGTGATGGTCAAGGTGGCGCTCTGGCGCCACGCTCGGCATGGTCTGGCGCGGCTTGCAGCGTGGTCGAGGGCTTGGCAACGCTGCGGCTGGGAGTGGCGGTGGACGGTGGGCTGCCTCCTAGACAAGGTTGGCACGGCTAGTTCTTCCTCTAGCTTCCCGTCCACAATAGGGTGACATGGGTGTGCTCGGCTGTTCAACATTAATGGCAATGGCAAACTCACAGGGGTGCTAGTGTTGGGCTAATCTTTCTAGATGATCTACTGAGCTGTGTGTGAGCTAACTAGGGAACAAGTTTGGCAAGAATCACTGCACACTATAGTGTTTGATGTTTTGTTTGATTTGTGTCTGCAACCTGTTTGATGAAATGGCCGCATGAAATCAAGTTTTGAATTTTGAAATGATTTTTGGTGGGTTTGCTAGATTGGTGCTGGTGAGTCTGCAGATGCTTGGGTTTTGAAAGTTGAGCTTGTTTGAGTGGGTTTTGAAAAAGTGGGATATTCACATATGAAGAAGATTCAATTTTGAATTGTCATTTAAACTATGCATTTGAAAGTTTCTGGATGATCACAAAGTGGGCCTTGATACTTTGTTATGAGTACAATCAAAAGGTGCAAAGATCCAGAAAAGTTTCTGTTGAGTTTTGAAAGTTTGGGATAGCCAAAGTTGGCATGGGAGTTAAATTGGTCAAAGTGACCATTCACTTAATATATTTGTTTTGATTTACTTGTCTTTAGGAAAAGTGTGGGAAATGTTTTAGATGATGTTTATTTCACCTAAGAAACATTTTACAAGCAATGGATCACACAAACAAGGTGGTTTTAAAGAAATTAAAAATCCATGCATACACATATGCATGCATTCATGATTTTATTTAGAAAAGTTTTTGTTAACCCTAATCTTGATGATTAGTGTTTGATGATCTAAGTTTAGTATTTTTGGGATGTTACATCTACCGAGGTATGAGCCAGGCTAAAGCATGAGCTAGCTGAGGTATATAAGGGTCATCCAAGTTACAGCCGAATTACCCAAGGTCTGATAGCACCGGCAAGACTCAGCGACATATATGGTATGTCGGTCGGTGTCTGCATTGTTTCATGATTATAGGTACCATCATGGCTGAGTCATCAGGACAAGGCCGAATCAGAAGTTTGCATGCTCAAGAAGGAGAGAGCTAGTCCCAAGGTCGGCGCTTTTCTCTCTCTCGCTCTCTCACAAGAATCGTGGGAGAGACAAGCGCTAGGGAAAAAGGCCAGAGGGACGGGGACAAAACAAAGGGTCTTAGATGGGATAGTGTCTGGCCCTAATGGTCAGATAGGGTAGACTCTGAGCCATTGCCGCACAAAGACTGGTGAGAGGAAAGGAAGGATCCAAACTACTATTTTGGGACGAGCATCTCCAACGAATATCTGGGCCATGTTGACGAGGATTGATCTCGTCAATGCCCATTGTTATGAGCTTGCGTTTTGAGAAGATGGGGATGCTGGAGATCGCAGAACGGTTAACAAACAAGCAACCAGGGGACACGAGATTTACCCAGGTTCAGGCCCCCGGAGGGAAAACCCTACTCCTGCTTGTCTGCTCTTGCCTGCTTGTCTCCCCCAAGGATTGATGCAATCTGGAGTGGAGGTGTGTATGCGGTGGTATGCGAGGTGTCCTCCTCTTCGTGCCCTCCTAGCCTTTATATAGAAGTAGTCAGGTCCCGGGCACAGATCGAGTCGGTTACAGGTTTAGGGTTTGCCTCTTTGAATATTCTATCTAATCTAGTCTTGCTCTCCAAGGATCCAAAGACGTCATGGGCTTGGGCCACCCGAAAGTCTTCATGGGCCTTCCTTGGGCTGGACCAAGTATGTTGATCTCGTGTACCCATCGGGTATAACCATGTCAGTAGCCCCCGAGTGTTCAGTCGAATCGTAGATTCGGCTGAGGACTCTTCAATCTTTCGAGTGCAGCTATTTTCTGTTCACCAGAGAATGATTTCAGGGTGTAGGGATTGTTGATGCGTGTGCCTGACTCTCTCGACGGATCAGGGCCAGTTAACTGTCTTAGGACAAAACAACACGATATTCTTCAGATTCGAGTCCCTCGACTCGAACCCGGAACAAATGCTGGTGTAATTCAACTCAGGCCGTTGAGGACTTACAGGAGTAGAATTCCAGTAATTTTCGAATGATGTACCCAACGCGTCCGTCGGGATTTTCATCACGCCTGCTGGCATGGATTATTACTAGCGGAGCGCAGTCGTGTGCGTTACCAGGCCATCAGATGGTATCTGTAGGTCTTATCTTTGCATCGCAGACATAGCATCCGAAATTTTATCACCACAGAGGTGTTTCGGGTGGCAAAGGAGGATGCTTCTCACTTAGCGTTAATCGGGGCAAACTTGCTGAAAAGTTTTTGCATTCTGATCCGAAGGATCGCACTCGAAGAATTCATAGGGTGCACGACCAGGGCTCCCTATGGGAGTATCCCCCGAGTGTCTGTTCGAGTCGTAGACTCGAGCAGAGACTTTAATTCAGCCTTTGTTTGTTTCAGGTCCGTAGGACACAATTTTTTCGGATGCTTGACCAGTCCTCCCTATGGGAGTAGCCCCTGAGTCTGTAGTGGAGTCATAGACTCGACATAGGACTCGAAGAATAGTTCATTGGTGTAGTACACTATTCATGCTTCGGGTGCGCGGCCAGCGCTCCTGATAGGAGTAGCCGCAAAGTAGTTGTTCGAATCGTAGATTCGAGTGAGTACTTTAGCTGTTTGAGCCGAAAATTTGTAACCGTTGCAAGTATAGCTTGGATGACGTCAGTGCTGACGATCGATGACCTCAAGCGTCTGCAGTGCCAGAGGTGACGCGACTGGACGAACGTGGGTCCCACTTTTTTGATTTGGACTTGACTGGTCACGCACGATGTAGCTATAATTACGACGTCTCCTCGGTTCCGGGCTTAGTGGACGGCATGCAAGCGACGGTTTGCTGCTGTGCTGACACGTGGATGGCTTGGATTTGATGCTGGCTCTAGGGCTTCCCGATGAACGGTCCCTGTTTATCGTCTTCATCCTTATAATCTGTGGGGAAATTTTTGTTTGTTTTCAGCGCAGCTATTTGCGTTTCACTGCTTCCACTTTCTTGAGCTTTGCTCGCTGTGCGCTAGAAGTTCTTCGAATTTTCCGTCCTCTTTTCTGTGCTCACGTCGCCGTCATCATCACACTGCAATGGGGAAACCGAAGAAGGCATCCACCGCAGTGGGCACCCGCTGCTGCCGGCGGCAAGAAGGGCACGCCGCCACTCGCATCACAGACGGTGGCTGGCGACGGTGGGAGACGCGCGAGGGCGACCTGCGCAAGCTTTGTGAGCGGGGTCTGATCCCGTAGGACAAGGAGGCCGTCAAGATTCCCGGCGATGAGGTAATTCCCCGTTCACCTACAGGGTTTTGGGTCATGTTTGTTTCTTTTGTCCTTCGGGGCCTCTCTCTCCCAGTCCACGATTTTCTCCGTGGACTGCTTTTTTCTGTGGCATCCAACTCCATCATCTCTCTACAAATTCTCTTCTCCACATCGTCGGTTTCATCACCTTCTGCGAGTGCTTGCTCGGTATCGAGCCGCACTTTGGCCTCTTCCGGAAGCTCTATTCTGTGAAGAGGCAATCCGGCTCCGATGAAGTTTATCCGATAGGTGGCTGTATTATTTCCCTTTGATCCAATTTTCTCTTCTTTTCCTTTTCGATGTCTAAGTCTTTCCAATTCTGGCGGAGGAGGTGGTTTTATATCCGCGTCTCCACAGTGGATGGGCAAACCTTTTTCCTTGCCCCTTTCGACTCCACCCAGACAATCCAGCCAAAGAGGTCCTGGAAGAACCACATCCTGGAGGGTGAGGTGGAGGAGCTCTACCATCGAGTGGAGGACCTCCAGGTGATTCCGGAGAAAGAGGTTAAAGGTGTATATATCATCTGCACCTTCCTCAAATGTCGGGTTCATCCACTCCAGGCTAGGGCGCACCCGATGTTCCTTTATACTGGCCGCCAAGACCCGACCAGAGTTGCGGCTGAGGAGCTTTCCAAGGGGGACCTCGATAGAGTCCTTCGGCCGCTGCTGAAGTTCAAAGCTAAAGAGGATCTTCCTGGGAGATCGCTGACCCCTCCGTTTAGCACTTCTCGACCGGTGCCGCAGGTGTAGATCTGGGACGTGCGCGTAGTTCCTTTTCTGATTGCATTTTCTTTTACTTCTTTGTTCTGAAAGTTTGTTTCTTTTATGCAAGAGTTCAAGGTACCTGGCATGGTGCCTCCACTACCCGAACGTTTTCCAGATGCATCGGACAATGAGGTAGTGGACTCCATGTCTGAGCTTCCCTCGGCGCAATCACCGGTTGAAGAAACCTTTGAGTCGAGCGAGGAGCAGACCCGAAAGCGGACACAGAGCTCGAGCGAATCGTCTGATGGCTCGACTCCGCCGACGCCTCGGAACCCGCCATGCCTTGTCATAGTGGAGGTGATGGTGGTTCTTTCTCCCCTATTCCGGCCGTGCCTATGCGGGCTGTAGCACCGCAACCGCCAGTGAAGCGGAAGAAGGAAGAGAAGAAGGGCAAGAGGACCTTGCCTATTTTCAACTTGAGTGATATGGACTCGTAAGTACCTTTGGTTGCCTTTTTCTATCTTTCATTTTTGCTTGCTTGTGTTTGACTGGTGTTTTCTTTTGCAGCCACTCCTCTAATGGATCGTTTAGCGATGGCACTCAGGATATGGTGGGGGAGTCAAAGATTACACCTCCTCCTTATCGGACGGTGGGCACCTCTAGGGTCTTTGCTCTGAAACCCTCTCCGCAGGAGGCTAGGGTGATCGTCTCCCAGAAGACTACAGCCGGACCTTCGGAGTCTCCATATGATCATGTAAGTGTTTTTGTTCTTGCCGTGGGGGGAGCCCCCAAGCGCTTTTCGTATGATCTGCTGATCAATGCTTCTGTTTTGTGCGTGTCTCGGGGGGAGCCCCCGAGCGCTTTTTGTGTGCTTGATTTTGTTTTCTCACTTCTTGGGCGCATCCCCCGATCCCTTTTCTAATAAGTTGCTTCTTCTCGCAGCCATTTGTGCAAGGCGCCAACCAGCTGGTGAAACAACACCTGGTATTGGAGGCCATCCTCCAGCGGCTTCAAGTTTCATCCATAACTAGGTCTACTACTTCTTCATCTGCTTGTTCGCTTATAAAACTCACGCATGTTCTTGTTGCTTTTCCAGATGAAAATAATACGACCCTCCGCGAGCTTGATGCTCTCAAAAAGAGCCTCGGGCGAGCGGAGAAAAAAGCTGAGGACGTCGTTGGCGCTAAGGATCGCCTCGAGCAGGAGCTAGCCGACGCAGTTGCGGCCAAGGAGCATCTGCAGCAAGAGGCTACGAACTGCGAGGAGCAGCTCGCCACCGCTGTGGCTTCGCACGAGAAGGAGGTAGCCGACAAGCTGATGGCTACTGCCAAGGCTATTTCGGGTGAGTAATTTCATATGTTACTTGTTCCTTTTCGGCTTCCTTGTCTCTCTGGTTTTGTTTGATTCTCACTTTGCCATTTCCTTTTATCTAGATGTCGCGGGCATTGAGTTTGACCACAGTTCTCTGAAGCACGGAAGTGCTCTATATGATGCTACTGCGGCAGTCGAAGACCGCTGCAGCACTGTGGTTGGCTCTCTTGCCAAAGCCAAGGAGGTTCTCGGGCGCTTCTACAAGGAGCTCATTCCCAAGGGCGTTTCCCTCGAGGATGTCGACTTGTTGGCGGATGCACTGTCAGCCGAGGTGCCTGCGGCGTACAAGCGCAAGCAAAAGGGCATCAGCGAGTCCATGGGGCTGGCGATGGCCGTGACGTCTGGAGTGGAGATGGATCTTCATCAGGTCACCTCCCAGATGCCAACGGCTCCCGACGGATCCGAGTTAGCTTTCCCCTCTATACTGCCCGCTGTAAACGCTATGGGCTGAAGCTGATTGACCTGCTGGCGGAGTAGACGACGAGGCAGCAGGGAGAGGCCAAGAGCAGGCAATCCGTGTAACATATCACCTTTCTATGTAATATAAATAAAGACATGTTTGAGCATTGCATTCATGCATTATACTTGCATTTTGGTTGAAACAAACAAATACCAAATAAAACCCTAATAGTTCCCCCCTCTCTATTTGAATCAACTCAAATGGTTTCTATATTTTGAAAATTCTCAAAACAAATGGAGCACAAATGGTGTTGAGGTCCCCTTAGTATTTTAAGATATTATATAAAAGTTTCTGTAATTTGAAATTATTCAAAAGCAGATTTAAATTCAAAATACAAACAGAAAACAGAAAAAGAAAAACAGTTTCTGGAGAAAAAAATAACTAAACCTAGCTACTGGGCCAAGCCCATCTCTCCTCTCCCTAACTCCTCACAGACGCACTGTAGCAAGCCACGGAGCTTCATACCATACCCCTTCACCCTGTTCCCCGTCGTCATCCTCCAGACACCCTGCCTGTCACCGCCAGCGCCGTCGATCTCCACCGCCTTCTCCCGGCCATCCGTCGAGCTACGGGGTGGATAATAACCGCCGCGGCACGTCTCTCTCGCCCCGATCCATTTCCCCTCTCTCCCTCGACCTCCCTCTCGTTTTCCTCTCCTCTGCCGAAACCCTAGCCGCCTCGTGCCGCCACTAGAGGCCGTCCTGAGCCTCGCCGTTGCTCCGGTAAGCTCCGCCTCGCCAATGCGAGCCACCTCGCTGAAGGAATCGATGCCGCGTGACTCCAATCGTCGCCATCCACTCCATCTTTCTCGCCTCCTACGCCATTCGCCATTTCCATTACCGATGCTCCCGAGCTTCCCCGTCCTCGCCGATGTCACTCACACGTCGAGAGTGAGCTCACGGTCCTCTAGGACACCTCTAATCCTCCACTCTCCCTCTGGTTCGAGCTCGTGCCTTAGCTCGCTGTCCACCGCCGTCGGACGTCGTCAAAAACGATGCTCCGATGATCTCTATCTAGTGGCGCCACCCGTTTCAAGTTCTCCGCGATGCACTGGTTCGAACGTGCGTATCCTCACAGCCCCGCGCGCTCTCTAGCATCGCCGCCAGCCACCGTCTGCCGCGTCGCTCGTCGTGGTGATGTGGTGCCCGCGTGGCTGCCGCGTGGCCAAGGCCCCACTTGTCATCCAGTGCAGCTAGCCTCTGCAGTGGTGAGAAAAGTTTAGGTTAGGGTCTACTGATGTCACAGTGACGCATTAAATCATTTTTAAATGGTTTCAATAAATCCAAAAATTGAATAAATATTGTAAATTTAATAACTAATTATTTATAAGTCAGAAAAATATGTATAATATACCAAAATGTTCAGAAAAATGAAACCTATATAACTAAGCTATAATCATACATTGTTAACCAACTTTGATGGCAAGTTTAATTAGAAGAACCAATTGAACCCTACAGGTGATTCCGAGGATTCCCCTATTCTAGGGTTTGGACCTTTCGGACCCGTTTAAAATGATCAAGCATGTCCTAGGGTTTATTTCAACACTATTTAAGTTTTCATATCGTCCATATTGTATGAGCATTGCACATGCCATGTGTTGAGTGTTGCTTTCCCTTTTTCGGTGATTGGTTCTCGTGAATAGGAACCGAACCCGAGGCTGAAGTCAACGCCACCGAAGAGCAGTACCAGTCCTACAATGGACAAGGCAAGCGAAGCCCCACTCATACATATGAATCCTATGTTTACAAAGTGTTTCATTCTGGTCATATGCATTCGTTTCAACAGTCTTCTATTAGTAGATAGAGTAATCCTATCTGATGCATGTTTCCCTTTCTAAACTATATTACCTGATCCAATGCTCCTAGCGTAACTAGGGTTTTGCTTATGAGCATCGCTAGTGCCACAGTTCAGTCAAGCTTAGCCATGCTTAGTGGTCCGATGCTAATCATTCAGGTGATGCACCGGAGATGCGAATGAATCCTGTATGGTAGGATGTGGTGATGTGATCAGAGATGGATGATAAACATACTAAGTCTTGTATGGGAGGCCACGTGGGTTGTGATTTTTGTAGTCCCATAATTTCCACCCCTAGGACCCTATGTTCTTTCCTCTTGAACCAAGACGAGCGTACAACCACACGAGGGCCTGGAAACCCCCTAGACCAACTAACTTGCCTAGTAGATTCCATGAGTCACATAGTTCGGGCTTTCCATTCGACATACGCATCTTGGTTGTTCTTGAATGGAGGTGAAGGAGGTGCATTCATATAGGTAGGTAAGCATGGCAGGGAATGGGAGATGCCCGGCATCCGTAATCTCAAACCTTGTTCACATCGCTAGGGACCGACTTCGGGACTCGACCCGTTACGGCTGCATCTACTCAGTGCGTGACTCATGGTCTCGGCGAAAGAAAGGTAAAGGTCGTGGTCAACCACTCTTGCCGGCCTTCCAAGGAAGAGGGCTAATGATTTGGCATTAAGAATCAGTTGGTACGTGTGGGTAAAGTTGTGCACCCCTGCGGGGTTATTAATATTTTCGAAAAGCCGTATCCACGGTTAAGGACGACTTTGGAACGGACGTGAAGATAATAGAGAACTATAACCGAATGATAAAACTTGTCAACTAAAGTGAGATTCGGAATACTTCCTCGAGGTTGTTTGAGGGGGTAGTCCGGGAAGAGAGGTTTAGTTAATGATGGTTCTTGGTGGATATCAAAGATGACTCCGAAGAGCTAGAGTTGTAGTCTTCTTATCCCCTTTTGAAAATGATCTGACTAGACGAGTTTCTTCTCCCTCTTGTTTTGAAAGCAAAAGATGGCCTTATGGAAAATAAATCCACTAGCCATAAGTCTTGCGGAGTATACCCTGTACTCAGCCTTGCTTCGTTGATGTTTTTCTACAGATGATGCTACTCCAACTGAAGGTGGTTTCTACGTCGAAGTCGACAAGTAGTCGGGGTTCCCGGGCAGCAGCCTAGGATCTATGGAAGGTTCGCTACTTCTTTTTATGGCCTCTTAGGCCCTTTGATAAGTTTGTTGTTTAGAACAACTTGTTTGCTTTTGTTGCTTGATGTAATGATGGGTCTGTGAACCCTGGCTTGTATGACTGGTTTGTAACTCTTTTAAGAATTTACCTATTTAATGTATGGTTTGTATGTTCTGTGATGTTACCGATCTTTCCCTGCGTGCTTTGGAATTTAGGTTAGGCTTATATCAGATGAGGATCTGGTATTTTTCTAACCCTGATCCCGGGTCGTGACAGATTTTGGTATCAGAGCAGGACTGCCTGTAGGAAACCCTTCTAGCTGGTTGATGTTGAGTCTAGAGTTTGAGAAAAATATTTGAAAGCTAAAATTATTTTCCAAACTCTGAATAGGACTCTTTTTACTCCTTATCCAAGGTTGTTCTATTGCTGAGTTATCTTATCTCGTTTGCTTTGCAAAGTTTTCACTTCTCGTCTAACACTTCAAACATTTAGGATATACGAGTTTGGGTTGTTTTCCCTAGTACTTCGTACTTGGTTGCAAGGGTCAGAGTTTCCAAGATAAATCTGTGCAACTGAAACATTCTTTTTCAACTTTGCTAAGGATGCCTCTAATCCCGCTCTCAATTCTTTTGTGACTTGTTGGTATCATGTCATGCTTGCATTCCATTGTTATGGTTTCTATCTAAGTTGGTAGTGTATACATTTCGTATGCTTGTTCTACTTCCATACTTAATGCATTGATATAATTTTCATCCACATGTTCACCTCTACCATGATCTTTTGATATGGTTTTGCCATCCTTTGTTGTAACCTTTTCGGTGAATCCAATCTCATGGTTCATGTTATCTCCTCAGGATGTCGTTTGGTACTCGTGGTTCTGTTGGCTGTCAAGCAAACAACAATGCTGATCAGGAACTTCCGCCACCTCCCACAATGGCCGAGGATCTCAACAACATTGAGACCAACCGTCTAAGGAATGAACGCCTTCTGGAGCGTGTGGTGCAGAACACTGAACATCGTCCGGACGACTGTGTCACACTTGGAGATTTCATCCGCTCTTTTCCTCCAATCTTCACCCACTCCAAGGAGCCCTTGAAGCTGATGATTGGCTCTACACCATAGAGCGCAAGTTCAGTGCTCTTCGAGTCCGTCCCGCTGACCGTATCAACTTCACCACCTATCAACTAGAAGGTGAGGCTAGTGTTTGGTGGGAAGGTTTTCTGAATCTGCAAGCTCAGGGACATGTTGTTACCTAGGAAGAGTTTGTTGCAGCATTCCGTGCCTCATTTATCCTTAATCCCGTCACGGATCTTAATAGGAGGTAGTTTTTGAATCTGACTCAGGGGCGCAAGGATATTGAAACCTATGGGCGTGAGTTTACTCGCCTGGCTCGCTATGAAACCAGGGATGTGACCAATGATGAAGATAAGCAAGTGCTGGTCCATAAAGGACTTAACCCTGCACTTGCTATGAGTTGCTGCCCTTCAAGTTCTAGTCTTTCTAGGACTTGCACAATCAGGCTCTTACTCTGCAGCATGGAAGGAAGGACAGGGAAGTCTCTCAAAAGCGTGAAGAAGGAAATTCTCGTGCTTCTTCCTTTGGTAACAAGAAGCATCGTGTCTTTGTTCCATACAGTTATGTGGCTCGTTCTCCTTATGCACCCAAGTCCTCTAGCAATGCTTCTCGTCAGCCACAGTCAAATACTGGTGGAGCAAACTATCATCCTCCTACTGGTTCTCACACTAGAGTTACCTGTTACTCCTGTGGTCAGCCTGGTCACTACTCAAGGGAGTGTTCCCAAAGGGCTGTCGGACGCAATTATCAGCAGGCAAAGAAAAATGATAAATCTCAAGGTGCTGGACGTGGTCGTCTGACCCATGTCACTGTTGAGGAAGCTCGGGAAGATCCACGCGTCATTCTGGGTACGCTCCGTGTCAATTCAATTCTCGCAACAGTCTTGTTTGATTCTAGAGCATCACATACATTCATGTCAAATTTGTTTTCTCAAGAGCATGGGATAAATTTTGAACCCCTGTCCACCCCTTTGACCATCCATTCCCCGGGTTCTAGCTGGTTCACCACTATGGTTAGTCACGGAAATGAGATTGACATAGCCTCCCCGAAGTTTCCCACATCTTTCATTGCACTCAAGTAATTTGACATTGATGTCATTCTAGGCATGGACTGGTTAACCAAGTATCAAGCCGTTATTGACTGTGCACTCAGAACAGTTTCAGTGACCTCCCCTGCTGGCATAACTGTCAAGTATTGGACTGATGGTTCAAAGTCTCCGTCAGCAGTTCTCAAACTGTTCTCGGATTTGTACGCCATGGATGTTCTACCTACTCTTGAGGTCCAAAATGTCCTTGTAGTCTGTGATTTCTCGGATGTCTTTCCTGAAGAGTTGCCTGGCATGCCACCTGATCGAAGTGTGGAGTTTGTCATAGAGCTAGTTCCTGGAACTGCACCTATCTCCAAAAGACCTTATCGTATGCCTCATCATGAGTTAGTTGAGTTGAAGAAGCAACTTGAAGAGTTAGAGGGTCTAGGATACATCCAAACTAGCACATCCTCTTGGGGTTGCCCTACCATCTTTGTCAAGATGCGGGATACAAATATTCCAAGATTGGTGGTTGATTACCGTCCACTCAACACGGTGACAATCAATAATAAGTACCCACTTCCCTGGATAAATGACCTCTTTGATCAATTAACTGGTGCCACTGTCTTCTCCGAAATGGACTTAAAATCAGGGTGTCATCAAATCAAGATCAAAAAGGAAGATATCCCAAAGATAGCATTCACAACTCGTTATGGTCTTTACGAGTATACAGTGATGTCCTTCAGGTTAACCAATGCCCCCGCCACATTTATGAGGCTCATGAACTCCGTTTTCATGGAATATCTCGACAAGTTCGTCGTGGTATACATTGATGACATTATAATCTACTCCAAGACCGAAGAAGAGCAAGCCGAACATCTACGTTTGGTGTTGACTAAACTTCGTGAACATCGCCTCTACGCCAAGTTTTCCAAATGTGAGTTCTGGTTACAAGAGCTCATCTTCCTTGGCCATGTTGTGTCCGCAAGTGGTTTTGCTATCATACCGGATAAGGTTCAGACCATTCTAGAATGGAAGTCGCCTACTTCAGTCAAGGAAGTCCGAAGTTTTCTTGGAATGGCTGGATATTACCGCCGATTCATCAAGAACTTCTCCATGATAGCCTAGCCTATGACTAATCTTCTTAAGAAAGATAAGAAGTTTGAATGGTCAGAAAAGGCAGAAGAAAGCTTCCAAGCTTTGAAAACTAAGCTAACCACCGCTCCTGTGCTTGTTCTTCCGGACACAAGCAAGGACTTCGTCATCTATTGTGACGCTTCTCTCCAAGGGCTCAGTTGTGTGTTGATGCAAGATGTTCATGTAGTGGCCTATGCTTCTTGGCAGTTGAAGCCACATGAGAACAATTATCCAACCCATGATCTAGAACTAGCTGTTGTTGTTGATGCTCTTAAGCAATGGCGACATTACCTCATTGGTAACCGTTGCGAACTTTACTCGGATCATCAAAGCCTGAAGTATCTCTCTACCCAGCCAGATCTGAATCTCCGGAAAAGACGATGGTTGGAACTTATCAAATATTATGATTTGGGACTCAACTATCAACCCGGCAAAGCCAATGTCGTTGCTGATGCGCTAAGTCAGAAGTATTATTGCAACAATCTGATGATTTCACAAGCCCAACCTTCTCTCTACGAGGAAATCAAGCGTCTTAACCTTGAAGTAGTTCCTCATGGATTCCTTGCTGACCTTGAAATAAGATCTTCTCTCGAGGACCAAATCAAGGAAGCTCAAAAGCAAGATGATGAAGTTACCAAGATCAAAGAACGTGTTGCAAGCGGTGAAGCTAAATGTTTCTCCGTCAATGATCAAGGTATCTTATACTTCAGTAACCGGCTAGTGGTTCCAAACAGTCAGAAAATCAAAGATCTAATCCTACTAGAAGCTCATGAATCTCCTTTGTCTATCCATCCTGGTGGTACCAAGATGTACTGAGATCTTCCTCAAAGATTCTGGTGGAGTGGAATGAAACCAGAAATCGCTCGTTTTGTTGCAGAGTGCGACGTTTGCCGTCGTGTGAAGGCTAAACACCAAAGGCCTGCTGGACTTCTGCAGCTGTCGAAAATTCCTGAGTGGAAATGGGATGAAATTTGTATGGATTTTATCACTGGAATCCCAAGGACACAAGCAGGAACTGATGCCATATGGGTAATAGTTGATCGGTTATCCAAAGTTGCTCATTTCCTTCCGGTTCGAGAAACTATCCGTTCTAGCCAAATGGCTGAAGTATACATCTCTCGGATTGTCTTTCTTCATGGTGTTCCCAAGAAGATCATTTCTGATCATGGTAGTTTATTTACTTCCAAATTCTGGAAAAGTTTGCAAGAAGCAATGGGAACTCATGTATCCTAAAACCAGTGGTCAAACTGAAAGAGTAAATCAAATTCTTGAAGACATGCTCAGAGCGTGTGTCATATCCTTTGGAAAGAACTGGGAGAAATGTCTTCCTTTTGCGGAATTCTCTTACAACAACAGTTTTCAATCTAGTTTGGGCATGGAACCTTTAGAATTCATGTATGGAAGAACATGTCGAACACCGTTGAACTGGACAGAAACCGGTGAAAGAGAATTCTTTGGTCCGGACATGATCCAAGAAGCAGAAGATCAAGTTCGCATAATTCGAGAGCGTTTGAAGGTCGCTCAATCTCGTCAGAAGACCAACTATGATCGTCATCATCTTGATGTTCATTAAGAAGTTGGTGATCAAGTTTATCTCCGGGTCACTCCTCTGAAGGGTGTCCATCGATTCGGTATCAAAGGCAAATTGGCTCCTCGCTATGTTGGTCCCTTTCGCATTCTATCCAAGCGGGGTGAGCTTGCCTACAAATTGGACCTACCTTCATCTTTTCCAAAGTTTCATGATGTCTTTCATGTGTCTCAACTCAAGTGTTGCTTCAAAGATCCCATTCGTGGTGTGGACCATGAAACTTTGGATCTCCAAGATGATCTAACCTACCGAGATTACCCTGATCGTATTCTTGATGAAACCGAGCGTAAGACTCGTCGTCAAACCATCAAGTTTCTAAAATTTCAGTGTTCTCATCACTCTGAGTCAGAAGCAACCTGGGAACGCGAAGATCATCTTCAATCTGAGTACCCTGCCTTCTTTTCTAAAACCTAGGAATCTCGGGTCGAGATTCTTGTAAGTGGGGTAGAGCTGTAACATATCACCTTTCTGTGTATTACAAATAAAGACATGTTTGAGCATTGCATGCATGCATTATACTTGCATTTTGGTTTAAACAAACAAATACCAAATAAAACCCTAATAGTTTCCCCCTCTCTCCTTAAATCAACTCAAATGGTTTCTATATTTTCAAAATTCTCAAAACAAATGGATCCCAACTGGTGTTGAGGGCCCCTTAGTGTTTTCAGATATTATATAAAAGTTTCTGTAATTTGAGATTATTAAAAAACATATTTGAATTCAAAATACAAACAGAAAACAGAAAAAGAAAAACAGTTTCTGGAGAAAATATAACTAAACCTAGCTACTGGGCTGAGCCCATCTCTCCTCCCCTCCCTCTCTGCTGCACGCGTGCAGCAGCCAGCGCAGCTTGTGGCCCAGCAGAAGCCCACCCTGGCCCGCATACCCCTTCACCGTGTTCCCCGCCGTCTTCCTCCGGACAGGCAGGGAGCTGCCTGTCACCGCCGGCGCCGTCGATCGCCACCGCCTTCTCCCGGCCGTCCGTCGAGCTACCGCGGCACGTCTCTCTCGCCCTCATCCATTTCCCCTCTCTCCCTCGACCTCCCTCTCATGTTCCTCTCCCCTACCGAAACCCTAGCCGCCTCGTGCCTCCGCTAGAGGCCGTCCCGAGCCTCGCCGTTTCTCCGATAAGCTCCTCCTCGCCGTTGCGAGCAACCTCGCCAGAGGAATCGACACCACGTGACTCCAATCGTCGCCATCGACTCTATCTTTCTCGCCTCCGACGCCGTTCGCCGTCTCCATTATCGACGCTCCCGAGCCTCCCCGTCCTCGCCTATGTCATTCAAGCGTCGAGGGTGGTCTCACGGTCCTCTAGGACCCCTTTAATCCTCCCCTCTCCCTCTCGTTCGAGCCTGTGCCTTAGCTTGCTGTCCGCCGCCGTCGGAGGTTGTCGAAGATGATGCTCCGATGACCTCTATCTAGCGGCGCCGCCCATTTCAGGTTCTCCGCGATGCACTGGTTCGAACGCGCGTATCCCCGCAGCCCCGCGAGCTCTCTAGCATTGCCGCTGGCCACCGTCTGCCGCGCCGCTTGTTGTGGTGACGTGGTGCCCACGTGGCTGCCGCGTGGTGCCCGCGTGGCCAAGGCCCCACTTGTCATCCACTGCGGCTAGCCTCTGCCGTGGTGAGAAAAGTTTAGATTAGGGTCTGCTGATGTCACAGTGACGCATTAAATCATTTTTAAATGGTTTAAATAAATCCAGAAATTGAATAAATATTGTAAATTTAATAACTAATTATTTATAAGTGAGAAAAATATGTATAATATACCAAAATGTTCAGAAAAATGAAACCTATCTAACTAAGCTATAATCATGCATTGTTAACCAACTTTGCTGGGAAGTTTAATTACAAGAACCAATTGAACCCCACAGGTGATTCCGAGGATTCCCCTATTCTATGGTTTGGACCTTTCGGACCCCGTTTAAAATGATCAAGCATGTTCTAGGGTTTATTTCAACACTATTTAACTTGTCATATCATCCATATTGTATGAGCATTGCACATGCCATGTGTTGAGTTTTGCTTTCTCATTTCCGGTGATTGGTTCTCGTGAATAGGAACCGAACCTGAGGCTGAAGTCAATGCCACCAAAGAGCAGTACCAGTCCAACAACGGACAAGGCAAGGGAAGCCCCACTCATACATATGAATCCTATGTTTACCAAGTGTTTCATTCCCGTCATATGCATTTGTTTCAACAGTCTTTTATTAGTAGACAGAGTAATCCTGTATGATGCATGTTTCCCTTTGTGAACTATATTACCTGATCCACTGCTCCTAGGGTAACTAGGGTTTGGCTTATGATCATCGCTAGTGCCATAGTTCAGTCAAGCTTAGCCATGCTTAGTGGTCTGATGCTAATCATTCAGGTGATGCACCGGAGATGTGAATGAATCTTTTATGGTAGGATGTGGTGATGTGATCAGAGATAGATGATAAACATGCTAAGTCTTGTATGGGAGGCCACGTGGTTGTGGTTTTTGTAGTCCCATACTTGCCACCCCTAGGACCCGATGTTCTTGCCTCTTGAACCAAGACAAGCGTACAACCACACGTGGTCCTAGAAACCCCCTCGACCAACTAACTTGCCTATTAGATTCCATGAGTCACATAGTTCGTGCGTTCCATTCGACATACGCATCTTGGTTGTTCTTGAATGGAGGTGAAGGAGGTGCATTCATACAGGTAGGTAAGCGTGACAGGGAATGGGACATGCCCGGCATCCATAATCTCAAACCATGTTCACATCGCTAGGTACCGACTTTGGGACTCGACCCGTTACGGCGGCATCTACTTAGTGCGTGACTCATGGTCTCGGTGAAAGCAAGGTAAAGGTCGTGGTCAACCACTCTCTGCCGGCCTTCCAAGGAAGAGGGCTAATAATTTTGCATTAAGATTCGGTTGGTACGTGTGGGTCAAGTTCTGCACCTCTACAGGGTTATTAGTCTTTTCAAAAAGCTGTGTCCACGGTTATGGACGACTTGGGAACAGACATGAAGATCATAGAGAACTATAACCGAATTATAAAACTTGTCAACTAAAGTGAGATTCGGAATACTTCCTCGGGGTTGTTTGAGGGGGTAGTCTAGGAAGAGAGGTTCAGTTAATGATGGTTCTTGGTGGATATCGAAGATGACTCCGAAGAGATAGAGTTGTAGTCTTCTTATGCCCTTTTGAAAATGATCTGACTAAACAAGTTTCTTCTCCCTCTTGTTTTGAAAACAAAAGATGGCTTTATGCAAAATAACTCCACTAGCCATAAGTCTTGCGGAGTACACCCTGTACTCAGCCTTGCTTCGTTGATGTTTTTCTACAGATGATGCTACTCCAACTGAAGGTGGTTTCTACGTCGAAGACGACGAGTAGTCGGGGTTTCCGGGCAGCAGCCTAGGATCTATGGAAGGGTTGCTACTTCTGTTTATGGCCTCTTAGGCCCTTTGCTAAGTTTGTTGTTTAGAACAACTTGTTTGCTTCCGTTGCTTGATGTAATGATGGGTCTGTGAATCCTGTCTTGTATGACTGGTTTGTAACTCTTTTAAGAGTTTACCTATTTAATGTATGGTTGTATGTTCGGTGATGTTACCGATCTTTCCCTGCATGCTTCAGAATTTAGTTTAGGCTTATATCAGATGAGGATTTGGTATTTGTCTAGCCCTGATCCCGGGTCGTGACAATCCAGCTCTGATGCCACTCATGATGCAGCTGGTTAGGCCTTGTAGTTGTAGGATAGTTTTCGTCTTCTTTTGTTGTAACATAATTACAAACACTTCTTGTGCCATGCAGAGGATTTTGTTGTATATAATGAATCTTCGAGTTGTTGCCCATTCGTGTGTTTGTTCATATCCTTGTCTTTTTTCCTCTAGGGACCTTTGGGTGATGATCCCTGTAACATCCCTAAAATCATGTTTCAAACTCATGCATATCATCCATGCATCCATGATCATATGTTTTTCATTTCAAACAAATCACTTCAAAAACAGGAGCATATGAGCTCATTATTTTATGTGACTAGACTTTAAAACAAATGATACTCTCCAATAAGAGATTGTTGAGCATGAAATTAAACTTTGTTGTCTTATTGCTCTCAGATAGTTTTACTATATTGCTAAAGATTTAAACCAAAGTTTCAAAATAAATATGAATTAAAAACCAATTTCAAAACCTATTCAAACTAGTGCTATGCCACTAATTATGTTATTTTTTCCTAGTGACCAAGGCAATTCAAAGTGACCACTTGGTTTTATGCCCAGAAATGTGACTATTGCACACTACAGAAACCCTGAAAAGTTTTGAATTCAAATAGGATTTGAAATCATTGGAATTTGGTTCCTGAAATTGAAAACAGAAAAAGAAAAGGATTAGAGAAAAGGAAAAGGGCCGGCGCCAGGATTCTGGCCCAACAGACGAAGCAGCCCGTTAGCCAACCCACCCGGGTTTCCCCCTCTCCCTCTGTTTCTCACCCGCGCGCGTGTACCCACTCGCTAACAGCTGGGCCCTCACTACCGCGTCACCCTTCGTCCTCAATCAACGCCGATGACCACCTCGACGCTGCCGTTTCCCCGCACTTATGCCGCGCTTAAATTGCATTGATACGGCGTGAGATTTACGCCCCCGCTCTGGCTATAAGACCACCTCCCCTCGCCGCCCATTTCCCCTCACCTAGCACAGACGCCACGCCACTAGGCTGGCCATCAACTCCGGTAAGCCTTCCTGGTTAGTTCTGACCGCGCCTTGCTCTCTCTTTGACACTCGCATGACCAGCATCACTCCGCGCATCTGACGCACTGTCTATTTTGCCCTGGCATGATCTGTATCTTCGCCAACATCAACAAGCAGCCGTACCCGACGCATTCGCGAACTCCGGCGAGGAATCCCTGACAACTCCGAGCGCCCCTTCGCCAACGAAGGGCAAGTTGAGCTTCTCCTCGACACTGCGAACCTGGTGAGCATCCTCCCACCTTCCCGGGCGACCTTGTTCACTAGCTCCGCCACTAACAGAGCGCGTGCCGCCTGTCGCCGCCGCCAGCACTGCCAATTGATGGTCGAGTGTTGAGCACCGTTAGATCTAGATCTAGTGGTCATGTTAGAACCTAGCTGAAGTGGTATGATTCAATCAGAGCCGCGCGATTAAGTTAGATCCAGCGGCTCAGAAGCGTGATCCGACGCGAAGCGGTATCGGCCAATAGAATAGCGCCGCGTGGCATAGAGTTCGTTTTAAAAATTTGAATTAGATCTATTAGATGTTCAAATTTGTTTTGGCTATAACTTTTGATCCCCACGTTAGAATTTGACAAATTTTATATCGTTGGAATCAGGAGAGCAAGCTCTTTCTAAATATGCAATGTGTTTAATGCTTTGCTTCTGTTAAAAAGGTTTTATTTGCAGAAACTTGTGTAGGGCTAATTTGAGTATATGAAATGTTTAGAAAATGATTTAGGGTTTAAATAAATGTTGTTTGGCAAGTTTTTAACTTGTTTATTAATCAGTACTGTATACTTGCTTTGTTGAGTTTTAAAAATCATCACATATCATTTTGCATGCATGCATATATTTTTGATTGTATATGTTTTGTATGTGATTGTGGCTATGATTCTTTGTGTAGATTTTGGTGCTAGTGATTGTGATTGTGAGGAGTGTATCTACTCTCCAAACTACCAAGGCAAGTGGTGCTTCATGAATATTATTATTCCTATGTTTTCTACTAAGCATTAGAAATATTTTGTTAGACTTGCATGCTATATTTTTGCTTATGTGCCATGTTGGGAAATCCTAGTAGTTGTAGAATTGCTAGGAAATTTCTAAGTTAAGTTACTATCTATGCCATGCTTAGCCTAGCTAGTAGCAACCAAGGGTTGGTGAAATATACATGCTATGATGAAAACATTTATAAGTCTTTGGACTTGTGTTTTGCCTAATAAAACAACTAAGTTAATGAAACACCTGGGTGGAATGGAAAGAATGGTTTATGTTGAGTGGTTACACAAGGCCCATTTCTATGGTTTACCTTGTGTATCTCACTTGTGGTAAGCCACCCAGGAACAAAGAGATTTTAGAGGCCAAGTGTTAAGAAGCTTCTAGCCAGGATCACATAGGTTGCTAGAACTTAGCCATTTGGACAGTTGGTGGTAGTGGGAATGATAGGTTGGAGCGCGTCCATTTGGTCTAAGGGAAGGCTTCTGAAAGGTCCTGTCTTGGTGAAAATCAAGGCTTGTGGGGAAAGTGCACCACCTCTGCAGATGGAAAAATCTAAGTACTTAGCCAAGTCCATGGTAATGGACAACTTGAGCATCAAGACATGAAAGCTATCAAGAATCTCCTCATCCCAATTTCTAAGTAAAAACTTGTGGGTGAACAAGGGTGAAGGACCTCAATGTCTATTGGTGGTTCCTTGGGAAAAGTTTTGACAAAGAAAAACTTAGTGATTTCAACTAATAGGCAAAACCTATTTTGAGCAAAGCAAGCCAAGCTACACTTAGCCAAATTGCATATAGTATCTAGTCCACCTAAAATTATACTAAGGTATCACTTGCCAATACTATTCCAATGTATTGACCCACTGTGGTTGTAACTTGTGATGTTGGAGGTTACTCTGATGAGGATTAGGTGTCATGAGTCTACACTCAACATGTTTGCCTGTGGCACATGAAGATGAAGACTTTATTTATTTACTTATTCAAACTCTTGTACTAGGCCTGTGGCCTTGGAGTTGTAAAGACTATGTTTATCTCTGGAATGGCTGTAATAATGACCTTTGTATCTGTGTACTTCATCTTAAACTGTGGATGCCAGCATTGATCCAGGGACTAGCATTGCAATCACAGGGATCCTTTTCCTTTATAAAGGAGGGATCTTACAGATGGTATCAGAGCACTGTGTTTCCTGTAGGATTATGACCCTAGGATTGGAACCACTAAGGAAAAAAAAAATTCAGCAACTTCTACACTTGTCTATTCTTCTCGTAAACTTTTCTAATCTTCTTCCTCATCTCTATTTGTAGATGAACTCCATCAACGAAGCCGTAAGGAAAGGACCACTCATGACAATGACTTTGGAGTGTGAGACAGAATTCCCCAAGGCTCTCAAGGACCTCATGGTTGCATTAGAGATACAAGGTGCAGCTGTGTACAAAGGTTTTTCTGTGATGGATGAAGGAGTGCAATACTGGTGGGTGCAACTTCACTTGTATAAAAACAAGTAAGACAACCACCAGGAAAAAAGGATTCTGCATGTTCACCAATTCAGTGGTGCACACTACATTCTTTGAATCAGCAAGGGATGGAGCTTGGAAGACCATCAAAGAACTTGGTGATAGAGTCAAGTGCAGAATGCTCAACCTCCAAAATGATCTAAAGGAAGAGAAGAAACATACCCAAGAGTTGGAAGCTACCAACCAAACCTTAAGAGGAGACATTATAGACTTAGTGATGGAGTCATGTGAGCAAGATAGATTGATTGCTTCTAGAAACATTGTGTTGGCCAACAGATCCAGTGAGATAGGATTGTAAACGTACTTCGTTAGTTGGACCACCACTTATCACCTTATTTTCCAAATGTTGCTTTAAATAAGTTGAACCTTGGTTGTTGTAATGGATCCATGTGTGCCATGACTTGTGTGTTTTGATTTACAAGGATATGTATGTGATGTTTTGCCTTGTGTTTTATCCTGAATTGTGTTGTCCTAACTTTTTCTATCTTATAAATAGATGCCTACTATTACCATCAGCACTGTTGAGGAGTTCCAGGGAACTCACTTTGGTCCTCGTATTGTTGAGCTTACTACTTTGCTCAATCTCCCTCTTCCTACCATCATGGTGCTTCCCCTCACCAAGTTTGAGAGGAAAGACCTTTGGGGCTTCAAGGTCAACCAACCCGGACGCCAGACAGAGCCTACCACGGAGGCCATCATCTTCAAGCTCATGCATGATGACAAGGAGAGAGGCCTTGAGGTAGTCATGCAGGATCTGATAGGACGTCTGCTAGGGAGACACTCCCGATAGGTTAGAGGTACTCGCTTCCACGTCTTCGGTAGACGTGATGAGGATGGAGAGTCCATAGACTTCGAGGACGATTCGAGGGACACAGCAGAGCCGATTCGTCTATACCTCCAGACTTAGAGTCTCTCATTAGGCACGTGGACACTGATAGGACCAACGTCATGCTCAACAATGACGAACTCCAGGTGCAGCTTCGCGAGAAGGACAAGCTCTTCGCGGAGCAAGATGAGATAGTCAAGGAGATGGAGGCAAAGTTCGAGAGCCAGGACATAAAGTTCAAGAGTCAGGAGAAGCGAGTCCAGGATAGGAACAAGAAGATCCGGGACATGACTGAAGAACTGCAGGCCAAGGACTTCGAGCTCGAGCATCAGCAGACGATGATTGAGAGGCTTCGTTCCCAGAAGAGGGCTCTCAAGGCCAAGATAGAGACCTTGACCACCAATGTCGAGGAATACAAGACCGCAATGGAGAATGCAGGTCTTACCTTTGTCGAGGAGGAGGTTGATGCCGAGGAGTAGATTTGACTACTCATTTATCATATATTATCGTACTTGTTGATTGAGAACTTGTTATTTGACCATCCGACATGTGGATGGCTTATTATTTGTGTGTGTTTTACTTTACGAACTTGTTATCTTGTTGTTGAACCTTTATCCTTTTGTTGCTTACTTTGTGTTTGTTATGTGATGTATTGTGCATGATAGCATCTATGGGTATCTCATTCTTATCTCTATTGAACAAACCACAGATGCCTCCCGTCGTGCAAACTCCAACCCCAACAACAACAACATCACTCCAGAAATGCAGCAAATGATGACCGCTCAAACTCAGCTGATGCAAATGATGACGATGTTCATCCAGAACCAAAAAAACAACAATAACAACAACAATAATAACAACAACAACAACAACCCACCGGGTTTTGACATGCTTACCAGGTTCTTAAGATTGAGGCCAGCAAAGTTCTCAGGCACAACTGATCCCATGGTGGCCAATGATTGGCTACGCTCTGTGAACAAGGACTTGGTAAATGTGGGTTGTACTGATGCTGAAAAGGTCAGATTTGCAGCACATTTGCTGGAAGGACCAGCCGCCACTTGGTGGGATAACTTCCAGATCACCACTCCCATAGAAGATGTGACATGGGCTATCTTTGAGGATGGCTTTCGTACTGCTCATATCTCATCTGGAGTGATGAGTCTGAAAAAGAAAGAGTTTCATAACCTGAAGCAGTTTCACCGCAGCGTGGCTGAATATATTGAGGAGTTCAACAATCTGGCGCGATATGCACCGGATGAAGTTGACACTGATGCTAAGAGGAAAGAAAAGTTCCTCGAAGGGTTGAATGATGAGCTGAATCTGCAGTTGGCTGTGGCCTATGTTCCCACTTATCAGTCTCTCTGTGACAAGGCTGCTATTTTGGAGAACAAAATAAAGCAAGTTGAAAGCAGAAAGAGAAAGCACTCAGACAAGCACAACTCGGGATCGTCACACAAACGTTCCCATTATGATGACAGTGGAAGCTCAGGATCCCACAAGCATGGGAAATTCAACAAGCACCACAACCACAACCGTCATGACAACAAGCATCACCGTAGTCATGACAACGACAAGTACAAGAACCACAAGGGTGGATACAAGAGCCACCACAGTGGTAATGGAAGTGGAAGTGGAAGTCAGCCTGTCAAGAAGGACATTAGTCAGGTTGAATGCTTCAAGTGCAAGAAGATGGGGCATTATGCAAATGAATGCCCAGAAAAGAAAGTTGAAGGACCCAACAAACCCAACCCTTTTTAGAAGGGACAGGTGAACCACATCAATGTGGAGGAAGTCTATGAGGAGCCTGATGCTGTTGCTGGTAAGTTCAGACTCAATTCTATTCCAGCATTTGTTCTTTTTGATACTGGAGCATCGCATTCATTCATATCAAAAGCATTTGTTGATAGAAATGGATTTCCAACTGAAAACATTGGGTGTCCAATAAAAGTTAGTTCTCCGGGTGGAGATATGATAGTGAGTCTTGGATGCCGGGATCTAGTAATAGAGTTTGGAAAGCATAAATTTCCGGTGAGTCTGATAATCCTAGATTCCCAAGGATTGGACGTAATATTAGGAATGGATTGGATGGCTAAGTATGAAGGAGTACTAGATTGTGCTAATCGTACTGTTGCACTCACAACCCCAGAAAGAAAACGGATTAAATTCAAGTCCAACTTTGAACCAAAAGGGAGTAAGCTAAATTCCCTTAAGGGGGTTAGCATAGACAGTGTGCCAATTGTGAGTGAGTATCCGGATGTGTTTCCGGAAGAATTGCCGGGAATGCCACCAGATAGAGTTGTGAATTTTCTTATAGATTTGCTACCAGGATCTGGACCAATAGCAAAGAGACCATATAAGATGTCAGTTGATAAACTGAAGGAGCTCAAGAAACAACTTGGAGAACAGCTACAGAAAGGATTTATTCAACCAAGTTCTTCATCATGGGGAGCCCCAGTTTTGTTCGTGGAGAAGAAAGATAGAAGTCAAAGGTTATGCATAGATTATCGTTCACTCAACGAGGTGACTATCAAGAACAAATATCCTTTGCCTAGAATCAATGACTTGTTTGATCAGCAAGAAGGAGCTTGTGTGTTCTCAAAGATTGATCTCCGGTCAGGTTATATTCAACTCAAGATAAGAGAACAAGACATACCTAAGACAGCCTTCACCACAAGGTATGGATTGTATGAGTATACCGTGATGCCATTTGGTTTAACCAATGCTCCAGCATACTTCATGAATATGATGAACAAGGTGTTCATGGAATTCCTTGACAAGTTTGTTGTTGTTTTCATCGATGACATTTTAGTCTACTCCAAGAGCAAAGAAGAGCATGAAGGACATTTGCGTTTAATACTTGAGAAGTTAAGAGAGCATAAACTCTATCCCAAATTCAGCAAGTGTAAATTCTGGTTGAGTGAAGTTGGATTTCTTGGACATGTTATGACAAAGGATGGTGTAGCAGTTGATCCTGCTAAAGTTTCAGCTGTAACGGAATGGGAATCTCCCAAGTCAGTAAAAGAAGTTCGTAGTTTCCTTGGCTTAGCAGGTCACTACAGAAGGTTCATTGAAAATTTCTCCAAGGTAGCTAAGCCCATGACGGAATTGCTAAAGAAGGACAAGAAGTTTTCTTGGTCTGAAGGTTGTGAACTCAGCTTTCAGGAATTGAAGAAGAGACTTGTGTGACACGTCTTGTGTTTGCCAGACTTGGAAAAAGATTTCCAAGTATATTGTGATGCGTCTCATCATGGTTTGGGTGCAGTACTTATGCAAGACGGAAAAGTTGTGGCTTATGCCTCAAGACAACTCAAAACTCATGAAGTGAACTATCCTACTCATGATTTGGAGTTAGCCTCTGTTATCCATGCACTCAAAACATGGAGACACTATCTTTTGGGAAAGCGTTGTGAAGTGTTCACAGATCACAAGAGTTTGAAATATATCTTCACCCAGAAGGAAATTAATATGAGACAAAGAAGATGGCTAGAACTCATCAAGGACTATGACTTAAGTTTGCAATACCATCCCGGTAAAGCAAATGTTGTAGCGGATGCCTTAAGCCGTAAGGTTTTTGTGAATGGCCTTACCAAAGGAGAAATGCCAGATGATTTGTGTGCCCAATTTAGAGATCTCAGATTGGAGATTGTGCCTGAAGGACATCTCATGTCTTTGTATGTTCAACCCACTTTGTTGGACAAGATCAAAGAAGCCAAGAAGATTGATAAGGAAATTGAAGAGATTAAGGAAAAGGTTGGCAAAGGAAAAGCCAAAGGGTTCCTTGAAGACGAACAGGGTACTTTATGGCATGGGAAACGTATCCGTGTTCCACAAGATCCGGAGCTTCGGAAACTGATTTTGCAAGAAGCACACAACTCTCCGTATTCCATTCATCCGGGTAACACCAAAATGTACATGGACATGAAGGAAAGATTTTGGTGGAATAATCTCAAGAAGGACATCACCGAACATATTGCTTTGTGTGATGTGTGTAGTAGAGTGAAAGCGGAACATCAGAAACCAGCAGGTTTGCTTCAACCACTACCTATTCCTAATTGGAAGTGGGACAAGATTGGTATGGATTTCATTACCGGATTACCAAGGACCCGGACAGGATACGATTCTATTTGGGTAGTAGTGGATCGCCTGACTAAAGTGGCTCATTTCATACCCGTGAAGACAACCTATACAAGTGCTAAGTTGGCCAAAATCTATATGAGTCGAATTGTGTGTCTACATGGAGTACCCAAGAGTATTGTGTCTGATAGGGGAACTCAATTCACTTCCCATTTTTGGAGACAACTACATGAGTCATTGGGAACGAGGTTGGAATTCAGTACTGCTTTTCATCCTCAAACTAATGGACAAACCGAAAGGACTAATCAGGTTCTTGAAGACATGTTGAGGGCATGTGCCCTAGACTATGGAGCCAGTTGGGATGAAAGTCTGCCTTACGCAGAATTTTCTTATAACAACAGCTATCAAGCCAGCATTGATATGGCACCATTTGAGTTTCTCTACGGAAGAAAGTGTACCACCCCATTGTTATGGAATGGTGTGGGAGAAAGAAGTTTGTTCGGACCAGAACTTATCAAGGAAGCCGAAGAGAAGGTCAAGTTGGTTAAGGACAGATTGAAGATAGCACAGTCCCGACAGAAAAGCTACGCAGATCCTAAGCATAGAGAAGTAACCTACAAAGTTGGTGATAGAGCCTATGTTAGAGTGTCACCACTTCGTGGAGTGAAGAGATTCGGAGTCAAAGGAAAGTTGGCCCCAAGATATGTTGGACCATTCAAGATTCTGAGTCGTAAGGGAGAAGTTGCTTATGAAATTGAACTGCCAGAGTCTTTGTCAGCTGTTCATAATGTGTTTCATGTGAGTCAACTTAAGAAATGTCATCCAGAAATGGAAGAAACTTCTTTGAAGGATACTATACCTTTAGAAGAGGTTCAGCTAGAAAGTGATCTTACTTATGAAGAGAAACCTATCAAGATTCTTGAAACTGCAGAAAGAGTCACAAGGACTAAAACTATCAGGTTTTGCAAAGTTCAGCGGAACCATCATTCCGAAGAGGAAGCAACATGGGAAAGAGAAGATGATCTTCGGAAAGACCACCCTCGCCTATTTGCTAGCCAATCCAAATCTCGAGGGCGAGATTCACCTTAAGGGGGTTAGATTTGTAACATCCCTAAAATCATGTTTCAAACTCATGCATATCATCCATGCATCCATGATCATATGTTTTTCATTTCAAACAAATCACTTCAAAAACAGGAGCATATGAGCTCATTATTTTATGTGACTAGACTTTAAAACAAATGATACTCTCCAATAAGAGATTGTTGAGCATGAAATTAAACTTTGTTGTCTTATTTCTCTCAGATAGTTTTACTAGATTTCTAAAGATTTAAACCAAAGTTTCAAAATAAATATGAATTAAAAACCAATTTCAAAACCTATTCAAACTAGTGCTATGCCACTACTTATCTTATTTTTTTCCTAGTGACCAAGCCAATTCAAAGTGACCACTTGGTTTTATGCCCAGAAATGTGACTGTTGCACACTACAAAAACCCTGAAAAGTTTTGAATGCAAATAGGATTTGAAATCATTGGAATTTGGTTCCTGAAATTGAAAACAGAAAAAGAAAAGGATTAGAGAAAAGGAAAAGGGCCGGCGCCAGGATTCTAGCCCATCAGACGAAGCAACCCGTTAGCCAGCCCACCCGAGTTTCCCCCTCTCCCTCTGTTTCTCACCCGCGCGCGTGTACCCACTCGCTAACAGCTGGGCCCTCACGGCCGCGTCACCCTTCGTCCTCAATCAATGCCGATGACCACCTCGCTGCTGCCGTTTCCCCGCACAGATGCCGCAATTAAATTGCATTGATACGGTGAGAGATTTATGCCCCCGCTCTGTCTATAAGACCACATCCCCTCGCCGCCCATTTCCACTCACCTAGCACAGACGCCACGCCACCAGGCTGCCCACAATTCGCCGAACACTGCCGTGGTACCGACGAACTTCGACATCAAATTTCGGTGAGCTCCTCGCGCCCCTTGACCTCTAGCCTTGCCAGTACAATCTCTGCAACCATGCGAATCTCCTAACCTCTCTGGTGCATGCTAGGATCGTTCAGAGCCTCGTCAACATCGACGACAGCACGAGTCAGACGGCACCATCAACTCCGGCAAGCCTTCCTGGTTAGTTCTGACCGCGCCTTGCTCTCTCTTTGACACTCGCATGACCAACATCACTCTGCGCATCTGACGCACTATCTATTTTGCCCTGGCATGATCTGTATCTTCGCCAACGTCAACAAGCAGTCGTACCCGACGCATTCGCGAACTCCGGCGAGGAATCCCTGACAACTCCGAGCGCCCCTTCGCCAACCAAGGGCAAGTTGAGCTTATCCTCGACACTGCGAACCTGGTGAGCATCCTCCCACCTTCCCGGGCAACCTTGTTCACCAGCTCACATCGACAGAGCGTCACTCACTGTCACGCCGCCACCGCCACTTGATGGTCGAGTGCTGAGCACCGTTAGATCTAGATCTAGTGGTCACGTTAGAACCTAGCTGAAGCGGTATAATTCAATCAGAGCCGCGCGATTAAGTTAGATCCAGCAGCTCAGAAGCGTGATCCGACGTGAAGCGGTATCGGCCAATAGAATAGCGCCGCGTGGCACAGAGTTCGTTTTAAAAATTTTAATTAGATCTATTAGATGTTCAAATTTGTTTTGGCTATAACTTTTGATCCCCACGTTAGAATTTGACAAATTTTATATCGTTGGAATCAGGAGAGCAAGCTCTTTCTAAATATGCAATGTGTTTAATGTTTTGGGTCTGTTAAAAAGGTTTTATTTGAAGAAACTTGTGTAGGGCTAATTTGAGTATATGAAATGTTTAGAAAATGATTTAGGGTTTAAATAAATGTTGTTTGGCAAGTTTTTAACTTGTTTATTAATCAGTACTGTATACTTGCTTTGTTGAGTTTTAAAAATCATCACATATCATTTTGCATGCATGCATATATTTTTGATTGTATATGTTTTGTATGTGATTGTGGCTATGATTCTTTGTGTAGATTTTGGTGCTAGTGATTGTGATTGTGAGGAGTGTAGCTACTCTCCAAACTACCAAGGCAAGTGGTGCTTCATGAATATTATTATTCCTATGTTTTCTACTAAGCATTAGAAATATTTTGTTAGACTTGCATGCTATATTTTTGCTTATATGCCATGTTGGGAAATCCTAGTAGTTGTAGAATTGCTAGGAAATTTCTAAGTTAAGTTACTATCTATGCCATGCTTAGCCTAGCTAGTAGCAACCAAGGGTTGGTGAAATATACATGCTATGATGAAAACATTTCTAAGTCTTTGGACTTGTGTTTTGCCTAATAAAACAACTAAGTTAAGGAAACACCTGGGTGGAATGGAAGGAATGGTTTATGTTGAGTGGTTACACAAGGCCCATTTCTATGGTTTACCTTGTGTATCTCACTTGTGGTAAGCCACCCAGGAACAAAGAGATTTTAGAGGCCAAGTGTTAAGAAGCTTCTAGTGCAGCCACTTGGCAATATGGGCTCTGCCAGGATCACATAGGTTGCTAGAACTTAGCCATTTGGACAGTTGGTGGTAGTGGGAATGATAGGTTGGAGCGCGTCCATTTGGTCTAAGGGAAGGCTTCTGAAAGGTCCTGTCTTGGTGAAAATCAAGGCTTGTGGGGAAAGTGCACCACCTCTGCAGATGGAAAAATCTAAGTACATAGCCAAGTCCATGGTAATGGACAACTTGAGCATCAAGACATGGAAGCTATTAAGAATCTCCTCATCCCAATTTCTAAGTAAAAACTTGTGGGTGAACAAGGGTGAAGGACCTCAATGTCTATTGGTGGTTCCTTGGGAAAAGTTTTGACAAAGAAAAACTTAGTGATTTCAACTAATAGGCAAAACCTATTTTGAGCAAAGCAAGCCAAGCTACACTTAGCCAAATTGCATATAGTATCTAGTTCACCTAAAATTATACTAAGGTATCACTTGCCAATACTATTCCAATGTATTGACCCACTGTGGCTGTAACTTGTGATGTTGCAGGTTACTCTGATGAGGATTAGGTGTCATGAGTCTACACTCAACATGTTTGCCTGTGGCACATGAAGATGAAGACTTTATTTATTTACTTATTCAAACTCTTGTACTAGGCCTGTGGCCTTGGAGTTGTAAAGACTATGTTTATCTCTAAAATGGCTATAATAATGACCTTTGTATATGTGTACTTCATCTTAAACTGTGGATGCTAGCATTGATCCAGGGACTAGCATTGCAATCACAGGGATCCTTTTCCTTTATAAAGGAGGGATCTTACAATCCCGTCGATACTTCTTCTGCTCCGCAACTGCGACCATCCTTGGATGATGCGTTGCAGCTTGTATTTCTTCGTGACCACGTCTTTAGTCTTGAGAAGGATTTGCTTGGCATCCGAGGCCACGCGTATGTTTGGAAGTCGAAGGCGGAGAGAGGCGCCGCCAGAGAGGAGTATCTGATGGGGAGTTGTGGCATTTGGCCAAACAGCTTCAGTGTAAGTTTCTTCGAGCTGCTGCTCATTTTCGGATGCGTCTGTTGGCTTGTCATCTTACTTTGTAGGTGCTACGGGTGGTAATCTTGTTCCTACGGAGGAAAAGGAGCGCGTTGCTATTTGGATCCATTGCTTGACGCACCAAGACATGAAAGTCGGTGGATTTTTCTGGATGGATCGCGATCGTGCCATGGTCCTTGCGACTGTGCAGGATCGTTTTCACCAGGTGTCACAGGTGCTGCGACAAGTGAAGACTTCCTCGGCGTCAGTTATGCATGTAATGTTTCCCCTAGTGAGGCGCCATCGACTCTCTGAGGCTTGTTGGTGAAGTTTCGAGATGTACATCATGTCAGGGAGTTGGTGCGGCATCAGTTGGTTGCGGTGGTGAAGGCTGCGCTTTCCCTCATGCGGCTGCATCGCCCTGATATAGATCTTGCTGCTGTTGCGGCTGGGCCGCCTCCTCGGCCAGATGGTGGCATCTGGGACATGCGTCCACACTATGCGGCTACAAGGTAGTATGTCGAACAAGTTGTAGATCTCTTTGAGCATCGTGCACAGGTGATTCATCAGAATAGGTAGGACCTGTAAAAAGATAGATGTAAAATTTTTATATATTCGACTGGGCGTATGATGCCCTTTGATTTAAAGGTTGATTGTTTTTAGCACGTGGTGCTTTGTTTGTATGCATGCCCTTTTTGTTAGCCTGACGTGATCAGCTACTCAGGTGTACATGTGTTATCCTCAATTGACGAAGTTGTGAGGTGAGGGGGAGCCCCCGAGTGTTGTAGCATAAAGAAATGAGAGTGAAAGATAAATTTTGGGGCGAGACACTTAGCTTTTATTTATATCGTAATGAGGAGGTACATTGTTCGGCTGAGTAGCCTTGGCTGAGTAGCCTAATTGAAAGTAAAGGGGAGATAGCTAGGGGTAGAAGCGTCGCAGTTGTGCGACGTTCCATTGGTTGGAGTATACGAATCCAGACTCCATGTGCTTGAGGCGATAGGCGCCACCTGGGATGACTTCGGTGACGACATAGGGTCCTTCCCAGGGTGACTCGAGCTTCTTCGATCGCTCTTGCTTGAGTCATAAGACTAGCTCTCCTTCGAAGAAGGACCTTGGGCGCAGTCGGTGGCTGTGATAGTTGCGAAGGCTCTGCTGGTAGACCACCGATCGGGCTGCGGCCATGTCGCGTGCCTCGTCGAGTGTGTCGACAGCATCTTCGAGTGCGGACGTCGACTCGGCTTCGCTGTGCGACGACCCGTATGGCCTTGTGGCATAATTCTGCAGGCAACATGGCTTCGGCTCTGTGTACCATGAAGAAAGGCGTGTAGCCAGTTGAGCTATTTGGCGTTGTGCGCAGGCTCCAAAGGCCGGAGGGTAGCTCTTCTGGCCAGGCTCCCGCAAGTCACTCGAGCAGGCTCATAAGGCATTTCTTGATGCCGCCGCCGACGAAGCCGTTGACCTTTTCGACCTGCCCGTTCGTTTGCGGGTGCGCCACTGAGGCGTATGTTATGTTGATCCCGAGGCCTTCCCAGAAGTCCTAGAATTCTTTGGAGATGAAGTTCGACCCGTTGTCGGTGATGATGCTGTGCGGTACGCCGAACCTGTAGACTATGGATTCAAAGAATTTCATGGCTGTTTTACCCTTTTGATTAGTAACGGGCATGGCCTCGATCCACTTGGTGAATTTGTCTACTGCGACCAGGAGGTAGACGTGGCCTCCTTTCGAGGACTTGGGCAGTTTGCCGACCATGTCAAGGCCCAATTGGGCGAAGGGCCAGGCCAGGGGTATGGGCATGAGCTCCGATCCAGGTGCGTGCGGTTTGTCTGCAAACCTCTGGCACCCGTTACACTTTTGGGCGATGTCCTTGGTGTCGTTCATGGCCGTTGGCCAGAAAAACCCAGCTCGTAGAGCTTTGGCGACAAGGGCGTGGCTGCCCGCATGATGGCCGCAGATGCCCTCGTGGATGTCTTGGAGGATAGTTTTGCCGTCACCCCGAAATGCTGCGCTTATACACTTCGCCATTGATCATGGTGAAGGCCTTGGACTGGCGAGATATGCGTCGGGCATCTGCCGGGTCATCAGGCAGTTCTCTGTCTATCAAGTACCGGAGGTATGGCTGTGTCCATGTTTCTTCAACTGCCATGACCTGCATCAGGTTGACCACTGCAACCTCTGTGTCGAGTTTTTCTGGTCCTTCCTGTCCTTCGGGTAGCGCATCCCCCGAGTGCTCTGCTTCTTCGAGTGATCCCTTGGGGAATTTCCTTTTGATGGATGGCACGCAGATCTGTTCAAGGAACACACCTGGTGGCACCCGCGTGCAGGTGGAGCCAATGTTGGCGAGTTTGTCGGCCTCCTTGTTGCTTTCTCTTCCAACGTGCCGAAGCTTGAAGCCGTCGAAGTCTCCTTTGAGTGAGTTGTAGAGTGCACGGTACACGATTATGTTGGCGGCGTGCGCGTCGCACTCGTTCATCGTCTGCTGGACGACGAGATTTGAGTCATCGTAGATGACTAGGCGTGTTGCACCGCAGATCTTGGCCATCCTCATGCCGTGGATGAGGGCCCCGTATTCAGCTTCGTTGTTGGAAGCTCGAAATTGGTTCCGGAGGACGTACTTCATCTTGTCGACCCGCGGGGATGTTAGTATGACCCCGTCTCCTGCTCCTGCCTCGCGCTTGGAGCCGTCGAAGTGCATCGTCCATGACTGTGTCATGTCTGGGGTATCCGGCAGCTGCAGCTCCATCCAGTGGACGAGGAAGTCCGGAAGGACCTAGGACTTGATCGCATGGTGCTTCTCATAGACTATGTCTAGAGGTGACAGCTCGATGCCCCATAGGGCCACGCGTCCTATGGACTCCGGGTTGCTTAGGATGCTGTTCAGGGTGCTTCGTTGACGACCATCACCTGATGCTCCTGGAAGTTGTGGCTCAGCCGACGAGCCGTCATGAACACGCCGTAGGCGAGTTTCTGGTAGTGAGGGTACCTCTGCTTTGTCGGTGTCAATACCTCGCTGAGGTAGTAGATTGGGCGTTGGACCCCATGGGTCTTTCCATCTTCGGGTCGTTCGACCACGAGCACTGTGCTTACCACCTGGTGTGTAGCTGCTATGTATAGCAGTAGAGACTCGCTCTCCTTTGGTGTGACCAAGACGGGCGAGGTGGAGAGCAGCCGCTTCAGATCTTCGAATGTGTTGTCCGCTTCGGACGTCCACTCGAATTTGTCTGCCTTGCGTAGCAGCTGATAGAAAGGCAGGGATTTTTTGCCCATGCGGCTGATGAACCTGCTCAATGCCGTGATTCGCCAGCAAGCTGCTTGACTCCTTTGAGGTTCTTCGATTTCTCCATGGCCATTATGGCTCGGATTTTCTTCGGGTTCGCCTCGATCCCTCACTGGGAGATGGGACGCCGAAGGCGCACTTTTCTGGGTTTAGCCTTATCTTGTATCGATCAAGGTTGTCGAACGTCTCGCGGAGATCGTCAATCAGTTTCTTGGCCTCCCTTGTTTTCATTACTATGTTGTCGACATAGACTTGTATGTTGCGGCCGATCTGGTTCTTCAGGCATGCCTGCATGCACCGCCGGTACGTGGCACATGCATTCTTCAGCCCGAAGGGCATTGTGTTGTAATAGAACACTCCGAACGGTGTGATGAACGCCGTTTTCTCCTGATCTTCGACCTTCAGCCGAATCTGATTGTAGCCTGAGTAGGCGTCGAGGAAGGAGAGTTTCTCGCATCCTGCAGTCGAAACGATGATCTGATCGATCCGAGGGAGAGGGAAGTGATCCTTCGGGCAGTGATTATTGAGCGATGTGAAGTCCGCGCACATCCGTAGGATGTCGGTGTCCTTTTTAGGGACCATCACTATGTTGGCCAGCCACTCGCTCTCCTCGATCTCTCTGATGAAGTTAATGTAGAGCAGTCTTTTAACCTCGACTCCGATGGTTTCGTCCCATGGCTCGGACAGTCGTCGGATGGACTGTTTGACGGGCTTGACGTCTGGAAACATGTTAAGTGCGTGCTTGGCGAATTCCCTGGGAACTCCTGGGATGTCCGCAAGACACCAGGCAAAGATTTCCCAGCGCTCACAGAGGAATTCGACGAGCACGCTTTCCTATGCGGGGCTGAGGTCATTGGCGATCAACACCGTCTTGGAGGCGTCTATTGGATGGACCTGCACCTTTTTCGTGTTGACTGTTGAGTCAAACGGCATGTCCGGTGCATTCTGCCTTGAGACTGGGGGTGCCCCGTTGTCTGTCACCTCTCGGAGCCTTATGAGCTCTTCCTGTGTGCCGAATGACTGGGAGATTCTATTGAAGTCCATGTCGCAGTGATCCAATCGAGTGAAGCTCTCGTGGACCATGATGACGCCCCTAAGTCCTGGCATCTTGAGTAGCAGGTAACCGTAGTGCGGTTCTACCACACACCCGAGGATGGCGTGGTATTGTGATGGCCAGTCCACCACTTCGAACTCGAGTCGCTCGCATCGAAAATTATCGGGCTTGCGGAAGATGATGTCGAGCCATATCTTTCCCAGGAGGAATATGCCCTTCCCTGGGATGATGCCGTGGAACATTGTGTCGGATTGTTCCAGGCTGCACAGCGGGATCCACATTGCTACTAAGGTGTTGGCGAACATCAGGTTGATGCCGCTGCCACCATCCATGAAGCCACGGCTCATCTCGAACCCTCCGATATGCACCTCGAGCACCAGGGCAGCATGACCTGGGCGAGGGATCTGGCGGGGGTGATCCGAACGGCTGAACGTGCTGCAGGAATCCAGACCGCTGAGGTACTCAGGGATGGCGGGTGGAGCGGTCACAGCCAAGCTGACTTGGGGGTGATTTTCTTTTGCACCCTGTTTGTTGGGTGCCACTTTTGGATCATCAATGACCCTTTGGCACGGGGTACCCATTTCCACCGTTGTTCTGTGCGGGTGCGATTGGGTGATTCGAAGGTCCCACGGGTGGTGGTGGAGAAGCTCCATGGGCAATGTCACCTGGTGCGGGTGCCTGCCCGTACCCAGGGTTCGGGGCTTGCTGCCTCATCTGGGACATGCTCTCGCTGATTTTCTGGAACTCGCGGTAGTCTTTGAGCATGTGGCTTGTCTTCTTTTTGCCACCCTATTTATCTATGTAGAAGTGGATGGTGCATGAGCCTGACAACTTATCCTATGCCGAGGGTACGTCGTCGCGGCCGCGACGTTTCCATGATTGCGCTAGGCATCTTCCATCACGGATGTTGTTTCCACGGTATCCGCCGCTGCTGTGGTTGCCTTCATTGCGGCGGTCGGTGTAGCCAGCCGCGACCATGTCGGGTCCGTCGCGATCGTCGTAGACGCGTGATCTTCGCTTGCTATGGCACTCACGTCGGCGACCATAGTCATCTTACTCCTCCGAGTGTGCTCGGTGGACAGAGTCCTCACCATCTGCCCACCTGTTGGCGATGTCCATGAGGTGTTCGAGTGTCTTGGGCTTGACGCGTCCGAGTTCTTCCTTGAAGTCCTGGCGTTTGAAGCCATCCTTGAAGGCGTCGAGGATTCTCCCGTTCGTTGGGTGAAGGCCCTCAGCTCTTCGATCGAGGTTGGCCTCTTGCTGGTGCCTTTGAAGTTTCGGATGAAACTGTACGCCAGTTCCTCCCAGCTTCGGATGGATCTCGAGGATAGGCTACTGAGCCAGCTCCGGGATGCACCTGTTAGCTGCAGCTGAAGGCATTGTAGAGCGGTGTTTTTGTTTCCGCCGTGTAGGTTGACGGATGACAGGTGGTCGCTGAGCCATCCCTTAGGGTCATGCGTGCCATCAAACTTCAGAGTGTCCGAAGGAAGCTTGAAGTTCCACGGCATCCGCGTCCGCCGAATGGATCTGCAGAAGCATCGAGCTCCACAGAGTTCTCCTTCGTCATCGTCCTCTTCGGATTCGAATGAGAACACGCGTTTGGCGCGTGCCTTGTCGATCTTGCGTTGGGTGAGTTCGCTTCGAGCATCATAGTCGCGGTTGCAATCTCGCGAACTCTTGTGCTGTGGAGGTTGATCATGTTCTTCCTTGTCGGATGAAGGTGTGGGACTGCGATTGAACCTAACCGTAGCCTTATTCTTCGGATCCTCAGGAGCTTCCCCGTGGAGTGCAGCTCCAACGAGTCCGAGTCCGTCTAGTGCGGAGTTGTGCATGGCCCTCTTCGGGTCCCACACAGAGGTGGATGGGACGCGAGATATGTGGTGGCTCCCATGATCGCAGCTTGCGGCGTCTTCGGGATGACGTTGCCGTTGGCGTCCATCTCCATGAAGGATGTGTTGAGGGTTCGGGTTACCTCACGACACATGGCAGGGTACATGTTCTCTACACGAGAACGGTGCTTGTTGCCGTGGTTATCGTGTGAGCTGGAGTCGCCGACGGCAGAGAGCGCAGCTTGCCGTGCACTGGACTCTGAGGCTACTTGCGTTTGTCAAGCACCTCTTACATCTTCACTTGCTTTTTGTGCTCTTCAATGAGGAGCAGGTGGTATGCTATCAGTAGGTCCCATGAGGCACCCACATGCACGATATTTTTGCCCGCCACGGCTTCGCGTGCTTGGTTCCATCCCTCCTCGCTGAGGTGGATTACCCGATTGGCATTGGTGTCATCCTCGTTGGGCGGGGGGATTGGTTCCTCCTGTTTTCGCCGTTTCTACCCTGCGGGTTGGGTTGTTGCTGATCCACGTCGCTCTGGATGACCACGGCACATTGGTAGCGTCCGTAGGTCGGATCGCTGCTGCTGCAGCTTTCGGATCCGGAACCATAGGTCCCTTCATCCGATGGCGGATCGCACAGATCTGAGTTGCAGCTGCTGCTATCATAGGACTCATCTGTCGATGGTGATGTGCGTAGCACAGGATGCGGAGCCCACGAGGCGGGCTTGATTGATGGAAGTGGCACCCGCTCTGGGAGGCAGAGAGTGCCGGTCTGTCCCACCTGTAAGCAGAAACTCCCGAACAGAATTTCAAGTCCGTCACCTATGGGCTCGAAGTCGTTCATGGTGGTTGGCGAGTGGGCGGTAAGTCGAAAGCGCCGAAGAGGAGATGGCTCTCCTTCGCCAAAGAATTGTAGATCTCTTTGGTTGGGACCGTCACGATCGCACAATCAGCGCCCCCAGTTCCCACAGACGGCGCCAATTAACGAGGATTGATCTAGTCAATGCCCATTGTAATGAGCTTGGGTTTTGGAGAAGATGGGGATGCTGGAGATCGTGGAACAGTTAACAGACAAGCAACCAGGGGACACGAGATTTACCCAGGTTCAGGCCCCCGGAGGGAAAACCCTACTCCTGCTTGTCTACTCTTGATTATGGCGGAACCGAAATTTACAGGGGTGTGCAGATGCAATCTGGCGTGGAGGTGTGTATGCGGTGGTATGTGAGTTGTCCTCCTCGTTGTGGCCTCCTAGACTTTATATAGAAATAGGTAGGTCTTGGGCATAGATCAAGTCGGTTACAGGTTTAGGGTTTGCCCCTTTGAATATTCTATCTAATCTAGTCTTGCTCTCCAAGGATCCGAAGACGTCATGGGCTTGGGCCACCCGAAACTCTTCATGGGCCGTGTATATTTTCATGGGCCTTCCTTGGGCTAGACCATGTATGCTGATATTGTGTACCCGTAGGGTATAACCATGTCACTTGTAATCCCTAATTGTAACCTGGCCACCCCTTTATAAGGTGGTCCAGGGCCTCCAAGGAGGGGGTCGGTCCATTAGCACTAAGGGAAAACCCTAGAGTGAGAAGAGAGCAGAAGCACTTCATCTTATTCCTCTCTCCAATACAGCTCAAGGGGAGTTCTATACTAATCTAGAGATCATAATATAAGATCTAGAGCAGGAGTAGAGGTATTATCTCCATAGGTGAACCTTGAACCTGGGTATATCGTGTGTTGAGAGTGTGTGTTCTTCGTGTGCGAATTCACCGCATTATCCCTCCCTGGATACCACTAGTGTCCATTGGCCCCATCTTTAGCCTACCCATGGCATCTGACGTGCCACCACCATGACATTGATAGGGTTTCTTTCTTATCGGACTTGTGGTGTTAGTTAGGGAGACCGGATTATATGATAGATAACCGTACTATCAAGAGGGGATCTCGAGTGAGTAACTTGATCTTATCCCTTAGTGAGATCTCAAACCTTTGAATACTTGGTATCATCTTTCTTGGTTCTTATACATGAGAGGATTTATAGCTTGTGTCAATCTCTAGACAAGCTCAAGTTCATCAAAAACAGATTTCCTATGCATTCTCTATTGTGTTTTCGATATTGGAGGTTTTACCAGTTTTTCTTTTCTTGATAGGTTAAACCTTTCATCATTTGGTTCAATCCTCCCTTGATATAATATGATGGCTCTCTACATGATCTTGTAGAGCTTGTTACTATCTTCAAAACGAGCCCAAGATCATGAAAATTAGAGTCTGAATGTGAAAGTTATGTTCGTTTCTGTTTTGTTGTTTCTATTAGTTTTGCCTTGGGCGGAATGTCCAGAGTGAAAACGACGGACACTCTCGTGTCGCGCAGAAATCTCTGATTTTAGTCGTGTGGTTGCCATTCAGTTGTCCAAATCGGCAACCATCCGTAAACTGGCCGAAATGTCCGGACCGTGTGCTCCAAAGCTGTAACGGTTGGATTTTGGAGGACCTATATAACGGGACCTT
This sequence comes from Avena insularis, assembly GCA_023614405.1. Classification (NCBI taxonomy): domain Eukaryota; kingdom Viridiplantae; phylum Streptophyta; class Magnoliopsida; order Poales; family Poaceae; genus Avena; species Avena insularis. The sequence continues at coordinate 190,622,219 of CM042689.1, read as the reverse complement.
CGTCTCCAACGGTCACTTACCTATTCTTGCAAGTTTTCCCCTACATTGTTGACCTTCTTGAGCTTTATATTCCTCAACCCCTCCTATGATTCTTGCATATTCTTGAGGATTTGAAAGAGGAGATCTAGATCTACAACACCACCAATCAATCTCTCCTCTAAGTGAGGGGAACATCTTGGGATCTAGATATTGGAGTCTTTTGTGGATTTCCTCCATTGTTCTTCCTCTCTTATTCCTCCATAAGCTTTTAGAGCTTTGGTGTAATTTGCGAGTGATGGACTTGAGCACTTCTTGTGGTCTTTACATTGCATTTGGTGCATCGATTTGAGTTCTTGGTGAGGATTCGATTGGGTGAAAGGTGAGAAGATTTTTACTCTTGGGTTTCTGGAACCTTAGACGGTTTAGTTGTATTGCAGGTTTATGGATTACTTGGAGCCTCCAATTAAGTTGTGGAGCTTTCCTCGATCTTGTTACTTGGAAGCCTTTGTTCCATTGTGGAAGTTTGATCCAAGCTTGTTGTAAAGGTTTCGGTTCCCGCCTCGAAGGGTACCGATAGTGGAAAAGTGGACTAGGACATTTGTGGCGGAAGTTCACCATGAGAATAGGGTGAGGCCTCTCGTGGAGCCAGTGATCTTAGTACTATCCACCCCTCCAACGAGATGTACTCCCTTGTTGGAAGGAACTCAGTAAAATATCCTTGTCTCCGCGTGCCTCGGTTATCTGTATACCCGAGCTCTTTACTTATGCACTTTAATTTGTGATATCCTTCATTATTGAAGACATTTATCTAGATATCACAGTTGTTTATTTTGCTTAGCATAAGTTGTTGGAGCACATTGGTGAACCATAGTTTTTATAGGTTTTGTTCTAGTGAAAGTAAACGCTAGTCTTATTCCGCCATTGTTAAGCCCATCTCGTAAACGTTTAAAACCGTCTATTCACCCCACCCCTCTAGGCGGCATTTGTGTCCTTTTGGGCGTTTCCGCCACCTAGCGCTTGGACACCTCCTTCGCCTCCACGGCCGGACATGTTTCTCGTGGAGGCCTGATGTCTACGCACTTCTATTCTTGTAGACAGTTGTTGGGCCTCCAAGTGTAGAGGTTTGTAGTACAGCAGCAAGTTTCCCTTAAGTGGATTACCCAAGGTTTATTGAACTCAGGGAGGAAGTGGTCAAAGGTATTCCCTCTAAAGCAATCCTGCAATCAAGATACAAGAAGTCTCTTGTGTCCCCAACACACCCAATACACTTGTCAGGTGTATAGGTTCACTAGTTCGGTGAAGAGATAGTAAAATACAAGTGGTAACGGTGCCAGAAAAGAGCTTGACGGTGAGGTAAAGACTAAAGGCAACAAGAAGGAAGCAAGCAAACATGCACCAGATCTATAAGCAAACAGTGTTTCAATGTTTAGAAACAAGGCCTAGGGATCATACTTTCACTAGTGAACACTCTCTCATATAAATATCCTTTCTTCATGATACTACTCTTAACTACTCTCCGGTTGGACACTCTAATCCATGGTAGGGCTATAACAACACACCTCAAAGTCTTCCTTCCACAATCTAGATAACCCCACGCTGTCACCTTGAGCGCTAGATGGTTCCAACAAACACCACAATTTCATAGAGACATCCAACTCCAAATATAACTCATAACAAATATTCAATCTAGCCAAAGTTCCACACACAGTATGCACGCTGTCACTTTCACACAAGTGGGGAAAATCATAGATCTATTAAAGCACAAAGAGTATTTATTTAGACTCAATCCTAAGTTCCACCATGGCGTGCATGCTGTCACTTTCACACACATGGGGAGAGCAGAGATCTATTAAAGCACTTGAGTAGCAAGGTAGATCTACTTCATTACAAAGCTCATGACCACAACAAGATCATGCATAGAGAGAGAGATGAACACGTAGCTACCGGTCGATCCCTTAGCCTCGAGGAAGAACTACTCCCTCCTCATTGTGGGAATCAGCAACGGTGATGAAGATGGCGATGTGGATCAATGGAGATGGCTCCGGGGGCACTTCCTCGTCCCAGCAGGGTGCCAGAAAAGAGACTTGTTGTCCCCCGAATCTCCCCTTCGGTGGCGGCACTACGGAGGTTTTCGTGGATTTCTTCTGTATGGCCTAGGGTTTTTGGGTTGGAGGCTTCTTATAGGCGCAGGAATGAAGGTCAGTGGGGGACCAGGGGCCCACACTCCTGTGGGCACCTCCAGGGCTTACCCGCGACTAGGGGGTGCGGCCACCCTATGGCCTCCCTCTGGCTCTGCTTCGTGGTTCCGTGTTGCTCCGGGAAATATAATGACTTTGGCTTTTGTCCCGTCCAATTCCGAGAATATTGATTTTCTGCCTTTCTTGAACAAAAAATAGAAGAAAAGATGCAACTGGCACTATGGCATCTTGTCAATAGGTTAGTTCCAGAAATTGTATAAAAATACCTCAAAGTGTAGACAAAACATAAGTCAAATGATATAAAACAAGCATGGAGCATAAAAAATTATAAATACGTTTCCGACGTATCAAGCATCCCCAAGCTTAACTCCTTCTCTTACTCGAGTATGTAAGTGATAAAAAGAATAATATTTTAGGTGACATACAGCATCAAAACCAAGATCAAACCATTTGCAAGCATTGAAAGCTGGGATCAAAAAACTCTAAACATGTGCATGAAAGATGGAATTCTAACAATAGGACATAGTAACTATGCGTGCAACATGAAAAGGCTACAAAAAAATATCATGAATAACATGCATTTAAAAACGTTTGTTTGTTTCACATACAGAAAACATACCATAGTGGCATTCAGCTTGTCCCTCATAGAGTAGCAAATAGATGCATAGGACACCTTCAAAGTTCACAAGGGTGACTAGAAACAAATAGCAGAAGAACAAGTAATATCACAATATACATCAATCAATAAGCTTTGGAACACTGCACACAGAATGAAAACTATGCTCTCTTAATGGTGCCTAAAGGTAGAAGGTGGAGATTCAAATAATGATGGAAGAAATGCCTTTTGTAAAGGAAGCAGGGATTTAAAGTTTGAAAAAGAGCTTCCAAAAATCATGGTACTTGTTAGCTTTCAGCCCTCATTACCCCTATCAAGCATCTTGAAGTGATTAAGGTCAATGTGAACAAAGATGGACTATATGCTTGACGAAGTATAAGTTGGCAATCTCAAGTCCCTTAAATATGAGGGCCACACCTCATGCTACTCAACTTCAGTCACCTGTAAGTTCTTGTCATTGTAAGTATTTTCTTATCATAGAGAACTGCCTACGGGGTACCCCTTGCACATGGTACATGAGCTATCCAATAACCAAAATGACAAGGCAAGCAGACAATGAGCATCTCAGCATTCTTCTTATTTACCATGGGAATATGGTGCTTTTTTCTCTCTTTTCCTCTTTTCTCAATGTGTCTATTTATTTATAAGAAGAATTCTTCATAGATGTCACTATGGTGATGCTGCACGTTTCACCATGATTAGGCATGGCTTAGGCTAGCGGCTCAGGCATTTCTCTAACACAGGATATAAACTCCAAGGACTTACAAGTTCCCTCTTTATTTCACACCGGTGATATCCATAGACAAAAGATCATGATATCAACTGAGTACAAAGTACAAGTGCAATGTTGAAAACGTTCCCCGTGACAGCATGGTTTTGCTAATTCCAACATATAAGTGCAAGCATATACAACATAGATGACACAATGGTTCAATTTTATTAGGGGCAAAGAATATAAAGTGTTCCATCAAGTTCGTGAGGGCTTTAATCACTAAGTTTTCACATAACAAAATAGTTTTAAATGAAAGATAGCTGAAAACAAGAATATACTTGGAATGGTGTAACACACCATGCATAGGATTTTATAGTGGAAACTTTGGAAAAACTTGGTTTCTTCAAAAGACTGGGAGCAACCAACTAAGAGAGCAATAATGGCCATAGTCATGCAGTGCAACAAAGCATTACTAATAAAAGCAAAGAGTGGTACTACAAGTCAAGGACTAAATGATCATAGAGGATATGGTGACTTGTTCATAGTCATAACATGGTGTGAGCTTGTGCCAAGTCAACCCAAACAAAGAATCAAAGGAAAATACCGCAATACTATGCTTTTGTATGCTAAAACAACGCATGATTCATTCAAGGCACATTAAGAAATCCTAATTGTTTGGAACAAGTCATGATACAGAAATATTCACTAAGCATAAGATCAAAGCAACATCTAGCATGACATGATAAAGTCTAAGTCATAGTCAAAACAAGCTCCCTTTTGTACCACTTAAGCATGAAGCTTTCTACACTTTTTCCAACACCAATCAACTTATTTGAAACAACTCACAAAGATAATAATCAATAAATATCAGTGACTTTTTCTCACAAATCCACAAAGAAGAACTAAAAAGTTCTAAGCTGAAAGCACCAGAAAACTAAGGCTGAACCCAGTGCTAGCAAAAGTGAACACTCACAAAACAATAAGAGTGAAAACTAGAGTGTTATAGGCAATGGAAACAGAGTGTGTCTCTCTCCAAAAGAAGTGTGGTGTAACCAACAAACTTACTCAAGCAAACTAAGCAAATGAAAACCAAAAACAAAAACTAAGACGCTCCAAGAACAACACAACAATCCATGAAACAATAGAAACGAAGTGTCTAGAAAGATCAGAGCTTTTTATTGATGAAGAAGGGGATGCCTTGGGCATCCCCAAGATTCGATGCTTGTACCTCTTGAATATTTCTTGGGGTGACACCGGGGTGGCATCCCCAAGCTTGAGCTTTCATCCATTCTTCATCTCATTACATCATTCTTTCTCTACACCTGCAAATTTTCCTTCTTACAAAACTTCACACAATCTTCATTAGCAACATTAGTGTATTCAAAAGATATTAGACCTCTGGCAAAGCTTTGGAACAGCAAGGCTTTTCATTAAAAACACAAGCTACTGTAGTAACTCCTTCAAAAAGCTCAATTCACCTAAAGATAACTGAAAAAGGAATCAACAAGAAGCAAATGCAAATAATGGCAGAAATCTGTCAAAACAGACCAGCAGGTAGAAACCGATTTTTCCAAAAGTCTTCTGTTGCTCAAATCAAAAAGTGTTGAACTAACGAAATATAGCTAACATACTGGGGGATTTATTCGTAAATTGTTATCTCAATCCGAGTTACATAGACTCCTCACGAATTTTTATGGTGGAGGACAGAAATCTGTTTCAGGACAGCAACTCCCCAAATCTTACTTCCCTCTCATTAGAGGTCATTCTTGGCAAAAAAAGCAAACAAAAAGGATAAGGAGAGGTCATTACAGAAGTAATAACTTCCAAGACTCAAGAAAACTCTTGGGTTATCTCCCAACAAGTACTTGTCTTTAAAGCCTTTAAGCTAGGCTTGATATCTTGAGAAGATGCTCAAATAAGAATTATGAATTAAAGTCAAAGAGAGCATCAAGAAGCAAATTCAAAACACATTTAAGTGTAACCCACTTCCTATGCATAGGAATCTTGTAAATAAACAAGTCGTGAAAGCACAAAGCACCAAGCATAGGAAAGCAAAACAAGTGCAACTTCAAGACTTTCAACATAAAGAGGGGAAACTTAATATTTTTGAGATGCATAAGACCATGTTTCCCTCTCTCATAATAACTTTCAGTAGCATCATGAATGAAACTAAAAATATAACTATCACATAAAACATTCTTATCATGAGCCACATGCATAAAATGATTATTACTCTCCACATAAGAATAGTCAATCTTATTAATTGTAGTGGGACAAAATTCAACAAAATAGCTAGCATTACTATTCTCATCACCATAATCATCAAATATAGGAGGAAGATTGTAATCACAATTAACTTTCTCCTCAATAGTAGGTGGACTGAAAATATCATATTCATCATTGTAATCATCATATATTGGAGGTTTGGTATCATCATAAGCAATAGAATAGCTCCAAAGCTAGGAAATTAAAAAGATCGTTTTCACCAAAACTAGCTTCCCCAAGCTTAGACTTTTCCGTAGCATTAGAAATAATGGTGTCCAAAGAGTTCATACGAATAACATTTCTATTAGCATGCAAATAAAGTTCCATACGTTTTTTAATTTTCTCTTCAAACACTTCATGTCCTAACTCAAGATAGATACTATAAAGCTCTCTAATTTTGTTGTTGTTTTCCATTAAGCCGAACTGGTGAAAACAAGAAACAAAAAGACAAAATTGCAGAATCTAAAGGAAATAACTTCGAGCACTCACACACCAGGAGGATGTGAGTACCTTTTACCTTACCTCCCCAGCAACGGCGCCAGAAAAGAGCTTGATGTCTATGCACTTCTATTCTTGTAGATAGTTGTTGGGCCTCCAAGTGCAGAGGTTTGTAGAACAGCAGCAAGTTTCCCTTAAGTGGATTACCCAAGGTTTATCGAACTCAGGGAGGAAGTGGTCAAAGGTATTCCCTCTCAAGCAATCCTGCAATCAAGATACAAGAAGTCTCTTATTTCCCCAACACACCCAATACTCTTGTCAGGTGTATAGGTGCACTAGTTCGGCGAAGAGATAGTAAAATATAAGTGGGGATGGTGCCAGAAAAGAGCTTGACGGTGAGGTAAATACTAAAGGCAACAAGAAGGAAGCAAGCAAACATGCAACAGATCTAGAAGAAAATGGTGTTTCAATGTTTAGAAACAAGGCCTAGGGATCATACTTTCACTAGTGAACATTATCTCATATAAATATCCTCTCTTCATGATACTACTCTTAACTACTCTCCGGTTGGACAATCCAATCCATGGTAGGGCTATAACAGCACCCCTCAAAGTCTGCCTTCCCCAATCTAGATAACCCCACACTGTCACCTTGAGCGCTAGATGGTTCCAACAAACACCAAAATTTCATAGAGACATCCAAATCCAAATATAACTTATAACAAATATTCAATCTAGCCAAAGTGCCACACACGGTATGCACGCTGTCACTTTCACACACGTGGGGAAAAGCATAGATCTATTAGAGAACAAAGAATATTTATGTAGACTCAAACCTAAGTGCCACCATGGCATGCACACTGTCACTTTCACACACATGGGGAGAGCAGAGATCTATTAAAGCACTTGAGTAGCAAGGTAGATCTACTTGATTACAAAGCTCATGACCATAACAAGATCATGCATACCGGAAAGAACCTCCACATCTCTTACAATACCAATAGGGCATATAGTTTCCTTATTTGCAAGGTGAATAACCACATCAAAGTCCTCAAGCTCACAACGACCAATCTCATGCATAATTTCCCTGTAAACCTCGTAAGGAATAGCACTAGAACTAGCACCAATAACACATAAACCATAGTACCAATTATCACCAGTTTTAATAGAAAGTAGAGGAACACTAGCTTTTCTAGCCTTACTAGGATGATATAATGTTAGAAGCGTGTTCACCGAAGAAAATGTGCTAATCCTCTATATTTCTAGTGACAGGGTCTTTAACAATAGGTACCACAGGTTCTATATTCAAATGCTGATCGGGTTCCACAATTTTCATTGTACCTTTGTTATTTGCACTAATAATCATAGAATACTCCTTTACCTTAGATGGGAAAGGTATTTGATCAACATGAGGTTCAGACACAATATGATTAGTAGTACAAACTTCAGTACTTCTAATAAGAACATGATTAACAACATCTTTATAAGGAGCATGGTATTGTTCCACTTCTTTTTGTGAATTTCTATGTAAGAGGCAAGGACTTAAAACAGTTGGCAATACTTTGGGAATCAAAACCAAACTCATTGCTAATATCACGGAAGTCATCAGTTCCCATAAAAGATTTAATGCATTCATAATCATAGTTTATACCTGACTTTCTTCCTTTGTCATTCTCCCAAGCTTCAGTGTTCTCTTGAATACGGTCTAAGAGATCCCATTTAGCTTCTTCCTTTATACGTGTGAATGATCCAGCACAGGAAGCATCTAGTAAATCTTTATCATGAAGACAAAGCCTAGCATAAAAATTATTGATAATAATATTGTTAGGGAATTCATGAATAAGCATTTAAGCATTAATAACTTCAATCTCCCCAAGCTTGAGTTGTACTCTCTCCATCACGTGGCCAAAAGTTATATATCAGATTTCTATCCTTATGAATCTCACTAGGAGGGTAAAATTTAGAATAAAAGAGAGATGCCATTTCCTCCCATTCCATGGATTGTCCATTCTTCAGCAGCTTATACCATCCTTCAGCTCTCCCTTTCAAGGATGGAGAGTAACTTCTTCTTCACGTGATTAGTTGTGATACCTGCACACTTAAACAACCCGCATAATTCATGGATAAAAATCAAGTGATCACCAGGATGGATAGTTCCATCCCCTAAATAATAATTATCCATAACACGGTCAACAATACTTGTAGGTATCTTAAAAGGATCTATCTCAACAGGTGGTGGTTCATCTACTACCCTAGCAGTGGTAGTAGTTTTCCCAAACAGAAAACCAATTGGGTTATCCATATTGGAAACAAAGTAACAAGCAGTAACAAAAGAAATACTCACAGTAGAAGTCTCCTTTACCAGTTCCACTCTTCAATAACGCTCCACTCCCCAGCAATTGCGCCAGAAAATAGCCTTGATGACCAGAAGTATATGGGGTGTATCGTAGTACTTTCGATAAATAGGAGTGTCGATCCCAACAAGGAGCAGAAGGTGCTGAACAATGGTATGGAGCAGGAAATCCTTGTGAATACTTAGCAAACAGATTTTTAGTGGTTTTCTGATAAAGCAACAAAACAAAGTGCAAGTAACAAAGAACAAACGCAGCAAGTGGCCCAATCCTTTCTTAGCAAAGGACAAGCCGGTGGAAATACTTATAAGGAACAAACGTTCTCGAGGACACATGGGAATTATGTCAAGTGCTTTCGCTTCAAATAGCTGAGTACTCTTCTTTGGTGTTGTAAGTGTTGTGTGGGTGAACCTGTGCTAATGTACCGAACTTACTTGGACTAATACACACTTGTGATTAAACCCCCTGCAAATATCTGTAACTACAGGAAAGTAATTAAGATATAAATCTAACCACAACTTTCAACTATGAGATCCTACACTCCCTTGTGCAAAGGTGTCCTAACAGGTGTTCAGGTTTCTGTCACTCCGGCAACCCCACAATTAGTATCCAAATACACAATGCATTCCCCTAGGCCCATAAATGGTTCAGTATAATGTAGTCGGCGTTAACATGACACCACTAGAAGAATAGCACCACAACTTAAATACTAACCATTGAATAATAACTCAACACACATCCACTAATAACAGCATGACTTCTCCCATGTCCTCAAGAACTAAACAAACTACTCATAAGACATCATATGGATCAAGATCAAAGATGATATGATAATGAATAACAGTCTGAACATAAACAATAATACAATGGTTCCACTCACAAGCATCAACTACAATAGTAATCAACACCAGGAAAGTTTACCCTAAGAACTAAAGCAATATCCAACACAATTGTTACAGCGGGACGGAGTGGTGATGATGGTACTGGTGGAGATGATGGTGTGGATGATGATGATGATGATCCCGAAGAAAGCCTAGCTTGACGATGGTGTTGATGGCGATGATCTCCCCTCTCCGGGAAGGAATTTCCCCGCAGAAATATGTCTACTGGAGAGATCTTTCTCTCTCGGTGTTTTCCACCACGCAGAGGCGGCGGAAATCTATATGTGGTCGCTCCCCTAGCCTTAGGGTTCCGTAGGGAAGATATAGGCGAAGGGGCAGAGTCAGGAGCCGGGTAGGTGGGCCACCCCTACCCTAGGCGCGAGCCAGGGTGGGCCCATGCCTAGGGGGTGTGGGCCCCCTGTGGCCCTTCTTCGTCCCTGCTTTTGGCTTCCTCTGTCTTCTGGAAAAATATAATTTTCCCATATTTTTCTGATCTTTGTGAAATTGTATCAAAGCGCCTCCTTTCCCATCAGAATCCAGACTCCAACTGTCCATCCTCCAAGAATCATCCAACATGCATAAATAGATGAAAATCCAAAGGTAATACCTCATAATAAGACAAATATCAATGAATATAGGTAGATTATGATATAGAATGGTGATGCAAATTGGAAGTATCAGAGATGACTGATGAGGAAACCAAAGCAATCAACGATGCCCAAGTGAAATCCTTCTTTGCACCCAAAGTGCCCGAGCCAAAGCAAATATTTAATCCGAAAGCCAAAAAGTGGGCTAAGGGTTTTCTTGAGCAACCAACACAATATGCAATAAATAAGGCTGATGACTACAAACAATGTCTGATGAGAATTGGTAGGAAGAATCCAAGAAGTACTACTACAAGCAGTGGGAAAAGATATTTTGCCCAACTCGGAATGCATGGAAACCAATCGATCACCTCGCTCAAGTGTTACCCAATATTGATCATCAGAATATTATTGGCCAAGCAATGGAATTTGCCAAAGGTGCTAGTATTATAGTTGATCAAGTGCTAGGCAGGCATATCCCCAAACACGAGGAAATAGCATGGAAATATGAATACGGGAAGACTTTGGTCAGACCTAGTGAGGTCGATCTTCTACCAACACAAATGCGAAGACTGCATGATTGGTACGAGAAAGTCTCTACATGCAATGAAGTAGATCGATTGTCAACTCTGCTTGTGAGAATTACAAGTGAGCATTTTAATGGTGAAGACCAGTTGCAAATTTATTTTGAGGAATTATATATGTTATTCAATCAAGATGCCCTCGACTTGAGTCTCCTTGCTACCTATTGTCTGTAAGTGGTTCATTTATTTCTATGATAAAGTCTCTAACTCAGCTCGTTCATTGCATGTAATTATATTCACTATGCTATTATCCAGAATGAAGTGCGATCAATATGACTGAAAGAAGATCTTTGACACTAGGTTCATCGACCCACACCGGTTTAATAAAGAATTGCTAAGGGAATACCCCAAGGAGACGGAGCGTAACTTTCTAAGAGCCTTATTGAGGAAACATTACAAACAAAGAATATTGTTTCCCTACAACTACAAGTAAGAGTGTAACTGCCTTTTACAGATTCACTTGATTCTGCTAAGTGTAATTGATGAGTTACTAACGTATATAAATGTGCGCAACTTTCACTGGATACTTCTAATCATTGAAGTTGACGCTGGAAGAGTTCAAATCAAGAAATCACTAATGAGAGACGAATCAGAGTACGCATTCATTAAAGATGCGCTCCAGAGGTAATTTCAGTCATTATCGCACTATATCAGTCTCTTTCATTCATATATATCCTGAGATATCAGGTAACTAATAACTCATTTATTCTTTATTTTTTGCTAGGAAGGATTTGGAAATCATTCACCAATGCTACAGTTGGTTAATTTAAAGACGAGCTTAGTTTTCATCGGGTCGATGTAAGTAGTACGAGCTAGATCCGCACATCTATTCAATTCTAGTTTCAATAATATTATATCATGCTTGATTATTATTTGATTGAATTCTATTCTCGTAAAGTGCGAGAGGCATCCACCAGGGACTAATTTGTGTGGATACTTCATGTGCGAGTACATTCGCTCGGAGGTCAGTGAGCGGGATGGAGGGACATTTGTAGAAGTACGTGAACAATATATTCATAAATTGTGTTGAGTGTCATTCATAATATTTGTTATGACTATTGATATTCACATTGGTCTCCTTCTTTTATATATAGTTGGAAATATTGCAGGAGAATCTCCAACCAAGGGAGCACCCGGTAGCAATTCAAGAGGAATTGGCGGGATTTATTGTTGACCATGTCATACACCCAGAAAGAAAATACCATACGTCCGGCTTCTAGTGAGTTAATGATCTTGTAATCGAATAGGTGGGTTGTGATATCCATTTAATCAAATTGTATATATATGTAATATTGAATTATATCTATATAATCATGACGATGATGTGTGTAATGGGTTCCTTTGTTGCATGCCACTTTATGCAAAACGCAACCCTCATCTTCCTATCCTCCTGCCGCGGCAGAACCCCCCATTCGGCTATCGCCGCATAAATCGGCCCAAAATTCTGCCGCGACAGAAACCCCCATCGGCTACCACCGCAGAAATCGGCCCCAAAATTCTGCTGCGGCAGAAACCCTCATCGGTTGCCGCGGCAGAAAACGGCCCCAAAACTACGCCATTGCAGAAACCTCCATCGGCTGTCGCGATAGAAAACGGCCCCAAAACTCTACCGCGGTAGAAACCCCCATTGGCTGTCGCGGCAGCCGAATTGGTAAAATGCTGCCATGGCTATCTATTCCCGGTTCGGGATATGAACCGGGACTAAAGATCCTCCATCCCGCGTACTTCTACGCGGCCATGTGCAGAACCTCCAGTCTCGGTGCGTAACTGACCTGGGACTAGAGGCTGCGACCTCTAGTCCCGATTCCATAGTCCCGGTTGCAAAACCAGGACTAGAGGCTGTCTAGGACCGAGACTAGAGGCTCTATTTCCACAAGTGATAATTTTCTCTTGGTTTGTGATTGTTTAGGTCATAGGACAATTTCAAACCATGTTTCGGCACAGGTTGTTACACTTTCAACCCCGGTTTCACCGGAATGGGGAGTTCCCTCTAGTACTTATATTCCAGAACCTTCGTTTTTAGGTGACAGCGCATGTCTGCATGCATGGTTTGTAGGTGGTCTGATGCCCTAAAGCACTTGTTCCTATGAAACCCTAATCCCTGGGCCCTGGATCATCTACCCCCCTAGATGTTCTTCTGGCAGGGATAGCCCGGTCGATGTTTCTCTTGATTTGTGCTTGGTTGGGTCAAAGGACAATTCCAAACCATGTTTGGGCACAGGTTGTGACAAGATCTACCCCGGTTTCACCAGAACAGGGAGCTTCCCCCTAATAGTTAGATTCCAGAATCTTCGTTTTTACGTGACAGCGCATGTCTAGGAAGGGGTTCACATTTGGGAACCATGATTTGAACATTTCAACATTCTACCACACTATAATATGAATGCTAGGGTCACATGCATGGTTTGGAGGTGTTTCGATGCCCCGAAGCGCTTCTTCCTACAAAACCCTGATTCCTGGGTCCCAAATCGCCTACCCCCTAGATGTTGTTCTGACAGGGGTATCCCGCTAGAATTTTCTCTTGTATTTTCTTGGTTAGGTCATAGGATAATTCCAAGCCATTTTTGGGCATAGGTTGTGACAAGTGATCAACACCGGTTTCCCTAGAACGGTGTGTTCCCCCCTAATAGTTAGATTCCAGAAGCATCATTTTTAGGTGACAATGCATTTCTACGAAGGGGGTTACACTTGGGAACCAGGTTTTAGATATTTCAACATTCCGCCACACTTTAATACACATGCTATGGTCACATGCATGGTTTTGAGGTGTTCCGATGCCCCGAAGCGCTTCTTCCTACAAAACCCTGTGCAAGATGCAAGAACCCGAATACACATTCGAGGGATGATATATGTAGTCACATGATGAATTACGGATTCACACCGTCCTAAAAGACTTGGACTTTACATGGTGAAAAGTTAGCGAAACGTGCTAGGAGGGAGTCGCGGCAGAGTCAGCAGTAGTGTAAGTCAAGGCGAGAATTTGATGCTGGTTTTGGTAGGTGCATAGACAACTTTGTGAATGCTAATGCCCCTGAAAGCACTCATGTAGAGGTGGAGACACCTCAGGAGGCGGCGACAAGTAAGGATCTAGAGGAGAAAAGGGCAAAGTACGACAAGACTTTGTTTTCCTCGCAGAGACCCCTTCATGCATATACAAATGTTACCCAACTAGATGTCATTGCTCGCCTTTTGGCCTTCAAGAGCCACATGAAGTTGACTAGAGAGGACTTCGATGATATGCTGGCCGTTGTTGGTAGCATTCTGCTGAAAGGGCACCTCTTGCCGAAGAATATCTACTATTTGACCAAACTCCTCTGTGACCTTAAGGTGTGATATGGCCCAATACACGCTTGTCCAAAAGGATGCATAAAGTTCACAAAGGATCATGCTAAGACAAATAATTATATCCGCTGCAAATCCTGTAGGTACTCTGAGGTCGATCCCAATGGTATTGGTCAGAAGAGGTAGACCGTGGTTCCCAAAAACATCCTCCGGTATCTTGAAATCATTCCGAGGCTCTAGCGGCTCTTCATGACCAAGGACACTGCCCAGCAGATGTAATGGGCAGTTGAAGGGAACAGATACCTTGACAAGATGATACATCCATCGGATGGTAGTGCATGGAAGAACTTCGTCAACAAATATCCTGAGAAATCCAGTTACAAAATGAGCATAGAAGTTGCCATATCAACCGATGGGTTCAATCCATATGGTATGTCGGCTGCAGTATATAACTATTGGCCAGTGTTTGTTATTCCCCTGAACCTCCCCCCTAGCGTCTGTACGAGATCAGAGAATATCATTGTGTCGACGATAATCCCAAGGCCCAAATACACGGGTAAGAACATGAATGTGTATCTAGAACCGTTGATGGATGACTTGCTTTGTGGCTGGGAAGGTCAAGGGATCCGAACATTTGATGCTACAAACAACGAGCACTTCGATATGTATGTATAGTACCACACCTCCCTATTTGACCTACCAACACATGCGTTGTTCTACGGTTGGTGTACACATGGGAGGTTGCCTTGCCCAGTGTTCATGCAAGGCCTGACTTTCTTTTGGTTGTCGAAGGGAGGCAAGTATTCCTTCTTTGATAAAAATCAATAGTCCCTTGAGCCAAATCATGTAGACAGGAGTGACCAAACGAGGTTCAAGAAAGGCCGTGTTGTCCATGATCCAAAGCCACGTCTGAAGACTAGAAAGGAAATCAAGCTCTCCAGCCTAACCCCGATGGGAATGGTTTCATGGGAAATTGGGATACAGACTAGTGGACTCACATTCTGTGCTTATGGAAGCTCCCTTACTTTGAGGATATCGAGCTCCCGCATAATATTGATGTAATGCACATGGAAAACAATATCGGTGGGGCCCTTTGGAGCACCATAATGCAAACTAGGAAGACTAAGGATAACATCAAGGCTCGAATTGATCACGAAGAATGGTGCGATAGGCCAAAGTTGAACATGCAGCCACCCGGAGCCAAAGGCAGAAAAACACGGTCTAAGCCAAAGGCTCCTTTCTGCCCAACAAAGCCACCAAAAAGGGAGATCTTCTAGTGGATCACGCAAAGTTTTTCCCCTGATGGGTACGCAGACAACTGGATGAGGGGTGCGAACATGAAACATTGTGTGTACAAGGGCTCAAGAGTCATGACTACCATGTATGGCTTGAGCAGATAATCACGATGATGATTCGAGGCTATCTCAATGAGGATACCTGGTGAGTGCTGTCATGGTTGAGATTTTTCTTCCTCCGGATTTGTGCTAGGGAATAAGACCATAAAGTGGTGGAGAACCTACATGAGCAGGCACCTGAGTTGCTTTGCAATCAGGAGATGCTCCTTATACTAGGGTTCTTCAATCCAAATTATGTTCATTGTTGCTTTTAATGTTTTTAATAAACTAATCTTTTCATTCTGTTTTGAAGGTGATTGAAAGATGCCGGGGAAAGGGCGTTACAAGAAAGATGAAAAGCTTGGCTAAACATATCACTTGTGGTTCGAAATATGCCGGGGGAAAGAGCATGCTATTTCTCCACTGCACACTTCCCAGTGGAGAGGATGTGGGACGCGTGCGAGGACTCCTAATCCTCCTAGTCTTGGTGGTGAAGGAAGAGTAGGAGGACGAGGACAAGGAGGAGGAACCAGTTCATTAGGAATATGCATAGACGCACTCGTATGATGATGATGACGATGAGGAGGAGGAGCACTCGAAGCATGAGGAGGATGAGGGGTTGGGGTCTTTTCCCTACGAGCTTGAAATGACCTTGAGGTCAGAGCCTCCAGAGGATGAGACGCCGTACCTTGAGGCGTACACAGCCTTGGACCCACGCCTAATGCCATAGATCAGGGCTCCCTATTGACATGGGGTTTCGAGACTCCCCAAGCTACCTTATGCCTATGCAGATCGTGTTCTCGAGCCTGCTGGGAACAGGTGCATGATTTTACCTTCTAACCATACATTGGAATTTTCATCAGATACTAATTTTGATTTTTCATTGTGCAGTGCCTTTCTATATCAGGATGGAATGAAGCTGTATCAGGGCTACTCGAGCATCCTTGGAGCCCTGGTTAGAAAGTATTATGCTGGTATTGTCACTCTCCCAAATGGTCTCCAAGATGTGGCTTGGACTTGGAAGCATTACCACTTCACCAAGGATCCAGATGGAGAGTATAGTCACATGGCATAGAAGATTCAAATTCTGTTCTGGGTAAGTTTGTTTCGCTTGTCATAATTCAATCACCCTGATGTTGAAAATACTTGCACTCGTGAATTTTACCCCTTTTTTCCTTATGTGCATACCTATAGAAGTTCTTTGACATGGACAAGGACAACAAAACATAGTGCTTGATCGTGAACAAGCATGCCAAGAGGAAGGTGAAAGACATGCACTACGAGCCACACGTGAACTGTGTCCGCAACTGGTTTGGCGATCGCAAGATTTGGATGGACAAGAGCCAAACCCGTCACATGCTCTTCGAGCCGTGGAAGTACCTGCAGTTAGTTGCATTTCTATTTTATTGATTTCTTGACCTCATTCTATTTTCTGTTGTACTAATACATGTATCTTGTGGATGTAGAACCCTCCTCAGTTCGTGGGTAATGACACACGGTGATTCACGTCGATGGTATCATGGTGGACACATGGCGAGTACCTCAAGAGACACGCGTGCGTAAATATGCGGCGAGAGAAGATGGGGGTGGATCACACCGCCAAGGAAGCATCCCCCTCGCCCTTCTCAGGCAAAAATAGGTGAGAAAATGCCTTATTTATTCTTGCTTCTCATGTTAATATTTACTCCACAAGGGAGTCCCCCTTCACTTATCTTCGTGCTCTCTTGTGCAGAAAGTAAATTCAGGTTAGGATCCGTCCATTTTTACCATTTGGAAGAAGGCGCGCACCTTGGACAAGCCTATGAACTGGTCCCTATGGATCAACGAGGGATCCAAGCTCCAGGGTATGAAGTACCCCTAGCAGTACAAGTAGATGCACGACGAAGATTCCAACCCTTTCATCGCCCCCTTCGACCCTGAGGTTGCCATGTTGGCGGAAAAAGGCCATAGGAATGGTCGCCTATGGATTGTTGACGTGTCCGTTGACCCTAGGACCATTCGATCTATGCGCCAGGTCTGGTGTGGCAGGACAAGTGAGCAGTCTGCTATGGAGACCCACCCACGGCCTTTAGATATAGCTCTCGACTAGTTATGGGTATGTTCTTCCTCGATCATCTAAGTTTTACTACATGTTTTGCGTTTCAATGTTGTTCACATCGCGACGACATGACGTAGGAGGAGTTGCCGTTGATAGGGCACGCAAAGAGGCGGTCGAGAAGCGGCAACAGCAGTTGGAGCAGCAGATGGTCCATCGGCAGGGGATGCTGGAGTAGCAGGGGAAGATGATGAAGTGGATGACAACTCAAAATCTCATGAGTTTTCCACCAGGGACTCTTCCTACTCCTCCTTTCACCTTCCCATGGGTAAGTGATCAAGTGTCTTATTGTCCAATGCTCGCAATTTTCAATATTATCTTATTGTTTAATGCTCACATTTTCCCATGTTGTAGATGGGCAATGTGATGCCGCCGCCTAGTGGGTCAGCGGGTGGATCTAACAACCAGACGCCACCGTCTTTCACTGTCAACAATCCGTCGATCGTCCGGAGGCTGGATCAGCGTCCTCTAGGTTAGTTCTCCTACACTTGTCCATGTGCATTACTCGATGTCCGTACTTGGTACACTTGGAAATCGATTGTGAGGGTCTCATGAGTGTGCTTCTGACCTTGTAGGAGGGCATTGAGGTTGTGTCCATCATGTGTGCATCACAGTTAGTTCTCTTACACTTGTCAAATTTAGCCATTACATCACACTTGTAGAGAATTTAGCCATGCCATGACACTTGTTAAAAATTTAGCCATGCCATGATACTTGTTGATAATCCTATGCCATTGTCAAAATTTACTTGTCATTTTCATCAACTTGCCATGAGACTTGTCAAAATCACATGTAATTCCCATTTTCATCAACTTGCCATGAGTCTTGATCAATACTAATTTTGTATGCCATTGCCAAGTTGTAGCTTTTTATGTTTCTACATTGCCACTACTACACTTGTGAAAATTTAGCCATAGAAATTTTCATGTGAACCTCACCATTTTGAAATTGTCATGCAAATCGCACTATTTTGATTTCGACAGTGTAGGATGTGGATATGTGGTGGCCATGGAGTGCATCAGGGACGTTGATCTTCTCCATTTGTGGCCATCTTGTTACCGAGATTATGATGCAGTTGAATGACAGTATGTTTTATACAGCGTATGCTTGATGTTTGTGAAGTGTGTATGCTTGTTTGGATCATGTTTGTTAAGTTGATGCTTGTTTGGATCATATTTGTCAAGTGTATGCTTGTTTGTATCATGTTTGAGTCATTTTGATGTCATATATGTGTGAGTGAAGTGGTATTATGGATCATATATATCAACTGTTGTTTAAAATGCAGGGATATAGATAAAACAGTTTTTTTTTGAAAAAATCTGGTGCTAAATGGTCCTGCAGCCTGTGCTCCCTGGCACTAGGGCACATGGCCTTTGCCATGTTCCTTCTAGCATTGACACACGACAAAGGAGTCATGTGGGTGCTCCCTCGCACTCGTGCACATGCACATTTCCATGTAGGGTTTAGCTGAGCCACACACCAAAGGTGGAGACTTTGCCGTGTTCAATTTCGCTGGGGCACATGGAAAACTCAGGGCACACGACAAAGGATATGTCACGGCAAAGTTCAGAAAACATACGGCAAAGTGTACGCCTTGCAAATACCCGCTGACACCGTTAAAAACACTGAAGTGTCAAGTACTTTTTCTTTGTCGTGTAGACGCAGAATACACACGACAAAGATTTTGCCGTATCTTATTTGGAAAACATATGGCAAAGGGCCTTTGGCGCCATGGAGAACGGTGTCGTGGGGCATTTTCCGTGTGTATACACATGACAAAGCCTTTGCCATGTTCCGAAAGGCCATTGCCTTGTCCACTTGCCCACAGGGCAAAGGGCCGGTGTGCCGTAGTGTCTCGTGAAAAAAGATCGAAATGTCCCTAATAAGACTTATGATTCAATAGACCCTTGAACGAATGAATGAAAAAGTCAAGATAGATCGAGGGCTGAAATGGACGGATACCTCTTTGCGACTAGGGGTAGGATCGGCATAAGCGAATGTTAGATCACATACGTACAGCCTGTCAAAACTCATATGGCCCCGAAGCGGATCAGTATGCGCGTATTCTGCGATGCGATGTGGATTCCCGTCGTCCAACTTAGGAGTCTGATGTGGCAACACTGCTTACATGGTTTGCTAGGCGGCATTTGTGTTCCAACCGGCGGGTCGTTTTTGTTGCATGTGTGGAGAAGAGCAGGGGCTCGTGATGAATCGGGAAGGCACGCTAGAAAGTCTCACTCTCCCCATTCATCACCGCCTCTTCTTCTCTCGTCTCACCATCAACCGTTCCTCTACCGCCGACAGATCGACGACCCCCTTAAGGGAAGCACACAGCGGTAGATAGAGGGCGAGCATAGCAGTTCTCCTCAACCTACCTGAAGCTCCCGACCTTTATCAATCGAGGCAAGGCCTCGAATCCCCCTCTCTATGCCTTAGTGATGTGCCTCAGATCACTATAGAGCTTCATTGGGAAACCCCAAGAGGAAGGTATGAAGAGCACAATAGCAAGTCTTCCCTCAGAAAAAAACCAAGGTTATCGAACCAGTAGGAGGAAGTAAATGACTGAAAGGTGTTGCTAGCAACTTGGAAACCTACACAACACAAACTCAAGACTTTTCCCCAATGAACAGTGAGGTTGTCAATCTCATCGGTTTTCTGAAATTAAAGGATTAAATGTATGGTGTGGGAGGTAATGGTGGCTTGAAGGAAGTAAACAGTAACAATGGAAGATGTATCAATGGTAAAGATTGGACCGGGGTCCATAGTTCACTAGAGGTGTTCTCCTTAAGATAAACAACATAACATGCTAGGTAGACAAATTACAGCGGGGCAATTGACATGAAAGAGCAAGACATAACAATGCAATACTAGACATTCATGATCCTACGAGATTTGATTGGGCATTACAACAAAATACATAGACCGCCATCCAACTGCATCTATGACTAGTAATCCACCTTCAGGTTATCATCCGAACCCCCTCCAGTATTAAGTTGCAAGCAACAGATAACTTCTTTAAGCAATGTGTGTAAAGTAAACAATACAATTGTTCCATTAACAAAAGATCGTTGTTTTCTTCCTAGTAGAAAAACACATCTGCAACCTTATAGATTTCTGTCACTTCCCTAGATTCAATAGAGGCATGAACCCACTATCGAGCATAAATACCCCCTCTTGGAGTCACTAGCATCTACTTGGCCAAGATAGCTACTAGAAACGGAGAGCACGCAAGGTCTCAAAAAACACAGACATGATAGAATCAATAAGATATAATCATTAATCAATCTGACATAGTAATCTCAATATCCATCGGATCCCTACAAACACAACATTCATGATTACAAATATGATCTTGATCATGAACGGAGCTCACAAGATCTAAACATGATACCACATAGGAGGATAAATAACCATCTAGCTACTGTATGGACCCATAGTCCAAGGTGGAACTACTCACGCATCATACCGGAGGCTGGCTTGGTGATGAAGAAGGCCTCCAGGTTGATCTCTCCCCTCCGGCAGGGTGCCAGGAAGAGCTTCAGATCCCCCTGCTCTTGGAACGATGGTGGCGGCGGATATGGACTTTTTCGTGGAGATCTGATTGGGTCCTTAGGGTTTAGGTATCTAGGGTTTCTTATAGGCGAAGGGGGAGACCGAGGGGGTGCCCAAGGCGGCCGCACCCCTAGGCGTGGGCCAGGCATAGCCGCGCGGCCAGGGGGTGTGGGCCCCTCGAGGACCTCCTCCGTCTCATCTTTTGGCTCTGTATTCTCCTCAATGAAGTATTGACTTTGGCTTTTGTCCCATCCAATTCCGAGAATATTCATTTTCTAACTTTTCTGAAACCAAAAACAACAGAAAACAGACAACTAGCACTGTGGCATCTTGTTAAAAGGTTAGTCCTAGAAAACATATAAAATACTTCAAAGTGTAGACAAAGCAAAGCAAAGTAGATACTAAACAAGCATGGAACATAAAAAATTATAGATATGTTTACGACGTATCAAGCATCCCCAAGCTTAACTCCTGCTCGTCCTCAGGTACGTAAGTGATAAAAAGAATAATTTTTGAGTTGACATGCACCATCACAATCAAGATCAAACCATTTGAAAGCATTGAAATTTGGGATCAAAGTACTCTAAACATGAGCATGAAAGAAGAATTTCTAACAATAAGACAAAGTAACTCTTCTACAACATGAAAGGATAAAAACAAACATTCATGAATAGCAATGCATTGAAAGACGTTTGTTTGTTTCACATATAGAAAACATAGCATAGTGGCATTCAGCTTGTCCCTCATGGAGTAGCATAAATGCATAGGAAACCTTCAAAGTTCATAAGAGTGACTAGATACAAATAGTTCAAGAACAAGTAATATCAACAATATGAATCAATCAATATGTTTTGGGACAATTCACATAGAACTAAGAATGGAAACTATGCTCTCTTAATTGGTGCCTAAGGATAGAAGGTGGAGACTCAATATAAAAGTGGAAGAAAGGCCCTTCAAAGGGAAGTAGGGATTTCAAGTTTCATAAAGAGCTTCCAAAAATTATGGTACTTGTTAGCTTTCAGCTCTCATTGCCCCTATCATAAGGATCTTGAAGTGATTAAGGTTAAAGTGAACAAACTATGTAGTATATGCTTGACAAAGTATAAGTTGGCAATCTCATGTCCCTTGAGTATGATGGCCGCTCCTCATGCTACTCAACTTTAGTCACCGGTAACTTCTTGTCATAGTAAGTACATGTGTATCATAGAGAACCACCAACGGTATACCCCTTGCACATGTTACAGGAGCTGTCCCATATCAAAATAACAAGGCAAGCAGGAAATGAGCATCTCAGCAATCTTCTTATTTACCATGGGAAAATGGTGCTTTTTTCTCTCTTTCTCTCTTTCCTCTTTTCTCATTTTTTTCTTTTTCTCAATCTATTTTTTCTATCTCTCTTTTTTATAAGAAGATTGCTCACTATGGTGATGCTACAAGTTTCCAGCATGATTACGCATGGCTTAGGCTAGCGGCCCAGGCGTTTCTCTAACACACATACATAACTCCCTGAACTTACAAGATCCCCTTTCATTTAACAGCGACAACATCCATAAACAAAAGAGCATAATATCAACTAGGTACAATGTACAAGTGCAATGTTGAAAGCGTTCCCTAGGACAACATGGTTCTGCTAATTCCAATGTATAAGTGCAAGCATATACAACATAGATGACACAATGGTTCAAGTTTATTAGGGGCAAGAAAATAAAGTGTGCCATCAAGTTTCTGAGAGCTTTAATCACTAACTTTCACATAACAAGTTTAATTTGGAAGATAGATAAAACAAGAATATACTTGGAATGGTGTAACACAGCATGCATAGGAATTTATAGTGGACACTTTGGAATAACTTGGTTTCATGGGAGTTGGATGCATGAGTAGAGCTTACTCATACAAGTGGAGGCTAGCAAAATACTGGGATCGACCAACTAAGAGAGAAATAATTGGCCTAATCATGCAGAGCGACAAAACATTACTAACCAAAGCATAAAGCAGTACCACAAGTCAAAAACTAAATGATCATATAGGCTAAGGTGATTGGGTCATAGTCATAACATGGTGTGATCATGTTCCAAGTCAACCCAAACAAAGCATCAAAGGAGAATACCACAATACTATGCTTTTGTATGATAAAACAATGCATGATTCTTTCAAGGCCCATTAAGCAATCCTAATTGTTTGGAACAAGTCATGCTACAACAATAGTCACTAAGCATAAGGTCAAAACAACATATAGCATGACATGCTAAAGTCTAAGTCACAGTCAAAGCAAGCTCCTCTCGTACTGCTCAAGCAAGAACTTTCTACTCCTTTCCAACACAGATCAACTTATTTGAAACAACATGGGGAAAACAGGGTCCAAACTACTTTATTCAAGCAAACTAAGAAAACAAAAACAAAAATGAAAACGAAAACTAAGACATGATGACCCACAAGTATAGGGGATCATAACAGTCTTCACGGGTAGTATTACCCAATTTATTAATTCGACACAAGGGGAGCCAAAGAATACTTGCAAGCCTTAACAACTGAGTTGTCAGTTCAGCTGCACCTAGAAATAGTTCTTACTCACAGAAGTTTATTAGTAACAACAGTCTGTAGTAGCAATAACAACAGTGAAACAGGAGCAATAGTAATAGTAACGGTAACAGTAGGATTCGAGTGTGGTAGGCATAGGGATGGATGGACGGACGTTGCATGGACGAGTCTAAACATGTAACTTCAAGAGCCGGGGCATTGAATATAAATAATAACAAGCATCCAAGTACTAAACAATCCTAGGCATGTGCTCCAAATAGAGTCATACGTGCTCGCAATGAGAACTTGCACAACATCTTCTGTCCAGCCAGCCTGTGGCAGCGGGGCCTCTAGGGAACTACTGACAATTAAGGTTCTCCTTTTAATAGAGCACCGGAGCAAAGCATTAACACTCCGTGAACACATGTGATCCTCACACCACAGCCATCCCCTCCGGTTGTCCCAATTAATGTCACTTTGGGGCCTTTGGATCCGGACAATGATATGTGTACACAACTTGCAGATAAGATCACAAACAATACTATCATAATGATTCAATAATAAGTTCAGATCTGAGATCATGGCACTCGGACCCTAGTGACAAGCATTAAGCACAACAAGTTGCAACAAATTTAAATAGCACTAATAGAGATACTAGGCACTATGCCCTAACAGATATTATTCGATTACATGATAGAACTCATCCAATCCCTACCATCCCCAAGCCTATAGAGGGGGATTACTCACTCATGGATGATGGAAACATCGGTGCTTGATGGAGATGCGTTGGTGATGACGATGGCGATGATCCTCTCCAAATTCCCCGTCCCGGCAGGGTCCCAGAACGGAGTTTCTGGATCCGAATCTTGGTTTCTGGTGGCGGCGGCGGAGCGGAACTCTTTCTAGAAAAATATCAAACCCCCCTCGATTTTTAGGTTGAAAGGTAACTTATAGGCGCAGAGGGAGGCCGAGGGGCTGCCTAGGGTGGCTGCACCCCCTCCAGGCGTGACTAGTGGTGGGCCCACGCCTGGGGTTGGTGTGGGCCCCCCAGGCCTCCTCTCCGTCTCGTCTTCTGGCTCCGTGGATCTTCTGGTGAAATATAATTTTTGGCATATTTTCCGGGATTTTTCCTGATAGTTGATTTTCGGCATAAAAACAAGACACCAAGTTAATTCTACTGAAAACAGCGTCAGTCCGTGTTAATTGTATCCAAATCACACAAGTTTATATGAGAAACAATAGCAAAGTGTTCGAGAAAGTAGATACGTTTTGGACGTATCAACTCCCCCCAAGCTTAGCTTATTGCTTCTCCTCAAGCAATTCAGTTGAAAACTGAGTGTGATGAAAGAACTTTCACGAACACTTTGCTTCATATGATGTAAATATTCTCAGCATAGGAGTATATGCTTAGACAATTCATAGTAAGGAGTATGCAACTAAGTCTACTCAATAGTCATTGCAAGCTATGGAGAGAAACCAACTCAATAATAATAAGTAGCAAGAAACATAAACATAATCAACATTGCAATGCTCATAATAAGGTATGATAGAGTGGTATCTCACTTGCCTTTGTTTGAAGAGCACAATATAAATTCCAAGGCACCTCTTAAGTTCAAGTGAATACTAGAAGTAAAGATATCAGAGATACAAGCATCAAAGTCATGACATAATTAACCAACTCTTGAGACAAACACAAGAATGACAACTATGCTCTCAAGAAGGTGCTCATAGAATAAGTGGTGACTCAACAAAGGTGTGAAAATGGTTTTGAAAGGTTTGAAAGGCTTCCCAATGCTGAAAGGAAGGTACTCATTAGCTTTGAGCTCTCATTGCCCCTATCATAGGCATCTTCATGTGGTTAAGGTGAAAGTGAGGTCCACTCTGAATCATATGCTTGACAGACCATAGACTGGAAATCCCAAGTCCCTTGAGTACGATGGTCGCTCCACATGCTACTCAACTTTGGTCACTTGAAAGTTCTTGTCATTGTAAATACATGCATATCATCGAGAACCGCCAACGAGGTACCCCTTGCACATGGTACAGGAGCTTTCCCATAAACCAAATGACAAGGAAAGCAGACAATGAGCATCTAAGCAATCTTTTTATTTACCATATGCATAGATTTTTATTGAGGATGCTTCATAGATGCTCATTATGGTGATGCTGCAAGTTTCCACCATGATTAGGCATGGCTTAGTCTAGCGGCCTAGGCGTTTCTCTAACACAATTTATATACTCCATGAACTCACAACCTCCCCTTTTATTTCACATTGTCGACATACGTAAACAAAATATCAAGGAATCAACTGGATGAGATATCCAAAAAGTGTTGAAAGCGTTCCCCATGACAGCACGGTTCTGCTGACTCCCAGCATCTAATTAGCAAGCATATAACATTCATGGACATGTCACGATGGTTCATAATTATTAAGCCCAAAGAATAAAGTGTGCCATCAATTTCGTGAGAGCTTTACTAACTAACTTTCTCAAAACAGACAAACATTTTATTTTGGAAGAAAACACGACATATATAAAATATGCACTGAAGTAGCAAATGATGCTAATAGGTAGGTATGGTGGACACAACTGGCAATATTGGTTTTGGGGAGTTGGAAGCACAGGTAGAGCACATACTCAGTGCAAGTGAAGGATAGCAATAGAGAGGGAGCGACAAACGAGAGAGCAATAGCTGCCATAATCATGCTTGCAACAAAACATGACTAATTATGGCATGAAAGTGATACAAGAACTCTGAGGCAAAATAAATCATCGAGGCTTACTGACTATTGATTAGTCATATGCATGTGTGAGTATGTTCCAAGTAGATTCACATGAACAGTCAGAGGAGGATACCACAATGTCATACCAAAGTATGAATAAAACAATGCAAGCAAACATTCATATGACATGCTACAAACTAATAGCAAGCTGGAGCTAATCATAGACAAGCAAGAACTACTAAGCATCCATAATGACATACACCTTACACAAACAGGCTAAGCATGCTCACAATGATGAGTATATGTACAAAAATGAAAACAAATAGAGTTTTTTACTTAAGGGAATATGCCCGAGAGGCAATAATAAAGTGGTTATTATCGTATTCCTCGTTTATGATAAATGTTTATTTTACATGCTATAATTGTATTAATACGGAAACATTAATACATGTGTGTTTAATAAACAAAAGGAAGTTCCTAGTTATGCCTCTCTTGTAAGCTAGCTTGTTGATTAACAAGATGATCAAAGGTTTCCTGATCATGGACATTGGATGTTGTTAATAACGAGGTCACAACATTATTGGAATGGTGTGATGAACATTCATCCAAAGTATAGCATTACGATCAAGGTCATTGTGTTTATATTGCTATAACATCATACGAACTAATCTTAGTCCTTAGACCATGAGATCATGTCAATCACTAACACCGGAAGAATATCTTGATAACATCAAACGTCACACCATAACAGTGTGACTATAAAAATGGGTTTAGTGCTACGAAGGTGTTATGTTGTGGCTCATGGATCAAGAGTGGAATTTGTCCATCCCAATGACGGAGAGATATACTCTGGGCCCTCTCGGTGATATCACATCGGTTAGCTTGCAAGCAAGTGATTTCATCACTAGAATGTTATATCATGGGAACAAGACAAGTGTACATGTCGGTAACAAGATCAAACTAGGTATGATGATACCGATGATCGAATCTGGGACATGTAATATATCTCGAGACAAAGGGATTGAGCTACATGCGTATAAGGTTCACACGATCACAGAAGTCATCGTTGAATATGTGGGAGTCAGTATGGATCTCTAGTTCACGCTACAGATTATTGCTCGGAGAGGGGTCTCGATCATGTCTACATTATTCGCGAACCATAGGGTGATACACCTAAGGGATACCAACACCATTTGAAGCAAATAATATGCCAGAGAAATAAAAAGGAAAGCGTGGGAATTTATTTCACTAGACACCAAATCTGTTTCGGTTGAAATTGGTGAAACTAGTTCTGCATGTGAAATTGAAATGTTGTAAGGGGTTTTATGACAATGTACCCTAAACCCTAAACCCTTAATTAAATTAATTAAAAAAATTCTGAATAAATAAATAAATGAGTTTTATTTAATGAGAGATTACATTAAATTTGGTCGAAATTTAATGGAGGTGAGTGGAATTTTGAGTGGGTGGCTATTTATGTGAGTGGGAGCTCCATCCACATGAATATGGAAGAGGTGGGGGAACCTCCATGACTTCCACGCCATGGGAGGGGGATACTCCCCTCTCCCTATAAAAGACACCCACTCCCTCCTCTCATCTCACACCTCCACGCGAAGGATTTCTCTCCTCCTTTAGAATTTCCCCATGGTCTCAGATCAGCGAGATACATGTTCCCGGTGGCTTTTTATGGAAGGATTTGTTGCTTCCGCTGCTTCGCTGGAGCGAGGGCGCGGAGGTTTTTGGGGTACCCGGATGTGTGTGTGATCACGGATGCACCACTGCTTTGCGTAGCTGGACGTGATGGTGCTGGACCGGCTGGACCAGATGGACTTCATCACTATCTTGAGATCGGCAAGCGTTCGACTACATCATCCACGAGTACAACCTCTTTAACGCTATACGGTCTTCGAGGGTATGTATTATATGGATGTATATCCACCTGTTGCTTGTATCTAGTAGATAGATCTTGGTACATAGTTGTTCCCATTGTAGGAAATTTTTTGTTTTCTATGCTGTAAACCCTACAGTGGTATCAGAGCCGGATCTATGCATAAATGCTTTGCACGGGTAATACACAGATGAGTATGTGGGCGATGATGATCATTTTATTGCTTCTTAGTTGTACTTTAGATATTGGTGGCATAGTGGGATGAAGCGGCCCAGACAAACTTTACATGTCCTCGCACATGAGACATGTTCCACGCTTGACATGCAACTAGTTTTGCATAAGTGGCTAGCGGGTGTCTGTCTCTCCTACTATAGTCAATTTCTAATTTGGAACGAGTTGTCAACAATTTGATTATCCTCGTTGTGGTTCATGTTCGTAGGTAAGAACGGTTCTATCTTCGAAATCCCTAAGCCACGTAAAACTTGCAATGGATAATTTAGAGGCGTCTAGTTTAGATTGTTGCTGGGCTAGTGTCATGATATGGTGATGTTGTAAGTAGAAGTATAAGTCGATACTCTTACAACACACATAACGTGGAAGTTCCATAGACCTTGGCCTTACACATAGAGGTATGATAGTGATCATAACATGATGCACATGATGGAGATCAAGTGCAAGAACCATATCATTTCACTTATTAAGATGTGATGTTTGTTGCATATTATTTTGCTTGTTTGGCATTTTATTAGCATAATAAGATGATCCCTCATTTAGTTATCAAGATAAAAATGTGTTCTCCCTTAAGTATGCACCGATTATGTTTCGTCACTCCAAGACATCATGTGATGATCGGGTGTTCTTGGATCCACGATCATATTTCGAAAGTAAGACAGTTACACACGTGAATACTAAGGTTCTTTCTTGGCGATCCTATCATGTACAGACATGGCCTCGGAACACGGACCGAAAGGTTAAGCATGAGTCATATGGAAGATATGATGCTCGCCTTTGAAGCTACACCACATGATGATCGGACTTGGTGTAGTGGATTTGGTTCATTTAATCACCAAAAAGGCACGAGGGATGTCATTTTTGAGTGGGAGTTCATTTCTAATTTGGATTAGTAGAACTCGATTTATCATAAATTAAATCAAAGTGAATTTGCATAATTTGTTGTAGTCATTGGCATTCGTTCACCACCTTATGCTTAGTTGTACTTGAGATAATAGAACTATAGAATTCTGGATATTTACTTTACGAACTGGTATCATATTGTGTTGAGTGTCAATCTAAAGTTTAAAGTCCTATTGCAAACTATCAGCAAACTTTGTTTACTCCGTGAAGTTTAATAATTAGTATTAAATCATGAGTAACAAATCCAGTGTTAGAATCTTAAGTATCATGTTTGCCTCCATGATTCTTGATTGCTTTAATATCAAGTTTATCTAGGAGCTGAAAGAATTGTTTCAGAAAACATCATGTGTGACAGATATAACGATATCTGAAACAATGTTTTGGTTGCAATATGATAGAGTATAATATATGTTCTCATATTGGATGAGAATTCGCAAAGGTTGGAGATGCTCGACATCCTAATCATCCAAAAGGGTTTTGGAAATTCATGTTATACTCACGATTCGTCCTTATAAGCTACATTAGCTTGATCATGAAAGTCGTCATGATAAGGATGAATAGAAGATGTATGTAAAGTGCTTACTACACTAACAGATTACTAAAGAATGGATTTAAAAAGAATGCCGATCATTTTGATGATGGTGACCTACTTCAAATTTCAAGTCCAAAGGTATTATTATTTGAATGTACATGCTTTGGACTATGTGTCATGTAGATGGCGCCACTTTTGATGTTGATAGTTTCTTTTAAAAAGGAAAAAGGAAATGCTGAAAGAGAATCTATAAAATATATTTGGAAGAAAAGAAAAGATTGGAAATATCCAATTTAGGTATATGGATGATATACATGTTATGGTTGTATTCTTTGCTTGTTAAACAATGTGGTTCTTGGGTATTGGATACCGAATTGGTTGGTATGAAATTTCATACGGGACGACGCAATTCATGAACCATAATGGCCTAAAGTAACTAGCAAGAGAATATGTGATGATGTTCATCGAAAACAAACAAATCGTTGTTTGTATTTCTCATTGACATCAAAGCTTGACTTCAAGATTTGTTCTAATAATTGGTATTTAAATCAGGTATTATGAGAACAAAGGTTGTTCAAATAATTAGCGTATTCCATATAAGATGGATGATTTACAAATCTAGTTGGAGAAATAACATCCATAAAGCTAATGCTAAAATGTCGCAAGACAAGTGATTGGAAGATTACTTATGAAGTGACATCGCCGTTTAAATTATATTGGAAAGAAAACATGAAGAAACTCCATTTTTGTGGATTTTTTGAGTCTTTGATTTGATCAAGTGACGCTTGTGAGACTTTCCTCGGGATAATTAAAACTTTGTTCAAAGGCCAAAGAAGAACGATCGACTAAAATTATTGGAATTTATACATATCAATGTATGTTGTCCATTATGTGTAGTCGTAAGCGATGAACATCAACTCATATGCTTTCTCCGAAAATTTGAGTGAATATTCACTTAATGAGAAGGAAGTATGAAATATTTGAAAAACGTTTCAAAGATTGTCAAGACGAAGTGGAAAATCATTGTAACAAGAAAATAAATGATTTATGATTTTATCATGAAGGGATATTTGAGTTACAAGTGTAACAGGAAAATAAATGAATTATGATTTTATCATAAAGGGATTTATTTGAGTTGCAAGTTTAGCAAAACACCTAGATTTACATCTCCCAAAACACCATAGGAGTATGGAGTGTTTGAGATTTGTAATAAAACCTTGTTTGACATGGTTGGATCAAAGGTGTTATTTATAAAACTACCATTATGTTTTAAAAGATTAAAGCTTTAGAGACTACCGCTTTTACACTGAAAAGAGCACCATCTTGATCCGTTGAAATGACACCATGGAAGTTATGGTTTGGGGTAAAACCCAAGTTGCCATTTCTTAAATTTTGGTATGCTAAACATAAGTAAGATGATTACAACCAAAGCCGGATGAGCATGTCTTTGTAGGTTATTTCGAATAATCATTGGATATTCCTCCATAACACCGAGGACAAAAGGGTTTGTCGCTTGAAACGTGAAGTTTCTTAAAAAAGGAATTTTTCGCAAAAGTTAAGTGGGAGGACAATAGAACTTTGATAAGGTTAACGAACCTTAGCTAAATGTGCTGAGTTGCGCAGCGCCGGAAATCGTTCTGGAGGCTTCCATAATGCTCATAGCTTACGTGCCTCAAAGGTTGTGGTCAGGGAGATCTAAGTTCTTATTGAACCAAGTCGGTCGGATAAACAATCAAATGCTAAGATTTGACAGTAAATCATTATTTTTTGACAATGATGAACTGACTACATGCAAAAAAGCCATGATGGGCCCTGACTCCGTCAAATGGCTTGAAGCCATAAAATCCGTGATAGTTCCATACACGAGAAATCAAGTTTTGAACTCGGAAGACCCTCCGAAAAGGTGTAAAAACCTATCGGTCATATTTGGATCTATAAAGAAACAGACATGGATGTTTCACATTGATGAAATAGTCGACATATCATCAAGTATTTTACGAAAAATGTTCAAGGAGTTGACTATGACAAGATTTGATCTTTCATAGCGATATTTAGTCTGGACGGATTAAAGTAGCAACCACTACATATAATTTGGTATATGGTAGATGAATAAACAAAACAAAATCCTTCTAAAATAATGGTTACCTAGGACGTGTGCATGGCACGAACCAAAGGGTTTTGTTAATTGAAAGGATGCTAAAAGGGCATGCAAACTTCAATGGTTGAAGTAAGCATCACGGAGTTGGAATCTTCACCGTGATGAAAAAGGAGTTTTCATCTGGAGACGATGAAGATGCTTGCATTTGCAAGAAATTAAGTAGGAGCACTAAGACATATTTCTAATACATTATGTGGAGGACATCTTGTTGATTGGAAATGATGTATCTTTTATTGATAAAGGTTAAGAATTTCATTTCGATGAAAGACTTAGGCAAAACCTGAATATTTAGCATGAATGTCTATAGTGGATAGACTATGACGCTAATATGGTTATGCCAAACTTACATATATGAGATATTGAAGGAGTTGAATATAGAAATGACATGAAACGGTTCTTGTCGCATGGAAAGGAATTGAATCAAGATTCAAGTCTATCGACACTTGATAAGTGAAACAAGATTCAAGTGCTTTGACACTTGATGAGTGAAATCACAAGGATGTTTTGATCAATCATACCATGATATGTACACATCCAGATATGTGCTATGCTCTAAGTGTTATAAGCATATACCAGAATGAATCATAAAATGATCATTAGATGATAGTAAGGACATTCTTATGATCTTTTGGAAGAACTAAGAATATATTTGTGTAGAGGTGACAAACAATTACAAATATTTCATACATAGATACTATTTTTGTCACAAGATACAAATTAAATTTATCTCAATTTAAACTATGGGTGGCACATTGAAATGGAAAGGAGTTTCCATGACGTATTTGGATGAAGTCCAAAGTTAAGACATTGTGACAGATACTACAACAAATGACTAAGCATATGACTGCTATAGTAGTAGCAAAGGAGGGCATTTGTGTCAAGTAGTTTGTTATCAAACTAAGGTGTGGTTCGCAACGGGCTAACACTAAAGATATATTGTATGACAATAGTATCCATATGATTTAACCCCATGGAACTAAAGGTCTCACCAAAATACCAAATTTATACAATGCCATCTCATTGGAGAATGAGTGATGCGTGGAGACGCAAAGACATGTAAATACACAGGGACCTGAAGCGTCAGATCCGTAGATTATGTTAACCACTTGCAATTGCGTATATGGAACCCCAGAAATCCATAGGTGTTCAATACACAAAGTTTTCAAACTAGATTATTGTCTCTAGTGCAAGTGGGAGACTGAAGGGAATATGCCCGAGAGGCAATAATAAAGTGGTTATTATCGTATTCCTTGTTTATGATAAATTTTTATTTTACATGCTATAATTCTATTAATATGGAAACGTTAATACATGTGTGTTTAATAAACAAAAGGAAGTTCCTAGTTATGACTCTTTTATAAACTAGCCCGTTGATTAACAAGATGATCAAACGTTTCCTGATCATGGACATTGGATGTTGTTAATAACGAGGTCACAACATTATTGGAATGGTGTGATGAACATTCATCCAAAGTATAGCATTACGATCAAGGTCATTTTTTTTATATTGCTATAACATCATACGAAATAATCTTAGTCCTTAGACCATGAGATCATGTCAATCAATAACACCGGAAGAGTATCTTGATAACATCAAACGTCACACCGTAACAGGGTGACTATAAATATGGGTTCAGTGCTACAAAGGTGTTATGTTGAGACTCATGGATCAAGAGTGGAATTTTTCCATCCCGGTGACGGAGAGATATACTCTGGGCCCTCTCGGTGATATCATATTGGTTAGCTTGCAAGCAAGTTATTTAATCACTAGAATGTTATATCACGGGAACGAGAAAAGAGTACATGTCGGTAACGAGATCAAACTAGGTATGGAGATACCTATGATCAAATCTCGGACATGTAATATAGCGCGAGACAAAGGGATAGAGTTACATGCGTATAAGGTTCACACGATCACATAAGTCATCGTTGAATATGTGGGAGTCAGTACAGATCTCCAGGTCCCCTTGCTGATTATTGATCGGAGAGGGGTCTCGATCATGTCTACATTATTCACGAACCATAGGGTGACACACTTAAGGGATACCGACACCATTTGTAGAAAATAATATGCCCGAGAAATTAAAAGGAAAGCGCGGGGATTTATTTAACTAGACACCGAAACTGTTTTGGTTGAAATTGCTGAAACTGGTTCTGCATGTGAACTTGAAATGTTGTAAGGGGTTTTATGAGAATGTTTGTTAATTAAAGTAATTAACAAAATTCTGAATAAATAAATAAAATAGTTTTATTTAATGAGAGATTACATTAAATTTGGTGGAAATTTAATGGAGGTGAGTGGAATTTTAGTGGGTGGCTATTTATGTGAGTGGGAGCTCCACCCACATGAATGTGGAAGAGGTGGGGGTACCTCCATGGCTGCCACGCCATGGGAGGGGGCTGCACCCCCTCTCCCTATAAAAGGCACCACTCCCTCCTCTCATCTCACACCTCCTCGCGAAGGATCAGCGAGATACATGTTCCCGGTGGATTTTTTTGGAAGGATTTGTTGCTTCCGCTGCTTCGCTGTAGCGAGGGCGTGGAGGTTGTCGGGGTACCTGGACGTGTGTGCGATCACGGATGCACCACTGCTTTGTGGTGCTAGACGTGATGGTGTTGGACCGGCTGGACTAGATGGACTTTATCACGATCTTGAGATCGACAAGCGTTCGACTACATCATCCACGAGTACAACTTTGTTAACGCTATACGATCTTCGAGGCTATGTATTCTATGGAAGTATATCCACCCGTTGCTTGTATCTAGTAGATGGATCTTGGTACATAGTTATTCCCATCGTAGGAAATTTTTTGTTTTCTATGCTGCGAACCCTACAGTTACCAGCCTCTTACCACACCTCATGTTGTCTTAATCTTCATTATTGCCCTTCACTTGTGTGACTTGAATAATAACATGAAATCAAAATCCATTGAGGACGGCTGAACCCTGCAAAGAACTCACAAAACCAAAGAAGAACAACAAATATTTTTGGTGTTTTTGATTTTTCAAAAAAGCGAACAAAGAAAAAACAAGCAAAGCAAAAGAAAACCAAAAAACAAAAACTAAGACGCTCCAAGAACAACACAACTGTGCATGAAACAATAAAAACGAAGTGTCTAGAAAGACCTAAGATTTTTATTGATGAAGAAGGGGATGCCTTGGGCACCCCCAAGATTTGACGCTTGTACCTCTTGAATATTTATTGGGGTGACATGGGGTGGCTCCCCCAAGCTTGAGCTTTTGTCCATTCTTCATCTCATTACATCATTCTTTCCTTACACCTAAAAATTTTCCTTCATACAAAACTTGACACAATCTTCATTAGCAACATTAGTGCATTCAAAAGATATTAAACCTTGGCAAAGCTTTGGAACAACAGAACTTTTCACTAAAAACACAAGCTACTGTAGCAACTCCTTCAAAAAGCTCAATTCCCCAAAAGAGAACTCAAAAAGGAATCAATAAGAAGCAAATGCAAATAATGGCAGAAATCTGTCAAAACAGACCAGCAGGCACTACTAGGAAAACACTCGTTAGTGGAGCACGTGGAAAAGCCATCCGTGGCATACTGCCCGTGCGCCACTAGGCTTGCGCTGCGGCTATCTCATAGCCATGGCGCACTGCCTGGTGCGCCAGACATGTGCAGAGACAGGCGTGGAGCACATGCCAGTGCGCCACGGACACCTGTCCAGGTGCGCTACAAGACTTATCTTCAGTGGCGCATGTGTTAGTGCGCCACTAGCCTGTGCAGGTGCGCTTTAGACACTATGCGCCACAGGAGCTATGCCATGTGCGCCACGAGTGTCTGTTTTTTAATTTCCGGGCCAGATGATATACAATACAGATTATATACAATATTATAGGCAGATATACAAACAGATATAAGATATACAGTTATATATATAAATACACAATTCGCAAAACAAGATTGAAACAAATACATATAGATAAGTCTCATACATGAATCCATAAGTTATACATTGTTTCGATCAAGTTACAAAGTAGTTGGTGACATACGAATACATGTGTCGATCGAACAAGTTAGAGCTCGGAAGCTCGCCTAGACATCTAAACTAGCTAGACACAAACGTGGGGTAAACAACCAAAGAAGATAAGCATGATCACCGCGACGAAGGTGTAGGTCTTCATCCGGTTCCTCGTCCTAACTCCCGCTAGATAGAGCGTGTATCTAGCTTTCGCCTCCGCCATTGTGTTGTACCCTTTGTAGCTATTTCCGCTGAAATGGTGCACCTGTCTCCGGCAGTCTTCCCAATCATCATAGACTCCGGGAACCCGTCCCTTGTACACGACGTACCACGTCATCTACAAGTTGACAATAATAATTAACCGATGATTGAAAAAAAACATATATAATTAAAGTCGCATATGAAGATACACTTATAGAAAGTACTCCTAAATCAAAAAGACCAAACTCAAAAAGCATGCCTCATATATAACTAGGTTGTTCGACACAAGAATATGCTACGATGGAACTGTCCGCCAAGTAGGATGCACAATACCTGGACCTATGCATAGCACAAGGCGGACAATCCCATCGCAACACATTCACATATATAGTGTGCCACGACATTTCAATCATCGGCATTATTCTCGAAAAAGACCAAAGTAACTCGGAAAGAATGCCTCATATATAACTAGCTACGTCATTGGACACAGCAATATGCTATGATGGAACCGTAAGCCAAGTAGGATGCACAACATCTGGACTTGTGCATAACACAAGGCTTACAATCCCATCACAGCACATTCACATATATAGTGTGCCACGACATTTCAATCATCGGCATTATTCTCGAAAAATACCAAATTAAATCAAAAAGAATGCCTCATATATATATATAGGTCATTGGACACAGGAATATGCTACGATGGAACTATGAGCCAAGTAGGATGCACAACACCTGGACATATCACAAGGCTCACAATCCCGTCATAGCACATTCACATATATATTGTGCCACGACATTTCAATCATCCGCATTATTCTCGAAAATACACTAATAAAGTAAGGGAAAAAAAGAAGGACCAAAATGAGCAAAGGACCAAAGAGTAAGCAAAAAAACCAAGCATTGATTGATATATAATAATAATAAGCAAAAGAAGTAAGCGATGATTCATAAACCTAATAAGATAAGTATAGTAGCATGTACACTTGTCCACATACACACAAAGGTCATCTATAGTTTGTTACTACAACTAGGCCAACATCAAGCCTTCTGGCTCGGCTTTGCGAACGGGAGGATGCCTTGTCTCGTCATGAACTTCCTATAGTCACCCTGCATCTCTAGGCGATCTTCTATGTCACGTTTTTTCGGGATATTTCCTCCGTAGAAGATCCCCCCCGAAGTCATGACATCACGAAAGATGATTGTCCCAAACTACTGCTGGATGCGATACATCTCTTGTCTAATATCTGAATCAGTGATCTTGTCCTGTGCTTCGACCCACTGTTTGAGATGATCTGGCAGCATAGAATTCTGCTGGTCAAGTAGGAACGCCCTCATGTGATGGAGTGCGTAGTAGGCTTCCTTCTTACTGTTCTCCGGTTGCTTCACACAGGGGAACTCCGTTACACGGTTGAAGATGTGCCTGCCGAACTTGACCTTCGTACGCACGAAGGTGGTGCCTTCCGTCGTGGCATAGCCAGTGAGAGCATCATCCAGAACTTCCTTGATCTTGTCGTAGTTTTTCTTCTTTTCTAGACTCCCTGAGTCGAAATACGTGGCGTGGGAATGCTTCGGCGATAAGGAGATGAGCGTGCAGTGTTCATCTCTACGCAAAAAATCAAATGGAATGTGTTGGAAAAAGAATGTTGATAATCTAATATAGCCAATCAATGGTGGCGAGTGAATAACGACTTACTCGGGAAAGTAAGGCACGAGAATGTATTCCTTTGTCTTGTTCGCCACGAGGATTATTTTTAGGTACGAGGCCACGATACGTCGTTCAGTGGGGGAACCCAAGCAGCCGTCATGCATGTAGTAGGGGTCCACTATAGCGATGCCCGGTGTGTTCTCTCTAATGATCTACATGGCCAGGCTGAGAGAAAACAGGCGGACCATGGTATAGTTCAGCGGGTATAGGTGGAACATATTGAAGATGTCGTCGAACCGCAGGAAGAATAGATCCGTAGGAGCATTGTCGACGAAGCCCAAGCCTGGTGGCACCTTAACCACGAATACCGGGTGCGAGGGATATTTCTCCGATAGAAGGCGTCTCTCTATCGTCAGCATGCCATCATGTACACTCTGCAGTTCCGAACTAGCGAGCCTCCGCCAATTCTTAGGTAGCATGGGTTCACCTGCCACATGAATCGTCCACATAATACCCTCGGGTCTTGGTGGCCCGTCCCGAAACCTGCTCAGATTCGCAGTTGACGCCACTGGCTGGCTCGAGCTGCTAGATTTTCTGTTCCTGCCCTTTTTTCCTTTTGAAGAGCGTGCAGGCACCGCAATCTGAGCACCGACTGCACTATGTAGTGTGTCAGGACATAGAATAAAGGGCCGGTTGGTTGTATCAGCTGGCTCTGTAAAGGCGCAAGCTGGAGGCGTCTCCTGAGAACCAAACAGACGCTTGGTGATAGTGGCTTTCTCTATGGGGCCACCAGCTAGGTCTTCATTGCTAAACTGAGTGTTGAAGAAGTGATCATTCCAGTCTTCGTCGTCCTCGGCCAGATCCTGCGCCATGTGCATATCATCAACATGATCATCCGACCTACCGCGTGGAGGTGACGGCGAGGGCGGTAAGGGGGCCTTGCCACCGCTTGTCGCTGGCACGACAGGCGGTGCTGTTGTCGGTGGCATGATGGCCCCCGCCGTCCCCAAACGGATCATGATCTTTGGCCATTGCAAGAATAAGACGAAACATCTTCTAAGAACAGCCGACTCTTCTTCATCCGCTCCTGGGGTTGAATGGGAGGTTCCAGGTCGTCGCAACCCCTTAGCACCCGACTAATTTTAACCCTGTGCACGCTATCTGGAATCGGCCTTGAGTGGAACGTGCGCTGCAAGGGTTGAACGATGGTACCCTTGGCAACATCCCTCAACTCGTTGTTCACGTAGCATAAGAGAGTGCAAGGAACATCCGTTTGCGGAAAACATGTACGTCGTCGTCAGAGATGCCATAAGAGTAATAGATGGCATGAAAGGCGGTAAAGCAATTTGTTTACCGTGATGGCGTCGAGATTGGCTAATGTCGAGGCACCGCATACGGCGATGAGCGTGCAAGAGACGGAAGGGCTGCTTGATGGCGTGGTGCTGGCCGCCGATGTATTCTCCCTACCGGGTGCTTGGAGCTTCGGTGCAGCCGTGACGATGGCAGGGGGGCCACCAACATGTCCGGTGCCAAGGTGATGGCAGGGAGAGTCACCAACACTTGCGGCGCCACGGTACTAGCGGGCGGAGTCACGAACATGTAGTTCTCCTGATTCGTCGGTGCCGCGTTGTTCGAGTGGCTGCTGACCATGTTTGGAATCCGGCACGGCCCTACTCGACCACCCGCACTCCAGTTCGCTATTGACTCCACCAAGGTAGGCAGAAAGGATGTGAAGGTGATTGCTAGGTTGTCTTGGACGATCTGCGGGATCCGCGCCACTTGTTCCTTAAGTTCTTGAACCTTGCGGTTTTCCTCCTCGCTCCTTGCCGACGGCGCCACATGCGTCCTCGGCGGTGGACCAAAATGATCCACCCAATTCTTACCCCCGAGGCCGGCCAGACGGCCAGCCAACAACGGCTTCTTCGTAACCGGCTCTATTTTCTTGGCTCGGTTCATCGCCCTGTTAAAAGGGTTATCCCACCGGGTGGCCGCCGTCGACGCCTGGGATGAGGAACCCTGGGATCCATGACTAGAAACAATTTCCTCCTCCTGCAGAAGAAGAAACAGTGAATCGTTTAGATCATCGATTAGAATGCAATCGAGTTGATCCGCGGTAATTAGATTACTTACCACAATTTCCTCAAATTCCTTCACTGCAGGATCCGCGGTGAGTTGTTTGGTTTTTGGGTCCACATGGTAACGGTCCCTGATGAAGTTTCGAACCTGCCCGGGTTTGAATTTCACGAAGGGGTTTTCTATCCCCTTGGATCTATACTCCTCATCCTCCTTATTCCATTTGGCCTCCGCGGTTCTGTATCCACCAGATCCGAGATGGTGATGACCTATATTCATTGCCTGCAGCACCTTTCCCCGATTACTATTGGCCAGGGCTCTTTCAGATTCACACCTCTCCTTGAACTCCCGGAACTGATCTTCGGTGATCTGCGGGTCAATCTTCTAGATCTCCTCGAGACTTTTGCCTTCTTTATAAATCTTCTTCTCTATCCGGGTTCTCCAGCTGGCCAAGGCGGTGCTCATCTTTGTGAGGGGGGATTTGTTTACTTCGTTCCCATGATAATTTGTGTTCTGATACTTAGCGGGGAACTTGTATCTTGCGTGCAGCTTCTCGAAGAGGAGTGTGTGCAAGTGGCCATTATCTTTATGCCGGAGATTCTCGGTGTTGATCGCGATGGTTGTCCGGGTGATCGCCGCCACTTGCCCACCGTACCCTTTGACGACAAGGGTGGGCTCCAAAGGAACCCCTGATGGGCTCACTTCGGTAATTTCCTCACCGACGGTGCCGACCGTGTTCGGGCGCCGTTCCTTCGGCTTCTTCTTCTTAGGAGGATTGCTACCACTCCCTGTGCCCTCGCCGCCATCAGTGGTTTCATCACCCGCCGTTCCTTCGGCTTCTTCCTCTGTGTCTTCCATCTCATCATCCTCGCTCTACGAAGGATGGTATTCTTCATCGTCTTCTAGCCGCTGGGCCGCCTCCCAGAATGTCAATTGTTTATTCGGAGGTCTGAGTTCTCCTTCAGCACTGATGCGCTTAGAAAATCCAGCCTCGTCGTGTACTAATAAAAAAAATTGGTTAAATGCACGGAAAAATCCAGCATGACCTTTGCTAATTTTCTTAAACTAGGAGTGCCTGTTTTCTGCCGAAATGGAAGTTAATCAACATTCCGTCCAAAATCAGGACTCATTTCATACAAGAACCTGCATACACGACATTACAAAGTGCTTCATACAAGCACAAGCACAATTTGAAGTGCTACAACAATAAAAAAATGAGAATACACCATAACCAAGTGCTTCTTATCATAACCAAGTGCTTCCAATCATACAGCATAACCAAGTGCTTCTGATCATAACCGAGTGCACTTTAATGCTTGCTGTCATTTGCTGCAATCCTACAACATATAACTTAGAAGAACAAATGATACCAAGCAAGCAAATGACAGCAAGGAACTGAAAGGAAGCAAATGACATCAAAGTTCCATTTTAAACAGATATTGAACTTGACATCAAGCAAATGATAGCAAATAGAATCATTTTTTGCACAACAAATAATTACCTGAACAAATAAAACCTACAAAATTTACAAGATAACCTACTGCAGCCTAAACAAAACCCAAAACCTACAAACTTGATAGTAGGAAAAATGACAGCAGAAATAATTACCTGAACAAATAAAACCTACAAGCTAACCTACTGCAGCCTAAACAAAACACAAAATCTATCTCTCTATATATCTCATCATTTAAAGAAGTGATGATCTCATCAAACACCACCATATTGTCCTAGTTTAAATGGCTAGGAATCATTTAGGAATGATAGTTTGTACAATGGTGAACCTACATGGCCACTAATGCTTTG
The DNA here is from genome assembly GCA_023614405.1 of Avena insularis. Taxonomy (NCBI): domain Eukaryota; kingdom Viridiplantae; phylum Streptophyta; class Magnoliopsida; order Poales; family Poaceae; genus Avena; species Avena insularis. Next base: position 190,580,686 of record CM042689.1, on the reverse strand, counting down.
TGTGTAGGCCTGCCTTTTTACAATCTTTATTGGAGCACAGGTCCCAAAGCCCAGAAAGTGTCTAGGCAGCCTACGCATCAGTATAGATAGCAGCTTTGCACAACAGTATACAACAGTAAAAAATGGAACTGTTGTTGAGTAGCAAAAAATTTAGTTAACTTTACCTTTATTTCAGAGAAGTAGCACCACTACTCAAGCGCATATTCAGTTTTCAACAACAGAACTTGGTTTCATGAAACCTTCAGGTTACACAGGTTCAGAGTTAGTTCTTGTTGCAGTGGCCAAGTAATAGCGAGTTCATGCTTGCTAGAAACTGGTTAAATGCCTGAATTTGTGAGTGCAATGTTCAGTGTACAGTAATGTGAGTGCACCGTTCCATGCAAGATTTTGGTCAGTACTAGATCCTGTATTGCTTGCTGTGAAAATATGTACTTGCTGGCTGTTTTCTGGATTTTAGTTGTGCTTGTAGGATATATGTCATTGTGAACTGAAAATTGCTATATACTATTGCTAAATTTTGCTCACACTAGTGTTTTGCAGGAGCTAATGGTCAATTGTTCTCAGTTGAACTAGAAACCAATGGATTTTCCTACGAGAAAGGACATCATTTGACATACATTCAGCCAACTATTGCATACAAAGATTATTGCGACACAGAAATAGTGACTGACACCTATCACAATAATGTCGAATACAAATTCTAATTTTCCTTCAGAGAACCGAATCGAATGATCTAGATGAATATGAGTTGTAATCATAATCAAACGAACACACTGTCCATCACTTCTGGAATGAAATTGATTTGATTTCACAAGATCACATTACAACTTGAGATAAACATAGGCGACATGCATTAAAAAATTCGAATTACTGAACTTTGGCTTGTGTCTCTTTAACTCTGATGAAGACAGGCAAAGCCTGAACTGAATATGTCTCAACTCTGCATGCTAGAATCAGCTTAATAGAGCCCCATTAACCAAGCATTAGGCAACTAAGACCACCTCTTGGACCAGTGATACCAATGTTGGAGTTATGCCCTAGAGGCAATAATAAAGATGTTATTATTATAATTCTTGTTCATGATAAAGTTTATATTCCATGCTAGAATTGTATTAAGCGGAAACATTAATACTTGTGTGGTTTGTGAACAACACCGTGTCCCTAGTACGCCTCTATGGACTAGCTCATTGATCAATGATGGTTAAGGTTTCCTAACCATAGACATGAGTTGTCAATTGATAATGAGATCATATCATTGGAGAATGATATGGTGGATAGACCCAAACTAAGCGAAGCAATTAGATCGTGTCATCGTGTTCGTCTTTGCGAAGTTTTTCTTATGTCAAATATTGTATTCCTTAGACCATGAGATAATACAACTCCCTGGTATCGGAAGAAAGCTTTGAGGTCATCAAACGTCATCCTATGAGAGGGTGATCATAAAGGTGTCTCTCAGGTAATCGGAAAGTATCTGTTGGGTTGTATGTATCGAGATGGGATTTGTCCCTCCCAAGTCGGAGAGATATACTTCGGGCCCACTCGGTAATCGATATCAACACCGCTTGCAAGCATGTGGTTAAGGAGTTAATCACAAAGTGATATCGGATTACGGAACGAGTAAAGTACTTGCTGTGAACGAGATTGAACTAGGTATGAAGATACCAACGATCGAATCTCGGGCAAGTAAAATATCACGAGAAGGGAATATATATGGGATTGATTGAATCCTGGCATCGTGGTTCATCCGATATGATCATCGATGAATGTGTGGAGTTAATATGGGTGCCTGCACCCGCTGTTGATTATTGATAGAAGATCATGTCTGCATATTCTCGAACCCGCAGGGTCACACACTTAACGTGTCTCGACGCTAGGATAGATTGGATAATTGGTTTATGAATTTTTGTTCAGAGTCTCGGATGGGATCCGGGATATCACGAGAGGTTCCGGAATGGTCCGGAGAATAAGATTCATATAAGGCAGTGCAGTTTTTGGAGTTCGGAATAGTTCCGGATTAATCGGTATTGTACCGGAAGCTTCTAGAACCTTCCGGAAGGGGACCAACGTGGCCCCACCTTCCGGGAGGGGGCATGGGCCTATGAGGGAGTGTCCTGGCCGCATTGGGCCAGGGGCACAAGGCCCCATAGGGCCCAGCCGATCCTAGATAAGTTTAAACTCGTTTAAACTAGATATAGGGTTTCTAGATAAGGGAAAGTTTAAATCGTTTAAACTAGAGATAGGCTTGGAGGATGGGCAAGGGCTGGCCGCACCCCCCCTCTATATATAGAGGGCTGGTGCGCCCCCTCCCTCCCAACCTACACCTTCCTCCAAACCCTAGTTGCCCTGCTGCCCTCCTCTCTCCCTCTCGACTGTTTGTAGGCGAAGCCCTGCTGCAGAAATTCTCCACCATATACACCACGCCGTCGTGTTGTAGATCCAATCTATCTCTCCACCCTACTTGCTGGTCCGAGGAAGGAGGAGACGTCGAGGTGCTGCACGTGTGCATCTCACGGAGGCACCGCCACTTGTGGTGCTAGATCGGATCGGATCGCGAGGAGGAGAAGCGAGTACGACTACATCACCCACGCCCGATTTAACGTTCTCCAGTCGAATCTTCAAGGGTATGAAGATCTAATCCAATCTCTCTCGTTGTTTGCATCTCCTAGATTAGATCTTGGCTTTCCCTCTGTTCGCTTCCGTAGAAAATTTTGATTTACTATGCCGCGAAACCCTTCAACCAAATCAAGGACGAGAATTCACACCACATAACCATCCATGCATTCAAAAGGGTCACATCTAATATGCCTCATTAACCCAACAGTGCAGCATCAACATATGAACTACATGTCTCAACTACGACAAGAGAGCGAACCAAGGAGAGAGGGAGAGAGGGGAGGGGCGGCGCTCACCTCTGAGATGAGGACGACGAGGGCTGGCGGACGAGGTAGCGAGGGGGAGGGAGCGGCGGAGCACCTTGCCATCGGAGGAGTGGAGCTGAATCTGCACGAACCTCGCCGCCACCGACCTCCTCCTCCATGGCACGAGCGCGCGGGCAAGGAGGCCTCCTCCTCCTCTTGGAGTGGCGCCCTCCTCCTCCTCTTGGCGTGGCGGCCTCCTCCTCCTGGCGTGGCGGCCTCCTCCTCCTGGGATGTGGCAGCGGCGACGCGTCGATGGGGATGGGGACAATGCGGGGAGGGACTTTGTTTGAGGACGATGGGGAGGGCGTGGCTCACAGTGACTAGTCCTACCAACTTAGGCGTAGCACATCCTGGCCAAGTGCGCTATAGTTATCCAACATGCGGTAGATCAAGAGGACAGACGATTTTCTTGGCGTCCTCGATACTAGATGCACATGTGTTCCCCTCCGGGAGACGATCGTGCCAGAATGCCATCATATCGTCGAAGCTTGCGTCGCTCAATTTCTGTTTTGCCTTCATCTCCATAGCCTTAAGCATTACATTCAACCGGGTATCATCGGGCCTGCATCCTTCATACAATGAAGTAACCACGTCTTTCTCAAGTTGCGCAAGCTTGGCTTTCTCTCTAGCGGCAGCCCTGGCGTTACTCGTCTGCTTGAGAAGCAGCTCTTGCACATAAGGGTCCCGCACCCAGCCCGATGTTGTTCCATCGTCGTCTGCTCCTCCGGCATCTAGATCATCATCATCCCGGTCTGCTTCCGCACCTTCACCATCTCCAGGAGACTCTTCATCATCTCGCCCGTTCTCGCCATGATGATGATCATCGTCATGTTGCCCACCTTCACCATCTCCATCGTCTTCGTCATCGCTTATCTAACGAGTGTATCCATCCATCAAATCATGGCGGAGCAGGTGCGCCTGCAAATTCCCGGAATCTGGGTCGATCACCCAGTTGACTTTGCATATTCTGCACGGACATCTTATCTCCGTCTTGTTATTTCGTATCATGTCGACCGTCGCACATTTCAAAAATCTAGCCACAATGTCTTTGCTCATTATGAGCACCATTTTTGCCTGCACTGTGTACACGGTACAATTAGAAGTCTATTAGAACCACATAATCAATGCATGCATGCAATGGTCGATAGAAAATTTCGGCATGACCTATCCTAAAAATAGGACCTTTGCGAAATGCCAAAGTCTTGCCAAAATGGAAATGAATCAACATTTTGGAAAAACAAATGGCAACTTGTTCACATACATACACAAGAGAGAGAGATCGATCCATACACACATTAACATATCATTATCCTCTCCATACACACATGCATGAGCATCATCGATACTCTCCATATACACACACATGACCATCGATCCTCTCCATACACACATCATGAGCATCGATCATCTACATACATATGAGCATATCATCCATATACACATGAACACATCCTTACATGGACAACTTACAGAGATGAGAGACCGATCGCGAGAAGATGGAAAGGAGAGGTGCGCGCGAGACCGGAGAAGGAGATGAGAGACCGGAGAGCTTCCTCTATTACGTATATAACATCCAAGGCAAGGTCTACATGCTAAAAATGGTGAATGAGTGGAGAAATTGGGGTGGGAAGGAGAAGGATCCCGACTAGATCTAAGGAGGAAGAAGAAGGGGAAAGTGAAGTGTGGGGTGGTGGATGATTACACATGTGCACAAAGTGGAGCTGCGAAAAAAAGGGTCGCCACATCCGTGGCGCACGTGGCCCCAGTGCGAGACAAGGAATAATAACATCCGTGGCGCACATGCCATAGTGCGCCACGGATGTGTCTGCCCGTTTTACAAAGAAGAGGGGCATGCTCTTAGGCGTAGCGCACCTCCCCCCACTTGCGCCACGATTAACACTAACAAGCGTAGCGCACCTACCCTATGTGCGCTACGGGTATCTGGCGTGCGGCCAGCAGGGCCCTTGCCCACACATATCTGTGGCGCACTATGACCATGTGTGCCACGGTTGTTCTAGTTACTAGTAGGGTACTGCCCATAGGTGAGCCACGCCTGTTTTAGCCGTGGGGCACTTCAACCATGTGAGCCACAGATGTGCTGATTACCTATAGCCATTTTCCTAGTAGTGAGGTAGAAACCGATTTTTTCGAACATCTTCTGTTGATCAAATCAAAAAGTGTTGAACTAATGAAAGTTAGCTAACATACTGGGGGATTTATTCATAGATTTTCAGCTTAATCCTAGTTACAGAGACTCCTAAAGATTTTTTTTGGTGGAGGACAGAAATCTGTTTTGGGACAGTACCTCCCCCAAATCTTAGTTCCCTCTCATTAGAGGTCATTCTTGGCACAACAAGAAAATAAAAAGGACAAGGATAGGTCATTACTGAAGTAATAACTTCCAAGACTCAAGGAAACTCTTGGGTTATCTCCCAACAAGTACTTTTATTTAATGCCTTTAAGTTAGGCATGACGAAGAGCAAATATTGGAAAGGAGAAAAATAAAAGTGAGCAAGTATAACCACAGTGAAAACATTGTTTTTTTTCATTAAAATCCTTTTATTAACAAGGTTGATCAAGTCTTGTTACCAAAACAATCTTATATGAAACAAAATTTTGCATTCCACAAGGTGGTTATGTTACCTTATACTTGATAGCAATGGTCCCAATCTTAATAGTTTCAAAGTTTCAAAGGATGTTACCTTCTTGGGGATATAAACAGTATGCACTTTGTCATCAATATTGAATGTTACTTTTCCTTGAATACAATTAATGGCAGCACCTGCAGTATTAAGAAAAGGTCTCCCAAGAATAATAGACATATTATCATCTTCAGGCATTTCAAGCACAAAAAAATCATTTAAAACCATGCAATTATGAGCAACTTGAACAAGAACATCCTCACATATACCAATAGGAATAGTAGTTCACTTATCAACCATTTGCAAAGATATATCAGTTGGTATCAACTTTTCGAGCTGGAGTCTCTTGTAGAGAGAAAAAGACATAACACTAACTCCAGCTCCCAAATCACATAAAGCAGTTCTAACATAATTATTCTTAATGGAGCAAGGAATAGTTGGTATACCTGGATCACCAAGTTTCTTTGGAACCTTACCATTGAAGGAGTAATTAGCAAGCAAAGTAGAAATCTCCTCATTAGGAATCTTCCTTTTATTAGAGAAAATATCCTTCATATACTTTGAATAAGGAGGCAACTTAATAGCATCAGTCAAAGGAATTTGCAAAAATAAAGGTTTCATCCACTCAAAAAACTTGTTGTAGTGTTCTTCCTCCTTTGACATGTATTTCTTACCTGGAAAAGGCATAGGTTTCTCCACCCAAGGTTCGCTCTATTTACCATGTTTATTAGCAATAAAATCTTCCTTAGTGTACCTAGTATTCTTTGTGTGCTTCTTAGGTTCTTCCTCACCTTTCTCCTTACCAGGAGCATCATTTTTATCATTACCCCTCTTAGTTTCATCATCAGAGACAAATATACTATTATGATCTACAGCAGGTTCAAGTGGTTCCTCAACTATCTTATGTTTCTTTTTCTTCCTATTACGAGAACTACCACTGTTCTCACCTTGTTGAGAATCCTGCTCAATTATTTTAGGGTGTCCTTCAGGATATAAAGGATCTTGAGTAGCTATACCACTCATAGTTCTAATTCCATAAGCATGTTTATCTCCTGAAGCATTAACTAGCATATCCTTTTGTACCTTAGCAAGTTGATCAAGTTGAGTTTGAACCATTTGAAAGTGTTTACAAAGTATTTTAATATCATTAGAAGTTCTTTCCACAATATTTTTCAACTCATGGATAACTCTAGAGTTTTCTAATAAATGATTCTGAAATTGTTTATTAAAATTACGTTGTTTAACAATAAAAATGTCAAGTTCCTCTAAGCATTGATTGGGAGGCTTACCATAAGGAATATCACCTTCATCAAAGTGTTGGAGAGAGTGTACCTCAATAGTAGATGAGTGGTGAACTGGCTTACATAATTCTTCTATAGGAGGTAGATTCTTCACATCTTCATCTCTAATATCTTTCTCCTTTAGACACTTCTTAGCTTCCTTCATCACTTCATCATTTAATGCAATAACTCCCCTCTTCTTTGTTGTTGGTGCTGGAATTGGTTCAGGAACAACTGGTTCAGTAGTAACAGGCTCAAGTGTATTTAGCTCAGTTGAAGTCCAATCATCATAATTCTTGCTTATCTTGGTCATTAATTCTTTAGGATCTGTAGGAGCCTTTTCCTAAAAACACAATCAGAAAAGCTATCTAGGTAGGTCCTAGAATCATCAGTTAGTCCATTATAATAAATATCAAGAAGCTCATTCTTAGGTAATCGACATCTAGGATGTGCATGAATCAAGGCACAGAACCTTATCCATGACTCAGGCAATTTCTCTTCTTCTCCCTGTTTAAAATCAAAAAGTCTCTACAAAGCAGCATGTCTAGCACTGGTAGGAAAATATTTCTGGAAAAAAGAAGCAATCAGGTCTATCAATGGAACCAATCCCTAGCTTCTCCTTTTAGTGAAAAAGGGAAGATCTTATGAACAAAGTACTTGCGCATCTTAAAATCATCAGAGAATAAAGCACCCATAGTAGAAATCTCATTCATATGAGCCACATCACTCTCATTTTCAGTCCCACAAAAAGGTTCTTTCTCTAAATCAAGAGAGAAATCATAGTCTTCATCTTTAATATCTATGGGAGAAGTGGAAAACTTAGGATCAGAGGACAACTTAGGCATGACAGTACATCTATCAAGGAGACTCTTAATAGCACTAGTACCATTTGTATTTCGGCACTCTTCAACAAATTCATCAGTGAATTCAATGTAACCATCATTAATATCATAACTCTCACTAGACTCAGGTGCGCTAACAGGTGTAACAGTGTCTTCACTAGGAGTTTCGGTATTTCCTATACTAGCCATAGTAGCATCTAGAAAAGGACCTAATGAACCAATCGCATCAAGCATAGTAGAAGTAACATCATGAGCATAAAAAGCAGTTTCAAACTCAGTAGTAGTAGCAGTGTGTGTAGCATGTGTATGTGGTGGTGGTGTAACAAGCTTACTTATAACAGACGGTGCACCAAAAGAAACAGAGGTGTTTAGGACTGTACCTCTTCTTGTAGTGGATGGTAAAATAGGGAACATTCCATCACGAGATTTCCGCATGATGAAAGGAGTAGAAGTGAACAATAATAGATCCAAACGAACTTACAAATAAAGCTATGCTCCCTGGCAATGGCGCCAGAAAATAGTCTTGATGACCCACAAGTATAGGGGATCGCATCAGTATTCGAGGGTAGTATTACCCAATTTATTGATTCGACACAGGGGAAGCCAAAGAATACTTGTAAGCCTTAACAAGTGAGTTGTCAGTTCAGCTGCACCTAGAAATAGTTCTTGCTCACAGAAGTTTATCAGTAGCAACAGTTTGTAGTAGCAACAACAACAGTGAAATAGGAGCAATAGTAACAGTAACGGTAACAGTAGGATTCGAGTGCGGTAGGCATAGGGATGGATGGACGGGCGTTGCATGGACGAGTCTAAACATGTAACTTTAAGACCTAGGGAATTGCAAATAAATAATAACAAGCATCCAAGTACTAAACAATCCTAGGCATGTGCTCCAAATATAGTCATACGTGCTTGTAATCAGAACTTGCACAACATCTTCTGTCCAGCCAGCCCGTGGAAGCGAGGCCTCTAGGGAAATACTGACAATTAAGGTGCTCCTTTGAATAGAGCACCCGAGAAAAGCATGAACACTCCATGAACACATGTGATCCTCACACCACAGCCATCCCCTCCAGTTGTCCCAATTATTGTCACTTTGGGGCCTTTGGATCCAGAGAATGATATGTGTACACAACTTGCAGATAAGATCACAAACAATACTATCATAATGATTCAATAATAAGTTCAGATCTGAGATCATGGCACTCGGGCCCTAGTGACAAGCATTAAGCACAACAAGTTGCAACAAAGTCAAATAGCACTAATAGAGATACTAGGAACTATGCCCTAACAGATCTTATTCGATTATATGATAGAACTCATCCAATACCTACCATCCCCAAGCCTATAGCGGGGGATTACTCACTCATGGATGAGGGAAACATCGGTGGTTTATGGAGATGCATTGGTGATGATGATGGCGATGATACTATCCAAATTCCCCGTCCCGGCAGGGTGCCAAAACGAAGTTTCTGGATCCGAATCTTGGTTTCTGGTGGCGGCGGTGGAGCGGAACTCTTTATAGAAAACTATCGAACCCCCCTCGTTTTATAGGTTGAAAGGCATCTTATAGGCGCAGAGGGAGGCCGAGGGAGTGCCTGGGGTGGCTGCACCCCCTCCAGGCGCGGCCAGTGGTGGGCCCGCTCCTGGGTGGGTGTGGATCCCCCAGGCCTCCTCTCCATCTCGTCTTCTGGCTCCGTGGATCTTCTGGTGAAATATAATTTTTGGCATATTTTCCTGGATTTTTCCTAATAGTTGATTTTCTGCACAAAAACAAGACACCAAGGTAATTCTTCTAAAAAAATGTCAGTCCGTGTTAGTTGTATCCAAATCACACAAGTTTAGAGGAGAAACAATATAAAAGTGTTCAAGAATGTAGATACGTTTTGCACGTATCAAGACGCTCCAAGAACAACCAACTATGCATGAAACAATAAAAACGAAGTGTCTAGAAAGACCTGAGATTTTTATTGATGAAGAAGGGGATGCCTTGGGCATCCCCAAGCTTTGACGCTTGTACCTCTTGAATATTTCTTTTGTCCATTCTTCATCTCATTACATCATTCTTTCCTTACACCTGGAAAATTTCCTTCATAAAAAACTTCACACAATCTTCATTAGCCACATTAGTGCATTGAAAAGATAATAGACCTTTGGGGTTTATTTTCAAAAAAGCAAAACTTTCAATAAATACACATGCTACTGTAGCAATTCCCTCAAAAATCTCAATTTCCTAAAAAGAACCCAAAAAGGAATCAATAAGAAGCAAATGCAAATAATGGTAGAAATCCGTCAAAACAGACCAGTAGGTAAAAACCAATTTTTTCAAAGACCTTCTGTTGATCAAATCAAAAAGGTTTGAACTAATGAATGTTATCTAATAACCTGGGGGATTTATTCATATATTGACAGCTCAATCCGACTTACAGATATTTTTCAAGAATCTTTACAGTGGGGCACAAAAATCTGTTTCGGGACATCAACTCCCCAAATCTTACTTCCCTCTCATTAGAGGTTATTCTTGGCACAAAAATCAAACAAAAAGGATAAGGAGAGGTTATTACAGAAGTAATAACTTCCAAGACTGAAGGAAAATATTGGGTTATCTCCCATGAAGTACTTTTCTTTAATGCCTTTAAGTTAGGCACAAAAAGCAAGAATCAAGTATTTTCTAATGAAGAAGTATTAACATCAAACCTTGCTTTCAAAGGAGGAGCAAAAGGAAACTTCTCTCTCCTCATAGGGAAGTGTTCAATACCTTTCTTTAATGGAAATTGATATTTAATGGTGCCTTCTTTCATATCAATGATGGCGCCAACTGTTCTAAGAAAAGGTCTTCCCAATGTAATAGGACAAGAAGCATTGTATTCAACATCCAAAACATAGAAATCAACAGGGACATAGGCGTTGTTAACCATAATAAGAACATCATTAACACTCCCCATGAGTTTCTTTTTAGCATTATCATCAAGTGGGACATCCAAATAGCAATCTTCCAAAGGTGGCAAATCAAGCATCTCATAAAGTCATTCACTTGCATATTAATGATGGTTTCCCAAATATATTCTACTTTCCTAGGAATAGAGGCTTTGTGTTTCAATTTTTCTTCCTTAATTTTAATGAGAGCATCTGTAATGTGTTTGGTGAAAGCCACATTCATACCACTAGCATTAGGACTTCTAGCAAGCTTTTATAGGAGCATAATCACTTCAGAGATATTACAACCATCAAGATCAAAATCAAACTTAGCATTACTAGTAGTAGACTCATTTGGTTTAGGAATTGTGGTACGAGGAATAGGGACTTCTTGTGGTTTGGTGGCATCCATATTGGTGGTCGTAATAGTGCAAACACTATTGTTTCTAGCAATTTCAGCTTCTCTTTCCCACTTGGCATGTAATTTAGCTAACAGTCTAACATTTTTATCAATGGTAACTTGTATAGCATGAGTGGCAGCAAAGTTACTTTCCAAGGTTTCAGGTTTAGCAGCCACTTTATTAATCAAAGAGGAAATATTTTTCTCAGCACTCAAAATTTTTGACTGTAAACTAGGAATTTCCCTATTCAAATTCTCAAGTTGATGACTAATATTTTCATGATAACAGATTGTTCTTCAATAGTTTTAGTGAATATTTTGTTCTGCTCATATTGCATCTGCATGAAGTTTTTAGTGGATCTTTCAACTTCTAGAATCCTATCTTCACTAGGCATTCCAGATCTACCATAATAAGTATTGCCATTATTAGGAGGATAAGGCCTATAGTTATTACCATAAGCATTATTGCCAAAAATATTATTCCTAATGAAGTTCACATCAACTTGCTCTTGTTGAGCAACCAAAGAGGCTAAAGGAACATTATTTGGATCAATAGGAGCTTTTCCATTAACAAGCATAGCCATGATAACATCAATTTTATCACTCAAAGAGGAGGTTTCTTCAACAGAATTTACCTTCTTACCATGTGGAGCTCTCTCAGTGTGCCATTCAAAATAGTTAACCATCATATAATCAAGGAGTTTTGTTGCAGCAACCAAGGTAATGGTCATAAAGGTACCTTCAGCAGCAGAATCCAACAGATTTCTTGAAGAGAAGTTTAACCCTGCATAAAAAGTTTGGATAATCATCCAAGCAGTCAGTCCATGAGTGGGACAATTCTTAACCAAAGATTTCACTCTTTCCCAAGCTTGGGCATCATGTTCATTATCAAGTGGTTTAAATTTCATTATTTCACTTCTCATAGATATAATATTAGCAGGAGGATAGTATTTTCCAATAAAATCATCTTTGCACTTAATCCAAGAATCAATACTATTTCTCGGCAAGGATAGCAACCATTCTTTAGCTTTTCCTCTCAAGGAGAAAGGAAACAATTTGAGATTAATAATATCTCAATCTACATACTTATATTTTTTCATCTCACAAAGTTCAACAAAGTTATTGAGGTGGGCAGTAGCATCATTAGAACTAGCACCAGAAAATTTCTATTTCATCACAAAATTCAACAAAGGAGGCTTAATTTCATAAAAGGCAGTATCAGGAGCGGGTGGAGAAATAGTTGTACTCAGGAAATCATTGTTGTTTGTGCTAGTGAAGTCACACAACTTGGTGTTCTCAGCAGAATTCATTTTTACAAAGGTGGAGCAAACAAACAGCAGCAGCAACTAGAGTAGGAACTAAATTTTTTGTGTTTTTGATAAGAAAAATCAAGCCAAACGAAACTAATATTTTTGTAATTTTTGATAAAAAGACTAAGAAAAAACAAAGTAAAGAGAAAGGTTGTGAAGGACTCCCCTTGTGAAGCCATCCTTAGCCTCCCCGACAATGGCGCTAGAAAACTCGTTGATGCGGCTCAGATCACTATACAGCTTCGTTGGGAAACCCCAAGAGGAAGATATGAAGAGCACAACAACAAGTCTTCCCTTAGAAAGAAACCAAGCTTATCGAACCAGTACGAGGAAGGAAATGACTCAAAGGTGTTGCTAGAAACATGGAAACCTGCACAACACAAACTCCAGACTTTACCCCAACGAACAGTGAGGTTGTCAATCTCACTAGTTTGCTAAAAACAAAGGATTAAACGTATGGTGTGGAAGGTAATGGTGGCTTGCAGAAAGTAATGAATAATAGTGGAAGATGTATCAATGATAAAGATTGGATCAGGGTCCATAGTTCACTAGAGGTGTTCTCTTTAAGATAAACAACATAATATGCTGGGTAAATGCGGTGACCCACGATACCACTTCATGTGTAGTACACTATAGTCGTTGACATGATATCCACAGAACACCGTTTCGTAAATATCACATCCCTCAGAGTGGTACAACAGAAACATTGCGGGTCCATATTACAAAAGTACACACATTATTATTATTACAATAAGAAAGTTCAGGACTTCCAAAAGATCCAACTTACAAACCAAAATATAAAGTGTTTCAGTGGAATTTAAAAGTAACAACTCCGACAAGGAGTTGAGCTCAACAGCTTATTCTATAGAGTTCATGCTGCTCGGCTCCATTGGTCACTACTAACTAGGAGTACTTAGTTGGACTCGTTATCATCGACACCGTAGCGGATCTTGTAATCCACTCCTTCAACTCCTCCGGACAGATCAGGTTCCTCGTAGAACACATCTTCTTGACATTCTGCTGCATACATTGGCACGTCTTCGGAATCCTCAGAGTCTAAGCAAGGGATCAAAGGAAAGAATGAGTAAAAATGTTACCCAACAAGTTCATTATATGCAAGGTGGGAAGTTTGATGCTCTAATTACCACCTCAGATTATAAATCCTTGGCACTATGCAAATTTGTAAATTTTATTCTGAAAAACTATGACAATCAGCCTTCACAGGTTGACCAGAACTTTCATGGAGTTCCTTTCCTGTCGCGTTCGTAGCTCCTTCCCGGAATAGGGAGTAACAAGTTACAGTTCTTACACTCTATAGAGGTGCGTTACTTTACCCATGAGAGATCAACTCCTTGTTGCACAACCGGACATACTTTCCCGTCCACAATTCCATGATGTGGGGCCTAGTAGTTGGTCCAAGCCAATCACTGCGCCCTTCGTGACCCTGCATGCCTCCTTGGTGTACACCATGCCCACATAATGAATTACGGCAATGGTTTGTACAAATCGTTAGATGCCAAAACTATCGTGGGACGATGAGGGTTCCAACCCATATGCTGCATATCCTCTATGAATTACCAATTAATATGCACGCTACGAGGATAATAGCCACGACCTGCACATTCGGCTTCATGCGAGAGGAAGAAGATACAGCTGACTTCTCTGTCCTATTCCAAATCTGATGGCTAACGCGTAATATACGGCGCTAGAATCACTGATGTCAGGGGTTATTAAGTTCCTACTTGATCATCATTGTTGCAATTAGAACTCTAAGTTCTATTTCTCCATCATATCACCACTTAGGATGATATCTAAAATTTCTTTATTTGTGAAAATAACATTTTGTTTCTTTTATAGCATATATCATAACACACAATTTGCAAAATACTTTGATAAAGACTCTTCAAAGGACATGAGCAAGTGATGAACTTTCCTTGTGATGGCAAGGTAGTGAAGTCTGATGCTTGCACTGGATCTTGAGCTTCTATGTCTACAAAAACATCATTATTGCCTGGTAAGGACAATATTTAAAGAAGCAAAAATGATTATGCAATAATGTTATGCTTCATTTAACTTGATATGCATTCACCCCATTATTATATAAAGTTCTTTTTAATAATAAAGGATTTATAAATATTACTTTTTAATATTTATAACATATATTGAATTATTTTATTTTATTTCCTTTTATTTGACTTTTATTGATTTAATAATTCTTTTAGGAATTATCAATTAGACATTAAAATTGTCATTAAATATTTATTTATTATTTTCAAAAATACTATAATATTAATATATAATGAAAGTGATTTTTATTTATTTTTATCACGTTTCAATAATTTTTTAAAATTCCATAAGGAATATATAATTTACAAAATTCTTCTAAAAATTTAAATGTCAAAAATATAATATCTTATTTTATTTGGATATAGTGGATTATTTTACTTGTAATTTTTGGACTTTTTATTATATTTTATAAGATTTATTTAAATCCAGGGGTATTTTGGTCTTTTCCTTTTTATTAAAACAGGCCTGGAAGGATTTCTGGGCTGGTTATTCTTATTGGGCCCTAGTGGCCCATTAGTCCTGGAGAAAAGGACCACCCCGAAGGGTTTTGGCACAGCTTGGCCCACTCCTCACTATCTCTCTCTCTCCCTCGAGTTCATCCTCTCCTCCTTTGACCCTGACCCCGTGGCCGGCGATACCGCCACCGGCGATTCCCGTCGCCGTAGGCTGTTCTGGTCGCCGGCATGGTGCGAAAGGGGGTTGTCGACGATGCTCGTTCATTCTATCCAATTGGATTCGAGCCTAGGGCTCTCCTGCCATGAATCGATGTCATCCCAAAACCTAGGGTTTGGGGATTGGCACGGATTCAGGTGCTGCCATGGTCGTCATGCGTTGAGGTGATGCTCTGCACCTCCAGTCGTGATTAGGGTCGTTGTCGTGGCGCCGTGCGGGTTGCAGCGCACCCTCTAGGGTTCTCCCGTGCCGCCATGGTCGTCGGCCCCTCTGCTTCCTCTACTATTCTTCAGCGAGGACCTACGGTGAGTTTGATTACTCTCCCTGGTACTCTCTGTACTTGCTGATTCGATGCTAGATGCTGGCAGTGTCCTCTCTGGCTACTGTCTGATTCAGATTAGGATGATCATCCATTTAGGGTTCCTTCTATGTGCTTGTTTATGTACTGGATGAATTGATTCATGTTTGGATGGTCTGTACACATGCTAAATGATTATTGGCCTGAGGCTTGTGGCTTAAAATGATCTATGATGTTTTTGGTAGCTTACTAGATGATTTGATGCTTGGATTGCATCAGATTCAGATGATATAGTTGCTTGGGAATCATGCTTAATCAAGTCAGTGACTTGATAAGTTTTCACTGTCATCTCTGGGTTTATGATCATAATTACGACCTGATGAAATCATTGTCCTGGTGTTGTTGGCTTAGAACTAGTGTATGGTTTGAGATCATCATGATCTCAAACAGTGAAGTGTATCATAGGAATATCCTAGTTATGATTCTTGTGTTAACAAGAAAATGATTAGTTAGTTGATTGTCTGAATCTGTGATGATTTAATGTCTATCCTGATTCATAATGGATTGTTCTTGTGACACCATTATGATATGGCACACAAGAATACTCTAATCCATTGATTGGGTTGTTTGAGGCTTGAGACAAACTTGGCTTTATAAGATAAATAGAGATGCTCTTCTCTGAATTCCCTAAGACCAATGATGTTGGTCTGAGGCTTAGGGATTCAAATCTTATCTAATTGGTTCATCTAGATAGTCCTGGTAGTGGTACCAGCTATTCTTTATTGAATCAAAGCTCGGAAAAAATGATAGTGGGCTTGATCAATCTATGGATCCAAAGATTTGTTTCTAAGGTGCTACCCTTCCTTTAGGCATGTGCCTAGGAATAGATCATAGTATATGTATGATTGAATTATAAAATATAGTTTGACAACCAGAGCAAGGATGTTGCTCTAAGCTTTGGTTGGATCCTGGTATTTTATTGTTTGCCTTTAGAGTTTCATAAATCCCTATGATGGATTCACCCCACTTGGGTGCTTTTTGAGGGTTTGTTTTATAAAACAACACATGATTTTCTCCGAATAAGATGATTAGATCATGTGAAGGTTTTATGAAACTCACCACAAAATCTGATGATGGTGTAGTAAGTTGGTGATGATGATCTTGATCTGGTTTTGCTGGACTCCTGTGCTTGATCTTGAGATAATCCTGCTCCTCCTAGCTCCTGGGCTTGATCTTGATATCCACTTGATCCATCCCCCTCCTTATGTCACCATCCTGGTGATGTGATCTTGCTTTGGTTAGTTTGGTTGCTGGCTGTGGTGCTTGGTTTAGCTGATGTCTACACTGGTTGTTCTTGTGTGTTGTGTACTAGAGAGATGCACTCATGCCTCTCCACGGTTGTGCTTGTGGTTTTTGTGAGATTGGGCTATTCTGTGAGATCGACAACACACCACATGCATTTTGGTGTGTGTCCTGCCTGTGTGCTTGTTGTGCACTTGTGGATATGCTCAGAATTTTGAAACTTACACTTACTAGGTTACTTTCACCTGGCTGGTGAATTTTGTCCCTCTTGGCTGTTATTTGACTTCTGGCTTTGAATTTATGAAAGATGGATTCTTTCTTATTGGTGAAACTTGCCCATTTTTATAAATTTATCAATGATGAATTTGTCAATTGCATTTCACTGACATATCTAAGAGAAATAATACTAACACTAATCTTTTATTTCTCTATATATTTTTAGTTTGTTTTGCAGGTACAAATATAAAGATGAAGATTTAGTTTAGGTTTAGTTATAGGATAGTTAGTAAATGTTCCAATGTAATTTTCTTATTCTTTTGTAATTCTCTTTTTACTATTCTTGTAATCTTTATTTTATTCAATTGTAACAAATATTATATTATTATTAATAAATAATATTATTATTCTTTATTCTTTTGTAAATTGTGAAGTTAGAAAATAGTTTCAATAAGTTACATTCTTTGTAACTTGTTTATATATTGATAATATGAAGTAAGTTTCATATTCATTATTGTTTTTCTTTGGATAGAATTTAAGTTATAATACTTATTTCTTAATTAAATTAAGACACAAAACTTATATCTAATTCATTTGAATTATAATTCAAACACTCAAGTTTAAAATTCAAATTCATTTTAAAACACATAACTTCTTAGAGATCATATCAAAGTTTATAACAATCAGTTTTTAAGACTAAACCCAATCAATGGAAGCAGCAAAAATGCTCATATCTCATGTGCCTCAAAGTTTGTGGTCATGGAGGTCTAAGTTACTATCGAACCGAGTAGGTCGGGTAAACAATCAAATACCAAGATTTCAGAGTTAAATTATTATTGTTTGACAATACTGAACCGACTATATTCAAAGAAGAGATGATGGGCCCTGACTCTGTCAAAATGGCTTGAAGCCATAAAATCAGTGATAGTTCCATACACGAGAAATCAAGCTTTGAAATTGAAAGACCCTCTGGAATATACAGTCATATTTGGATATATAAAGAAATATACATGGATGTTTCACATCTATGAAATAGTCAAAATGTAGGGAAAGAGTTCACGACAATGTTCAAGCAGTTGACTATGACAAGATTTAATATTTCATAGCGATATTTAGTCTAGACGAATTAATGTAGCAACCACTACATATAATTTTGTTATGTGGTAGTTGAATAAAAAACAAGTTCTACTAATAGAATGGTTACCTAGGACGTGTACATGACACAGTCCAAAGGGTTTTTGTTAATTCAAATGATGCTAAAAGCGTATGTAGACCTCAATGGTTGAAATAAGCATCGAGGAGTTGGAATCTTCACCGTGATGAAATTGTTAAAAGGTTTAATTTCATCAGAGACGATGAAGATTCTTGTATTTGTAAGAAATTAAGTGGGAGCGCTAAGACATATATCTAATACATTATGTGAAAGACATATTGTTGATTGGAAAATGATGTAACTTTTATCGACACAGGTTAAGAATTTCATCTCGATGAAAGACTTAGGCAAAACCCGAATATTTGGCATCAATGCCTATATGGATGGGCTGAGACGCTAATATAGTTGTGCCAAATGTACATATATGAGATATTGAATGAGTTCAATATGGAAATGACAAGAAAGGTTCTTGCCACACAGAA
Source organism: Avena insularis (assembly GCA_023614405.1). Classification (NCBI taxonomy): domain Eukaryota; kingdom Viridiplantae; phylum Streptophyta; class Magnoliopsida; order Poales; family Poaceae; genus Avena; species Avena insularis. The sequence goes on along the minus strand of CM042689.1, from coordinate 190,562,188 downwards.
AGGATTAAATCGAAATTCATGTGTATCGACACTTGGTAAGTGAAACAGAGATTCAAGTATTCTTGATACTTGTTGTATGAAATCACAAAGAGTATTTTTTAATCATACTGTGATATGTACACATCCAGATATGTCCTATAGTCTAAATGTTATGAGCATATACCAGAATGATTCATAAAGATGATCATTGGACAATAGTAAGGATATTCTTATGATCTTTTGGAAGAACTAAGAATATGTTATTTTTGTAGAGGTGACAAATAGATAGATAATTCATTGTAAAGTATTACAATGATACTAGTTCTATCACAATATACAAATTAAGTTTATCTCAATTTAAACTATGGGTGTCACAATGTAATGGAAAGGAAGTTCCATAATGGATTTGGATGAGTTCCAAAGTTAAATACATTGTGACAGATACTACAACAATATGCTAAGTATATGACTGTTATTGTAGCAGCAAAAGAGGGAATCTGTGTCAAGTAGTTTTTTATCAAACTAGGTGTGGTTCACAAAGGGCTAGTACTATAAAGATATATTGATTGTATCAACATGGTTTAACCCTAAGGTACTAAAGGTCTCACCAAAGGACCAAATTTATACAAAGCCATCTCATTGGAGAATGAGTGATGCGTAGAGACGCAAAGACATGCAATTACTCACGGACCTGAAAGTGTCGGATCTGAAGATTAGTTAACCACTAGCAATCATGTATATAAAACACAGGAAGGCCATATGTGTTGAATGCACAAAGGTTTGAAACTAGATTATTGTCTCTAGTGCAAGTGGGAGACTATTGGGGATATGCCCAAGAGGCAATCACTACTAGGAAAACGCTCGTTAGGGGCGCACGTGGAAAAGCCATCCGTGGCGCACTGCCCGTGTGCCACTAGGCTTGCGCTGCGGCTATCTCCTAGCCGTGGCGCACTGCTCGGTGTGCCACGGTTGTGCCGAGATAGGCGTGGCGCACATGCCAGTGCGCCATGGATAGCTGTACAGGTGCGCTACAAAACTTATCTTCTGTGGCACATGTGGTAGTGCGCCACTAGCCTGCGCAGGTGCGCTTTATACACTGTGCGCCACAGAAGCTATGTCATGTGCGCCACGGGTGTTTTTTTTTAATTTCATAGCCAGATGATATACAATACAGATTATATACAATATTATAGGCAGATATACACACAGATATAAGATATACAGTTATATATATAAATACACAATTCGCAAAACAAGATTGAAACAAATACATATAGATAAGTCCCATACATGAATACATAAGTTATACATTGTTGTGATCAAGTTACAAAGTAGTTGGTGACATGGGAATACATGTGTCTCGAACAAGTTAGAGCTCGGAAGCTCGCCTAGACATCTAAAATAGCTAGACACAAACGCGGGATAAACAACCAAAGAAGATAAGCATGATCACCTCAACGAAGGTGTAGGTCTTCATCCGGTTCCTCGTCCTAACTCCCGCTAGATAGCGCGTGTATCTAGCTTCCGCCTCCGCCATAGTGTTGTACCCTTTGTAGCTATTTCCGCTGAAATGGTGCACCTGTCTCCGGTAGTCTTCCCAATCATTGTAGACTCTGGGAACCCGTCCCTTGTACACGACGTACCACGTCATCTACATGTTGAAAATAATAATTAACCGGTGATTGAAAAAAACATGTATAATTAAAGTCGCATATGAAGATACACTTATAGAAAGTACTCCTAAATCAAAAAGACCAAACTCAAAAAGCATGCCTCATATATAACTAGGTTGTTTGACACAGGAATATGCTACGATGGAACCGTCCGCCAAGTAGGATGCACAACACCTGGACATGTGCATAGCACAAGGCGGACAATCCCATCGCAGCACATTCACATATATAGCGTGCCACGACATTTCAATCACCGACATTCTCAAAAAAGACCAAAGTAACTCAAAAAGCATGCCTCATATATAACTAGGTTGTTCGACACAGGAATATTCTATGATGGAACTGTTCGCCAAGTAGGATGCACAATATCTGGACATGTGCATAGCACAAGGCGGACAATCCCATCGCAGCACATTCACATATATAGTGTGCCACGATATTTCAATCATTGGCATTACTCTCGAAAAAGACCAAAGTAACTCGAAAAGAATGCCTCATATATAACTAGCTAGGTCGTTGGACACATGAATATGCTATGACGGAACAGTTAGCCAAGTAGGATGCACAACACCTGGACTTGTGCATATCACAAGGCTAACTTTCCCGTCGTAGCACATTCACATATATAGTGTGCCACGACATTTCAATCATCGGCATTATTCTCGAAAAAGACCAAAGTAACTCGAAAAGAATGCCACATATATGCTACGATGGAACTGTGAGCCAAGTAGGATGCACAAGACCTGGACTTGAGCATATCACAAGGCTCACAATCCTGTCGTAGCACATTCACATATATATTGTGCCACGACATTTCAATCATTGGCATTATTATCGAAAAAGACCAAAGTAAATCAAAAAGAATGCCTCATATATATACATAGGTCGTTGGACACAGGAATATGCTACGACGGAACCCTGAGCCAAGTAGGATGCACAAGACCTAGACTTGTGCATATCACAAGGCTCAAAATCCCGTCGTAGCACATTCACATATAGTGTGCCACGACATTTCAATCATCGGCATTATTCTCGAAAAAATAGTAAGGAAAAAAGAAGGACCAAAGTGAGCAAAGGACCAAAGAGTAAGCAAAAAAACCAAGCATTGATTGATATATAATAATAATAAGCAAAAGAAGTAAGCGATGATTCATAAACCTAATAAGATAAGTATAGTAGCATGTACACTTGTCCACATACACACAAAGGTCATCTATAGTTTGTTACTACAACTAGGCCAACATCAAGCCTTCTGGCTCGGCTTAGGGAACGGGAGGACGCCTTGTCTCGTCATGAACTTCCTATAGTCACCTTGCATCTCTAGGCGATCTTCTATGTCATGGTTATTCAGGATATTTCCTCCGTAGAAGATCCCCCCCGAAGTCATGACATCACAAAAGATGATTGCCCCAAACTGCTGCTGGTTGCGATACATCTCTTATCTAATATCTGAATCAGTGATCTTGGCCTTTGCTTCGGCCCACTGTTTGAGATAATCTGGCAGCATATAATTCTGCTGGTCTAGTAGGAACGCCCTCATGTGATGGAGTGCGTAGTAGGCTTCCTTCTTACTGTTTTCTGGCTGCTTCACGCAGGGGGACTCAGTTACGTGGTTGAAGACGTGTCTGCCAAACTGGACCTTCGTACGCACGAAGGTGGTGCCTTCCGTCGAGGCATAGTCATTGAGAGCATCATCCAGAACTTCCTTGATCTTGTCGTAGTTTTTTTTCTTTTCTAGACTCCCTGAGTCGAAATATGTGGCGTGGGAATTCTTCGGCGATAAGGATATGAGCGTGCAGTGTTCATCTCTGTGCAAAAAATTCAAATGGAATGTTTTGGAAAAAGAACGATGATAATCTAATAAAGCCAATCGACGGTGGCGAGTGAATAACGACTTACTCGGGAAAGTAAGGCACGAGAATGTATTCCTTTGTCTTGTTCGCCACGAGGATTCTTTTTAGGTACGAGGCCACGATACGTCGTTCAGAGGGGGAACCCAAGCAGCCGTCACGCATGTAGTAAGGGTCCACTATAGCGATGCCCGGTGTGTTCTCTCTAATGATATGCATGGCCCGGCTAAGAGAAAAAAGGCGGACCATGGTATAGTGCAGCTGGTATAGGTGGAACATATTGAAGATGTCGTCGAGCTCGAACCGCAGGAAGAACAGATCCGCAGGGGCATTGTCGATGAAGCCCAATCCTGGTGGCACCTTAACCACGAATACCGGGTGCGAGGGATCTTTCTCCGCTAGAAGGCGTCTCTCTATCGTCAGCACACCGTCATGCACACTCTGTAGTTCCGAACTGGCGAGCCTCCGCAAATTCTTAGGTAGCATGGGCTCACTCGCCACATGAATCCTCCACATAATACCCTCGGGTCTTGGTGGCCCGTCCCGAATCCTGATCGGATTCGCAATTGACGCCACCGGCTGGCTAGCTGCTAGATTTTCTTTTCCTGCCCTTTTTTCCTTTTGGAGAGCGGGCAGGCACCGCAATCTGAGCACCAGCCACCTATGTAGTGTGTTAGGGCTTAGAATAAAGGGTCGGTTGGTTGTATCAGCTGGCTCTGTAAAGGAGCAAGCTAGAGGCGTGATGGCTTGGTGATAGTGGCTTTCTCTATGGGGCCACCAGCTAGGTCTTCGTTGCTAAACTGTGTGTTGAAGAAGTGATCATTCCAGTCTTCGTCGTCCTCAGCCGGATCCTTCGCCATGTGCATATCATCAACATGATCATCCGACCCACCGCGTGGAGTTGACGGCAAGGGCGGTAAGGGGGCCTTGCCACCACTTGTCGCTGGCACTACAGGCGGTGTTGTTGTCTGTGGCGTGATGGCCCCCGCCGTCCCCAAACGGATCATGCTCCTTGGCCATTGCAAGAATAAGCCGAAGCAACTTCTGAGGATAGCCGACTCTTCTTCATACGCTCCTGGGGGTTGAATGGGAGGTTCCAGGTCGTCACAGCCCCTTAGCACCCGACTAATTTTAACCATGTGCACGCTATCTGGCATCGGCCTTGAGTGGAACGTGCGCTGCAAGGGTTGAACGATGGTACCCTTGGAAACATCCCTCAGCTCGTTGTTCACGTAGCATAAGAGAGTGCAAGGAACATCCGTCTGCGGAAAACATGTACGACGTCGTCAGAGATGCCATAAGAGTAATAGATGGTGTGAAAGGCGGTAATGCAATTTGTTTACCGTGATGGCATCGAGATCGGCTAATGTCGAGGCACCGCATACGGCAACGGGTGTGCAAGAGACGGAAGGGCTGCTTGATGGCACGATGCTAGCCGCCGGTGTATTCTACCTACCGGCGGATGGCAGGGGGAGTCACCAACACTTGTGGCGCCGCGGTGCTAGCGGGCGTAGTAACGAACACGGTGCTAGCGGGCGCCGCGGTGATGGCAGGGGGAGTCACCAACACTTGCGGTGCTAGCGGGCGGAGTCACGAACATGTAGTTCGCCTGATTCGTCGGTGCCGTGTTGTTCGACTGGCTGCTGACCATGCTTGGAATCGGGCACGGCCCTACTCGACCACCCGCACTCTAGTTCGCTATTGACTCCACCAAGGTAGGCAGGATGGAAGTGAGGGTGATTACCAGGTTGTCTTGGATGATCTGCGGGATCCGCGCCACTTGTTCCTTAAGTTCTTGAACCTCGCGGTTTTCCTCCTCGCTCCTTCTCGACGGCGCCACATGCGTCCTCGGCGGTGGACCAAAATGATCCACCCAATTCTTACCCCCGAGGCCGGCCAGACGACTAGCCGACGACGACTTCTTCGTAACCGGCTCTATTTTCTTGGCCCGGTTCATCGCCCTGTTAAAAGGGTTATCTCACCGGGTGGCCGCCGTTGACCCCTGGGATCCATGACTAGCAACAATTTCCATGAGAGGAACCCTGAGATCCATGACTAGCAACAATTTCCTGCAGAAGAAGTTACAGTGGATCGTTTAGAAACTAGACTTCATCGATTAGAATGCAATCGAGTTGATCCGAGGTAATTAGATTACTTACCACAATTTCCTGCAGAAGAAGTTACAGTGGATCGTTTAGAAACTAGACTTCATCGATTAGAATGCAATCGAGTTGATCCGAGGTAATTAGATTACTTACCACAATTTCCTCGAATTCCTTCACCGCAGGATCCGTGGTGAGTTGTTTGGTTTTTGGATCCACATGGTAACGGGCCCGGATGAAGTTTTGAACCTGCCCGGGTTCGAATTTCGCAAAGGGGTTTTCTATCCCCTTAGATCTATACTCTTCGTCCTACTTATTCCATTTGGCCTCCGCGGCTGTATCCACCAGATCCGAGATGGTGATGACCTATATTCATCACCTGCAGCACCTTTGCCTGATTACTGTTGGCCAGGGCTCTTTCAGATTCACACCTCACCTTGAACTCCCAGAACTGATCTTCGGTGATCTGCGGGTCAATCTTCTGGATCTCCTCGAGACTTTTGCCATCTTTATAGATCTTCTTCTTTATCCGGGTTCTCCATCTGGCCAGGGCGGTGCTCATCTTTGTGAGGGAGGATTTGTTTACTTCGTTCCATCATAATTTGTGTTCTGATACTTAGCGGGGAACTTGTATCTTGCGTGCAACTTCTCGAAGAGGAGTGTGCACAAGTGGCGATTATCTTTATGACGGAGATTCTTTGTGTTGATCGAGATGGTTGTCCAGGTAATCGCCGCCACTTGCCCACCATACCCTCTGACGACAAGGTCGGGCTCCAAAGGAACCCCTGTTGGGCTCACTTTGGTAATTTCCTCCCTGACCGTGCCGACCGTGTTCGGGTGCCGTTCCTTCGGCTTCTTCCTCCGCGTCTTCCATCTCATTATCCTCGCTCTCCAAAGGATGGTATTCTTCATCGTCTTCTAGCCGCTGGGCCGCCTCCTAGAATGTCAATTGTTTATTCGGAGGTCTGAGTTCTCCTTCAGCGCTGATGCGCTTAGAACATCCAGCCTCGTCGTTGTCACACATCTTTGCACTAATAAAAAACAAATAATTGGTTAAATGCACGAAAAAATCCGGCATGACCTTTGCTAATTTTCTTAAACTAGGAGTGACCGATTTTTGCCGAAACGGAAGTTAATCAACATTCCGGCAAAAATAGGGACTCATTTCATACAAGAAACTGCATACACGACATAATAAAGTGCTTCATATAAGCACAAGCACAACCAACACAGCCAGTACATTACCAGCACAACAAGCACACCAAGATCATTACTAGGTATCTAAAAATAAATGGCCAGATCCTGTAAATAATTAAGATGGGTCTTGTGTAGAATTAAGAAAAAGAATTACCAGGGCCTCAAAGATTGGATTAGCAATAATTTAGATAGGAGATAGCTTCTCATAGTGTTATCCCTCTTTTGAGGTGGCTTGAGACTTGTAAATAATTACTTGTAACTCTCTATGATTTATAAAAATTGCAGTGGGGTTCTTTACCCTACTGTTTCACCCTCAAAAAAATGGCCAGATCCAGCAACACATATAGTAGTAGCAGCATAGTAGTTTTTTGTAGCCAACAGCACATATAGTAGTAGTAACCAGATGAACAACAATGCCTAGATGATCAAAAACAGTAGCACATATAGTTTTCCATCAAGTCTAGCACCAGGTTATGCCTAGCATCACAAATAGTACCTTGACATTCATATTGATGCAATGATGCTGAAAATGTTACAGCATGATCTGGGCCCAACTCCCCTACTAACTCGCTGCATGATCTGGGATGTGCCATCCCACAGGCATCCTATGCAGCGACTAAGTCTAAAACTGAAACAAACCTATCTACTGTCAGCTTTAACGTGCACAAACACACACGCCACACTCTGAACTTTATTGCTGGGATGATGATCATCAAGTGAAACAAACAATGTGGCACCAACAAATAGTAATCAGAGGCACGCAAAAATCTGGAAGCTATCTATTCCAACAAAATCCATGTTTCCATCAGGAAGCAGCAACTTCTACTAACTAGCATCTATATATTGGTGGGATGATCATCATCAACTCAAATGAACAAGTGACACCAGAAAATAGCAAGAAGAGGCACATAAATGTGACATCCATCCATTGATCCATTTCCCAAATTCCATGCATCACCATCACTACTACTTAGGCTGTTAGAACCCAGCATTCAACAGTAGCAACGTACAGTACATAGAACTACTTAGCAAGGATGTTTAGGGTGCTTTCTTTTTCCTCCAAAATGTTTTCCATCTTTCTTTTTCCCCCAAAATGTTTTCCACCAGTTCATGTTTGTTCATCTTTCTTCTACTAGTCCATGATCCAAGGTTTCGACTACAAGGTGTCCAGGAAAGTAAAATAGTACACGGGATGACAGGAGGAGGTGCATGGAAATGAGAAGGAGCCGTACAGACACAGTGGACTGAAACTAGTTTTCTTGTACACTGCTTGTGAATCGATTGCAAAACAATTTAGTTCGATATAAACTACTCCCACATTTTCTACTACTACTTGACTAGAACTAACCGAATCTTGTTTCTGCAGCGAAGGATGTACTAGTACAGAGTTAACCCCTTAGAACTAGAAGGGGGTGAGAGCTAATAAAACTGAGATGCTGAAATTGATGGGTCGCTCAGTATGAAGTTGCAGCAGGCCTGAACACCTTGAGTTTCGTTCCTAGAATCTTGCTCCTTGAGAGAAAAAAATGGAACGCAAGAGAGTTGTTCGGAGCAGTACCGTGTGGGCAGGGAGAGAGGGAGAGAGGGGAGAAGGCTCACCTCCTCTGAGACGAGGACGACGACGAGCGCGTGGGCGAGGCGGCGGCCTCCTCCTCCTCAGCCTCGAGCGGCGGCGACCTTCTCCTCCATGGATCGGCAGCGATGCATGCCTCCTCATCCTCGAGCGGCGCGAGCCTCCTCCTCCGCAAGCGGCACGGGCCTCCTCCTCCTCTATGGATCGGCAGCGGCGCAGGCCTCCTCCTCCTCGAGAGCGCAGCGGTGGCGGATCGAGAGCATAGCGGCGGATCGAGAGCGCAACACGGCGGGGATCGATGTGGTGTCTGAGATGGGGATGAGAGAGGCGGGCGTGGCGCGGTTGACTAGTCCAACCCACTTAGGCGTATCGCACCCTGGCCAAGTGCGCTACGGGTAACCGTAGCCCGTAGCGCACTTGGCCAGGGTGCGCTACGCCTAAGTGGGTTGGACTAGTCAGATAAGAGGGCGGCCACCCTAGTAGTTAACACTAGCACTGTCTTATCCCACTGGTTCTGCCCACTACTCTATTCAGAACTTTTGAGCACCCAGGTTCGAATCCTGGTGCCCCACTTTTTTATTTTTATTTTAAAAATACTTTTAAATGTTCCAAAAAATGCCCAAAAGTGGTGATATATGCCATAAAAGTTTTGTTTTGTTTTTAAAATACTTTAAAATATTCCAAAAATGCCGAAAAGTGATAATATATGTCATCAAAGTGGTGCAAATATGATTCAAAGTATAACTAATTTTCATAATAATTGGTCCATGAATATTACAATATTTTTCGACCACGTGTTTTACAATATTTTTCGAGCTAGTGTTTTACAATATTTTTTCCCTTCTTTGTCGCGGTTGAATAATTTTGCCCCGGCACTTTAATGTTTCTTCTTTCGAATGGGCTACCTTTTTTGGGTAGGGTTGTCATTTTTCTTCTTGTGATGTATGTTGCTGCATCATAGTCATCGTCATCTTCAATCTTTGGATCGCCGTACTGGTCGAAGTCTTGCTCGTTGGCGACTCCATCCATTCGAATGATGTTTCTTTTTCCTCTCCTCACGACAACACGGCTAGGCTTTGTTGGGTGTGTAATCAAAAAACATTGGTCCACTTTGGTAGCCAGTACCCACAGTTCATTTTCGCGGCCACGTTCGCACCGATGCCCTTGGATTTGGCTGCTTCGGGTATTACCATGGTTGTGAAATACCGGTCTTCTCTTTCGACGCTCTTTGCCCATCTGACACGGAACATCGACACCTTTTCTCCACAGTAGTCGAGCTCCCAGATCTCCTCGATTCTTCCATGGAATCTTTCCTTCACGTTGTTATCGGTGTAGAATTCCGACGTTACGCGTGAGTTCTGATAATCACACTTGTTGTCCTTTTTCTCCGTGTAGAATGTGTAGCCGTTGATATCATACGCCTGATAGGTCACCAGGTTTTGCATCGGTCCCTACGACAAGGTGAGTATTATCTTTTTCGTGTCAGAAGAATGCGATAGTGGGGTATTATCAAGGAGCGTTTGCCTAAACTAACGCGTGAAATCTAAGTTGTGCTCTTTGATTATTTCTCCCTGCCTCCTCTGTATGCCCCGGTCACTGTACTTCTTCTCGATTAACCTTTTGTGCTTCTGTACCCAAGGATGACCAGTTCTAAATGCTGTAGCGCGACGAGGTTTGCTCGATCAAAGTCTGCGCGTCGAAAATCAAAATCTGCATGGAGTATGCGACGACCCTCTCGGTGACCAGATCCGTCGAGCTTGCCAAGGTGCCTGTTGACGGGAAGACCGACAGGGTTCTTGATGTCTATATAATTCGTGCAGAAAGAGATGCACTCTTCGGCCAGAAAGCTCTTGGTTATGCTTCCATCTGGACGGGACCTGTTGCGAACGTATTCTTTGATGTGTCCGTTCATCCTTTTGAACGCCATCATGCTGCGGAGGAACATCGGCCTGAGTTGGACGATGTCCTCCACAACATGGACCAGCAGATGCACCATAATGTCGAAGAATGCAGGTGGGAAGTAGACCTCAAGCTTGCATAGTATCACCACGATCTCCTCCTGTAGCCTCTCGAGCTGATTCACGCCAATCGACTTCCTAGAGATGACGTCGAAAAACTTGCAGCGGCCAAATAACGTTTCACGAACATGCTCGTCCATTATCCCTCTTAGTGCAACCGGAAGTATCTGCGGCATTAGCACAACACAGTCATGAGACTTCATGCCATTGAACATCTGCTTCGCCTAGTGTAGGTATCTGATTATCTTGCCCGCGTAGCCGTAAGGAAATTTGACTCCTAGAAGGCACTTGAAAAACTGTTTGATCTCATCCTGGCTTAGAGTGAAGCAATAAGGAGGGCAGTAATATTCGTTCCTCTTGAACTTTTTACCCTTCCGACGACCTTGTGTCGTCTCCGACTCATGATCATCGTCATCTTCCTGATCCTCAGGAGTAGTGCGTCCTCCGTGAAGCTCCTTCCGGATACCCACGAATATCAGGCCGTGCCTTGCTTTCGGACCATCTTTCGTCTGATTATGGTGGCGACCAGACTCTCGCACACGTTTTTCGTGATATGCATGATGTCGAGGCTATGAGGCGTGCGGAGAAACTTCCAGTATGGCAACTCCCAGATAACAGACCTTGTTTTCCATACCTTCATCATCGTCTTGTCTTGCTGCCTCTTTCGCTTCTTTCTAGGCTTAGGATAATCTTTCCAGTTTTTTAGCAACTCTTCCACTTCTTCGCTGCTCCTACGCTCTGGGATTCCTCGGGTCTCATATTATCCATCGAATAGGTATCCACATTTTATCCATGGATCATTCTTGCCGAGCCACCTCCGGTGCGCCATGAACACGGTTTTCGAAGACCTGGATCTTTCTCTAGTTGGAGATAGCTTGTGTTATCCATGCACCTAACGCATGTGCAGAATCCTTGGATAACCTGCCCCCAAGATATACCCGCAACCTAGATAGTCTTGCACCGTAGTGACCAACGCGGCTCTCATAGTGAAATAATCTTTTGTGACGGCGTCGTAAGTATTGGCTCCAGATTCCCATAACGTGGATAGCTCCTCTTTCAACAGCCCGAGATACAGATTGATGTCGGTACCAGGTTGTTTCGGCCCTTGAATTAGTATAATCATTTGTATGTACTTCTTCTTCATGCACAACCATGGATGGAGGTTGTACATCCATACAAACACGGGCCAAATGTTGTGCGTGCTGCTCTGGCTACCGAACGGATTGAGTCCATCGGTGCTCGCACCAAGCCTGATGTTCCTCGAATCTCCACCGAATTCTGGGAATTTGAGGTCCAATGCTTTCCACTGGCTAGCATCTGAAGGTTGCGTCAGCAGCTCATCCTTTTCGGGGTCATCGTCATCTCTTGGCTTCTTCCTTTCCGCATGCCATCGCATGAGCTTCGCTTCCTTAGGGTCCGCGAAATAGCGCTGCAGACGAGGAGTGATAGGAAAGTACCATACCACTTTTTGAGGTGCTTTCTTCCCTTTCTTGTATCGACTCACGCCGCACACCGGACATGTGGTTTTCTCCGCGTCCTCGCCTCGATAAATGATGCAATCGTTGATTCATACGTGATATCTAACGTGCGGTAGATCGAGAGGACAGACGATTTTCTTAGCGTCCTCGATACTAGTTGGACATGTGTTCCCCTCCGGGAGACGATTGTGCTAGAATGACATCATATCGTCGAATCTTGCGTCGCTCAATTTGTGTTTTCCTTCATCTCCATAGCCTTGAGCATTACATTCAACCGGGTATCATCGGGCCTGCATCCTTCATACAATGGATTAACCGCGTCTTTCTCAAGTTGCGCAAGCTTGGATTTCTCTCTAGCGGCAACCCTAGCGTTACTCGTCTGCTTGAGAAGTAGCTCTTGCACATAAGGGTCCTGCACCCAGCGTGACGTTGTTCCATCGTCATCTGCTCCACCGGCATCTAGATCATCATCATCCCGGTCTGCTTTCGCACCTTCACCATCTCTAGGAGAATCTTCATCATCTCGCCCATTCTCGCCGTGATGATCATCGTCATGTTGCCCACCTTCACCGTATCCATCGTCTTCGTCATCGCTTATCCAACGAGTGTATCCATCCATGAAACCATGGCGGAGCAGGTGCGCCTGCAGATTCCCGGAATCTAGGTCGATCACCCAGTTGAGTTTGGATCTTCTGCACGGACATCTTATCTCTGTCTTGTTATTTCGTATCATGTCGGTCGTCGCACATTTCAAAAATCTAGACACAATGTCTTCGCTCATTATGAGCACCATTTTTGCCTGCACTGTGTAAACGGTACAATTAGAAGTCTATTAGAACCACATAATCAATGCATGCATGCAATGGTCGACAGAAAATTTTGGCATGACCTATCCTAAAATTAGGACCTTTGCGAAACGCCAAAGTCTTGCCAAAATGGAAATGATTAAACATTTTGGCAAAACAAATGGCAACTTGTTCACACACAAACATAAGAGAGAGAGAGACCGATCCATACACACATGAACATATCATTATCCTCTCCATACACACATGCATGCATATGAGCATCGATACTCTCCATATATATATACACACACATGACCATCGATCCTCTCCATACAAACATCATGAGCATCAATCATCTACATACATATGAGCATATCATCCATATACACATGAACACATCCTTACATGGACAACTTATAGAGATGAGAGACCGAGATCGCGAGAAGATGGAAAGGAAGGTGTGCGCGAGACTGGAGAAGGAGATGAGAGACCAAAGAGCTTCCTCTATTACGTATGTAACATCCAAGGCAAGTTCCACATGCTAAAAATGGTGAATGAGTGGAGAAATTGAGGTGGGAAGGAGAAGAATCCCGACTAGATCTAAGGATTAAGAAGAAGGGGAAAGTGAAGTGTGGGGTGGTGGATGATCACATATTGTGCACATGCATGGTCGACACATCCGTGGCGCACATGGCCCTAGTGCGCCCCAGGGAAAAATCACATCCGTGGCGCACATGCCAGAGTGCGCCACAGATGTTTCTGCCCATTTAAGGAGCAGAGGGGGCTTCACATAGGCGTAGCGCACTTGCCACATGTTCGCTACGGCTATCCCTAACAACCGTAGCGCACCTCCCCCATGTGCGCTACGGTATGCTGATCTGACCAGCAGGCCCCAGCCCAGATATCTGTGGCGCACTATGACCCTGTGCGCCACGGTTGTTCTAGTTACTAGTAGGGCACTGCCCACAGGTGAGCCACGCCTGTTTTAGCCATGGGGCACTTCAACCATGTGAGCCACAGATGTGCTGATTACCTATAGACGTTTTCCTAGTAGTAATAAACTGGTTAGTATCATATCTTAATGTTTATGATAAATGTTTACATCCCATGCTATAATTGTATTAACAGGAAATATTTGTACTTGTGTGATTTGTAAACATAAAAGACACCCTTGTAAAGCCTCTTATTCAACTAGCTTCTTGATTAGTAATGATTATGGTTTCCTGATCATGAACATTGGATGTTATTAATAACAAGGTCATATCATTAGGATAATGATGTGAGGGACATAGTCCTATAGTTAAGCGTAGCATAAGATCAAGTCATTCAAATAGTTCACTTGCTATAAGCTTTCAAATACATAGTAACCTAAATCCTTCGACCATGAGATCATGATAATCACCACTTCGTAACTGGGTTGTTATAAAGGTGGCATTGAGTATTTTGAAAGTATGTGTTGAGGCACATGGATCAAGAGTGGGATTTGTCCATCCATATGACAGATAGATATACTTTGGGCCGTCTTGGTGGAATATCATACAATTAGCTTGCAAGCATGTGACTGGCTCACATGAGATCACATATCACAGGAATGAGTAAATAGTACTTATTGGTAACAAGGTTGAACTAGGTATGCAGACATACCGACGATCAAACCTCGGATAAGTAAAGTATCACGAGACAAAGGGAAATTAGTATCGTATGTAAATGGTTCATTCGATCACTAAGTAATTGTAGAAATATGAGGGAGCCATATGAAGTTCCAGATTCCTCTATTGGTTATTGATCGGAGAAGAGTATTGGTCATGTCTGCATAATTCATGAACCGTAGGGAGACACACTTAAGGATTCAATGTTGTTTAATAGATATGGAAAGTGAGTAAAGAGACCGAATGTAGTTCGGAGTCTCGGATGGGATCCGGGATATCACGAGGAGATCTGGAATGGTCCGGAGAATAAGATTCATATAGGGAAAGTCCAATTCCGAAGTTCGGGAATGGTTTTGGTGTTTTCACCGGAATGTTCTAGAAGGGTCTAGAGGATCCACCGAACAAGAAGGGAAAGGGTACATGGATGTGTGATCGCAAAGTGGAATGGTTGCATCATGTCCTAGGTCACTTGGCTAGACACTTGGAAGAGAGAAATCAAACTCTAGTTTGAAAGTCAAAAAGCCACTTTGAAAAAGTCAAACTAGAACCATGTGGAGGGAGAGAAGGAAACCTACCTAAGGGAGGAATCCTCCCTCTCCCTTGCGCCGACCACATGAATTGGAGTTGGGGTGGACTCCATCCCCCTTGGCACGTCCCGACCTATAAAATGAGGGGTAGGGCGCCCCCTACCTCACACAAGAAACCCTAGGTTGGTCCCCGCCCCCCCTCTCTAGTTCCGGCCAATATCGATCTCCTCTAAACCACTACCGACTAGCTAAACTCTAGTTGCTAGCTACCTCTAAACCTTGGACCTCTAAAACCTAGATCGCCGGGGCTCCCTCTACTCCACCATACCCGCTCTGTCTTAGGTGAAGCCCTGCGGGATCTCCCCTCTACCTCCGACACAACGTCATTGTGCTGCTGGAATCGTGAGGAGAGAGCTACAACCTCCGATGCCTGCTGGAACAAGGGAGGAAGGTCATCATCGAGTACCGTACGTGTGACCGACTGCGGGAGCGCTGTAGGAATGCGGCACCGGAAGGACCGTCTATGTGAGAATCACCCACGAGAATCTGCTCTCGCTAACCGGTTTGGATCTTGGAGGGTTAGTTCTCTATCGACTCGTTGCTACAATCTAGTAGATAGATCTTTGCTTGTGTTTGTTCATGCGATATAAATTTTTTGTTTTCCATGCTACGAACCCCTACATCCCCTCCCCCAAACCGCCTCTAACTCTCATAAATAGAAGGAAGGGGGCGCCCCCTTTCCCTCCCACAAGAAACCCTATATTGGTTGTATCCCTCTAAAAGTTGCAGCCGTTTTAGAGCCCTCTAAAAGTAGCCACGCCTAGCCCATCTACTAGCTGCCGGCCACCACCTCCCCTCATCCCTCTAAACCCTTGATTTTAGAGGACCTCTTCTACTCCACCATACCCGCTCCCGCTTAGGTGAAGCCGTGCGGGATTTCCCCTCTACTTCCTCCACCATGCTGTCGTGCTGCCGGAATCGCGAGGAGAGATCTACAACCTCCGCTGCCATCTGGAACAAAGGTGACATAGTTATACCCCATGGGTATACAATGTTAGCATACCTGGTCCATTCCAAGGGAAGGACCACGACAGGATACGCGGCCTATGGAGATTTCGGGTGGCCCAAGCCCATGACGCCTTCGGATCCTTGGAGAACAAGACTAGAGTAGATAGAATTTCAAAGGGGCAAACCCTAATCTGTAACCGACTCGACCTACGCCCGGGACCTTCCTATCTATATAAAGTCTAGGAGGGCATGGCGAGGAGGACAATCAACTCACCTCTCATGCACCTCACGCCATATTGCATCTCCGCACCCCTGTAACCTTCGGTTCCGCCGTAATCAAGAGTAGACAAGCATAATTGAGTTTTCCCTCCGGGGGCCTGAACCTGGGTAAACCTTGTGTCACAGTGTTTCTTGTTTTCTAACCGTTCCGCGATCTACATCATCCCCATCTTCTCCAAAACCCAAGTCCATAACAATGGGCATTGATGAGTCGAAACCTCGCCAATTGGCGCCATCTGTGGGAACTTGGGGCGCTGATTTTGCGATCATGACGGTCCCATCCAGAGCGATCTACAAGTCATCAGCGACGGAGAGCCATCTCCTCTTCGGCACCTTCGACTTCACCGCCCACTCGCCAGGCACCATGAAGGATTTCGAGCCCGTAGGCGACGGGCTCGAGATTCTGTTTGGGAGCTTATGCTTCCAGGTGGGGCAGACCGGCACCCTCCGCCTTCCAGATCGGGTGCCACCACCATCCATCAGGCTCGCTTCATGGGTCCCGCCCATCGGCATGTTACGCACGTCGACGCTGACAGATGAGTCATATGACAGCAGCAGCTGCAACTCATATCTGTGTGGCCGTCCCTCAGATGAAGGAACCTACGGTTCTGGATCCGAAAGCTGTGGCAGCAGCAACCCAATCCGCGAGCATTACTAGTGCGTTGTGGTCATCCAGGGAGAATCGAAACTGCCACCAGGTTCGAGTACCCCCAACCCAACGCCCGACTCGCAGGCTGGGAACGGAGGAAACAGAGGAAACCCACCCTTCCAGCCCAATGAGGGCGATGCTAACACCTACTAGAAGATCAACCTCAATGAAGACGGATGGCGTCAAGCACGCAAAGCTGCGGCAGGCAACATCATCCTACCTGTGAATTCTTCAGGGATCTGTTCATGGCATACTAGCTTCTGCTCATCGGCGAGCATAACCGACAGTTGAAGCTGATGGAGGACCTCGACAAACGCAAGAAGGCGGCTTCGGAGTCTAGCGCGCGGCGAGCTGCGCTCTCCACCGTTGGCGGCTCCAGCTCACATGGCAACAACGCCAACAAGCATCGCTCTCGCGTGGAGAACATGGACCCCACTGCACGTCGCGAAGCAACAAGGGCCCTCAACACGTCCTTCATGTCAATGGACGTGAATGGTAACATCATGCCGAAGACGTCGCAGGCTGCAATCATGGCAGCCACTATGTACCTCGCGTCCCATCCACCTCTATTGGGGGACCCGAAAAGCACCATGCACAAGTCCACGCTAGCCGGTCCTTGACTCATCGGAGCTGCGCTCCATGAGGAGGCTCCTGTGGAGCCAAAAAATAAATCTGCGGTCAGACTCAACCGCAGCCCCACACCCTCATCCGAAGAGGACGAGCACGATCTACCTCGACGTCGCAAGAGCCCAAGGCGTCGCAGCAGCGACTACGACGCTTGAAATGACCTCGCCCAGTGCAAGGTCGACAAGGCACGCGCCAAACATGCATGTTCAACTGAATCCGACGAGGATGACGATGGAGAGTTGTGTGGAGCATGATGCTTCAGTAGATCCCTTTGGCGGACACGGCTTTGGACACTCTGAAGTTCGACGGCAAGCAGGATCCAAAGGTATGGCTCAGCGACCACCTCTCGTCCATCAAGCTGCACGGCGGTACCAGAAATACCGCGCTACAATGCCTTCAGCTGCAGCTGACAGCCGTAGCTCGAATCTGGCTCAGCAGCCTGTCCTCCGACTCCATCCGAAGCTAGGAAGAGTTGGCGTATAGTTTCATCCAAAACTTCAAGGGCACCAGCAAAAGGCCAGCCTCGATCGAGGAGCTACGCGCCTACACCCAACGTAACGGTGAATCCATTCGCTTGTACATCCTACGTTGGTCCAACATTTAGAACTCCGCCACGCACAACTCTGAGGAAAGGACAATCGACCCTTTCAAGGATGGTGTCAAGCGCCCGGACTTCAAGGAAGAACTTGGGCGCGTCAAGCCCAAGATGCTCGACCACCTCATGGACATTGCCAACAGGTGGGCAGATGGCGAGGATTCCCTCCATCGAATGCATTCTTATGATGAGGATGACTATGGACATAAGAGAGAACGCCGTGCAAGCAAAGATCGCGCGTCTACGACGACCGCGACGGAGTCTACATGGTTGTGGCTGGCTACACCGACCGACGCAACAACGACAACACATCAGCGGATATCGCGGAGGAAACTTCCACGACGGAGGACGCCCCATGCAAACATGGCAACACCGCAGCCATGACGACGAGCACTCAGCATACGACAAGTTGTCTGGCCCTTGCACCATACACTTCTACATCGACAAGCAAGATGGCAAAAAGAAGGCCAGCCACATGCTAAAGGACTGCTGTGAGTTCCAGAAGCTCAGCGAGGGTCTCACCCAAATGCGACGCTAGATCGTGAACCCTGGGTTTGGGCCCGCACCTGCAGCAGGTGACATTGCCCACAGAGCTCCTCCACCACCACCCGTGGGACCGTCGACTCCAGCAATCGCAACTGCACCAAACAATGGTACAAGAGGATACCCACCGCCAAAGGGGGCCCTAATGATCCAGAACGGACGCCCTACCAACAGGATGCAAAAGAAGATCTCCCGATAGGTCACCCTCGCCGCGACCGCTCCACCTGCTATCCATGAGTACCTTAGTGGTTCGGAGTCCTGTATCACGTTCGATCGCTCGGATCACCCCCGCCAGATCCCTCGCCCAGGCCATGCTGCCCTGGTGCTCGAGGCACAGATCGGAGGATTCAAGATGACCCGCGTCTTCATGGACGGTGGCAGCAGCATCAACCTGATGTTCGCCAGCACCCTCGCAGCTATGTGGATCCCGCTGTGCAACCTTGAACAATCCGACATAGGGTTTCACGGCATATTCCCAAGGAAGGGCATTTACCCCCTGGGAAAGATATGGCTTGATGTCATCTTTGGCAAGCCCAAAAACTTCCGATGCGAGCGGCTGGAGTTTGAAGTGGTGGACTGGCCATCACAGTACCACGCCATCCTCGGGCGCGTGGCATTCGCAAGATTCTTGGCAGTTCCGCACTATACGTACCTGCTGCTCAAGATGCCAGGGCCTAGGGGTGTCATCACCATCCAGGGAAGCTTCACCTGATCTGACCACTGCGACAGAGATTTCAACAGAATCTCCAGTCGTTCGGCATGCAGGAGGAGCTCACGAGGCTCCGAGAAGTGACAGACAATGGGGCGCCCCCAGTCTCCAGGAAAAACGCACCTGATATGTCATTTGACTCCACAGTCAACACAAAAAGGTGCAGGTCCACCCAACGGATGCCTCCAAGACGACGCTGACCGCCAACGACCTTAGCCCCGCATAGGGAAGCGCGCTCGTCGAGTTCCTCTGTGAGTGCTGGGAAATCTTCGCCTGGTGTCCTGCGGACATGCCAGGAGTTCCCAGAGAATTCGCCGAGCACACACTCAATGTGTTCCACGATGCAAGGCTAGTCAAGCAGTTGATCTGACGTCTGTCCAAACCAAGAGCCGAAGCAGTTGGAATCAAAGTCAACAAACTGCTCGATGCCAACTTCATCCAAGAAATCAAGGAAAGCGAGTGGCTGGCCAATACCGTGTCGGTCCCCAAAAAGGACACGGACATCCTGCGGATGTGCGTGGACTTCACATCACTCAAAAAGCACTGCCCCAAGGAGCACTTCCCTCTACCTTGGATCGATCAAATCATTGATTCGACAACAGAATGCGAGAAACTCTCCTTCCTCGACGCCTACTCAGGCTACAATTAGATTCGACTAAAGGTCGAAGATCAGGAGAAAACGACGTTCATCACGCCGTTCGGAGTGTTCTGCTACAACACCATGCCTTTCGGGTTGAAGAACACGGGTGCCACGTACCAGAGGTGCATGCAGGCGTGCCTGAAAAACCAGATTGGTCGTAACATCCAAGTCTATGTTGACGACATAGATCAAGACGAGGGAAGCCAAGATAATGATCGACGATCTCCACGAGACGTTCGATAACCTTTATCATTACAAGATCAAGTTGAATCTAGAAAAGTGCAACTTCGGCATCCCATCTCGCCAACTACTCGGCTACTTCATCTCCCAACGAGGAATCGAGGGGAATCCAAAGAAAATTCGGGCCATACTGACCATAGAGAATCCGAAGAACCTCAAAGGTGTCCAGCAGCTAGCTAGGCGCATCGCGGTGCTAAGCAGGTTCATCATCCGCATGGGTGAAAATGCCCTGCCCTTTTACCAGCTGCTGCGCAAGATGAACAAGTTCGAGTGGATACCTGAAGAAGAAGACGCATTCGAATCACTCAAGCGGCTGCTCTCCACCTCTCATGTTCTGGTCACGCCAAAGGAGCGATAGCCTCTACTGCTATACATCGCAGCCACGCATCAGGTGGTAAGCACCGTACTCGTGGTGGAATGACCCGAAGATGGCAAGACCCATGGGTCCAACGCCCAGTCTACTACCTCAGCGAGGTACTAACACCAACAAAGCAGAGGTACCCTCATTACCAAAAGCAATCCTATGGTGTATTCATGACTGCTCGTCGGCTGAGCCACTACTTCGAGGAGCATCAGATAATGGTCATCAACGAAGTGCCGCTGTCCGACATCCTGAACAACCCCGAAGCCACATGACGCATTGAGCTATCCCCTCTAGACATAGTCTATGAGCGGCGCAAGGCCATCAAATCTCAGGTCCTCCCTGACTTCCTCGTCCACTGGATGGAACTCCAGCTGCTGGACACCCCGAACATGACGCAATCATGGACGATGCACTTTGACGGATCCAAACGTGAGGCAGGAGTAGGAGTTGGTGTCATACTGACATCCCCTCAGGGTGACAAGATGAAATACGTCCTTCGGATGAAATTTCGCGCCTCCAGCAACAAGGCCGAATATGAGGCCCTCATCCATGGAATGCGGATGGCCAAGATCTGCGGCGCAACGGGCCTAATCATCTACGGTGACTCGAACCTTGTCGTCTAGCAGCCCATGAACAAGTGAGACGCGCACAGCGCCAACATGACCGCGTACCGCGCGCTCTACAATTCACTCGAAGGCGACTTCGACGGCTGTGAGCTTCGATATGTTGGACGGGAAAGTAACGAGGAAGCTGATAGGCTCGCCAACATCGGCTCCACCTATGCACGGGTGCCACCAGGTGTGTTCCTAGAACAAATCTTCATACCCTCTATCAAAAGGAAATTCCCCAAGGGATCACCCGAAGAAGGAGAGCACTCGGGGGCTGCGCCACCCGAAGGACATGAAGGGCCCAAAAAGCTCGACACAGAGGCTAAGCTCATCATTCTGATGCAGGTCATAGCGATCGAGTGGACATGGATGCAGCCATACCTTCGGTACCTGCTAAACAACAAACTTCCCGACGACCCGACAGATGCCCGGCACATATCTCGACAGTCCAAAGCGTTCACCCTCCACAATGGAGAGCTGTACAAGCGCAGTATTTCGGGCGTACTCCAAAGGTGCATCACCATCGGTGATGGCAAAACCATCCTCCAAGACATCCACGAGGGCATCTGCGGTCATCATGCAGGCAGTCGTGCCCTCGTCGCCAAAGCTTTACGTGCTGGATTCTACTGGCCAACTGCCATGAACTATGCTAATGACATCGCCTGAAGGTGCAATGGGTACCAAAGGTACGCAGACAAGTCACACACACCAGGATCGGATCTCAGGCCTATCCCACTGGCCTGGCAATTCGCCTAGTGGGGCCTCGACATTATTGGCAAACTGCCCAAATCATCGAAAGGAGGCCACATCTACCTCCCGGTCGCAGTCGACAAGTTCACCAAGTGGATCGAGTCCATGCCTGTCACCAACCAAAGCGGCTAAACGGCCATCAAGTTCTTCGAGTCCATAGTCTAGAGGTTCGGCGTGCAGCACAGCATCATCACGGACAATGGCTCGAACTTCATCTCGAAGGAATTTCAGGACTTCTGCGAGGGCCTTAGCATCAACATATCATACGCCTCCGTGGCGCACCCACAGACCAACGAGCAGGTCGAAAAGGCCAACAGCCTCATAGGCAGGCATCAAGAAACGCCTGTTCAGCCCACTCGAATGGCTTGCGGGAGCCTGGGCCGAGGAGCTACCCTCCTTCCTTTGGAGCCTATGCACAACGCTGAACAACGCAACTGGCTTCACACCCTTCTTCATGGTGCATGGAGCCGAGGCCGTACTACCTGCCGAGGTACGCCACAAGGCCCCACGGGTCATCGCCTACAGCGAAGCCAAATCAATGGCTGCCCTCGAAGACGCAGTCGACACACTCAATGAGGCACGCGACATCGTCGCGGCTAGCTCAGCGGTCTACTAGCAGGCCTCCGCAACTACCACAGCTGTCGGCTGCGCCCAAGGTCCTTCGTCGAAGGAGACCTCGTCCTACGACTCAAGCAAGAGCGGCCAAAAAAGCTCGAGTCCCCCAGGGAAGGACCCTACATCGTCACAGAAGTCATCCCAGGCGGCGCCTACCGCCTCATGGACATAGCTTGAGGAGTCGAATACTCTAACACCTGGAATGTTGCATGCCTGCGATGCTTCTACCCCTAGCTACCTCTTTACGTTCAATAAGGCTACTCAGCCAAGTCTATTCATCCTAACAATGTACCTCTTCGATTATGCTACAACTAAAAGCTAAGTCCCTTGGCCGAAATTCCTTTTTCTTTGTATTACTTTTCGGCAAAAATACGCTCGGGGGCTACGCCTCACCTCATGACCTCATCGACTAAGTACAATGCATACAACCTAAGTAGCTGACCACGTCAGGATAACAAAAAGGACATGCACATAACAAAGCACAACGTGCTAATACAAATAAACTTTACAAAGGGAACAGCAAGCTCACTCGAATACATACACATTTTACATCAATCAGTTTTCTTTACAGTACCTACCTATTCTGGAGTATTACACTCGCCCGTTGTTCGAATAGATCAACAATTTCTTCGGCATACTGCCTTACAGCCGCATAATGCGGGCGCATATCCCAAAGAATACCATCCGGCCGAAGAGGTGGCCTAGTCTCCACCGCCGCGAGATCGACGTCATTGCGATGCAGCCGAACAAGCGAAAGAGCAGCCTCCACCCTAGCAACTAGCTAACGACGTACCAATTCCTTGACATGACCCACGTCCCGAAACTTCGCCAACAGGCCCCAAAGGTTGTAAGGTGCCTCATCCAGGGGAAACATGATGGTCTAGGTGGATGTCAGGGAAATCCTCGCCTGCCTCAGCACCCGAGAAACCTAGTGTATGCGATCTTGCACTGTCGCAAGGACGATGGCCCGACCGCGGTCCATCCTGAAGAATCCGCCAGCCTCTAAATCCTGTTGGGTCAAGAAATTCATCCGGACCGCGACACGCTACTACTCTTCCTTCGGAACAAGATTGATTCCTGCACAAACACAATTATAAGATGATACACAGGAAAGTGCATCCGAAAAGAACAACAGTTCACGAAGACTCACATTGAAGATGCTCGCTCATCTGCCGCAGCTCCCCCATCAAAAATGCCTCCCTGGCAGTAGCCCGCTCCACCTTTGATTTCCAGACATCCGCAGGGCCGTGAATGCTGAGGATATCCTTCTCTAGGCTACAGATGCGGTCACGAAGGAATGTGAGCTGCGGCGCATCATCCAACGATGGTCGCGGCTCAGGAGCAGTCGAAGTATCAGCAGGAGTCCCACCCGAAGGACCCTAAACGAAAACAAGTAAAGGACATGAACATCACAAACATCACTGGTGGGAGATCGAAACATAACTTATATACACAAAGGCCACCTCGTGGCATAAGTAAAGATTGTTCATCAGCAAAAGCGTACATCACAAGAAAAAGAGGATAAACAAGCCTAAACTACAAACACCAGAGCCTAGGAAACTGCATCCGGAGTAGCCTCAGAGCCAGACTTCCTGCTCTTGGCCTCCTCCTGCTGCTTGGCCGCGTACTCTGCCAGCAGGACAATGAGCTTCGGCCCATAACGCTTACAGCGGGAGGCAAAGAGAGAGAATGCTACCTCTGAGCCAGCAGCAGTCGTTGGCATCTGGGAGGTGATGTGTGGCAGGTCGAGCTCCGCTCCCGATTCCATGGCCATGGCTAGCCGCATGGAGGCGCCGATGGCCTTCTGCTTGCGCTTGCACATAGCTAGAGCGTCCTCCAACAGGGCATCCGCCAGAGAATCAACATCCTCTAGAGCAGCGCCCTTGGGAACGACCTCCCTGTAGAAGTGTCAGAGAACTTCCTTGGCTTTCGCCAGGGAGCCAGCAGCAGTACTGCAGCGATCTTCGACCGCTGCGGTGGCATCATCCATAGCATCTCCATACTCCAGCACACCGCGGTCAAACGCGATGCTGGAAGCATTTGAAGGCAAAGAAGAAAGGACACAAAATAAGTTGAAGACAAGAAGCAGCCGAAAAAATACAAGACAAGAAAAGTAAATAACACTCACCGGAGAAATCATGGCTGCACCCATCAGCCTGTTGGCCATCTCCTTCTCGCGAGTGGCCGCCGCAGAAGCAAGCTGCTCCACGCGATCGGCAGACTCCTTCCGCAGACGCTCCTAGGCCTCAGCAGCGTCAGCCACCTCCTTCTGCAGGCGCTCCTTCTCCTCCGCAGCATCCGCAGCCTTCTTCCAAGAGCGTCCAGCCGGCGGAGAGCCGCATTATTCTCATCTACAAACATCAAGAACAAAGGATCAACAGAAGAGGAAGGGGACAACCGAAGCAAACAAAGGGTGATCAAACTACGGACCTTGTAGCTGCAGCATGTTGGCCTCCAGCGCCAAATGCTGCTAGATAAGGAGATTAGCACTATGCACGAAGGGCTGCAAAACAAAAACACAACCTAGCATCAGAAAGGGCTCCGGGGCTACGCCCCACAAGAGCAAAACTCGACCAGCAGATCATCCAAAAAAGGGCTCGGGGGCTCCCCCCTACAAGACAAAGGAGCAGACAACTTCCGTGCTCAGACGGAGACTCTGAAGTTCCGCGTGCGGTCTTCTGAGTAACGACTACTCGAGCCTCTCGTGGGGAGGGGTTCGGGGCGTCATCCTCAAAGTCGGCCACCATCTGAGGGTGAGTACTTCTCAGCTTTGACTCCCCTACAGCCTCTTGAGCGCCCTCACTAAGAGAACCCTCCGAGGAGTGGCTGCAAGGACAATATCGATCAAGACAAGAAGAAACATTGTACATTGAATAAAGCACAGCCGAAACTAATTACGAGTCAATGTCTGACAAGTTGAAGACGGGTGGTGCCTTCTCCTTCTCCTTCTTCTTCTTCTTCTTAGCCGGCGGCTGCAGCGCCATCGCTCGAAGGCGCACAGCCGGAAACGGTGCGAAGAAGCACCATCATCCTCGCCATGCTGCTCAAGGAAGGACGGGCCCCTCGGAGTTGGTGGGGTAGACGCGTCCGATGAGTCACTTCGCGAGCGCTTTCGAGTCTGCCCCTCACTCGCCTCAGGAGCATCCGCGGTCGGCCACTAAGCTGGAGGAAGCACAGACTCGGAGTCCACCTCCTCATTGTATGTTGCCTCCCTAAATTTCTCAAGCAGAGGAGGCATCGACCCCGTAACCTGGAGGCGCTGCAAGAAAAAATAAAAATAACATGAGAAACTACAACAAACAAAAACGCACGGAAAAGCGCAACGCGCACAAACAAACTTCAACTTCGAAGCCCCTTTACTGGCGCTAAGAGGGGGAGTGAGCGACTCCCCTGGAAGGTCCTCACCAGCCTTGAACTTTAGTAGAGGACGGAGGACCCTATCAAGATCACCTGAAGATAACTCTTGGGATGACACTCTGGTTGGATCACTAGGGCCGACGTAGAGAAACATCGGGTGCGCCCTGGCCTGGAGCGGCTCCACCCGATGTTTGAGGAAGGTGCGGACGATGTCGACACCGTTGACCTCCTTGCCTAGCACCAGCTAAAGAGCCTTCACTCACTTGTAGAGGCTCTCCACCTCTGCAACTTCGCCCTCCAAGATGTGGTTTTTCAACGATCTCTTCAGGACAATCTTCTGCTCGGAGTCGAAGGGGGCAAGACCAAATTTCTGACCATCCGTCTTGACATCGCGGATGTAAAACCACTTATGACGCCAATATTGGACGGACTCGCAAATAGATAAGGAGAAAATTTGGAGAAAAGTACGAAGGGAGATGATGCAGCCGCCAAGCGAATAGACCTTGCCGGTGCCGGACTGCCTCTTCACGGAATAGAGCTTCTGGAAGAGGCCAAAGTGTGGATTGATGCCGAGCCAGCACGCGCAAAGCGTGATGAGGCATGCGATGTTAAGAAGAGAATTGGGAGAAAGATGATGAATCTGAATCCCATAGAGGAAAAGGAGCCCACAAAGGTAATCGTGGGTAGGAAGCGAAAAACCGCAAAGAATGAAGGCAACAAATATCACCCAAAACCCTACAGGTGGGCGTTTGATTACCTCATCGCCGGGGATCCTGACGTCCTCCTTGTTTTGCGGGATTAACCCCGCACCACGCAACTTAAGCAGATCGGTGTCACACACCTCGGAGCGCCTCCACTTGCCTTCAGTGGTGCGTGCAGGAGCGGCAACCTTCTTGCCGCCGGCAGCGGCACTCAAGCCATCTCCAGCAGCGCCCTTCCTCGACTTGCCCATGGCCAGGAGTCGAGAGCGGCGATTAGCATGGAGAATAGAAGAAGGAAGTGATCTGAGAACGTCCAGTGCGCAAGGGCGAAAGATGTGGTGCTCGAGAAAATGGAGGCAATGGCGAAAGCAAATGGCAAAGCGGTGAAAAAGAATCACTGTTTCCCCACGGTTATAAAAGACGAGGAAGATAAACAAGAACCATTCATTCAGAAGCCCTAACATCCAAGACAGATCCAACCATACACGTGTCAACACAACAACGAATCATCGCCGGCACGCCGTCCACTACGCACAGAAACTGAGGAGACGCTGTAATTCTCGCCACGCCGCGCATGACTAGTCAACTCCAAGTTAGAAAGTGGTACCCATGTTCATCCTATCACGCCATCTCTGGCGCCGCGAACGGTTGAGATCACTGATCGTCAGCACTAACGTCATCAAAACTAGCCTAGCAACGGTTCGAAATCTTCGGCTGATAAATCAAGTACTTACTCGAATCTACGATTCGATAAAATACTCGGGGGCTACTCCTATCAAGAGAGCTGGCTACGCACCTGAGGCATGATTAAGGTACAACACCTCTCAACTAACTTCGAGTCCCACGTTGAGTCTACGACTCCACTAAGGACTCGGGGGCTACTCCCATAGGGTGGATTGTTCAAGCATCCAAAAAATTTGTGTCCTTCGAACCTTAAGCTAAAACTGAACTAAAAGTATATGCTCGAGTCTACGGCTCGAACATACACTCGGGGGCTACTCCCATAGGGAGCGCTGGCCGCTCACCCTATGAATTCTTCGACTATAATCCTTCGGATCAAGTACGACAAAATCTTTCTGGCAACTCTTCCCAAACAAATGCTAAGTGATAAAATTCGGATGATGCGTCTGTGATGCAAGGATAATACCTACAGATATCATCTGATGGCCTGGTAACGCACCTGACTGCGCTCTGCCTGTAAAAACCGTGTCAATTGATGCGATGAAAAATCCTAACGGACGCGTTGGGTACATCACTTGAAAAATCCACTAGGATTCAACTCCTATAAGACCTCAACGGCTTGAGTCAAATTACACCATCATTTGTTCCGGATTAGAGTCTGGGGTCAAATCTGAAGAAGATCGTGTTGTTTTGTCCTATGATAGTTAACTGGTCCTGATCCGTGAGGAGAGTCAGGCACACGCATCAACAATCCCTACGAACTACATTATTTTCTCTTACAAACAGGTCCAACTGCACCCGAAAGAATGAAAGAGTCCTCAGCCGAATCTACGATTCAACTGGACACTCGGGGGTTACTGACATAGTTATACCCCACGGGTACACAACATTAGCATACCTGGTCCAGTCCAAGGGAAGGTCCACGACAGGTTACACGGCCTGTGAAGATTTCGGGTGTCCCAAGACCATGACGCCTTCGGATCCTTGGAGAACAAGACTAGAGTAGATAGAATTTCAAAGGGGAAAACCCTAATCTGTAACCGACTCGACCTACGCCTGGGACCTGCCTATCTATATAAAGGCTAGGAGGGCAATACGAGGAGGACGATCAACTCACCTCTCACGCACCTCACACCAGATTGCATCTGCGCACCCCTGTAACCGTCGGGTCCGCCGTAATCAAGAGAAGACAAGCAGGAGTAGGGCTTTCCCTCCGGGGGCCTGAACCTGGGTAAACCTTGTTTCCCCGTGTTGCTTGTTTTCTAACCGTTCTGTTATCTCCAGCATCCCCGTCTTTTCCAAAACCCAAGTCCATAACAATGGGAATTGACGAGTCGAAACCTCGTCAAAGGGAGAGGAAGTTCTTCATCGAGTACCGATCATGCGGGAGCACTGCCGGAACGCGGCACCGGAATGATCGTCTACATTATCCTGTGATCGGCAAGTGAACGACTATATCAACCACGAGAATCCGATCACGTTAACCGCTTTGGATCATAGAGAGTTAGTACTCTATCAACTCGTTGCACCGATATAGTAAATTAGATCTTGGCTTGTGTGTGCTCATGTAATAGAAAATTTTAGTTTTCCATGCTACAAACCCCTACGCAATTGATAATTCATACAAAAACAAGTTGGTGAAGGTGTTTCTATCTAGACTAGAGAGGTCTAGATCCCATGCAATGTTGGCGTGGCCCCACATTTTCCAGAAGTGTGTGTCATGGCTTGACGTAGCACTCTTATAGCTAGATCTATCATGTGGGTGGGATCATGTTGGTCAATGTTAGTGATTCACACAACCACTCAGTTGATGATGGGGTTTCTAGACAACCTAGAGAGGTCAATAGCCCATTCAATGTTGGCATGGGCCCACATCTACCACAGTTGTGTGTGTCATGGCTTGGCATAACAAAATTGTAGTTAGGTCAATCAAGTAGGTAGGATCATGTTGGCCATGTGATGACTCATACAACAACAAGTTTGTGAAGGTGTTTCTATCTAGCCCAGAGATGTTTAGATCCCATGCAATATTGGCATGGCCCCACATTTTCCACAAGTGTGTGTCATGGCTTGGCATAGCACTCTTATAGCTAGATCTATCGGTGGGTGGGATCATGTTGGTCAAGTGTAGTGACTCACACAATCACTAAGTTGATGATGGTGTTTCTAGCCAACCCAGAGAAGTCAATAGCCCTAGCAATGTTGGCATGTGCCCACATCTACCACAGTTGTGCGTGACATGGCTTGGCATAGCAAAATTATAGTTAGAGCTATCAACTAGGTAGGATCATGTTAGCCAAGTGATGACTCATACAACAACAAGTTGGTGAAGGTGTTTCTATCCATCCCAGAGAGGTCTATATCCCATGCAATGTTGGCATGGCCCCATATTTGCCACAAGTGTGTGTGATCGCTTGGCATAGCACTCTTATATCTATATCTATCAAGTGGGTGGGATCATGGTGTTCAAGTGTACTGACTCACAAAACCACTAAGTTGATGATGGTGTTTCTAGATAACCCACAGAGGTCAAGATCCCATGCAATATTGGCATGGTCCCACATGTACCACAGTTGTGTGTGTCATGGCTTGGTATAGAAAAATTATAGTTAGATCTATCAAGTAGGAAAGATCATGTTGGCCAAGTGATGACTAAACAACAAGTTGGTGAAGGTGGTTCTATCCAGCCCAGAGAGGTCTACATCCCATGCAATGTTGGCATGGCCCCAGATTTTCCACAAGTGTGTGTCATGGCTTGGCATAGCACTCTTATACTTAGATGTATCAACTAGGTGGGATCATGTTGGTCAAGTGTGGTGACTCACACAACCACTAAGTTGATGATGGTGTTCCTAGCTAACCCAGAGAGGTCTATATACCATGCAATGTTGGAATGGCCCCACATTTGCCATAGTTTTGTCTCGTCATGTCTTGGCATAGTAGTGTTATACTAAGATCTATCAATAGGGTGGCATCATGTTTGCCGAGTGCAGAGGAACACAACCACTAGATGATGATGGTGTTTCTAGCCAACCCACAGATGTCTATAGCCCATACAATGTTGGAATGGGCCTACATCTGCCACAAAGTATCTCATCATGTCTTGGCATAGCAAAATTATGTAGGGTTCGTAGCATAGAAAACTAAAATTTTCCTACGATGCGAAAAACTAAGTAAAAAGATGTATCTACTGGATACAAGAAACAGGTGGATATACATCCATAGAAAACATACCCTTGTAGACCGACAAATTTTAACGAGGTTGTACTCGTGGATGATGTAGACAAACGCTTGCCAATCTCAACATCCTAACTTACTTTAGCATCGCTACGGGAGAGAATTTCTCATCATAGTCAACTCCTTGAATTTGTTGAAACCCTTTTGCGACAAGTCAAGATTTATAGACAGGTGCATTACCATGAGCATCAGTTTTTCTTTTGAAAATCCATTTGTTCTCCACGGCCTTTCGGTCGTGATGTAAGTCCACCAAGGTCCAAACCTGGTTTTCGTACATGGATTCTATATCATATTTCATGGCTTTTAGACATTTGTTAGAATCCAGGCTCATCATCGCTTCTTCATACGTCGCAGGGTCATCTATTTCATCAACCATGAAATTCATAACAGGATTTCCACACAGTTCAGGAGTTGCACGCATCCTGCTTGACCTACGAGGTTCGGTAGTATTCTCTTTCGGAGTTTCATGATCATTATCATTAGTTCCTTGTTCATTCGGTGAAGTCAACTCTGGAACAACTTCCGGCGTTGTGCTACTCACCATATTATGAAGAGCAGGTTCAATAACCTCTTCGAGTTCTACCTTTCGACTACACACACCTTTTGAGAGAAACTCTTTCTCTAGAAAGGATCCATTCTTGGGAACGAAATCATTGCCCTCGGATCTGTGATATAAGTACTAGCCAATAGTTTCCTTAGGGTATCATATGAAGACGCATTTTTCCGCTTTGGGTTCGAATTTATCAGGATGAAGTTTCTTCACATAAATATCGCATCCCCAAACTTTAAGAAATGACAGCTTAGGTTTATTTCCAAACAACAAATCATACGGTGTCTTCTCAACAGATTTAGATGGTGCCCAATTTAAAGTGAATGCAGCTGTTTCTAGTGCATAACCCCAAAATGACAGTCGCAAATCAGTCAGAGACATCATAGATCAAACCATATCTAATAAAGTACGATTATGACATTCCAACACACCATTTTGCTATGGTGTTCTGGAAGGTGTGAGTTGTTAAAATATTCCACACTCTTTCATATGTGTGCTAAACTCGTAACTTAGATACTCACCTCCACGGTCAGACCATAGAAATTTGATCTTTCTATTACGATGATTTTCCACTTCATTCTGAAATTCCTTGAACTTATCAAAGGTTTCAGACTTGTGTTTCATCAAGTAGATATACCCGTATCGACTCAAATCATATGTGAAAGTAAAAAAAATAACTATATCCACCTCGCGCCGACACAAACATTGGACCACATACATCAGAATGTATGATTTCCAATAAATCTTTCGCCTATTCCATTGAACTGGAAAATGGCGTCCTGGTCATCTTGCCCATAAGGAATGTCTCACATGTATCAAATGATTCGAAATCAAGTGATTCAAATAGTCCATATGAATGGAGTTTCTTCATGCATTTAACACCAATATGACCTAGACGGTAGTGCCACATATATGCAGATATATCATCATCAAGTTTAATCCTTTTAGAATCAACATTATGAATATGTGTAACTCTATTATCGATATCCAACAGAAATAAACCACTATTCATATAAATCGAAGAACCATTGTTTTCATATTTAAATGAATAACCACTTGTCATCAAACACGATCCAGATACAATGTTCATGCTTAGTGCAGGCACCAAATAACAATTCTTCAGGTTTATAACTAATCCCAATGGTAAGTGGAGAGGCAGCATTCCGACGACGATCACATTAATACTTGATCCATTGTCGACACGCATCTTGACCTTACCCCTTGCTAGCGGTCGCTTGTTCCATAGCCCCTGATTTGAGTTACATATATTAGCAACCGATATGGTATCAAACACCCAGGTGCTACTGCGAGCACTAGTCAAGTACACATCAATAACATGTATATGATATATACCTTTGTTTTCCTTGCCGGCCTTCTTGTCTGCCAAATACTTGGGGCAGTTACCCTTCCAATGGCTAGTCCCCTTACAATAATAGCACTCGGTATCAGACATAGGGCCAGCTTGGAATTTCTTTTCAGGCGTGGCATCAGATTTTCCGCCCTTCTTTCCCTTCTGTTTACCCTTCTTTTCTTTCTTGAAACCGGTGGTGTTATTGATCATCAACACTTGATGTTCTTTCTTGATCTCCACCTATGCAGTCTTAAGCACTGACAGAAGCTCGGGGAGGGACTTCTTCATGGCATGCATGTTATAGTTCATCACGAAGCTCTTGTACCTAGGTGGCAGAGATTGGAGAACATGATGTATGCAAAAGTCAATGGGAATCATTCTTCCCAATGACACAAGCTTATCTGTGTACCTAGGCATTTTGAGTACATGCTCACTAACGGAGCTGTTCTCTTCCATCCTGCAGCTAAAGAACTTTTCATAAGCATGATAAATCTCTATAGCAGTATGGGTGTCGAAAATCATTTTCAAATCACCCATTCTATCAAAGGCATTGTCGTTTTTTAAACGCTTTCTAAGTTCGGGCTCTAGCCCATAAAGTATGCCGCAATGAACTAAGTTGTGGTCCTCCTGACGAGTCAAATAGGCATTCTTTTCCTCATCAGGGGCATCATCGAATGGTGGGGGCATAGCGGCGCTTCTAGCACATATAGCTTTTGTCCAACAAAGAGGATAATTATGAAATTCATGACCCAGTCTGTAAAGTTGCTACCATGCTTCGCAAGTTTCTCTTTCTCCATGAACACATTGAAATTAAAAGCAGGTGGTGCCATCTACAACATAATTTGTAAAGTTTAGACTAAGTTTATGATTGATCGAGTTCAACTAATCCAAATTATGAATGAACTCCCACTCAAAAACGACATCCCTTGTGTCCTTTTGGTGATTACATGAACCAAATCCACTACACCAAAGTCCGATCATCACATGAGTCGCTGTAGCTTCAAAGGCGAGCATCTATATGGGCATCATATCAAATATATGACTCATGCTAAACCTTTTGGTCCATGTTCCGAGGCCATGTATGTATATCCTAGTCTCGCCAAGTAAGAACCTTAGTATTTTGCATGTGTAAAACTATCTTACACCCGAAATATGATCATGGATTCAAGTACACCTGATCATCACGTGATGTCTTGAACTGGCAAAACATAATCGGTGCATACTTAAGGGAGAACACATTTTTATCTTGATATCTAAATGAGGGGTCATATTATAATGATAATAAAACATCAAACAAGCAATATAAGATGCAACAACATCATATGTGAAAAGTGAAATGATATGGTTCTTGCACTTGATCACTATCATGTGCATCGTGGTATGATCTTCATCATTCCTTTGAGTGTAAGGTCAAGGTCTATGGAACTTACACATTAGGTGTGTTGTAAGAGTATCAACTATACATCAACTTACAACATTACCATATCATGACACCAGCCCAGCAACAATCTAAACTAGGCACTTCTAATTTATCCATTGCAAGTTTTATGTGGCTTAGGGATTTCGAAGATATAACTATTCTTACCTACGAACATGGAACCACAACAATGATAATCAAATTATTACCAACTCGTTGTAAATCAGATATTGACTATAGTAGGAGATACAGACACCCGCTAGCCACTTATACAAAACTAGTTGCATGTCAAGACTGGAACCGGTCTCATTTGAGGACATGTAAAGTTTGTCCGGGCCTCTTCATCCCATTATGACACCAATATCCAAAGTACAAAAAATAAGTAATAACATGATCTTCATCGCCCACAGACTCATATGTGTACTACCCGTGCAAAGCATCTACGCATAGATCCGGCTCTCATACCACTGTAGGGTTTGCAGCATAGAAAACAAAAAAATCCTATGATGGGAACAACTAAGTATCAAGATCTATCTACTAGATACAAGCAACGGATGGATATACATCCATAGATAATATACCCTTGTAGACCGACAAAATTTAACGAGGTTGTACTCGTGGATGATGTAGGCAAACGCTTGCCAATCTCAAGATCGAGAAGAAGTCCAGCGCCGCAAATCAGCAGCGCATCCATCCTCGCACACACGTTCAAGCCACCAACAACCTCCGTCTCCTCGCTCCAGCGATGCAGCGGAAGCAAGAACTCTTTTCAAATGAAAAGCCACCAGGAACATGTATCTCGCTAGTCCGAGACCATGGGGAATAAACTAGAGGGGAGAGAGATTCTTCACGAGGAGGTGTGAGTGTGAGAGAGGGAGAGGGAGGATTTCTATAGAGGAGGGGGAACCCTAGGTAGTGGACGACGCATGGGATGCCCCCACCACTCCCTCTATTCATGTGAGTGGAGCTACCACTCACAAATTGCCTTTTCATTTCTCCACTCAAAATTCCCATTAAATTTCACCAAATTTAATGTAATCTATCTTTAAAAACTCCTTTTATTTATTTTTTCAGAATTTTGTCAATTACATTAATTAAAAAACATTCACATAAAACCCCTTGCTAGTATTCAATTTCACATGTAGAAACAATTTCAGCAATTTTACCCGAAACAATTCCGGTGGTTAGTTAAATAATTCCTGCACTTTGTAATTATTTTGTCTAGAACATATTTGTTCCAAATGGTGTCGGTGTCTCTTAAGTGTGTCACCGTACAGTTCGCAAATAATGCATACATGATCGAGACCCCTCTCAGATCAATAATCAGAAGCGGGACCTGGAGATCCATACTGACTCCCACACATTCAACGATGACTTCTTGTGATCGTGAGAACCTTTTACGCTAGTAACTTAATCCCTTTGTTATCACGATATATTACATGTCCGAGATTAGATCATCGGTATCTCCATACCTAGTTTGATCTTGTTACCTACATGTACTCTTTTCTTGTTCCCGTGATATAACATTCTAGTGATCTCATCACTTGCTTGCAAGCTAATTAATGTGATATCACTGATAGGGATCAGAGTATATATCTCCGTCATCGGGATGGACAAATTCCACTCTTGACCATGATCCTCTACATAACACCTCCATAGCTCTGAACCCACCTTTATAGTCACCCTGTTACGATGTGACGTTTGATGTTATCAAGATACTCTTCCCTTGTTAGTGATTCGCATGATCTCATGGGCTAAGGACTAGGATTACTTCGTATGATGTTATAGCAATATAAACACAATGACGTTGATCGTAATGCTATACTTCGGATGAATGTTCCTCACATCATTCCAATAATGTTGTGACCTCATTATTAACAACATCCAATGTCCATGATCAGGAAACCTTGATCATCTTGTTAATCAACGATGTAGTTTATAAGAGAGGTATAACTAGAAACTTTATGTTTTTTTATTAAACACACATTGATTAAATTTTCTGTATTAATACAATTATAGCATGCAAAATAAACTTCTATCATATTTTGAATATACATAATAACTACGTTATTATTGCCTCTCAGGGAGTATTCCCTTCAGTGTCGCACTTTCACTAGAGACAATAATCTAGTTACATAGTGATATCTAACACCCATGAAGTTCTGGTGTTGATCATGTTTTTCCCTAGGGAGAATTTTAGTCAATAGATCTGCTACATTGAGCTTCATGTGTACTTTAAAAATCTTTATATCTCCATCCTTGACATGTTCGTGGATAGAGTGAAACCGACGCTTAATATGCTTGAAATTCTTGTGACCCCTTGATTACTTAGCATTGGCTATGGATCCATTGTCGTCACAATAGTCACCATTGGGTCCAACGCACTAGGAACCACACCTAGTTCGGTTGTGAACTCCATCCAAACCGCTTCTCGAGCTTCTTCCGAAGCAGCAACATATTCTACCTCTGTTGTTGATACCGCCACCACGGGTTGTTTGGAACTCCTCGAACTAACTATTGCTCCATTCATGAGAAATATGTATCCTGATTGAGACTTAGAGTCATCCTGATCGGTGTCGAAGCTAGTGTCGACATAACAATTAGCGATGATCTCTTCTTCACCTTCGTACACGAGAAAATTTCCTTAGTTCTTCTTAAGTACTTAAGGATATTCTTGACCACTATCCAGTGTTACAAACCTGGATTAGATTGGTATCTACTAGTCAAACTAATAGCATGTGCCACATCTAGTCTTGTACATAGCATGGCATATATTATAGAGCCTATGGCTGAAGCATAGGGGATCTTGTCCATTGTCTCTCTTTCTTCCGCCGTATCCGGACTTTGAGTCTTACTCAATGTCTTGCCTTGCAACATAGGTAAGAACCCCTTCTTACTTTTGTCCATTTGAAACTTATTTAGAATATTATCAAGGTATGTACTTTGTGATAGCCCTATTAGGCGTCTTGATATATCTGTATAGATCTTCATGCCTAATATGTATGATGCTTCACCTAGGCCCTTCCTTGAAAATTTTCTGTTTAGATAACTTTTAACACTTTTTAAAAGATCTACATCATTTCCAATCAGTAATATGTCATCCACATATAATCTCAGAAATGCCACATTGCTCCCACTCACTTTCTTGTAAATACAAGCCTCTCCATAAGATTGGACCAATCCAAACTCTTTGATCACCTCATCAAAGCGGAGATCCAACTCCGGTATGCTTGCTTCAGTCCATAGATGGATCGCTGAAGCTTGCATACCTTGTCAGCTACCTTAGGATCTACAAAACCCTTTGGTTGTATCATATACAACTCTTCTTCAATGTTTCCATTGAGGAACGTAGTTTTCACATCCATCTACCATATCTCATAGGCGAAATATGCAAAAATTGATAACATAATCCTATCTGACTTTATCATCGCTATGGGAGAGAATGTCTCATCGTATTCAACTCCTTGAATTTGTTGAAAACCCTTGGGGACAAGTCGAGCTTTATAGACGGTTACGATAACATCACCATCAGTTTTTCTTTTGACAATCCGTTTGTTATCCATGGCCTTTTGGTCATGAGGTAAGTCCACCAAGATCCAAACCTGGTTTTCGTACATGGATTCCATCTCATATTTCAAGGTTTCTAGCCATTTGTTGGAATATGGGCTCATCATCGCTTCTTCATATGTCACAGTGTCATATATTTCATCAACAATGAAATTCATAATATGATTTCCGTACACTTCAGGAGCTGCACGTGTCCTGCTTGACCTGCGAGGTTTGGTAGTATTCTCTTTTAGAGTTTCATGATCATTATCATTAGTTCCATCTTCATTTAGTGAGTTCAACTCCGGAACAACTTCCGGCGCTCCGCTACTTGCCATATTATGAAGAGAAGGTTTAGTAACCTCTTCGACTTCTACCTTCCAACTATTCACACCTTTCGTGAGAAACTCTTTCTCTAGAAAGGATCCATTCTTGTCAACGAAAACCTTGCCCTCGGATCTGTGATAGAAGGAATACCCAATACTCTCCTTAGGGTATCCTATAAAGACGCATTTTTCCTATTTCGGTTCGAGTTTATCAGGATGAAGTTTCTTCACATAAACATCGCATCCCCAAACTTTAAGAAATGACAGCTTAGGTTTGTTTCTAAACAGCAATTCATACGGTATCTTTTCAACGGATTTAGATGGTGCCCGATTTAAAGTGAATGCAGCGGTTTATAGTGCATAACCCCAAAATGTCAGTGGCAAATGAGTCAGAGACATCATAGATCGAACCATATCTAATAAAGTACGATTACGACGTTCCGACACACCATTACGCTATGGTGTTCCATCATGTGTGAGTTGTGAAACTATTCCAGACTCTTTCATATGTGTGCTAAACTAGTAACTTATATACTCACCTCCACGGTCAGACCGTAGAAATTTGATCTTTCTATTATGATAATTTTCCACTTCATTATAAAATTCCCTGAACTTCTCAAAGGTTTCAGACTTGTGTTTCATCAAGTAGATATACCCGTGTCTACTCAAATCATCTATGAAAGTAACAATATAACGATATTCACCTCGCGCCGACACACTCATTGGAGCACATACGTCAGAATGTGTGAATTCCAATAAATCTGGCACCGTTCCATTGAACCAGAAAACGGCGTTCTAGTCATCTTGCCCATAAGGCATGGCTCACATGTATCAAATGATTCGAAATAAAGTGATTCCAAAAGTCCATCTGAATGGAGTTTCGTCATGCATTTAACGCCAATATGACCTAGACAGTAGTGCAACATATATGCAGATATATCATCATCAAGTTTAATTCTTTTAGCATCAACATTATGAATATGTGTAACACTATTACCGATATCCAACAGAAAGAAACCATTCATCACAGGTGCATGACCATAAAAGATATCATTCATATAAATCGAACAACCATTGTTTTCATATTTAAATGAATAACCACTTCTTATCAAATATGATTCGGATACAATGTTCATGCTAAGTGCAGGCACCAAATAACAACTATTTAGGTTTATAACGAATCCCGACAGGAAGTGGAGAGGCAGCGTTCCAACGGAGATCACATCAACACTTGATCCATTGCCAACATGCATCTTGACCGCATCCCTTGCTAGCGGTTGCTTGTTCCGCAGCCCCTGATTGGAGTTACATATACTAGCAACCGATCTGGTATCAAATACCCAGGTGCTACTGCGAGCAGTTGTCAAGTTCACATCAATAACATGTATATCATATATACCTTTGTTTGCCTTACCGGCCTTCTTGTCTACCAAATACTTGGGGCAGTTGCTCTTCCAATGGACAGTCCCCTTACAATAATAGCACTCGATATCAGACTTAGGGCAAGCTCAGGATTTCTTTTTAGGCGCGTCAACAGATTTGTCGCCCTTCTTTCCATTCTGTTTACCCTTCTTGTATTTCTTGAAACCCGTGGTCTTATTGATCATCAACACTTGATGTTCTTTCTTGATCTCCACCTCTGCAGTCTTAAGCATTGATAGAAGCTCGGGGAGAGACTTATTCATGCCCTGCATGTTATAGTTCATCACAAAGCTCTTTGAGATAGGTGTCAGAGATTAGATAATATGATGTATGCCTAATTCAATGGAAATCATTATTCCCAAGGACACAAGCTTATCGGCGTACCCAAACATTTTGAGTACGTGCTCACTAACGGATATGTTCTCTTCCATCATGCAACTAAAGAACTTTTCAGAAGCATGATAACTCTCTACAATAGCATGGGTGTCAAAAATCATTTTCAACTCACCCATTGTATCAAAGGCATTTCGGTTTACGAAATGTTTTCGAAGTTCTAGCTCTATCCCATATAGTATACCGCAATGAACTAAGTTTGGGGCCTAGAGGCCCTTCTAGCACATATTTCTTTTATGCAGCAGAGAGGAGAATCCTCAAATTCATGGCCCAGTAGGTAGAGTTTCTACCATTCATCGCTAGTTTATCTTTCTCCATGAACACATTTAAATTAAAAGCAGGTGGTGCCATATACAACAGAATTTGTAAAGTTTAAACTAACTTTATGATATATCGAGTTCAACGAATCCAAATTATGAATGAACTCCCACTCAAAAACGACATCCCTCGTGTCCTTTTGGTGATTACATGAACCAAATCCACTACACCAAGTACGATCATCACGTGAGTTTCAAAGGAGAGCATCTATATGGGCATCATATCAAATATATTACTCATGCTTAACCTTTCGGTTCGTGTTCCGAGGCCATGTCTGTACATGCTAGGCTCGCCAAGTAAGAACCTTAGTATTTTGCGTGTGTAAAACTATCTTACTCCCAAAATATGATCGTGGATTCATGTACACCTGATCACCACGTGATGTCTTGAAGCGACGAAACATAATCGGTGCATACTTAAGGGAGAACACATTTTTATCTTGATATCTATCATGTGCATCGTGGTATGATCTTTATCATTCCTTTGTGTGTAAGGACAAGGTCTATGGAACTTACATGTTAGCTGTGTTATAAGAGTATCAACTATACATCAACTTACAACATTACCATATCATGACACAAGCACATCAACAATCTAAACTAGACGCTTCTAATTTATCCATTGCAAGTTTTATGTGGATTAGGGCTTTCGAAGATAGAACCGTTCTTACCTACGAACATGGAACCACAACAATGATAACCAAATTATTAGCAACTCGTTGTAAATTAGATATTGACTATAGTAGGAGAGACAGACACCCTCTAGCCACTTATGCAAAACTAGTTGCATGTCAAGAATGGGCGATACGATTTGTAAATCAGATATATTTCAGATGAATGTTCATCACATCATGCCAATAATGTTTTGACCTTGTTATTAACAACATCCAATGTCCATGATCAGGAAACCTTGATCATCTTCTTAATCAACGAGCTAGTTTATAAGAGAGGTATAACAAGGAACTTTATTTTTGTTTATTAAACAAACATGTATTAATGTTTCCGTATTAATACAATTATATCATGCAAAATAAACATTTATCATATACATGGAATATACATAATAACAACTTTATTATTTCCTATGAGGGCATATTCCCTACAAATTATACTTAGATCTATAAAAAATGTAGGATCATGTTGGACAAGTGATGACTTATACAACAACAAGGTGGTGAAGGTGTTTCTATCCAGCCCAGAGAGGTCTAGATCCCATGCAATGTTGGCATGGCCCCACATCTGCCACAAGTGTATGTCATGGCTTGGCATGACACTCTTATACTTAGATCTACCAAGTGGGTGGGATCATTTTGGTCAGGTCTAGTGACTCACACAACCACTAAGTTGATGATGGTGTTTCTAGCCAACCCAGAGAGGTCTATAGCCCATGAAATGTTGGCATGGGCCCACATTTTCCATAGTTGTGTCTCATCATGTCATGGCATAGTAGTGTTATACTATGATCTATCAAGAGGGTGGCATCATGTTGGCCATGTGTTGAGGCACACAACCACTAGGTTGATGATGGTGTTTCTAGCCAACCAAGAGAGGTTTATAGAGCATGCAATGTTGGCATGGTCCCACATCTTCCACAAAGTATCTCATCATGTCTTGCCATAGCAAAATCATACTTAGATCTATCAAGTAGGTATGATCTTGTTGGACAAGTGATGACTCATACAACAACAAGTTGGTGAAGGTGTTTCTATCTAAACCAGATAGGTCTAGATCCCATGCAATGTTGGCGTGACCCCACATCTGCCACAAGTGTGTGTCGTGGCCCCACATCATCAACTTGTGGTTGTATGAGTCAACACTTGGTCAACATGATCCCACCAAGTTGTTAGATCAAACTATACAACTTCTATGCCAAACCATGACACTGTTCTAAGTGTAAAAGTGGTATGCCATGGCATAGTAGTCTTTTACTTAGATCTATCAACTAGTTACGATCTGTTGTCAAAGTGATGACTCATACAAACATAGGTTTGTGTGATGGATTGGCATATCACTCTCATACTTATTAGATGTATCAACTGGGTGGGATCATGTTGGACAAGTGTTAATTTTTTGTAAGAAAACCTTAAACTTAGATATTACACACTCAACCGTGCATTAAAATTCAAATTCTTCATTGTAATTCAAATTGTGTATTCCACACTCAACTTCAAATAGTTTCAAAAGGAGGTAGCCATGATCGGAAAAGAGTGGGCGGGCGACAGGCGGGGGTCCATAGAGAGAGAGATCCGTCAAAAAAAAGAGAGAGATTGCTGGTGAGTGGGGCCACCGTGCGCGTGAGAACCGTGCAGTACCATAGGCGTGTCCCAGATGCACCATGCGCTTGTGAACTGTGTAGTACTATACACATGTCTGCCGTGAACTACGTGAGAAGGTGCGCATGCGTACGCTGCTGAACCGTACACATGTGAACTACGGGAGCACGAAACATCAGCGTCTCACCATATAGATCCCATCTCTCTCTCCCCTCATTCAATCCATCACGCCACTGCTTCCCAACTCCCCCTCCCCACCTCCCTTCCCCACTCCTCTCTCTCTCTCCGCCGACCAGGAAAAAACCCTCTCCCCTTCCACTTCCGCTCCAGTTCCCATTCCAACGATGGAGCACCCATCCGACGCTGTCGCTGCAGCGAAGGAGAATGTAACATCCCAATTTCATCAACCCTGATTAACTGTCCAAAAGGCAAAAATTAGGGGGAACAAAAAAATTCTTGCATTGAGTGCTTACTAGTTTTCTTTAACTCAAGTAACTGTTTGTGTGCTAGTTGTGTACCCCTCATCTCAACACTAGTTTACAAAAACTATTTTACAAAAGAGATGTCTTGGCTCATCTTTCATATTCTTAAATGTTCTAGCATTTCAAAACCAGAGCCAATATGACTTTGACACAAACAAATACTTTACTAGCTTCTATTGCCAAAAGTATGGAGACATATATATACTCTCCTTATATTTTCGAGACGGAACCTTCAACTACCCTTATCTCTAGGTTTCCTAAAACCTTTATTAAAACTTTTCATCTCAATCTTGGTAGAGATACCAATATGGTACTTATCTTACTTAAAAGAAAAAACCCTTTTCAAAAACCCCTCCTTACCTCAAGATAGGCTTGATGGTAACCCTAGTAGTAGTTAGATAAGTAGAAATATGAACTGCCTTGATCTACTGTTTGATGAACTGCCTTGATCTACTACCTTGTTTACTTAGGAACTAGAATGAGCTAATCTAGTAGGTCATCCCTTAGGACCAAATCTATGCTTGTGATCATCAATCTCAAAGCAAGCATTCAAGTCTAGATCTATCCTAAGCCACTCAAGTGATCATCTCATCTCATGCTTATCTCAACCCATGGATAATCCCTCTTGATGGTTTCCAACCAAGTGGAGACCCAATCCAAGTTTGGATCCCCTCTCCTCAATCTATACCTCAACATCAACCACTTGAGGGAAGGGATAAATCTTTGCCACCCTCTCAATTGTTTACCTCTTGAACACTAGTCGAAATCACCAAATCTGCCAAAATGGCTAAGTCTGGATTTCTTATCTAGATTCAATCTTTGGAGCTCTACCTCTTCCAAACAATGTGTATTATTGAGAATGCACTTGAACCATATTGTAGTACATATTTAGTACTAACAAAGCCCACTCTTACCCTTGGCTAAGCCATTCTAATTCCCACTCATCCATGCTAGTTTTGTAGTCAAGATAATAATCTTTCCTGCAAATCATATCATCTTGCCTACTTTGGCAGAAGTTCACATCTATATGCCACCTCCCCTTGACCAACTTATTTCTTGGTTATGATCTACTAATGTAACACCCTCGCCTGATAAGGCTGAGTTCATGTGTATAGTGCCAATCCCTGGATCGGTTCACTGGCACACACAGTACAAAATGATACCAAATATAACTGTGCATCATAAATACAACGAATATGATCCAGAATTTACATTATTTATTCAAGTACACAGCAAAAAACGAATACAAGGTAGATCTCCATCCTCCAAATGTGCCACAGACGAACAATTGTTGAGTGGAGTCTCGCGACCTATGAACGATCACTCAGATATGATATAACCTGTAACATGA
Organism: Avena insularis; assembly: GCA_023614405.1. Lineage (NCBI taxonomy): Eukaryota > Viridiplantae > Streptophyta > Magnoliopsida > Poales > Poaceae > Avena > Avena insularis. The sequence goes on along the minus strand of CM042689.1, from coordinate 190,518,323 downwards.
AGCGTTGCATCCACGAATGGTCAATACATTAAATGTATGGAAAGTAGGCTAAAGTGGTTAACAACATATCTATCAACTACATGCTTATTTGGCCAAGTGGAGTTCAGGCTCATTTGCATAAAGCAATAGTTTTATCCTAACATTTGTAACAAAGTAGTTTTCCAATACGATAAATAGGACACTCTGGTTCACTCCCAGGTGCTCCTACCCAATTATGTTCACCCAACAAGTTTTAAGTAATTAAGAAATAAGGATGAGTGAGAAATATCATAGCATCAGTATCAGGTCGCTCAAATTGTCCATAACTGGGGACACGGCTAAGCACTTAGTGTATACACCCTGTAGGGGTTAGTACACTTTACCCATGTGACTTGGCCAGCCCAGCTCGTACCACCACTCTCATATTGGATGATGATAGGGAGAAGTCCAAGAAGGAACCATTCGGGAAGTAGCTCCCCAAACCCGACACGCACCGGTCCAACCTACACTATCTACATCTCTGGATACGTGGGTTCGAGTAACCACAACCTACTGAGTCCAACCAACCACCCATTTCATTATTGGCACATGGTTGCACATGAAAGCTACGAAACAAAGAAGCCAATCCTTTCTCAGTGTCCTGGGTGGCATTCCCCACCATAATCCACACTCGATTACCCAATAAATGCCATTCCGCCCAGGTGGTTCAATAAAATCATGTTGGTTTGTCATTTAACAAAATAAAATCCTTTCAAAACAAATAACTTTTCATGGTATGATTCCCTTCCTCGTCTAAATAGCATTGCTAAGCAATCTACCAATACTATGCCTCATAAACAAGGAATACTAGGGAATAATATGGAACATAGCATAGCATATACACATCAATTCCTACATATGCAATTCTACAAAAACATCTACAATGCATAGGAAAACAGTAGGACATTTATGACCAAGATAGCACCACTTGCCTTTGTTGTAGATGTAGTCGATTAGATAATCCTCATAATCCTGATAGATATAATAGTTGCACTCATCATAACCACAATACTTGCAATCATAGTAGTTGCAATCACACACGTTGCACTCTTCGCAATCTATCGAGCAAACAATTGCATAGAATCATAAACAATAGCACATAGAGATCAAACAAATGCAACAAATGCATGCATGACAATTTAATAAGTCACAATGGTTGTTAATTTAGTTCTATAAACAATATTGAAGTATATGATGCATTCAAAGGGCCAATTAATGCAATGGAGTACTTGTTATTAATAATTACTTGCCAATATAGGGTTTTTCATAATTATATTGTAACTCCTGTTCTAACTATCGAATTAAATTTGTTTCTTGGGTTTACTGGATAGAGGACGTTAATACGAACTAGTAGGCGTTGGATTCACCCTAATCGTAGTTATAGATCTTTCTGTATTATTTAAATAGTGTTTAATAGGTTATAAATGATTCATATAGTTTCTGTTGCCTACAAATCAAACTAAAATTATATCTGTAATCTCCACGGAATTGTGATTCCAGGGACATATTATTTGTAATTTTCTGAGCAGTATTCGAATTACTATGATTCTAATACTCTAAATAAGCCATTAATGTATTTATTTAATTGCTGCGAAACCTTATTGTATTTGCATGAACCATTTGCATATTGATGATCTATATGGAACCAGCTTTCCATCGGTATATCATTTATATTTTTGTGACAAGCAACTAATTTACTATGAATTTAATGATTTATAAAGCCATTAAAACTAATTAAATTGCTACGGGGTAAATAGTCCGCAAAAGCTGGATACAACCAGATATTATTAATCTACATTATAGTAGCTTCAATTTGATATATTGTTCATATTTTTCGGAGTTACAGATAATTTCCTATGAATTTATTAGCCTAAAAGACCATTAAAACTAATTAAGTTACTGCAGTTAACGCATACTGTAAAGGTTGAATCTAATACCATATTAATATTCTGCACACTTTTTTGAAATCATTGATATATTATTTGCTATTTTTGGATCTACCAATCTTTTTATATGATTTTTGCAAGTTTGCACAATTTTCTGCAAATTAAATTCAATTTCAAATCTACAGGGAATATTCCCTGGGAATATTCTATGCTGACTGGGACGCGGGGATGACCTGGCATTGACACGTGGCGAGATCCGGTTGGCTCGTACCCCTTCACGGAATCGATCTAATCCTGGCCGTTGGGATGAGATCTAGTGGTTAGGAGAGGAGATTAACCCGATTTTGGCTCAGAATTGACAAGAAATAGATTTGTGTTAGAGAGAAAAATCCGTAGGTCAAATTGAAAAACTTACAACATTAAAGTTGTGGGGAATCATTAGTCCTACCTTCTCACCAAAGGAATTTTGATTTGAAGAAACGAGCGCGAGTACATCTTGGATTTACACCGTCATATCCGAAATATTGCGGTGCGAAATTCTCTGGCTATGGTGGATGAAAAGAGGTGAGTTTTGTCGGGATCGAAATATTTCAACGAGATCTACAACTTTCATTTTTTGGCCGAAGGCAAACAACGAAGTATAGATGGGTTAAAAAGCGAAATAAGATTCGAACATGTGTCGATTCGGAATTTCGAGAAGAGAAACTTGCACAGTTGTGGCTCCATGAGTTTATATGGAGATTTAGGATGGTGTAGAGATAGGTCTTGGAGTAGGGAACAAGTAGAAACAAACGGAAGTCGATTCGGAGTTATAGATAAAAGGTTATAAGAGTTTGAATAGAGATAGGTTTGACAAAAACTGTTTTGCACGATTTTTAAACCAACTATGCGATCCTGCTTTGTGCCCTGCGCGTGGATGGTCCGGTTCGGTCTGGTAGCTGGCTAGCTGGGCTGACCCGTTAGTTTTTTTTTCTTTTTCTATTTACTTCTTTCCCTCATATCTTTTGGATACGAACTCCAAATGACACGATTCTTGTTTCTAAAATTTTCTAAAATGGAATAGATCATTGTAGGATCATATTTGTAATATTTTTACTAGTTTGCATGTAGTGGGTTTATAAATCCTTGTATATTCTATTTTATTTATATCTTTATTTGTTTGTATTTATTCCATAACTTTTTCATAATAGCTCCAAATGAGCTCAATTTTGTTTCTAAAATTTTGTAATATTAATTGGATCTCTTTAGGCTATAAATATCATAATTTATGCCTTAGAAACAGTGGGTTTATAAAGTCAATTTAATTACCTTTAGGAACATTTGGGCGATTCAACTATAGGATTTAGATACCAAGATTTGGATTCAGTTTGTGAGAACTTTGCATGGATGTAATGAAATGCTTATGAATGCTTCATGATTTTCATTTTTAAATCTTGAACACCAATTCTACAATCCATAATCAATACATGCCCTTTTGCCTATATGGCTACTTAGGTCATCACAAAATAATATAAGATTTTGAATTCAAGGTTGAGAGTATTTTCTATTCAAAAAGTTTCTTCTCTTTGAGAATTTTCAACATAGTCAAACAATCAATCAAACTTATTTATTTATTTCACATTCCAAAATTAGGAGAACTTTGGGATGTGATAGACTACCACCCTTAAAAAAAATATCGTCCCGAGATTTGGGAAGGCTAGAAAGAAAGAAAGGTTCGGGATCCATTAGGATGCTACCGCCCTTAAAATAAAATTGACTAGGTCATTTCTCGAGGATTCACTTAGCTCAGATTGGTTCTCCTTTAAACTTTTATTGGCACAATGTCTCTAGCACATTCTAAACATCATGATTGATAGTTTCCGAGAAAGCACTTCTTAAACTAGCAAAACTCTCATGGTGGGAAAATAGGGAACGTTTACTTCACGGTGCCCATAATTCACGGTTCAGATTCATCCTTACCGTACATTCCTATGCTTAGCAATGGATGATTTTAGAAGGGTGTAACAATATACCATTCTAGGGTTTAAGCTCAACTTCGACTCTCTTCTAAGGTTGAAAAGGGCACTCAAGATTCGCAAAGCCAACAGTATAAGAGCGAATAATAAGAGTAGTAGGAATGGTGATCATCCATCCTGCACCCAAATCATTATCCTGTATGAGGATAGGTGAATCACGTTTTTCTATCACTCGGGCATTCTCACTTGCCTTGAAGAATGTTTCCATGGGCACGAACTAATGCTCTATGTATACTCCCATGTATTCAATCAACAAAGCTATTACTAAAACTAAACTATCGATACTTCAACTTTCAGGTTGCGTAATCTACTATATAACATCATTTCAACACTTCATACTCCCACATCTCTTTTTTTCCATTAGATAAAGCATTCTCCTTCCTAAATGCATTGTGTTGTCAAACCTTCCACTTAACACATCATTGTATCTCCAAGGGTTCAAGATAGGGAAGAATAGATTCTATAGGAAAGAAACGACTAAGAAAATAATCCTACCCATAACTATATGACGCATTCAATGTCACAAACAAGCAAACAATCATAAGGAAATCAACACACAAGAAAACACTTGTATAATAACATTACAGGTGTATAAACTTAGTAGTATATAACCACAAAATAGTTTGAAAGCATTGGGAACAATACTAGAGTAAAATAGAGCAACCTATAAGCAATAAACAAAATCTGTCAAAACGGTACAGCAGACTTCACGAATTTTTATGACCGACCTAAATTCGTCAGGAATTTTAGCCAATTTTTGTGCATGTACTACAGGTAATTACGCTCCAGATCCTATCTTTTTAGATTTTTCTGAGTTACCAATAAAATATGAATAATCACGTGGTACAATAGGTCAGGCAGAAAACTGCAGCAGTAATCCCACGAATTTCAATCAATTCACACAATTAAAATAATTTTAAAACCACACGAAAACTCCAGCAACTTTAGAGTTTTAAAACAACAGATCCTTAACAAGGCATCACACGATATGGTTCAGTACAAACAAGCAAGCAACCTATATTGTCATACGACATAAGTTGGTAAGAACAATATGCTAACACGATAGCGATGATCTCCTAAAGAGATAGAACATGGTGGTCTAGACCTAATCAAACTTGATGAGATGTTTATTTATGTCATACTATTTTTTCTTTTACTTAGCTAACTCTCATATAGGTATCATGAGAATGGACAAGTATAAATGTTTGAATAGGAGGAGGTTCTAGAAAAGATAGATAAGGAATATAAGAACTCTAGTAAGTAGAAAATATGATAGTTCTCCTAATAGAGGTCTTCTATTACTAATCCATTTCTAAGGTCATGATCCTACAGTCAACGCATAGCTCTAATACCATCTTGTAACACCCTCGCCTGATAAGGCTGAGTTCATGTGTATAGTGCCAATCCCTGAATCGGTTCACTGCCACACACAATACAAAATGATACCAAATATAACTGTGCATCATAAATACAACGAATATGATCCAGAATTTACATTATTTATTCAAGTACACAGCGGAAAACGAATACAAGGTAGATCTCCATCCTCCAAATGTGTCACAGGTGAACATTTGTTGAGTGGAGTCTCGCGACCTATGAACGATCACTCAGATACGATATAACCTGCAACATGAAACGTTGCAGCCACGAATGGTCAATACATTGAATGTATGGCAAGTAGGCTAAAGTGGGTAACAACATATCTATCAACTACATGCTTATGTGGCCAAGTGGAGTTCAGGCTCATTTGCATAAAGCAACAGTTTTATCCTAACATTTGTAACAAGGTAGTTTTCCAATACGATAAATAGGACACTCTAGTTCACTCTCAGGTGCTCCTACCAATTATGTTCACCCAACAAGTTTTAGGTAATTAAGAAATAAGGATGAGTGAGAAATATCATAGCATCGGTATCAGGTCGCTCAAATTGTCCATAACCGGGGACACGGCTAAGCACTTAGTTTATACATCCTGCAGGGGTTAGTACACTTTACCCATGTGACTTGGGTGATGATAGGGAGAAGTCCTAGAAGGAACCGTTCGGGAAGTAGATCCCCAAACCTGACACGCACCGGTCCAACCTACACTATCTACATCTTTGGATACATGGGTTCGAGTTACCACAACCTACTGAGTCCAACCAACCGCCCATTTTATTATTGGCACATGGTTGCACATGAAAGCTAACAAACAAAGAAGCCAATCTTTTCTCAGTGTCCTGGGCGGCATTCCCCACCATAATCCACACTCGATGACCCAATCAATGCCATTCTGCCCAGGTAGTTCATTAAAATCATGTTGGTTTGTCATTTAACAAAATAAAATCCTTTCAAAACAAATAACTTTTCATGGTATGATTCCCTTCCTCGTCTAAATAGCATAGCTAAGCAATCTACAAATACGATGGCTCATAAACAAGGAATACTAGGGAATAATATGGAACATAGCATTTCATATACACATCAATTCCTACATATGCAATTCTACAAAAACATCTACAATGCATAGGAAAACGGTAGGACATTTTTGACCAAGATAGCACCACTTGCCTTTGTTGTAGATGTAGTCGATTAGATAATCCTCAGAATCCTCATAGATATCATGGTTGCACTCGTCATAACCACAATACTTGCAATCATAGTAGTTGCAATCACACACGTTGCACTCCTCGCAATCTATCGAGCAAACAATTGCATACAATCATAAACAATAGCACATAGAGATCAAACAAATGCAACAAATGCATGCATGACAATTTAATAAGCCACAATGGTTGTTACTTTAGTTATCTAAACAATATTGAAGTATATGATGCATGCAAAAGGCCAATTAATGCAATGGAGTACTTGTTATTAATAATTACTTGCCAATATAGGGTTTTTAATAGTTCTGTTGTAACGCCTATTCTAACTGTCGAATTAAATTTGTTTCTTGCCTTTACTGGATAGAGGACGTTAATACGAACCAGTAGGCATTGGATTCACCCTAATCGGAGTTATAGATCTTTCTATATGATTTAAATAGTGTTTAATAGGTTTTAAATAATTCATATAGTTTCTGTTGCCTACAAATCAAACTAAAATTATATCTGTAATCTCCATGGAATTGTGATTCCAGGGACATATTATTTGTAATTTTCTGAGCAGTATTCGAATTACTATGATTGTAATACTCTAAATAAGCCATTAAACTATTTATCTAATTGCTGCGAAACCTTACTGTATTTGCCTGAACCATTTGCATATTGATGATCTACATGGAACCAGCTTTCCATCGGTATATCATTTATATTTTTGTGACAAGCAATTAATTTACTATGAATTTAATGATTTATAAAGCCATTAAAACTAATTAAACTTCTATGGGGTAAATAGTCCGCAAAATCTGGATACAACCAGATATTATTAACTACATTATAGTAGCTTCAATTTGATATATTGTTCATATTTTTCGGAGTTACAGATAATTTCCTATGAATTTATTAACCTAAAAGACCACTAAAACTAATTAAGTTACTGCAGTTAACGCATACTATAAAGGTTGAATCTAATGCCATGTTAATATTCTACACATTTCTCTGAATCCATTGATATATTATTTTCTATTTTTGGATCTACGAATATTTTTATATGATTTTTGCAAGTTTGCACATTTTTGTGCAAATTAAATTCAATTTCAAATCTACAAGGAATATTCCCTGGGAATATTCTATGCTGACTGGGACGCGGGGCTGACCTGAGGTTGACACGTGGTGAGATCCGGTTAGCTCGTACCCCTTCGCGGAATCGATCTAATCCTGGCCGTTGGGATGAGATCTATTGGTTAGGAGAGGAGATTGACCCGATTTTGGCTCAAAATAGACAAGAAATAGATTTGTGTTAGAGAGACAAATCCGTAGGTCAAATTGAAAAACTTACAACATGAAAGATGTGGGGAACCATGAGTCCTACCTTCTCACCAAAAGAATTTGGATTTGAAGAAACGAGCGCGAGTACATCTTGGATTTACACCGTCATATCTGAAATATTGCGGTGCGAAATTCTTCAGCTGTGGTGGAAGAAAAGAGGTGAGGTGTGTCGGGATTGAAATATTTCGACGAGATCTACAACTTTCATTTTTTGGACGAAGGCAAACAACAAAGTATAGATGGGTTAAAAAGCAAAATAAGATTCACACATGTGTAGATTCGGGTGGCTCCATGAGAAGAGAAACTCGTACAGGTGTGGCTCCACGAGTTTATATGGATATTTATGATGGTGTAGAGATAGGTCTTGGAGTAAAGAACAAGTAGAAACAAACGGAAGTCGATTCGGAGTTGTAGATAAAAAGTTATAAGAGTTTGAATAGAGATAGGTTTGATAAAAACTGTTTTGCACGATTTTTAAAGCAACTATGCGATCATGCCTTGTGCCCTGCGCGTGGCTGGTCCGGTTCAGTCTGGCTAGCTGGGCCGGGCCGTTAGTTTTTTTTCTTTTTCTATTTACTTGTTTTCCTCATATATTTTGCATACGAACTCCAAATGACACGATTTTTGTTTCTAAAATTTTCTAAAATCGAATAGATCATTGTAGGATCATATTTGTAATCTTTTTACTAGTTTGCAAGAAGTGGGTTTATAAATCCTTGTATATTCCATTTTATTTATATCTTTATTTGTTTGTATTTATTCCATAACTTCTGCATAATAGCTCCAAATGAGCTCAATTTTGTTTCTAAATTTTTTGTAATATTAATTGGATCTCTTTAGGCTATAATTATCAATAATTTATGCCTTAGCAATAGTGGGTTTGATAAAGTCAATTTAATTACCTTTAGGAATATTTGGGCGATTCAACTATAGGATTTAGATACCAGGATTTGGATTCAGTTTGTGAGAACTTTGCATGGATGTAATGAAATGCTTATGAATGCTTCATGATTTTCATTTTGAAATCTTGCACACCAATTCTACAATCCATAATCAATCCATGCCCTTTGGCCTATATGGCTACTTAGGTCATAACAAAAGAATATAAGATTTTGAATTCAAGGTTGAGAGGATTTTCTATTCAAAAAGTTTCTTCTCTTTGAGAATTTTCAACATAGTCAAACAATCAATCAAACTTATTTATTTATTTCATATTCCAAAATTAGGAGAATTTTGGGACGTGACAACTAATCATGGCCTACCAACTCCCACTTCACTTGTTTCCCTTGGAGCCTTGTGATTCTTAAACCCACATGGTTTAGGAGGCTACCTGATGTATCTGCTATGGCAGCCTTATTTTCAACAAAGTTTGCCATCTCTTCTAGACCACCTCAAATCCAAATAAGCCTAACTCTTGATTCCATGATCATCTATATGACATGGTCTATCCATACATATACCCCTTATACCAAGGTGAGATTTGAGCTCCCTAATCCAATCCTGTTTAGATGGCATCAGGATAACTAAACCCTAGATCCTCACTTATCTAGTTTCCATCCTTTTCACTTATCAGGATAACTAAACCCTAGATCCTCACTTATCTATTTTACTCAAAACCAAGGTTGATCTTGATGCCTACATCAATTTTACATCATCTACCTTGGATACAAGCATCCCCAAATAATTCCCACAATTATTTGGATTATTAAATTATTTTATTCCTTTTACTTACCAATTTCTCAAAATTCTTGTCTATAAAGGCAATTTTGCTTTTCTAAAAATAGCTTTGCCAACTCAATACATATTTGAGTTCTCCTCATCATACCCAATCTTTCCAACTCAAAAGTAAATTTTTTTAGATTATTTATTATTTCTTTTTGCCATTTTTCTTAAATGGCAGAAACAAGAAATAATTCCCCAAAAATACTTTTCCACCACAATAAATCCCAATACAATTCTCCAATGTGTCTTATGGTATTTAGAACTATATCACATCAAAAACTAAGCTTGTCCAATGTAAAAATATCATCTTATCTTCCATAATCTATTTCTGCACTTTTTGAAGAAGTGCATTTAAATGGGATTATGACCTAAATCCCATTTAAATCATGAGAGATTATTTGACCTAGTCCACCTACAAGTACTATTTCCACACTTTGTCCAATACAACTTTTTCAACTTCCTTCACAAGCCCCAAAATGATCAACATTTTGCAAACCAAGCAAACTTGCTTCAAACTAACTCCAAACACCACCAAAGCTTGTCAAGTACTACACGATAGCATCCTCCCTCAATCCTGGTCGACCACCGCTGTAACATGCCCCACACCCCTTGCCCCACATGATTATTTAAGGAGACAACGACAAGGTCTTGTCTAGCCATTTCTTTGCTTATTACAACACCCCACCCCCTCTCTATCCCCTAGCACGACCAAGACTCCCCTCTCTCACCTCTCCACCGCCCCTATTGACCAATGGCTGAGACCTAGCCGTCTCTCAGGCTTCCCCATGCACCTAGTGCACCATGGACCCATCTAGCTCGGTTTATAAGGCCCAAGGCCACCCAGCACCCTCCTTTCAGCTCATTTGCCCCAACAACCCCCACTCACCTCCCCGAGCTCACCCTCTCCCTCTACCCTGCCCTATCCTGCCCAGGAGAAAGCATAGAGCATGCTTCGGCCATGACCAAAGCTTGAGAAAAGCTCCTCCCTCCCCTGCTCTCTTCCACCTACATGTGGCCTCCTCACACTCCACTCCCCCAGATCTACCACCTCCTGCCTCCAGAGCAGCTCCCATAACCTGTAGTGACCAGGAGACAAAGATTTACTTCTCTCGGTTTTACACCGAGAAAACCACTTGTGGTCTACCTCTCCTTCCTCTACACTCTCTGAGGGCATTTTAAGCCTCCCTGACCTCGGCTCTAACACCCCCGGGCCTTCCCTTGCTCCTTGCAGGACCTAGAGAAGCTCCACCAGTGAGCTCCGGCGAGATCGGCTCGGTGCCCGACGCGCGAGCCCACTTCCGCCGCTGAACCACAACGTGTCGCCCCTCTCCCGGCTCCCCTTCGTGCGCCGCGTCGCCCTATGACCTCCTCCCTCGCCAGCAAACCCCTCAGGTGAGCTTCCCCATGCCTGCCGTCACGAGCTAGGGTTTCCCCTCTGAGTTCTCTGGCTCAGCGAAGAAGAAGGCTCCCAGTCGTCCATTGCATTTAGATCCAACAACCGTCCTCCTCTTGTACCCCTTCGCTCCCCCGCAGCCGCTGATAGGCCGGCACCGCCTGTCAGCATTTCAAACCCTCCACCCCGCGCAGTACCCAGCCCGGGTGGGCCATTTTTCCCTTGCGCGGCCTAGTTGCCCCGGATCTGGCCCAAAAACTCCTTAGATCCATTTCCTTTTTCTTTTAAATTTACAGATCTAAGAAAGAGCAGTTTGGTTTAAATCCCAAATAAAATGGAAAACCCTTCCATTTGACCAGATCTAATTTTTCCTTAGGCGCACAAACGTTCTCCCTATCATGCAGAGGTAATGGTGACCCCTTTCGATATTTAAAATAAATATGACAAATCAGCTACTAGGATCTGTCAATGTCACTAAATAGGGTTTATTCACTAATAAAACAACTACAGTAGCTCTGTAACTCCAAATATGTGGATTCCAATTTCTACATAGAGGTATTCTCAGTAGCTAACATGTTTCCTTGGAATCAACTAAAAAGCTTATGTAGATTAAATCCTAAGGAAATGACAAATCCCATCTAGTACTGCCTTTGGGAATTTTTCAAGGCAATTATGGTAATTGTTTTGAGGTTATTCCAACTCCTCTAGATTCAGTCCGCCAAATACTACCTAATCACCCAAGGAAATAATTTTTGGAGCTTCAGAGAAGTCCTGGTGAATTATTTACTACTAGAGTTTTAATCACTATAAAATACATTATAAATCAAGGGAAATTTATAAAATAGTGAAACCACTTTTGTTGGCTTGATTTTATAAATACCTATCTGATGGTATCATTTTTATACAGTGGTATCATACAGACCAAGTCCTTGAGCAAAAGCCCTCTCCCAGGTAGTTCCTAGACTACAAATCCAAAGGGAGCCTCTCCCTAAGCTTCTTCCAACCGAATCAATCCCAACCTCCAACATCACACTGAGGTATATCTTGTAGTTATCCTTTACTTACTATATGGTTGGTTGCTTGTATGCCTTGTATTGATTGGTGTATTGTTGTTTGCATGTATGCTCGATAACGACGATAGTTGCGATTGTGTGACACCGAGAAGAAGGAAGGATCAGGATTATCTTATTATTGTTATTATTGGTATTCTGGTATATCTAACACCGTCAAGGGACATCTCACTGGTCACAGGCAAGCCACCATTCATGAACTCCTATATTAACATATTCCTATTTATCAATTGTTTTATATCTCGTTTATAAACTGCACGAATAAATTGCATGTTTTATTTCAAGTAAAATGACATGAGTAACTTGGCTCCTACAAGTTATGGATGAGTGTCCATTAGGACACCTACCCTCTTGACACCTACTTTTACCCCTTTAGATCGAGGCTAAGATGATTAGCACCTTTCCTCTTGGAAACCCACGGATTGTCAATAATAAAATTGGGTTTTACCCTACTGCAAAGTTTTCAAAATAAAACCGTTGGAAAGAGGCATCCTTTCCGAGTGGAAGTTTTACCAGAAAAAGGATATCAGGTGGATGAAGAGAAAGATAAGTAAAGGAAAGTTAATTAAGAGAAAGAGAAGGGATGTTCTAAGGCAATGTCCAGAACAATTTATCCGTGCAACCACATTACCCCAAGCACCGGGGCTTAGCTCGTAGTTGTAATCCTTAGCCGGGGCTTCTTGTACTTGCTTAACGGGAGAAATCCTTGGAAGCCCGAGTGGACTCTACCTCAGGTTTGTGGATCTGGGGCCTCCATCGCCCGCTATGGCGGAAGTGTTGGTGCATCAATTGGGTCTCCCGTGGACGGTATGTTTTAGGCGTAGGGGAGGAAGTGGAATCAACAATTGTATATTGCCAAGCCGAGGGTTTGGGTATACGGAAGTTCTGCAGGAAGGACTAAGGCCATAGTGCCGCATACTCGTGCCGGGGAGAACAAACTCAAAAGGAAAAGCCGCCTTTCCTAGGGATGGACAAATGAAAAGCTAAGTTTGATTATCTGAACCCCCGTCTACAGAGTGTAGCAGGCCGTGGGTAAATCCCGGCGGATGTATTGATTCTTGTGGGTAAAGTGTGCAAACTCTTCGGAGTCTAAACTATTCGAATAGCTGTGTCCATGGACAAGGATGGTTGGAATGGCACGTGATAGGAGGACCCCTCGGATAATTTATGATGAAATGAAGGATGTGACTTGGTCACGAGGAAAGATAAGAACAAGTTTGGTTTTGACCAGAGATGGCCGAAGACGTTCTAAAAATGGTTTCACAACAAAGCTATTTTAAATCTTTTAACAAGGATGTGGAGATGTCCGGATTTTCAAAAAGGAGACATATTTTCTAAAAACTCTTTTCAACAAAGATATAGAGATGCCAATGTTAGGTCTTTCAAAAACAACTATAGTGTAGAGCTACCTTGTCCCGGTGGTTTGCGAGTACATTCAAAGTACTCACCGGCATTGTCCCTGGCTATTTACTTGGCCAGATTGCAGATGTTAAGAAGGAACGATGGTGCTGACGTCTATGCGAGCTAGGCCGTCTTCCCAGTCAGTTACCTATAGGTTAAGGCACAGGCTCTGCGTTGAAGACTTCTGCTATTTGTGTTGTGTTCGCCATAATGGCCACTTTGTATGTTTGTACTCGTTACTATATGGATGTTGTAATGATACTAGTCGGTTATGCTCACGGCTCATTGATAATGGGAACGTGAATTGTATGCATAACGGGTATTCTCGGACCGTAAATCCGGGGTGCCACAGAGAAGGCCACGACACTAGCGTTATCCGTGGAGGAGGAAGACAGAGCCGTGGAGGAGGCGGCCAGTGTTGCGATGTAGGCATCCAGAGCCGCAATGGAGGCGCACAATGATGATGTTGACAACAATGTCGAGTCGCGTCACAGTAAGACCAGGGCCACTCTCAACAAGTTTAAGGCGGGGAGGTTTGGCAAATACTGGAGTGAACCCTGGACTGATGCCATGAATAGCCGCCCCTTCTGCAAAAGGAGCTTAAAGATGGACTTTCAAAGCATCCTACAACATGCTGAAGGCTGTGGATCTGGCCAGGTCAATGTTGGGGAAACTGTCAACGTCCATGGCTTCAAGGCCAATCACATGGCCTATGGCCTCTTCCTCAGGAACAAAATGAAACGAGCTATAGATCTCGGTCGTGTGACTTCTCCTAGGCCCAAGCCGCCGAAGGTTCCGGGTATGGGAAGCAGGAAGCAGAGGAAGCGGGACCGGGAGGGGGCGGCGAGGAGGCGGTGATGTACAGATGTGCCTATTTGTGTGTGTTGCTGATACTTTAAGCGGCATGCTTTATTGAACTGTGTTTATGTTCGCTGCTTAGCAGCGTTTGCGTTGAACCTTTGCCTTATCAAGTTTCTGTTGAACATTGCTTAATTAATTGCTTGTTATGTTTCTAGATTCTAGATGTTTAATATCTACATTTGTTTTTGTACATGCTAGTGGGTAATACGACGAATTTGCATCACCATTCTATAGCATAATTTACCTCTATTCATTAATATTTGTATTATTATGAGGTATTACTTATGGATTTTCATCTTTTTATGCATGTTGGATGATTCTTGGAAGATGAACTACCGGAGTCTGGATTCTGATGGAAAAGAAGGCGTTTCGGTGCAATTTCATGAAGATCAGAAAAATGCCAGAAAAATATGGAAACATATTATTTTACCAGAAGACGAAGGAAGCCAGAAGGAGGAGCGAAGAGGGGCCGTAGGGGGCCCACACCCCCCTAGGCGCCGGCCCACCTGACCCCGCGCCTAGGGCAGGTGTGGCCCACCTGCCCGGCCTCCGACTCCGCGCCATCGCATATATCTTCCCTACCGAACCCTAAGCCTCAGGTAGCGACCACATATAGATTTCCGCCTCCTCTGGTGGGTGAAAACACAGAGAGAGAAAGATCTCTCCGGCAGACAAATTTTTGCTGGGGGAATTCCTTCCCGGAGAGGGGAGATCATCGCCATCAACACCGTCATCAGGCTAGGCTTCATCAGTATCATCATCATCTACACCA
Organism: Avena insularis; assembly: GCA_023614405.1. Classification (NCBI taxonomy): domain Eukaryota; kingdom Viridiplantae; phylum Streptophyta; class Magnoliopsida; order Poales; family Poaceae; genus Avena; species Avena insularis. The sequence continues at coordinate 190,503,277 of CM042689.1, read as the reverse complement.
TCATCTCCACCAGCACCATCATCACCACTCCGTCGCGCTATAACAATTGTGTTGGATATTGCATTAGTTCTTAGGAGAAACTTTCTTGGTGTTAATTACTATTGTAGTTGATGCTTGTGAGTGGAACCATTGGATTATTGTTTATGTTCAGATTGTTATCCATTACCATATCATCTTTGATCTTGATCCATATGATGTCTCGTGAGTAGTTCGTTGTGTTCTTGAGGACATGGGAGAAGTCATGTTGTTAGTAGTGAATCTGTGACGAGTTATTATTCAATGGTTTAGTATTTATATTGTGATGCTATTCTTCTAGTGGTTTCATGTGAATGTCAAATACATGATACTTCGCTATTTATGGGCCTAGAGGGATGCATTGTGTATTTGGCTACTAATCATGGGGTTACCGGAGTGACAGAAACCTGAACCCCCGTTAGGACACCTTTGCACAGGGGAGTGTAGGATCTCAGAGTTTAAGGTGGTGGTTAGATTTATATCTTAATTACTTTCCTGTAGTTACGGATGTTTGTAGGGGGTTTAATCCCAAGTATGTATTCATCCAAGTAAGGTCGGTATGTTAGCACAGGTTCACCCACAAAACACTTACAACACCAAAGAAGAGTACTCAGCTATTTGAAGCAAAAGCACTTGACATAATTCCCATGTGTCCTCGAGAACGTTTGGTCCTTATAAGTATTTCCACCGGCTTGTCATTTGCTAAGAAAGGATTGGGCCACTTGATCTGTTTGTTCGTTGTCTTTGTTACTTGCTCTTTGTTTTGTTGCCTTATCAGAAACCCACTAAAAATCCATTTGCTAAGTATTCACAGGGATTTCCTGCTCCATACCACTGTTCATCACCTTATGCTCCTCGTTGGGATGGACACTCCTATTTATTGAAAGTACTACGATACACCCCTATACTTTTGGGTCATCAAGACTATTTTCTGGAGCCGTTGCATGGTAGTGAGGCACTATTGAAGAGTGGAACTGGTAAGGGGAACCTCTACTCTGAGTATTTCTTTTACTACTACTTGTTACTTTGTTTCCAATATGGATAACCCACTTTGTTTTCTGTTTGGGAAAACTACTACCACTTCTAGGGTAGTAGATGAACCACCTCCTGTTGAGATAGATCCTTTTAAGATAGCTACAAGTATTGTTAATCATGTTATGGATAATTATTATTTAGGGGATGGAACTGTCCATCCCGGTGATCACTTGCTTTTTATCCATGAATTATGCGGGTTTTTTAAGTGTGCAGGTATCACAACGGAATAGGTAAAAAAGAAACTACTCTCCATATCCTTGAAAGGGAGAGCTGAAGAATGGTATAAGCTGCTAAAGAATGGACAATCCATGGAATGGGAGGATATGGCATCTCTCTTTTACTCTAAATTTTATCCCCCAGTGAGATTCATAAGGATAGAAATCTTATATATAACTTTTGGCCTCTTGATGGAGAAAGTACAACTCAATCTTGGGGGAGATTGGAGTTACTATTCCTTAAATGTCCTATTCGTGAACTCCCTAACAATATTATTCTCAATAACTTTTATGCTAGGATTTCTCTTCATGATAAAGATTTACTAGATGCTTCTTGTGCTGGATCATTTACACGTGTGAAGGAAGAAGATAAATGGGATCTACAAGACCGTATTCAAGATAACACTGAGGCTTGGGAGAATGACAAAGGAAGAAAGTCATGTATAAACTATGATTATGAATGCATTAAATCTTTTATGGGAACTGATGAATTCCTGATATTAGCAATGAGTTTGGTCTTGATCCTCAAGTTCTTGCAAAATATTTTAATACCTTTGCCTCTTATATTGAAATTCCCAAGAAAGAGTGGGACAAGTACCATGCTCCTTATAAAGACATTGTTACCCATGTTCCCGCCAGCATAGAGGTTTGTACTATTGATCCTATTTTTCCTGAACCTTATGTTGAGAAAATCCCTTTTCCCTCCAAGGTAAGGGTGTTGGAGATATGCCCTAGAGGCAATAATAAATGTAGTTATTATTATATCTTTGTGTTTATGATAAATGTTTACATTCATGCTATAATAGTATTAACAAGGAAACATTAATACTTGTGTGATTTGTAAACTAAAATAGAGTCCCTAGTAAAGCCTCTTTATAATACTAGCTTATTGGTTAATAAATGATTGTGGTTTCCTTATCATGAACATTGAGATGTTATTAACAATAAGATCATATCGTTAGGAGAATGATATGGTGTACATACTCCTATAGATAAGCGTATCATAAAGATCAAGTCATTTTAATAGTTCAATTGCTATATGCTTTCTGATACATAGTAACCTAATTCCTTCGACCATGAGATCATGCATATCACCTTCACCGGAAGGATGCTTTGATGACATCAAACACCACACCGTAACTGGGTGGCTATAAAGGTGGCATTGAGTGTTCGGAAAGTATTGGTTGAGACACATGGATCAAGAGTGGGATTTGTCCATCCATATGACGGATAGATATACTCTGGGCCCTCTCAGTGAAATGTCATCCATTTAGCTTGCAAGCATGTGACTGGCTCACAAGGGAATGTTCTAGAAGGTTCTGGAATGTCCGGCACTCCGGAGGGGAAGGGTACATGAATGTGTCATATCAAGTTGAAATGATTGCATCATGTACTAGGTGTCATCGCTGAACAAAATAAAGGGTTTAATCAAATCCTAGTTTGAAAAGTCATATGCCAATTTGAAAAGTCAAACAGCTATTTTGGAAGGTGGAGGGGAAGTAGGAAACCTACTTGGGGAGGAGTTCCTCCCCTCCACCGCCGGCCCACTTGGGAAACCGAGTTGGGGAGGGACTCTCCCGGGCGCCCCCTCCACCTATATAAGGAGGGGCAGGGCTGCCCCTCCTAGCACACAACACCTCCACCCGCAAACCCTAGCCCGGCGCCGCCACCTCCTGCTGCCGCCGCCGCCTAGCTAAACCCTAGCCGCCGGCCTTGCTCCTCCTTGGTGTGTCTAAACCCTAGATCGCCGAGGAGCTCTCTCATAGTCCACCATACTCGCTCCGGCTTAAGGCAAAGCCCTGCGAGATCTCCCCTCTACTTCCGGTACCACTCCGTTGTGCTGCCGGAATCGCGAGGAGAGTGCTACAACCTTCGCTGCCTGCTGGAACAAGGGAGAGGAAGGACTTCGTCGAGTACCAAACGTGTGACCGACTGCGGAAGCGCTGCCGGAACGCAGCGCCGGAAGGATCGTCTATGCGATCTTGAGATCGGCAAGAGTACGACTACATCACCCACGAGAATCCGCTCTCGTTAAACACTTTGGAATCTTCGAGGGTGAATTATTCCATCGACTCGTTGCTACAATATAGTAGATAGATCTTGGCTTGTTTGTTTGTATGCGGTAGAATTTTTTTGTTTTCCATGCTACGAAACCCTACAAAGGGAGCATTCTATTATGGCTAATGTGGTTAGCAAAAGCGCAGAGAAAACTGTAGGGTCCGATGAGCTTATTGATATAGAGGCTATGGTAGCTATTGTGAAAGATCTTGTCACTAGAAATATAGAGGATGAGCATATTGTCTTCTGTGAAGACGCTACTAATATTGTTTCTCATCCTAAGAAAGTTAGAAAAGCTAGTGTCCCTGTGCTTTCTGTTAAAATTGGTAGTCATAGCTATTATGATTTATGTGATATTGGTGCTAGTTCTAGTGTTATTCCTTATGAGCTTTACAGGGAAATTATGCATGACATTGGTCCTTGTGATCTTGAGGACATTGATGTGGTTATTCACCTTGCTAATAGAGAGCAAGTTTTCCCTATTGGCATTGTAAGAGATGTGGAGGACCTTTGCGGTAAGATTAAATATCCTGCTGATTTTCTAGTACTTGGTAAAGAAGCTAGTAAAACCTATCCTATTATCTTTCGTAGACCCTTTCTCAATACTTGTGGGGCTATCATATATTGTAGGAAGAAAAAAGTTTTGACTAAGTTTGATGGAGAGTCTTATGAGTTTAATTTTTCAAATTTGCCAAAACTCCTTATGAAAATGAACTGCCTGATGAGGATTTCAAGGTTGAACAACTTTCTACTATTTCTCTTGCTCGTAACAATGCCTTGCAGCAGTTTATGGAAGATCATGAAAGTGATGTCTTCATGAAGGAAAGAAATGAGATTGACGAGGTTTTCCTTTGTCAGCCGGAACAGCTTAAGCATAATGTACCTCTGTAAGATTTGGGTACCACATTACCACCTAAAGGGGACCCCGTTTTCGAATTAAAACCTTTACCTGATGATCTTAAATATGCTTATCTTGATGATAAGAAATTTTATCCTGTTATTATTAGTTCTAAACTTTCAGGAAAGGAAGAAGATAGGTTATTGGAGATATTGAAGAAACACCGAGGAACTATGGGCTATACTATTGATGATTTGAAGGGGATTTGTCCTACTATATGTTAGCATGTGATTAATATAGAGCCTGATGCAAAACCAATTGTTGAGCACCAATGCCGTATAAATTCTAAGATGAAGGATGTGGTAAGAAATGAGGTATTAAAACTCCTTGATGCTGGTATTATTTATACTATTGCTGATAGTCAATGGGTTAGCTCTGTTCATTGTGTTCCCTAGAAAGGGGGAATAACTGTTGTGCCTAATGAGGATAATGAGCTTATACACCAAAGAGTAGTGGTTGTGTATAGAATGTGCATTGATTTTAGAAATATCATTATCCTTTGCCCTTTATTGATCAAATGCTCGAGAGGTTGTCCAAAAAGACTCACTTTTGATTTCTTGATGGTTATTCTGGGTTTTCTCAAATTGCTGTGAAATCACAGGACCAAGAGAAAACTACTTTCACTTGTCCTTATGGTACTTATGCTTATAGCGTATGCCTTTTGGTGTATGTAATTCTCCTGCTACCTTTTAGAGAGGTATGTCTGCTATCTTTCATGGTTTTTGTGAAGAAATTGTGGAGGTTTTCATGGACAATTTTTCCGTCTATGGAACTTCTTTTGATAACTGTTTGTACAACCTTGATAAAGTTTTGCAGAGATGTGAAGAAACCAACCTTGTTCTTAATTGGGAGAAATGCCATTTCATGGTTAATGAAGGGATTGTTCTTGGACACAAGATCTCTGAAAGAGGCATTGAAGTTGACAGAGCCAAAATTGAAGCAATTGAGAAGATGCCTTGTCCTAGAGATATCAAAGGTATTCATAGTATCCTGGGTCATGTTGGTTTTTCTATAGGAGGTTTATTAAAGATTTCTCCAAAATTTCAAAGCCCCTTACTAATCTTCTTCAAAAAGATGTACCTTTTGTTTTTGATGATGATTGTAAGGAAGCTTTTGAAACTTTGAAGAAAGCTTTGACAACTACTCCTATTGTCCAACCACCTGATTGGAGTTTATCTTTTGAAATCATGTGTGATGCTAGTGATTTTGCTTTGGGTGCTGTCATTGGACAACGTGTTGACAAGAAGCTGAATGTTATTCATTATTATAGCAAGACTCTGGATGCTACTCAAAAGAATTATGCTACTACTGAAAAAGAGTTCTTACCTGTAATGTTTGCTCGTGATAAGTTTAGACCTTATATTGTTGATTCTAAGGTTACTATTCATACTTATCATGCTGCTATTAAGTACCTTATGACAAAGAAGGACACTAAGCCTAGGCTTATAAGGTGGGTGTTGCTTTTGCAAGAGTTTGATCTGCATATTTTGGATAGGAAAGGTGTTGATAATCCTTTTGCTGATAATTTATCTCGTTTGGAAAACATTTCTTTTGACCCTTTGCCTGTTAATGATAGTTTTCCAAATGAGCAGTTAGCTGCAATAAGGGAAAGTCCGCATGAGAGTCTGTGGTATGATGATTATGCTAACTTTATTGATTCCAAGTATTTGCCTCCAACCTTTACAACTCAGAAAAGAGGGAAATTCTGTTATAATCTAAGGCATTACTTTTGGGATGACCCACACTTATATAAAGGAGTAGATGGTATTATGCGAAGATGTGTTCTAGAATTTCAACAACAAGATATATTAAGAAAATGTCATGGGAGTGCTTATGGAGGACATCATGCTGGGGATAGGACCGCATAAAAGGTTTTACAATCTGGATTTTATTGGTCTATCCTTTTTAAAGATGCAAGGAAGTTTGTCTTATCATGTGATGAATGCCAACGAGTAGGTAACATCTCTAGACGCAATGAAATGCCTATGAATTATTCTCTTGTTATTAAACCTTTTGATTTTTGGGGATTTGACTTTGTGGGGCCTTTTCCTCCTTCAAAAGGGTATACACATATTCTTTTCGCAGTTGACTATGTTACAAAGTGGGTAGAAGCCATACCTACAAACATTGCTGATGGTAATACCTCTTTGAAAATGCTTAAAGATGTCATTTTTCCCAGGTTCGGTGTGCCTAGATATCACAGATGGAGGCTCTCATTTTATTCATGGGGGTTTCTAGAAAAACTCTCGCTAAGTATGATGTAAACCACAGAATAGCTTCAGCTTATCACCCCCAAACTAGTGTCAAGTAGAACTTTCCAATAGGGAAATTAATCTATCTTGCAGAAGACTGTCAATAGATCTAGAAAAAATTGGGCTAAAAAGTTGAATGACGCTTTGTGGTCTTATAGAACTACTTATAAAAATCCGATGGGGATGGCTCCTTACCAAATGGTCTATGGGAAAGCTTGTCACTTGCCTTTAGAATTAGAACACAAAGCTTATTGGGCAGTGAAAGAGTTGAATAGAGATTTTAGACTTGCTGGTGAGAAAACACTGCTCGACTTAAGTAATCTATATGAGTGGAGAGGTGAAGCTTACGAAAATGCTAGTCTCTTAAGGAAAAAATTAAAATGATGGCATGATAGAAGAATTCTCAAAAGGGAGTTCCATGTTGGTGAGAAAGTACTTTTGTATAGGTCTCGTCTCAGATTTTTTGCAGGGAAACTACTCTCCAAATGGGAGGGACCTTTTGTTACCAAGGAAGTGTACCGTTCAGGTGCCATCAAACTTTCTTCTCTGAGGGATAACACAACACAGGTGGTTAATGGTCAAAGACTAAAACATTATATTTCTAGAGATTCTTATAATGAAGATGTGGATGTTATTCAAATGGTGACTCCAGAAGAATTTAAAAAAAGCCAAACACCAAAAACTGTAGAGTTCTTCCTTGAATAAGTAAAAGTGGTGAAAATAGAAGGTTCATGGAAATCCAATATTTTATATTTTTAATGTTTTTAATACATAAGGAAGACTATGAGACGGAACTGAAGAGGAAATAGTGTCCGGGGTGGACAAACCCACCCCAGGCGCGGGACCATCCTGGTCGCGCCTAAGGGGGGTGTGCCACCCTCGAAATCCGTCTCTGCCTCATTTCCATGTCAGTGCCTTCCTTATGCCTTGAAACTTCGTAATATATAAGCCCCCGGGTTCCCCGAGGTTTTTGCATCTTGTTCTCGTTATGTTTTTGTTTTGATCTGTTTCTGTCAGGAAAATTCTCAGATTTGGAGCCTCAATGTCTTCCTCTGGATCACACACGGAGGATTCCTCTACGGACATCCTCAACCCATACATGTATGAGTTGAGGATTCATCCTAAAGAGTTGATCCTCAAAGAGGGGAAGGTACAGATGAAAGAAGCTCAAGGCCCTAAAGGAGAAGGCAGTCTGGAAGATAGGATGGAAGCATTGGAACAAGAAGTTTTCAGGTATAAGAAGATGGCAGAACGCAAAGTGGATGTTATTCACAAGATAAGTTCAGAACTCATCACCAAGCACGAGGGAGAAGTTTCTGAGCTCCGATAAGAGATCTTCTCACTCCGTCAGACCACCAATCAATTGCAAGCACAACTCTATGACATATAGAATCAAAACTGTGAGTATGAGGCTAGATTTGATCGCATAAGCTCTATTGCTAGTTTCAGAATTGCAGAGACAAGGACATCCTTTTTGGATGGGGAACCTTTGCCTTGGAAGTTTTATGATGACAAGCGACCACCACCACCACCAAAGGAGTAATTCATCATCAGGTTTGGCATCCGCTAGGCTTGTTCCAAGCTTGGGGGAGTGCCGCGGTATCACCACCATTATCTTTTTAGCTTTTACCTTTTTAGTGGATTCATATCTATGGTAGATAGGTTATCTTATAGTTTGGTTTGCATGTGGAACTATCTCTCCTTTAGTTGATTATCTATGTATCCCTTGGTGTGAGTGCCTTTACTGAATATTAAGGAGCAGTTTCATCTTTTACTTTTTGCACTTCTTATTTTAGTTTAGAATCTCTACTATATGATGTATCTTATTGGCACCACTTTGTGATCATCAAGTGGATCTAAATTGGTTTTGGCAAACCGAGCTCTGGTCAGTAGCAACAATTTTTGAGGTTTGAAAGAAAAAGAGAAAGAAAAAGCTTACACGTATTTTATAACATTTTTTTCTTTCTTGTTGGCTCATAAGCTTAGTATTCTTTATTTAAGATCTTTTGTGTCTTCAAGGAAGATTGCATGTTTGGCTTTATTACTTGTATGTTTTCTTGTTTCTTTCTACTCTCTTGCTTGCTACCCAGCCTTGCTAGCCAAAAACCTGTTTTGAGAAGGCAGACTTCTCATGTTTCCAAATCCCGTTGAACCAAAACCTTGGCCACTTGTGTCCACCATATCTACCTAGTAGCATTGTTGCTATTCCAAGCAAATTCTCAAGCTTCATCTACCTTTCGAATTAAAAAGTATTTTGTTATGAGTTAGTAAAGCTCTCACGAATTTGATGGCACACTTTATTTTCTTGCCCTAATAGACTTGAACCATTGTGCCATTGAAGTTGTATATGCTTGCACCTATACATTGGAATTAGCAGAACCGTGCTGTCATGGGGAACGTTTTCAACATTGCACTTGTACTCTGTACATAGTTGATATCATGATCTTTTGTCTATGGATGTCAACAGTGTGAAATAAAGGGGGAAATTGTAAGTCCATGGAGTTTGTATCCTATGTTAGAGAAATGCTTGGGCTGCTAGCCTAAGCCATGCCTAATCATGGTGGAAACTTGCAGCATCACCATAGTGAGGCATCTATGAAGCATCCTCAATAAAAAGCTATGCAAACAGTAAATAAAAAGATCACTGAGATGCACATTGTCTTCTTGCCTTGTCATTCTGGTTATGGGAAAGCTCCTGTACCATGTGAAAGGGGTACCCTGTTGGCGGTTCTCAATTATATGCAAATACTTACAATGACAATAACTTACCTGTGACCAAAGTTGAGTAGCATGAGGAGTGGCCCTCATATTCAAGGGACATGAGATTGCCAAATTATATTTCATCAAGCATATACTCCATCTTTGTTCACTTTAACCTTAATCATCTCAAGATTCCTATGATAGGGGCAATGAGGGCTCAAAGTTAGTAAGTACCATAATATTTTGGAAGCTCTTTATGACTTGTAATCCTTGCTTCCCTCTAAGAAGGGACCTTTCTCCCACTTCCAAGTTGAGTCACTAAAACCTACTTCCTCTCTATCTACAACAAGCATTTGAGTTGTTGTGTTTCAAGGATTCATATGGTGATTTATTCAATCATGTTCTTTATATTCCTTGTTTGCACAAAACTCTTATCTATTGAGTATTAATTTGAAAGCCTTCACTTGTGAAAAACCTTTTGAGCAAAGAGTGCTCCTATTTTGAAACTTCTATAAAATGCTTTTGTGAAACTGTTTGCCAGGTGTTCTCCGACAAAGAACAAGTTTGCCAATTCCAATTATGATTTATCTTTATGCATCTCTATTGTGACTGTTGTACTTGGTTGCAAGCTAAGTTATATATGGTGAGTTGCTTTCTTCTATGAGTTGTGCAACGGTAAGTGTGATGCTTCTGGTTCGTATTCTTTTATCGAAACTTCACTCCATAAACCTAGACATGTTTACTGAGCTCAATATTCTCTTGGGGACAAGCGAAGTCTAAGCTTGGGGGACTTGATACGACCAATTTGCATCACCATTCTATATCATAATTGACCTCTATTCATTGATTTTTGTCTTATTATGAGGTATTACTTATGGCTTTTCATCTGTTTATGCATGTTGGATGATTCTTGGAGGATGAACTGCCGGATTCTGGATTCTGATGGAAAAGAAGGCGTTTTGGTGCAATTTCACGTAGATCAAGAAAATACCAGCAAAATATGAAAACATATTATTTTACCAGAAGACGATGGAAGCCAGAAGGAGGAGCGAAGAGGGGCCGCATGGGGCTCACACCCCCTAGGTGCGGGCCCACCTGACCCCGCGCCTAGGGCAGGTGTGGCCCACCTGCCCGGCCTCTGACTCTGCCCCTTTGCCTATATCTTACCAACGGAACCCTAAGCCGCAAGGAGCAACCACAGATAGATCTCCGCCGCCTCTGGTGGGCGAAAACACAGAGAGATAAAGATCTCTCCGGCAGGCAGATTTCTGCTAGGGGAATTCCTTCCCGGAGCGGGGAGATCATCACCATCAACATCGTCATCAAGCTAGGATTCATCGGGCTCATCATCATCATCATCCACACCATCATCTCCACCAGCACCATCATCACCACTCCGTCCCGCTGTAACAATTCTGTTGGATATTGCATTAGTTCTTAGGGGAAACTTTCCCGGTGTTAATTACTATTGTAGTTGATGCTTGTGAGTGGAACCATTGGATTATTGTTTATGTTCAAATTGTTATCCATTACCATATCATCTTTGATCTTTATCCATATGATGTCTCGTGAGTAGTTCGTTGTGTTCTTGAGGACATCGGAGAAGTCATGTTGTTAGTAGTGAATCTATGATGAGTTATTATTCAATGGTTTAGTATTTAAGTTGTGGTGCTATTCTTATAGTGGTGTCATGTGAATGTCGACTACATGATACTTAACCATTTATGGGCCTAGGGGGATGCATTGTGTATTTGGCTACTAATTGTGGGGTTATCGAAGTAACAGAAACCTGAACCCCCACTTAGGACACCTTTGCACAAGGGAGTGTAGGATCTCAGAGTTTAAGGCTATGGTTAGATTTATATCTTAATTACTTTCCTGTAGTTACAAATGTTTGCAGGGGTTTAATCACAAGTATGTATTAGTCGAGTAAGTTTGGTATGTTAGCACAGGTTCACCCACACAACACTTACAACACCAAAGAAGAGTACTCAGCTATTTGAAGCGAAAGCACTTGACAGAATTCCCATGTGTCCTTGAGAACGTTTGGTCCTTATAAGTATTTCCACCGGCTTGTCCTTTACTAAGAAAGTATTGGGACACTTGCTCCATTTGTTTGTTGTCTTTGTTACTTGATTTTTTTTTTGCCTTATCAGAAAACCACTAAAAATCCGTTTGCTAAGTATTCACAGGGATTTCCTACTCCATACCACTATTCAGCACCTTCTGCTCCTCGTTGGGATCAACACTCCTATTTATCGGAAGTACTACGATACACCCCCTATACTTGTGGGTCATCAGTGGGTGGTGGAATTTCCTATTTTGGAAAGTTTGAAGGGAAATAGTTAACAAAATGATAAAGAGAAGCTGGTATAGATTTGCTACCAAATTGGGAAAAAGGGAATGAATGAGGTGAGCTAGGCAGAGCTAGAGACAAAACGTGGTGCATGGATTTGTTTCCAGAAAGGGGAGAGAGAGAGGGTTCTTTGATTTGTTTCCTAATTGTGCTGGCTGGTTGCGTTGCCCTATTGTAGCCTTACTTTGCTATTTTTCCTTTTTCATATTGTTTTTGATTAATAACAAGCTTGTTTTGTTTCACCTGAACCTCTTTTTCCAAAAAATGACAAATAAAAAATCTTCGAATAGTCTGTTTTGTCTCACCTGAACCTCTTTCCTTCATGAAATAACCTCAATTTGTTTACACATGCTAAAATACGGAGACTTAGCCCAGACCAGCTCATGTTCCTATGCCCGTGTTATTGCTGTAGTGGATGCATGCTTATTTGGGTCGGACCAACCGTTCCTAGCAGATGCGCGCGGGTCGCCTCCGCCCACGTCTCACCTCCTATCCCTCCTCACACGAGCGCCTCCATGACAACAACCTCAAAAACTCCATCGAGGACCACCTCTAGTATTCAAGCATGCGACGATACATGTTGATGGATCAAATATTCAAGGATCACGTATGTTTTTGCCAACTCCTATATGAAAATATAGAACAACCGATGTATAGAAATTTCATCAGATATAGAGGAAATACGATCAAATTTTAAAAATGCATGATGACCATAATTGTGTAGATCAGATCTACATATGAACTAGTATAATAACACTCTATTATATGTTAGAAGTGAAAGCATGTCGTGTCAGATGTATATGTACTATTAAGAAAATTGTATTATCTAATGGACACTACTTTGTGTTTGTGAATATCATGCGTGTTTACGAACATGCAAAACGTGCTCGAGTATCTAATATAAGAGTTGGTAGAATATAGATTTCTTTATTCTAAAAAGTTTGTGTACATGGCACTTTCTCGTTAGGTCGAGGAGTATGCTCGCACTCGTCATGTCCATGCTACTGTTAAGTTACATAAACCTCTACATATAAGAGGTATGTGAAATAAAAAATCAATGCAGTTATAATATTACTGCTTACGTATGTATTTGTTCATGCAGGTCCCGGAATAAAGTTTGAGAAAGAATTTGAATGTTTCTGCCATTATGGCAACCGTGTAGTGATGGATGATACCGAAATTAATGTACTGAAGTATGGAGTTGATAAGAACCTCCCAAAAAGACCGTTTTATGTATGCACCATAAATAAATCAAACACCTTGAAAGGAAAATAAAAAATGGTAAAACTTTTGAACTAGTAACAATTTTACATTACTACTGTTAGGTACTGACATTTCTATATATTGGTGTAATCTATATGTAGTACTTTTCTAGGAGCTTCACCATGGAGCATATTGTTCCATATATTGAACTACCAGTAGACATTCAAGTATTTGTTCCATATATGGAAGTTGCAAAAGTTAAAATGGTGATGACCAAGTCAAACACTAGAGGAAAAATGAAATGTGGTGCCATGATAAGATCAAAGTGGATGGAGGTTGTGAACAAGTTTGATATGAGAGCTGGTGACATCTATGTATTTTGGTTCCACAGTAGCTCGGTTGGCCTCAAGCTCCTTATTAATTGTTTATGAAATCAACATGTAGACCATGCATGTCTATGGGATGAGTCTTCATAATTAAGAGTAGGTACATGCACAAGTTGATTGTATATGGTGTTTCTAGCCAACAGAGTGATGTCTATAGTGTTGAGTCACACAAGTTGATTGTATATGGTGTTTCTAGCCTACAGAGTGATGTCTATAGGAGCCTAAAAGTGTTGATTCACACAAGCACAAGTTGATTGTATATGGTGTTTCTAGCCAACAGAGTGATGTCTATAGCCCATGCAATGTTGGCATGGGCCCACAATTTCCACAAAGTGTTTCTAGCCAACATACTAAGCACTAAGTTGATGAAAGAGTTTCTATCTAAGGCTATAAGCCTCTCTAGGTTGGCTAGATAGTCCTTCATGAACTTAGTGCTTATGTGATGATAGAATAGTACTGTAATTTATAAGTTAAGTCTTATATCATTTTTCTGACTTAATATTACATTAAAAAGTACTAGTGTTAGACCTGAATGATGCAGACATGACCTGTTCCTAAATCATAACTAAGAATAGTGAAATATTCATATTGTTTAAATTAAAAATTCATAAGCCATGTTTTGATGCATTGATACTAGCTAAATGGACTCAGATTTGGCACAAGGGTGTATCCACGTGCCTAATGATGCTAGCATTGTATCTAGCTATTTTGGTTTGAAAATTTCACCGTCAAACCCAAAAACAGGTTTTCATTTGTCAAGCAAGTACCAAAATTACAATTTTCAGATACTTTCATAATCTCTCAAAAGACTCTGGTCAACCCTGGTTTGACCAAACCTTATAAATTTCATAATGAAATGAGAAATTATAAAAATCCTTTGAAACCTTCAAATTTGTTCATTGTGTGCAAAATACATTGCATGAAAAATGACAAACTTGGGGAAAAATATGCCCCTAGCAGTCCACTCTAAATGTGGGGTAGTTAGGTCAACGACCATGCTCGACTACTCTAAAAAGCCAATTGTGTACCATGTTTTCATCTACAGTTATTCAAATGGACTCAAATTTTGCACGGGGGTTTATCACCATGTGCCTAATGATGCTAGCATTGTATCTAGCAATTTTGGTTTGAAAATTTCAAAAATTTAACTAATAAACTAAAAAATAGGCTTTCATTTGTGAAGCAAGTAGCAAAACTACATTTTGAAACCTTCTAGTTGCATGCTTGTGTTGTTTCACGTCACATTGGGACCACGTATGAGCAGTTGTACTTTTCAGATGCTTTCACAATCTCTCGAAAGACTCTGGTCAACCCTGGTTTGACCAAACCTTGTAAATTTCATAATGAAATGAGAAATTATCAAAATCCTTTGAAACCTGCAAATTTTCTCATTGTGTAGCAAATACATTGCATGAAAAATGACAAACTTGGGAAAAATGTGCCCCTAGTAGTCCACTCTCAAACGGGGGGTAGTTAGGTCAATGATCATGTCCGACTACTCGAAAGAGCCACTTGTGTACCATGTTTTCATCTACATTTTATCAAATGGACTCAAATTTTGCATGAGGGTTTATAGTAGAGTTCCCAACCTTTAATAAGGTAGAGATCCCTGTGTTTATAATGCTAGTCCCTGGATCAATAGCTAGCATCCACAGTTAAGATGTAATATCAAGAAGCAAAGGTCATAATACAACTTTATAACCAGGAATAAAATAATTCATTACATCTTACTTAGCTCATTTGGCTAACTCATTACAATGCAGCAGAATTAACTATAGCATGGGTTCCTTTATCTTCAAAGTGCCACAGGCAATCATGTTGGTTGTAGACTTGTAATCCTATTCAACACACTTCACTAACATCAAACAAACCTGCAACATAATAATTTGCAGCCACAAGGGTCAATACATTTGAATTGTATTGGCAAGTTTCACTACTATGTAGAAATAAGTGGATCCTATCATTACATGCATATTTGGCTAAGTAGGGTTTAGGCTCTTTTTGCAGAAAGCAGTATAGTTTTATCCTATCTTTTCAAAATAGTTTTGATCTTTTTGTCAAATCTTTCTAAACTCCTTGGAAAACTCCAAGTGCTTCTAATCCCTTGTTGTCACCATCAAGTTTTACTTTGAGAAATTGGAATGTTGAGATCTTCCATAGCTTCAGGCCTTAGTTGCTCAGAATTGTCCATAACCGGGGACACGGCTAAGTACTTAGAATTTGATCTTCTACAGAAGTTGTACACTTTACCCACATGACACAATCTCGTCCTAATGCCACCAGTGGCCGCTGGATAAGTACTCACCAAAATGCAGTACTGGCAGATCGAGAATGTGACATAGCATTTCCATAGAAGTCCTCCCAATACACAATGCTAGCTTGTCTACCAGGCACCAATGTAGGGATAAATTTCCCATACACAATTCTAGTTAACCTGAAGATGCCAATGCATGGGTCTTCCACTATGTAGTTGACTAAGTCAGAGCCCATTTAGCATGTGGCTGTACACGGAAGCCACTGTACGATAAACATGTTAAATCTCTAAGTCCCTGGGTGGTTTTCTTCTAGTGCACATACAAAAAGATAGCCATATAAACATGGTTCCCTTTGTTGCCACCTTGTCCAAAACTTGAGTATCCTTTTCCACCCAGGTGGTTCATTGAGTACTTGTTTTATTATATAAAACATATATCTCTCCAACACTTCATATAATCATATCATGTATCCCATCCCAAATATATAGCAGGGCTAAGCTTACTACAACTACAATGTTTTCGCTAAAGAAGATATATGGGTATCCTATTAGGATTTAGCATAGCATAAAATATAGTAGTTCTTATCATGCATGTTACAAAAATCCACTAAGTGTAATGAAAATAGTAGGACATGGATGATAGTGTCACTTGCCTTTTTAGTAGATAATGTTGGTTCACTTCTTGATCTTGCAAATATCACACTCTTCTAACTTCACTACAATTCAATCAAGCAAACACATATTCAACTAGCATTCAAACAATTTATCACACATAAAATAACAAAAACAAGGTCATGCATGCAAGCATGCAAAATATAGTTTTATTTGGAAAAGTGGTTTCTACTAGGCTCTAAACATTTTCAAGCTCACATTGGTCATTTACAAAAGTGGTAAAACCATTTGCAAAAGGTTTCATCTCATAAACCAAATATTATGTTAAGGTGATATTTTATGTTGTTGAAAATATATTTTAGCAAAGTAATGACCTTATATGGTTCATAAAATATGTTATTAAATCTCAAAACTTGGTGTTTAGGGTCAGAAGGCTTTACTCAAAAATCATTTCCCAAAGGCTTTACTCAAAAATCATTTCTAAACCATAAACAATATTTTTATTTCACTAGAAATGAGCTAACTCAAATATTTATTCCTTAACTTCACAAAATACATTTTTAAATACATAAGTTGGTTCCTATGGTTAGTAGGTTCAAAACAAACCAATTAGCAAAGGTTTCATCTTAAAAATATTTCTAGAACAAATTTTATATTCAAACTATGCCTACACATGTTTCTGCAAATTCAACCAATTTTCCAGAAGCAAAACATTAAACAAAGTGCATGGTTGCAAATTACTTGTTCTGCTGATTCCATTGATATAAAATTTGCAAAATTTGGACGTGTAGAATGAAAGTTATGAATTTTACAAGTTTGCATATCTAATAGAACAAAAATTTCTGTTTTAAACAGACTCTGTCCACGTGGCGCTATCCTATTGGACGGTACCGCTTCGGCTGGATCGCGCTATGTGGGTTGTTGGATTTAGAACACATCGCATGGCTCAGATCCAACGTACCCCTTCGCTTTAATGAATCTATCCTAGCCAACGAATCACAGCAGCCAGACTAGGAACGGGCGGCGCTGGCGCGGCGGCAAGCGGTCGAGCGCTCTATTAGTGTCGTTGCCGATGAACCAGGAAGCAAGAGGGGGAACAGAGGTGGTCACAGGGTTCGCAGGGGTGCAGAGAAGCTCGACGTGGTCTTTGTTCGTCGAGGGGCGCTCGGGTTCGAGAGGGATTGCTCGTCGGAGTTGCTGCGGCGTCGGGCACTTCCTGTTGTTGACGGGGGCGAGGCTGCAGACCATGGGAGAGCAAGCAAGCAGAGGTATTAGACGCGCAAGGCTACGGCGAGTGCGGGGGCATCATCCAGGGAGATAGGGGAGGATGGGGCTTACAGGGAAAGGTCGCCGGAGAGGGGGCAGACGGTGGTGCCGATGTGTCATCAAGGTTGCTGAGCCTCTGGGACGACAAAGGAAGGCACAGGAGGTGCTTTGCCTGCACTGGGATCCTACTCGTTTGCTCTGGGGCCAACGGGGCTGGTGGTGTTGGCCGTAATTGGCCGGTGAGAACACGTCGGAGACAGTGGGGTGCGAGCTCGCAATTGCGGCAGCCTGGTGGAAGAGTGGGAGAGGCAAGTGAGAGGAAAGGTAGATGGGACAAGGGTGAATAAGTATGGCGTAGTCGCGGGGAGAGTGATGGCTGCAATAACGTGAATTAACTCGAGGAATAAACAGCAGAAATGGCGATGAGGGGAAGGCTTGGTCATCACGGTGGGGAAGAAGATGATGACGGGGCAGTGGGGTCCAGAGGTGAGCGAGAGAGAGGGAGTGAGCGTGGGGTCGCAGCGTCAGTGACTTCGCGGGTGAGGCTGCGTGTGAGAAAACGATTCGGGTGAGGGTTGCCGGGTGGGCTCTAGCTGGGCCAGATGCTTTGCTGGGCTGTGTAGGTTTAGTGGGTTGGGTTAGTTTCATTTTTTTTATACTGAATGCTTTTTCTTTTTCTGTTTTGAATTTCTGTTTTGATTTTATTTCAAACAATTCAAACTCCATTTGAATTCAAACCACCACCAAACTTTTGGGTATAATTCAATTCTGTTTAACAACGTATTCCAAAGTCCAAAATAAAAAATAATTCTTTCCTTCTTTTAGGATCTATTAATAATTAAATAAATAGACATTAGTCTTTAATTTCAAATAGGATTTAAGATATTTTAAAAACTCTATTTGAAATCTAAATTTCTACAAAAATCTTTTCAGCAGGTTTTATTAAAAACATAACATTTTGAAATATAATTTAAAAATACTTTAATAAGTTTTTAATGATCATTCAAAATAGGAAAATGTCTATACTTGAATGAAATTTGGATATAAATAAATTCGCATGGTTTTATTTAAATAAACCTTTACTATTTTTATCAAACAAAATATTTTATTTAAAATGCTTGGCCAAGATTTAATTTGGCTCTTTAAAATAGTCCTTATTTATATTTCTACCTTTGCTTTTGAAAACCATATCTTTTTATTAAAAGATCCAAAAATGGTGACTCCAACTTTTAAAACTTTCTTTATTAATTGTTTATCTTTTTAAATCCCTTTAGGATTTTATTTGATCAAAATAGGATTTGATGTTTCCAATTGGAAATTAAAAGTTTCTTTTCACCCTAAATTTCAATAAATTTCTATTTTGTTTATTTATTTTTCACATTTCAAAATTTGGAAAATTTTGGGATGTGACAGGCTACCACCCTTAAAAGAAATCTCGTCCCGAGATTTGGGAAGGCTAGGGTTACAAGTTGGCTTGAAGACAACTAGGATACTACCACCCTTAAAAGAAAGTCTCATAGGGTTACATTGATGGTTCACTTGACTATGGGTTCAACACTTGATATCCAAACAAGGAATCCTTATTTGACTCTTCTGAGTTAACTAGTTCCTGACATCCACTTCTTCTATCTCTTCAAAGTTCCCATCCATGTCAATGTGGTTCACATGTCCTTTCTGGGTCACATTGGAGTCATTTCCATTGGAGTTTCTAGCATCCTTTTTCTATTTCATCCCAGGACAGTATGATGCATAGTGTCCAAGTTCCTTACAATTATAGCACTGCAACTGGCTAATGTCTTTCTTCCTGAAAGTGTCATGTTGGTTCTAACCAAGGTCATCTCCATTGCTAGTATCATTTCCATTATTATCACTTCCATTGTTGTTGTGGTGATACTGATGTGGTTCAGAATCCTCATTGTTCTTTTTGAATGAACGCTTCTTTTGTGATGATCCTGAGTGATACTTTAGTTTATGCTTCCTCTTTCTGTTCTCAACTTGATTCATCTTGTTTTCCAAAATGGTGGCTTTGTCACAGAGTGATTGATAAGTTGGGACATAGGCAACAGCTAGCTGCAGGTTCAACTCATCATTAAGTCCTTCGAGGAATTTCTCCTTCCTCTTAGCATCTGTATCAACTTCATCCGGTGCATAGCGTGCCAGATTGTTGAATCCTTCAATATACTCAGCCACACTGAGGTGACGCGGTTTCAGATTGTGGAATTCCTTTTTCTTCAAGTGCATCACTCCAGATGAGATGTGAGCTGTACGGAAACCATCCTCAAAAATAGCCCAAGTCAGATCCTCAAGGGGAGTGGTGATCTGAAAGTTGTCCCACCATGTTGCTGCTATTCCTTCAAGCAGGTGTGATGCAAACCTA
Source organism: Avena insularis (assembly GCA_023614405.1). Taxonomy (NCBI): domain Eukaryota; kingdom Viridiplantae; phylum Streptophyta; class Magnoliopsida; order Poales; family Poaceae; genus Avena; species Avena insularis. The sequence continues at coordinate 190,483,650 of CM042689.1, read as the reverse complement.
ACTTTTTCTTCGTCGGTGCAGCCAACAGTCACTAAGTCCTTATTCACCGAACGTAACCAATCATTGGCTACTATTGGGTCAGTTGTTCCAGAGAACCTTGCAGGCCTTAGCTTCAGAAACCTGGTGAGCATGTCATGTGCCGGAGGATTATTCTGATTGTTATTGTTGTTGTTGTTGTTCTGATTCTGGTTTTGCAAAAACGGTGTCATCATCTGCATTATTTGAGCTTGACCTGTCATCAACTGCTGCATCTCGGGAGTGATGTTGTTATTGTTGTTTTGGTTGGGGTTGGCACGATGAGGAGGCATCTGTTGGTTTGATAGGGATAAGTAATGATGGATAGGTCTAAAGAAGTTCTAACACACCATCCAAAACAATCAAGTTCAAATCAATCAATCAAGCAATCATCAAGCAACTATTCACTTAACAACTTATGATCTTAACCCATGAGTTGAAGGAAACGACAAGTTTTCTTAAAATAATTAACCTAGTATAGTCATATCTCATAGGTCAATATGATCCATACACTAACATGATATCAATGTCTTAGATAGATGGTAGGCAACTAATGTCTCTTGGTTCTCACTTGTAGTCCTTAGTGATGTCTGAGTTGAAATCTTTGGTGAAACTAAAGTTGAAGTCATTGGTCATGGTGGGGGATTTGTCCATCAAGTTGAAAAAGGAAGAGATGTAGAATCAAAACCAAAAGTTTAAGGAAAGAATTTACAAGATTGTTTGTAAATAAGTTTTTGGAACAAATACAAGCCCTATTTTTCTAAGGGGTTTTGTCCAATCCTAGGGTTACAATCCTACAGGCAACACAGTGCTCTGATACCATCTGTAGAGTTCCCAACCTTTAATAAGGTAGAGATCCCAGTGTTTATAAGGCTAGTCCCTGGATCAATAGCTTGCATCCACAGTTAAGATGTAATATCAAGAAACAAAGGTCATAATACAACTTTATAACCAGGAATAAAATAATTCATTACATCTTACTTAGCTCATTTGGCTAACTCATTACAATGCAACATAATTAACTATAGCATGGGGTCCTTCATCTTCAAAGTGCCACAGGCAATCATGTTGGTTGTAGACTTGCAATCCTATTCAACACACTTCACTAACATCAAACAAACCTGAAACATAATAAGTTGCAGCCACAAAGGGTCAATACATTTGAATTGTATTGGCAAGTTTCACTACTATGGAGAAATAAGTGGATCCTATCATTACATGCATATTTGGCTAAGTAGGGTTTAGGCTCTTTTGCAGAAAGCAGTATAGTTTTATCCTATCTTTTTAAAATAGTTTTGATCTTTTTGTCAAATCTTTCTAAACTCCTTGGAAAACTCCAAGTGCTTCTAATCCCTTGTTGTCACCATCAAGTTTTACTTTGAGAAATTGGAATGTCAAGATCATCCATATCTTCAGGCCTTAGTTTCTCAGAATGGTCCATAACCAGGGACACGGCTAAGTACATAGAATTTGATCTTCTACAGAAGTTGTACACTTTACCCACATGACACAATCTTGTCTTGATGCCACCAGTGGCCGCTGGATAAGTACTCACCAAAATGGAGTACTGGCAGATCGAGAATGTGACATAGCCTTTCCATAGAAGTCCTCCCAATATACAATGCTAGCTTGTCTACCAGGCACCAATGCAGGGATAAATTTCCCATACACAATTCTAGTTAACCTGAAGATGCCAATGCATGGGTCTTCCACTATGTAGTTTACTAAGCCAGAGCCCATTTAGCATGTGGTTATACACGGAAGCCACTGTACGAGAAACATGTTAAATCTCTAAGTCTCTGGGTGGTTTTCTTCTAGTGCACATACAAAAAGATAGCCATATAAACATGGTTCCCTTTGTTGCCACCTTGTCCAAAACTTGAGTATCCTTTTCCACCCAAGTGGTTCATTGAGTACTTGTTTTATTATATAAAACATATATCTCTCCAACACTTCATATAATCATATCATGTATCCCATCCCAAATATATAGCAGGGCTAAGATTACTACAACTACAATGTTTTCACTAAAGAAGATATATGGGTATCCTATTAGGATTTAGCATAGCATAAAATATAGTAGTTCTTATCATGCATGTTACAAAAATCCACTAAGTGTAATGAAAATAGTAGGACATGGATGATAGTGTCACTTGCCTTTTTAGTATATAATGTTGGTTCACTTCTTGATCTTGCAAATATCACACTCTTCTAACTTCACTACAATTCAATCAAGCAAACACATATTCAACTAGCATTCAAACAATTTATCACACATAAAATAACAAAAACAAGGTCATGCATGCAAGCATGCAAAAGATAGTTTTATTTGGAAAAGTGGTTTCTACTAGGCTCTAAACATTTTAAATCTCACATTGGTTATTTACAAAAGTGGTAAAACCATTTGCAAAAGGTTTCATCTCATAAACCAAATATTATGCTAAGGTGATATTTTATGTTGTTGAAAATATCTTTTAGAAAAGTAATGACCTTATATGGTTCATAAAATATGTTATTAAATCTCAAAACTTGGTTTTTAGGGTCAGAAGGCTTGAATCAAATCATTTCCCAAAGTCTTTACTCAAAAATCATTTCTAAACCATAAACAATATTTTTATTTCACTAGAAATGAGCTAACTCAAATATTTATTCCTTAACTTCACAAAATACATTTTTAAATACATAAGTTGGTTCCTATGGTCAGTAGGTTCAAAACAAACCAATTATCAAAGATTTCATCTTAAAAATATTTCTAGAACAAATTTTATATTCAAACTATGCCTACACATGTTTTTTAAATTCAACCAATTTTCCAGAAGCAAAACATTAAACAAAGTGCATGGTTGCAAGTACTTGTTCTGATGATTCCATTGATATAAAATTTGCAAAATTTGGACGTGTAGAATTAAAGTTATGAATTTTACAAGTTTGCATATCTAATAGAACAAAAATTTCTGTTTTAAACAGACTCTGTCCACGTGGCGCTATCCTATTGGACGGTACCGCTTCGGCTGGATCGCGCTCTGTGGGATGTTGGATTTAAAACACATCGCACGGCTCAGATCCAACGTACCCCTTCGCTTTAATGAATCTATCCTAGCCAACGGATTGAGATCTAACGGATCACAGCAGCCAGACCAGGAACGGGCGGCACTGGTGTGGCGGCGAGCGGCGGAGCGCTCTGTCAGTGTTGTTGCCAATGAACCAGGAAGCAAGAGGGGGAAAAGAGGTGCTCACAGGGTTCGCAGGGGTGCAGAGAAGCTCGACGTGGTCTTTGTTCATCGAGGGGCGCTTGGGTTCGAGAGGGATTGCTCGTGGGAGTTGCTGCGGTGTCGGGCACTTCCTGTTGTTGACGGGGGCGAGGCTGCAGACCACGAGAGAGCAAGCAAGCAGCAGTGTTAGACGCGCAAGGCTACGGCGAGTGCGGGGGAATCATCCATGGAGATAGGGGAGGATTGGGCTTATAGGGAAAGGTCACCGGAGAGGGGGCAGACGATGGTGTCGATGTGTCGTCGAGGTTGCTGAGCCTCTAGGGCACAGGCAGGCGAGGGGAAGGCACAAGGAGGTACGCCTGGTACTGGGGATCCTACTCGTTTGCTCTGGGGGCAACGGGGCTGGCGGTGTTGGCCGTAATTGGCCAGAGAACACGTCGGAGACAGTGGGGTGCGAGCACGCAATTGCGGCAGCCTGGTGGAAGAGTGGGAGAGGCAAGTGAGGGGAAAGGTAGAGGGGACAAGGGTGATTAAGTATGGCCTAGTCACAGGGAGAGTGATGGCTGCAATAACGTGAATTAACTCGAGGAATAAACAGCAAAAACGGCGACAAGGGGGAGGCTTGGTCATCGCGGTGGGGAAGAAGACGATGACGGGGCAGTGGGGTCCAGCGGTCAGCGAGAGAGAGGGAGTGAGCGTGGGGTTGCAGCGTCAGTGACTTCGCAGGTGAGGCTGCGTGTGAGAAAACGATTCGGGTGAGGGTTTGCTGGGTGGGCTCTTGCTGGGCCAGATGCTTTGCTGGGCTAGGTAGGTTTAGTGGGTTGGGTTAGTTTCATTTTTTTATACTGAATGCTTTTTCTTTTTCTGTTTTGAAATTCTGTTTTGATTTTATTTCCAACAATTCAAACTCCATTTGAATTCAAACCACCACCAAACTTTTGGGTATAATTCAATTCTGTTTAACAACGTATTCCAAAGTCCAAAATAAAAAATAATTCTTTTATTCTTTTAGGATCTATTGATAATTAAATAAATAGATACTAGTCTTTAATCTCAAATAGGATTTAAGATATCTTAAAAACTCTATTTGAAATCTAAATTTCTACAAAAATCTTTTCAGCAGGTTTTATTAAAAACATAACACTTTGAAATAAAATTTAAAAATACTTTAATAAGTTTTTAATGATCATTCAAAATAGGAAAATGTCTATACTTGAATGAAATTTGGATATAAATATATTCTCATGGTTTTATTTAAATAAACCTTTACTATTTTTATCAAACAAAATATTTTATTTTAAATGCTTGGCCAAGATTTAATTTGGCTCTTTAAAATAGTCCTTATTTATATTTCTACCTTTGCTTTTGAAAACCATATCTTTTTATTAAAAGATCGAAAAATGGTGATTCCAACTTTTAAAACTTTCTTTATTAATTGTTTATCTTTTTAAATCCCTTTGGGATTTTATTTGATCAAAATAGGTTTTGATGTTTCCAATTGGAAATCAAAAGTTTCTTTTCACCCTAAATTTCAACAAATTTTTATTTTGTTTATTTATTTTTCACATTTCAAAATTTGGAAAATTTTGGGATGTGACATTTATCACCATGTGCCTAATGATGTTAGCATTGTATCTAGCCATTTTGGTTTGAAAATTTCAAAAATTTAACCAACAAACTCAAAAACAGGCTTTCATTTGTGAAGCAAGTACCAAAACTACAATGTGTAACCTTCTAGTTGCATGCTTTTGTGGTTTTACATCACATTGGCACCACAGAAGAGCAGTTGTACTTTTCATATGCTTTCACAATATCTCAAAAGACTATGGTCAACCCTGGTTTGACCAAACCTTGTAAATTTCATAATAAAATAAGAAATTCACAAAAAAATTGAAACCTTCAAATTTAGTCATTGTGTGGCAAATACATTTGATGAAAAATGACAGACTTGGGGAAAATGTCCCCCTAGAAGTCCACTCTCAAATGTGGGGTAGTTAGGTCAAAGTTCATGTCCGACTACTCGAAAGAGCCACTTGTGTACCATGTTTTCATCTACCTTTATTCGAATGGACTCGAATTTGAGACAAGGGGGTTATCACCACATGGCTAATGATGCTAGAATTCTATGTAGCCATTTTGGTTTGAAAATTTCAAAATTTTAAACCTCAAACTCAAAAGCAGGCTTTCATTTGTGAAGCAAGTACCAAAACTACAATTTGTAACCTTCTAGTTGCATGCTTGTGTGGTTTTACAATTTGTAACCTTCTAGAAACCTTCTAGTTGCAAATTTCATTCAAAATGACAAATTCTCAAAATCTTTTGAAACCTTGAAATTTGGTCATTGTGTGGCAAATAATTTAAATAAAAAAGGACAAACTTGGAAAAATGTCATACATGTTAGCAAACACAATTAGGAACGATTATAACCAACAAGAATTTTGAAGGATGATAACTAACAAGATTCATACATGTTGGGCATCTTCATTACTAGTAGTATATGATAGTAATGAATCTAGTAGGTACGAAGAATATATGCATTGTTGCATGTGGGCCCATATATCATATATGTGTTCAAGAATAGTAAGGTTGATACACGTGGGCCCGTATAGCATATATATGTTCAAGAATAGATCTAGAGGGCTAGAGGATTTCTCTAAAAAAGGCTAGAGGATATGCAGCAACTGGGTATGTGCAATTAAATTGCATTGTAGGATTTGACACGTGAATACTAGTGCTGCAGAGCACATTAGCTAAGGTGATGCAATGGATAGGACTAAAGACCAATATCTTGAATTAACTGATTACACAAGCGCATATATCCTCGTTATTATTTGTTTACTCAGAAGATGGAACGACGGGCGCCACGCCTCTCCACAAATACGTTTGAATTTTAGCGACTGTTCCATCCTTTTCTTATAAATCCCTCTTCTTCTTCCTCCCATCATCTGTCTTTAGCTCCCCATCTATGGTTCTTCCTCTCTACTCCTTGCAGCCATGGAAGATTACACTCGAGAGACAAGCTTCGCTGCCCACGGCAATAGAAAGATAGATGTCATTTACACCAACAAGGAGGATACAGTTGTGCGAGTCCTGAGGATGTTCGAGGAATGGCTTGGGAAAGACGAGGACAAGTTTGTCGGATTGGACCTCGAGTACACAAAGGAAGAAAAATTGTATGATAACGATGTCGCCGTCATTCTAATGGCAATGAGGAAACACGTCATCGTCTACCACTACTCCTGGTTTGTAGATCTGATCTCTGTAGTTATCCGCTTTCAGGGTTTTCTTACTTTTTAATGGTCACTTGTATGATTTTAATCAGTTGATCTTGCCTTTACTAAACTTTCATTATGGAACACCAGGATTTACGGTCCAGGAATAGCTTTTATGCTTACCACCACAATCCCATGATAACTGCATCGTGGCGCATAATCGACCAATATCAAGGTGTACATCCATTACAACATCGATTACAACAAAGTTTACATAAATAAATTTACATAATGCCCCTAAGGACTCAAATACATAAAAGTAGAGGAATCTTCTAAATGTGAAGGACCCGAATCAAGCCATATCACAATAGGGTGCCCCACTCGGAGATTCGCGTAGCTCGCATAGACATTAGCTTCTTCTTTGCTCCTTCCTCTTCTGGGAATCTGGCCAAGTTAATAGTCAGGAACAATTCCAGTGAGTACTTTGAATGTACTCGCAAACCACCTTAAGAGAATGATATATATAGAAGGAGAATATGCAATATAGTTGTGGTAATAGGAGGGCTACATGAGAGGGTCCTTTCGAAAATAGTTTCTCTTGTAGATGTAGTATCTACAAGGTTTTGTTGAAAAAATTTTTTGAAAAATTTTGGAAAGCATTTGTAAAACACTAGTAATGTGTCACCCTATATCGCCACGTTCTTCAACTGACCGGGTTATTCTCCTCCTTCGCTGGTGTCCCACAGACCACCAGGTTTTATTAAACTTTTTTTTTGGAAAAAAGTTTTGAAAACAAGATCGGCACCGCTCTACAACAACCTTCCCAACCGTCCCTTACTGAGGAATCGGCTGTTTGAATAGATTTACACTCTGTAGAGGTTGTACACTTTATCCACAAGACTTGATACATCCGTCGGGATACAACCACGGTCCTCTACATAAGGTAAACGGGGGTTCGGATAATCAAACAGAACCTTCGGAAAGTCCACTCCGACACATGCCCTACCCTATGAGTTGTTACTCTCAACACCGGGACGTCGGGACCATAGACCAACCATAGTGCAACCCAGCTCCTTCAGAGCCAGAACTTTCAATGAGAGGATCATAGTATCGCCCGGTCACTCACGTGGGTGATCCTGCTTCCTCCAGGTGACTTCCTTGCAGATGACCCTTTCTATAATGGAAGCCCGGAATTAGACGGAGATGATCCCTTATAAGTAGTCATGTGGATACCCATATCGAGGTGAACTAACTTTGGGTTAATCCCCATCCCACTTCAGGGTATTGTGGTTGCACGTGTTAATTGTTTTGGGAAAACTACAAAAAACCAGGTGTCTTTTTTGTAAACCTTTTTCCTCTTCTTTCTTCCATCCTTTTTTGTAAAACAAAACCTTTAGTTTATCAAACTTCTCTTGGCAGGTCAAACCTCACCAAGTTTTCCTCATAAAACATTTTATAAAACAGTTTCTCGGGGTCTTCCCATCCTACACTTTTAGTTAGGCTAAAACAGGGTTTCCAAGGGGTTATGGTGTTAAACACCATCTATCATACTAAGGGAAAATTAGTGTCATCAAAGGGGTTGTACCTAAGGGTACTAAATGGTAATATCTTGGAGGAGCGAAGCCTTCCCACATATAAACATATTAAGTAAAATCATGCACTTTATATAAATAGGTATATAAAACATGCATAAGTAAAATAATAGGACAAATGCTTATGAGCAAGAAGGTGGGTTACCTGATGTTCAGAAATATGGCATAAGTGTCCCTGGACTTCTTATTAGAATACCATAATACCTAGATAATAATAAGTCCTCTTCTTTTCGTCGTCTGGCAATCGCAACTATCGTCGTCAAGCATCATACATGCAAGGAAACAATACAACAATCAAGACCAGGCATACAAACACCATTGCATACAACAATCAAACTAGTGATATATGTAACAAATCAGTAGGGTTTGAGAATATAGGAAATAGAAAGGTTGAGGGATGCTTTGGAACAATTGAAGAGAATCCATATCGGTTTAATGGTCTAGGGACTAGGTAGGATAGGGTTTTTAGATCAATGTCATAATCAGTATCATAACATTTTATAAAAATGATATCATCAGATAGGTATTGATAAAATGAAACCAATAAAAGTGGTTTCACTATTTTATCAATTACCTTTGATATATAATTAATTTCCTAGTGATTAAAACTCTAGTTTTAGGAAATAATTCACGAGAATTGTTACGGAGTTCCAAAAATTATTCCTTGGGTGGTTTGTTAGTATTTGATGGACTGAATCAAGGAGAGTTGGAATCACTTCAAAAGGTATAACAGAATGCCCTCAGGAAATTCCCAAATGGAGTACTGTAGGGTTTTTGTATTTTTCAATATATTTATTCTACAAAAGATTTTGAGATGATTCCAAAGACATAGGTTAGGTATTGTGAATACATTTCTGCGGAAATTGGAATCAACCTTATTGGGTTTACAGAATTACTGAGCTAAATATATTGGTCAATAAACAGTACACATAATATTTTAATTCACCAAAATTTAGTGATGGCTCAATAAATTATGATCTTCTTGGATTTGATGGATAAGGGTAGGCATGTTCACTGGGAGTTTGAATTGGCACAATAACATTTATGGTTTGACCTAGAGAATTTAGTGAATGCATAATTCTAGTGTTTTTGTTAACTTTACTAGGGGAAAACTAGGATGCAAACTAAGGTGCGGCCAGTTTATTAGAATAGGTACTGGTAGCTCCTTGCAGCACCAAAAGAATTTAGTCCAATTAGAATTCTGTATCTTATAGAAAGTTTTATTTTGCACAAAGGATACTCCAAAGGGTTTATGAAAGTACAAAGGAAGTCGCCTAGAGGGGGGGTGAATAGGATTTTAAAATTATTACGGTTTAGGCTCAAGTAAATGCGGAATAAAACTAACGTTTAATTTATTGAGCACAAAACCTAGCCACTAAGTTCACCTAGGTGCACCAACAACCTATGCTAAGCAATACAAGCAACAAGGTGATAGCAAGGTATAAATACTTCAAGCACGATGGCTATCACAATGTAAAGTGCATAAGTAAAGGGTTCGGTTGAAAGATAACCGATGGACGCGGAGACGAAGATTTGTTTCCCGAAGTTCACTTCCAAAGAAGCTACGTCTCTGTTGGAGAGGTGCGATGGTGCAATGCTCTCCGAACGCCACAAATGCCTCACCTTGAGGTGTGGTGGCTCGATGCACACCCAACGCCACACAAGGCCTCACCCCGGGTGCGGAAGCACGCAACGCACCGACGCCACAAAAGGCTCACCCTATTCTCCCAAGTGCGCACCACAAAAGGCGGGCACTTGCTCCACTATGGGACGCTTGAGGGTGGTCACCGAACCCGTACAAGATTGGGGCTAACTCCACAACTCAATTGGAGGCTCCCAACAACAAAGCCACAAAAGGCCAACAATGCCACAAAAGGCCAATAATGCCACAAAAGGCTACAAGACCACAAAAGGTCAACAAGACCACAAAAGGTCAACAATCCAACCACACAACCGTCTAGGGTTCCAAGGAACCCAAGAGAAACAAGCTCACAAGCTTGAACTCGTCGAACCTCCGAGGAGAACTCAAACCTATGCACCAAATTCAAGGGCAAGTCCTTCTCTCCCAAATTCCAACAAAGCTACAAAAGCTATTTGGGGAATAACGGAGGAAGAACACAAGAGGAGAACACAAAACTCTCCAAGATCTAGATCCCAATGATTCCTTCACAAAGAAGGGATTTGACTTGGGGGGATTGTAGATCTAGATCTCCTCTCTCAAATCCCTCAAAAAGATGCAAGAATCATAGGAGGGGAAAGGGAGAGGGAAAGCTTCTTCAAGGTTGACAATGGAGGAGAGAGAGAAAGCCAAGAACCAAGAAGAAAAGCTAGTGCCCACGAAGGGGAAGAGGAGCCCCTTTTAAAGGGCTCCCAAATCTGCCCGTTATGGGCATTCGCGACACCTGGCCGGAACTTCCGGTGGGAGGCCGGAAGTTCCGGTGGCACCCAGCCAACGGACGAAAACTGCGGAGCGAGAAACTGAAAAAAAAACGAATCATGGCCGGAACTTCCGGCTCTGGGGCGGAAGTTCCGCCCAGCCTGACTCCAACGGTCATCAGACCGTTGATGCCCGCTCCAGAAGCGCAACCGGAAGTTCCGGTCAAAACAGATCGGAAGTTCCTGTGAACTTCCGATGCAAGTTCCGACAAATAGAACGCTTCAAAACTGAAGGTTACTGAGCGTGAGAGGAAGAAGACCCAGAACTTCCACCAGAACTTTAGGTGGCAAAGATGCCCTAGCGGAACTTCCGGTGGGAAGCCGGAACTTCCGGTCAGGGAAATTCCAGAAACCAGAAAACCAGAAACGCAATAACTTTTGCATCCGAACTCCAAATGGGATGAAACCAATCCGAACTCCAAATGGGATGAAACCAATTTTGTTGGAAAGATAATGACAAATAGAATCCAACAAAAAGTCGAAATATTGGGTATCACCTTGGGAGAAAATATCATGAATATATATGTGATCTATCCCCCAAGGTGTGGAGCCAGAAAACTTCATAAGATCAAAAAACAATAAGATATGCAAGTGAAATCCTTAGATGATGAGCTAGAGCTTGTTATGATGGTGACCACAAGCTCTAGATCCTCTCATGGACAAGAACCAAATAATAACCAAGAAAGATGATGATATGAATGCAAAGGTTTGAGCTCTCTCCGAACGATGCAAACGAGACACCCGCTTGAGAGCCCCTCTTGATAGTACGGCTATCTATCCTAAACCCGGTCTCCCAACTAACAACACGAGACCGGCAAAAGAGAAGCCCTATCAACATACCTTTGCCTTGAGCGTCCCACTTGAACTTGATGTAGACCGTCTTGTTCTTCTATAGTGGGAACACCTTTCTTGTTTGCTCTTGCTCGCTCTTGCTTGATGAAGACTTACAAAGTGCTCCCCCATACTCCATGGGGAAACCTCTTCTTTGAACTTGTCATCATCATTCCATGAGCACGAGGATGGCAAGCTTCAAGCATGAGATCTTCTAGAGATGGCGCATCTTGAGCTCATCCTTCTTCATCCATACTGGAGGTTGATCCATCTTGATGCAACTCTTTGCACATGCCTAGATCGACCTTCAAGCTCCTTCTTTCTTCATGATTCCAATGGGCACAAAGCCCTTGGACATTTCTTCATCTTCCAACCTTGAGACCAACACATGGCCCAAGCGATGCCAATGGACAAACCTACAAGTGAAACTCAATTTACACATTAGTCCATAGAGATTGTCATTAATTACCAAAACCACACATGGGGGCATACATGCCCTTTCAATCTCCCCCATTTTGGTAATTGATGACAATCCCTTAGCGAGGGTTTAAATATGACAATTAACGACCAAAGCGGTTGCCCCAACATCAAATACTACATAAGTATGTGATGTTGGTACAACTAATATATAAACAAACTCCCCCACAATCTATGCATGTGTGATGAACTTGAATTTCATTGCATAGATTGCCAACCGTTACCGTTGGTTGAGTTTCCTCTATGTATTCAACATGCAAAGCAAACACAAAGATGCAAGAGCATGAGAGGCAAATGCTTAAGAACACACTCAAAGCAAAGGCCAACTTCCCTTAAACCCTCCAAAACTTCTCCCCCATTGGCATCGATTGCCAAAATGGGTGAAAAGTTCTAGACGGCCAACATAGTTAGAATTCCTCCAAAGGTGTGCATATGCACAAGTCAAATGATGAGAATTAGGGAGGAAGTAAAACTATATTGAGGACCCAAAGAAAGCAAAAATAAAAGAAAGAAAAGAAAAGGGCTTCAACAAATGAAGCAAGCAATCAAAAGATCTAAAAGAAACAATTGAAACACCATCAAATGATGTCAAAAGGAAACAACAACCAAAAGAGTGTTTAAATAAAAATACAGAAGCTCCCCAAACTTTGTGCAAATATTAGAATACTTGTATTGAATGCAATATGCACAAATATGGAATCCTTGCTCCCCATAAGCATTTAAACCACAAGAAACGAGAAAGAAGGAACATGTGCATCATTAAATGAATTATAGAAGCTCCCCAAAGATTGTGCACCAATTATAGTAATTATATTTGGAAACAACATGCACAACCATGGAATCCTCACTCCTTCAAAACCATTTAGCAATGCACACAAAATACAATAATTTGGAAACCACCAAAGAATCAAAATGAAGTAAGAGGTGATTTCCAAGAAATGCAAAAACAACCAAATATTGATCTTCTCTTGTGTGTATAAATTTTTGGTGGAAAATATCACAAAGACATATAACCACAAAGAAATATGCACACACAAAATAGATACTCAAGAAAGCACATGAAGACCCAAAAAGAAGTCATAGAATATACCAATAAGATGTTTTGCTTGAAAGCATGCCCAAGGGCTCAAATATATCTTATTGTACATCAATGAGCTTCAAACACCAACATACCCCATACAACACAACTATTCTCAAGGGAAGAAGAGGATAGAAGGAATATATGGAGAAAGGCAACAAGTATCACAAGATAGAAATCAACTTGGCAAAAATACTCACTATTGCACATGAGAGATATTGAGGAAACGATATGCAACAAAATTGCTAGATTAACATATTTGGGATTAGTGAATCATGAGCATGATTTAGTATAGTCTCCATTATATGCACTCATCTCAACATACACACATTTGCAATAGAGAGAACTCTTCAAAGCCAAAGCAAGAAATCCTACATATGGAAGAACACAAATTCATGCCAACAAGCAACCTACACAAGGTTGGGAACAAGATATGTATGCATGAGAGAGAGATACTTGTTACCGATATATAATTGGTAGGATGAAGAAGATATGAATTCGTTGATCATCCTAGCTTGCATCCAACTAACATGTAGACGCCACTTCTTCCTTGTTCAAGATACAAGCACCCAATATATATCTCCAATGTACCTAAAACACAATTAAGTACACTATGGTCCCCAAACAAATTGGGTCCAAAGTAGTTAGTGAAACTACAATACATCGGAGAGCCCCCACACAAATATGTGCATATTGATATGAAATTGAATTTCATGCACATCTTAGCCCATTAGGATTTGGTGGAGTTTCCCCTATATATTGGATCAAAGAAAGCAAGCATGCCATAATATATACAAGAAGTAAATATGCATGCATAGGCTTTCAAGAACCAAAAGGAGATACAATTTGAACAAAAACACCAAGTAAACCAATAAGACACACACAAAAGTGTGACTCGACAAAAGGTGTCCAAATTATATCGAAGAGCCAAATCAACACATGAAAGAACATAAGTTTAACAAATGAACTCGAAAGAGCCAAAGAAAAAGGATAACAAAAATACCAAGACTCAAGGATTTATCTCATCCTAAAAGAACAAAACAAGAGAAACGGAATGAGATAAAGCCAAATCCCAACGAGAGCAAGGAAATAATAACCAAAACAAACTCTTCACACTTTTAATGATGGCACACAAAGTACCAACACAAAAAGGATCGAGCTTCCAAGCAAAAACAGATCAAATCAAGAAGCATAAAACAATGTTCTAGATAATATAGGAGAGCTCCCCCATAAGTAGAGAATTATATATAATTTTGCCTTTGAATGCAAAATGCCCACAAATGAGATCATCACTACTACCTACACTAAGTAAAACACAAGGGGAAATAAATAGAATAAGAAGATCCACAAGAGGCAAGGAAAGCTTGGGAGCAACTAGACAAACAATATATTGGCCAAAGATAAGATAAATAAGAAAAGGCCAAAACGAATATGATCAAAGAATCCTACCATATATTAAATACTAATTGTCCAAGGACAAGAAGTAATAGGGATAATTTTCCCGAGGTTGTTTGCAAGGATATCCAAGATCATATTCACACAAAGAAGCATATAACAAGATAGGAATTAAGCTTGATGCTTCGAAAGAGATTCTTGATTGCTTCAAATAGTCACACAATCACTAGTGATTGGATTAAATAGAAGCAAGTGGTTCCCATGAGGATATGTAGATCCAAATATGAGGAAACACATACCAAGAATCACTCTCACAAACAAGATCCAAAAGATGAGCAATAAAAATATTTAATTAAATTGGAACTTGTAGGAGCAAATGTGCCACATAGGAACTAGATAATTCTCAATATCAAATCTAAGTGGCACTACCTCAAATGTCCACATTTTCTAGGTTTGTAATATGCACAAAGCATATTACTCCCCCATGATGTGATAAACCAAGAAATCTCAACAAGAGGCAAGAAAATCAAAATAGAGGTATTAATGGACATTGTGGAAAATTAGTTTCTCATGAGAGATACATACCACATAGAGACTAGACAAACATGCAATAAAACTACTAAGTGGTTTTCCTCATGTACACTCATTTTAGGATTGTGGAATGCCCAAGCATGACACTCCCCCAAAACGGAATAGTCCATTAATCCCTCATAAAAGCCAAATAAGATACCTACTAGAAACAATAAAGGCTCCAAACCAAAACGCAAATACATGGTGTGCTAACCAACATACACAAATATACATCATAGATCAATATAAGTAAGTGGGAAGCACAACATGTACAAACACATGCAAGGTACAAAACCAACACATGCACAAGGGAGCAAGTAACTATAAATGTAAAGGAGTTAAGCACAAGTTACCGGAAGGAGGAACATTGGATATAGAATATATGCATGATAACCCAAATAACTTGACTTTCATAAGAAGGAATAGATGAAGATCCCTCAAATCTTCATAAGGTTGTCAAGTCTTCAATGCCCTCCAAAAACACCTATTGATCAAGTTTTAGCTTGTTGGTCCCCAACCAAGTTGGGTCCTAAGAAGTTAGTCACAATAGGTTTGGCCACCCAAATGGTTCTTCTCTTGACACCACTTTGGGCACCAACAAATTTGTCAAACACATTTCCCATCTCATCCTTACGAAGAAAATAAGCATCATCAATCAAGATAGGATGAGATGAGGAGATACCTATGGTGCATGAGGGAGAAAGGTGCCCCTTCTCACGGCATATGTAGCAAGTTGTTCTCTTGCCATCTTTCTTCTTGGGAAGAGTTGCACCATGAAGAAGAGCTTGAGGATTCTTGGGAAGAGGCCCATATTGAGCTTGTGGAGGAGCTTGAGGCCGCTTCCCTCGTTGCTTCCCACTAAGAGACTTCTTCTTCAATGGGCAATCCCTCACATGATGCCCTTCTTCCTTGCACTTGAAGCACACAATGTTGGCCGGATTCTTCACTTGTCCTTGGCCCTTCTTCTTGTTGCCCTTGTGCTTCAACGAGTTAGTGGGCTTGCTCCTGGTGTTAGAGTTGAATCCACGCCCACTCTTGTCACTTGGGGGTCGTCGCACACTCAACATATTCTTGAGCGTGGTCTTCCCTTCATGACACCTTTTCAAGTCATTCTTCAAAGAAGTGACTTGATCCTTGAGCTCTTTGACTTCCTCTACATGGTTAGTATCAACAACAATACTAGAGGAAGTAGAAGCTTCATTGTTAGAGCAACAAGGCAAATGATGCAATTCATCACAAGATTTAGCATGGTTGTGAGAGAATGAATTACAAGGACTAGCACATGGCAATATAGCATTAGGAGTAGATGTAGTGCTAATGTCCACATGAGGCCCACTAGATGTTACCTTTGACACAATGGCCTCATGAGCTAACCTTAGCCTACCATGGGAGACTAGAAGATCCTCATGCGAGCTTGAGAGCTTGGCATGACTTTCTTCTAATTTCCCATAGTTGCTAGTTAGCAAAGCAAGTTGAGCCTTTAGCTCAACATTCTCCTTCAAGATAGATGCTTCACAACAAATAGAGTTAGTAGCACACGCATCATCATTTAAGGCAAGAGGTGAGGTCAACTTGGAAAGCTCTTTAGAATAAGAAGCTTCAAGTTGCTCATATGACTCGGTGAGTTTAATGAGATCACCCTTAATGACCCTAGAGCCATTGTTGAGGTGCTCAAAATCCTCAAGGAGTTTAGCATAAGCAACTTCAAGTTCATCATTTTTAATTTGAAGGGAACGTGCCACCTCAAGATCTCTATCATGAGATTTCTTCACTCTAGATAGCTCTAGAGCAAATGTCTCCTCAAGATATTCCTTAGTGGTTTGTTCCACTTCAAGAGCTTCATTTAGGTTTGCAATGTCATTAGCATACTCACGCTCAAGACTACCCATTTTGTCAATAGTATCCTCATGCTCATCAATAAGTTGCCTACTTTCTATAGCAAATGTCAATATTTCAATGAAAGTAGAGCAAGCATTTTTATTAGGATGAAGAGCACGAAGGACTAGCCCCCCTTCTCTTTTAAGGAAGCAACATCATCATCTACTTCTATATGATCAACATTCACATCATCATGAGATATATTGGAGTCCAAAGGAGAGGTTACCTTTGAACCCTTAGCCATGAGGCACAAGTGAACATTGGAAGAGGATGATGATGAGGGAACACATGAAGCTCTAATGACAACCTTGCCTTGGCCCACACAATCTTCACTTTCCTCTACATGGTTAGCAACACAAGAACTAGAGGAAATAGAAGCACATTCATCATGGCAACAAGGCAAAGCAAGCATATCATCATGAGACATATTCAAGGAATTTATACATGATATGCAAGGGCAATATACACTAGGATGTAAATCACATATGGTCCTACAAGTGTTCACGCCCAAAGATACAACATTGCAATCAGATAGAGACAAAGAATCATGAATGGAAATCTCACTATCTACATTGCAAGTTCTATCACCACTCACCATATCATTACCTTGTGACAACTCACATGTTGGTGTAGTGGAAGAAGATGAGAACTCATCACGACCGGAGGTGGATGGAACACAATCATCCTTATCAAGCTTGGACACATCATATTTTGCTTGAAGCTTGGTCCAAATATCATGAGCATTCCGAAAAGGCATGATTGAGGAAAGAACTACAAAGCTCACAACATTAACAAGCACATTAGATGCTTGAGCTTCGAGATAAGAGTTTGTCTTCTCCTCCAAAGATAGATTTTGGGGATCCTTAGGAGGAGACAAGCCCATATCTAGAATACGCTCAATGATAGGGTCAATGGCCCAGAAATGACTAAGCATGCGAGTACGCCAAACATCATAATGTGTGCCATCAAAAGTAAATGTGTGAGAGTGCACTAAACCCCTAGGAGACATCTTTACTCTCGAGGCGGTGAAGCCTAAAAGCGAGAGACCTTGCTCTGATACCAATTGAAGTACAAAGGAAGTCGCCTAGAGGGGAGGGTGAATAGGCTTTTAAAATTATTACGGTTTAGGCTCAAGTAAATGCGGAATAAAACTAACGTTTAATTTATTGAGCACAAAACCTAGCCACTAAGTTCACCTAGGTGCACCAACAACCTATGCTAAGAAATACAAGCAACAAGGTGATAGCAAGGTATAAATACTTCAAGCACGATGGCTATCACAATGTAAAGTGCATAAGTAAAGGGTTCGGTTGAGAGATAACCGATGGACGCGGAGACGAAGATTTGTTTCCCGAAGTTCACTTCCAAAGAAGCTATGTCTCTGTTGGAGAGGTGCGATGGCGCAATGCTCTTCGAACGCCACAAATGGCTCACCTCGAGGTGTGGTGGCTCGATGCACACCCAACGCCACACAAGGCCTCACCCCGGATGCGGAAGCACGCAACGCACCGACGCCACAAAAGGCTCACCCTATTCTCCCAAGTGCGCACCACAAAAGGCGGGCACTTGCTCCACTATGGGACGCTTGAGGGCGGTCACCGAACCCGTACAAGATTGGGGCTAACTCCACAACTCAATTGGAGGCTCCCAACAACAAAGCCACAAAAGGCCAACAATGCCACAAAAGGCCAACAATGCCACAAAAGGCTACAAGACCACAAAAGGTCAACAAGACCACAAAAGATCAACAATCCAACCACACAACCGTCTAGGGTTCCAAGGAACCCAAGAGAAACAAGCTCACAAGCTTGAACTCGCCGAACCTCCGAGGAGAACTCAAACCTATGCACCAAATCCAAGGGCAAGTCCTTCTCTCCCAAATTCCAACAAAGCTACAAAAGCTATTGGGGGAATAAGGGAGGAAGAACACGAGAGGAGAACACAAAACTCTCCAAGATCTAGATCCCAATGATTCCTTCACAAAGAAGGGATTTGACTTGGGGGGATTGTAGATCTAGATCTCCTCTCTCAAATCCCTCAAAAAGATGCAAGAATCATAGGAGGGAAAAGGGAGAGGGAAAGCTTCTTCAAGGTTGACAATGGAGGAGAGAGAGAAAGTCAAGAACCAAGAAGGAAAGCTAGTGCCCACGAAGGGGAAGAGGAGCCCCTTTTAAAGGGCTCCTAGATCTGCCCGTTATGGGCATTCGCGACACCTGGACGGAACTTCCGGTGGGAGGCCGGAAGTTCCGGTGGCACCCAGCCAACGGACGAAAACTGCGGAGCGAGAAACTGAAAAAAACGAATCATGGCCGGAACTTCCGGCTCTGGGGCGGAAGTTCTGCCCAGCCTGACTCCAACGATCATCAGACCGTTGACGCCCGCTCCAGAAGCGCAACCGGAAGTTCCGGTCAAAACAGACCGGAAGTTCCGGTGAACTTCCGATGCAAGTTCCGACAAAGTTCCGGCAAATAGAACGCTTCAAAAGCGAAGGTTCTTGGCGTGAGCGGAAGAAGACCCGGAACTTCCACCGGAACTTTCGGCGGCAAAGATGCCCTAGCGGAACTTCCGGTGGGAAGCCGGAACTTCCGGACAGGGAAATTCCAGAAACCAGAAAACCAGAAACGCAATAACTTTTGCATCCGAACTCCAAATGGGATGAAACCAATCCGAACTCCAAATGGGATGAAACCAATTTTGTTGGAAAGATAACGACAAATAGAATCCAACAAAAAGTCGAAATATTGGGTATCACCTTGGGAGAAAATATCATGAATATATATGTGATCTATCCCCAAGGTGTGGAGCCGGAAAACTCGCAAGATCAAAAACCGCAATAAGATATGCAAGTGAAATCCTTAGATGATGAGATAGAGCTTGTTATGATGGTGACCACAAGCTCTAGATCCTCTCATGGACAAGAACCAAATAATAACCAAGAAAGATGATGATATGAATGCAAAGGTTTGAGCTCTCTCCGAACAATGCAAACGAGACACCCGCTTGAGAGCCCCTCTTGATAGTACGGCTATCTATCCTAAACCCGGTCTCCCAACTAACAACACGAGACCGACAAAAGAGAAGCCCTATCAACATACCTTTGCCTTGAGCATCCCACTTGAACTTGATGTAGACCGTCTTATTCTTCTATAGTGGGAACACCTTTCTTGTTTGCTCTTGCTCGCTCTTGCTTGATGAAGACTTACAAAATGCCCCCCATACTCCATGGGGAAACCTCTTCTTTGAACTTGTCTTCATCATTCCATGAGCACGAGGATGGCAAGATTCAAGCATGAGATCTTCTAGAGATGGCGCATCTTGAGCTCGTCCTTCTTCATCCTTACTGGAGGTTGATCCATCTTGATGCAACTCTTTGCACATGCCTTGATCGACCTTCAAGCTCCTTCTTTCTTCATGATTCCAATGGGCACAAAGCCCTTGGACATTTCTTCATCTTCCAACCTTGAGACCAACACATGGCCCAAGCGATGCCAATGGACAAACCTACAAGTGAAACTCAATTTACACATTAGTCCATAGAGATTGTCATTAATTACCAAAACCACACATGGGGCATACATGCCCTTTCAGTTTAGTTTATTGGAATTAGCCTGAACCATACGTGGGATATCCAAAGGTACTGAATGTTGAAGAAAACCTCCAGAAACCCTAGGAATTTTAGATCTGGTCATTTGGAGTGGTTTTCGATTTTCAAAAATATTTAAACCAAACTACATTTAATCTGATTTGGAATCACACATAAAGAAAAAGGGAGAGGGCGCGATGGGCCGGATTTGTTAGGGGGTCGGGCCGCATACGAGCGGGCTGGCCCAGAGATGTGTCGAGCAGCGCATCGGCCAGCGTAACGGTATCCCAAATGCGCCTGCCAATGGGACTGATGCAAAGGGGTATAGGGCGAGCGCGGCTGCTCGATTAGTGGCAGATCAACGACCGTTGGCCGTCTTCCTCCTCGCGCGATGGACAGGGGAGACCGAACCCTACCTAGGGGAAGGGAGGCGCAGGGAGGCTCACCGAGGGGCGTAGGGGCGATAGAGATGGTCAGATCAACGTGGTGCGCAACACAAATGCGATGGAGGGGAGGTACGGCAGATCTTGATGTTGGGAGTTGCCTCGCGCGACGGTGGATGAAGGGTCCTTACCGGAGCTTGTCGGAGAGACTTCTAGGGCGTCTGCATATCGATGGAGAGGGCAGAGAGGAGGCACTCCATGTTGGAGAGCTTAGATACGGGTGGTGGAAGGGGATTCGACGTCTAGAACACGCTGGCGCGAGCTCGCCAGAGTAGAGCTCGTCGGTGCTCGGTGGGGAGGCATGTAGATAGGGTCATGGGTCAAAACAAAGACATGGTTACATGGAGGGTGAGGAGGGGATCTTGGCAGAGTGACTTGCAGCAAGGTGGAGGCAGAGGAAAGGGCACCATGACCATTTTTTGAAGAGGCCGAGTGGGCTTCTTCTCCTTCCCTAGGTCGAGTCAGAGCAGGGGTGAGGGAGTGTTATGTGGCCAGTAGAGAGGGCAGGGTGGACTCCATCCCTTTTATTGCAAGATTTTTGGTGACCAAGGGGAAATGTCCAAAATGAACATGGGGTGGGGTAAGGCTAGCTTGTGTGTTTCCAGGTGGAGGGGAGGAGAGGAAAGTGGTGTCCTGGTCGATGGCGGAGGATAGAGAGGGTTGTATGGGGTTATTGCAAGCAAATAATGGAGCCATGTGTCATCTCTCTCCCTCTCTCAATATCTTCAAGCACTAAGGACAAGGAGAGAGGTTAGCTACAGTGGCATGCTACAGTGCAGCACAACTAGGGAGGGTGAGAGATGTGCTGGACAAGTTTGCAAGGATTGTGTTGGAGGTTTGATATTGGTTTATCTCATGATTTTGAATGATTCTAAGATTTTATATAATGATGATTACTAAGCAAAGTCTCAAGATTTGATCTTGGCAAGATGAGTAAATGATGATGGTAGGTAGGTTTGGTCATTGTACACCTCCAAGATTTAATTGGGAATTATTGTATGCTTTTTGGTCCACTTTATATCAATTATTCAAAAAGTACAGGAATGGTTTATAGGAGCTAATGTGACAATTTTACATTGTACAAGATGAGTTTATGGTGTAAAATAGTCTTAAATACCATAACACACATTGGGTAATTTTATTTGGATTTATTGAGATGGAAAAGTATTTATAAGGAATTATTTCTTGTTTCTGCCATTTAAGAAAAATGGCAAAAAGAAATAATAAAGGATCTCAAAAATATTTATTTTTAATATGGGGAGATAGGCTAGGGTATATAGGCTTGAAATGTGTCTTGATTTGGCAAAGTAGTTTGGAGAAAAACAAACTTGCCTTGATATAGAAGGTTTTGAGGATTTAGCAATTAAAGGGTTTTAAATAGTTTTCGACTCCAAATAATTATGGGAATTATTTGGAAAATGTTTATATCCAAGGTGGATGATGTCAACATAAAGGATATATCATAACCATCCTTGGGTATTGATAAAAAAATGGATTTTTGGAAGAAGAGATGGATTAGAGGATCTGGGGCATTTATATTTTATACCACCTAAACAAGGTTGGATTGGTGAGCTCAAAGCTCACCTTGGTACAAGAGATATATGGATGGTGATACCATGTCATATAGAGGACCATCGAAGCAAGATTTGGTCTTTGATTTATTGGAGGTGATCTAGGGATGATTGCAAATTTTGTTGAAAACAAGGTTGCCATAACAGATGAGTTATGATGCCTCATAAAACATGATGGTTTAAGAAGCACATGGCTCCAATGGAAACAAGTGAAGTATGGGTTTATAGACCATGGTTAGTAGATCATAACCAACCTTGGGTATTGATAAAAAGATGGATTTTTGGAAGAAGAGATGGATTGGAGGATCTGGGGCATTTATATTTTTATACCACCTAAACAAGGTTGGATTGGTGAGCTCAAAGCTCACCTTGGTACAAGATATATATGGATGGTGATACCATGTCATATAGAGGACCATCGAAGAAAGATTTGTTCTTTGAGTTATTGGAGGTGATCTAGGGATGATTGCAAATTTTGTTGAAAACAAGGTTGCCATAAGAGATGAGTTATGATGCCTCATAAACCATGAGGGTTCAAGAAGCACGGGGTTCCAATGGAAACAAGTGAAGTATGGGTTTATAGACCATGGTTAGTAGATCATAACCATGCCAATATTTGGTCAAGGGGAGATAGCACAAGGGGTGAGCTTCTACCAAAGTAGGCAAGGTTGACTAGA
Source organism: Avena insularis (assembly GCA_023614405.1). Taxonomy (NCBI): domain Eukaryota; kingdom Viridiplantae; phylum Streptophyta; class Magnoliopsida; order Poales; family Poaceae; genus Avena; species Avena insularis. Next base: position 190,460,680 of record CM042689.1, on the reverse strand, counting down.
TTTGCACAAAAAGGTTATCATGATGTCTACAAAACCATCATGGATGAGTGGGATCCAATAGGGATTAGCCAAGGCAAAGAGTGGGATTTGGTAGTACTCATGATGTACTAGAATATGGTTGAAGTACATTCCCAAGAATGCACATAGGCTGGAATAGGTGGAGTCTCAAATATTGAATCTAGTTAAAGATTCCAGACTTAGTCATTTTGGCAGATTTAGGGTTTTTTACTAGAATGTAAGAGATGAGGCTTTTGACAGGATGCAAGGTTCCAATTCAGCATCAAGGGAATAATGATTAAGTTTGGGTTGAGTAGGAATGATCCATGTCTAGATTTGGTCTTCATTGAGTGGGAAACTATAAAAAGGGATTAACCTTTGATTGATTTGAGTAAGAGATGAGAGGTTCACCTTATTGACTAGAGATTATATTCCAACATAGATGAGTGGCTTAGGAGTGGCTCTTATCTTGATTTATATTGTTCCTTAAGGATGAGCTGCTAGGGTGGCTCAAGCTACTTCCTAAGCAATCAAGTCAATCAACAGATAAGAGCAAATCATCAAACCGCAGATCAAGGCAATTCATCAAACAAACTTATACACTACTACTAGGGTTACCATCAAGCCTAACCTGAGGTAAGGAGTATATGATCTAGTATACAATCAGATGTATGAATACAAGCACCAAGCATTTCAAGACTCAACAAGAAATGTTTTTGTTCCCCCTTATTTTTTTCTTTTTGACAAAGGATCAGGGGTGCTGAAATTGGGATGTTCTGATCTTTCCCCCTTAAATAATCTCGTCCTGAGATTAGGGAGGAGTAGGGGTTAAATGAGAACATCTGCGTAACAATTTTCAGCAATGGAGTTATAAGATGCCAACAGGTTTTATAACAGACAGGCGGGGTTAGCTATGGGTGGGAGCTGAGTTGCTTCGGGTTGGTAGGTTTAAATTAAGCTAGTGGAAAAGATGCAGTCTTTTCCCCTAAGGCTGATTCTAGGTAGGTTTGGGGTAGGCTCGGTCCTTTTATTCTTCGATCTTCATCGCTGGAGTTAGCTTGTCGTACTTTTGGGTCTTGACATGCCAGATGGTTGGCTAGAAGGTTGACCTTGAGGTGGAGAATCTTCTAGGAGTTCCTTTCGATCCTGGAGAAGTGTCGATTGTTGTCCTCTCGTAGGCTCCACGCTCTTGGTTTAAGGGGGGGGTCATCTCTAGAGTCGACTAGGGGTTGATTCTTTTAGGGTTATCTGGGTTTTCACTACTAGGAAATGCCTGTTTGTGGCGCACATGAAATGGCCATCCGTGGCGCACTAGCAGTGCGCCACTAGCCTCGCGCTGAGGCTATCTCCTAGTTGTGGCACACTGCCTGGTGCCACAGTTGTGTCGACATAGGCGTAGCGCACTTGCTAGTGCGCCACGGCTAGGACGGCAGGTGCGCTACGCGTTGGATCTTCTGTGGCGCACGTTGCAGTACGCCACTAACCTGCGCAGGTGCGCTTTAGCTGTAGTGCGCCACAAAAGCTATGTCATGTGCACCACGGGCGTTTTTTTTATTTTTTTATTTTAGAGCCAGATGATATACAATACAGATTATATACAATATTACAGGCAGATATACACACCGATAGAATATATACAATTATATATATAAATACACAATTTGGAAAACAAGATTGAAACAAATACATATAGATAATTAAGTCAAATACATGAATACATAAGTTATACATTGTTTCGATCAAGTTACAAAGTAGTTGGTGACATGCGAATACATGTGTCTCGAACAAGTTAGAGCTCGGAAGCTCGCCTAGATATCTCAACTAGCTAGACACAAATGCGGGATAAACAACCAAAGACGATAAGCATGATCACCGCGATGAAGGTGTAGGTCTTCATCCGGTTCCTCGTCCTAACTCCCGCTAGATAGTGCGTGTATCTAGCTTCCTCCTACGCCATAGTGTTATACCCTTTATAGCTATTGCCGCTGAAACGGTGCACCTGTCTCCGGCAGTCTTCCCAATCATCGTAGACTCAGGGAACCTGTCCCTTGTACACGACGTACCACGTCATCTACAAGTTGACAATAATAATTAACCGGTGATTAAAAAACATGTATAATTAAAGTCGCATATTAAGATACACTTATAGAAAGTACTCCCAACTCAAAAAGACCAAGGTAACTCAAAAATCATGCCTCATATATAACTAGGTTGTTGGACACAGGAATATGCTATGATGGAACTATACGCCAAGTAGGATGCACAACACCTGGACTTGTGCATAGCACAAGGCGTACAATCTCATCGCAGCACATTCACATATATAGTGTGCCACGACATTTCCATCATCGGCATTCTCAAAAAAGACCAAAGTAACTCAAAAATCATGCCTCATATATAACTAGGTCGTAGAACACAGGAATATGCTACGACGAAACGGTCAGCCAATTAGGATGCACAACACCTGGACCTGTGCATATCACAAGGCTGACTATCCCGTCGTAGCACATTCACATATATAGTGTGCCACGACATTTCAATCATCGGCATTATTCTATAAAAAGACCAAAGTAACTCAAAAAGAATGCCTCATATATAACTAGCTAGGTCGTTGGACACAGGAATATGCTACGACGGAACAGTTAGCCAAGTAGGATGCACAACACCTGGACCTGTGCATATCACAAGGCTAACTATCCCGTCGTAGCACATTCACATATATAGTGTGCCACGACATTTCAATCATTGGCATTATTCTCGAAAAATACCAAATTAACTCGAAAAGAATGCCTCATATATATACATAGGTCGTTGGACACAGGAATATGCTATGATGGAACTGTGAGCCAAGTAGGATGCACAACACCTGGACTTGTGCATATCACAAGGCTCACAATCCCGTTGTAGCACATTCACATATATATTGTGCCACGACATTTAAATCATTGGCATTATTCTCGAAAAAGACCAAAGTAAATCAAAAAGAATGCCTCATATATATACATAGGTCGTTGGACATAGGAATATGCTACGACGGAACCGTGAGCCAAGTAGGATGCACAAGACCTGGACTTGTGCATATCACACGGCTCACAATCCCGTCGTAAAACATTCACATATATAGTGTGCCACGACATTTCAATCATCGACATTATTCTTGAAAAAAGACTAATAAAGTAAGGAAAAAGGGACCAAAGAGTAAGCAAAAAAACCAAGCATTGATTGATATATAATAATAAGCAAAAGAAGTAAGAGATGATTCATAAACCTAATAAGATAAGTAGTAGCATGTACACTTATCCACACACACACACAAAGGTCATCTATAGTTTGGAACTACAACTAGGCCAACATCAAGTCTTCTGGATCGGCTTAGGGAACGGGAGGACGCCTTGTCTCGTCATGAACTTCCAATAGTCACCCTGCATCTCTAGGCGATCTTCTATGTTATGGTTATTTGGGATATTTCCTCCGTAGAAGATGCCCCCGAAGTCATGACATCACGAAAGATGATTGCCCCAAACTGCTGCTGGATGTGATACATCTCTTGTCTAATATCGGAATCAGTGATCTTGGCCTTTGCTTCGGCCCACTGTTTTGAGATGATCTGGCAGTGTAGAATTCTGCTGGTCTAGTAGGAACGCCCTCATGTGATGGAGTGTGTAGTAGGCTTCCTTCTTACTGCTTTCCGGCTGCTTCACGCAGGGGAACTCCGTTACGTGGTTGAAGACGTGCCTGCCGAACTTGACCTTCGCACGCACGAAGGTGGTGCCTTCCGTCGAGGCATACCCAGTGAGAGCATCATCCAGAACTTCCTTGATCCTGTCGTAGTTTTTCTTCTTTTCTTGACTCCCCGAGTCGAAATACGTGGCATGCGAATGCTTCAGCGATAAGGAGATGAGCGTGCAGTGTTCATCTCTACGCAAAAAATTCAAATGGAATGTGTTGGAAAAAGAATGATGATAATCTAGTAAAGCCAATCGACGGTGGCGAGTGAATAACGACTTACTCGGGAAAGTAAGGCACGAGAATGTATTCCTTTGTCTTGTTCGCCATGAAGATTCTTTTTTGGTACGAGGCCACGATACGTCGTTCAGCGGGGGAACCCAAGCAGTTGTCACGTATGTAGTAGGGGTCCACTATAGCGATGCCCCGTGTGTTCTCCCTAATGATCTACATGGCCAGGCTGAGAGAAAACAGGCGGACCATGGTATAGTGCAGCGGGTATAGGTGGAATATATTGAAGATGTCGTCGAACCGCAAGAAGAACAGATCCACAGGGGCATTGTCGATGAAGCCCAAACCTGGTGGCACCTTAACCACGAATACCGGGTGCGAGGGATCTTTATCCGCCAGAAGGCGTCTCTCTATCGTCAGCATGCTGTCATCATGCACACTCTGTAGTTCCGAACTGGCGAGCCTCCGCAAATTCTTAGGTAGCATGGGCTCACCAGCCACATGAATCCTCCACATAATACCCTAGGGTCTTGGTGGCCCGTCCCGAAACCTGATCGGATTCGCAGTTGACACTACCGGCTGGCTCGAGCTGCTAGATTTTCTTTTCCTACCCTTTTTCCTTTTGGAGAACGGGCAGGCACCGCAATCTGAGCACCGGCCACCCTATGTAGTGTGTCAGGGCTTAGAATAAAGGGCCGGTTGGTTGTATCAGCTGGCTTTGTAAAGGCGCAAGCTAGAGGCGTCTCCTGAAAACCAAACAGACGCTTGGTGATAGTGGATTTCTCTGTGGGGCCACCAGCTAGGTCTTCGTTGCTAAACTGAGTGTTGAAGAAGTGATCATTCCAGTCTTCATCGTCCTCGGCCAGATCCTGTGCCATGTGCATATCATCAACATGATCATCCGACCTACCGCATGGACATGACGACAAGGGAGGTAAGGGGGCCTTACCACCGCTTGTCGCTAGCATGACAAGCGGTGTTGTTGTCTGTGGCGTGATGGCCCCCGCCGTCCCCAAACGGATCATGCTCTTTGGCCATTGCAAGAATAAGCCAAAGCAACTTCTGAGGACAGCCGGATCTTCTTCATCCGCTCCTGGGGGTTGAATGGGAGGTTCCAGGTCGTCGCAGCCCCTTAGCACCCGACTAATTTTAACCTTGTGCACGCTATCTAGCATCGGCCTTGAGTGGAACGTGCACTGCAAGGGATGAACAATGTACCCTTGGCAACATCCATCAGCTCGTTGTTCACGTAGCATAAGAGAGTGCAAGGAACATCCGTCTTCGGAAAACATGTACGGCATCGTCAGAGATGCCATAAGAATAATAGATGGCATGAAAGGCGGTAAATCAATTTGCTTACCGTGATGGCGTCGAGATCGGCTAATATCGAGGCACCGCATACGACGACGGGCGTGCAAGAGATGAAGGGGTTGCTTGATGGCGCGGTGTTAGCCGCCGCATACTACTCCTCCTCCTCCTGGATGCGGCCTCCTCCTCCTCCTGGGATGCGTGGTGGCGTGGCGTGGCGGCGGCGGCGCGTCGATGGGGATGGGGACGATGGGGACTTAGATGCGATCTGTGTCTGAGGATGGGAGGTCGGGGCTCATGGTTGACTAGTCCTACCCACTTAGGCGTAGCGCACCCTGGCCAAGTTCGCTACGGTATATCCGTAGCGCACTTGTCCAGGGTGCGCTACGCCTAAGTGGGTAGGACAAGTCAGATAAGAGGGCTGCCACCTCTGTAGTTAACACTAGCACTTACTTATCCCACTGGTTCCGCCCACTTCTCTATTATAAACCTGTGAGCACCCAGGTTCGAATCCTGGTGCCCACATTTTTTATTTTTATTTTAAAAATACTTTTAAATGTTCCAAAAAATGCCCAAAAGTGGTGATATATCCATTAAATTTTTGTTTTGTTTTTAAAATACTTTTAAATATTCCAAAAATACCCAAAGTGATAATATATTTCATAAATGTGGTACAAATTAAATATGATTCAAATATGTCATAATAATTTGTCCATGAATATTACAGTCTTTTTCGACCACGCGTTTTATAATATTTTTTGAGCTAGTGTTTTACAATCTTTTTTCCCTTCTTTGTCGCGGTTGAATAATTTAGCCCCGGCACATTAATGTTTCTTCTTTCAAACGGGCTACCTTTTTTGGGTAGGGTTGTCCTTTTTCTTCTTGTGATGTATGTTGCTGCATCGTAGTCATCGTCATCTTCAATCTTTGGATCGCCGTACTGGTCGAAGTCTTGCTCATTGGTGACTCCATCCATTCCGATGATGTTTCTTTTTTCTCTCCTCACGACAACACGGCTAGGCTTTGTCGGGTCGGTAATGAAAAAACATTGGTCCACTTTGGTAGCCAGTACCCACGGTTCATTTTTTGCCGCCACGTTCGCAATGGCGGCCTTGGATTTGGCTGCTTCGGGTATAACCGTGGTTGTGAAATACCGGTATTCTCTTTCGACGCTTTTTTCCCATCTGACACGGAACATCGGCACCTTTTCTCCATAGTAGTCGAGCTCCCAGATCTCCTCGATCCTTCCGTAGAATCTTTCCTTCACGTTGTCATCGCTGTAGAATTTGGACGTTACGCCTGAGTTCTGATAATCACACTTGTTGTCCCTTTCTTCCGTGTAGAATGTGTAGCCGTTGACATTATACGCCTGATAGGTCACCAGGTTTTGCATCGGTCCCTGCGACAAGGTGAATATGGTCTTTTCCGTGTCAGAAGAATGCGATCGCGGGGGATTATCAAGGAGCGTCTGCCTAAACTAACACGTGAAATATGAGTTGTGCTCTTTGATTATTTCTCCCTGCGTCCTCTGTATGCCCCAGTCACTGTACTTCTTCTCGATTAACATTTTGTGCTTCTGTACCCAAGGATCGACCAGTTATAAATGCTGTAGCGCGACGAGGTTTGCTCGATCAAAGTATGCGTGTCGAAAATCGAAGTCTGCATGCAGTATGCGACGACCCTCTCGGTGACCAGATCCGTCGAGCTTGCCAAGGTGCCCGTTGATGGGAAGACTGACAGGGTTCTCGATGTCTAGATAATTCGTGCAAAAACATCGACGGGACCTGTTGCGAACGTATCCTTTGATGTATCCATTCATCCTTTCGAACGCCATCATGCTGCGGAGGAACATCGGCCCGAGTTGGACGATGTCCTCCATGACATGGACTAGCAGATGCACCATAATGTCGAAGAATGCCGGCGGGAAGTAGACCTCAAGCTCGCATAGTATCACCATGATCTCCTCCTATAGGCTCCCGAGCTGATTCACGCCAATCGACTTCCTAGAGATGACGTCGAAAAACTTGCAGAGGCCAAATAACGTTTCACGGCCGTGCTCGTCCATTATCCCTCTTAGTGCAACCGAAAGTACCTGCGTCATTAGCACGGCACAATCGTGAGACTTCATGCCACTGAGCCTCTACTTCGCCTCGTCTAGGTATTTGCTTATATTTCCCGCGAGCCGTAAGGAAATTTGACTCCTAGAAGGCACTTGAAAAACTGTTTGATCTCATCCTAGCTTAGAGTGAAGCAAGAAGGAGGGCAGTAATATTCGTTCTTCTTGAAATTTTTACCCTTCTGACGACCTTGTTTCATCTCCGACTCATGATCATCGTCATCTTCCTGGTCATCAGGAGTAGTGCGTCCTCCGTGAAGCTCCTTCCGGATACCCATGAATATCAGGTCGTGCCTTGCTTTCGGACCATCTTTCGTCCTATCTGGCATGTTGATTATGGTGGCGACCAGACTCTCGCACACGTTTTTCATGATATGCATGATCTCGAGGCTATGAGGCGTGCGGAGAAACTTCCAGTATGGCAACTCCAAGAAAACAGACCTTGTTTTCCATACCTTCATCAGCGGCTTGTCTTGCTGCCTCTTTCGCTTCTTTCCAGGCTTAGCACAATCTTTCTAGTTTTTCAGCAACTCTTCCACTTCTTTACTGCTCCTCCGCTCTGGGATTCCTCGGGTCTCGGATTTTCCATCGAACAGGTCTCCACGTTTTCTCCATGGATCATTCTTGTCGAGCCACCTCCGGTGCGCCATGAACACGGTTTTTGAAGACCCTAGATCTTTCTCTAGTTGGAGATAGCTTGTGTTATCCATGCACTTAACGCATGCGCAGAATCCTTGGATAACCTGCCCGGAGATATACCCACAACCTGGATAGTCTTGCACCGTAGGCTCTCATAGTGAAATAATCTTGTGCGATGGCGTCTTAAGTATTGGATCCAGATTCCCATAACGTGGCTAGATCCTCTTTCAACAGCCCGAGATACAGATTGATGTCGGTACAAGGTTGTTTCAGCCCTTGAATTAGCATACTCATTTGTATGTACTTCTTCTTCATGCACAAACATGGAGGGAGGTTGTACATCCATACAAACACGGGCCAAGTGTTGTGCGTGCTGCTCTGGATACCGAACGGATTGAGTCCATCAGTGCTCGCACCAAGCCTGATGTTCCTCGAATCTCCACTGAATTCTGGGAATTCAAGGTCCAATGCTTTCCACTGGCTAGCATCTGAAGGGTGTGTCAGCAGCTCATCCTTTTCTGGGTCATCATCATCTCCTGGCTTCTTCCTTTCCGCATGCCATCGCATGATCTTCGCTTCCTTAGGGTCCATGAAATAGCGCTGCAGACGAGGAGTGATAGGAAAGTACCATACCACTGTTCGAGGTGATTTCTTCCCTTTCCTATATCGACTCACGCCTCACACCGGACATGTGGTTTTCTCCGCGTCCTCGCCCCGATAAATGATACAATCCTTGATGCATACGTGATATCTAACATGCGGTAGATCGAGAGGACAGACGATTTTATTGGCGTCATCGCTACTAGTTGGACACGTGTTCCCCTCCGGGAGACGATCGTGCCAGAATGCCATCATATCGTCGAAGCTTGCGTCGCTCAATTTGTGTTTTGCCTTCATCTCCATAGCCTTGAGCGTTACATTCAACCAGGTATCATCGGGCCTGCATCCTTCATACAATGGAGTAACCACGTCTTTCTCAAGTTGCACAAGCTTGGATTTCTCTCTACCGGCAGCCCTGGCATTACTCGTTAGCTTGAGAAGCAGCTCTTGCACATAAGGGTCCTGCACCCAGCTTGGCGTTGTTCCATCGTCGTCTGCTCCTCCGGCATCTAGATCATCATCATCCTGTTCTGCTTCCACACCTTCGCCATCTCTAGGAGAATCTTCATCATCTCACTTGTAATCGCGCACCTTCACCGTCTCCATCGTCTTTGTCATCGCTTATCCAACAAGTGTATCCATCCATGAAACTATGGCGGAGCAGGTGCGCCTGCAGATTCCCGGAATCTGGGTCGATCACCTAGTTGAGTATGCATCTTCTGCACGGACATCTTATCTCCATCTTTTTATTTCGTATCATGTCAGCCGTCACACATTTAAAAAATCTAGCCACAATGCCTTCGCTCATTATGAGCACCATTTTTGCCTGCATGGTGTACACGGTACAATTAGAAGTCTATTAGAACCACATAATCAATGCATGCATGCAATGATCGATAGAAAATTTCGGCATGACCTATCCTAAAATAAGGACCTTTGCGAAATGCCAAAGTCTTGCCAAAATGGAAATGAATCAAACTCTGAAGAGTCTAATCTACCGTGTGTAGCATGCATGCCAAAGCCCCTGTCTACCGTGTGTAGCAAGCCGTGGTTTTATCCCGGTGGATTTATTGATTCTTGTGGGTAAAGTGCACAAACTCTCTAGAGTCTAATCTATTCGAATAACCGTGTCCCCGGTCAAGGACGGTTGGAATGGCAAGTGCTAGGAGGACCCTTCGGTTATGATGTGATGAAATAAAGGATGTGACTTGGTCACGAGGAAAGATAGGAACAAGTTTGGTTTTGACCAGAAATGGACGAAGACATTGAAAAAGGGTTTTACTGCCAAACTGTTTTTTAAAATCTTTTTAACAAGGATGTGGAGATGTCCAGATTTTCTAAAAGGAGGCATATTTTCCAAAAACTCTTTTTCAACAAATATATATAGAGATGCCAATGGTAGGTTTTCAAAAGCAGTTATAGTGTAGAGCTATCTCACCACAACCCGATATGCATTATATTTGTTACCTTGTCTCGGTGGTTTGCGAGTACATTCAAAGTACTCACTGGCATTGTCCCTGGCTTTAATTGGCCAGATTGCAGATGTTAAGAAGGAACGAAGGTGTTGACGTCTATGCGAGCTAGGCCGTCTTCCCAGTCAGTTGCCTGTAGGTTAAGGCACGGGCTCTGCGCTAAAGACTTCCGCTACTTGTATTGTATTTTCCATAATGGCCGCTTTGTAAGTTTTGTACTCGTTACTTTATGGATGTTGTAATGATACTAGTCGGTTATGCTCACGGCTCACTGATCATGGGAACGTGAATGGTAGGCATAACGGGTATTCTCGGACCATAAATCCGGGGTGCCACATCATATCCCCATAGGGTGCCCGACTTGGAGATTCACCCTAGCTCTCATAGACGTCATCTTCTTCTTTGCTCCTCGCTCTTCTAGGAATCTGGCCAAGTTAATAGCCAGGGACAATGCCGGTGAGTACTTTGAATGTACTCTCAAACCACCTTAAGAGAATGATATATATAGAAGGAGAATATGCAATATGGCTGTGGTAATAGGAGGGTTACATGAGAGGGTCCTTTCGAAAATAGTTTCTCTTGTAAATGTAGTATCTACAAGCTTTTGTTGAAAATGTTTTGTGAAACATTTTAGAAAGAATTTGTAAAATATTAGGAATGGGACAACCTATATTGCCACGGTCTTCAACTGACCGGGTTATCCTCCTCCTTCTCTGGTGTCCCACGTACCACCAGGTTTTATTAAAAAAATTGTTTTAGAAAACAGTTTTGAAAACAAGATCGGCACCGCTCTACAACAACCTTCCCAACCGTCCGTGACCGAAGACTCGGATATTCGAATAGATTTACACTCTACATACGTTGTACACTTTACCTACAAGACTTGATACATCCGCCAGGATATAACCATGGTCCGCTACACAAGGTAAATGGGGGTTCGGATAATCAAACAGAACCTTCGGAAAGTCTACTCCAACACAGGCCCTACCCTATGAGTTGTTCCTTTCAACAACAGGACGTCGGGATCCACGGACCAACCGTAGTGCAACCCATCTCCTTTAGAGCCGGCACTTTCAATGAGAGGATCATAGTATCGCCCGGTCACTCACGTGGGTGATCCTGCTTCCTCCAGGTGACTGCCTTACAGATGACCCTTTATATAAAGGAAGCCCAGAACTAGACGGAGATGATCCCTTATAATTAGTCATGTGGGTACCCATATTGAGGTGAACAAACTTTGGGTTAAGCCCCATCCCACTTCGGGGTATTGTGGTTGCACGGGTTAATTTTTTTGGAAAAACTACAAAGAACCAGGTGCCTTTTTTGTAAACCTTTTCCTCCTCTTTCTTCCATACCTTTTTGTAAAAAAACCTTTAGTTTATCAAACTTCTCTTAGCAGGTCAAACCTCACCAAGGTTTTCTCATAAAAAAATTTATAAAACAGTTTCCCGGGGTCTTCCCATCCTACACTTTTAGTTATGCTAAAACAGGGTTTCCAAGGGGTTATGGTGTTAAACACCATCTATCATCCTAATGGCAAATCAATGTCATCAAAGGGGTTGTACCTAAGGGTACTAAATGGTAATAGCTTGGAGGAGCCAAGCCTTCCCACATATAAACATATTAAGTAAAATCATGCACTTTATATAAGTAGGTATATAAAACATGCATAAGTAAAATAATAGGACAAAGGCTTATGAGCAAGAAGGTGGGTTGCCTGATGTTCAGAAATATGGCATAAGTGTCCCTGGACTTCTTATTAGAATACGATAATACCCAGATAATAATAAGTCCTCTTCTTCTCGTCGTCCGGCAATTGCAACTATCGTCATCAAGCATTATACATGCAAGCAAACAATACAACAATCAAGACCAGGCATACAAACACCATTGCATACATGAAGCAAACAAGTGATATATTTAACAAATTAGTAGGGTTTGAGAATAGAGGAAATAGAAAGGTGGAGGGATGCTTTGGAACAATTGTAGAGAATCCATATGGGTTTAATGGTCTAGGGACTAGGTAGGATAGGGTTTTTAGATCAATATCATAATCAGTATGATACCAATTTATAAAAATGAAATCAGCAGATAGGTATTTATAAAATTAAACCAACAAAAGTAGTTTCACTATTTTATCAATTACCTTTGATTTATAATTAATTTCCTAGTGATTAAAATTTTATTTTTAGGATATAATTCACCATAATTGTTCTGGAGTTCTCAAAATTATTGGTTAGATAGTATTTTATGGACCGAATCAAGGATAGTTGGAATCACTTCAAAAGAATTACCAGGATGCCCTTAGAAAATTCCCAAAGGCAGTACTGGATGGTTTTGTCTTTTTCAATAGATTTATTCTATAGAATATTTTGGGATGATTCCAAAGACACGGGATAGGTGTTGTGAATACCTTTCTATGGAAATTGGAATCAAACTTATTGGGTTTACATAATTACCGAGGTGAATATATTCGTGAATAAATAGTACAAAGAATAGTTTAATTCACCAAAATTTAGTGATGTCTCAATAAATTATGATCTTCTGGGATTTGATGGATAAGGGTAGGCATATTTACTAGGAGTTGGAATTGGGTCAATACCATTTATGTTTTGACCTAGTGAATTTAGTGAAGTCATAAATCTAGTGTTTTTGTTAGTTTTACTAGGGGAAAACCAAGATGCAAACTAAGGTGGGGCCAGTGTGTTAGAATAGGTACTGGTAGCTCCTTGCAGCACTAAAAGGATTTAGTCCAATTAGAATTGTAAATCTTACAGAAAGTTTTATTTTGCACAAAGGATACTCCTAAGGGTTTGGTTTATTGGAATTATCCTGAACCATATGTGGGATATCCAAAGGTACTAAATGTTTAAGAAAACCTCCAGACACCCTAGGAATTTTAGATCTGGTCATTTGGAGTGGTTTTCCATTTTAAAAACGATATAAACAAAACTACATTTAATCTGATCTAGAATCACAGGAAGTGAAAAAGGGAGAGGGCGCCGCAGGCTGGATCTGTTAGGGGGTTGGGCCGCATACGAGCTGGATGGCCCAGATGCGTCAGACGCGCATGCGGAGACGCGCAACCAGGCGCAGCCTAGGGATGGGCCTGCCAGTGGGGACCGAGGAAAAGGGGTATAGGGCGGGCGCGACCATTCAATTAGAGGCAGATCGACGGCCATTGGCCGTCTTCCTCCTCACACGATGGACGGGGAGACCGAACCCTATCTAGGGAAGGGAGGCGCGGGGAGGTTCACCGAGGGGCGTAGGGGCGACGACGGCGGTGCAGATTGACGTGGTGCGCGATAGGGAGCCGATGGAGGGCGACACTGTAGATCTTGACGTCAGGAGTTTCCTCGCGTGACGATGGCCGAAGGGTCCTCGCTGGAGCTCGTTGGAGAGGCTTCTAGGTGTTTGCATGTCGATGGAGAGGGACGGAGAGGAGGTAGTCCATGTTGGAGAGCTCAGAGACGAGCAGCGGAAGGGGATTCGATGTCTGGAGCATGCTTGCACCAGCTTGCCAGAGTAGAGCTCGTTGATACGTCGTAAACGTATCTATAATTTTTGATGTTCCATGCTTGTTTAGTATCTACTTTTCTTTGCTTTGTCTTCTGTTTGAGGTATTTTTATATGTTTTCTGGGACAAACCTATTAACAAGATTGTAACACCCCACTTCTATTTAACCTTTAATTAGGGTTTTGTTTGTGCATCATGAGCATCATAATTTAAATTGTGCACTCAAGAAAATAAATGCAAAACCCTAAACCCTAGTTTTCCCTCTCTCTTTGAAAGCAATTCAAAATGGTTTTAAATTTTGAAATGACAAAAATAATGGAGCCCAAATTGAATATAAGGGCTCTTGAGTAGTTTATATACTTTACAAATCCTCTGGTATTTTTGAAATGGCTCAAAACAATTTTGAAATTCAAAGTACAAAAGAGAAATAGATTATAGAAAAAGAAAAGCTCCTGCAAATAAAAAAATAGAGCCAAGCCAGGACCAGCCTAGCTTCTTTCCTTCTCCTCTCTTTTCTGCCGCACGCGCGCGTAAACCGTGGCCCACCTTTGGCCCAGGTGCAGCCTAGGCCCGGTACACCTTCAACGTCATCTTCCTCTCAGTGACGCGAAGCTGCTCGGTGTCACGCTCGCCGCCTCCCGATGCGGTCACCGCCGTCAGCCACGCGCCAATATCCTCGCCACCGTTCTAGACAGGGATAAGGACGCCGAGATGTGCCCTCCCTCCCTCTGGTTCTCCCTTTATCCCCTGGATCTTTCCCCTTCATCTGCGAGCGATCCCGAACCCTAGCGGAGGTTGCCGACAAATCGCCACCGTCTCCGGCCGCCCCAAGCTTCCCCAAGGCCACCATTGGCCTCGACTCGTCCTCCTCAACCTTCCTATGAAGCCACGCGAGCCAGGATGATTTGAGTCGCCGTAATCGAGATCGTCTTCCTCGAGCCTGACGACCACCACTATCGCCATTGCCGTTGCTTCAAGCCTCCTCCAGCCACTCTGACGAGCTTCTCAGCTTCAGGGTGAGCATGCAGTTTCCCCAAACCCCCTGTCCCTATTCCTCTTGCTCTGCTTCGTCCTCGCGCCGAACATCGCCGCACGCCGCCGCCGTGCACCGTCGTAGCCATAGTACAGGTGACCCAAATGGAGCGGCGCCACCCTCGTTCGGTTCCCAGCAGTCGTCTGAGTCAACTCGCGTAGGCACGTCGTCCCGCTCACTCCCTAGCGCCCTCCCCGTCGATGGCCTGTGGCTGTTCCCCGGTGCATGACGTCACGCTGACGTCCTGGTGACATCATCACAGTGTCAGGCTAGCGTGGTCGTGGGGCCGTTGAATGGTGACCGCCACGATGGCAACCAACGTGGCCCTGGGCCCTTCTGTCAGTGACCGTGGGTAGGATTAGGTGTAGTAACAAAAGTATTTGTTCGCTCTGCTGATGTCAGTCCGGCGCAATAAACCTATTTAATATAGTTTAATAATTTCATAAATTGGTTTAATATTTTAAAATCAATAACTTATTCATTTTAAATCAGAAAAATATGTATAATATATGAAAATGTTTAGAAAAATGAGATCTACCTATCTAAGCTATAATCATGCATTATTCAACAACTTTCAGAGCAAGTTTAATTAGAAGAACATAGTAACCCCTCACAGGAGATTCCGGAGTTTCCCCGAGTTCTGGTTTTCACCCCTCGGAACCCCGTTTAAACTACCAACATGCGTTAGGGTTACATTTAGGTACAATTTAACTTGCCATATCATCATCCTTGCTTGAGCATTGCATCGATGCCATGTGTTGATTCTTTCCCCTCTCTTTCTGGTGTTTGGTTCTTCCCGGTAGAATACGATATCGAGATTGAGATCGAAGCCAGAAATCAACACCGTCGAAGTTCGAAGATCGACAAACAATATTTGACCAACTGTAACCAAGTCAAGTATAAGCTTTCGAAGATCTGCTTATCTGTTATCAACTGGCAAAGTCAAGCATAGCCCCACCATGATATAATCCTATGATTTCGAAAGCATTTCAATTCCTGCCATAATGCATACGATTCTACTGTGGTCTTTTATCGATAAATAGAGTATCCTATCTATTGCATACTCCCTTTGAGCTTATATTACCTGATCCACTGCTCCTAGCATAACTATGTTTGGTGTGTGGGAACTGCTAGAGCTTATATTTGTATCCTGCTTAGCCATCCATAGCTATTGAGTCTGGTCCATCCAGATGATGTATCAGATGCAGATAATCTAGTATGACAGGAGAACATGATGTGATGACATCAGAGGTGATATGATATTAAACATGCTAAGGCTTGTATGGGAGGCCACAGTGGGATCTGGATTTTCTAGTCCCATGCTCGCCACCCTTAGGACCCTAGGTTCTTGCCTCTTGAACCAAGACGAGCGTACAACCACACGGGGTAAATGAGGACCCTTCGATTAACTAACTTGCCT
Organism: Avena insularis; assembly: GCA_023614405.1. Lineage (NCBI taxonomy): Eukaryota > Viridiplantae > Streptophyta > Magnoliopsida > Poales > Poaceae > Avena > Avena insularis. The sequence continues at coordinate 190,444,621 of CM042689.1, read as the reverse complement.
AGGCTGGTCCATGAGTCCGTAGTTAGCGATTTGGCATCTGCATATTTGGATGGGTTAAAGATGGTGCATCATACAGGGCGTGACCAAGGAGTAGGAGGATCCGGGAGTACTCTTGATCCTTGGACATAGAGATATGGGCTGATGGAACCATTTCTTGGAGACTCATGGATTAGGCGAAACCAAGGTAAAAAGGTCCTGTCCAACCACACCCTCTGCCGGCACACCAAGGAAGTGTGTCAAGTGTAAGAGTCGGTTGGTACATGTGGGTAAAGTTGTACACCCCTGCAGGGTAATAATCTTTCGGAAAGCCATGTCCACGGTTATGGACGACATGGGAATGGACGGGAGATCATAAAGAACATGAACCTAATCATAAAACTTGGCAACTAATATTTGTTAAGGATGCTTCCTCATGGGTACGAGGGGGTGATCCTAGTTCAGATGATGATGACTTGGTGGATATAAAAGATGATGATCAATATTTCGGAGATGTCGTTGTCTTATCCCCTTTTAAAATACTCTGAATAGACGAGCTTCTTCTCCCTCTTGTTTTATAAACAAAAGATGGCTTTATGCAAAACAACTCCACCAGCCATAAGTCTTGCGGAGTACACCCTGTACTCACCCTTCCTTTCTTGATACCTTTGACAGAGTAAGTGTTCACCTGAAGATGAGTTTCATACTACATCGACACTGACGAGTAGCTTGGGGTTCCCGGCCGGCAGGCTAGAATCTATGGGCTGGGACGTCATCGTGATGCTTCAGGCCTCTTAGGCCATTTGTTAAGTTTGCTATACTTAATAGCATAGTTTGCCTTCCTTTGTTTGCTGTTTGTGGCCAGTGACCTCTCCTTGTAGTAATTTGGTTCTTTGCTCAGTTATGAGCTTGATGTAATAAACTTTTGTGTCGTAGAGTCACTGTGGTGTTACCGATTCTTCACTGGATATTCTCGAGCTTATACCAGACAGAGGTCTGGGATTGTTTAGCCCTAATCCCGGGGTGTCATAGGTTTTGGTATCAGAGAAGTACCGAAATAGGAAAACCTTGATATTGGTCGATGTTAAGTCTAGTGTTTGTGAAAACTCTAGTATGATTCTTTTTCTCCTTATCCAGTTTCGCTCTAACTTTGGGTTATCTTATCTGGTGTTTATTTTGGAAAAGTTTTGATATCTCTTCTAGTCTTTTAACGCTTAGGTACCTTCAGGCATGTCGTTTCTCAACCAGTTGACCTAGTGTTGAGTTCTGTAGAGTTATGTGAGTTGTGAATTCCTTGTTTCTTTTGCTTTGTTTCTTCTGAGAGATTCCTTCCCATCATGATCTCTCTATCTTTTGGACCCACAATATTATATTGTTGGATCTGCATTGTTCTGTTCTAGGCTTCGAGGTTTCCTTTCGCCTCGTGTGCCTCCTTTTTGTTTGTTTGGGTACTTCAGAAGTCATTTATTCTCTTGGAATCTACCTTGTGATTACTACCTTGTAGTGTACGCCATGTGACCCAAGTAGTACTTACTTCCTTTCTTTGGGTTTTAACCCTTGGACTTGAACCGAAGATCCTGGATTGTGATGGATTCTATTGTTTTGAATCTTGTATATGAAGCTGATCTTTAACGCAAGATCCAATCCTTTGAACCCTTTCGTTAATGTTCACACATTACCTCAGGATGACTAATAATACAATTTTATCCTTCAAGCCTGTGGTCTTTGTCGCGATTGAATTGGGACAACTAAGGACTTCCCCTACCACATGCTATGGCAGATGTTCTTTAATGGAACCAAATAGATCACAACAAGAGTACTCATCGAGAGTCTTACATCTATACTCGTGACTCTGCCACACCTTACCCCTTCTCTGCATTGGTTTTCCGAAGATTGTTGACTATGCATCCACATCTCGGGATTCTATCCCGAGTATGTTCTTCCTTCACCTTGTTGTTTCCGACCTTTATCTACCAATTGGTAGCCAAGTAGTAAATGTTCATCGGTGTCTTCGGATGTAAGATACTCTTGTGGTCCGTCATGACAAACCAGCTCGGGATGTCAGGAGAAAAAACCTCTATTACCTCGTCAAATCTAGGACCAGGTTAAAGTGTTGTAATCCACAGATTAAGAGACATTGGTTGTCTTCCATCTGTTCTACCTTAAGGTATCACACTCTTTTATACCAAGAGGTCGTGCTAAGTTTCGCGATTCCCTTAATGAAGTGATACTCTCACACATCTTTACCCACCCTTCCTCGGGCATTCGCGCTCGTGAATTATGTGTGTGCGTAATAATGTGGTCATCTGAGATTCTTAGCAATTATTATTGTTTTGAAATCTAAGGACATTTGAGTCATTCTTAGCATGATTGGTTAACCTTATCACCAAGCAAAGTATGACTGTGCTACCAAGTCCATTATTCTGGTACACTCTCTTCGGTCAAAGAGTTAGTTTTGTGCTGAAACTCTGAGACTACGTCTTCTTGCCTTACCAAGCAAGTCTCCTCTTGAACTGAGTGACATATTGGTGGTTTCTGATATTTTAAATGTCTTTCTAGAAGTATCGCCTTGTTGACACATGACCGTGTTGTCAAGTTCTTGAGCAAGCAAGCTCTCTGAACTGCACCTTTCTCCAAGGATCCGTACTGGATACCCCTGAACTAGTTGGTTGAGCTTAAATAACAACTTGGAGAGTTGTAAGACAAAAGTTCTATCCGACTTTGTTCTGCCTCAAAGGGATGTCTAGTTTTTTTCGAGTTGAAGAAAGATAGTATTTCCTTCGTGGATATGTTATCTTCCCCCTCCTTTGATTTGATTTGGGTTATCGTCAAACCAAACTTAGTTCCAAGGACTATCTTCATGTTCTTTCTTCTCGTGATGTTTCACTTGTGTACATCCTCATGTTCTTTGGTCTGACCAGTATTCTTGCCTTGTTCACACAACATATGATTCCATCTTTTTGGAGAGTGTCGATAAGTTTGTTGTTGAGCCCATGAACAATATCCTTACCTTTTCCATGTTAGACATGATTCATATGGAACAATTGGTATTAATGTTGGAAACTTTTGAGAACCATCCTCGAGTCATCTCGAAGTAAGTGTTATGGATGCTAGAAGTGACCTTCTCGAGTTGATCTACAGTTGTTGAAAGATTTCTCCATGAATTCAAGAATATTTATCTCCCTTTCTCTAAGGACACATGTGTGTTTTATTGTTAGTACTTTATGTGTGTGCAGTTGTCTCTCGACAAGTTGAAATACATGGGTCTAGCAATTTAGCTCAGTCCTTTGGAGCTTTACACTATAGTCCATGTCTTGAGAATCTAGTAACTTTACTTTTGCGGTAAATGTTGCAAACTTTCTATTAAGACATGATGAATCTGAAGTACCATTCCACCTAACTAAAGTTGAATCTCAAGCAGCAATGATGGTTGGTGTTCCTGAAGGTTTTGACATAGGTCTCTTTGAAATCTGGCAAGATTGATGTAAGGGTTGACACACTTAGTCAGAAAGACCTTTGTCATATCCTCTTGAATTAGCAATAACAACCACTCTTCATGAGGCTTCTTCTATGATTTATTATAGCAGTTGTTCTTATGGTTTCCTTTGAATCTGAAGTCTGACCTTTACTTGATGTATCGTATCACGAACATCAAGGAGAACATTTAAAGTAGTGCAGCTAAATATCTCTCAGTCAATACTCTAGACCCTTTTATGTTGGCAATCATTTTGTTGTGCCAAATAATTGAAGTCTGAGAATGAAGTTTCTTTCTTCTCGTGTCATGAGGAATCTTCTTCACCATTCATCTTAGTGGAGTAAAGTGATATCATGATCTTAGCAAAGATTTTGATAAATATGGATGAATAAAGAGTTTCCTTCATTTTCTCAGTCATGTTTTAAGAGTGACTACGATTTTAGTAATCAAAAGTTTCTCTTGTTACATGTTTCTTGCGACTCTGATGAGCCCTCTCCACAAAACAATTTTCTGTCTTGACCTTCTGTTGGATGAAAGAGTGATCCTTTTGTTAAAAGTAGTTCAATAGCTTGATTTTGTTGATCCATATCTCTGCAACCTGAAATCTCTACTTAAGCTTTTTAGTAGAGACTCACCTCTAGAAGTCTGTGGTCATGTTCTTTCGTTGGAACCTTCCTTCTCAGAAGCTCTATGGTCTCAATCCTTATGAAGACCAGCTATCTAACAACTTGAAACTTTCTGATCTTGTTTCCTCTATTACCTTGATGTGTTTCATGTTGTCATCTTAGAGTTGTTTCTAAACACTCCATCCATGATTTGACCATGAAATACTCGGTGTGTTGTTTAGTGTGTTTCCCTCTTATCCTTAGAGTGACCCTATCTCTTTCTCTCTTTGTCTCTTTTCCTACCTTTGGAATCTCGGGTCGAGATTCTCGTAAGGGGGATAGAGCTGTAACACCCCAGTTCTAGTTAATCTTTAATTAGGGTTTTGTTTGTGCATCATGAGCATCATAATTTAAATTGTGCACTCAATAAAATAAATGCAACCCTAAACCCTAGTTTTCCCCTCTCTTTGAAAGTAATTCAAAATGGTTTTAAATTTTGAAATGACAAAAATAATGGAGACCAAATTGAATATAAGGGCTATTGAGTATTTTATATACTTTACAAATCCTCTGGTATTTTTGAAATGGCTCAAAACAGTTTTGAAATTCAAAATACAAAAGAGAAATAGATTATAGAAAAAGAAAAGCTTCTGCAAATAAAAAAACAGAGCCAAGCCAAGCCCAGCCCAGCTTCTTTCCCTCTCCTCTTCTCTGCCGCTCGCACACGCAAACCGTGGCCCACCTTTGTCCCAAGCACAGCCTAGGCCCGGTACCCCGTCGATGCCATCTTCCTCTCGGTGATGCAAAGCTGCTCGGTGATGCAAAGCTGCTCGGTGTCACGCTCGCCGCCGCCCGATGCGGTCGCCACCGTTAGCCACGTGCTAAGATCCTCGCCACCATTCTAGACAGGGATAAGGACGCAGAGACGTTCCCTCCCTCCCTCTGGTTCTCCCTTTCTCCCCTGGATCTTACCCCTTCATCTGCGAGCGAGCCCGAACCCTAGTGGAGGTCGCCGAAAAATCGCCATCGTCTCCGGCTGCCTCAAGCTTCCCCAAGGCCACCATCGGTCTCGACTCGTCCTCCTCGACCTTCCTGTGAAGCCACGCGAGCTGGGATGATTTGAGTCGCCGGAATCGAGATCATCTTCCTCGAGCCTTACGACCACCACCATCGCCATTGTCGTTGCAACAAGCCTCCTCCAGCCTCTCTAACGAGCTTCTCAGCTTCAGGGTGAGCATGTGGTTTCCCCAAACCCCTTGTCCCTCTTCCTCTTGCTCTGCTTCATCCTTGCATCGGACGCCGCCGCACGCCGCCGCCATGCATCGTCGTAGCCATAGTACTGGTGACCCAAATGGAGCGGCGCCACCCTCGTCTGGTTCCCAGCAGTCGTCTGACTCAACTCGCATAGGCACGTCGTCCCGCTCGCTCCCCAGCACCCTCCCCATCAACGACCTGGGGCTGTTCCCCGGTGCATGACGTCACGCTGACGTCCTGGTGACATCATCACGACGTCAGGCTGGCGTGGCCGTGGGGCCGTTGACTGCTGACCGCCACGGTGGAAACCAACTTGGCCCTGGGCCATTCTATCAGTGACCGCGGGTAGGATTCGGTGTAGTAACAAAAGTATCTGTTCGCTCTGCTGATGTCAGCCTGCCACAATAAACATATTTAATAAAGTTTAATAATTTCAGAAATTGGTTTAATATTGTAAAATGAATAACTTATTCATCTTAAATCATAAAAATATGTATAATATATGAAAATGTTCAGAACAATGAGATCTAACTATCTAAGCTATAATCATGAATTGTTCAACAACTTTCAGAGAAAGTTTAATTAGAAGAACATAGTAACCCCACACAGCAGATTCCGGAGTTTCCCCAGGTTAGAGTTTTCACCCCTCGGAACCCCGTTTAAACTATCAAGCATGCCTTAGGGTTACATTTCAGTACAATTTAACTTGCCATATCAACATCCATGCTTGAGCATTGCATCGATGACATGTGTTGATTGTTTCGCCTCTCTTTCCGGTGTTTGGTTCTTCCCGGTAGAATACGATATCGAGATCGAGATCGAAGCCAGATATCAACACCGTCGAAAATCGAAGATCGACGAACAATATTTGACCAATTTTAACCAAGTCAAGTACAAGCTTTCAAAGATCTACTTATCTGTTATCAACTGGCAAAGGCAAGCATAGCCCCACCATGATATAATCCTATGATTTCGAAATCATTTAAATTCCTTCCATAATGCATATGATTCTACTGTGGTCTTTTATCGATAAATAGAGTATCTTATTGTCAACACCCAGATTTTTAATCCCAGATGCCTGTTATGCCATACATCGCAATCCCAGGATTACCATTTTTGCGAGACATAACAGAATTGGATACCATAGTACATCATCCATTACAAACCATACATAAGGTCTTACACAAATAAGGATCTCATGATCCAGTTCTTAATACAACTCAAGCAGCGGAAATACGTAATAATAACGGTAGCATAGGCGAAGCTCCATCTTCTGGGTCACAGGCAATGCTAATGATGGGAGATGATCATAGTTGTGGTAACCTTCCTGGGGTCCATCATCCTGGTACTCCTCTTCATAGTCTGGCCACGGGAATAGCCAGGGACAAAGCCATGAGTACTCTTTAAGTACTCGCAAACTAATACTAACAAGTGAAGGGGGTTTTGTAGTAGGACACTAAGCTCTAGGGTTGTTTTGCAAAAAGCCATATTTACCTCTAATAAGTTTAGAAGCAAAGAAAGCTAGTTGAAAGTTTATATTACCTAAGTGGGAACTTGTATTTCATGTCACAACTCTATTGTGGTCAAGTCAAAGTCTCAATTCATTTCACAAGTCAATTTGAAACCATCTGACGGGGGAACAGTATGGCCACTCCAACTGTCCATAACCGCGGACGCGGCTATTCGAATAGTTTGACACTCTGCAGAGATTGTACACTTTCACCACAACATTCGATACATCCGTCAGGAACAAATCCTGAATTTACCATACTCAGTATGCGAGTAATCAATCCTAACCTTTCAATTACACGCCCTAGTATAGGCACCTCTCCTATGAGTTTGGCCTCCCAACCATGACCAGCTGTCATCTTGGGTACTACACAGGTGGACAATCTTCATAAGGTAGCCTCAGCTCAGACCTTGGCCATGAGGGAACCAATACTAAGGTATATAAGTTTGCAGTCAAGCCCTACCCAATCTTCGGGTATTGTGGTTGTACGGTAAAATTGGAATGGTATCGCATCCAGACAACCATCAGTTTAATAAAGGGCTAAGGCTCATGCCTTAACATTTTCTTCACCAAAATCATCTGGTGTTCAGAAACACATGTTAAAACATCTCAGTAGAATGATCCATCATTCTAAGGTTTTCATAACAATTTTCACCAAGTATTCCCATCTAAAGTTGATCAAGTTTTATGCTTAGCACTAGCATCTACAAGTGGGGGTGATTACTAATGAGGGGTGGTAAACTAGTGGGGTTTAACTCAGTTAAATCTCATGCGTTAGGATGACATCAAGATTATCTAGCTTAGGACAAATTTTACACTCTTTATGCAACCTTTAGTTATCTTCCTAGAATCTACAAGTCACTTAAGTAAACTCTAGAAGAAAGCTTTGATAAAGACCTAAAGTAAAACTCTAGAAGTCGCCTTGCTTCGGGAATGAGGTGGAACGATCAGTGAGGTGAGGGGAGTGAGATGTTGTGCTCAATTCGGCTGGGGGTCGTATCCTTTTATAGGCTCAACGGCGAGACCGAACGGGATGGGCAGGCGACGGTGGCGACATGGCTACGGGCTGCTAGAGGCATGGCCGAGGGTGGAGATCGATCGGTGGTCTCTTGGCGATGCTCTATGGCTTTAATGCGCGTGTAGGGGCAGTGTCAAATAGTGGGAACGCTCGATGCTCTGCGAGGCAGAGGCGGCGTCTTTGACGGCGAGCGGTGGCTACGGGGTACGGGCGGTGAAATGGGCATGTCTGGCGGTCTCCTGGGATGGTGGGGAGCATGTTGGCGGGCGGCGAGGGCTCGAGCTGGTCTGGTTGAATGGGAACGACGTGTACTCTGCGGCGCGGGTCGGCATGGTCGACAGGGGCACGGGCACGGCGTTCCTGGCAGTTCTGGCTGCTGTCCGCAAGGCAGGGATGGTCGAGAGGGGGCGGTGAGGCATTGGCTACCTCCCAGACAAGGTTGGCATGGCTAGTTCTTCCTCTAGCCTGCTGTCCTCACTAGGGTGACATGGGTGCTCTCGGCTGTTCACCATTGATGACATTGTCAAGCTTACAGTGGTGCTAGGGCTTAGTTAGGGTCATTAGATGATCTACTAAGGCTAGTGGTGTCCAGAGAGGGAACAAGTTAGGCCCAAAACACTGCACACTATAGTGTTTTGATTTTGTTTGATTTGAATCTGCAAGGTGTTTGATGAAATGGCCGCATGAATTCAAGTTTTGAATTTTGAAAAGATTTTTGGTGGGTGTGCTAGGCATGTGCTAGTGAGTCTGTGAATGCTTGGGTTTTGAAAGTTGAGCTTGTTTGAGTGGTTTTTGAAAAAGTGGGATCTTCCCATATGATATAGATTCAATTTTGAACTGTCATTTAAACTATGCATTCAAATGCTTTTGGATGATCACAAGGTGGGCCTTGGTACTTTGTTATGAGTACTATCATGGGGTGTAAAGATCGAAAAATGTTTCTGTTAAGTTTTGAAAGTTAGAGACAGCCAAAGTAGGCATGGGAGTTAAATTGGCCAAAGTGACCATTCACTCATTTTGTTTGTTTTGATATATTTGTTTTTGGGAAAAGTGTGGGGATTGTTTAGATGATGTTTATTTCACCTAAGAATCCTTTTACAAGCAAAGAAACACACAAGCAAGGTAATTCAAAAGAATCCAAAATGGAATGCACACACACAAGCATGCTTTCATATTTTTATTTAGAAAAGTTTTTGTTAATCCTAAATTTTGATGATTAGAGTTTGGTGATCCAAGTGTCATATTTTTGGGATGTTACAAACCTTCCCCCCTTAAACAAAATCTCGTACCGAGATTTGAAAAATGACGAAAAAGATTACCTAGGATTTGAAGAGATCGGGAAACTCCGTCCTGATGTGATCTTCGCGCTCCCAGGTAGCTTCCTCTTCCGTGTGGTTTCTCCACTAAATCTTGAGAAACTTGATGCTTAGGGTTCTGGTAGTTCTAAAAGATTCTTCCAAAATACGGATGGGTACTTCAGGATAGGTCAGGTCATCGTTGATCTCTATGGTCCGATGATCGATATTATTGAACACTTCGGTCTTCTCTGGAACTTCGAGGCACTTGCGAAGTAATGAGATATGGAACACATTGTGCATTGGCTGACATCTCTTCGGGTAGTTCCAATTGATACGACACTTCTCCTCGACGGTTTAGAATCTTGAAGGGTCCGACATATTTGGGGGCTAACTTTCCTTTGAGTTGGAAACGCTGCATTCCTTTCAATGGAGACACTTTCAGATATACAAAATCTCCTATGTTGAAGGCGAGGTCTCGACGTCTCTTGTCGGTGTAACTCTTCTGTCTGGACTGGGATGTCTTGAGGTGCTCACGAATCTTGTGAACCTTCTCTTCTGCTTCTCGTATTATGTCGGGTCTGAAAATCTGACTCTCTCCTACTTCCGACCAGTTCAAAGGGGTGCGTGACTTCCTTCCATACATGAATTCAAATGGGGCCATTTGCAAACTAGCTTGATAACTGTTGTTGTACGAAAATTCTGCAAGCAATGTCTCTTCCTTAGATCCATATTCCAACACACATGCTCTCAACATATCTTTGAGTATTTGATTTACTCGCTCCGTTTGTCCATCGGTCTGAGGGTGATACGCGGTGCTGAAATCTAGGCGGGTTCCTAAACCTTCTTGGACTTTCTTCTAGAATCTTGAGGTAAATTGAGTTCCTCGATCAGATACGATGTTCTTGGGAACTCCATGCAAACTAATGATTCTAGCGATGTATAACTCCGCTAGCTTCGAACTCAGATATGTGGTCTTGACGGGTAAGAAATGGGCGACTTTGGATAATCTGTCCACTATGACCCAGATAGAGTCATTTCCCTTACTAGAAGTAGGCAATCCGGTGATGAAGTCCATTCCAACGGAATCCCATTTCCATTCCGGAATCTGCAATGGTTGCAACAATCCAGCAGGTCTTTGATGTCACCTTGACTGTGACATATATCACACTTGGCGATATAGCTTCCGATTTCTCTCTTCATCTTATGCCACCAAAATTGCTCTTTCAAATCTTGATACATCTTAGTTCCTCCGGGGTGGATGGAATAAAGAGTATCATGAGCTTCCTTCAGAATAACTTCTTTCAACTCCGAATCTGCTGGTACACAAAGGCGTCCTTTGTACCACAGAACTCCTTCTTCGTCTTTGATGAATCCGGGTACTTTGTCTGTACCAATACGATGCTTGATTCTGTCGATACTAGAATTTCCTTTCTGCGCCTCTTTGATCTGGCTGATCAAAGTGGTTTTCTTAGAACAGGCTATCATCAACTCAAGATTCGTGCAGAGGATATCCCCAAGACTGCCTTTACCACCTGTTGTGGATTATACAAGTATACTGTCATGTCTTTTGGATTGACCAATGCCCCCGCTTATTTCATGAATCTCATGAATAAGATTTTTATGGACTTCCTGGATAAGTTTGTCGTTGTTTTCATCGATGACATTCTGATTTATTCCAAATCAGAAGAAGAACATGAGCTACACCTAAGGACCATTCTTGGAACCCTTAGAGAGCATCAGTTATATGCCAAGTTTAGCAAATGTGAATTCTGGTTACAGGAGGTAGGATACCTCGGCCACATTGTATCAGCCGGAGGAATTGTCGTTGACCCTGCAAAAGTAAAAGATGTAGAAGATTGGCAAGCCCCAACCACTCAAACCCAAGTTCGTGCATTTCTCGGATTGGCGGGATACTACATAAGTTAAATGAAGGATTCTCGAGTATCGCCAGACCCATGACCCAATTGCTGAAGAAGGACAAGAAGTTTGAATGGACTGACAAATGTGAAGCAAGTTTTCAATAACTCAAAAGGAGATTGATTTCAGCCCCAATCTTAATCATGCTAGATATTACGAAGCCCTTCAACGTGTATTGTGATGCATCCAAGATCGGCCTCAGATGTGTGCTAATGCAAGAAGGCAAAGTTATATCTTATCTATCCCGACAATTGAAACAACATGAGCAAAATTACCCAACCCATGACCTCAAACTCGCAGCCGTAGTTCTAGCCCTGAAGACATGGAGGCATTACCTGATGGGAAACCGTTGTGAGATTTATTCGGATCACAAGAGCCTGAAGTATATATTCACTCAGAAGGAGCTGAATATGAGGCAGAGAAGATGGATTGAGCTAATGAAGGATTACAATCTGGACATTCACTATCACCCTGGTAAAGCCAACGTGGTAGCTGATGCCCTTAGCAGATTGCCGTGCCGCTTGAACTCCATGATTTTGAAGGAACAACCAAACCTGCACAAGGAGATGGAAGATTTTCGAATGGAATTAGTGAGTGAAGGATTTTTGATCAAACAAATCTTCTATCTTGGGCAATGGGTACTTGTTCTTGATGGTGACATCATTCAACTTCCAATAATCCGTACACAAACGGTTACCTCCATCCTTCTTGTCCACGAACAAAACAGGTGATCTCCAAGGCGACGCACTTGGTTGAATCAATCCAATTTCCAACATGGCATCCAGTTGCTTCTTCAGTTCTGCTAGTTCCGACGGGTTCATACTATAGGGTTTCTGGGCTAAGGGTCCTATTTCGGGGATTAGTTCAATGATAAACTCGATATCCCGATCTAGGGGCATACCGGGCAAAACATTTGGAAATACATCCGGGTATTCGCAGACTATCCGGACTTGGTCAATGGTAGGTTGGGTTATACTCTTGTTGCACTTGAATTGGTGAGGTAAGGTTTCAGATATATGCTCGACTGATATTCCGGTTGTACTGGTCATGGTTATGGCTTTCTTGGCATAGTCAATCAATCCTTTATGTTTGGACATCCAATCCATTCCTAGTACTACTTCCAAACCTTTAGTTCCGAGTACTATCAGATTAGCATAAAAATCTATGTCATGGATTCGGATAGGGACGGCTTTGCAAATTTGCCTAGCTTTGGTGGTTGAACCGGGGATTCGAACAATCATGACATGCTTCAGTTTGGTTGGTTCAATTTTACTAGTGCATGCAAATTCTTCGGTGAAAAATGAGTGCGATGCACCAGAATCAAACAACACTCTAGCAAGTTTCTGAATTAACAGAAAACATACCCAGCACGACGTCTGGCGCTTCCTGAGCTTCTTCAGCATGCATGAGAAAAAGACGGCCGTTGCGGTTGAGCGAATTCCCTGGGGCAAACCTTCTTCCTGGCTGAACACGACGCTGCTGCTGAGCTGGGGCATTTGCATTGGGGGCTGCGGCAATCTTCTTGTTGGGGCACTCGTTGGAGTAGTGACCCTTATTTCCACAGTCATAACAAGTCACTTGCGACTTATCCTTTGCTGCAACAGGCACAGCATTGCTTCCAGTCCTCAGGGCAGTGTTGGTGTTGGCGGTAGCATTATTGTTGATCTTGGGTGGGGCACGGTTGAAATTGTTAGAGTTGCCGGGGTTGTTGTGATTTCCTCCGGGCCTAGGGTTTCCATGGTTGGGATAGGTCGGACGGTTCACTGGGGGTATGTTGGTTCTCGGGGCAAATCCGGGAGATGGGTTAGGGCGATACTTTGGGGTCTAATGGGTTCCTGGCTGATGCATCATGCGACGCTTGCGGTTCTCATTGGCTTGGTTGATCTTTCCTTCCATCTGGATAGCAGAGTCGACCAGGGCTTCAATATCAACAAAGGGGATATTGACTAACACAGTATGCATCTCATCGTGCAGACCATTCAAGAATATCTCTTACTTCTTGGCTTCGGTGTCGATCTCATCCGGGGCATACCTAGCTAATGACAAGAATTTGTCATGGTATTCCACTACTGTCATCCATCCTTGCTTCAGTTCTCTGAGCTCATATCTCATTCTCTTGATCAAACCCGGTGGCACATGGGTTCTGCTGAACTTGACCTTGAATTCCTCCCAGGTCATCATCTGTCCTCCGGTCATTGCACGAACACTGTTCCACCATGCTCTGGCATCTCCGGCTAGATAGTGGGTGGCGAACAGAACTTTCTCGTTAGCTTCCATTCCGGCAACTTCTAGGTTATTTTCCATGGTCTGCAGCCAATCGTCGGCATCTTGGGGATCTTCTGACTTAGTGAAAACAGGCGGTTGGTGTTCTGGAAATTCTTGAGCTTAGATCCATGGTTGTCCTGATTTCCTTGGCCTTGGTTGTTGTGGGCCAGCTGGGCTATCTGCTGAAGGGCGGCAAGGTTGGCTTGACATTTGGATCTTTCGGCTTCGCGGTCAGAAACCAACATTTGCAGGATCTGCAACATCGGGTCTGGGGATGAACCACTTCCTCCGCGTGGCATCTTAAAATTGAGATAGATCATGAGAAAAGAGGGAAATTTCTAAGGTTCTGGGACTTTGAAAAGTTTTTAAAGTTTGACTCAGATTTTCTAGCAACTTGCTTTTCATTCATTCACTCATAGCACACGATACAACACACACCACAACAAAGGTAAACAGATGGTTTTAGGAACCATTCTAGAAACTACGATACAGTGGGACCGAATACTACTCACTACGCTAGTGCTCAAGTGCTACTACTCCTTGGAGTCGGTGTAGTCGTCATCCTCATCATCCTCATCGTCATTGATGAAGGTGAAATCATCCTCATCAGTGAAGAAGTCCATAGCCTGATCCTCTATAAAATCATCATCATCGCTGAGATAGGAGTAAGGGTCTCCACGAAGATCCTCTCCAGCATTCTCCCTTTCCTCCAACTGCATGTCTCTCTCGTGGATGGTCTCCTCCAAATCCGAGATACAGTGGCAAAGACGGGCAATGATGCGCTCCTTCTTGTCGAGCTGATGGCGACGAGACTTGTGATCCTTCGCTAGCATGGCGATGGTCTGATCCTTCGTCTTGATGATGGCTGACTTGTGGTTGGAGTAGTCATGGCAATTGTCCAATTCCTGCTAACGATCGTACATCATGAGGCTGAGGTGGTCCAATTGGGTCTTTAGCTCGTGGTTGTATGGGGCTTCCACTGGCTGTCCATTAGCATCACGCCTTGGGAAAAAATCAAAGCGGGTACCCTTGATTTGGTTGATACTCTGCCCACACAGACGGGCAAGAGCTTCCTGCATGGCCCTAGCAAGTCCATCGAGCCAGTTGTTCTCTCTTAAGGTAAACTGAATTCCCTCAGCAGTGCGAGGTTCAATCTTCCTCGGAGACTTGCAACAATTAGCCACTGCAGATCTTCTCCTCCTTGATCATTGAGCTGAGCTCCGAAGAACTCGGGGTGCGGACGCTCCAGAAGTTCCGCAAGCTAGTCAAAATCCCTCTCAAAGATAAGGTCTCCTCCATTCCCCAACTGATAAAACTTGTTGTACTTCACGTCCATCTATTTAGAATATAGGACGAGTAAGTTAGTAGAGTGGTCAAGTGTGTCAAATTTTATGTATTTTGCAAGAGTTTTTTGAGGAACATGAATTTTCATGAAAGAATAAAGGTGATAAGAATGGGAATAAGTTTTTGTAAATATTTGCTTCCTTTTGTTTTGAAACTAAGTTTTTGATTCAAGCGTCCAGTCTAACTAGGGTATCCTATGGTCAGGATGGCTCTGATACCAACTTGTCAACACCCGGATTTTTAATCCCAGATGCCTGTTATGCCATACATCGCAATCCTTGGATTACCATTTTTGCGAGACATAACAGAATTGGATACCATAGTACATAATCCATTACAAACCATACATAAGGGCTTACAGAAATAAGGATCTCATGATCCAGTTCTTAATACAATTCAAGCAGCGGAAATACGTAATAATAACGGTAGCGTAGGCGAAGCTCCATCTTCGGGGTCACAGGCAATGCTGACGATGGGAGATGATCCTAGTTATCGTAACCTTCCTGGGGTCCATTATCCTGGTACTCCTCTTCATAGTCTGGCCACGGGAATAGCCAAGGACAAAGCCATGAGTACTCTTTAAGTACTTCCAAACTAATACTAACAAGTGAAGGGGGTTTTTGTAGTAGGACACTAAGCTCTAGGGTTGTTTTGCAGAAAGCTAGATTTACCTCTACTAAGTTCAGAAGCAAATAAAGCTAGTTGAAAGTTTATAACACCTACGTGGGAACTTGTATTTCATGTCACAACTCTGTTATGGTCAAGTCAAAGTCTCAATTCATTTCACAAGTCATTTTGAAAACATCTGACGGGGGAACAGTATGGCCACTCGAACTGTCCATAACCGCGGACGCGGCTATTCGAATAGTTTGATACTCTGCAGAGATTGTACACTTTCACCACAACATTCGATACATCCTTCAGGAACAAATCCTGAATTCACCATACTCAGTATGCGGATAATCAATCCTAACCTTTCAATTACACGCCCTAGTATAGGCACCTCTCCTGTGAGTTTGGCCTCCCAACGATGACCAACTATCATCTTGGGTACTGCACAGGTGGACAATCTTCATAAGGTAACCTCAGCTCAGACCTTGGCCATGAGGGAACCAATACTAAGGTATATAAGTTTGCAGTCAAGCCCTACCCAATCTTCAGGTATTGTGTTTGTACGGTAAAATTGGAATGGTATCGCATCCAGACAACCATCAGTTTTATAAAGGGCTAAGGCTCATGCCTTAACATTTTCATCACCAAAATCATCTGGTGTTCAGAAACACATGTCAAAACATCTTAGTAGAATGTCCATCATTCTAAGGTTTTCATAATAATTTTCACCAAGTATTCCCATCTAAAGTTCATCAAGTTTTATGCTTAGCACTAGCATCTACAAGTGGGGGTGAGTACTAATGAGGGGTGGCAAACTAGTGGGGTTTAACTCAGTTAAATCTCATGCGTTAGGATGACATCAAGATTATCTAGCTTAGGCCAAATTTTATGCTCTTTATGCAACCTTCAGTTATCTTCCTAGAATCTACAAGTCACTTAAGTAAACTCTAGAAGAAAGCTTTGATAAATACCTAAAGTAAAAAAGCTTGCAAGTAAAACTAGGGGTGGGTTATCAAGTGGGTATAATCACATATGCTTAAGGCATATGGTTGGCATGATAACAAGCAAGTATTAGCTTGCACATTCAACTAGTAGTATTAGGCTTGCAAGTATGGGCTTGCATTAGTATCAGTAATAGCTTGCCTTGTGCAGAGCAGTGGTTGAAGTTCTCCTCGGCTTCTTCTTCATAGTATCCTCCTTCCTCCTCATATCCTTGGTCGGTACTAGCATCTATAAATAAATACGAGGTACACAATCACCAAACAATACTTAACTATTTTCAATCATCACACAAATGGGTTCTATAGATGATCTAGTATCATCACTAAAATTACAAGCACTTGCCTTAATGATTTTATTTTTAGAAAAGTAATTTCTACTTATTGAAAAACTACTTAAGATTTAATATCCTCCAAACCAAACATGGGATCATGTTGACACATGTCATCACCACATATTTCAGTCCATGGGAATGTGATTTAAAGTGGTGTCACAATTTAATAAGGTTTAACCTTTTATTTCATTTAAATAAAGTGACTAGAAATGTCTATGTGTCATTCTTTTATTACTTAAACATTATTTATGTAAGTAAACCCATATATTTTTATATATTCTGAAAGGTATGGTTACTTGGGTTTTTTGTGAGTTGGAATCAACTCAAAAGCTATTATGGTTTAAATTTGAAAAAGTTTGAATGCAGTAAAGCTTCTGCCTTGTTATTTTTACCAAGGGTGATCTACAGATCCAAATGATTTGAATCCAACGGGCTTGGATTCAGCACTTCCAGACCTTTCTAGCAAAATTGGTTTCATTCAATTTGGTTCACTGAATCGAGCTGGGTTGATTTTTGAAACTAGGTACAGAACTGTGTTTGAATGAAAATGGAAAAATCCAAATTCAAACGAGTGGGCTGCGCATGAAAGGTTAACGGGCCGGCCTGCTACGCACAGCGCTTACGCGGGCTGGTTAAGTTGTTGTCCCCACGCGTTAGTGAGACGGGGGGTGCGAAGCGGTACGGGGGAACGTGGACCGTGGGATCTAGTTCTAATCCAACAGCTCTGGTTCATCGTCCACGTCGGGCAGCGCCGTCGAGACAGAATCCTAACGCGGCAGGTGGGGGTCGTGGGAGGCTCACCGGGGCTCAGGCGA
Organism: Avena insularis; assembly: GCA_023614405.1. Classification (NCBI taxonomy): domain Eukaryota; kingdom Viridiplantae; phylum Streptophyta; class Magnoliopsida; order Poales; family Poaceae; genus Avena; species Avena insularis. Next base: position 190,427,199 of record CM042689.1, on the reverse strand, counting down.
GGGTCGGCGAGGCGGGCGAACGACAAAGTCGACGACGGCGAACCTCCTGGTACCACAACTTCTCCTGGGGCGGCTCCAATCGCTGGCTCCCTTCTACTCCAGCAGCGGCGGGCTCCGATGAAATTCCGGCGATGCGCTGCTCGCCTTGCTTCGGGAATGAGGTGGAACGATTAGTAAGGTGAGGGGAGTGTGATTGTGTGCTAAATTCGGCTGGGGGTCATCTCCTTTTATAGGCTCGACAGCGAGACCAAACGAGATGGGCAGGCGACGGTGGCGACATGGCTACGGGCTGCTAGAGGCATGGCCGAGGGTGGCGATCGATCGATGGTCTCCTGGCGATGCTCTATGGCTTTAATGCGCGTGTAGGGGCGGTGGCAAATGGTCGGGAACGCTCGATGCTCTGCTAGGCAGAGGCGGCGTCTTTGACGGCGATCGGTGGCTACGGGGTACGGGTGGTGAAATGGGCATGTCTGGCGGTCTCCTGGGATGGTGGGGAGCATGTTGGCGGGCGGCGAGGGCTCGAGCTGGTCTGGTTGAATAGGAATGACGCGTGCTCTGCGGCGCGGGTCGGCATGGTCGACAGCGGCACGGGCGCGACGTTCCTGGTGGTTCTGGCTGCTGTCCGCGAGGAAGAGCTGGTCGAGAGGGGGCGGTGAGGCATGGGCTACCTCCTAAACAAGGTTGGCATGGCTAGTTCTTCCTCTAGCCTGCTGTCCTCACTAGGGTGACATGGGTGCTCTCGGCTGTTCACCATTGATGACATTGTCAAGCTTACAGTGGTGCTAGGGATTAGTTAGGGTCGTTAGATGATCTACTAAGGCTAGTGGTGTCCAGAGAGGGAACAAGTTAGGCCCAAAACACTGCACACTATAGTGTTTTGATTTTGTTTGATTTGAATCTGCAAGGTGTTTGATGAAATGGCCGCATGAATTCAAGTTTTGAATTTTGAAAAGATTTTTGGTGGGTGTTCTAGGCATGTGCTGGTGAGTCTGTGGATGCTTGGGTTTTGAAAGTCGAGCTTGTTTGAGTGGTTTTTGAAAAAGTGGGATCTTCCCATATGATATAGATTCAATTTTGAACTATCATTTAAACTATGCATTCAAATGCTTTTGGATGATCACAAGGTGGGCCTTGGTACTTTGTTATGAGTACTATCAAGGGGTGTAAAGATCCAAAAATGTTTCTGTTAAGTTTTGAAAGTTAGAGACAGCCAAAGTAGGCATGGGAGTTAAATTGGCCAAAGTGACCATTCACTCATTTTGTTTGTTTTGATTTATTTGTCTTTGGTAAAAGTGTGGGGATTGTTTAGATGATGTTTATTTCACCTAAGAATCCTTTTACAAGCAAAGAAACATACCATCAAGGTAATGCAAAAGAATCCAAAATGGAATGCACACACAGATGCATGCTTTCATATTTTTATTTAGAAAAGTTTTTGTTAATCCTAAATTTTGATTATCCAAGTTTCATATTTTTGGGATGTTACACCTATCTGTTACATACTCCCTTTGAGCTTATATTACCTGATCCACTGCTCCTAGCATAACCACGTTTGGCGTGTGGGCACTGCTAGAGCTTATATTTGTATCCTGCTTAGCCAGGCATAGCTGTTGAGTCTCGTCCATCCAGATGATGTATCAGATGCAGATAATCTAGTATGACAGGAGAACGTGATGTGATGACATTAGAGGTGATATGAGATTAAACATGCTAAGGCTTGTATGGGAGGCCATGGTGGGATCTGGTTTTTCTAGTCCCATGCTCGCCACCCTTAGGACCCTACGTTCTTGTCTCTTGAACCAAGACGAGCGTATAACCACACGGGATAAATGGGGACCCCTTGATTAACTAACTTGCCTAGGCTGGTCCATGAGTCCGTAGTTAGCGATTTGGCATCTACATATTTGGATGGGTTGAAGATGGTGCATCATACAGGTCGTGACCAAGGAGGAAGGACGCTCCCGGAGTACTCCCGATCCTTGTACATAGAGATATGGGCTGATAGAACCCTTTCTTGCAGACTCATGGATTAGGCGAAAGCAAGGTAAAATGGTTGTGTCCAACCACACCCTCTGCCAGCACAATAAGGAAGTGTGTCAAGTGGCACTAAGAGTCGGTTGGTACGTGTGGGTAAAGTTGTACACCCCTGCAGGGTAATAATCTTTCGGAAAGCCGTGTCCACGGTTATGGACTACTTGGGAATGGACGGGAGATCATAGAGAACATGAACCTAATCGTAAAACTTGGCAACTAATATTTGTTAAGGATGCTTCCTCATGGGTACGAGGGGGTGATCCTAGTTTAGATGATGATGACTTGGTGGATATAAAAGATGATGATCAATATTTCGGAGATGTCGCTCTCTTATCCCCTTTTAAAATACTCAGAATAGATGAGCTTCTTCTCCCTCTTGTTTTATAAACAAAAGATGGCTTTATGCAAAACAACTCCACCATCCATAAGTCTTGCGGAGTACACCCTGTACTCACCCTTTCTTTGTTGATACCTTTGATAGAGTAAGTTTTCACCTGATGATGAGTTCCATACTACATCGACACCGACGAGTAGCTTGGGGTTCCCGGCCTGCAGCCTAGAATCTATGGGCTGGGACGTCATCGTTATGCTTCAGGCCTCTTAGGCCATTTGTTATGTTTGCTATACTTAATAGCATAATTTTCCTTCTGTTGCTTGATGTTTATGGTCAGTGACCTCTGCTTGTAATAATTTGGTTCTTTGCTCAGTTATGAGCTTGTTGTAATAAACTTTTGTGTCGTAGGGTCACTGTGGTGTTATCGATTCTTCACTGGATATTCTCGAGCTCAAGGTTAAGGTTATTCCAGACAGAGGTCTGGAATTTGTTTATCCCTGATCCCGGGGGTGTCACAAAGATGCCACAGTGGCAATTGCCTATTTTCTTCTATTTTTGGTTCCAGAAAAGGCAGAAAATCAATATTCTCGGAATTGGACAGGACAAAAGCCAATGTCAATATTTTACCATGGGGAACACGGAGCCAGAATACGAGACGGAGGGGAGCCACCAGGGGGCCACACCCCCTGGCCGCACGGCCAGGCCTGGCCCGTGCCTGGGGGTGGTGCGGCCACCCCGAGTGCCCCCTGTCTCGCCTCTTCACCTATAAGAAGCCCACGATACCAAAACCCTAAGTACCCGTTCAATCTTGCACGAAACAGTCTGTAGCCGCCGCCACCATCGTCCCTAGATCAGGGGGATCTGAAGTTCTTCCCGGCACCCTGCCAGAGGGGAGATCATCCCAGAGGCCTTCTTCATCACCATGCCAACCTCAGGTATGATGCGTGAGTAGTTCCACCTTGGAATACGGGTCCATGTAGTAGGTATATGGTTGTTTCTCCTTCTTTGTGCTACCATGTTTAGATCTTGTGAGCTCCGTTCATGATTGACGGCTGTTTACGCAGATCCTGTTGGGAACCCCAAGAGCAAGGTGTGAAGCAGCACGCAGCAAGATTTACCTCAGTAGAGACCGAGGTTATCAAACCAGAAGGAGGAAGGAAACGTCATACAGGTGTTGCAAGCAATTTCTGCGAAGACCTGCACAACACAAACTCAAGACTTTGCCCCAACGAATCAGTGAGGTTGTCAAGATCACCGGTTTGCTGTAACAAAGGATTAAACGTATGGTGTGGAAGGTAATGGTTTGCAGCAAGTAAACAAGTAACAGTGGAAGATGTATCAATGGTAAAGATTGGACCGGGTTCCATGGTTCACTAGAGGTGCTCTCCTTAGATGTATCAATGGTAAACAACATGGCATGAAGGGTAAACAAATTATAGCAGGGCAATTGACAGGAACTGAGCAAGGCATAACAATGCAATTACTAGTCAGAAAGATCCTATGAGATTCGATTGGGCAATACAACAAGATACATAGACCGCCATCCAACTGCATCTATGACTAGAATTCCACCTTTAGGTTATAACCCGAACCCCCTCTAGTATTAAGTTGCATGCAATGGACAACTGCTTTAAGCAAAGTGTGCAAGGTAAACAATCCAAATGTTTCATGAACAAGAGACCGTTGTTTTCTCCCTAGTAGCAACTGTAGGGTTCGTAGCATAGAAAACAAAAAATTCCAACGATGGGAACAACTATGTACCAAGATCTATCTACTAGATACAAGCAACGGGCGGATATACATCGGTAGAGAACATACCCTTGAAGACCGACAAAGCTTAACGAGTCCAAACTCGTGGTTGATGTAGACGATCTCTTGCAGATCTAAATATCGAGAGGAAGTCCTAGCGCCGCAAAACAGCAGTGCATCCGTGCTCGCACACACGTATGATGCACTGAGCAACCCCCGCCTCCTCGCTCCAGCAATGCAGCGGAAGAACAACTCTTTCTTGCCTAATATCCACCGGGAACATGTATCTCGCTAGTCCGAGACCATGGGGAATAAATTCTAGAGGGGGAGAGAGATCCTTCATGAGGAGGTGTGCTTTGAGAGCACGAGAGGGGGGCCTTTTATAGGGGAGAGGGTGGGCACCCAAGGGGCATGGCCGCCAGCCATGGGGGCTACCCCCACCTCTTCCACATTCATGTGGGTGGACACTCCACTCATTCAAATGCCTTTCAATTCCCTCCACTCAAAAACCCACTCAAATTCCCATTAAATTTTCAGCAAATTTAATGCAAACTCTCATTAAATAAAACTCCTTTTATTTATTCAGAATTTTGTCAATTAGTTTAATGACAAACATTCACATATAACTGCTTGCTAGTATTTCATTTCACATGCAGAAACACTTTCTGCAATTTCACCCGAAAACCTGTTTTGGTATCTAGTGAAATAAATTCCTACGCTTGTTATTCTTTCCGGCATGAAACTTTTGCTCCAAATGGATGTCGGTGTCTATTAAGTGTGTCACCCTACGGTTCGCGAATAATGCGGACATGATCGAGACCCCTCTCGGATCAATAATCAGAAGCGGGATCTAGAGACCCATACTGACTCCCACACATTCAACGATGACTTTCTTGTGATCGTCGGAACCTTTTATGCTAGTATCTTAATACCTTTGTTTCACAATATATTACATGTCCGAGATTCGATCATCGGTATATCCATACCTAGTTTGATCTCGTTACTGACATGCACTCTTTTCTCGTTCTCGTGATATAACATTCTAGTGATCAAATCACTTGCTTGCAAGCTAATCAATGTGATATCAACGAGAGGGCCCAGATCATATATATCTATCATCGGGATGAACAAATTCCATTCTCGATCCATGGGCCTCAACATAACACTTTAGTAGTTCTGAACCCATCTTTATAATCACCCAATTACGGTGTGACGTTTGATGTTATCAAGAAACTCTTCCGGTGTTAGTGATTGACATGATCTCATGGTCTAAGTATTAGGATCACTTCGTAAGATGTTATAGCAATATAAACACATTGACTTTGATCGTAATGCTATACTTCGGATGAATGTTCATCACACCATTACACTAATGTTGTGACCTTGTTATTAACAACATGCAATGTCCATGATCAGGAAACTTTGATCATCTTGTTAATCAACGAGCTAGTTTATAAGAGAGGCATAACTAGGAACATCCTTTTTGTTTATTAAACACACATGTATTAACGTTTCCATATTAATACAATTATAGCATGAAAAATAAACATTTATCATAAATAAGGAATACGATAATAACCACTTTATTATTGCCTCTCGGGCATATTCCCTTCAGCAACAGCACATCTACAACCGAAGAGATTATTGTCACTTCCCTTGGAAACTAGAGGCATGAACCCACTATCAATCATAAATACCCCCTCTTGGAGTCACTAGCAACTACTTGCCTAAGATAGCTACTAACAACGGAGAGCATGCAAGATCACAAACAACACAGACATGATAGAATCATAAAGACAAAACCATTAATCAAACCAACATAATAATCTCAATATCCATTGGATCCCCGCAAACACAACATGCATGATTACAAATAGATTAGATCTTGATCATGAACGAAGCTCACAAGATCTATACATGAAAGCACAAGGAGGAGATACAACCATCTAGCTACTACATGGACCCATAGTCCAAGGTGGAACTACTCACGCATCATACCGGAGAGAAGGCCTCCGGGATGATCTCCCCTCCGGCAGGGTGCCGGGAAGAACTTTAGATCCCCCCGATCTAGGGACGATGGTGGCGGCGGCTACATATGGTTTCGTGGAGATTTGATCGGTGCCTAGGGTTTCTACATCGGGGGATTCTTATAGGCGAAGGGGGAGGCCGAGGCGGTGTCCTGGGTGGCCAAACCCTAGCCAGGCGTGGGGCAGGGCCCACCCGCACCTGGGGTGGGTCTAGCCCCCCTGGCTAGCCTCTCCGGCTCCCCTCTAGACTTCTTGTTCCACACGGAAAGTAATTGACTTTGATGTTTGTCCTATCCAATTCTAAGAATATTTCTTTACTAACTTTTTTGAAACCAAAAACAGCAGAAAACAGGCATTTGGCACTGTGGCAACTTGTTAATAGGTTAGTACCAGAAAACATGTAAAAAGCACCTCAAAGTGTGGACAAACAAAGCAAAGTAAATACTAAACAAGCATGGAGCATCAAAAATTATAGATACGTTTTCTACGTATCAACATCCCCAAGCTTAACTCCTGCTCGTCCTCGAGTAGGTAAGTGATAAAAAGAATAATTTTTGAGGTGACATGCACCCTCACAATAAAGATCCAACCATTTGCAAACATTGAAATCTGGGATCAAAGAACACTAAACATGTGCATGAAAGATGGAGTTCTAACAATAGGACATAGTAACTTTGCATGCAACATGACAAGCTACAAACAAAGATCATGAATAACATGCATTGAAAAATGTTTGTTTGTTTCACATACAAAAAACATAGCATAGTGGCAATCAACTTGTCCCTCATAGAGTAGTAATATAGATGCACATGACACCTGCAAAGTTCACAAGGGTGACTAGAAACAAATAGCACAAGAACAAGTAATAACACAATATGCATCAATTAATAAGCTTTGGAACACTGCACATAGAATGACAACTATGCTCTCTTAATGGTGCCTAAAGGTAGAAGGTGGAGACTCAATAATGGTGGAAGAAAAGCCTTTTTTTGTAAAGGAAGCAGGGATTACAAGTTTCAAAAAGAGCTTCCAAAAATTATGGTACTTGTTAGCTTTCAGCCCTCATTGCCCCTATCATAAGCATCTTGAAGTGGTTAAGGTTTAAAGCAAAGATGGAGTATATGCTTGACGAAGTATAAGTTGGCAATCACAAGTCCCTTGAATATGAGGGCCACACCTCAGGCATACTCACCTTTGGGTCCAGGTAAGTTCTTGTCACTGTAAGTATTTGCATATCATTGAGAACCACCAACGGGGTACTCCTTGCACATGGTACAAGAGCTTTCCCATAACCAAAATGACAAGGCAAGCAGACAATGAGCATCTCAGCAATATTCTTATGTACCATGGGAATATGGTTCTTTTTTCTCTCTTTCCTCTTTTCTCAATGTGTCTCTTTTTTATAAGAATAATGCTTCATAGATGTCACTATGGTGATGCTGTAAGTTACCACCATGATTAGGCATGGCTTAGGCTAGCGGCCTAGGCGTTTCTCTAACACAGGATAAAAACTCCATGGACTTACAAGTTCCCACTTTATTTCACACCGGTGACATCCATAGTCAAAAGAACATGATATCAACTGAGTACAACGTACAAGTGCAATGTTCAAAACGTTCCCCTTGACAACACGGTTCTGCTAATTCCAACTTATAAGTGCAAGCATATACAACAAAGTTGTCACAATGGTTCAAGTTTATTAGGGGCAAAGAATAAAGTGTGCCATCAAGTTCGTGAGGGCTTTAATCACTAAGTTTTGACATAACAAAATAGTTTTTAATTGGAAGATAGTTGAAAACAAGAATATACTTGGAATGGTGTAACTCACCATGCATAGGTGTTTATAGTGGACACTTTGGAATAACTCAATTTCTTGGGAGTTGGAAGCATGAGTAGAACTTACTCATACAAGTGGAGGCTAGCAAAAGACTGGGAGCAACCAACTAAGAGAGCATAATGGCCATAAACATGCAGTGCAACAAAGCATACTAATCAAAGCAAAGAGTGGTACTACAAGTCAAGGAATAAATGATCATGGAGGCTAATGGTGACTTTTCATAGTCATAACATGGTGTGAGCATGTGCCAAGTCAACCCAAGCCAAGCATCGAAGGAGAATACCACAATACTATGTTGTTGCATGCTAAAACAACGCATAATTTCTTCAAGGCACACTAAGAAATCCCAATTGTTTGGAACAAGACATGCTATAGAAATAATCACTAAGCATAATGGTAAAACAACATCTAGCATGTCATCCTAAAGTCTAAGTCACAGTCAATGCAAGCTCCTCTTGCACTTCAAGCAAGAACTTACTACTCCTTTCCAACACCAAGCAACTTATTTGTAAAACAACACAGCGAGAACCGGGGTCCAAACTACTTTATTCAAGCAAACTAAACAACCTAAGCAAATCAAATGAAAACTAAGACGCTCCAAGAACAACACAACTGTGCATGAAACAATAAAAACGAAGTGTCTAGACAGACCTGAGCTTTTTATTGATGAAGAAGGGGATGCCTTGGGCATCCCCAAGCTTTGACGCTTGAACCTCTTGGATATTTCTTGGGGTGACACCATGGTGGCATCCCCAAGCTTGAGATTTTGTCCATCCTTCATCTCATTGCTTCATTCCCTCTCTACACCTGAAATTTTTCCTTCATACAAAACTTCACACAATCTTCATTAGCAACATTAGTGTATTCAAAAGATATTAGACCTCTGGAAAAGCTTTGGAATAGCAAGGCTTTTCACTAAATACACAAGCTACTGTAGTAACTCCTTCAAAAAGCTCAATTCACCTAAAGAGAACTCAAAAAGGAATCAATAAGAAGCAAATTTAAATAATGGCAGAAATCTGTCAAAACATACCAGCAGGTAGAAACCGATATTTTCGAACGTCTTCTGTTGCTCAAATCAAAAAGTGTTGAACTAACTGAAGTTATCTAACATACTGGGGGATTTATTCTTAAATTTTGAGCTCAATCCGAGTTACACAGACTCCTCACGAATTATTTTGGTGGAGGACAGAAATCTGTATCGAGACAACAACTCCCCAAATCTTACTTCCCTCTCATTAGAGGTCATTCTTGGCACAAAAATCAAACAAAAACGATAAGGAGAGGTCATTACATAAGTAATAACTTCAAAGACTCAAGGAAACTCTTGGGTTATCTCCTAACAAGTACTTTTCTTTAACGCCTTTAAGTTAGGCACAAGAAGCAAGAAGAATCAAGTATTTTCAAATGAAGAAGCATTAACATCCATACTTGCAAAGTCTTCAACTATGAAAGGTATCTCATAAAAATGGGTTTTGGAGGATCCCTTATCATCTCTCTTTGTTCTACTACTTTCATCAAAAAGATTTTGAGGAGCAATCCAATCAAAATTCTTTTCAAAGGCTTCATGCATTCCAATAAGCTTAAAGGGTATGGGTATATTGAATTCCTCTCTAGGATTAGTTTTATCAGAAATACCCACAACATCTACGCTTGAACCTAACATATTGAAACACTCAAAAACCTTTTTGGCCTCCCTAGCAACATCATGAAATTCTTTTGATAAAGTTTCAAGGATGAATTCTCTCTTTCCAGCACTCTTTTCTTCGTTTAGTTTTAGGAACAAGAATTGTATGAAGGGGTTAAGGCTAACAAACCTAGCCTCCAACATATGAACTAAAGAAGCTGCAGCAATCTCATAATTAGGAGCTAGCTCTACTATAGATTTATCCTTAATATCCTCATGCTTGCTAACATAATTAATGAATTCTTCAATGTTATCTTTCCCAATTATGGAGCCACTACCTATTGCAAGATCTTTCAGAGGGAACTTGGGGACCAACATGGTGAGATAGAACGAAGTGGAAACTAGAGCAGGAACTATTTTTTTGTGTTTTTTGAAAAGAGGCAAACAAAACAAAGCAAAAGAAACAAATCAAACTAAAAAGAAAGTAAAGAGAAAGGAAGTGAAGGACTCCCCTTGTGAAGACGTCCTTAGCCTCCTCGACAACGGCGCCAGAAAGGTTGACGGTTGTTTACGCAGAGCCTGTTAGGAACCCCAAGAGCAAGGTGTGAAGCAGCAAGCAGCAAGTTTTCCCTCAGTAGAGACCGGGCTTATCGAACCAGAAGGAGGAAGGAAACGTCACACAGTTTTGCAAGCAACGCAGAGACCTACACAACACAAACTCAAGACATTGCCCCAACGAACAGTGAGGTTGTCAAGCTCACCGGTTTGCTGTAACAAAGGATTAAATGTATGGTGTGGAAGGTAATGGTTTGCAGGAAGTAAACAAGTAACAGTGGAAGATGTATGAATGGTAAAGATTGGACCAGGGTCCATAGTTCACTAGAGGTGCTCTCCTTAGATAAACAACATGGCATGAAGGGTAAACAAATTACAGCAGGGCAATTGACAGTAACTGAGCAAGGCATAACAATGCAATTACGAGTCAGAAAGATCCTATGAGATTCGATTGGGCAATACAAAAAGATACATAGAACGCAATCCAACTACATCTATGACTAGAAGTCCACCTTCAGGTTATCATCCGAACCCGCTCCAGTATTAAGTTGCAAGCAACAGACAACTGCTTTGAGCAAAGTGTGTAAGGTAAACAGTCCACATGTTCCATGAACAAGAGACTGTTGTTTTCTCCCTAGTAGCAACAGTACATCTACAACCGAACAGATTATTGTCACTTCCCTTGGAAACTAGAGTCATGAACCCACTATCGAGCATAAATACCCCCTCTTGGAGTCACTAGCAACTACTTGGCCAAGATAGCTACTAACAACAGAGAGCATGCAAGATCACAAACAACACAGACATGATAGACTCATAAAGACAAAACAATTAATCAAACCAACATAATAATCTCAATATCCATCGGATCCCCGCAAACACAAAATGCATGATTACAAATAGATTAGATCTTGATCATGAACGAAGGACACAAGATCTATACATGAAAGCACACGGAGGATATACAACCATCTAGCTACTACATGGACCCATAGTCCAAGGTGGAACTACTCACGCATCATACCGGAGAGAAGGCCTCCGGGAGGATCTCCCCTCCGGCAGGGTGCCGGGAAGAACTTCAGATCCCCCCGATCTAGGGACGATGGTGGCGGCGGCTAGAGACAGTTTCGTGGAGATTTGATCGAGTGCCTAGGGTTTCTGCATCGGCGGCTTCTATAGGCGAAGGGGGAGGCCAAGGCGGTAGCCTGGTTGGCCAAACCCTAGCCAGGCACGGGGTAGGGCCCACCCGTGCCTGGGATGGGTCTGGCCCCTCCGGCTCCCCTCTAGACTTCTTGTTCCCCACGAAAAGTAATTGACTTTGACGTTTGTCCCATCCAATTCCGAGAATATTTATTTACTAATTTTTCTGAAACCTAAAACAGCAGAAAATAGGCATCTGGCACTGTGGCAACTTGTTAATAGGTTAGTACCAGAAAAAATGTAAAAAGCACCTCAAAGTGTGGACAAGCAAAACAAAGTAGATACTAAACAAGCATGGAGCATCAAAAATTATAGATACGTTTCTGACGTATCAATGATAAAGATCATATATTTGTAATAATGCATGTTGTGTTTGTGGGGATCCGATGGATATTGATATTACTATGTTAGATTGGTTAATGGTTCTATCTTATTAATTCTATCATGTATGTGTTGTTTGTGATCTTTCATGCTCTCCGTTTCTAGTAGCTATCTTGGCCAACTAGATGCTAGTGATGCCAAGAGGGAGTATTTATGATCGATAGTGGGTTCATGCCTCTATTTAATCTTGGGAAGTGACAGAAATCTCTAAGGTTGTAGATGTGTTGTTTATACTAGGGATAAAACAACGATCTCTTGTTCATGGAATAAGTGGATTGTTTACCTTACAAACTTTGCTTAAAGCAGTTATCCATTACTTGCAACTTAATACTGGAGGGGGTACGAATGATAACCTGAAGGTGGATTACTAGTCATAGATGCAGTTGGATGGCGGTCTATGTATCTTGTTATATTTCCCAATAAAATCTCATAGGATCATGAATGTCTAGTATTGCATTGTTATGCCTTGCTCTGTCTAGTCAATTGCCCTGTTGTAATTTGTTTACCATGCATGACTTGTTGTTTATCTTAAGGAGAACACCTCTAGTGAACTATGGCCCCCGGTCCAATATTTACCATTGATACATCTTCCACTATTACTGTTTAATTTCTACAAACCACCATTACCTTCCACACCATGCATTTAATCCTTTGTTTACAACAAACCGGTGAGATTGACAACCTCACTGTTCGTTGGGGCAAAGTCTTGAGTTCATGTTGTGCAGGTTTCCAAGTTTCTAGCAACACCTTTGAGTCGTTTCCTTTCACCTACTGGTTCGATAACCTTGGTTTCTTTCTAAGGGAAGACTTGCTGTTGTGCTCATCATACCTTCCTCTTGGGGTCTCCCAACGAAGCTCTACATTGATCTGAGCGCATCAAGCTGTTTTCTAGCGCCGTTGCCGGGAGGTTAAGGACGGCTTCACAAGGGGAGTCCTTTACAACCTTTCTCTTTACTTTGTTTTTGTTTTACTTAGTTTCTTTTGCCTTGTTCTGTTTGCCTCTTTTTATCAAAAACTCCAAAAAATTAGTTCCTACTTCAATTTGTTTTTATGTCTAGTTCTTCTCCAGTCACTATTTCATTATGGATAACCCACTCGGTTTCCTATTTGGGAAAACTACTATCACTGCTAAGGTAGTAGATGAACCACCGCCTGCTAGAACCTCCGTGGAAAATTTTAAGGTATAGAGAATCATATAAGGGTAAAGTCATGAGAGCCATGTTAAAAATGTTGGATATAATTGCTAAAATTTTGCTTAAACGCCATGATATAAATTGTTTCTCTGAACAGGATACTAAACATCTTAAATTCAAATGTGGCTTTAGTAAAGAATTTGTAGTTATCAACTATCATTGGAATAACTATATTCATCTTGGATTTGAAGAAGTAGAACAATTTGTTTTGTTTATTGGAGCTTCTAAAATAGAATCTTGCATGTCTAAAAACTATGAATCCTGTGTTGCTTGTAAAGACCTTAAAAATATGGGCTATTCTATCCTTGATCATTGCATAGAAAATTTCAGCAATAATTGTTATATCATTCATTATAAACAGAGACTTTGTCATGCACAAGAATGTGTCCCCAATTTGCAGGAGCCTATGGAAGAAGAAATTGCTGAACCTGAAAGCTCATTTGATGAAAATGAGGAGAGTGATGAAAATGGGGCCACAAAGTAGTTTGGGTATTTATTAATATCATGTACTTATGCCATGATTATGCCATGATTTCTGCTTTATTTACTATTGCGCGTGGAGCGCCTGTGAATATTTTCGCGGTATTGACAAGCCTAGTCACACTTTCGGGTTCCCAGTCGTTTACAGCCATTGACACAAACCTCTGGGTCCGTTTCGGAGCTGGCCAACTTCGTCGCCGGTAGCTTGGTGGGGTGGCCCCCTGAAATATTATATGAATCTTGCGATTTCTTTGTCGTGATGTCTCGTTGGGTTTTCATTTGGCTTTTCCAAGGTTGATCGTGCGTGTGTTGCTATTTGTGCTCCCCTGCATGGTAAAACTTTCTGAAAGTCGTGTCCGCGGTTATGGATGACTTGGAGCACAGTATCTCGATCATAGACAACTATAACTAAAGTAGTGCTATAGATTTGACTTTATAATGACTAGTAATTAGCTTCACTATAATGGAATGGCTAAATAAAAGTGCTAACAACTGTTGGATTTGGGTTGTCACCTGTTACATTTGTATCTAACTAGTAAGTATTGCAACTACAACGGAATGGTTCTCTAAAAGTGCCCACTTATTATTATATAATGATAACTCATGCTATCTATATCTGACTAGTAATTGTTGCAACAATAAAAAAAATCCAACTATGTGAGTTCCTCGGTGGACTTCCTCGTTTGGTCTCGAGGGGGAAACACCAGGATGGGTATGTTTGGTGTTAGAATTAGGTTAGATCCGAATAGGTCTTTCTTATCCCTCTCTGATAGTCGCCAGTTCAATCGAGTCTCTATAGGTTGTTTAGTGCATGCTGCGCTGCCGCTTCAGTCCATCATACCTATGTAGGCGAGGACCGCCGAATTCTAGCCTCGCCATGTACTGGCCTCTATACTGACCGCTTCCTTTTTTTTGCTCTTTGTCGGCACCCTTTTCTTTAAGTAGGTTTGAGATCGACATCGTTAGCAGGGTTACCCTTCCGGCTTGGCGTGGGCAGGGTTATGGACGCCATTGGTTATTCTTCAGGGCTATTAGCTCAATTTTCATCTTGTCCGTACTCGGATACTGTATCGTTTTCAAGGTGATTTGGATCTTTGTACTGTACATCTGTATTCTTGACTCATGGAGTCGTTGTTGTATATATCTGTTCTGTGGGTTCCATCATGGACTATTGTGTAATGATATTACTTCGTTTTCCACCCGCACGCAAGTGCCTGGTGGGCACCTCTAAATTGTTTCTTTGCGGGTTTGTCGGGAACCGCTAAAACTTGCATAGGGCCAATCCGAGGGTGTTACATAGACACAACCCTATCTGGATTTCCTGATAGACGGAAAATTACTTGAAGACAAAGTTCTGAGCCGACATATCGTCCAACGAGAAAAATCCTACGCAATAGTAAATGGTGAGCTCTATAAGTGGAGTGTTTCTGGGGGTTTTCGGTGTTGTGTATCTCCGGAAGAAGGAGTCGAAATCTTACAGAAATCCACGAAGGCGAATAGGGCCATCACCCTGCAGCCAGATGTTTAGTGGCAAAAGCTTTTAGACATGGATTCTTTTGGCTTACAGCTAAGGCGTATGCCGAGAAACTGGTCAAAACATGCAAAGGCTTCCAAAAGTACGCCCGTCAGGCACACGTTATGACTGATGAGCTGCGAAAAATCCCTATTACATGGCCATTTGCGGTCTGGGGCTTGATATGGTAGGCTCGTTTCACACGACAAAATGTGGATTTACTCACCTACTAGTGATGGTGTATAAATTTAAAAATGGATTGAGGCTAAACCCGTAACAAGTTGCCATGGAGCCACATCCAGAAAGTTCGTCGAAGACGTGATCATCCAATTTGGATATCCACCTAGTATCATTACTGACAACGGGAGCAACTTTTCCATGGGAGAACTAGCCGAATTCTGCGAGGAACAAGGGATCCGACTTGATATTGCATCATTTGTGCATCCATAAGCCAATGGAAAAGTCTAAAGAGCAAATGGTCTAATTTTACAAGGACTCCGACCTCGTCTCGAGGCATCGCTTCATCGCGTTGCGTGGGCTTGGGCGGAAGAATTGTCGTCTGTGATATGGAGCTTACGAACAACTCCTAACAGGTCAACCGGATACACTCCTTTCTTCTTGGTCTACGGTGAAGAAGCAGTTCTTCCAAGTGATCTAATTCATCAGTCTCCTAGAGTTAAAGTGTATGTCGAAGAAGATTCATCAGTGATCTAATACATCAATTCTTCCATGGGTCATATTATTTATCCGATATGATACCAATCAGGGAAAGACCGGATACTCGGAAGAGAAAGAGAGATGGCGGTAGTACAGACCCGGATGAAATAGACCGTCCATGGAACATTGCACAACTACGTCTCTTCTATCATATATGTACATGTTCAAAGTGAAATAAATTATTGTTTTCCTCATATATTATTCTTGAGAAGTTTTTTACCATCTTATTTCCAAAAGAGCATCTTAAAATTCGAAAATCCTAGTGTGCTTGAAAGTACTTTATGATCATGTTCGTTCAGGTAATGATTTTTGAATAACTATAAAAATGTTACCCTCAGGTGTAAATCTAATTTTATGTTTATACTTTGGTTTTTTATCTGATTGATTAGACGCGGGCATTTTTCAAGTAATGAATTGTTGGTAGTGGAAGCCGGCTTGTATTCTGAGTTTAAATAGGTTTAGCAATCGAGCTCCATTGCTCGGCAAAGTTTTCGTGCTAAAGGTTGGCCTGCTCATGAAAAGGACGAGGATGAGAGCCAAATAAAATGATAAGTGTAAACACAAAAAAGTTATTAATAATTTTTCAGGCACACATATAAAAATATATACAACAATGTGCTAAGTAGTAAAGCAGCAGTTCTTACAAACCAGCACACATTCAAAACAATATTCTTCCCATCATTACATGCCAAAGAAAAGTTCAGAATAATGCATTAAGATATTTATGGTAAAGATTCAGGCGGTGGTGATGGAGACCTTGGAACACTTGAGTCTACATCGTCGTCACCTTGATCCTGAGACTCGGAAGCTCCTTCAATGAGGCTATCTTTTGTCTCTTGGGGTGAAGGACGAATAGCGACGGGTTTGAAGAATGATGTCGTGTAGTTCGTCATCTCCACCACGCGACAAGCATAACCTGTGCAAGATTCTTGGATGGCCTTGATATTTTGCGGGTTACCCTCATCGTCCTCATCGGCGATGCCCTTGGTGACGTGTCAGATCTCCATGTCGCTGTGGTGGCTCATCACCATGGTGAGGGTGGTCAGTGCAGAAGTCCGACCATAGGAAATCTTCTAGTATTCAATGAGCTTAGGAATCCCCTTGACCTTGTCCCTCACCTCAAGCACTGGCATTTTGTGCAAATCGGAAAATCTGGCCGACTCGCCAGCCTCTTCAAGAGTCCGGCAGAAGTCGAAAAGACCATCTCCGCCAAGTTTTATGCGCTCGAGGCAGGGTTCATAGGAAGAAGAGTCGGAAAAATACAGAGGATCTGGGAAAGAACCAAAAATCAAAATCTGACTTAGAGAAAGTCGGAAATCAAGAGAAGAGTAAAAGTCAGAAATCTTTCCTAGCACACAGCGGCTCCACTAAGAACGCTCCTCTCGGAGACTCTTCACCTCTGCTTCTGTGGCCCGGGATAGATCTTGCTGACTCTCAAAATCCTTCTTAAGATCATCAAGTTGTTTACCTCGGAGGTACACAATGCTCTAGAGCCTCTTGGTCTCCATGTTGCTTGATTCCAGGACGGCGCTCACGGATTATTCCGATTCAACCTTTAGCTTCTCAAGCTCGTCCCAGAGTTTAGAATTTTCTATTTTCAAGACCTTGAAGTTCTCGGCCTCCTCCAGCATCTTGCTGGATTCACTCAATAATTCTGCAAAGGAAAAATTTATCAGTCAGCTGAACAGTTTGACTATGGCAATCACTAATGAATAAAGGAGTCGGAAAGATTACCTTCCGCCTCATCCTTCTCCACCTACAACTTGGAATTCTCAAGAAGCGGAGCTTTAATCTCCTTGCGCTTGTTACATATGTTCTTGAGCAATTCCTGGTTAGAAGATGCAATTTTCTGTAAGTGAAGACGGAATACCGTCAGGAGGCTACTAAGACTCGGGTTGCAACTTTAACCAAGTCAAAATACAGCACGAGCCTTGGGGTCTACACTATATTGTTCTTTTTCATCCTATAAGCATCAACTCGGATCTAATGCCATGGTGTTGGGGGCTAGAGGATATGATAATAAATACTACAAACGAGATTCGGAAAACTTACAATGTGCTCCAAGGGCAGATTCTCGAATCCGAGTTTCGTGTTGTGGAATACTTTCTCGGCAAGGGAGAGGGGAGAAACGCTTGTGCTGGAAGCTCGCCAGACTCGATTTTTGCGTCCCGGACCAAAATTTGGTCCAGGAGATTCACCAGCTTCACGTCTTCCATCTCCTGGCTTGCTGTCTCTCGGGTGAGGGTTTTTTTTCTTGAGACTGGATTGTGCCAGCTTGAGAATTTCTTCCTTCTTCTTCCGCTTTAGGCCAAAGGCAGCAGAGCAGGCCATTTTATCCACCTTACCTATTGATATCACCATGGGATCATTACCCTTGATGGGTTAACCCTTGTTAGTTACTTGGGTACCAATGGTAACCAGGGCTTGCAAGGTGGTGCTAGCGTCAGGGATGGCAAAATCAGCATTTGGAGAGGCAGCAGCCTCCGGTGCTGATGTCTGAGTACTGCAGGTGAAAGGATACGGATGTCGCCTAGGGGGGTGAATAGGCGACTAAATTTTTTCCTAGAGTGGCTCAACAAAGGCGGAATAAAACTAGTATTTACTTTGTTAAGCACAACATAGAACAACTAGGTTTCACCTATGTGCACCAACAACTTATGCTAAGCAATACAAGCAACCATGTGATAGCAAGATATAGATTACTTCAAGCGCGAAGGCTATCACAATGTAAAGTGCATAAGTAAAGACCTCGGGTATAGAGATAACGGAGGAACGCGGGGACGACGATATTTTATCGAGTTCCTCCCAACATGGAGTACGTCTCATTTGGAGAGGGGGTGGTATCAAACCACCAACGCCACAAAAGGCCTCCCTTATTCTCCGGTGAATCTCACCCCAACGGGATCGATCCACGCTTCCACTATCGGTGCACTTGTCGGTGGCAACCGGAACCTCTCACAAGGTTGGGGCACTTCTCCACAACTTAATTGGAGGATCCCCACAAACGCCACCAAGGACACAATGCCACCAAGGCCACAAAACCGTCTAGGGTTCCAAGAACCCAAGAGGGACAAGCTCCAATGAGTAACTCAAACCAAATCCTCCAAGGAGAATTCAAACCGATGCACCAAATGCAATGGTAAGAGCACAAGTAGTGCTCAAATACTTCTCTCCCAAATTCCACCAAAGCTACAAAAGCTTGTGGGGGAATAAGAGAGGAAGAACAATGGAGGAAATCCACACGAGACTCCAAGATATAGATCCTAAGATGTTCCCCTCACTTAGAGGAGAGATGGATTGGTGGGATTTTAGATCTAGATCTCCTCTTTCAAATACCTAAAGTATATGCAAGAATCAAGTGAGGGATTGAAGGGGGAGCAAGCTCAAGAGGGTCAAGAATGGAGGAGAAAGCTTGTAAAACTCGAGCTAGGTCATTGGGGAAGAAGGGCCCCTTTTTATAGGCCCATAGATTTCTGACCGTTTTCTGCCCGTTGGGGAGTTGCCAGACCGGAGAATCTGGTGTACAAACCGGAGACTCCGGTCTACAGCGGAGATTCGGGCCCAACCTCTGGACTAGCCTCCGGACCACCTATCAGACTGTCCCAGGATGAATTATGGAGCCCCCTCCAGGGACTCCTGCGGAAACTCTGGTCCACACTGGAGACTCCAGTCCACGCAGACCAGAGACTCCGATCTGGACCAAATAAGAGGCAAACTTCCAATGGCGATATCTAGAGTTTGGAAACTCCGGTTGACCCGAAACCAATTTTGTTGGAAAGAGGACAACAAGAGATACCCAACAAAGAGAGAACATTTCATGTAATATAAAGTGAGATACCTCTCTTGGTGAGAAACCGAAAAACCTCAAAGATCAAAAACGCAATATGATATAAAAGGGAAATCCGTTTTTGATGAACTAGAGCTTGTTATGAATATTACCACAAGCTCTAGAACCTTACATGGATAAGATCCAAATAACAACCAAGAAAGGATGATGCTAACTATGCAAAGGTTTGAGCTCTCTTGGAAAGATATGATCGAGTTACTCACTTGAGAGCCCCTCTTGATAGTACGGTTATCTATCCTATAAACCGGTATCCCCAACTAACACCACGAGACCGGTAAGAACGAAACCCTATCAAGATCATACCTTTGCCTTGCGCATATTCCACTTGATTATGATGTAGAAGGTCTTATACTTCTCAAGATGGAACACCTTTCTTGATTGCTCTTGTGCGCACTTGCTTGATGAAGACTTGCAAGTTACTCCCCCATACAACATGTCGAAACCTTTACTTTGACCTTGTCTTCATCGATCCATGATCACCGAGGATGGCAAGCTTTAAGCATGAGATCTTATATATATTGCAGATCTTTAGCTTGCACATCATTTCTTATTTTCTTCATTATGTTGATGCATGACCAATCTGTGGATCATTCTTTAAACACCTTGGTCACCACATGATCCTCTTCACTTCTTCTCCAAACCATGAAGCCAACATATGGTTCAAGCATTGCCTATGGACAATTCCTACAAGTATAACTTGATACAAGCATTAGTCCATAGAGATTGTCATTAATTACCAAAACCACACATGGGGGCCCACATGTTCTTTCAGCAGGGAGTCGGAGGAGGCATGGTTGGAGAAACGACAAGCTTCTGTTGGCGCAGTTGCTTGCCTGGCTTGCTTTCTGGCTTTGGCTTGCTCTTCAAAACAGTTTTAGCTCTAAAACACATCAAACCAAATATTACGTGTGCTTTAGAAAGAAAGAAGTGTACAAAGTACTACAAGATTGACAACGTGCTTACCATTTAACTACTGGCAACACTTGGGTGCCAACAGTAACAACAACATTCTTGGCCTTGCGCTTCTTGGCAGCAGAGGAAGGAACCTCCCTTACCTCGTCATCCTCCGTGGCCTGCGAATCATCTGAAATATATCCCTCTAGAGGAGCCATCTCAGACTCGGGGAGTTTCCAAGCTGATAAGTAAAAAAGCATCGGTAAAAATAGAGTCGGAGGAAAAGACAGAGAAAAGCAATGAAATGTAAAGCAAAGTCGAAATATCCCTCAGGATGTCTTTCCGGTCTCCGGTGACCGTGTGCATGACGCGATCTCCGTGAAACTACAAAGGCTGAATCCAGTGATCCAGCGAGCAATGGATCAAATCGGATCCACGGAGGTCCTCGTGCTTCATCAAGAACTCGATCTGCCTCTTGGCAAGGATCAAATCCTAGGATAGTTCCGGCGCTTCCTTGTCCCACGATTCCTGGTGGAGAGCAGCACCGTCGGTGAAGGCCGGAATACCTTCCGCCTTTTCAGGAGCCAGAATATCCTTATTATAAAATAAGGTTCCGGCCCATCTTTTAACTGACTCACTAGTGTTAATCCTAGGATATACTCGGTTTCTCCTAAGGACTAATTTGAGAGTGCCGGTGGTGTAAGGAACATCGGCACTGATAGAGTTCTTCCGGTTACCATAGTAGTACCGGAAAAGAGTGAGATTTGGCTTGATGCCGAGAAAGCCCTCGTGGAGAGCTGCGTGAGCGCTAAGCTCAAGCAAGGAGTTGGGGGGAGATTATGAAGTTGCACACTGTAGTATTGGACGACTTCGATGAAGAACTCCGACGGTGGGATACTGACACCGCGGTCGATGTGCGTGCTGAAGAGTACTCGCTCGCTATCGCGCGGTGCGGGAACGTTATGTTCGGCGCCGCTCCGCCACGTGCCAGCGACGAGGTAGCCCTCATCCTCCATGACCTGGATCTCGGCATTGTCCATGACGCTCAGGACCTAGAGGCCCTGTATATTCCTCTCGTCTACCGCCGTTGTGCCTGCCACCGACGCACCGGAGCTAGATGGTGTTTCCATCTTGCCGGAGTAAACTAGAAAGTGGCGGTTCTAGGAGATTTTTTGGTGTGTGTATGGGAATAGATGTGGAGGTCTCAAGGAGTACGAGGAGACAATGAATGAAATGGCGAAGAATGAATCTGGGAGAGAGGGATTTCTTCTCTCTTATTAACCTCTGCGCCAAGATTCGCGTTAAAACATGGCGATTTGTGCCACACTTATAGGAGAGAGGGAGGTAGCTTCCTCGCGACTCCTTAGAACCCTCTATTCTCGCGCAGGCATGGAAACGGTGTTCTGTTCCATAAAGAACTGGCCCACCAACGTTCATGGTAATGGGACTCTTGTCAGTGGCAAGACGTGGTCTGGAAAGCTATCAGACAGGACGCCATTGTTTAAAATCCGGCTCATGTTTTGAATTGAGCAAGGAAAAGAGTGAAGTCCAATAAAATATATCCCACTCAGATGGCTCGGAATCCTACATTGTTGAAATAAGTTTTCGGGAACCCTTCAAGCTTTTCAAGACGATGAAACCATCAAGCTAGACGATTTATCCGACTTTGGATCTTGGAGACTTCCGGGGGCTACTGTTGGGGATATACTTTCCGGGTATACCCATAGGACTCACTGATCATGGTGGCCCAGTCAGGGAAAGAAGACAGAGTCCAATCCGGCTACCACTACAACAGATATGATATTTTGTGACAAATGTCCTCGTGACAAAGTTTCAAACCGTCACTGATATGCCTTAATAGGTGATAGTTTAGGTCTGGCGTCATTGATGTCTATTAATCGTTGATGGTTCTTTTTCTTGTCACCGTTGAATTGTCACTATAACCCATGAGGGATGGGTGGCCTCCTAGGTGAGACAAGGTGACAAATTTGGACGCTGCCAGTTGGAAATCGTCGTGGATATAAGGTGGGTCCGTCTTGTTGGGGGAAGGAATAATAATGTGATTAACTTAAAAAATGTGTGGCCTGCGTGAATCGAACAAGGGACCAACTAGGCCGTTAGTGCACAACCTTTGTACTAACCTCTGATTATTGTAAATAATATGTAAGCTCATTCTTTTGTAGTAGTTTTTAGGGATAACTTTTGTGCAACCGATCATGAGATCGGGATGTAACCGTGTCGGGGTCGGGGTCGTGGTTCAGTAAAATAACTTTCTGGACTTTATGTTATGGTAGCCACCACCGCTGGTTTGGCAATCACGCTGTCGCCACAAGTCGATCAGGTTCTTCCCTAGCTTGGCGATCACGTTTCTCCAGCTCAGTGATCAAGATCATTGGTGGGTCGGCTCGGCATTGTGAGGTAGCAGACGGGAAGTCGTAGTGATCTCGGTCGCGAGGCAGAACATCAGTTGGTGAGTTTTGTTTGAAGTTGATTTTGAATAAATCAATGAACAAATAGGTTTTGATGATGTTGGATAATCTTAATAGTACATACATGATGTTATGTGGGCAACATGGTCCGTTTGCAGTGCATGTAGTACGTATATGATATATGTTGAGTTGATTTTCTATAGAATTTATGCTGTGTTGCACTTTCATGATTTGTAGATAATGGATCACTAAGGGCACAAAGTTCACTGGTCCTTACATGAAAGGTGTTAGAGAGTTCATGAAGTTTGTGAGAGAACACGGGAACGGAGAGGAACACATCATGTGTCCATGTACTCAGTGCCTAAATATGCTATGGCATGATTACAAGGAAGTTCAGGCTCACCTAAATTGCAATGTAATGGCCATGGACTATACTAGGTGGATTTATCATGGGGACCCATATAGTAATGTTGAGAGCAATGGTGGAAACGAGCATGGTGGAGATAATGTTGACAATGATGATGATATTGAGGAAGACAATAACGGGCACAATGATGATGATGTTACTTCAATGGTAAAAGATCTGGAGAAGTCTAGAGAGAAATGTCCTAATGAGCCAAATATTTATGCAAAGTTAATCGAAGAAGCGAAGAGAGAGCTTCATGAGTGATTCAACACTATTTCGAGGTTGAACTTTATTATCATGATGCTTCATATCAAATCAACCAACCGGGTGACAAATAGAGCATTTGATTTATTTTGTGGGGCTTTATGTGCTGCTTTTCCAAATGTAAATTTTCCCAAATCATATGCTGAAGCTAAGAGATTACTGTTAGAAGTTGGGCTTGGTTATGAGACAATTCATGTTTGCATGTTTGATTGTTCCTTGTTCTGGGGAGATTATAAGAACCATACACATTATCCTCGGTGTGGATTTTCTAGATGGAAAGACCCGGAGGGAAAGAAAAAGGTTCCTCACAAGCTACTTAGGTACTTTCCTATAATTCCAAGGTTACAAAGATTTTTTGTTTCAAAGGAAATGTCAACGCAAACCAAATGGCACAAAGAGAAGAGGGTAGCTAAGAAAAATGTCTTGAGGCACCCTGCTGATGGCGATGCATGGAAGCATTTTGATGATAAGTTTGAATGGTTTGCAGCAGACCCTCGTAACTTAAGGCTAGGTATTGCCACATATGGATTCAATCCCTTTGGAAATATGAGTAATTCATATAGTGTGTGGCATGTTTTTGTCATTCCCTACATTTTTCCACCGTGGATGTGCATGGATCAATCCAACTTCATGTTGTCATTAGTAATCCCAGGGAAATGTTCACCAGGAAAGGAATTTCATGTATTCATGCAGCCACTGATTAAAGATATGATGGAACTTTTGAAAGGTGTGAACACTTATGATGCATGCTCATAAGACGATTTCAAAATGAATGCTACTTTCCTTTGGTTGATTCATGACTATCCTGGTTATGCCACCATGTCCGGCCGTAGCACAAGAGGTTTATTTGCGTGTGTGCATTGCGATGAGGATCCATGCTATGAGTCTTTGAAAAATAAAATTGGATATATTGGCACTCGGAGATTCCTTCCACATAATCACCCCTATAGAAGAAGTAGACTGTTCAATGGAAACCCCGAGGGGAGAGGGGCACCAAGCAAGTTCACAGAAAAATAAGTACAGGAGAAAGTCAATATGGTTCAGGATTATGAACCAGGGAAGAATCCTAATTGTAGGAAGAGAAAGCGTATTGTCGAAGGTGAACCAACGTGGCAGCTCAAGGTTAGCTTACATTATCTTTCTTATTGGTCAGAACTGAAGTTAGCACACAACCTAGATGTCATGCACATCAAGAAAAATATATTGGACAACATCATTGGTACCCTGCTTGAGTTGGATGGCAAGAACAAGGATACAGTTAGTGCTAGACTTGATTTGGAGAAAATGAGAATTAAGAAGAAGTTTTGGTTGCAAGATAAGGGGGAAAGCTATGACAAGCCCCGTGCTCCATGGACACTTGAGAAGGATTTTAAGATAAAATTGTGTAGGTATGTAGCAAAAACTATATTCCCAGATGGTTATTGTGCAAACCTAGAGAGATGTGTGGACATTGAACGTGGCAGAATTACTGGGCTGAAGACACATGATTGCCACATACTTCTTCAGAGTGTGTTGCCTACTGGACTAAAAGGAGTAGCGTCAAAGGAAATGTATGAAGCCATTGTTGCTTTGGGAAGATTTTTCATGGAGTTGTGTGCGAGGACTCTTCGAGTAGAACTGCTTGATCGGTTGAAGGTTGAAATAGTTATAATCCTTTGCAAACTAGAGAAGTTATTCCCACCAGCATTTTTTGATGTAATGGTTCACTTAGCTATCCATCATCCCGAGGAGCCGAAGCTAAGGGGCCCTATTCATTATGGTTAGATGTATCCTGTTGAGAGGAGTCTCGGGTACCTCAAGTCCATTGTGCGTAAGAAATCAAGGCCTGAAGGTTCGATTGCCGAGGGCTATATTGTCGACGAGTGTATGGTGTTTTGCTCTAGATTTTTCAAAGATGACAGCAAAGTTGATAGGTACAAAGATAAGCATAGAGCAGTTGGTCCTGATGAGTTACAATTTTTTTCACATGGAGGTAAAGACATTGGGAAATCTAGTTTGAGAAAATTTGAAAAAGAATATGAAAGAATGGTTTGGTATGTGCTGGAAAATTGTGAGGACGCACGATGTTACATCAAGTAAGCCTCCCAACCTTATTGTACTGAGTTTATCCAATTCTGTATGCATTTTCTAATTGTAACATGTCGATTTTTTGTAGTTGTTGTTTCAGTGTTTGCCAAGCAGAATTATTGCAGGAGGGAGTGAATAACATAGACAAGATGCTCGAGAGAGTATTTCTAGCTTGGTTTAAGAAACATGTGAGAGAGTTGAGTAATACATCTGATGATTTAAAGTCACTTTCACTAGGGCCAGACGAGGTTTGAAGTAGTATACTCTGGTTGCAACATAAAAGGAGCCAGGTTTTGTAGGGTGGATTGTGTTAAGAACATGAGGACTCAAAATTTAGGAGTAATGACAAAGGGATCTTTGGGTGAATCAGGAAAAAGAGAGTTCTATGGTGTTGTGCAGGAAGTTATTGAGCTGCGATATGTGAGAAACAAACATGGCGATAGATTGGTGTACTTGTTCTGATGTGATTGGTTCAACCTTGATAGCAAGAGTTGAAAGATGAAAGATGATGGCTTTTTCAAAAGTGTTAATACTTCAAAATTATGGTTCATGAATGCGCCGTTCATTCTTGCAAGTCAAGCAGAAACATGTTTCTACCTGGATGATACCAAGTTTGAGAATCCTTGGAAAGTTGTCCAACATTATAGTAACAGAAATGTGTATGATGGTCCAGAAACAGAAGATGGCAATGAAAGAGCTTTCCAGAGGGGAGATGCATTCCAGGAGGACGGTGGTTCATTCGATCGTATAATACATGATCTGGAGGGCAATGGTGATGCACAAGAGGTTGAAGTCGAGGAGGTTGATCCATGGGGTGAAGTGGTGCTCATTGATGCTCGCATTGTTAGTGAGCTATCAAAAGAAGACAACAGTAACAATGATGACGATGACATAGTGGAGATGCAGGGAGGGCAGAAGACACTGAAGGGAAGGGAAATGATGGTGGCACAAACAACTCCGACAATGATTCTGATCTTGACTAAGACCTTTTTAGTATTGCATACTTTTTATTCGGATTATAAGGATTGTGTGGAATGTATTATATAGATGTTTTTTTCTCAGTTTTCAAGGATAGTGTTGCATGCATGTAACAGATATTTATTCTCAGAATTATGAACTCAAGTAATACCCTTGTGTGATGAATATTTTCTCATCAAATTACCCATGAATTCCTGCGAGTTTTATGATCATGCATTATTAAAAAATGGGTATCATATATATGGAACATGTGGAACAGAAGGAAGTAACAATTGGTGACATATGTGGGTATCAAACGGAACATACAGTACCAGAGAATTATGAATAGAAAATGCCCAATAACATAACACAGGTTTGTAGCACCAAGACAAAAGCACACTTATTGCGGAAGAATGAAATTGATTCGACACAAAATTAGTTTGCAACATGATAATTGTTGCTCTCTAACCTGACCAACATCATGAGCATAAGAAATAAAGATATAATCTGACTACTCTAAAGCCAGTGCCACTTCGGGAACATGGGACACAAAGAGGTATGCCCCTGCATTTCCTAAGTAAAGCAGAAAAAACAACTTTTGTCCAATGTGATATGTATGCTCCTTCTCCATGAACTCTGCCCAGCCATTTACGCTCACGCGACCATCATCTTCAGAAATGGTGTACGTAGTCTTCACAATAGTGCTTGGATGGTACATAACAGTGATGTCACCACTTTCATGCATGCCGATAGGCACAATTCGAGTTGGAAGTTTCTGTGTTGCAAACAAAAGTAAGTTCATCAATGTTTGAGCTTAGTTATGAGAGGTACTAGAATTGCAAACAATTAGGAAGACTACAAAATTATTACTAGATTTTTCTTCACACAATTAGTCCAGTTTAAATTATGGACCAGTGCAGCAGTTGTTCCTTCACCAAATACCCCAGCTGCATGATAGTTCACAATGTGATCTAACTAGTTAACCTGTTCATTGACTGTCTCCATCATCCTCCAATTGATGATGGTTCCTTCAGTGGTAGTGAGGGAGTAAAAAATGCCACGTTTCTCAATTGACAAATGGTAATATGCTATCAAATTATGCTGTACACAATTAAATTTTACAAAGCTAAGTTGTTAGTACTAAAAATATAAGAACAATAATATTAAGATGATGTGAGAGTTACTTGGACGATTAATTGGGGAATTTCTTGTGATGACACAGATCCTATCATCAGTGGTGTCGACAACAAAATAAATACGCAAGCCAACTTCAAGTGTGTAGTTTCTACAAAGTTCTTTTCAAATGCTTCCACTAAAGGTTGTAGACCCAGTTTCGTTGATCACACGAACAGAGTACTCATGACCTTCATTGGTGTAAAAGTTTGGCCTGATAGTCACTCCAAACTTGGCCAGGAAATGTCCTCGGATGTAGCATGAGACAGGTTAACAAAACAAATCAATGATTCAATTTAACATATACTTAAACATATACACGTGTATGTAATGAAGCATTTTTAATAAAACATAGACATGTGGAATTGCATATAGGAAGTTTTATGACCAAGACTAAAACATGAGGAAAGCAGAAGCAAAAAATTCATGTTGATCTGATACACACCCATAAATATTTGTTTTTTGAGAAAACACTCATACGTTTTGATTTTTGAGAAAAACAAAACATTCGTACATGTTTCCATGTCACAATGACAAGCCCATATGATAACAAGGCCTAGCAGAAAACTTCAAAAGCCCACAGGAAGCCCAGCATAAAATTAAAAAACGCAATGATCAAAAAACAGCACAAAAAAAACAAACTGTTTCTCTTAAAGTACAACTTAAATTAACAAACTCTCAGAAATTAAAATAGAACTAATATGATGTTAACGATAGATATACTTTTTCTTGAAGCCAAATATCAACTTTACTAATCATGGTCATCTATTTTAAACTTTGCACTATACCTATTACCCATAGGTAATGTAGATCTGAGTAGTACAAACAAATTTCGAAGGATGATCTGATTAGTACACAGAAATTTTGAAGGATGATTTGATTAGTTACCGTGATATGTTCAAATCCATGTTGTAGGGTAACTTGGAAAAACTTCTTCTCCCTGTTACCTAGGCCACACCACCCCTTCTTGTCAAGACAAACCATGCACTATTTGCAAAAACAAAAAACAAATAAGAACTGCCAATTCCAAATAATCTGCATCAAGATGTAGATTGAATGAGGAAGAGATTCAAAGGCTACCTCGTTCAGGATAACCATCATTGCCTTCCGATGTAGGGATACAATGCACAAGAGGTAGGTAGACGAGACTAGTATGAGATGGCGATCTACACCGTGTTTGATATATATAAGGCGATGTGGAGGAGAGGTGGAGTTTTACACGGGATCGCGTAGTTTATTAGGTAGCGATATTCTCCGACAAATTAGGGGGAAAGTTTATGTGACTTGCCTAAAACCCTAACCGGTGGGGTACCACCTGTATGCAATTGTGGAAAAATGCAAAAAAATTCCCGGGAGGTCGATGCTCAAAGTTGTGTACACGAATGATCCCCGGGAGGTCGACGTCATTCTAGCGAAGTACGAGGCGTGGCTGCAAGATGAGCCCTACAAGATCATGGGCCTAGACATTGAATACACGTGCAACAAGAAGAAGCTCGCCGTCATGCAACTCTCCATGCGTGAGCATGTCCTGGTTTTTCACTTCTGCTGGTCAGATTCATCATTGCATTCTTCTCATGAATTTGTTTAGTACTCTGTATGTCGTTTCGTGCTATAGAAATTTTAGAGTCCATTCAAATAGTTGGCAATGTAGAAATTTAGTATTTGATTCAAATTGCCGTAGAAATTTAGGACTCGATGCAATAAAAAAGTACTCTGTTTTTCGTTCAGTAGCATGGAATGTAGGATTCGATTTATTTATGATTTGTGTCCTATTTAGGATGTCAGCTGTAGCACTCTGTTTGTACTACTTTGTTTTTTATATTATTTGTATGCCAACTAAAATGCACATTCATAGTAATAGTACTCTGTTTGCAACATTAGGATTTTAGCCATTTTTTGCATCTTATTAAAATTGTACAACTAATGTTTAGTTTACAAGCCACTAGTTTATGTGCTGCAAAATTACTAATAAAGTCATTTCTTATTTCAAATTTCTGATAAAAAATGTAAGACTATGTTTGATTCAAATGACACTGGCTTAAGTGCTGCACCATTTCATAAAACTAAAGTCATTTCTAATTTCATATCACTGCAAAAAATTATAGTTTTACTATGGCACCAAGACATTGTACTAATTAAACATGGATCCTAATAAGTCACTTGAACTAATGGTGTGTCCTAAACAAGTAGTGTACTATTTCATCATAGGTGTGAAATAACACTTTTATTCATTTTGATGTCATGCAGGAGTGACAAACATATCCCGGGCCTATGATGTTTCCTTGAACGAAAAGAAATAACGTTCGGAAGCGTTGACACTCATAATGACAAGGAGGTGCTTAGAGAAGAATGGATTGTCATTCCAAGTATCACGTTGACATCCAAACCCTCTATAGAATCAAAGGAAAAGGACTGAAGGCAGGAATGTGTGATATTGCGGCAGAGCAAAGCCACATCTCATACAAAGAGATGAAGGATAAGTTTAAGCCAGATGCAAGTGTACACCAAGGCCACAATTTTTGGGAGTGGAAGCCTCTTGCAAAGGCCAACCTCGAGTACGCAACAATTGACGGTTACTTCAGCTACGAGCTGCTCCGCAAGATCAAACTATTCCTGGACTACACGCGCCACCTCAACCATGAACCTTAACGAAAGGAAGTAAAGGTTTCTGCTAGCAGCGAGAAGAGGATCAAGAAAGGCAAGAATGGATGGGACGATTGGGTGTATTAGTATATGCGTATGTGCTGGTCGAACTAGTATGACTATGAGGTATCTGCAATTATGCTACTCTATTTGACAAGATGACTCTGTTGTGTTTTACTACGTGCGTGCACTTACCTAATTATCTGAAACACCTTTTTAAAAATACTCTGTTTCATACACTGTAGTACTCTGTTTCAGATTTATGTATTATTCAGTTATAACTGAACACTTTCAGTAATGTGGGAAACATCTCCGAGAACATGTTATCATGCGCTTACCTAATTATCTGAAACACCTTTAAAAAAACTCTTTTTCACATACTGCAGTACTCTATTTCAGATATGTAGTGTTTAGTTATAAGTGAACAATTTCAGAAATGTGGGAAACATCTAATATTGTTCAGTTATAAGTAGATTTCAGTTATATGTGAGCACTTTCAGAAATGTATGAAACATTAATGAATGATGTCCTTATAAGATATAGTTCCCCATGTAAGAACAACACATCATCTAATAGGCCCTTAAACATTGATGGGTCGAGTTGAAATTCAAATTTTGTACAATGTATGAAACATTAATGAATGATGTCCTATAGAAGATCCATGATATATGTACAATGTTTGCACAAGATTACTTATGTGAACAAGTTGTGTAAAATACCTTGTCATGATTACCTTCTTTCATCATGTTCTTACAAGGATCTTAGAAATATACATAAATTTTTAACAATAAGTGTGAGATACCTTGTGTACATTCCATGATGTCCTATTGAAGATCCATGGTCATGTTCACACATTCAATATGGTCCACCTTGTAAATACCCTTATTATGAAAATATCATCTAGAGTAATAATATGCTTAACCATATATAATAATATAAGTTTTAAAAAATTGTTGCCACAATGAATTTCACAAAAATGAATGCTTAACCATATTTTAAAATTTTATATATAGTCATCTTGAATAATACTAGGCAAGAATGCACTCACATTAACAATATCATCTTGAGTAATAATATGCTTAAATCCAAATTTGGTACAATGAATTTCACAAAATTGAAAGGTTAACCATAATATAAATGTTTATATTCATCTTGACTAACACTAGGCAGGAATGTACTCACATTAACAATATTAATATGCTTAAATCCAATTTGATACAATGAATTTCACAAAAATGAATGCTTAACCATAATTTAAATGTTTATATTCATCTTGACTAATACTAGTCAAGACTGTACTCATCTTGATAATATAATCTTGAGTAATAATATGCAAAAATCCGAATTTGGTACAATGAATTTCACAAAAAATGAAAGGTTAACCATAATTTAAAAGTTTATATTCATCTTGACTAACACTAGGCAAGAATGTACTCACATTAACAATATCATCTTGAGAAATAATATGCTTAAATCCAAATTTGGTAGAATGAATTTCACAAAAAATGAAAGGTTAACCATAATTTAGAAGTTCATATTCATATTGACTAACACTAGGCAATAATGTACTCACATTAATAATATCATCTTGAGAAATAATATGCTTAAATCCAAATTTGGTTCAATGAATTTCACAAAAATGAATTCCTAACCATAATTTAAAATTTTATATTCATCTTGACTAATACTAGTCAAGAATTAATGTACTCGTATTGATAATATAGTCTTGAGAAATAATATGCTTAAATCCTAATTTGGTACAATTAATTTAATAGAATTGAATTCTCAACCTCAATTTAGGTTTTCATATTCATCTCCACTAATACTATACTTATTAACCATACTTGACAATTTGTTATTCATCTTGATATCCATATTCACCCATGATCATATTTACAATTCTTATGATCGAATCAAATACAATATTGTACTCACATCAATATGAAAACAAAATTTAGTACATGAAACACATAACATGGTCTTCCATTTGTATATTCCCATTTGAATGGTTCAAATCCATACCATCAATTACCTTGTAATTTATAAGTTTTTATTGTACTATAGCATAATAATGCGTACATTTAAATTTGGGTTTCCCCTCTTTTTACCAACGGGAAATTAAGCTTCCATCCAAAAATTCAATATTTTTTTGTTCCCTCCCTCCCCCCTGCCCCCTTCTGCCGCTCTAAAATTTCGCCCCTCCATATATACCTCTCCGCCCCCACCCCTTCTCCACATTTGCCTCCCCATCTTAACTCCCGTCCCGAAAATCCAATCGCCCATCTGATCCGATCTCCTAGACGACGGGTTGTGCGATCTCACCGGCGTCATCTATTTGCTCGGTTTTCCTACCTAGCTATAGCCATGACGAGAACCCTACGCAGCGGCCATGCCCGAATACCTCTGACGGCCAATCCGAATAAGGGAAACCAAGAATGCCCAGGTTTTGATTCACCTACCCTAGTTCCTCGTTGATTTTATTTTTGTTTATTTCTTCTTCGCCCCAACATTGCCTTGCCCTAGATCTGCTCGATAGAATTACAGATCCATGTCCTAGACTCGGTTTCGATGTTTACTTCTGTTTGTTTTCAACTACTTAATTGTAGGTTACTTATAGGGGCTGATCCATACGTAGGCTAATTTTAACACATTTATAAATTAGTCTAATGATACGTTAATTACACAATTACTTCTGTTTGCATTGGTTCATGGTAGGTTGCAGTCCTTACAAATTGAATTTCTCCCATTGTTCAATGTTAATTATGATATGCCGGAGTGCATATTGTGCGATGCTACTGGACACAGAAAATTTGGGGAAACAAAATTTCCACAATTTTTTTAAACATAAGTTAATGTTTTTTTGCCACTAGCACCCCATCAGAGATGGTCCTGAACTGGTCGTGGTTAAGTTTGTCGTCTCGTTTCAATGCTATATTTACGAGCATATATAAAATTCCTTGCATTAATGCTCTGTCCAAAGTGTACAAAGAAGTTGGTTGTCTTAAGATAATTTGATTGTGTGTGTATCTCCTACAATTTTTGATATTAGAGAGTAGGTTATTTTCACAAATTGAACTATAGTACATAGTTTCAGTCATTCATCAAATGGGAAACCAACTATATGTTTCATGCATAATTTGGTGATGCTTTTAAGTTCAAATACAAGTGTTTAATACCTACTGTCAGAAATAAAAATTTGTTAATGTCTATCTTAAGTCTTACATCTAATTATTATTTTACCACAGCTAATCCAGTCAAAAAAGTGTGTGACTATGAGCTTCAAAAGAAACAACAGATGAAAGTAACCGCGGCTCGTTTGAGCGAGCATATGACACAAAAAGATGCTTCTGTGGGACTTGATAATCAAGGCTTTGTCGCGGAGGAGCGTAAGTTTGTGTACGGCGGGCACAGAAAGGTCAGAATCATAAGACAAAAACTACTGAGCCGCAAGACAAGGATGCACAACTTGACCCTGAATATCATCCGACTACTGATGAGATGGCCAATGTTGACGATCATGTCACTGTATATACATCTCTGAACTGTACTTCATACAACTTGCTTGTAATTTCTCACTTATGTAGTGAAATTGCAGGATGTCAATGAATCTCCCATTCTACAACAAAAGAAGTGTTCCAAAATGTTTGTACCTCCATCAAACGTCTCAACAAGATCAAGAACAACTCATGCACCCGAAGCTGGCACATCGGAAATGGCGGCATACTCAGCTGGTAGCAACTCTGAAAATCGGATGTCTTCTACGCATTTTGTACCGTCTAGAGACAGCAACTCACCTACTGATAATCAGTTAGTTATACAGAAAGGTATAACCATTATTATTGGCAATGCTCTACTAATTGTTGTTTCCATTTTCCCCCTAACTTTACGCTATTATTTCACTAATTTCAGCTCTAGTTCCAACCTCTAGCCGTTTTAAGCGAAAGAGGGGTGGTCGTAGACCTACTATGGGTCATGGACTGCATGAGTACACACGAAGGAATGATGGAAACAAAATGGAAATTCAGTTCACCCCAGGCTTGAAGAGACCCATAAATCCTCTCCATGCAGCAAAACTAAGCTCTGAGTGTGGTGTGCACATCTGCTCCAAAATGCCTCTAGCAACACACTAGAAGCTCTATATCAAAGATGAAGCTCTTTCAGCATGTTATTCCGGATGATATTAATCATGTAGCGATGAGTCGACATACTTAATTTTCTAGTCATTCTTTTTTACATTGATGTAACATATGTTACCTATGACCTAATGCATCTATATTCTGTAGGGAAAATTTACCATGAACGTAAATGATGAAGCTGCAAAAGAAGTGTGTACAGATATTATACAAAGCTATGTTCGTCAACACCGGTATAGGCTTAAGAAGATGTACCGAGAAAAAATAAAGAAGCTTACTCCTGAGCAAGCTTATCTGCTGAAACCAAATAATATAGAAGAAAAAAGTTGGGAAGAACTTGTAAACAGGTGGTTTGATGAGCACTACGAGGTACATCAACCAACTTACTCTCTACTTTAGATACTGAAAAAAATTTATTTAATTTAATGCATATGCATTCCATGTTATTTCAACATAGATAATGTGTGGGAAGAATAAAGATAACTGTGCAGCTATCAAACAAAAACATACCACTGGATCTAGATGCTACGTTACACACTACGAGCATCTTGTATGTATATGAAATTTCCTTGTGCACATCATACTTATTTTTAAATGCCTTACAATAATAATGTTCATCATGTTATAATTATTGTAGAATGTTGAAATGGAGGAACAAGAAAGCTCTCCAATAGAGTTTTACAGGATAAGCCACACGAACAAGGATGGCTTCATGAAAACTGAAGCACAAACAACATATGTGAGTAGTTCTTATGTTCAAATGAATATAAAAGACCTACCACTCTCTATTATTACTATGTCGACTAACAACTATGTTGATGTTATTGTAGGATGAAATGGTGAGCTTAAAATCAGCACCACCTGTAGAAAATGAGGCTGTCAAAACTGCGGAGATTGTTGATCATGTACTGAAGGAAAAAAGCTCCTCAACCTCAGCCATGAGCACATTCCTCACCAAATTGGGAATCGCCTCGAGCTCCAGGAAGAACTCAGGTTCTGCTACACGCATACGAGAGCTAGAAGAAAGGCTTGAAGAATAGGAGCATCAGTTTGTAGCAGCAACTGAAAGCTACCACCGTGAGACATAGGCGAGGCTGCAAGCGCAAGAATAAAGATTTGACGAGATGTGAAGAAACAGGAAGAAGAATTAGCAGTTGTGAAGAAATCAAATCCCAGGAAGAGAAGACTCGAGCATATGAAGAAAGGCAGCGAGAAATGGATGACATGCTTAGTTACCTCTTGAGGCGTCCAAGCAAGCATCACAGGACAATGCACCACCTACCTGAAGCATTCATCTTCAAATGAATTTCAACATGATTTTAATGACTTCTTTTTGAAAAATTCGTGTCAATCTTGGACCAATTTGTGTCTGTCAGAATTACAAATTATGTGTGAGATTTTATCCTATAATATTATTCTAAAGTTATCATATCGGTTGGTTCCAAATTTAGTATTATGGTGTTATCATATTGGTTGGTTTCAAATATATTTTAATGCAGCAATCTAAATATTACAAAATTCATTAATTACTGTCAACATCACCAGCCTCTGGTCCCACGTCTCAGATATGTGCTGGTCCCACATGTCACCAAGTGGTCGGTCCCACAATTAATTAATGTGTGGGTCCACATATAAGATCCGGACTAGACCCACATCCCCTAAAAATATTGGACCCACGTCCTCAAAAAAAGGACCCAAATGTCATAACGCCACGCCAGTTCTGTCTGGACCCACATGTCAGCATCCACATCAGCACGATCGAACCCATGAACCAGCACCCACCTCAGCATTAGGGGACCCACATGTAAGATGCCACGTCAGCATAATTGACTATTCCTAAGAAGACCTACCATCTAATAATGAAAAATCTGACTATATTAAGTGACAAATGGGATTGTCACCTATTAAACGTGATACTTGACAGAATTTCCTACCATCACCGATTACACTTTGACAGTGACAAAAAAGTGCATACCGTCACCCCGATATTCTGTGACGGGGCTTCACTGACAAACCTTGTGACGGTCAAAATTTGTCACCCACCTATTTTCGATGAAAAAATCTCATCATCCATGACAAAAGCATTTTGTCAAAAAATACCTTTTCTATTGTAGTGTACGATAAGCCCAGAAGACTTACCGACTTAGCCTTGTAGTATTACTTGTAGCCTGAGTTGTATCTAGTTACCGACTCTATAACATAGCAATATAGGTTTCTCCTGTAACCCTAGGCCTAGGTAACTATATAAACCGGCCCTATGGGAGCCTTTAGGGCAATACAATCTCTACAACCACAACTAACTCGCACAGGCAAACCTCTCTT
Source organism: Avena insularis (assembly GCA_023614405.1). NCBI lineage: Eukaryota > Viridiplantae > Streptophyta > Magnoliopsida > Poales > Poaceae > Avena > Avena insularis. Next base: position 190,390,417 of record CM042689.1, on the reverse strand, counting down.
GTAATCCGCTGTAATATACGGATCTTGCCGATATATTATTGGGTTACTAGCAGGAGTAGGATCCGATCACCGCAGTCGGATCTGAACCTGGGTAAACTTGTGCTCACCGCTCCTGGAACACCGTACGGCTCACACCCCATCTTCTCAATGCCGCTAGGACCCCCTATGGTGTACTTGTCATCAATTCGATGACACCTCACATTAGAATTGATAACTAATGCCTATAATTGTTTGTTTATGTGATAGAAACTTGATACCCATATTTTCCTTTGCAAATTCTATGCACAATGCATAACATTGGAAGAATCCTCTACAAGGGAAAAGGAGTGGCAGGGGCCTCGGGCTGCTCTGCGCTGTCAGGCTCTAAGAAGAGGCATTAGGAGGCGGATAACTTGAGGGCCGACATGAGCCGAGACTTTGAGAGGGTGAGAAAGAGCGATGTTGTAACCACCAAGTGGGCAAATCGCGAGTTTCTCTCCAACCAAGGGCTCTTGGAGGACTTCGATGGATGGCTGAGCATGCAGGAATG